>CM048656.1:32790936-35284298 GCA_026413185.1 Pueraria montana var. lobata
TTTATCTCTTATAACTGTTTGAACTGACTTTGTCTTATGATTTAAAACTGTTTTCTTAAAAAGGGCTTTCATCTGTGTAATATCGTCTGTTAAAACATTTTCTTCAAAAATGATATATTTTGTCTAACAGACGTTACACGCTGTTTATAAAAAGTTTACGAAATTTTTTATAAATCACAATTCAACCCCATTTCTTGTGATTTTTGCCTTTATAGTTTGGTATCAGAGCTCAGCCTCTAAGGGTTGAGCACCTAACCGTGTCTAGAGGAAAAGATCTAGATGGCCAGTCACGACAATCAGTTCATTCTCGAAGGAGTCTCTCTGACAAGGCCTTCAGCCTTTCTTGGAGATGACTTTCCCTACTGGAAAGACCGCATGGAAATGTACATTAAGTCAAATCAATATCAATTGTGGAAGATCATCATGCATGAAGATATTCCCATTACAAGGCCTGAAGATCAATGGATTCAAGATGACTACAACATTCTTCAACTCAACAATAAAGCCAGATATACTCTGACTTGCGCCTTAACCATAAATTAGTATAAGAAGATATGTAGACTAAAATCGGCCAAGGAGATTTGGGATTCCCTCTGCACCAACTATGAGGGAACAGAAGATGTTCAACTGAAGAAAGCTGCCACTCTGACCAGACACTATGAGAGTTTCTCTATGAAAGAAGGAGAAAGTGTTGATGATATGTTTGGGAGACTTCGGGTTCTTCTTTCATACCTGGAATCTCTTGGATACACATATACTAAAGCTCAGATTAATCTAAAGATTCTTGATAGTATGCCCAAAGTGTGGGAACCCAAGACCACAACTATCCAAGAGGCAAGGAACATGAGAACCTTGTCTTGGGATGAGTTGATAGGATTTCTACGAGTACATGAAGTGCACCTGCAGAATTGAGACCAACTGCCTACAAACAACACTAGCAATTTTGTTGCTCTTAAAGTTGGCGAAACCAGCACCATTAAGGAAGAAAAGAAAAGAGCCCCCAAGGCTCTAAAAGTTCAAACAGAAGAATCAGACGAAATCTCTGTCGAATCTACATACGATGAGGTTGTCCTCATGGCTAGGAAATTCAAGCAGATGTTGAAAAAGAAAAACAAGTTCAGATAGTCCTCTAGAAAGAAAGACTCCATATTCAAAAGAAAAGATAAGAAGGACAGTCAGGAGATCATATGCTTCAAATGCAGAAAGCCAGGACATATGAAGTCTGAATGTCCGAGGTTAAAGAAAAAGAAGTCCGACAATGGCAAGAAAAATAAGAAGAGTCTGATGGCCACTTGGGACGACTCAGACAGTGAGCAAAGCAGCAACTCAGATGATGAACAAGCAAATATCTGTCTAATGGCAGAGACAGAAGAAAAAGTTGAGGTAAAAACTTGTTCTGAATCTAAAAGTTCATATAGTTCTTCATCAGACGATGAAGAAGAGATGCCTTATGATGTTTTACTTCAAAACTGTCATATGACCTCTTAACAATGTAAAAAATTTAAACAAAAACTCAAACAATCTGTTTGTGAAATAGAATTGCTGAAGAAATCAAATGCAGAACTAGAAGAAAAAGTCAAGACTCTGGAAGAGAGCCTAAGTCAAACTAGTACCCCTAGTCAAATAGACGATTCATCCATAGTTGAAAAACTAAGGGAAGAAGTAGCCTATTTAACTAAGGATTTTGGGAAGTTTCTGGAGAGTTCTAACACTCTCACTATGCTTTTAAAATATCATCAACATCCCATGATAAATCTGGTTTAGGCTTAGAAAAATATGCATCTGCTTCTATTCAGTCTGACCCAGACAAATGTGACTTATGTGGAAAATCTGGACACTCCAAGTTCAGATGCATACACAAGAAGAAGCAAATGTCAAAGTGCACTAATGTTGCTGGACCCAAAAAGATTTAGGTACCAAAGTCTCAGATTATTCCTATTTCAGATATCCTTGGTAGGAAAAGGCAAGGGTTTGAGCTGGTACCTGGACAGTGGCTACTCACAACACATGACGGGAGAAAGGTATGTGTTTCTAGACCTAAAGCCAGTTGAAGGTGGAGTAGTTTCCTTTGGAGGCATGGGAAAAGGACGCATCTCAGGCATAGGAAAAGTTGGTATGTCCTCCCTAACCTCCATAAACAACATCCTATATGTTGAAGGTCTGAGGTGTAACCTACTGAGCATAAGTCAATTGTGTGACAATGGATATATAGTCTCCTTCAACAAGGACAGATGTATAGTCAAAACGGATGATGGCAAGTCTATTTTTTCTGCCAGACGACACAACAATCTGTATGAAATTGATCTTATAGATCTTAGCAAGCAGAAGGTAACGTGTCTACTATCCAGATAAGATGAAAGATGGATTTGGCATAAAAAGCTTGGGCATGTGAATCTAAAACACATTTTGAAAATTTTGAAAAAGGGTTTAGTAAGAGGATTGCCCGAGATTTCTTGAAAAACCCATCTTCTCTGTGAAGCATGTCAAAAGGGGAAACAAATTAAAGCTTCTTTTAAATCTAAAAATGATGTTTCCACCTCCAGACCGTTGCAACTCTTGCATATGGATTTATTTAGTTCTACTAGAACGTTGAGTTTGGACGGAAAGAAATATGGCTTAGTCATTGTAGATGACTATTCAAGATACACATAGGTATACTTCCTAGGCCATAAACATAAGTCTTTTAAGATCTTTGAAATATTCTGTAAATGAGTTCAAAATGAAAAAGGTTTTTGCATCTCTAGCATTAGAAGTGATTATGGAACTAAGTTTAAGAATGCTGAGTTCAAATCTTTCCGCGAAAAGAATGAGATTTTCCATAACTTCTCTTCACCGAGAACACCTCAGCAAAATGGGGTAGTTGAAAGGAAAAACCGAACTCTGCAAGAGATGGCTAGAACCATGCTCTGTGAGAACTCTCTACCTAAACACTTCTGGGCAGAGGCTGTGAACACTGCTTGTTATGTCCAATACAGAGTATTGATCAGACCTATGATTGAAAAGACTCCTTATGAACTATGGAGAGGAAGAAGACCCAACATTGCTTACTTTCATCCTTTTGGATGTGAGTGTTACATCTTAAACACCAAAGATTAATTGGGAAAATTTGATTCTAAGTGGATAAGGGTGTCTTTCTAGGATATTCTGATACATCTAAGGCTTACAGAGTTTTCAATACAAGAACCTTAGATGTAGAAGAATCTATCCATGTTAAATTCAATGATGGACTAACGTCTGATAGGAGACTATCAGATCTTGAGGATGATTTTGTAGATATGCAGATAGGTCCATCTGTTGCACCAAAGTCATATGAAATTCAACCTCCTTAGGAAATTCTTCCTTAGATTGAAGGAGCGTCTGGCTCTCAACCACAAACAAGGGACTGGAAATTCGTAACCTATCATCCATAATATCATATCATAGGAGATCGGAAAGAAGGCATAAAGACCAGATCATCCTTCAAAGATCAAGCATCTTATGCTTTCGTCTTAGAAATAGAGCCAAAAATAATAGACAAAGCCCTGACAGACGATGACTGGATCTTAGCCATGGAAGAAGAATTGAACCAGCTTACCAAAAACGACGTCTGTACCCTAATTCCCAAGCCGAAGAATAAAAGCATCATTGGAACAAGATGGGTTTTCAGAAACAAACTGGACGAGCAAGGAAAAATGGTAAGAAACAAAGCTAGATTAGTAGCTCAAGGCTATAATTAGCAGGAAGGTATAGATTTCACTGAAACCTTTGCTCCTGTAGCTAGATTAGAAGCTATAAGAATCATGCTCGCATTTGTTGCTCATAAAAACATTAAGCTCTTTCAAATGGATGTTAAGAGTGTCTTTCTAAATGGTTTTATCAAAGAGGAAGTTTATGTTAAACAACCTCCTGGTTTTGAATATCCCACTCTTACAGATCATGTTTTTAAACTCAAAAAGGCTCTGTATGGTCAAGCAAGCACCTCGTGCTTGGTATGACAGACTGAGCTCTTTTCTTTTAAAAAATGGTTTTATGAGAGGGAAAATGGATACTACTCTTTTCATAAGAGAAGTGGGCAAAGATTTCATTATAATTCAAATTTATGTAGATGATATTATCTTTGGAGCTACTAATAAATCTCTATGCAAGGATTTTTCTGATATGATGAAAAGCGAGTTTGAAATGAGTATGATGGGAAAACTTAAGTTCTTCTTAGGACTTCAGACCAAACAAGATAGCAAGGGAATCTACATTCATCAGCAGAAATATACAAGGGAGCTTCTTAAAAAGTTCAAAATGGAAGATGCTAAACCAATGAAAACACCTATGCATGCTTCCAGTCCCTTGAGCAAAGACGAATTAGGTAAACCAGTAGATCAGACGATCTACAGAGGTATGATTGGCACACTTCTTTATCTTACAACCAGTAGACTTGACATTATGCATAGTATCTGTTTGTGCACTAGATTTCAGTCAGATCCTAGAGAGTCTCATCTTAAAGCTGTTAAAAGGATCTTACGCTATCTAATGGGAACCACTAACCTTAGTTTGTTCTATAAGAAAAATCAATATTTCATGTTAGTAGGATACTGCAATGCAGACTATGCAGGAGACAGAGTTGAATGAAAAAGTACAAGTGGAGGATGCCACTTTATAGGATCCTGTCTCATTTCATAGGCTAGCAAGAAGCAGAACTCAATTGCCTTATCTACTGCAGAAGTTGAATATGGATCTACTGCAAGTTGCTGCTCACAGCTGCTATGGGTAAAATATCAATTAGAAGATTACTCTAGTTTTGAAAATAATATACCTGTATATTGTGACAATACTAGTGCAATCAATCTATCAAAAAATCCCATACAACATTCTAAGGCAAAGCATATTGAAATCAGATATCATTTCATTCGTGATTATGTTCAAAAAGGTGTTTTTGATATTAAGTTTGTAGATACAGATGACCAATGTGCTGATATCTTTACAAAACCTTTGTCTGAAAAGTGTTTCGTCTGTATTAGGGATCATCTATATATGCACATGCTTTCAGATTAATTCTTGCATTCATCAGACGATATTCTCCGTCTTATCCTTCTCATTAATTTGTTGGAACTAATATGTGTTCAAGTGTACAGACGATAAAATGCCCCACATTCACAACGGTTATAAATCTTTTCATTTTCACTCAAAACGTGCGCCGCCCTTTTTGCCACGATGAGACAGTTTTCGAAAAAATTTAATGTTTTTTTTAAAACCGCTCTTTTTATGACATTCTCTCTCCTCTCTCATTTCCTCTGGTATAAAAGGATGAAGTGCCTAAAGAAGAAGGTTCCTTTGATCTTTCTAATCTCTCTGAAATTCATTGAGTTTCTCAAAGACTTCAAAGATCAAGACTTTCTCATTTTTTCTTTTCTAAAAACCTAACCTTTCTGTTAACAAATGGCACCAAAGAAGCAAGCCTCATCTTCTGCTACTCCTCTCATCCGCAACATGGATGAAGCCACTTTTCCAAAAGAGTTGTTCATCCCTGGAAAGTGGGCGAGTTTGAAGGAGCTGGTAAAAGAGGGTTTCAATGTTCTGGACTTGTTCACCAGAGCTGGGTGGACCAACTTTGTTGGAAGACACAGCGTCTGGTACCATGGTCCCTATGCCCTCTTCTGGGGGATAGCAAAGATGGAGGATGGCCAATGCATCAGGGGCACGATTGGTCAGACGTCAGTGGAAATCAGCCCTGTAACCATAGCTAAGGCTATTGGCTGTGCTGAAGAGTAACTGATCTTTGACAAAGACTGGGAGAAGACCATCACTCAGGAGACGATGGATAAACTTCTCTACGATGGGGTGAGACCTGCAGATGAAGACCCCAAGAAGAGAGCTGCAGCCATGAAGAACTTTCTCCGGTCTGCCAACATGACCCACATATGCAGACTTCTTCACAACATGTTATTCAACATCGTGCTCCCAAGGACGGGGTCAAGGGACCACGTAAGCGAAAGAGACAGATTCTGCATCTATAACAATGTCATAGGAGAAAAGATCAACCTTTCGGATCTGATATTCTATCATCTGGAGCAGGGCTTCAAAGATAGATTCTCCATGAAGAAGCAGAAGAACCCTATCCCTTATTGTATGTTGTTCACTCAACTAATGAGGGATGCTAGTGTTGATCTAACGGAGTTCAAAGCTTCTAGAGGACCCACACAGGTGACAGGAACCACCTTTGTGAGAATGGGAATAGCTCACAAGTTCCCTGAGTGGGTAAAGAAGCAGGGAACCAAGGTGAAAAAGGAGCCCAAGGAGGAATCGTATGAAGAACCTGTGTTTGTCGCAGAGACACAAACTCTACCCCAGCCTAAACCTACACAGACCCAACCAACCACCAGACGCACCTAACCTCCTTCCTCAAACCAACCCAAAAAGCCCAAACAACAACCATCTTCAGATCCTCCCTCATCCCTAAAGAGAAAGGTTTCAGAAGCATCATCTGAATCAATCTCTGAACCTCCCCTCAAAAAGCCTTTCACCAGAACCACCAAAATTTGCATCATCACCGAAGCCAAACTCACCACCTCACCAGAATCCCAACCTGAACCTCAACCTTCACCTTCCCAAACTCAAGAATCTGATGTTGAGATTCTTAATGCACCCCCTCCTAAACCTCAAACCACTCCAAAGCCCAAGCCTGCACCCAAGTCAAAACCTTCATCTTTTCCTCCACCGGCTGACAAGAAAGAAGCAGCCGCAATAAGGAAGGCTCAATAACTGTCTCGCAAGGAAGCTACCAAGAAGGCTAATCTAGATAAAAGCCTTGAGGAGAAGGAGCAGCTTGAAATGGAACAATCTGTAATAGTCTGTTAAGACTCTATCAGCTGAAGAACTTAAGAGGAAGGCTGCTGAAGAAGCTTTAGCCCCTACAACTGACGTTGCAGAGGAAGAAGCAATGGAGAAAGCTGTTCTTAAGTCTATCAAGACTCTTTTTGAAGAAGAGAAGAGGCAGGCAACCATAGATGATCTGGGAAGAATTGAATCTGCCCTGATTCAAGCAGCCGAAATAGCATATGCAGAGATTGCTGATAAGCAACTGGAGCTTCAGACGCTCACGGTAGACGATGATGCAGACAAAGCAGAAATAGAAGAACTAAATGAAGCTCTTCTTCAGTCTGCTTTAGAAGCCAGCATCCAAGGTCTGGATATTGGAGAAGACCTGGTTGAAGCTGATGACTCTGGTCCACGTGCCATCTACAGACCAGTCACTGAAGAGGATGAAAGGAAAGTAGACAAGCACCTAGCACAGTCTGAAGCAGATCGTGCTGCGAAGCAGATGGCAATTTATGGTGGCTTATCATCTGTACACACATATAAACTTTAGACTCAAACTATTGAAGAATTCCAAACTCTGACTGAAGATGAACTGTTCAGACGCAGAAGGTATGTTGCCAAGGCCACTCTCTCTCTGGGGTACATATATGAAAGTCTAGCTTTAGACTTAGCTCCTAAGCATAGAGGCTATGACTGGATCATTAGACGTAGCCCCAACATCCCACTTCCTCTAGTGCAACCACCAACAGACCCAAACGTCAATGTCAGATACTACCGTGGATGGAAGCGACCCAGAGTCAATGAATGGGAACACTGCAACAGGGAATGGAGGAGGAAGGGTATCTGCACTAATGAGGATCAAGCTTTCTTGTTTGATTCCATCAACTTCGAAGAGTTGTGGAATAAAGGTGTTCCTGGGATTGATCCCTTCAATCTTCCCAACCATGAAGTTCTTCTAGAAGAATAAATGTCTGCTCTCTCATGCTATAAGGAGGAACCTCAATTCAAGATCTTCCTTCCTCGACAGACGTCACCACCTGCTCTTAACACTCTCATCTTTCAGCACAACCCATATGACAGACGAAGCTACCCCCCTGAAGCCTCAATCTGGCGACGGCTCTTAGTGCTAACTGATGAGGTACCATTCTATGAGCATGTCAACCTATAATAGATGATGGGTCTGCTAGCATACCTCAATGTGATTCTCCCTTGGAATCATGTTGGGCTGGGACGTTCTGTCTATTATGAAGATCTCAACTTGGACGATCCAGAAGCACGTCTAACTTTTCATCTCTGGGAATCTTCAGACTCCTCTGCAGAGTTGCGTATGAAGCTGTAGACGTATAAGGAGGAGATCAAGAAGGGGCAAAACTCCTTCAGACATATCCAAGGAAGAGCACAGATGCTACCTCAATTTCTCGGCACACAATTTCACTGTGTGGCCGAAAATCAAACCCAATTCAAGCTTTCTCTAGACAAGGTTATCCCTATCCTTCCTATCTTGAATTATAAGGGTAAAGAGAAAGTTGAGGAAGAAGATACTCCCCAAAGATACATTCGCATGAGAAGAGGCAGACCCTTCAGACGAGAGATTGAAGCCATTTTTCATAAATCAGCTACTGAAAGAACGTATGAAGACTTGCAGACCATCAGACGAGTCTAGAAGTTTGATGCATTCTGCTCTGGTCTGGAACCTGAAGACAAGCCTCCAGCAGACGGATATCATTTGAAGATTGGCAGATGCTATCAATGCAAAGAGCATCAGCCCTTTCTCTCTGCGTCCAGCACCTCCGAGCTCATGCCCTGGAAGTCCACCTTCTACTATCAATCTGATAGGGACTTCTCTTTTGTCGTGGAGCTACCTTATTCAACATTCTTTTTCAACAAACTCATTCTGGGGATTGTGCAAGAACCAGATGATGCCATTGTACCATACAGACCTCCCATCTCTGAAGAAGAAGTCTATGATCTGTATGCCGAACTCTAGGCAACCAGAAAAGCTCTACGTCAAACTCTGGAAGATAGGAAAGCACTCGAGGATGAGCTCAAAAAGTAGATCAACATAGATGCCTTCTTCAAAGCGCGCCGCTGCAGACGCACTCCCACTCCACCAAGATCCCTTATGGTACTCTCATCGGACTCTGACTTTGACACCTCTAATTTTGACGGTCCCATTCTTGGGGAACCAGGTTTTATTGATCGCCATGCAAAAGGGGGAGAAGGGAAGAGTAAAAAGAAAGCATGAAGATAGGGACGCATCTAAGGGGGAGCTACATCTAAGGGGGAGGGCTAAGAAAAAGGGAGAGTATTATTTTCTATTTATCATCTGTAAAAACACATCATCTTGATGTGAAAACTTTTAAATAAAGACGAGTTGTTTGATTGCTCATCAAACCTGAGTCTTCTTTTCTCTTTATTTAAATTCTATGTTTATAGTTAATGTTTTCAATAGCTCTGATACATCTTTTTACAATATTTGCTTGGCATCATCAAAAAGGGGGAGATTGTTGAGTCATAAGACAAATCAAGACCCTTAATTATTTTGATTTTATGCAAAAGAAATATTAAGTAAAAAGATTGCGTCTTATAAATGCCAACAGACGAAAACGTTGGATCTATGTCTGTAAGATATAGATGATACGCAGATAGACGCTTAAGTCTGATGAAACATTTAAGGGCATAGTAAATGAACTATCGCTTTATAATCTATTTTGCAGGAAATGTTCATAAAACATCCTCCTAGGATCTGTTGGAGTGCATAAAGAGAAACAGAAATAAGAGTCAAAGTTTCAGAAGTTTCTCTCACCTCAAAAGAAGCGCTACAGCTAGCTATGAGTACTTGTCTGAGCAAGCGATGTGACCACTGCAATAGAAGGATATGGAGTATATCTCAAGAAAGATAAGTAGAGTGCTTTATCAGTTTAGAATAACTAGTTGGTGACAAGCATTTAGTGCTCGCATTAAATGCCCCTCAACCACATTCCTTCAGACACTGGTCAGACGCAAGCAAGAAGACCGTTTAGAGACAACGGTTACTTCCTCAGCAAGTCTATATATATAGAAGAAGATTTGAAGTGCTGAATAACACACAAACTGAATTCAAAATTCAAGCATTCTTTCAAGCCTTCATTCTTTCTCTTGTAAAAATTCTATTTGTTAAAAATCTCTCAAATCACTTTGTGTATCCTGAGAGAAAAAGACTTTGTTCTTAAATTTGTATACTGTAAGACAATAGTTGAGTAGTCTGTGCGCTCCTTTCAAAAACAAATCTTGTATTTGTTTTAGAGTAAGAAGTGGCTTGGTAGTAAAGAATACTTGGATTTTTAGCTTGGAGAGGCTAAGTGTGAAAAACTACTTGGGTGAGCCAGAAGTGGTAGTGAATAATACTTGTAACTTGTAAAAGTTAGTGGAACTTGGTGGTTTGCTAAGAACTGGACATAGTCTTGGGATGAGACGAACCAGTATAAAATTCTGTGTTGTCTTTCTTGCTCCTTTATCTCTTATAACTGTTTGAACTGACTTTGTCTTGTGATTTAAATCTGTTTTCTTAAAAAGGGCTTTCATTTGTGTACTATCATCTGTTAAAATGTTTTCTTCAAAAATGATCTCTTTTGTCCAACAAACGTTACACGCTGTTTATAAAAAGTTTGCGAAATTTTTTATAAATCACAATTCAACCCCCTTGTGATTTTTGCCTTTACACTTTCTCTCTTCAAAAGAATAGTTTTTGTAATTTTCATGCCTATGTGTGTTACACTTTTTCTCTTATGTGGATCCTTCATAGAATAGCCTTTATATAGCAGTTTACACTTCAAACTAGTTTTTGTAGTGAGGAATATGCAAAGCACCTTTTAATTTGTTGCCCTTTTGCCTAATTTATCTAGCAGTGGTTATGCTCTATTTTACGCTACAATCTAGATTTGTCTTCTCCTTTGGCTTTGCTTGCAAATTTTGTGAAAGCAAGTAGTTCTCAACTAAAGGATGTTTTCATTGTTGCAATTCTTAATTCTGTTTGGTTTATTTGGATTAGTAGGAACCATGCAAGGTTTCAAAATGGGCCCTTTTCATATGCTAGAATCTTTAATGAAATTACTGCTTCTGTTTCTTTAACATGCCAACTTACAAAAGGTGTTATGAAAAATTCTATGTTGGAATTCTCTATTCTTAAGGATTTCAGGGTTATGGGTCATTTGTCAAAAGCGCATAAGATTTTGTAGGTTACCTGACATCCTTCTTTAGTTGGATGGTGTAAGAGCAACACTGATGATGCTACTAGGGGAGCTCCTGTGATAGCTGGATGTGGAGGCATTTTTAGAGACCATAGAGGAACTTTGATGGGCTATTTTTCTTCAAATTTTGGCGTCACTTTTTCTCTTGATGCTGAGATAATAGGGGCGATATTAGCAATTGAGATTGCTTATAACAAAGGTTGGAGACAATTGTGGCTTAAATGTGATTCTGCATTGGTCATTTCAACTTTTAAGAATCCATCCTTAGTCCCTTCGTGTTTGCAAAATTGTTGGCTGAACTGTATCTCCCTTACTCGTTTGATGTGCTTCGTTGTATCTCACATTTATAGGAAGGGTAACAGTTGTGCTGACAGATTAGCTAATTATGGTATTCACGGGTAAGGATTTAATTGGTGGGATATTTTACCTTCTTGTATACAAGAATCTTTCTTTAGAGAGGTAGGTCTCTCTAGCTATAGGTTTTGTTGATAGTGGGTTTGGTTTGGTCCCCCCCACGTTTGTTTGCTTTTGTTTTTTTATTCTTTTTCTTAACAATATATGGTTGTGGTGCATAGGATTGATAGTTCTTATGGAGCCAACCTAGTGGGTTCATTGGCTAACTATCTTGATGCATGCACTTCCTATTTTATATATAAAAAAAAGTTAGTTGTATATAACTATTTGAAGCTTAAAATTCTTGTAGTTAATCTAGGAAGTAATATGGTATTGTTTTGTCCCTTCAAACTCCTATGAGGTGGGTTGTCACTTGGAAGGACTCTAATTTTCAAGTCAATAAAAGTGTGGGTCAAGAGAAAAAGGAATTGAAAAATGAAATATATCTAGTAACACTACTTGTGCTCCTTGCTTGCAACGAAATGATAAGTGATGATTTTATGTTCTTTGTAATTTTTTTTATAGAGATGACAAAATGGGTTGTCAGGCCAAGGTGTGAAAGTAGGTTGGATCGGGTCAGTTCAAATTCCTTATGGGTTACATATTTTCTAACCTAGCTCGGCCCGAGGAGCCAAATTGACACTTTTTTAAACCTAAATTTATACAAATTTTATAATAAAAAAATAAAAAAAAAATAAAAATAATAATAATAATAATAATAATAATAATAATAATAATAATAATATCTAGGACAAATAAGTTTAGTTGTTTTTGAGCCAATATTTTATGGGCTCATCTTGACCCATCAAGTTGGTCAAATTGCCTTGATTTTTTCAGAATTAAATTTTAAGAGTCTAACTTGACTTAAATTCTTTTTAACATTTACAACAACCTCCCTTATAGCAGAACACAATGTAATGTTTTTCAAACAATTAAGGAGTTAATGTAATGTATAAGTGGTGTTGGTGTAATGTTTTTCAAATAATTAAGGGAGATTAATATAAGGATAAAAAATAGATAAAGTTTGTGTAATTTCATGAAACCTCAAGCATGGTTAGTGTAATTTACTCTAATATGCATAACAATCACGAGAGTTTAATTAAGGTTTAATTACTCTACGGGTTCTTAAGCTTTTACCAAATTTTTAATTAAGTTATTGAATTTGTATTTATTTTTTAATTAGGTCACTTTGAGACTTAATTAAAAAACAAATACAAGTTCAGAGACCCAATTGAAAAAAAATAAAATTAGAGACCTATTTAAAAATGATAAATAGTTTAGGAACCTAATTAAAAAATTATGAGTCTCTGCAGGCCAGCATTCTCAACCCTAGAAGTTTTAAATTGGTTGAAGAACATAAAAATACTAAGTTTAGAACCTACAAAAGTAAGAATACTGGCTTGCAGAGGTGAGAATACTCACATGTAGAGGTTGATATTTTTTTAATTAGATCTCTAAAATATTTGTCATTTTAAATAAGTTCCAGAACTATTTTTTTTCTATTGGATTCTTGAACTTGTATTTATTTTTTAATTAGATTATTTTTTAATTAGGTCTTGTTTGACCTAATTAAAAAACAAATACAAGTTCATGGAATTAATTGAAACAAAACAAATTCAGAAATCTAATTAAAATTTTGATAAAAGTTCAACTACCCAATTGAAAAAAAAATTCAGAAACTTAATTAAAAATTTAGTAAAAGCTTAGGAATATCCAGGAGTAATTAAACCTTTAATTAACGTACTTTTCAGTCTCTTATTTTTGGGTTTTTATATTATGTTTTTAACTTTTCTACTGATTTTATTAGTTGTGATTATATCTGCTTAATTTTGAACATCTCTGTTATTTTATATGAGTGACTTCATTTAACTATATATGATACTTGCATATATTACTTATTTTGATTTTTCCGTTTCTTTATTTCTCAAACAACAGCTTAAAATGTCAGTTTTCTTTGCTTTACGTAACGATGTTTTTCAAGAAATGTTGAAAGTTGAAACAAATCAGTAATAAAATCATAATATAAGTTTATTTTCTTTGGATAAAAACAGAGAAATCTATGCATAAGTTACGGGAAATAATTAAAAAACAACAACAGTTGAAATTTGATTCTCTTTTCGGTGGATAAGTCAAGTGTTCCATTAATATCCTGTTTGCCTGTCATTTATCAACGTCAATAAAAGTAGTCATAAAAGATTTTACGTGTTGCTGCAAAAGTTGGATATTTTTAATTGAAATGGTTGGTTATCATATAAATGGGCTACACATTAAATTCTATATTCATCACACATCCACAGGAACATGCCTTAAAGCAGCAAAAATCCCACATCAAAGCATTGGGTGTGTGAAGATTATTTAGATCAGGCAATTGAAATGTTCTTCGTATTTAATTTTCTCCATGTGTAAACCTTGATATCACACAAAAAAGCAAATTATATACATAAATTGTTTAACCACCGTTTCTGTTTTTATTTCACATGTACCTTTTTTCTTTTTTTAAAACAATCCTAAAAAAAAAAAAGAAAAAACAATCCTATTCGAATCACCAAACTAGACACTTCTCTCTCTGGATGGAGATTCAAATCTCCCCGCTGGTTCAAACCTTGTTTAATGTGGTGAAAATATAAGTGGAGTTTCTATCCTGCTCCCAAGTGTAGGAATACTCACTGGAATGACCAATTTAGTTTTATACTTGTATATATGGTTAATAACATCAGCTAAATAAATATAAAAGTTGATTCAATTTGTGGTGCGGTTAAATTAATTTGATAATCAATTAATAATTTTGAAATATAAGATTAAATTACACTTCCTTATTATTTTAAGAAATATTTAAATTATTCTGTATTTTTTTTTCTTATTTTAAAAAGTATACTTCTATCTCCCTATTATATGTATGTGGTTTAATCTGGTTGAAATATATAATTTTATAAATGTCTTAGGATTGATTTTTTTTCCCCTTTAGCATTATTGTTAATTAATTTTAAAATAAATGTCTTAGGTATATTAGTTTCTCAATTTGTTCTAGACAAATGAAGAAGGAACTCGGTTTAAATACTCCTTATTAGTAATATGAAAATCTTTTCTTAAGTAAAGTGGATCAGGAGTAGTTACCTTTGATATCTGAGAACCAAGACTTCTGTGCACACCACAGCATTTTAAGCATACAAAAACTCCAATATTGGCTGACCTGAAGAAGCAGTAAGAAAAATGGATTCATAACTAAGAGGTAATATGCATTGCACATTATTATTTTAGGAAAATTCATGTAACTAGTTTCCTACAACTTAATACAAGGATGTTTTATAAATCCTCCCCAGAAAATGCTCAACTCCAGTTTTGAGTATTATAATCAGTGACCCTGAGGTCCATGACCATAAACCCCACACACACACACACACACACACACAAAAATTAAAGTGCAATGGTGAATACCCATTTAGGATCTGGAGCTTTGCAATCGGCACAAAAGCGATTATCTTTTTGAAGCAATAAGGAGTATTTACGATTTTCATTTTACTAATAAGGAGTATTTAAACATGAGTTCCTTCTTCATTTGTCTAGAACAAATTGAGAACTAATATACCTATATATGTGGCTAAACTTATATATATGAAGATATATAAAATTGATATATGTGGTTTAATCTAGTTAAAATATATAATTTTATAAATGTCTTAGGATTGATTTTCCCCCCTTTAGCATTATTGTTAATTAATTTTAAATACCTACTGTAAATTTTAGGATTTCAGAACCAAATTTTGAGTATATGAAGATAAAATTGATATATGTACGTGTTTTAATCTAGTTAAAATATATAATTTTATAAATGTCTTATAGGATTGATTTTTTCCCCCTTTAGCATTATTGTTAATTAATTTTAAATACCTACTGTAAATTTTAGGATTTCAGAAGCAAATTTTGAGTAAAGTTTTAAAACTAATAAGTATACAAAACATCATTTTATCTATTAAAATCTAAAAATGGATAATATATATGGTTTCAGAATTATTTATTAATTAGTCACCTTGACCTTAGAAATTGAAGTGAAAAGAAAAATGCCCTCATGATGTTTGTTCATAGTTGGCACAGTTGCTCACCTATTCCTTTACAGTTTTTTTTTTTTTTTTTATCATTATTCCTTTACATTAAAATAAGCTAAACTTTAACATTTATTGATTTCATGAGATGAGAATGCAATTTTTGAAATAGGAAAAAAGAGTTGTGTAATTTAAACATTTCTGAAAAATGAGGAGTGTATTAAATTATATAATTTCTATGAATTGAGTTTCATAACATAGTACATACCCAGTAATTAAGAGTAAAAAAAAACAAAACTAACTGTTGTAAGAATTAGATTCTCTAGAATTAAAAAATTGAACTGCAACCTAATTTGATAAGAATTGGTCCTCTGAAGATAAAAAATGAACTGCATTACTTTTTCAAGGATTCAGAATTCCACAGTTAAAATATTAACAGCAGGGAATTACTCAAATGAGACAAAATGGAAAGTTCTCTGCTACATTAAAGAGACAGCAATGATCTGCATGATATTTTAGCCATATAAGGGTCCTATTTTGCACTAAAGTAAAAACTATACAAACAATTAAACAATAATCAACTTTTGGATCAACAACTGCACCACCCTGCAATGTTTTAAAATCTCTAGAGGACCCCAAATAGAAGAACCTCTTTCACCAAAGCATAACAAAGAAAAAACAACTAATTGCAATTTCACTGATTTTTTTACCTTCATAATGTGCTTCGTAACTAAAACGCTATTCATGTAATCACGTCTGATGTAGTATCATGCAACTGTTAAATTTTTTCAAAATTCTAAATCTCCACTAACTATTCCGTTTATTTACATCTCAAACCCCTGAGAGCCATCGAAACATTTCACCGATTTCATCCCCGAAACGGTTGGCTTCCACATCGTAATCTCCACCCAAAACGACGTCGTTTCTGCGACTGCTCCCAGTGAAGAACCTTCCAGAACTTCGAAACGACATCGTATTCGAAAGACGATCAACGTAATCCTTCAACCAGCCATTACTATTACTGCTACTTCCACCGCGCCCTGCCTCACCAGCTAAGTTAGGCAGAGAATCCGCTGGAGCCTCCACCGGAGCACCGTCGTCTTTCTCGCCGGAAACGTTTCTCCGGTCAGCATAACCGAACGCAACCTCAACCTCAACCTCAGCCTCCTCGTCGATGAAATACTCGAACGCGCCAACGGAATAGGACCTTCCGCGCGTTTCTCCGCCGCCGCCTGCTGCGGCGGCGGAAGTAGCTCCTCCGCGGCGGCTGCTGATGTTCCCTATCTCCAGCCTGAAGCTGTCGCCTCCGGTGACGGACGACGACCGGAAAACCTTTGCGAGGTCTGATTCCGACGCAGCGACGGCGGATCGGCAGAGCGGACACGTGAGATTCGACCGGAGCCACGTGTCGATGCATTCCGCGTGAAAAGCGTGGCAGCAGAGAGGTAGCAAGCGGAGAATGTCGTGCTGCTCGAACTTCGACAGGCACACGGCGCAGTCGCCGCAGCTGCCGGAGGCGGCGGCTGCGCGGCGCGTGACGGAGGAGAAGGTGAACGTCGGGAGTAAGTCGAAAACGGAAGACGAAGCGGTTTCCGGCGATATCCGATTGCTGGAGGAGAACACTGCAGCGGATGACGGAGAGACACGACGGAGGAAACGGTTACGGTGACGGAGAAGGAAATATAAGGCTAAGGAAACCGTAACGGCGACGGCGAGGACCGTTACGGTTACGAGAGTGACGTGTGATAGCGATGATAGGTGGTTGTTTGGTGGAGAAATAGTGGCAGTGTGTGTGTATCCGACAACGGTGAGAGAAGGAACGGAATCGGAAGAAGCCATTATTAGCTGTTACACACTGAGTTTAATTTCTCTTTCTCAGAGAGAATAATGGTGGCATGTAATAATGTGTTATGGTTACGTACGTGAGTTTGTTTTGTTTGTGTTGGAGAGTAACGCAGAGAGAGAGAGAGAGAGAGAGAGAGAGAATGAGGAGGTGTTGGTTGTAGTGGTAAAGTTGGTGAATGGTGATGGCATTGGTAATATGGTACGGTATGTTATGGTTTGAGAGCAGGTTTGTCTTGGAGAGGTCTTCGTTTGTGTAATTGTGTCCTTGTCCTTTTTCCCAGAATGTGACCACGTTCTATATTTGTTGAGTTGCTTCTTCCATATGTTGGCTCCTATTTTCTTACATTTTCTTCGTTTTTTTTTTTACTTTTTTTTCCTCCTGTTTGTTGTGACATTTAAAGGTATTTATAAGATCTATTAAAAAATTAAATTGCATCTGTAAAATTTTAATGCTCGATGTCAAGACTAGTATATAGTTAAGTATTTCTGTAGTTGAAAATAATCTGCTAAAATAAACAGTATTTGTGTGCGAAATTAGAAGAATGAAATGAAGGGATATATATAACGCTGCTCATTTTAATGTTACTGTCGATTATAAATTCGTGCTTTGATAAAAGTCATGTGAATATCTCACAGCTTAAAATGGTAGAGTAATTTAATATAAATAGTTTATCTAATAGTACAATTTAATTATAAAATAAGTAAGTAACGATTTATTCAACTTTCTCCTAAAAAAACGATATATTCAACTTTAAAACTTATTAGGATTGTGGTCCAGTTGTCCACTCTAAATTAATTGACCAAAAATTAAAAATAAATATAGTTTTATTTTCTAGATTTTTTTTAAAAAATGGTTTGTAGTGTGGCCGTGTGGGCTGATTCAATAAATAAATAGCACAACAATAAAGCGTTTAAGAGTCGATGCAACGCTATAAATTTATCATCTCATTTTTAATTTTTTTTACATATAACTAATAAAAAATATAATTGATAAAACAAAAATAAAAATGTCGACCTGTTAAATAAGATAAAAAAAAATCTGATAATTAAAATAAACAAAAAGAAACTCACAATCCTTCTCTCTATCTATGTATTAAAAAGGAAATCCATGATTCATTCCTCTATGATTCTTTTTCCTTACATATACATCCATTTCTAAATGTAAGAAATGTTCCCTTGTTGTTAATCCCTTTATATTGCTACTAATTCCTGTTAGCCATCTTTTGACAAGTGAGTTAGTATATCATGTGACTTTATATTTTGCATCCACAACACCCCCCCCCCCCCCCCCCCCCCCCCCCCCAAAAAAACAAAAGAAAGAAAAGAAAAGTCCATTTACCTGTGTACTAAAGATAAGCAAAAGATCTGACAAAAAATGAGAAAATGGAGAACTTATCACAGAGAACACAAAACAAATAGTGATGAAAAAACAACACTACCATGAAGGGGGAAGCCGACTATTATGACAAAGCTTGCAAGTTGCTAGTTCATCCTCTATCTCATGCTGAGTGCACTATGGGTGTGGAGACAAATTGCTTTTGCTGTGTGAGAAATCCTAGGAAAATTTTTTGGAGGTGTTGAAATTGAACGTAGACTTAATGTGCTAACGTGGGTTTATGAAACTTCAAAACGTGTTTTTGTTTAGGGTTTTACTATAGCCTAGGGTTAAAAAAGTGATGAAGGATGAAAATGAAGGGGGTGGAATGTGGCCCATTAACAGAATTAGGGTTCATTTATACTTTTGTTCATAATTGGACTTTCATTTTATAATTTAACAAAAGACTAACATACAAGGGCTTTTTGCACAAAAATGTATTTCAAACCAAACATAAAAATAAAATACAGTTCAATTTAGTTTAATTTTGTGATTTTTAAAATTTTTAATTTATTTTTATATAACTTTCATAATTATTTTTAATTTGAAAACTAAATAACCAATTGATTTCTTTTTTTTTTTTACAGAACCAATTGATGAATCATGATTAACCTTTGAAAATATCATTTGTATAGAGTTATTAAATATTGCTAATTATAATAATTACATTACAAACCTCCTATAAAAAAAATTAAATTATTCATAGTAAATTAATCATATATTGTCAATATCATAAACTTATAATATAACCTAACCAAAATGTTTAAAATAAAAAATCATATTATTATTATTCTCCCGTCCTTTTTTTATAAGACTATTTCAACTAATTCACTCCCTTTAAGAATAGTTAATTTACTTAATCACATTAAATTTGTCAATTATTTGTACTATTCTTTCAAAATTACTCTTTATTTCTTTTTTTACTTAATTGCTTCTCACCTAGGAGTAATTAATGTTTGGAGAGAGAATATTGTAATTAACTAAGGGTAGTATAGGAAAAAATAATTAATGTATCGGACAATTAGAAGAGTATCTTATAAAAAAGGACAAACAATAAAGTAAAAAAGGGTTTTATATATAAGGACAAAGAAAATATTAATGTATTATTATCAAAAGTTGAAAATGTTACTAAATAATTTTATAAATCAATATAAGTATACTAAAAATAATTAAAAGTAGCATTGTATCTCAATATAATTATTTATTACAAATTAAAAACATAATTATATGATCAAAAATATTATTTTTAATGAATTTAATTATAATATAATTTATATATTTAGTTATTTATTACAGTATAAATTTTAATTATATTAAATTATATTAAACAAACATTTATTTTGTATAAGAAGAATGTTAAGAACACACTCTTTGAAACACTCTCCCTAATCGGTTAAAACTTATTGAAAAATAAAAATTACAAAATTAAGACCCACAAAATTTTGTCATTTCAATAAATTTCAACCAATAAAAAAGAGTGTGTCCAAAATAGTATATTAGAGAATATGTTATTCTTACAATTAACTTATTAGGATTAAACTCTGTAGAATGGCTACGGAAAACCTTGTTTTCTCTGCGGGTATCTCTAATGGAGTTGAAAACGGAAAAGAGCCACCGGACGGCGGTGGGAAGAATAATCAAGTCTCTTTCAAGGACATGGTGATGAAGAACAAGGAGAAGATGGCCCCAAGGCCACGGATGGATCTCTTTAGGGAGAATTTGGCTCATATTAAGTATGAGGATGGTAATCGTTTGAAACGAAAAGTGATTATTGCAAATAAAGTATTCGAAGGCTTATGTGCTCCTTGGCAAGATGCCCTAATGATCAAGTTGCTAGGGAAAAACATCAGTTTTAATACCATGAAGGAACGTCTCATAAGAACTTGGAAACTGTCAGCAGGTTTTGCTTTATTGGATATTGGCCATGGCTTCTACATGGTCAAGTTTGATAACGAGGAGGATAGGAAGAAGGTTATAGTAGAAGGGCCATGGCTTTTATTTGATCATTATTTGACGGTGCAAACATGGTCTCCATCTTTTTTCTCACCAGAAGCAAAGATCAACAAAACCTTTGTTTGGGTGAGATTTCCCAAGTCTTAATCTTATATTTTATGATGAAAGTATATTGTTGGCTATGGCTGCAGTAGTAGTTACTCCTATTAAGGTGGATTCCAACACTCTGGATGGGAGGCGCGAGCGTTTTGCTAGGGTGTGTGTGGAGATTGATTTGAATCAGCCAGTGGTAGGCAAGGTTTGGCTCCAGAATCACTGGTATAAAGTAGAGTATGAAGGGTTGCATAGAATATGTTCAACATGTGGCTGTTATGGCCACTTCTCTCGTGATTGTCCTAAGAAGCCTGTTCCCACTGAAGGAGAAACACAGGCCCAGAAAAATGGCAATGGCAAACCATTAGTTGCCATGGAATCATCGCCACCTACCTTTGTTCCAAATAGGTTGGCGGCAGAGACTAACCTAGGGCAACAGGCAGCAGATGATCCAGCCAATCAATCAGCAGGTGGGTCCCAAGCAGTTAATGCAGATGATCCCCTTCATGGGGAGTGGCTTGTTGTTCGGAGGAAAAAGAGGACCACATCTGCTCCACAAATAAGGAAAGATTCGGTAATGATTGATAATAAATCAAAATCGAAAACGGATACAAAAAATAGAGGAAAAAATATCGGTGAATTCAAAGGTGGAAATAAGGAGGTTGTTGCAGCTAATAATGATATGGGGCCATTTAATAAAAACGAGCAACCTAGGCCTTCTGGCACGATAAAATATAAACGTCCTCGAAGTAAGCCATCAACCACTACAAGAAACGCAAATGCAAATGCAGGAAAGCAACCAATGAAGTCAACTGTGGTCCCACCAGTTCATGACATATGTGGTATTTCTTCACAAGCAGGGACAATTATCTATGACGTTGGTGGAGGAGTCAAATCCAATATCCATTTTAAGAGGATTTCAGATGCTCATTACCAAATTCCTTCTGATGACGTTACTCAAACAAATGATATGGAGGTTATACCTACCACCCCTCAAGAGGAACATCTTACGGTTCCACATCAGCTTTCTTAAGCTGGTCCTTCTAGTTATTGCATCATTTCCCATGGAGTGCTTTAATGATATCTCAATTATTTCCTGGAATATTCGTGGTGCAGTACGTAGTTGCACTTGGCGTCACATTCGTGATATTGTTAAGACCTATCATCCTTCTATCTTTCTCCTTTATGAAACTCACACTCAATTTTGTAGAGTTGAAAGAAATTAGTCTTCTGTTGGTTATAAAGGGGTGTTCCTACAAGAAGCTTAGGGTCATTCAGGGGGTATTTGGGTGTTGTCCTGCATTCAAAATGCTACCCTCTTCTTGGTGGATCAATATTATCAGGCTATCACTTTTGGGATAAAAAGGAGAAATGTTTCTTGGTTTTGCTCTGCGATTTATGCATCTCCTAATCCTAATGCGAGGTTGTTTTTGTGGAATCATCTTGCTTATGTTAAGTTTATGGTCTCTGGACCTTGGATTATGGTTGGAGATTTTAATGAGATATTATTTGCTAGAGAAGTGGCAGGTGGTTCCTTTTCTCTTTCGAGAGCTTCTCTAATGGCTGATATGATGGATAACTGTAACATGATGGACGTTGATATGAAAGGGGGAAATTTTACTTGGAGGAAGAATACTCATAACGGTGGACATGTGAGGAAGAAGCTTGATAGATGTTTATCTAATACGGATTGGAGAATTTCTTTCCCTCATTCTCTTGTGGAAATTCTGCCATCACATAATTTAGATCACAACCCTTTATTGGTAAGCTGTCTAAAGGCGAAAACGAAGAAGCACCGCTCCTTTCACTTCCAGGCTGCCTGGATCTCTCATCCAGAGCATGGGGAAATTGTGCAAAATACTTGGAGAGGAGTAGCAGGGAATGTTCCTTAAAAACTTGGCCATATTAAATCCAAATCATTGGATTTTAATGAAAAAGTATTTGGCAACATTTTTAGAAGAAAGAGGCATCTTGAAGCTTGATTAAAAGGAGTGCATAGTCTCTTAGATGTGGTTGTTGATCACGAGCTTATTAAATTTGAAAAAGAATTACAAGATCAATATAACCAAGTCTTGGCCCAAGAGGAGATGATGTGGTTTCAGAAATTTAGAGAGAATTGAGTCAAACATGGTAATAAGAATACAAGATTCTTCCACACTCAAACTATTATTTGGCGGCGAGTGAATAAAGTCACTGGCTTGCTCATTGATGGGACATAGTGTACAGATGAGAACTCTTTGAAGAGGGAAGCGTTGTGTTTCTTTAAGCGCTTATTTTAGAATAATGAGCCTTGCCAACCTCAAAGTCTTGTTCTTAATAATATTCCAAGGATCCAGGATGATTTTAAGGCCGACCTTATGAGATTAGTATCTATGGAGGAAGTGAAAAATGCAATGTTTGGGATGAATCCTTACAAGGCCCTTAGCCCTGATGGATTTCAGCCCATTTTTTACTAGACATATTGGGAGACTGTAGCTTTTGATATCTGGGAATTGGTGGCTAAAGCTTTCATCACAGGCACTATTGATACAGGTTTGCCGAATACTCTTATTGTTCCTATTCCTAAAGTAGATTGTCCTTCCTCTCTTAATGAGTTCAGACCAATAAGCTTATGTAATGTTACTTTAAAGATTATTTCTAAAGTGTTGGTTAATCGTATACGGCCTCATTTGGATAATCTCATAGGTCTTTTACAAAGCAGTTTTATTCCAAATAGGGGAACTTCAGATAATGCAATCATAGCTCAAGAGATTGCCCGCCATATGCATAAGAAGAAAGGAAAGTCTAGTTTTTTGATGCTAAAGATTGACTTTGAAAAAGCTTATGATAGAGTGGATTAGGATTTCTTGAGATTAACTCTTAATGAATTTGGATTCCCTCAATCTATCATCAATCTGATCATGAATTGTACTGTGAATACCTCCCTCTCCCTCAAGTGGAATAATGAGATTTCTGAAAGCTTTAAGCCAACTAGAGGGTTGAGACAAGGGGATCCCTTGTCTCCATATCTCTTTGTGTTGTGCATGGAGAAACTTGCTTTGCTGATTCAAGAAAGAGTTCAGAATAACAGTTGGCAGCCTATAACCATTACCAAAAATGGCCCTAAGGTGTCCCATTTATTCTTTGTGGATGATTGTCTGTTATTTATAAAGGCAACGTCATCTCAGGCTAGACTTGTGAAGAAGATATTAGATGACTTCTGTCTTGCTGCAGGTTTCAAGGTGAATATCCAAAAATCTAGATTTTTGCCATAAAAAAATCTGTCAAGGGCAAAAGTTGACCGTATAGAGGGGATCCTTGGATTTAAACACACCCAAAAAATAGAGAAATATCTTGGATTTCCTATTTTAACGGGTAGAGTAAAGAAGGCAGATTTTGGTTTTATTCTTGATAAAGTTCAATCAAAATTGGCTAGATAGAAAAAGCAAATTATTGAATAGAGCAGGACGTATTACTCTTGCGAAATCCGTGGTTTCTGCCATTCCCACCTATGTCATGCAAAATTGTTGGCTTCCAAAAGGTGTTTGTGATGATCTGGACAAGATTACCAGGAGCTTCATATGGGGAAAACCATCGTCTCATTGGGTGAGTTGGCCTACTATCAACAAGCCTAGAGCAAGAGGTGGATTGGGTGTTCGTTCAACAAGGGAGGCTAATGTTTCTTTACTGGGGAAGCATATCTGGCATGTTATTCATGACTTGAACAAGCTTTGGGTAAGGATGCTCAAAGATAAATACATTCCAGACATATCTATTCTTCAAGCTAATCAACCTCGGGGCTGTTCCTTTATTTGGGCTTCAATTATGAAAGCGGTGAATTCTTTAAAGGCGGGGTTCAAATATCGAATTGGCAAAGGGGACGTGTCTTTTTGGTATGATCAGTGGCTCGATGATGGCAAGTTGTGTACTATGGTGGACTATGTTCATTATTTTGATATGCACTTATCCGTTAAAGATGTCTATGCTAATGGTGAGTGGAACTTTAATGCATTAGCAACTCCCCTTACTCATGACGTGAAGATGTTGATTAGAAGCATCTTTATTAATGATGCTATGGGAGATGAAGTTATATGGGCACCTGCCTCTAATGGTGTTTATTCAACTCAATCTGCTTACCGGTGGCTCTTGACGACATCCTCCAATTTAGATACCCACACAGAATCTTGGTCCTGGCTTTGGTCCCAAAAAATTCCAGAAACACAAAAAGTTTTTCTTTAGCTATCTCTCCATGGTAGCCTTCCCACTAACCTATTTTGTTTTCAAAGACATATTTCCTTTGATTTTCATTGTAACAGGTGCGGAACGGTGACAGAGGATATCATCCATATGCTGCGGGATTGTAGCTATGCTAAGCAACTGTGGCAAGCAATGTCGTGGTCATTTGATCCCACATTCCAGATTAATGAAGTTGGCTCCTGGCTACGTGCTAACATCAGACGTTAGAATGGCACTCTTTTTATTATCATTTGTTGGTTTATTTGGCGCTCAAGGAACAAGGTGGTGTTTAATGACAAAGCTTGGACTACCTGATTTACAGTGAATCAGATTAAGTCTCCGCACCAGTTGCTGCAACATTGTTACCCTCATTCAGTTCTTGAATTTCAACCTGTCCTTATAAGTTGGAAAGCACCAGCTGCAAACATGTTGAAACTCAATGTTGATGGAAGTTCGATTGGCAATCCTGGTAATGCTAGCTTTGGTGGTATCATCCGGGATTTCTCTAGGTACTTGGAAAGCTGGTTTTCTTGGCTCTTGTGGCACTGCTACTTCCTTACAAGCGGAGCTTCTTGCTATCCTTCATGGCTTACAGTTATCTTGGGAGAAAGGGTACAAGAATCTAACTTGTGAATCCGACTCAAAAATGGCCTTGCAATTGATCTTTGATAATAGAAGTACTCTTCATCCTTATGCTTCTATCAACAACAAGATTCAAGCTTTCAAGTCGTATGATTGGGAGCTTCACTTCCAGCACACTTTGCGTGAAGGGAACATGTGCGCAGATGAGCTTGCGAAAAAAGGATCATCCTTGCAATGTAATTTCCAGATTTTGAACAACTACCCTCGGTATATGGTTCAGCTTGTGGTAGCTGATATAACGGGTGCTCAATACCTAAGACCTTAGTTTCTTTCTTTTTTCTTTAGTTTTCCTATGTATAAAAAAAAAAGAGAATATGTTATTAGCATTTCTTTGTGTAAAAAGTTGAAATATTACTAAATAATTTTACAAATCAATTTATATTAAAAATATATTTTTTGATCCATTATGTTTTTGCATTTTCTCGTTTTGGTCCTTTATGTTTTAAAAGTTTCATTTTGATTGTTTGCGAATGGACCCATAATGGTAATTCCATCCATTAAATGATGTTGCGACATTAATTTTATTATTACATTTTTTGCGATTCATTTTTTGACGGTTCAAAATCACCAGAAAAATTGTTTGTCTAAAGCATTTAATAAGTACTAGACAATTAAATTATTCAGCAAAAAAAAAAAGACAATTAAATTGCTACACCCAGATCCAATTAAATTGTTTGGTACCTATTAAATACTTTAGACAAGCAATTTCTATCAGTTTTGAGACACCAATAAATGAATTGTTAGAAAACGTAATAAAATAATTATAAAATTAATGTCACAACATCATTTAATGAACGAAATTACCATTATGGGTCCATTCGCAAATATAAAGGGCAAAATTGAGACTTTTAAGCCACAAAGACTAAAACAAGAAAATGCGAAAATGACTAAAATAATATTTTAGCTTTCGATTTTAAAAGAAAAACTGAAAACCAAGTTAGTGTGCAATAAAGGAAATACAGTTTTTGATTTTTTTTGGTTTCTTAAATTTTTATTTGATCCATTTTTAAGATAAATTTAGCGGTTTAATTAACACCCCTACAGTCCTACTAATCCATATTAGACATTAGTAGCAGCCAAGATATTTTGCTCAGACACGGAAGATCCATATTTTTTTTTCTTTTTTTTTATTTATGAATGGAGTACATATTCTAAAAAAAAATACATATTAGTAGTAGCTAGGACTATTTTTGAAATTTATAATTTCAAAGACAATACAATACAAGTTATACAAGGAGAAAATATTTTCATTACACTAAAGTCAAGAATTCATTAATTTCACATGGACTAAAAAAATAATATTTAAGGCGTAAAATTATATAATTGTCCTCTCTCTCTCTCTTTCTGTGTCTGCTGCGATCTCATCTCACTCACTTCTGTATTCTCAGGTTCCATCTCCTCCGATTTCCCTCTCCCATCCAAGTTGACCTTTCATTCCACTTTTTGGAATCCCAAGACTCAGGTCTCTCCCTCTCTCCCTTATTGCATGTCTTTTCGTTCTCGATCTCTTTCCTTTCATTCCGATTCGCTTTCTTTGTTCAGTTTTCGTGTCTCCTTTGGTCGGTTTCAATTCGATTCGCCCTCTACCTTCGTCAATTAAACCTTGGGATTTCCCAATTTGTGGTTATTTAGGTTTTTGGTGATTCTGAATCCACGCACTATCTGAACCGTGTACACTCTATTAGTCTTTAACTGTAACTGAAGCTGCTTTGTGGTGTATGAGGAAAGGGAAATTCGTTTCGTGGTGCTGTTTTCGATTCGAATTTGATGATTATTTGTGTTTTACAATTGGCACATCTCATAGTTCTAAAAACCTTAATGTAGAAACCTAGATTAGGTTTTTGTTGAGAGACACTAATTGATAATCTCAATTTTTTCAAATTCAGATAGGTCTTTTGCTACTTGTTTGATTATAGTGAATGCTGCAGGAACCTTTTTTTATTTGTGTATGTGTGTGTTTTCTGATTCTTGTATTTCGTAATTGCTGATTTTTGAGATTGTGAGATTGGGTTGTGAGCAATAAGGAGAGTTGCCTTTGCAGGTCTGGTAACTTTTGAGGTTGTTGGGTGCAGAAGGGAACGATGGCTGCTTCAGAGGAGAATAGTGCACTGTTTCCAATATTCATTTTGACAATAATGGCCATTCCTATAGTGCCATATACAATAACAAAGTTGTGTCGTGCTGCCAGTAAGAAATCAAAGAGCATACACTGTCAGTGCTCTGAATGCTCGCGGTCAGGGAAGTACCATAAATCGATATTCAAGAGGGTGAGATCATTTTCTGCTATGTGTATTTCGTTATTTTCTTAATTGATTGCTTAGTTATTTACATGTGATATTTAATCTAATTCTGCTGTGACCTCTTGTTTCTCCTTCTGATTTTTGTTCTCTTTCCCCTTTGGTTTTGCAGATTTCAAATGTCTCCACCTGTAGTAACTTGACATTGTTACTACTTTGGGTGGTTATGATTGTTCTGGTTTATTACATAAAGACCATGAGTCGTGAGGTAAACAATTTGAAAGTTAAAATAAATTCAGCTATTCCACTGCTTGAGATATGAAATTAGTATTGAGGGATCTTGTATTTGTATAACATTTTACTTATTGGCTGAGTGTTCCTATGGTGCACATTCTGAAAATTTTTCCTGGAAATTTTATGCAGATTGAAATTTTCGATCCATTTAGTATTCTAGGAATAGAGCCTGGAGCGGCAGAGTCTGAAATAAAGAAAAAGTATAGGAGACTTTCTATTCAATACCATCCAGATAAAAATCCAGATCCAGGTTGAAGGTGTTTCAGTTGTTTATTTTTCTTATCGTTGCAATGCAAACTTTGATGTTTGCAGGAATGTCGGCTTCTTACAATTACCTATGTAACTGATATATTTTTATTCCTTTTATTTTAGAGGCACACAAGTACTTCGTTGAGTACATTGCCAAAGCTTATCAAGCTCTTACAGATCCAACAGCTCGTGAAAATTATGAAAAATATGGCCATCCTGACGGCAGGCAGGTAATAAAACATAAGGTTATGGAAAAATGCCAAGTGGCTTGTTATCTTTTTGTTTTCATGCTGTTGAAATATGCATGATATTTTATTGCAGGGATTTCAAATGGGTATAGCTCTTCCTCAATTCCTGCTAAATATTGATGGGGCATCTGGTGGAATACTTCTGCTTTGGATTGTTGGTGTGTGTATTCTCTTGCCATTGGTCATTGCTGTTGTTTATCTCTCTAGATCATCAAAGTATACCGGCAACTATGTGATGCATCAAACACTTTCCACTTACTATTACCTCATGAAGCCTTCTTTGGCCCCCAGGTATATATACATTGTTTATCTAGTTAAGCTCTGTCAGTCTTTATTCTCGCCATTATTCTTTGAGGATATAGAGAACCGAATTTTATTCAGTCAGCCATTGAATATTTTCATTTATTAGCTTTTGTTATTGATGTGTGTTTATTTATTGATTTATTTTTTAATTAGCTTGAAGTTCAATGAGAATTATCACTGTCACACTGTGTGAATGTGTTAGTTAGCAAATGGATGTTTGTACAAAATAAAAAAAGATTTTCAAACACTTTTCCATTCCATACTGAATTTACAAGATTGAATTGCGCTACAATATTGATGAAATATTGGGATTTAAAATATTACTTATCCAAGATTGAAAAGAAAACAGTTAATTAACAGGTTATTTTATTTAACCCTTTCTATGATACTACTGGTAAGGACACTGGAATTTTGGAATATTACATTGTAATAGATTGAAAATTGAGTTATCCCCCCCCCCCCCCCCCCCCCCCCCCCCCCCCCCCCCTCCCCCAATTCATACAATAGCTATCTTTTATACCTGAAACTTTCAAAGTTTAATTATTTGTGATTATTATGTTGTACAGCAAAGTCATGGATGTCTTCATCAAGGCTGCTGAATATATGGAAATTCCAGTTCGTAGAACTGATGATGAACCTCTTCAGAAGCTTTTTATGTTGGTAAGGAGTGAGTTGAATCTTGACCTCAAGAACATCAAGCAGGAGCAGGCTAAGTTTTGGAAGCAGCATCCTGCACTTGTTAAGGTATCTTCTTGTATGGCTAAGCCTAATGAAGAGCTCCATTTTTTTTATTTCAGGGAACACAAGTGTTCTATTCTGATTTCTCAGCCCTTTATGTGCTCACGTCTATGCTATTTTCTTTCAGACAGAGCTGTTAGTTCAAGCTCAGTTGACCCGTGAATTTGCAGGCTTGTCTCCATCTTTACAAAGTGATTTCAGACGAATTTTAGAAACAGCACCCCGCCTTCTTGAAGAATTAATGAAGGTGACCGACTTACTATTTGATCTTATGTATCTAAGTAGACTCAACGCTCATGCTTTCATAATTATGCTGTTCACTTTAAATCTGCAATGTCTTTTGCAAATCGCAATCACAATTCAAAAGTTGCATCAATAAAGAAATATTTGAACACTAAATTCTTAGAATTACCCAATATAAATAGAGAATCATCTCCTGCAAGTGCTCATGCTTGGGGTGCCTGGTGTCCAGCTTATGGATTTTTATTTTATTGACTCTTAGACACTTGTCAAACTTGAGTTTTTGCATGTAAGATGCAGAATATTAGAGGACCTGTCCTACAGGCAACCTGGTCTAACTGTAGTGTGTAGATTATGTATGAACTGCTAATATAATTTTCTGTTTCTCTAATATGAAGAAAACAAATACAGTGATAGAAAAAAGTTAATTGCTGAGGTGGAGTTCATTAAAACTCCATTTAAGAGGAATATATATATATATATATATATATATATATATATTTTCCCCCCTTTTGGTAGAAGCAAAATTAGTTGTATGTAAACAACTTAAGAAACATGTGGAAAATATTCAGTTTGCCTCCCTTATGAGTGAATTGGAACAAGGTTATATTGTAAAATGGAACTGAATAGAGGTAATAAATAATTAATTTCATGAGATGCATGGTTTTTGTTATTGATGGATTTATGTAAAGAATAATGCTACATGTGACAAAATCCTATTCCCACACTCAATCATGAATGACTTGACAAAAGTATAACCAATCACTTTCCTGGAAAATATCTGAAATCCTAATTAAATGAAATGATACAGACCATATGGCATGTATCTTAAGCTATTCTTTTGTGCTCTTAAAATGTTTTGGTAGCTGTTGTATTTTCCTTATGCTAATACTAAGAAGATAGATAAATAAGTAGGATAACGGATCACTGAGATTTACAGTACCAAAACTAAGATCATACCTATCATGAAAGATGATATCATACATACTGGTTGCTCATTGTGATCATGAAGTTTTACTTGTCATCATTCTCCTATATGATGTATATGATATTTCTATGTCTGGATTTATAGTCATGAAGCTGTGATATTTGCATTTCTGTACATTCTTTAATGCTCTACTTTCTTTAAAAGATGGCAGTTATACCGCGGAATGCTCAGGGGCATGGATGGCTGAGGCCTGCAATTGGTGTTGTTGAGCTTTCTCAATGTATCATCCAGGTGATGAATCTAATAAGTTTGAAGCCGAGTATATTTGCTATGTGCAGTCATTTTTTTCTCCAATTGCACCTTTCCTTATTTTTAGTTTTAGGCAAGTCATCTTTTGTGTTACATTTACGCTTTGTTTTTATTGATTTATGAGGGAAAGAATTTGAAGGGAGTGAATTAGAAGAGATTTAGACAATTTCATCTGTTTGTTTATGGTGAATTAGAAGGGGAAAATGTCAAAATTCTGTGGGTCCCACCTAAATAAAATCCATCCCATCTAAGGCATGATTTGGGACGTAATTACACTAGCATCATTATGTTTTGTTCTACCTAGTTGCAGGGGCAGAACCTACATATGGCAATGAAAGAATAACATTTAACTTATAGGTCTTCTGTGAGTACCATCATTATGACATTAAATGATATGCAGGAGAGAGATAGATACAAAAAAATTTGTACAAACTGTTGTATGAATTGTTGTACAAATAATATTTCTCTAGCATAAATAAGGGTTAGTGGTTTATGTTTTGTATCACATTATATATCATTGAATTTCACAGAAGAATATTTATCTTGATTCTCTTTTATCTCTCTTCCTCCCTCCGTACCTAAAATGCCTGTAGTTTCAACAGTTTCTTTGGTACAACTATAGTATAAATTATAAATACCCAAACAAGAGGAATGTGATGTTTAGCAAGGATGGTCAATATTCAATCAAGTTCCTCCTTTCCTTTACACAGTCTGCTATTGTAGGAGAGAAACTTACATCTCATGATACAGGTTTTCTATTTGTCATAATGAGTTAATTAGTTAATCTGATTTTATTTGTAAAAGCTTTTAAAATGTGCTTGTGCTTGTTGACATCATAGATCATCCTACAAGTAAAATGGGAACCAAAAGTTTCTCATTTTTTTCCTCTAACATCTTGTGGTTTGTATGCTGATGTTTATTAGTTTAAAGTCATTTCTTCAAGAACAAGACAATTGGGATATGCTACACAAATTTTGCATGTATTGATATGTTCTTAGTTTAGGTTGAAAGGTGTCTTGTTGGTATACTTTTATGATATATGGAAATGTGAAGTTCTCATTGTTCATGTTTGTTTTTCTTGTGTTTAGCCAAGCATTTTAACTGAATATATCATCAATTATTATTTTTGGCTTTGATTTTTAATAAAACAAATATTTATATGATGTGCTTTTCTTGATGTATGACCTATGCAGGCTGTTCCTCTCGGTGCTAGAAAGTCTACTGGTGGATCCCCTGAAGGAAGTGCACCATTTCTGCAGTTGCCACATATTAGTGAGACTATTATTAAGAAGGTGGCCCGCAAGGTATGTCAACATTATACATGACCTTGCCATCCAATTGTAAATGGTTAAATTTCCCTGGTCTGGATCTGGATTTTCATGTCCATGCTGGTTACCTGTAGTTACATGGTGTAAAGATCTTTAACATTGGCCTCAGAGTTAAGATATCAACAAACCTTTTATGCACATTTTTCCTGGGGATCTAACTTTAGTTAATTAGCTACTTGTTGGATCCAATTTAATGGAATTTTTATTTCTGCCAAGTGTTCTCAAGATTGACAAAATGGATAAATAATTAAGAAAATCTAAAAACAAAGAGAACGTCTATGAAATGTTGATTGTTCTTTTTTTTCCTTTTTCTGTTTAATTTAGGTTAGAGGTTTTATAGAATTTGAAAGTGGAAACTGTGTGCTTTATTTTAATTTGGTGTAACTACTTGAGCTGGATAAGAGGAAACCTTCATGTCCAATTTTGAAAGGGGGAAATCTTATTGGATTGGATCCTATCTTTAGTGATTGAATTACTAGTTTTATGAGATTAATGATTTATCTTATTTTTATTATTTTTTAAAACTGTATAGCTATCTCTGTTATGCACAATTAATCCAAAGTTGCAACTTGCATATACTGTATAGTGACTATTGGCTATTTGAAATTCAAATGTTGAATTTCTTTTTTGTTTTTACTTGGTCATATTGAATTTCCAAATTGATCCCTTGAGTGTTGGATCTAAGCATTTCCCTTCTTGATAATGCAGAAGGTGAGAACATTCCAGGAACTTCATGACATGGACTCTCAGGAGCGAGCTGACCTGCTTATTCAAATAGGTGGGTTATCTTCTGCTGAAGTGCAAGACATTGAGACAGTACTGGACATGATGCCTTCCTTGACACTTGAGGTAACTTGTGAGACTGAAGGTGAAGAGGGTATACAAGAGGGCGACATTGTGACTATCCATGCTTGGATAAATGTTAAAAGGGGTAATGGCCTGATTGGTGCTCTTCCACATGCCCCCTACTACCCATTTCAGAAGGAAGAAAATTACTGGTTTTTGCTTGCGGATTCTGTTTCAAATAATGTGTGGTTTTCTCAGAAGGTTAGTTTCATGGATGAAGCTGCTGCTGTAACTGCTGCATCTAAGGCAATAGAGGAGTCTATGGAGGGGTCAGGAGCTAATGTTAAGGAGACCAGCAAGGCAGTTGCAGAAGCAGTTGAGAAGGTGAAAGGGGGCTCTAGATTAGTATTGGGCAAGTTCCAGGCCCCATCAGAGGGTAACTACAGTTTGACTTGTTATTGTTTGTGTGATTCTTGGTTGGGCTGTGACAGAAGGACAAACTTAAAGCTCAAAATTTTGAAACGGACTCGGGCTGGCATGAGGGGTGCTGTTTTGGCCGATGAAGGACCTATCGTGGAGGATGGGGTTGAGGAGGATGAGGACAACGAGGATGGAGAGTATGACGATGACTACGAGAGTGAGTACAGTGAAGATGAAGAAGATGACCAAAACACAAAAAATAAGCAACAAGCTGCCAATGGCACCGTGAATAAACATGGTAAAGCTGCAGAAAGTTCAGGCTCTGATGAAGAATGAGAAGTTTTTTTTCTAACATGATAGAACCATAATTTTTATCTTTTTCCCTCTTGGATGGTAGTACTATCAACTGTAGCAGTAATAGTCTATATTGTCCATTTTGTTTATCAGTTGGACTGCATTGATGCTTAGACTTCTGTTCGTATCCTAGTTCAGCTGATATCGTGATTAAATTGTCATATCATCTGAAAACTTCAAGCATGGTAAATGAGAGTAAGGATTTAATTTTGGTTTAATGCCGGTGTACAACTTTTTTAAATGTTTTATTGAGAAATTTTAGTTGGGAGTTTTAATGTCCATTATTCCATGTAATCTTCTCATCTTCAAGAATTCAACCTGGTTGTTCTGTTAATTAGATTTTTTTTAGAATGGTAAAAGGGGTATTATTAAAAATAAAAAAACAGTAATTCCCATACTTAGTTTTAGAATTGGATAAACAAGCCAAACGTGCAAAAAGTACCTCCGCGCGTAGAGACTAATGTAGCATGTGGTTCATTCATTTAGGTTTTGTTGAGATAAATTTTTTAATGAGTATTAATACGAGAAAAAAAAAAAGAAGTAAAATTACTTAAGTATTTTTATAAATTAAAATTAATTTATGTATTATATAAAAAAGTAAAATTACTTAATGTATAATTTTATATTATTTTTTAAAAAAAGTTAAAAGAAAGAGTTAAAAAGTAAAATTACTTAATGTATAATTTTATATTATATTTAAAAAAAAAGTTAAAAGAAAGAGTTTTATAAATTTTAAAAGTGTATACATTAATTTTATCATGGAAAAAAAGTTTAATTCATTTCATCTATTTATTTTTTCTCTTCTAAATGTTTATTAAGATGATTATCTTGATTCTCTTCAAGTCAAATCTTGAGTTTAATTCTTGCCTTCTAAAAAAAATTATTAAGGGTTATTTTTATCATATGAATATTTTTAGTTGAAATAAGATTGCGTCCCAGAGAGATAAAGTTAAAAAAAAAAATAGACAATGTAAATTTATTCGATCATAAACTACCATGTATAATAAGTTATTGATTTTTATAAAATTATCTTAAAAGTCATACTAACAACAATTTGTGAAGGGTTATTTTTATCATATGAATATTTTTAGTTGAAATAAGATTGCATCCCAGAGATATAGAATTAAGAGAAAAAAAGACTAGACAATGTAAATTCATTCAATCACAAACTATTTGCTAAAGTATAACGATGCAATATTTGGTTAAATAATAAAATTTTGGTTTAATTACTTTTTTTCCCCCTAATTTACTTTTTAGATTCAATTTAGTCCTTTTATTATTTAAGGATTCAGTTAGGTCCTACATTTTTAAAAAATATTCAATTAGATCTTTTATTTTTTAAAAGGACCATTGGAACAACGATAACTATGAAGAAAACATTCGAGATCGTGTGGAACAAGGTGTGTTTCATCTATAAGGACTATAACAATCAAGTTAGAATGATGAGTGAGTAAAAAGCAATGAATGCTTATCTGGAGGTGAGGATGTCTATATATAGACATTATAGACATCCTTAACAGAAAAATTCGTTGGAATTTGTTTTTCCTAAACACACGTGTAGCCAAGTGTTACAATATTCTTTTAAGTTTGGTAATTGTCTTATATTGCAATTTGTTTTTATCTCTTATTCCGTTAAAAGTGACGTGACCGACTTAGATTTAAGCCGAACAAGTTTCCATAACATAAAATAACTTAATTAACATGAAAAAAACTTGCGAAATCAAAATTAAACAAACCAAATCATAAGAATGAAAAGAACAATTAAACATAAATTATATTTTAAAAAAATATAATCCACATATACAATTTTGATAAAAAAAAGAAAATTAAAAAGGGAGGGAACTGAGCCTATGCCTACCCTTCAATCTGCCCCTAGTTCAAATAATCCTTCTAGTTCTCAAATCTCAACTCAATACAAAATAAGAGAAAGATGTTAACCATCAAAACCTCGTCCATCAACCACCAAAAACAATGTAAATAACCTATAACGCATAAGCTACAAGTAGCTGCTAAATGACGAGGATCCGATTTGATGCACCGCGTAAACACATTATCAATATACTCTCTCCATTTTAAAATAAGTGATGTTTAAGATTTTTCACAAACATTAAAAAAATAATAAAAAACTTAATGAGTCGAACAATTTTAGCAAATCAATCTTATTATTTATTCATAATCCTAGGACTATTTTCACTATTAGAAAAAAAATGGAATAAGATATTTAATGCTTCATTGAAACCCTAAACATCATTTAATATGAAAAAATATATTTTAAAATGGAAAGAGTGTTTTCCAACGCAGTCTTTTCAATACACTTATTAGTATTGGGTAAAAATCACATGAGTTCCATTAAATGATATGGGTCCTCCCTTTATTTAATGAATTTCATTTATTATTTAGGAACACATGAATTTTACCCAATAATAAAAAATTGTGTTGGAAATAATGCGTTTGAAAGTGTGTTTTCTGGTGCAAAATTCAGGTTCCAGGCCACCAATGAATTTGAGAAGGCAAAATCATGCATAATGTGTTAACTACCTACTCAAGGGCAATTTTTCAAGATAAAATACCCTTCTGGGCTTGCACTTGTGCCTACCCATCTTTGCATCGTGGGGTTTCACAAGGAGGAGGAGGTACACCAAATACCCAATCAAGGACATTTAAGTATTTGGATCTAAACACTTCCCTCTCCTCTGCATAACAATGCATTATGATGGCTGTTGACAAGCTGAAAACCACCACATCAGCTCTCTTGATCCTTCTTGATGGTGGCAGATATCCTGCGTCGGCTACGCATGTGAAAAAACTCTCGATATCCTGCGTATACTATGAACCCAACGCTTTCCGCGAAGAGAAATCGGTTACCAGGTAAACGATTTTTCAACGTGCACAGTGATTTGGATTAGTTACGTAAATAATTTATGGGGTAGGTTAGTTGGGTATTTTTTTTTTTTTTTTTTTTGTATATTTAGGTGAAAAAGTCTTTTTTCCTCTCCCTCTTCACCCCAATTTCACCTCAATGGATGTTTATATTGATGCTTCATGGTTGGAGGAGCAGAAACCGAAACTTAGGCATGGCTTGGGATTTTGTCATGGAACCACAATCACCGCACCTCCAAAAACAAATGATGTAGGTTCTCTTGTTTGGATTGAAGGATAGGTATCAAAAATCAATGAAAATTACAGGTATTGAAATAGAAACTATCAATGAAAAAATAAGTTAGTTGCAAATTTATCAAAAGAAGTTGATTGGTCCATGACTTGAATTTGCATTATACGATTGTTCTTGGTCAATGCAAGTAAATAGACTACTTTAATTTCCCCAAATGCATGAAATAGACCAATTCAATTTTCTGTTTTTTTATTTTATTTTTTTATAAATAATTTCAATACAACCTTATTTTGTTGTTTCGCCAACACAAACACATCGAAACATTTTTTTTAAAAAACCTAATTATACTTTTAGTCTTTCAGGTATTTTAATTATACAATTTTAGTTTTCAAGTTTCAATTACATAAATTAATTTTCTAAGTATTGCAATTATATAATTTTAATCTTCATTTAATGGATTTTACTTATGTAACATTCTATAAAGATGTAACCGTTGATGTATTATTTGATAAATATGCTACGTAACTTATTTACATTTTTAGTCCCTCACAATTACTATACTATAGGAGTATAATTTAATGACAGAGTTAGAGCTACAAGATTTGGTTAAAGTAGAGAAAAAAGAACAATAGACATAGGAGAAAACGGGAGGAAAAGAAAATTATATACGAGCTATGATTTTTGTTTTTAGATTTTTAATATACTGTCTTATTGTCATTGGGCATGCCTAACGTTTGGGCCAGTGAAGTTTCAAATGAGTAAATTCACAAGGCAATTGCAATTTGGTACCTGCTTCCTTTCATGTTTTTACCAACACATTTCCTTTCATGTTTTTTTAATATATATATTTAACATTTTCGGAAACTTATTTTCGGAAGCCAATTTCTAAATAAAAAAATGAACCGTACACCATTTATTTGCTCTTAAAGGTGGCACTGCCACTCGCACTCTAATCTCTTCCACTCAGCTCGTGTTCCCACCCCCTGGTTGCCACAGCAAGACCCCACACGTGTGGAGCATCCCGCCATGCACGTGCCTGTTTGCGAGACCAAATCCAACCACGCCAGCTTCAAAACTGTGCGTTTCATTTTACTCCCTTTATTTCGAAACCCTAACCCTAACTCGGACATTCCTTCTTGGAACTGTCTTTTGTGCTTGCTTTGTTTGTTCACACGGAAGAAGAGAATTCAAGACTGGTGGGCGGATATATGTGGAATTTTCTTTTTATAAAAGGGGGGTGTGTTAGTAAAAGGAGGAAATGTCAATAACAATTGCCAATTCACAAATTTGCATTTTACAGTAAGCACCCTGCACCTACTTATTATTGACACAAACCAACGTGCTGCTAAGTGATGACAATGTGAAATGTAGGGTTCTTGGAAAATAGGGGTGTAAAGTGCACAAATAGTCCACACACGCGGTTTGACTTGGTCCCATAAGAACATGATAAGATGTACAAATAAGTCAAAATCATTACAAGAGAATTTTACTTTTACTAACAAAAATCATCTTACATATATACAACCCATTCTCTCCTCTGCTCGCAAGAAAGGGGAATAGAGACAGTAATAATTTAGTGATGCCACATCATGCCAAGATTTTTATTCACAAGTATATGGAATTAAAGACTGAAACAGAAGCCTTCTTTACTGTGATCTCCATCAATTATTAATTTTTGGCCAAAGAAAAGGAAGAGGTTGGTATTGTATTCTTCATATCACATCCTGCTCGTTCCTCATCATTTCAAGTTTTTGTTTTATAAACTCTATGATTTTTCACTTCATTTCTGACTTTCTTTTTCTTTGCAATTACCTTGTGGCTCAACACAATATGTGTTTCTTTGTCTCGTTTATTTCTTTGGGTATTGTTTTCCTTGGTTATGTCGAAAACTGAAGCGTGTGGAGGAAAAAACCATGTCAGACAACAAAGCTCCTCAAATAAAGTATGATGTTTTTGTTAGCTTCAGGGGGGAGGACATCCGCCGCGGGTTTCTTAGCCATTTGAAAGAGGCTTTTGACATGAAGAAAATAAATGCCTTTGTAGATGATAAACTTGAGAAGGGGGAAGAAATATGGCCATCACTTGTTGGAGCAATTAAAGGATCATTCATTTGGTTGATCATATTCTCACCAGACTATGCTTCCTCTCGTTGGTGTTTGAAAGAAGCTGCGAAAATACTTGAATGCAGAGAGAAACACAAACGTATTGTAATTCCTGTTTTCTACCATGTAGAACCTACGGACGTACGACATCAGTCGGGGAGTTACAAAAATTCATTTGCTGAGCATCAAAGAAAACATGAGACCGAGGTGAAAATATGGAGAGATGCTTTGAAGGACTCTGCTAATTTATCAGGAATTGAGTCATCAAAATTTCAGTACGCTCTTTTTGCCTTATAAATTTTCAATATTTTCTAGTTGTTATATAGTTATATGCATATTATCACAACGTGGTTGCTTAAACTAGTACATATATGCCAAAATATATGCTTATTAGTTATTAATTTCAGCCATTGCCACTATGCTAGAATTCTGATGGGACCAACCATGCGTTGCCGATCCATTGAATTTTGTGGTTAAATTACAACCATGTAATACATTTAAACATATTCAATTTCTAAATGATAATTGTTTTGAAAGATTTCTAGATACATCTAACAAAAGCCCTTATTATTTATTTAGTATTCGACCTCTTAAGGAATCCCACTAAGAAGGAAAAAATGAAGGCCATTCCCCGCCCCCCCCCCCCCCCCCAAAAAAAAGGACATTGGTTTTAACACACTTTCTCTCTCTTTGTGTGTATCATCCAGAACTGATGCTGAGCTGGTTAAAAAAATTATCGACCTTGTGCTGATGAGGCTGGATAAACCCCTGGTTAACTTGAAAGGACTTGTTGGAATTGACGAAAAAATTGCAGATGTGGAATTGTTGATAGACAAAGAACCAAAAGACATCCGTCTTATTGGACTATGGGGTATGGCCGGTATTGGCAAGACAATCCTTGCAGAAAAAGTATTTATTAAACTACGCTCTAAATATGAAGGTTGTTTATTTTTAGCTAATGAAAGAGAACAATCAAGGAAACATGGAATAATTTATTTGAAGGAAAAAGTTTTTTCTGAACTATTAGGAAATGATGTTAAAATTGACACACCAAATTTGTTGCCCAGTGATATTGTTAGGAGAATTGGTCGAATGAAAGTTCTTATTGTTCTTGATGATGTGAATGATTCAAATCACGTAGAAAAATTACTGGGAACTCTTCGTAATTTTGGACCAGGTAGTAGAATCATGATAACAACTAGAGATGAGCAAGTTCTTAAAGCTAACAAAGCTGATGACATATACCGGCTTAGAGAATTCAGTTTCGATGAAGCACTTGAACTTTTCAATTTGAATGCCTTTAACCAATGTGATGTTCAAAGGGAGTATGATGACGTATCAAAAAGGGTGGTCAATTATGCCAAATGCATTCCATTAGTTCTTAATCAGTTGGCTCATCTTCTTCGTGCAAAAAAAAAGGAAGTATGGGGAAGTGAGTTAGACCAGCTTGAAAAAATACCTCTTCGAGAAGTTTATGATAGAATGAAACTGAGTTATGATGATCTAGATCCCAAAGAGCAACGAATTTTTCTAGATCTTGCATGTTTCTTTTGTAGATCATGTACAAAGAAGATAAAGGTGGACTATCTGAAATCTTTATTGAAAGATGGTGAAAGTGTAGATTCAGTGTTTATTGGGTTAGAAAGGCTGAAAGATAAAGCTCTTATAACTTTCTCTAAAGATAATTTTATATCTATGCATGATAGTTTACAAGAAATGGCTCGGGAGATTGTTCGTCGAGAGTCTAGCGAAACTGGAAGCCACAGTCGGTTGTGGGATCCTGATGACATTTATGAAGCAATGAAAAATGACAAGGTTAAAGCCTAACTAAAAATGATACCTTGTGAATAACATTTGATTTATTTATTTATTTATTTTGGTGAGAAATGTGGCTTTTGATGATATTTAATTTTTTTTCTTTTTGATGGCAGGTTACTGAGGCGATTAGAAGCATACAAATTCACTTGCCAAAAATTAAGGAGCAAAAGTTAATGCCTCACATATTTGCTAAGATGAGCAGACTAAAATTTCTAGAAATTTCTGGGAAAGATGATTATGATTGCTATGATCAACTTATTCTTGTTGAAGAGCCTCAATTTTTGGCAACTGAACTAAGATTTCTATATTGGGATTATTACCCTCTAAAATCCTTACCAGAAAATTTTTCTGCGGGAAAACTTGTGATGTTGAAATTGCAATACAGCAGAATGGAAAAACTTTGGGATGGAGTGAAGGTAAATATGTCTCATTGTTATAATTTTCTGTTAATGCAAGGAATATGAAATTAACTAATTTAGCTTTGGTGATATCTTCAATTTATTACAGAATCTGGTGAATTTAAAAGAAGTAGACGTCAGTGGCTCTGAGAAGTTAAAGGAGCTGCCAGATTTATCAAAAGCCACAAATCTTGAAGTACTGCTTCTCCATGGTTGTTCTATGTTGACCAGTGTGCATCCATCTGTTTTCTCTCTGAGAAAACTTGAGAAATTGGACCTTTCTCGCTGCAGGTCCCTTACCATTCTCGCAAGCCATTCTATATGCAGCCTCAGTTATCTCAACCTTGATCGTTGCGGGAATCTTAGGGAATTCTCAGTGATATCAATGAATATGAAAGAACTGGGATTAGGATGGACGAAGGTCAAAGCACTTCCCTCATCATTTGGACATCAAAGCAAGCTTAAATCTCTACGTCTAAAAGGAAGTGCCATTGAGAGGTTACCTTCATCCTTCAACAGCCTTACGCAATTGCAACTTCTAGAGGTAAGCAATTGCAGCATTCTTCAAACAATAGCAGAGCTTCCCCCGTTCCTTAAAACTCTAAATGCTCAATCCTGCATTTCACTTCAGACTCTACCAAAGCTTCCCCTGTTCATTAAAACTCTAAAAGCCATAGACTGCAAATCATTGAAGACTGTATTGTTTCCTTCCACAGCTGTTGAACAATTAAAGGAAAATAGGAGACGGGTTCGGTTCTGGAATTGCTTGAACTTGGATGAACATTCTCTAGTGGCCATTGGATTGAATGCACAAATCAATGTGATGAAATTTGCAAACCAGCACCTATCTACACCAAATCATGATCATGTTCAAAATTACAATGATTATGATGTTAATCATCACTCTTATCAAGCGGTTTACATGTATCCGGGAAGCAGTGTTCCAGAGTGGTTGGAGTATAAGACAACAAAGGATTATATAATTATTGATCTCTCTTCTGCTCCACCTTTCCCCTTACTCGGCTTCATTTTCTGCTTCGTCTTTGGAAACTACCTACGCACAGACGCCATGGGCAGACTTGAAGTTAACATCACTATAAGTGATGAGAGTGAAAGTGATCAAGACAGTGTTGGAATGTATATAGATTTTGAAGGTTGGAAAATTGAATCAGATCATGTGTGTGTGGTGTACGACCAAAGATGTTCCAGCTTCCTAAATAGTAGGGCCAAAAATCAAACAAGGTTTAAAATCAAGGTTACAATGGGGGTGCTAGATTATGCACTGCCACAAGGTTACAACAGGGGTGTGAGACTCGGTGTCAGTCCAATAAGCACCTCGGCATATGAGAGTTTCATTCAACAAATGGAATTGCGTGATTCAATATCTCAGTTTCATTAAACAAAAGGATTTGAGTTATGCTACATTTCATTCCAGGTATTTCCTTCCCGTGGTTTATGACAAAATCTTTGACTTAGAAGGTGTATAATTTTATTTTATATTAATTTAATTGGTTAAGACATTCAAGTTATCAATCTGAGTTCTTATAATTTAAAGTTGTCATACGGACCTGCTAAGTTCTTAAACAAACAACTACATGTAATGATTACTCAAAAGACAATCGTATGCATGCATACTCAAAACTACCAAGGAAGATACTGGTATGCATGTATTGTTATTAGTATGGAATATGACCCTAGTCCAAGAAATGATTGTGGTAATTTTAAAGAAAAGTAATGCACATTACTATTGTCAATCTGCATTGTAGATTTACAGGGTTAGATATGTATTCTGAAACTGAGAGTTTTGGTCTTATGCTGCTATTATCTGGATTTTTGAATACTGATCCTTCAGCATCACCTTTATCACTTGCTGACTGAAACACAGAATTGCTTAAACTGTGGCAATTTCCCTTGGCTCTGGATTTCTTTTGAATATTGATCCATACATTACCTTGTATTGTTTTTTTTTTTTTTTGATATTCAGTACCTTGTATTATTAATGTGTCTCCATGTCATAATTTCTTGTAAGTCATAAAAATGTCCAGGCGAGACAAGTGCTCCCCTACCTTTACTTCCTCAACCCCACGCTACAAAAGAAAAGGAAAAATTAATTATTGTGTTCAGAAACTAGTGTTCGGATACTGCGTAGAGATTTTTTACTTATGAGTTGTGATTTTAGGAGTACTATATTTCTTTCTTTTTTTCACATTTAGAAAAATGTATCCCAAAAATATGATGATAGGTGAGGATTATATATGTAAAATAATTTGACATATATAACTTTCTGCATTAGTTGTCTATTTTTGTTTCTCTATGATTTATCCCAATATTATATATTCCAAACACAAACACACTTCAGACGAAAACATTGACTAATCTGATTTGGCATGATATTTCTGTCACTGAATTCTTTTATTATCTCTATTTGTCCTTTCTTGCTAGTAGAGGAGAGAATCTATTGTATAATATAACTTTTCGTAAATAAATTAAATTTCATTTCCAAAGATGTTGATTTATATGTTCATCTTATCATTATTATTTTTGAGATTGGCTGTAGAAGTAGATCACGTGATATGATCTGGTCTAAAGATTTAGCAGAAGACTTATTTGTGGCATGCAAACTCATCTACTCAACAGTTCTCATTTCTTCATAGGTAATCAAAGGGCATGATGCATACAAGCTCTAACACATGAAGGTTGTGCACCATCTCCTAGTTATTAGAGTCAAGAGTCATTCCAGAGGATCAATCAGGTGAACAGTACATTTTGAATATGGCTTTACTTGATGCAGAGACCATTGCGAAATTCTTGCAGGTATTAGTGCAGAGAAAGATAATGGGCAATAATCTATAGTTGTAAGGCGAGTCCTGGCACAATGGTAAAGTTGTGCCTTGGTGACTGATTGGTCATGGGTTTGAATCCGGAATCAACCTCTTTGCATATGGAAGGGTAAAGTTGCGTATAATGACCATCTCCTATACCTTCGCATAGCAAGGAGCCTTCTGGCACTGGAGTGCGTTAGTTTTAATGGTCAGCCTGCAGCCACAAAGTCAAATTTTTTCACCTTGAAGTTTTTGAAAGTATGTGTCTGAGAATTGTGTGTCTTTGTATATTGTTTAGTACAATAGATGCTTATGGAGTTCAGTCCCTTGACTTGCATGTTATCTACCTTTCTCCTTTACGATGAGTCTTAGATGGAAGATGCTGTTATTGTAAGAAAAATCCCAAATCCACGGATGAATTGGAAATCTTAATTTTGAATTATCAAGAATGGAAATATAAACATCTGTAGCAATTTGATGCACCTTACAGTTATGAGGTTACAAGTCAGGCTTATTAAATAACCAAGGTTACGAAAAAAATATCCTGATTAACTCCACCAACATGAAACCACCACACTATTATCATTGTCTTCAATTATGTGTAGCCCAAATATCATGAGACAATCAAGCTCAAATTCTATTGGACGACACCCCAACTAGCAGCTAAAACTGTAACCTGAACAAGTTTAATTCTAATCAAGAGGCTTAAGCTAAAGCTACAGGTACTCGCAGTGAGAAACTTCTGCCAATCTTTATACTGTAAATAATGCAACACTAAACAAAAAATATCACTTGCTAACCTGTGGAATACAATCAATTCAAGCCACTTGACATCCCTATAACTTATTATGTTAGGGTATCTTACATTATTTTTCTCTACTACTAGGTAGATAAAGGAAGAAAATAGTTATTGATTCCATCAAATAAGTTAACTTTTTATTTGGTGATTCTCAAATGTTGTCATCATACATAGCAGGATTGCCTTATAATTTATTTTCTTCAATTCCCTTTCCTTTTAGATCATTTCCTTTTATTCTTTAGGGGTCATTGCAGTTGGAAACCATCCATTTTATGCATATTGTAGAGTGGCAACCGGAGCTGGAGTTTGACTTGAATGATGGTTATCATGTCTTCATGTTATATATGAAGAAAACTGTATACTTGTAGTTATAGTCAGTGGTAATTTTAGGGTGCTCTGCGAGAAAAACTAAAACTATTTTTGTGTTAAGCACACATAACATGAATGGCTATTGACCATGCAGAACGTGTCAACACCTTCTAGGATTTTAATGTGTTTGGATTAGCGTTAAAAAAATTGATTTGAATGAAATTGATTTTATAAAATTGATTTTGAAGTGATGTGATTTATGTTTAGATGATTTTATTATACAAGCAAATTATTAGTAAAACTCAGTATAAAATTCTTGATCCAAGATAAAAGTTGCCTAAAGTTGCTTTAACTCAATAAATTCTAGATTCAAAATCAATTTCGAATCAAACATGCGAATTTATCTAAAATTACATTAACTGGTGTATTTCAACATGATTCTAAAAAATCTAACATGAAACCAAATACTAATGTAACCAGACCGGTTCTGAACTCCTCCGATTTTATAGAGCATCCGGACCGGTAACCAGACCGGTTCCCGGTCGAACCGGTCGAACCGGCCGGTCCGGTCCGGTTTTCAAAACCATGTGCATTAGTGTGTAAGCTGTATGTTTTATTTAAAGGAGAATGCATTTGTTGATGGTCTAGAAGTTAATTTGTAAGCTGTATGTTTTATTTAAAGTTGCTTTAACTCAATAAATTATGGATTCAAAATCAATTTCTTAACATGGAATCAAACTTGTGAATTTATCTAAAATCACGTTAACGTGATTCTAAAAAATCCAACATGAAATCAAATATGCATTAGTTTGTAAGCTGTATTTAATATTTGAGTTAATTAAATTGATTAAACATTTTACTCAACTTTAGTCTTTAGTGTCAATTTCTCATGTTTTACACAAAATCTTTATAATTTGAGTTAATTAAATTGATTAAACATTTTACTCAAAACTTACCAATCAAAATATCAAATTTCACTCAAAATAGATAAATAAAATCTAAGTTTTCCCACTTTAAAATCTCACATCTTACAAAATCCTTCATTTATTTATTTTTAATTTTTATTAAGATTTTAACTTTTAAAATTATTTCATATCTCAAATTCATCATAAAGGCCACAAATATGTGGGTAAAAATAAAGAGAATTTCAGAATTAAGATAGAAGAAATTTGATACAAGAATGAAATTTACTTAATTTTAAAAATAAAATAACTTAATTAACTTGAAAAAAACTTGCGAAATCAAAATTAAACAAACCAAATCATAAGAATGAAAAGAACAATTAAACATAAATTATAATGTTATACTTTTTAAAAAAAATATAATCCACATATACAATTTTGATAAAAAAAAAATTAAAAAGGGGGGGAACTGAGCTATGCCTACCCTTCCATCTGCCCCTAGTTCAAATAATCCATCTAGTTCTCAAATCTCAACTCAATACAAAATAAGAGAAAGATGTTAACCATCAAAACCTCGTCCATCGACCACCAAAAACCATGTAAATAACCTATAACGCATAAGCTACAAGTATATGCTAAATGACAAGGATCCAGTTTGTTGCACCGCGTAAACACATTATCAATATACTCTCTCCATGTTAAAATAAGTGATGTATAAGATTTTTCACCAACATTAAAAAAAAAAAAAACTTAATGAGTCGAACAATTTTAGTAAGTCAATCTTATTATTTATTCTTTATCCTAGGACTATTTTGACTACATTATCTATCTATTAGGAAAAAAATGGGATAATATATTTAATGCTTCATTGAAATCCTAAACATCACTTAATATGAAAAAAAGATTAGTAATATTAAAATGTCATATATTTTAAAATGGAAAGAGTATATTCCAACGCAGTCTTTTCAATACACTTTTTATTATTGAGTAAAAATCACATGAGTTCCATTAAATGATATGGGTCCTCCCTTTATTTAATGAATTTCATTTATTATTTAGGAACACATGAATTTTACCCAATAATAAAAAATTGTGTTGGAAATAATGCGTTTGAAAGTGTGTTTTCTGGTGCAAAATTCAGGTTCCAGGCCACCAATGAATTTGAGAAGGCAAAATCATGCATAATGTGTTAACTACCTAGTCAAGGGCAATTTTTCAAGATAAAATACCCTTCTGGGCTTGCACTTGTGCCTACCCATCTTTGCATCGTGGGGTTTCACAAGGAGGAGGAGGTACACCAAATACCCAATCAAGGACATTTAAGTATTTGGATCTAAACACTTCCCTCTCCTCTGCATAACAATGCATTATGATGGCTGTTGACAAGCTGAAAACCACCACATCAGCTCTCTTGATCCTTCTTGATGGTGGCAGATATCCTGCGTCGGCTATGCATGTGAAGAAACTCTCGATAGCCCGGGCAAGGCAGTATAATGATATTTCTATTCGCCTGCTTTTCTTCTCGATGGCCAACGCGAGGCCGGTTGGGAACTGCACCAGAATGCAAACTTCAACTTTCATAACAAAATTGTTAATACATTCAATCAATCATGTAAAAACAAATGGATGCAGTTAGTAACGTACCGTTCCCATGGCCACCATTGGAATGTTACATCTTTTCAAAATCCTGAAAAGAAAGCACGTCCACATCCTGAAGAAGAATAGAGGCATCCACATCATACATGTTAGTTTCATGTTTCTACAAAATTCATGCTGTCAGAGTAACAATGAGGTGTAGCAAAGAAGAATAAGAGAAAGAAATGCTAGCAAAGGCATATGTCATGAGCCATTTACTGCAAAAGCTTGAACTATTAAGTAAAAACTCGTGAATGGTTTTACATTACATCACTAACACACACCCTCATTTAAAAGCCCTTAGGGTTTGAATCATGGATAATACAGAGGCCCACCTACCTTTGTTGAAATTCAATTTTTTATTAGAGAAATGTGGCAGCAAGGATGAACATTTTAGATCACTTGGTTATAGAAGATTTGGTACCATATTAGAAATGGATCTAGACCTAACTCAACCCTAAAAGCTAGTTCAAGGAAGGAGGCATGTCCAAGTCTTATAAGATGTTAACCATATTTTTATCCACACTTGATGCTGGGCTATCAGCAAATGAATAGATGGTTCATATTATGGTATCAGATCATGAGCCGTTTGATGAAGAAACATCATTGTTTTTACTTTTACATTACTTCTCTAAGAGCATAGACAAAAATAATTGAACATACGTAAGAAAACAAGTATTTAAAATCAGGTGTTCTAATTTCCTCTCTCAACAAAACCATATAACTTAATTGAAGCTGGTGTATAGCAATGATAGAAAATCTTTTGAATAAAAATGAAGGAGAAATTGTCACATTAATTGGATACCAGTATCTGTTTAACCATTATATATCTGAATCTGCTTTTTTTTTTCACCAGAAGAACTACATACAAAGTCTTTTATTTATTCCAGTAATTGTTGCATTTAATGTGAATTTGAACTGAAACTTTTATCTGAGCATATTGACCCTCATATCCCACACGGGAAGCATGTTACTTCAATTTTCAACATGGTTGGAAATATCAAACAACTCAAAAACTAGCAAATCTAGCAGTAAGACAACCAGTAACAATATAGTAGTGCATGATACAAGTTTTTGGATGCTAACCAGGCAGAAGCGCAATACACAGACAGAAACAAGCTTGATCTTGCTGTGCCAAAAAGACCCTTGGCTAATATTGTGTAAGGCCTGCACATTAGCATTTTGATAATGGGCAATAACATCAAAACAATATAATCTCATATTGAATATGTCATAACTATATGACACAGTATGATCTTCATATTGTGCTAAAGTTGAGTGTTTGGTGAAATATCAGATGGAAAAATTAATAGTCCAAGAAAGCCCCTTTCATGAAAATCAGCATATGTGCCACAGATAATGTATTCGCTTTGAAAAACTACTATCAACAATAACACCTATGAAGGTTTTCAAAGAAATTAAATCCTGTTATAGCATATGTTTTGTAAAAGTCCCACACAGGATCAGGTGAAGAGTAAATTGGTTGCTATGCATTCCTATTAGATTATCACCTTTTTAAAAGTCCTTTTCTATGAACTATAAGTGCAGGTATTAGATAAACTGGAAGATAAACAGGTAGTGCTCTTTTGTAAGCTTGAACGAGAAAAGAAAGGACGTGTCCGCTGCATGATTGATTCCCATGTACAATCTGCAAAATATCATTGATTTTAAAAGCCGGAAGAAGGGACAGAAATCACAATTTTTCTATTCTGGCTTACAAAATTAAATATTGAACAGATCTAGATGACATGTTTCAAACTGAAATTACAGAATATACAGCTCAATATAACGCATGACAGTCAAAAGTTAAACATGACTCAGAAAAAAAAATCAATATCATAAGTTAGATTAAACTTAACACATAGTTTTGATAGGGCAGGGCCTAGAAGAGAAAAGAAAAACTATATGCTTCGATCAAAGTCCAGACATTTATTAAATCCAGTTTACTTGTACTCCCAGATCAAATGAGTTAGCATTTGTCATAAGATAAGAGCCACAATTTCTACGATTCAATCACAATGAAAAAATTGATGTTACTGTTATGGTGCAATCCAATTCAGCTTTCAAATTTTATAATTAACATGGTGTTCAATAACTAAGTTTACTTTATTTATTTTCTATAGGTTAATTACAACTATTGATAGTTAAAAAAGGGAAAACAATCACATAACTCCTTATTTCATACCGAGCATGGGACTTTCATATTAGGGTCTAATTTCACATCGACACCCATGGTCTTGTAGTATTTCTCTATTGCACCCAAATTAGTGAAAGGCTTGCCACTGGCTATATCTTTTACACCTTGTAAGATAACTGGATCCTTTCCACCATGTTTATTGAGAAAGGATTTATATGAAGCTGGCAAACTGTCTTGCTTTAATATATAAGCAGACCTGAAACCAAAATATTCTCCATTATCATTCATCCTTCTTTGAAAAAAAAAAAAGATTATTCTAATCATTATTAAAAAGGCAAAAGGAGGGAGAGGGCAAGAGGGACATAAAGTGTCTCAGTGCCGGAAACATAGCCCAAAAAAGAAACTATCAAGGGTGAGCCTGTTTGGACACAATCATGGCCATAAAATGAGACATTTTCATTATTATCAATGTAAGTGGCAACCAAAGTTTTCTTCCTATATCAAAATTAATGCAACATTTGTCATTAGGTAAATCTAAAGAAAAAATTTGAGGTGGGCAACAGGTTTATCAGTATGAGTTCTTTTCTGTTCCTTTCCATATAACCTTCCTATTTATCCAATAGCATTTTATTTACCATACTGCTATAGGACCACATTGTATTATGTTGTCTATAACAAGCAATTTGTTTCAAGGTATCAAGAAAGATTTCCGAGAATGTAAACTTGGGAATATCACATTCCCATGTTTGGTACAAGTTTTGTAAAAACATTTCCATGAATGGTTGATTCCTAGGAATATAAATGAGTTTAATGATCATGCATTAACACTATAAAACAGTTTTACACTGTCATCCAATCACGAACGATTCACTGTTGGAATGACTTTTAAGGTAGTTACGGTAAAAGTCAACAAACTTACCATATATGGTGGTTGTGATTGGATGACTATGTAAAATTGTTTTACATTGTCAATGCACATACTTTTTTTCTCAATATAAATTACTCATATTTGTGCTACTTTTTATTCCCATGGTGAATGAAAGTTATTTTCTATGATAACTCACTATCCCCACTTCATTCTTCCATATTTCTTTTTTTACTTATATTTTTTAATTAAATAAGTTTTTTTTTTCTTTCTAAAATTACTAATGTCAAACAAACATGTTCATGGAAATAATATTCCCAGGCATGATATTCCTAGGAATGTGATTCCCGGAAATACAATTTTATACCTTGAAACAAACGTCCCCAAAGTATTTACTCAGATAGGATCATGTTTTCTTGGAGTGTACATATAGGCATTTTCATATAACAACGCATCACACTTGGTAGCTATTTATATTAAGTACAGGCATGCTTTATCCATGAACTGAACAAAACAACCGGGATCCACATCGTCCAACAACCTAGTGTGAAGTCGTCAAATCAAACACAGACCACGTTTAAGAAATCGCAAAACTTGGCCAAAAAAAAATAAAATCAGGGACAGTCATGTCATGAAAGCAATAACATAACGATTTCCTGACTAAAAATTAATTAACCAAAAAAGATAGAGAGAGAAGGGTAAGTAACGTGATCACATACAATATTTGTGAGGAGGAAAGACACATGAGGAAAATGTCACCGTGCTTCCACGTGAGAGGCTTGCAAATTTTCCCAAACCGTTTGCTCTTAATCCCACAACGAGACGCCAAAACTGCAGCACGCATGAGAATGTAAATGGCCAAACTCGTGTGCTGATCCTCTAACCCCGTTAGAAGCATCGACGACCCTGCAACCGCCCCTGCTACCAGAGCCCTCCACTTCGCTGTCCTGAACAACCACAGCACAAACCCAATCACCACCACTTCCACTCCACAAAACCAAGCAACAACAACAACAACAACTCTAAATCACAAGACACTAAGACCCTGTTTGGAAGAACTTATCAATAAAAGAAAAAAAAAAAACAAATTAAACATTTTCCATAAATTAAAATCAATTTATGCACTTCAGCTTTCATAAAAATTCTCTGATCTAACTCTCTTAAAAGCAAAAGAAGACAAGTTGATTTTAACTGACAGAAAAATTCAATTCGTTTTACTTTTTGTTTTCTTCTACCGTAAGTAAGTGCTTATTAGAAACTTTATCCAAACGGAGCATAATTCAATTATGTGACTCAAATCATAATTACCAACCGCTACATGCAAGATTCGAAACGCTGAGTTTTGAATCAGTTCTACTTCTACGAGACCTGTTACGCGCATTTTAGCAAGAGAGAAAGAAAGAGAACATGCCTACGGTGACCGGCGAGAGCACCGATAACCTCGTCGGTAGACACGAACGTTCCGGCGAAGGATCCGAGAAACAAACCGTATCTCAACGTTTCCTTCAGAGCCGCCACAATTGCTTCGCCGTTCGTAACCGCAATTCCCTTCCTAAACGAACGAATCACACCAGTTATCAATAAAGCACTTGAAACAAAGCCATTTTTTTTTTTAAATTTTTATTTTTCTTACCTTGGCGGCTTTTTGCGCGTCAATCGCGCCAAGATCGCGAAGAGAGCGAGGCCGCCCTTGAGGCCGGCTCCGATCGAGAAACCCTTCGCTGAAGCGACAAGGATTCTCCGGAGTTTCTCCCGCTCCTTCGACGGGACCGCGTCGACGATGCTGCGCAGCGCCGTCGATGAGGCCGTCGAAGGAGCGGGCATTTGGGCGTGGTCATTGCCGAAGCCGTTGATTTCTTCCCGGGGACAGCGGTGGTTTCCGCCGTGGTCGGCGGAGGACAGCGACATGGTGGAGGAGTATGGGTTGGGTTGGGTTGGGATGGGGGGAAGTAATTTCAAAGAGTGAAGAGAAGAGAAGGGAATAAAGATGAGAGAGTATAGAGGAGTATAGTATTACTAATTGGCGTTTCTTTTGCGGTGGCGTAATATATGATGACACGTGTGTGGTTTCGGGAGCTAGCCATTTTGCAAACTCCTTACTAAATGACATGTCAAAGGTTATTTTATTTACGAGATTTCATAGATTTGCTAATTTAAAGTGTATTTTAAAGTGTATTCATATAATTTAAAATTTATTGAGTTTATTTTTTTAGTTTTTGTAAGAAGTAAATTAGTAAATTACAATTATGATTATCTTAAGATATATTTAAAGTGTACCAAAAAAAGAAAGTGTAGAACCGAAGATTATTAAGATTAAGATTAAGATTACATTTAAAAAAAAAAAGAATATACACTAGCAAATATTTGTGAATTTATTAATGTACGTCAACCTTTTTTTAATAGAAGTACATTAAAAAATTATAATTTCAATTTTTTTTAAATATACTTAAGGTTTAAATATCTTTTTGTCCTTGCAATTTAGTGTTTTTTTGCTTTTCGTCCTTACAATTTTTTTTTTGTTTCAGTCCTTGCAAATTATGTTTGTTTTGCTTTTCGTCTTTATAGTGGTTTAGATAGCGTTTTTTCACTGTTCAAAGCGCTATCTAAACCACTATAAGGACGAAAAATAAAACAAACATAATTTGCAATGACTAAAACAAAAAAAAAAATTTGCAAGGACGAAAAGCAAAAAACACTAAATTGCAAGGACTAAAAGATATTTAAGCCTATACTTAAAGTATAACTGGTTAATATATTTCTTAGTGAGTGAGTGTACGTTAGGGAATTTCTTTATTAATTATTTAAATCTTCTTAATATTTGTTTGATAAAAAATAAAAAGAAAAAAATAAATAATTAAATTATAAAATTACTAAGAAAATTATGCTTAAAATACTATTTTTATATAAGTTTTTAGTTGAATTTTGAATTTAATTGATTTTAAAACTGAAACTAAAAATCTTCATCTACTCTACCAAATCTTCATCTACTCTACCCACTTTATTCAAACCTGTTACTGAATGCATTCTATCAACTAAATTACGGTTGCCATCTATTTAGTAGTTAGTACATCTAACACTGAAATACAAAAAATATCAGAGTAATAAAATGGTGAGAGTAGCTAGAGTGAAACACCTTTAACCCTTCCCATTTTATTGGTGTTGGACACTTGGACTGTTGGACACTATATATTAGATATTTAACCAATTCGAATTAAAATGAACAAGACTATTATAATGATAAGGTTTTCTAAATTTTTAAAATAATTATATTTTTAGAAACTCGAACTTAATATAGTTTTTTTTTTTATTAAGATTAACCAGTCTGGCAAAATTGATGTACGTACTTAGTATAGAGAATGACTGAAAGTGAGACGTGGCCAAGAAGACACCAAAGAGAGTAAACTGGATTCTCAGTTGTAGGACCATGGATGGTGATGGTTTGGGGAGGGTCAGAAAATGGTGCCCTTTACATAGCCAATGAGGCTGTGAGCTGTGAGCATATGCATAATTTGTTTATGCCATGTGGGGTAGTTGGTTCCATTGAGTTTAATGGGGAGATTGGATGCAAAATTGAATTCCACGAGCTAAAAAAAATGGCTGTTAAGCACAATTGGCTCGTGATATCATATAGAGAATGACTGAAAGATTTGATTTTTAATTAATGGTGAATGAAGTACAAGTGAGTGTGTTACAGAGAAAAAAGATATCATTGTTATGCAACAGAATGCTGTTATTTGAATTTAAAGATAAACTGAAGTGATTGTAGATAATGAGAAATTTGTTATTTGAATTTAAGATAAACTGAAGTGATTGTAGATAGATAATGAGAGATCTATGGAGAGGTAGTTCCAACATTTAGTAATTTATAAGATAAGAATAATTTAAATTTTTCTTATAATATTAATTCTGTTACTCATTAAATAAAATAAGTATTTAAATGTTTTTAACTTTGCAAAATATTAATCTATTTGCATTTTATGAATGTTTTTATAATATATTATAAATTATAAAAAAATAAATATAATTACAAGAAGATAAAGTAAGGAAGAACATTCCAAGGACAGCACAATGATGTACTCATCTCTACAGCCCAAATTCAGAGACACGATGTAGATTAGCCGTGAGATTTTAAAAGCCAAACGATGTAGATTTTTCAATTTTCTAATAGCAAAGTCATACTTGTTTATAAGTAAATCATAACAGAAAAAATAAAAACAAACTCAAGTTGAATTAGAATCTTTTAACCGTACGTGTACTTTTATAAACATACTAGTACAGATGATTAATTATTTTGACAGCAGCAGAACTTGGTTTGTATAATCATGTTTATCAAGCTTGTAAAACTAAAAGATACATTATCATACAAATTTATTCACAAGTTTCTTTGCTTTTATAATCATTAGTGCATATTTTGAACTTTTACAACAGCAATATAACACATGTTTTAAGTATGATCATGGTAGTAACAGAATTACACCAAATTAAGTTTTTTTAGGCCAATAAAACCATGAATCTCAAGCTTCAAAAACAAGACAATTTTGCAATTTTATCACAACATTGACACAGAACACATTTCAACACAGCTAGGAAAAACATATTAACATATTTCATCACATAAATTAACCCATAAAAATGATTTCTTCAATAACATGACACTAGTTTGTGCACTAAAATTTCCATAAATGATAAAGCATCATTTGCACAAACATATAAAGATTTAATGTCTCACGCTCCAGCCAACAATTTAGTCAATAACTACTTTGAGCAGCAAACAAAAATACAACCTTTTAGTTAAAATCACATCCATATTGACAAAAATAAATTTTTTTAATCAAAATTTGCACTATTACATACATCTACATTCATAGTCTTATTCACAAACTTCATGGTAATCATTTAATTTCTATATAGTAAGCCAATGAAAAATATAGTAAAATCAACATGTAAAAAACTAAAGCAAGATTCTGCTAATTGTTTCTTTATTTTTTAAATCAGGTAAGTTCTTAAGCTTCCACACTACACAGTGTACACACAACAATTTTTCTTTTCTTTTCTTTTTTTTTTTTTTTTGAACAAGAGAGAGTAATTTTTCTCAAGATTCAAACCTCACACTCAATAGACTCAAAAATTCCTTGAAGCATATAATTGAAACATATATGGTGAAAGTACATGCTAGAAATACTAAATACTCATTAAACCAGCTTATAACTAAAACAACACTTCTCTTCAAAAAGGAAAAAAAAAAAAAACTAAAACAAGAGTTACTATTAGTAAAAAAATACCACTTGTGTATTCACCAAGAAATCAAGTAAATGAACAAAACATAGTCAAAAGCACTTACATGGCATCCTTGCAAGCATTTAAGGACTTTCTTCTTCACAAATTGGATGGTTAAGATGATTAGGATCCTTGTTAACTTCATCTCTTCTTGCCATGAATTCTTTTAATTTGCTACAAAGTTTTAAATGCCAATTAATATAAGAAATCTTTAATATTCACAAAAGACTAAATCCAAAATTTAATAGGGAACGAGTTCACCTCTTTGCTAGCTTCTTGACAGGCTTTTGCACATTTTGAGATTCTAAAATATAAAAAATATCACAACATAAAATTAAGAAAGAAAAAAAGGAGCAACAAAAAGAGAATTGATTTATTTTATTTACCCTTCATGTATCTTTTCATGTAAGTTTTTCGTTTTTTTTTTCTTTTCATTTTTTTACTCCCAAAGTTCTCATAGTATGCCTAGTCCATTTGATCTTTAACATTATTAGAAATGGACTTCCTTGCCTACATTAAAGAGAAAAACACATGAATGTGTGTATGTGTTTGTGTGTATAAATCAAAGTTCTTATAAATTTGTTAATAACAACCTATAAATCCAAAAGTTCCTATAAAAAATATATTTTAGAAATTAAATGAGGATTGACAAAAGAATGTGCATCAACAACTTATCCTTTATTTTCATTGGGTCTAAAATTGCTAGATAGATTTGGAATTGTTACTCATGGGAAACTTTTCTATAATTTAGTCAAAACTATTTTGAAGTCACCTAAAAGTTTCAACTTCATTACTTTCACTTCCTCTTTTATGTTCTCTTGCATGATATGTATCTCTACTTTAACATTCTTTCTAACTTCATCTATCAGTTTTTTCCTATTTCAAGTGCACCTTGTTCCCTATAAGTTTGAAGGTACAACTCATTTTTCATATGTTCATACATGGCTATAGGTCGTTATTTTCCAAGAATTTTTCCAAGAATTTGGGAAAATATATTATCTTGAGCTATGGTTTGCTTTGACTCTTTAGGATGTAAAGCAATTGCATCCTCAAGCTTTTACTACAAATTAAAAATTGAAATAATATTTGACTTAAAAAATGTAAATGCAAAAAGACAAAAAAAAGTTAGTCTATTAGAATTTTGTCAATATTAATGTGATTTTATACTCGTATCATAATTCTACATCAAGTTAGATCCTAATTTACCTGGAGGTGAAACAAATTTTATACTCATGCCACAATTTTATCATCCTAATTTGTTGTATGATAAATAAAGTTACAATGATGTTGCTACTAAGTTAATAGTTTTGTTTTACAGTAGGTGGCCAACCTCTTTGGCTTTGCCATCAACTTTCCAAATTCAACATGGTAACTTGAAATTCTAATTAACTAGACCTAAATGATTTTTAAACAGTCCACTCCATCATCATGGCATGAATCCCCCAATTCACTAACACTCCATAATCCAAATTATGTTAGATAAATATCTTTAATTTTACCTTGAAATTAACAGATCAAAACTGGCAAAAGTTACTTTATATATTAAGTCACAAATAAACAATTCTCAACTAAAATCAAACATGTGATGAGATTCCAAATAACAATAAAAATAATGACAATATCCATAGGTACAAAAATATATATGACTAAGTTCTAATTAAAGTTCTAAAACAAATACTATAATACAAGTGGTTTCTTTACTGGAGTTGGGGATCAAAGAAAGGTCTTTTAAAATGAGCAACACATAAGCTAACAATAAGCTCCTAGCTTCTTAAAAAGTTACTTAATTTCATTTTTTCTTTAAAAAAATTACACTTTTTTTTCAAGAGCTTTTATTAATATGTGTTTGACCCAACTTTTACTTATAAGAAGAAATTAAGCTAAAAAAAAAGTTAGGCCTAACATACCCTTAATACTCTTATAAAAAGCAAAGACTATCTTATAAATCAAACATGACAAATTTATATTGGCCACAACAAGTGACCAAAAAGTATATGACATATTCAAAACTTTAAATCATTCATCACCTTAAACCTTCAACTTAAGGAAAAAGAATGATATATGAATATTTTCTTTTTATATAGTCAAGGTCCATTATAAATATCACATCAAAGTGAGTTAAATGATTTTAAAATTTATTTAAAAACTAGTTTAATCTCTTTTTATTTAATTATGTTTTCTTTTCAAATTTAAATTTCGAAAATTAAAAACTAAAAATTTACTATTTATCCGTTCTACATGTAGATGACTAATCCCTCATAATATAATCATATATATTAAAGTGAAAACCTTTCTGCGCAATACTAGCTAGTATTATTTTTCTACACACATAAATCTCGTCGAGATCAAACACAAATATCCAAGACAACGTGCATATATCTGAACACCACAGAAACCTTTTTAAAACCATCATTTCCCCCTAATAATTAGGTAAATCTAATAACTACACTTCTAAATAACACCTTTTTCAAAACCATCATTTCCCCCCACTAATTAGCACCCATAAATAATTTTGGCTCACAAATCAGTAACAAAATTAGCAAAATTTTAAAGTCTCAAAATGATCCAAATCCTCATATCATCAATATAGCTCAAGCCATTCTCTTCCCTCGAGAGCTAACCCATCCATGGCTGCTACCATATCACCATCACCCAATTACCACGCCTCCAAATCCAACACCACCACCACCACCACCATCAACAACCTCTTTGATGATTCCCTCACCGAAATCTTTTGCAAACTCCCATGCAAATCCCTTTTCACATGCAAGAGCGTCTCAAAGCGATGGCTCACCCTCATTTCCAACCCCAATTTCCATTCCCTATACCTCACTCACCAACACACCCTCTTCCAAAAAATGCAAGCCCAAGGAGAAGACCTTGATCAACCTAGCTTCATCCTAAAGCCATACAACGCCCTCGTCATAGCACCGAATTCACCCTCTCTCCAACTTGGGCCTCTCGAAAACCACCTCTCTCTATCTTTCCTAGGCCCAAATTTCGAACCCACTAACATCGTACCTCAATTAAGGTCTGTCTTGAAGTTCGTTTTCGCATGTTCCAACGGTTTACTCGTGTATGGGAACCCTCGTCCACGTCACAAATGCATCTACCACGTTCGAAACCCACTCACAAAGGACTCGTTGGAACTCCCTTGTGCTTTAACTCTTTGCGACCACGCTGGGGTTCTCGTGGGTTTCACGTGCGACCCTTATTACCACATTGAAACGGAGAAGACAAACGCAAAGGTATCTATTAATGTTTCCACTTCTCAACGCAGGTTCAGGATGGTTCGCATCCCTGCGTTTAGCGACACGAGGTTTGCGTTTGACGTTGAGGTTTTCTACTCCGAGACGTGGAAATGGAAGAACTTTCTCGTGTCGTGTCCAAAAGGGTTTGCGTGTGGGTTTTTTCTCACCGCATCGAGCGTCGAACATGAGGGGAAGTTGTACTTCATGGGTGGAGGGAGGGTTCTTGTGTACGACCCTTATGATAATGAACGTGTGGCTTCGGTGATTGAACTTCCCCATGGCTTTGGTGAAGCGTATAGAGGGTGCCTTGGGGTTTGTTGCGGAAGGTTGCAGTTATCTGAGTTCCCTATTTCACCCTCTAGTGCCTTTGAAGCATATAGTGGGAGAGTTTGGGAATTGAAACGTTGTGGGAAGGAAGAAGAAACAACAACGACGAGGTGGGAATTGGTGCATGAGTTTTGTCTCCCTGATGTTGTTGGGCCAGGCTTTGAAGAGTTGAAGGCATCCGAGGGTGAATATGTAAAAGGGTGTAGTAGGATTCTGGCTTTTCATCCGTATGTTAAGGACACTGTGTTTTTGAAGTTTGGTGATAATATCATTTGTTGCAATTTGCTAACTCGTAGGTTCAAGGTTTCCAAATACGGTGGTCTCTCCTTGCTTTTTTATCCGGTGATCCCAATTGTGATACCTTGGTGGCCAACTCCTATTCCTGCACTACCCTTATAATTGTTTGATCATTAATTATTCTGTATATATAGCTTTTGTTTTGGATGGGGAGTGCGTTTGGAATTTGGATATAGCTAGGTTATGCAATTCTTGTTCCATGTGAGCATATATAAGAAAAGTGTAATTATAGATTCATAAAATGCCTGTGTTTGTATATAAATAAAGAGCTAGGGACACAAAATTTTGAATTTCATGTGTTAAATTCCTGTGATTTAGTTTTCCTCCAAAGTCTCCACTCTCCTCGTAATGTTTTAATAATTCGTATATATGAAGTAGTTTTACGTATCCTTTGGCATTCAAACAAAATCCATATATTTCCACGAGTTGCCACACTTGTATTATCTGAAGTTCTAAACATTTTTAATTAGCTCAATATAGGTATTGACATGAACTGCACAAATTTTTGCAACATCAACTTGGTCTTGTTCCTGTCTGAGGGTAACGAGGTAATCTTCTGCTGATGTCTTCTTTGGTCCGAGATGTTCTGAAGATAATCTTCTGAAGATGTTCGAATCCTTCTGTGCAAATGAGGGGATGGGTACCTGCAAAAGACACTCCAATACTCAAGTCAGGCTTCGGCTTAGAGCATTTAATGTATGTAATAAATGAAGACAAAAAGTGCCGTACTTAGAGGATCGTATTTCCTTTTATACTTATTTTATTGGGCCTTGGACTTTTATGGGCCTTGATTATCTCTTAATGATCTATCCATGTTAATTAAGGTGACTTAATTACCTTCTAATATTTGATTGCCTAGATAATATCCTTCTAATGGGATTCACCTTGTCTAAACACTTTTCGTAGTGTTCGGCCATTGCGATACCGAATACTCCTGCAATGGTATCTGGTCATCATGATGCCGAATACCCTTGCAACATGTAGGTTACATAGCTGGTCGAGTATAAAGAGTATTCGGTTAGTTTCTTGCCGAATACTTATCTGTTGCGAAGCATATTCAGCTGAATGTGATGGAGGCCGAATACCCCTCCGATATAGGTTTCATTTCAAAATTTTCTCATGGCATCCAAGGTGTATATATATGGATCAAATTACACCAGTGTAACTTTAAAAAGTTACACCATTTTAATAACTTGATATAGAATGAAATTTTTATCGATCCAATTGTTAAATTATATCTACGTATTAACAAGATTGTTTGTGTCAAATTTTGTCAAAATTGAACAATAATAAGAAGGTAATCAAATGATCCATATTTTAGTATATTTTGAAAATTTTATATTACGTCAATTTTAATCTATATGAATGAGGTAGCAAATAATTTTGGATTAATTTAAAATTTTGTATACATCATCTATGTGAAAGGAACACACACACGTGCGCGCAGTTTGGTGAGCTTTTATCTAAATGCAGGTTTTAAGTATTAATCTAGACAAGAACTGTATCCTCCTTGAAGGAATGTGCTAGGCTAATATAGAAAAAAAAAAAAAAAAAAAAAAACTATTCACTTGAAACATTATATCTAAATGCAGGTTTTAAGTATTAATCTAGACAAGAACTGTATCCTCCTTGAAACAATGTGTTAGGCTAATATAGAAAGAAAAAAAACTATTCACTTGAAACATTAAAGGTAAAAAAGAAAAAAGAAATTAGAGAAATGTTTAAATTATACAATCAGTCATTATCCAAAAATCCCTTTCCATTTCTTTCTATTTCATAAAAACACTTAAAAGTCAGACTATTTGTCATAAAATAGCTTAGAATAAGTGTAATCTCAAACCATAAGAATCAGATACTCAAATCTAACTGCTTGACAGCTCAAATCTACGGAACTAAATATACGATTGATAATTATAATGCTAGAGAAAATAGTGAACAACATAAACTTGTATCGGTGAACAAAAAAACACGTGCTGAGCCTTTGAAGCAAAACTACAACTCTACTAGCCCTTGATAATAATTCTACAAAATTATTCAATGGAAATTAAATATAGATTAGAGGAAATTACCAAGCTGCATGAGTTTGCCGATCCCGCACAGATATATATGATATTCATGTCCTGGATCTCTTCATCAATGTGTTCTGATTGTAGTAAGTACTATATAGTTCATGTTGGAAAAGTAGAAAGTCTCACATATGATAAATAAAGAGAAATTGTATATAAGTATATAGAGAAGTTAATTATAAAACATTCAAATTAATTGGACTGTTCCACTCCACTTATTTTCTTGTATTTTTTACTTTTTTATTTTTCTTTTATTGTTATTGGTTTGTTTTATTTATTAGAGAAAAAAATAGAGGAACATAGTAATATTGGAGACAAAGATAGTGAGAAAAGAGAGAAAAGGAGTAAAGGAAATAATTCTTTTTGGAGAAGAGAGAGGCAAAATGGGGTTTCATTTTTGCACTTAAATGAAAAGTAATTAAGCGTCTGATTGACTAATACTATTAATAAAAATGAGAAAAAAAAAAGTTATATATTGATAGTGTAAAATAATTTTACACACATTATAAGAGTAGTATAATATGAGATTTGCTAATGTACACACACCCATTATAAGGGTAGTGCCCCCTGGACGTGCACTGATGACTATATGGATTGGTTACACTGTTTGTCATCCATAAATCACGCCCCAAGCCAAAGACCCTCCCCCTATGCCTCATGAACGTGCTGCACCAAACACTTAGGTAAATGATCAACATAATATTCTGTAAGTATCTTTATTGCTCTGTCTTTTTTATTGTATAACTATATTATACTTTTTTTTGTAGACGTTGTTTTGGCCATAGCTTAGGATCTTCAGACCATATTGGATATGAGGAAAGTGACCCCTGACACTAAGGCATGTGAAGATATTCAATGTATACAGAGGCCAGCACAAGAGCATGACACTTCTGAAGCATGCACAAAGGAAGACTCGCTATTGACTTCTATTTTCTATTTAGTTATAACTTAAGTATTTGACATGTTGTATTTTATTTTTACATTTTGTATTTTGTTAGTAAATGTTATATTATGCATCTATGACGATTTTAGTATGATTTCTACTACATTCTTGCATCCATCAATATTCATCAAACTCACATCAATTTAGATTCAACTTCTTTTAAAAACACATAATAAATAACAAATAAATAAAAATAAAATAATACTCAAATACACAATAAAAACTTGTTTCTGTTGTATATTTCCACCATTAACACAATGGAAACTTGTTTTCATTGTGTTGTTGAGTAAAAATACACAACGAAAACAAGTTTCTATTATGTTGTCATTTTTCATAACCCTGCAACTCAACGAAAACTTGTTTCCATTGTGTATTTTTACTTAATAACACAATGAAAACAATTTTTCTTTCTGTTATTAGTGGGAATACATAACAGAAACAAGTTTTCATTATGATGGGCATTTTGATCATTATGATAAATTAAAACGTCAAAGGGGTGCCATTAGCAATTGGGCAGTGCAAATAGTAAAGACCAAATTCATGGGCCGCCTACCAAAGCCCTACAATTGGCTCAACTTTGTTTACCCACTTTTTCAAAGGCTTGTTTAGTCATAACAACACAATCTATGAAGAGCAATATTATTTGTACGTCATGTTTTTTTTTTTCTTTCCTCCTCGTACCTTTTTTTTTTTTTTTGCATTTTTGTATTCTTTTTGCAAAAATATATTTCTTAAAAATAAGTTTTTGAAATATATTTTTAAATAATTTATAGATATTCAAAATAATTTTCAAAACATATTTAATACATCTTAAAAATTAGTTTTAAAAAAAAATTAAACTTTAACACATTTTAAAATTTATTTTTTAAAAATGTTAAAATTTTAACACTATTAAAAACTAATTTTCAGAATTGTTCGTTTTTTAGCTTGTGTGCTGATTTTGAAAGTTTACAAAGCTTATACATTACTCTTAAACATGGCAATTAAGGCTTACACATTTCATACAGCTGTAAATCATTACTGTTACAAGATGTCAAAGTTAATTTAATTAGTTGCAAAGTTAGTAAATGGGAAGTTGTCAAAGTTATATCCAGTCACTACAAAAAAGTGGAATTTTAACTCAATTGGCAATACACATTGAGTTTGTAAAGGAGGATTTATGTTCGATTCCTATAGAATACATTCTTGGGAAGAGGTGGGGAACTTTAAATGTGACTAAACTTAGATTGAGGATTAGTCTCATAACTGATTCAAAGGACCGAAACTTGTAGGGATATCTCGAGGCTTCACTGAGAAGCTATTTATTTGTGGTGGTTATAATAAACCACACTGCATATTGGATGCTTTTTAGATTGATTCTAGCCATAATCGATATAAAATATCAACTTTTAAGATTGGTTCTACCTACAACCAACATAAAAACTCAACTTTCTAGATTGATTCCTAGTGCAACAGTTTTAGAAACTCAACTTTTTAGATTGGTTCACAGTAATTGATTTAAAAAATCACTTTCTAGATCAATTCTGAAACTGATCTAGAAAGTATTGACTTTTTATATCCACTGGCCACCATCCTTGAATCATATTCTAGAAGATAGAATTTGCAAAAGAAAGGATTTAAACAATCAAAAAGAAAATATTCAAGAACAAAAGTTGTCAAAGTCTTAGTCAAGTGAAAGTGACATAATATGTAACTTCTAAACATGTTTGAATGACTTTCTAATAACAATAAACAACCAGTTTGAAGACTAAACCTCTATAAATAAGCTACTTTAGGTAAAAAATCATCAAGGGAAGGAAATGTTTTTTTTTATCAACGAAAAAGATATATATAAATATAACAGGATATCATAAATACCCAAAATAATACAAGAGCCTGCCACAATGCTTGTCCACTATACAAAAAATCCCTACCCCACAATGGTTAAATGATATTTAATATGTCATGCAAATGAGTTGCAAAAACAAATTAAATAACCACTAATGGGAGACACAAAACCCCGCAGTTCAGACCCAACATCATCAAATTTGTACAATATATTATCAAATTTTCCGATACCACAGCCATCAATGTTCAAGGACCATACAATTCCACAAATGAGGCACTTCAACCATACAATTCCTACGATAAATGCTCAACCATGAATGTTGATCCCAAAGCATCCGCTCCCCTCGTGTACCGTGAACCTTATGTGGCATCAACTGGAGACAACAGATGTCATTTACGAATCGAGCCAACTAGCAACAACAAGCCATGCAAAATATCTATAGCATCTAACATGGAATCATACCCTCGACCATTTTCCAGAGACATTTTCCGTAATCCACCTATATCTATGTAAACCCAACAGCTTCTAACTCACAAAAGCCAAATTTCTTTACTTGGTAAACCATTTATCCAATGATACAAGCTGCAGGGTTCGAGTACCATTGTACAAATGAGAAATCACAAGTTGGCTCATAAGTTTTCATCCAAGACCAACAACTAACCATAATATCATGAATGATTAATTCTCTGTTGAAAGCTCTTTCCTGAAAAATGATGTTGTTCCTATGGTTTCAAATATTCCATACCGTAGCACTCCAAATGAATTTCCATCTTCTATTAACACAAGCCTTTCCACTCATGAGTGAATATTGCCAAAAATTTGATGTTGTTGTGGAAGGTAGTGTAGTAGAAACTTGTAGCCAAGAATGAAAATGCTTCCAAAGGTCCTTGATTTTATTGCATGTAAACATGATATGATTCAAGGACTCCTTTGAAATTTTACAGAACAGGCAGCACCAATCACAATTTGGAATAACAATATTTCTTCTTTTTAAGTTGTTTGCAGTTGGTAGCCTATTGTTGAACAACCTCCATAAGAAAAATAACACTTTTGGTGATTTTTTAATTTCCACAGTTGATAAAAAATGTCATCCTGCTGGCAGTCCCTGAAGAGGGAAAATAAAGCCTTATATGCTGAGCTCACAAAGAACCTTCCTGAGTTATCTTCAACCCACACCCACCTATCACTCTCTCCTACTTGAAACTGCACGCCCCTTAGAATCCCATTCAAAATTTCCACCATTTCTCTCTCCCTTTCAAACCATTCTCGTCGCCAAGAAAAATGCCAACACCACTCATTCCCTCTCCACTCTCCCATATTTTCAATAAAAGTGATTCTTTTGCTGTGAATTCAAAAACAATCTAGGAAAAGTGCGTGCCAACGTTTGTTCCCCTATCCACTCATCTAACCAAAATCTTGTTTGATCTCCTTTTCCCACTTTCCATTCGAACATCTTCTCAAACCATTTACCCTCATCCCCCCCCCCCCCCCCAATGTTTTACACAAGTCTTTCCACCACAATGACATCACCAACAAGTCCCCTCCAACCTTTATATTTAGACTCCAAAAGCTCACACCACAAATGGCCTTTGTTATGGAAGAGTTCCCACCTCCACTTAGCAAGTAGAGCCTCATTGAAAATGAAAATGCTCCTCACCCCTAACCCTCCACAATTTTTCGGTTCACAAATTTTGTCCCATTTTATACAATGAATCTTCTTTTTTCCTTCCTCACATCCCCAAAGAAAATTTCTTTGTAAACTAATTATCCTCTTCCCAACCACTCTAGGCAATTTGAAAAAGGATAAATAAAACAAAGGCAAAGATGTCAAAACCAAATTTATGAGACACACCCTTCCCGCAAGGGACAAAGTCTTGTGTTTCCAACCCGACAACTTTTTTGAAAATTTATCCACCACCGGTTTCCAAGTAGCCTTTAACCTAGGGTTTGCACCAATAGGAATGCCAAGATATAGAAAAGGAATACATAATAATTTACGACGGCTTCTACCGTGGACAAGGGTAACATATGGTTTAGCGTGGACCATTTTTTTTCACCGTTAGATTTATCTCACATACACACTAATTTAGTGGACCTGCTGCACTAATTTTTTTTTCTTTTTTCTCTCTTTCTCCTCCAATCCAATTACGAATGGTAACCACCTCCATTTTCTGATGTGCTACCTGACTTCCGGCGACGACAACTCTCCATTCTTTTTTCTTAATTTTTTTTTTCCTTTCTTTTCCTATCTTCTTCTCTTTTCTCTTTCTTCTTCTCCCTCCTTCTTCCTCTTTCTCTTGACTATCTCCCCCCAAACCAACAACCTTCATGGTAAAAAATAAAGAAGAAAAAAAATGGACGGAGCTCTACAATCAGTCAAAGACGAGCAGAGCAAAAATTGAAAAAGTAATGAAAAAATCCAATAAACAAACCAAAAAGACCAGAAATAGTGAAACAGAGTGTCGGGGACTAAAAGCATAAGAGCAGTAAAAAAAAAGATCTAAAACTGCGAACAAGTGCCGTTACACGGTGGTGTTTGGGGGTTGAGGAACCTCGATGGCATCCAGATCCACTTTGTATGCCGTTGGGTTCCAGATTCGCAGCTCACATCGTCGGGGTCCAAATCTGTTGTGCATGCCAATGGCGTCAAGATCCGCGGTGTCTTTGTTGACGATGTGCAGAAGGGTTGAGGGAGGAACAGGTGGTGGGTTGACATGGTGGTCGTTGAACTTGACGTCGATGTAGATCCGACGGTGAGGGAGGCTGGTGCTGTAGAACTTTTCGGAGCCAAAGACACCATTGTCAACGAAGGAGGAAAAATAAGGGATCTTAGAAAAAATGGTGGAGGGAGGAGCAGAGAAGAGGAAACAAAAACGAAAGATGGAAAAAAAGTGGCAGCGTCACCGCCAGAAATCGCCTCCGGCGGTGGCTCACAACGGAGAAGCAACGCCGATGAAGAAGGAACAAGGATCTGTTACTGAGTGTCCATGATAAGAAAGTAGACCATTGATTAATCTAAAGGCTATTTATAATGGTCCACCATAAATCATTTGTAGCACTTATTCAGTGTAGAAGCCGTCATAATTTACAATTCAACACGTTTGCAAATCTTTGCAAGACATTACTCTCAACCCCAATGGTACCAAGGGAAGGAAATGTAATATACTTATACATAAAATTTGCAAATTTCATGCTTTTGAAGAGAAAAAGTATCTTCTGAAGAGAATCTACTTTTGTCCTTATTTTGTTGTAAGTAAAAGACTTCTTCAAACTCCTACGAAAAGCTTACTAGCTACTAAGTATGAATGTGTGATTTATACCGTTAATGACAAAAGTCATTATAACAAGAGCAATAATTAAATTTGAGGTAACTAAATATTGCAGCACTTTAATTATGTTGTTTTCATGAACATTTGCACTTATTGCATCACTTTTATTAGATTTAATGGAATAGCAAAAGTCAACTAATTAGCCCCACCAGAAGAAAACTTGTTAGTTATATTAGAGGGATTGTCAATTACTTGTAATAGTTGAAAAACAATATGAGTCACTAATAAAAGGGTTCATGTTGATTCTATGAATTATGTAAAAAGCCAAGTACCATCCTTATGAAAATTATTTATACACATGTGGACCAATTTTATTCTTCAAGAATTTACAGAATACATATAATAACGGGTTAACTGTCATTCTGGTTTTTGAAAATATATAACGTTGACATATTATTCCTTAAAACAAAACATTTAAAAAAAAAATCTAAAAGTATATTTAATTGATAATATTAATATATATTTTTAGGAATCAAAATAACAGTAAGTAACTAAATTTAAAGGTTATTTAGATAAAATAACTGAAAATTTAAAAAAATTATTTAAAATTTCCTTAATTTTAAACATTAATATAACAAAGCTTAACACATAGATAAAAACAGCAATTTACCGATATATTAACACACAAGCTTACTCAGGAAAGTATACACATCCTTTCAACTAAATACTACTTTTTTCATTCCAAAATGACTAATGTTTAAATTTTATTTTTATATAAATTAAGAAAAATAAATATTTTAAGGTAATAGTATTTATTAGGGAACCAATTTTACTAAAAATATTCTTACTCTCTTTCTTAATTAAATTCAATATATTATTAAGTCTCTCAAGATAACAATATTTGTTAAAGGATAAAGTTAAAATAAATGTTTTAATATCTCATTAAAAATTAAAAATATTAATCAATATAATTTTTTATGAATGTTAAGCATCAATCAATTTGAACTGGAGGAGTTACAATTGACAAATATAATCCTTCATTTGTGCGAAACATTACTTTCTTTTATTTCTTTATTTCTTTTTACATAAATGCAACTATTAATAACACATTCTTTAATACAATTTTTTTTTTTTTTTTACCTAAGCTACACACTCAGTTAATTAAGCCCTGAAATGAAAGCAACCCCAGTGGAGGGAATCCACGAGTTTCCAGCAATAAAACTAGCAACAGTGAACTTCACAGCCTCCTGAGCCCCAACAACACGAAACCCAGGCCACTGCACCCTCTTGCCAGTTCCAGCACCGGGTCCCTCATTCCCATACTCTGCAAAATACAAAGTCTTCAACACAGAGCTTCCATACCCGGGCCACTCAATCCACCCCCTCGCCGCAACGGCGTCGTCTATGCTGCTCTCCATCACCACAGCCCTAGAGTACTCCTTCCAGGGCCTCCCCAGAAACGAAAGATAAGAGTGCTTCACAGCGGAAAGATCCGAACTCGGCATTATGCTGCACTTGTGGACGGAGAAGCCGGTGTTCTGTCCGGGGTCGGTTCTCCCGTTGGCGAGGACGGCGTTGTAGGCGCGGCCCTGGGGGCGGCGGAGGACCAGGTTGCATTGCTGGAAGACCGCGGCCGCGTTGCCGAAGATGAAGTCGATGGTGCCGTAGATGTCGCATTCTCGGTAGAACTGGCGGAGGGCGTGCGCGTAGAGGGTGTCTTGGTAGCCCGCCATGCTGCACCGGTAGAGGACGGAGCGGTCGGAGGCGATGTTTAGCGCCACCGCCTGTTGGCCCGAAGGGCCCGCGTTGTTGTGGAAACCGATGTCTCGCGCGATGAAGCCGTTGCCTGTGATTGCTGGGAAAGGTAGAGAAGTTGGTGTTACTCATGAGTTATCAGTAGTGAATATTTTTTTTTTGTTGTCGGAGATTTGAATCTATGACCTCGTACATTTTACACCAATTCATCACTAGGTCAATTCTACTATATTCCTATCAATAGTGAATATGACATGGGAGAAGTGTTTAGAAAATAAATAAAACATGAAAAATGCTAAAAGGTATATCCTATTTTTTTTTGGGTGTACAGGTGGAAAGATAGAAAGAAATAAAAGATAAAATGATAAAAGTGATTAATAATGTGTCCAGAAATTAAGAGAGATTGGAAGAAAAAAATAGTGAAAGTAAAATGAAAAAGAAGAGTTAGATTTTCGTAATGTTATTGCTTGAATATTGATGGGTAAACTAATTAAATCAAGACTAATGTTATACTACGTTTCAATAAGTAACACACTATTTAATATTTTTTTTTATTGTTATTAGTTAAAACTTATCAAAAATTATAATATCACAGGAAATTTTTTAAAATCATGAGTGAATTTCTTTAAATAAGAAGTCAAAACAAATTATAAAATTGTGATTTTTAATAATAAATTTAAATTAATAATAAAGTGTGTTAAAAAATGTATTGTTTAACATTTCTTTCTCCTACGTATTTTTTTAATATTTTATGAATAAAAAGTTGTTAAATAAAAAATGTTTTAATTCTATGAACCAAATGTTCATGCATATATGAAATATATGAAAAGTCTATTCATGTGAGTTATTGACTTAAATGTATACAAGACTTAAATATAAAGCTGTATTGTGATAATATTTAAGTTATTTGATTGATCGAGCTGTAGCCATCAATGTTTCGGCACTTAGCATCAGTGCAATGAATTCAGATCAATCAAATTGTGATAGTTCCTGAATTTTCTAGACCCCCGGCCCTTGTCGATGCATGTCATTGATCATTCTATTATGACTTGTACACTTTTTTTTTTTTTTTATAGAATTTGGGCACTTTACGTTAAGTGAACGTCAACCAGAACTTCTAAGACTCTTGATAAGAATATGAAAAAAAAATGTTTAAATTAAAATACTTTTTCTCTTAATTTCGTAGCATATTAAATATTATGTTTATAAGAAATATTTTTTATTTTTAATTCTTTAATGAGTATTATCGAGACATTCTGTATATAAAATTATGTAAATAATTGGAGGAAAATTTACAACTAAAGCTTAGTATCAAAATTACTTGCATAGGTTAATTGCCCTTTACACAATTTTTTATATATAGACGCACACTACGAGATACCATATAGTTATCTAGAGCTATAAGTACCACAAAAAATTATGTAGATAAACTTTTTCATAAGCAATTATAAAAAAAAATGTTTTAAACTTTTTCATAAAAAAAAATAAACTTATATGAATCTTAGATTTTAGAGAAGTTAAATAATTTTTTTTTAATAAAAATCTAAATAAGTTGATTTTAATTTGTTGAAGAATTTTTTTTTATTTTTTTATCTTACGTGTTCTGGAAAAAGTTTATCTAAATAAAGTCAAGTACAATGAAAAGGTTTAGTTTGGGTCTTGGAGCTTTTATATTTATAAACCCTTTACATATATACGAGTATATATGTGTGAGGGAAGTGAAGTTAGAGTTAAGAGAGAAAGGAAATGAAGGAAGAGAAGTAGAGATACTAACTGAATGTGGCGGTGTCAGGTAAGGTAGCACCCTTGGCAACGCTGTCATCTCCAACAATAAGAGTAGAGTATTTTCCATCTCCAATCAAGGTGATACCATCTTTGTTGGTGCGAATCTTCTCCTTGTAAACCCCTTCCTTAACATAAATCACAAACCGTGCCCCCGAAGCTGCCTCAATGGCTTCAGAAACTGTTTTGTAGTTTCCTGAACCATCTTGTGCAACTATTGCATTTGCTTTTATGGTGGCCCCCTGAAGCAGTTTTCGTCCTTTGGATGATACCCATTTGGGAAATTCATGTTCCTCTACATTATTAGCACCGATTTCGTGGCTAGTTGTTGTTGTGCTCATCATGTTAACAAGGGCTAATGAGTTGCTTCCCAATTGAGAGAGATAGTCCATCTTGTTGGACATCCTTTGCATAAGGTCATCATCTGCAGAGAGTGTTGAGGTGTGTGCATGTACATGGTCTTTGCAAGATTGTTGGAAGGTTAGAGAAGCACTTAGCCATGTTTGGATGTCATTGGTGTTTCTTCTGGGGGATTTTAGTGATCTCAGGGATTGATCCAGCGTTTTCAGTGACATGCTCATTAGCTCTTCACAGTAGTCTGTGTATAAGAATTACAAGAACATAAAACGCATTTTTAGTTAATTACCATTTACCAACAATGTTTGCACAAGTAGAATTTTGGGTTGAATTCTTTTGTAAAATAAAAGCAATTCCCAGATAATACATGCAATGGAGATGGAGATAAAAAATGTCCATATCAAACATGCATGATAGCAAAGATCAGTTTGGTTTGTTAAAATTTTCATACGAGACATAATATAAATACAACAATTTATATAACATTATTATTTGTGTTTATGTATCTCTTATATATGAGATATGCTCATATCATGTCATAATGACGAAGTGAGATAGACACAAAAAAGTTGTATAATATAAATAAAATGTTTCTTTTTTATGAAATAAATAAAATGTTATTAATTAAAAAATGCAAGACAGATACTAAATTATTATTCTCAAATTAAAAAGAAAAAAAAGATAGTTACCTGCAACAACAGAATGGGCAAGTTGAGCATCCCCAGTCTTGAATTCAGCAAAATATGAACTTGGCAAGTTGGTTTCAAATATGGTTTTGTTGATAAGAGCCTCAATGTTATCAACATTTTGATTCCCTGAACCCAATTCCATCAAGGTTTCAGCACATAGATTGGGATATCTTGTGAGACTGCATAAATTGTGAGCATTCTCTAGGTGACCACCAACCACTGCATCAGACATGGAGACCCACGTCAGTGCACATCCTAATACTAAAAAGGTTGCCACCAATTCTTGTTTTCTCAATCCCACATTAAGAAAAGAACAACAATGGCTCATTTTATCCATCATACTGATTAAAGATTAATATCCCTTGTTTGACAAATTTGAGAGAAAGGAGTTATCTATTTATAGTGAGTGGATTGAAGCTATGATAAAAAGGAGAACTTTTTGTGACGTGTCATAATTTCACATTAAATAAATAAATGGTTGGACATGAAATTTTGTATCAGATAATTAATTTAGTTATATTATAATAATTTAATTGAAATATAATGTAAAAGTTCTTTACTCATATTCAATTATCGTATAATTAAAATTGTTGAATTGTATAATAATTATTTCAAAATTATATTTAGGATGGGTTTTATTAATTAATAATATAAATATTTTTATACTGATATAATATTAAAATTAAACTCGTAATATATATAATGATATCTCAACATTTTATTGGTTTTATGAATAGAAATTAATTCTCATGTTAATAAAGGGCATGACATGTTCATCAGTAGCATGGAACACTTTTGTGGCCGATTCTTGTTTGGTGGTCTATTTTAGGGTTGTCAATCGTGGCAGGTTATGTCTATTCGAGCTAAATAAGAGGTTGGCCAAATGCAAGTCAGCCTGTAATTAGTTAAGGAGTATTAGAAATAATTAATTTAAATATATATGTGAAAATGGCTTATGATACTTTTCGATTTTCTTAACTTATTGGAATAAACTTTACTAAAAATGAAGTTTCTTTTAATTTATTTAAGTAAGTTTTACAATTATATAAGTTTATGAAGGAATTATTATGTAATCCTAGATTATTATCTGTTCATAGTTTCGACTAATTTTTATATGACACATATTTAAATTTAAGAACAAATAATTAATAATACTTTATTACATGTCATATAAATTAAAAATTACTCAAAATCATAGACCAAGTGATAGTTCAAGATTACTTAATAATTTCTCGTTTATGAATCATCTCTCATTTAATAAAAAAGAATGTATTGAATAAATACTTAATTAATCCATAAAAATATGCTTAATTAAATTATTTATCTAAATGTGCCTTATGTGTTATCCAAGCTGATTGAATGCTTACTCAAAAATGGATTATTCATGAGAAATGATTGTTCTTCTTTTTTAAAAAAGAACTTTCAAAATGTTTATAAAAATTAATAAATAATTATTTTTCCAATATCTGACCAATTATTCAGGCAACAATTTATTCGAAGTGTTCCGTTAATTTATATTTCATTTATTTTATAATTACAGTTTGAAAATATTAAATATTTATCGAGTTAATTTTATAAGTGAATTAAAATTAAATTATATTAAAAATTTAAATTATTAACTAACTAATTTTTTTTTTATTACCATACTATTGGTATGGAGTATCCATTGGCCTTGCCAATGACTAATTTCAGTCGGGAAACTTAACTGGCCACTAAACTAGCCATCTTTAGTGGGATTCTCCTTTCCTAACTACGTTTTTTTCATCCACAAGACTCGAACTTGAGACCTTGCTTGAGGGAATCGAGTCCAGCACCACTCCGATCAACGACCGAGTCCCTCCCAACTAAATATTTATTTTAAAATAATATAAAGTGAGCTTAACTAAAATTAATAATCATGAAAGAAAATTATTAAAGAGTACGTACGAATTAGTTTTAATTTCTTGACGAAATTCATATATCAACGTCTTGGTGCTGAGTTAATTTCTGACAAATCTTTCTTTTGGTTTTATTTTTAACTTCAAGATTAAGTGATTAACTAATAACACAGCAATGACGTCTTTCGTAACAAATTCAACAATAAATTTTGTATTATATAGCAACTCTGTTATGAAAATATACCCTGCCTAGCAATATTATTCTTGACTTGCAACTAAAAGATTTATTTATTTTATAGTAAATCACACTAATTACTTTTAAGATTTTATAAAATTACATAAAATTTTCCTATTTTTATCTACTCCCACACTAACTTTCTTAATTTTTAAAAAATATATACTGATATCCATATACATTACACTAATCTCCTTAATTTGTTGAAAAACATTAAATTGTGCTCTCCTATAAAGGGGATTATTGTAAATATTAAAAAGCATAATAAATTTGTATAATTTCACGAAGCCTAAAAGGTAATTATTGTAATTTACTTTTTATTTTAATTGCATTCTCTAAGTATGATTCACACCACATATATATAACACAGGAAGATTCCTTTAACAATAGAAGTGAACAATAAAATATTATCTCTTTAAAGTTGCAATGTATTTTTCACGTGTATATATGAAACTCAAACTGGTTTTAGAGTGAGAAATGAATTGTCAATATACATCATTTAATTATATTTGGACGATTAAGATTAAAAAAATATATATGTGATTTGTTTACAATCAATAACTTTTAATCTTGATTGTATAATTTAAATTTATATTTTTCATTCTGTTAATAATAAAAATAAAAATAATTCTTTTGATTGTATGATTTAAATCTTTTTTTTTATTCTCATAATAATAATAAAAAAATCTCGCTTGATATATATATTTTTTATATACAATTACGCTAATAAAGATAAACCTAAAACTTCATATATCTATCTCAATCTCCACTAGGCCAACCTAGTAGGTTACTTGATATACACCCTACACACACATAAAAGATAAAATTAAGCAAAATAAAAATAATTACATATAATATAATATTAAATACAATGCTAATTGTTTTTTACATAGTTTTAAAACCCGGACCGACCTGGCCGGTCGGACCGGTCGGACCGGGAACCGGTGGTCAGACCGGGTCGAGTCGGTCATCGGACCGGTCATGCTATCGACCCGGTCAAACCCGGTCAAACCCGGTGTGACCCGGTCAAACCCGGGGTTGACCCGGTGACCCGACCCGGTCGCCCCCTTTTTTTTTTTTTTTAAATTTTTTAATTTTTTTAAAAAAAAATTTAAAAAAAATTTAATTTTTTTTTTTAAATTTTAATTTTAATTTTAATTTTAATTTTTTTTTAAATTTCTTGAAACGACGTTATTTGGATAAAAAATCAAAAGAAAGAAAGGTTTTGTGACTGTGACCGTTTGTCAAAACATTGCTTGTTGTGTCGTGTTTGTGAGTCTGTGAATTTTCTTCTTCAAACTTCAAAGTGCACACACATAAACCCTAATGCCATCATTTCAACCACATCGATTCACACCACATGATTCTATTTAATCCAACTTGAATGTTATTTTTAGTTAATTCTGTTTTTATTATTTATGAGTAGTGATTCTTAGGTAATTGATACTGTGATTCTATCACTGTGATTTTGTTTGAAGAAGTGATGGTACAGTTGATAGTGTGATTCTATTATTTTAAATTCTGTTTAAACTTTAAAAAAGTTTAATAAGTAATTTATAATGTGATTTTATTACTATGAATATCAATAGATTTGAACTTGAAAAATGAGCTTGTGGAATTATATTAATTTGTTATGTGATTTTTTTTTTTTTACTTTTTTAAGACAGGTATAAAATTTTCAAATTTTTTAATACAGACCGGGTCATGCGGGTCAATTAGTGACCCACCGGTTCGACCACTGATCCAGTGACCCAGTGCCTTGACCGGGTCGGTCACCGGGTCGGTTTTTAAAACTATGGTTTTTTATCTATAAAAACAAGCCATTTAAAACCTTCAGCCAAGAAAATGACGTAGCTGCTATGTTGTCAATTCCATTGCTTTCCCTCGGCTACTTTTTAATACCTTTTGGGCCACTCATAATCCACTCGATTTTTACAATGTGTACATAAGTATTTAGCTGTCGGTGTATGTATTACAGTTTGTTCACACGTACTACGTACCTCCAGTACTGTAAGGGACACGAAGTAGGGGACATAATAATACTAGAATTTCACTTTTAAGATAATGTTCTACGTATACATATGATATTAACAGAAATTTAATAATACAGAAAAAGAATGGAAAATTGAGCGGATGAGATCAGGGTTATTTTTGGTAGAGACAGATGAGATCAGGTTTGTGGGGTTTCTATGCTTGAAAATTTTGCATATTTTTTTTGAAGTAAGAAAATTTTGCATATAATAACAAAATATATACTTAAATGGGACACACGAAAATAAATGTATAATATATTAAGTATTCAATGTGACTGCACAAAAAATAAATCCCATAGTGCAATATAAACACTTATAAAGTACTATATATATATCGAACATTAGCCATTCTTCATTTTTGAATATATATACATTTGTCGACTTCTGGTACTTTTATAATTTTAATTCAAATTTTATTAATTATTTTTTAATCATAATAAATAACTAGACTCCTTTCCTTTACCCTTTTGTCAACATTTAAGTTTTCTTGCTTCAATTAATATATATCTTTTCAAACTAGAGATGGAATATTACAGATGAATTTGTATATCATAAAAAGTTAATCTTAAACTTCTAATCTCATTTTTATAGAGACACCCAATTTATCATTACGAAAAAGTTAATTTTTGGCTTTTAATTATGACAATTAGTTTAAATTATGTGTAAATGAACTTATTCTTTTTAAAGACTGAAGTGTGATAACGATAGATCCTGTATACTGTGGGTAATGATGATCAATTGAAACTTATATATACTGTGAAATATGAAGCGTACATATGAGTGTGAAAACCATACTAATGCTAGGCAGTGGTCACAAATATATTGATTAATTTCGTTTGTGGATTAAAAAGGAGCCTTCTATTATTCTATACATGTGAAGGTTGATCCGAAAGCGATGACCTTATATTCCCACTTAAGAACAAAATCATTGACTCTCAACATTCTTTAGGGTAGGCTAGTAGTTGGTCACAACAGAAATTGATCTACAAAAAAGAAGAGCAATTGATAATTAAAAGAGGATGTTAGTGGAATCTCTTCCATTAGCAACTTATAGTAGCTGGCTAAGTAGTTGTGCTTGTAGGGCCAAAAGGGGTCTCCTCCACAAGGAGGGGCAAATAGCACAGTAAGGAGGATGAGAACAAAATAAATAAATAAATAAATAAAATTTGTGAGGCTTTGAATAAAAGATTACTCATTGTCTTCTTTATCATGATCATCACTATATATTATTATTATTATTATTATAAAGAAATCATTTTATATAAAAAAAAAGCCCTACTAATCTTGAGATTGAAAGAGAAGAAAGAAAAATATGAGATAAGTTATAGGAGATAAAGAAAAAAAATAATATTATAAATACTATTATAAAAAATTGTTATATAAATAATAGGCTTAATTGTAATTCTTATCTCCAACTTTTTATTTTTTGACGAACTTTACCCTTAACAAATTAATTTAACACATTTTACCCTCAATTTTTTAAAAAACTTACAAATTTTACCTTTCACTATTTTACTGATGTGACATGCTAAAATAATTGTACTTTTTACTCCAAACTTTGTACTTTTTAGCGAATTTTACTTCTAACTTTTTTCACTTTTTGGTGTATTTTATCCAAATTTTTTACTTTTTGATAAATTTTACCCTTACTTTTTATGTTTATGTCAGCATGCCACATCAGTATAACAGTAGAAGGTAAAATTTGTAAGTTTTTTAAAAAGTTGGGGGTAAAATACGCCAGCTTAATTTGTTGGGATAAAATTCGTCAAAAAATAAAAAATTGAGAGTAAAAAATGTAATTAAGCCTAAATAATATAAGTCAATATTATATTCAATAAGTTTCGTCAGTTTGAGTTTGAGTTTCATAATGCTTTAGCGATTTTCTTATTATTGTTTACTTATTTCTATGCAATGAATGCTTATGGATAGTAACCAAAATAAAATGAATGCATATGGATTCTGGACAATTCTTTAGTTGAGCATGTGGTTTAGTGAAAGTAAAAATAATAGATTCTTTTATATTTTTTTAGGAACCAATTTTTTAAGTTTTCGGTACCATTTTTTTTTTTTGAAGTTTTATTATTTACTTTTTTTCCTCTCTCTAGCTGCAACGAAATTATACAAATGGTGCATATTTCCGGTTGCCTATTCATGAGCAAAACTAGTGATGAACCAGAGAGCATCTCAACATGAAAATGTTTTTTCCATCTTAGTTTTGCATCAAATATCAGATCGTTTGGTGGCTAACATTACCTTTCATATAAGTTACAAGATAAATCAAATTAGATGCGCTAATTGTTCTAATAAGAGAACAAAAAGTATTTTGATTTTAAAGTCAAAATGCATGAGGTTGAATTAAGTTTTAAAACCCTCTTTATAAACCTTCAGAAGAAAATGAACTTTGAATGTAAATATTTGTTGCAATTATTATCTCAATATCAGAGCATTTAGAACCTGAATTAAAGGAACTCTTGAAAAATATTGTGCTAAATGAAAATCCTTTTGACGAATCAAACTTTTATAAGGATCAGAAACTTTTACACAATAATGTTCTAATTGATCTGGTTCCAAATACTATAATGTACGTACAGACTTTCTCCATTAATTATCGTCATCAAGACTTTTTGCTCTTGTCTAGATTCATTTTTATTCACAAAACTCCAGTGTCAAATAAAAGTAAGAATGTTTCAAAATAATATTAATTTTTTTTCTATGGGTAATAGAAAGATTAGTGTAGCACCCCATTTAATTACTCCCTCCGTTTCTTTTTAAGTATAAGATTTTTTGAAAATTTTTTATTCTATTTATTTGTCATTTGTAAAATTCAAGATCACATTAATTATTCTTTTATCAATTATACCCTTAATTGTCTTCTAATCCTTAATTAATTTACATATGCATTTATTCTAGAATAAAAAGGAAAAGAAGTAAAATAGGAAATCTCACAACTATTTTATTAGAATAAAAAAAAAATTATTATATTTTTTAGTTTCTACGTAACAACTTTACTTTAAAAGATTGAGGGAGTATTACAATATCATCATCCAACTTTGGACGTTATACCAATCTAGTTACTAACTTTAGTGAGAATTTATTGTACTCAACTTTTTTTTTCCTACAAAAGTGACAAAAAAATAGTTAAAGTTCTTAACTATTTAGTCCATATACTTGATATAACTTTAAATTTTAATCTCTGTACAAATAAAAAAGGAAATTAAGATATAATCTTTAGTTTTTATCTCCGCATTTTAGTCGACGATCAGTTGTTAAGTATGTCACTAGCATGACAAACATGTTAATAACATGACTGACACGTGGTGGTGATGTTATAATAATGTGACTTGAAATTAATTATTTAGTTCATATAGGTAATTAATATTACTATAGAAATTAGTCACTGTGTGTGATATTAATTACATTACGAGTCCTTGTAAGAAATAATGGAAGTTTTAATCCCTATTTTTTTTTTATTAGTACAGAATGGTTTTTGCCGTTGATTCTTTCTTATCTTTGTCAATTTGAGACTCTGATAATCATTATTATCATTAAAACTAGAGTTCTATAGTTGCTTTCCAAACAATAGTCCCAATAGCCACCTATTTATAACAAAAAGTGATTGATGACAAGTGACTGAAAAGAAAGGCACCAATAAGGAAGATTTCCAGCAATAGTTGAAAATACTATATACAGATTGTGTAAGGAGTAAAACTTACAGAACCTAAAAATTATGTCAAGTATAGAAAGTAAATGAATAATTAAAACTTTATACCCAGAAGTGTTCTTGAATTTAAACTTTAAATATCATTCATACGGAGAATTAATGTTAATAAAGGCATTCAACTATTTAACATCTTATCTCATATTTAGTCGTCTATGCATTTGAGTTAAATAATACTCAAAATCAAAACCATGTTCTAATTCACTACATTCGAGTCTACGGCTATCCTCTCTGTGCTATTTTTTTTTTTTTTACAAGCCTGTATTTGTTTATAAGGTGAGATCGGTGTCAAAAGAATTGTCCCGATTCTACCAAATAATAATAATAATAATAATAATTTAGAGAAAAACAACTTATGAACCCTATATATGTGGCATAAATCGAAAAATATTATATTTGAAAATTAAATAAATTCAACTATTAGTATCATTATGATTCTAAATAAGGTTGCACTGTACCAAAAAAAAAAGTTGCACAAAAAATTATTAAATGCAATCATTTCTTTATTTGTAAAAACTGTTCTTTTTTATCTAGTTTTTTTCTTCTTAATTGTCAGACTCTTCTAGTTCAATTATTTAGAATTTCACATCTGTCAGATGTTTACTTCTGATTTGCTAAAGGGATAAGTCTATTTTATGTCCCATTTGTTGTGGCAGCGTTTATATTTTAAGTAATAATACTAGTACGTACACAGTTGATCAGTAATAATACTAGTACGTACACAGTTGATCCTTTTAAATCTTTTGTATTGACTCATACAAATTATTAAACAACGACTAAATTTTACTATACTTGTCGTGAAAGGATTCGATGACTCTTAATCTTATTGTCTGCTTGAAGTTTGAAAATATAACTATCAAAGTCCCATATGTTGTTACAACATTTATATTAGGGAAAATGGATTTTTTTTTTAGTTCAACTCGTTTAATATTTGTACTTTTAAATTGATCAATTTGATCTTCAAAATTTAAAAAATATGTGGATTTAGTCGTCCCTTCCTTTTAACATAGTTAGTATTGTTAACGGATTACACATTATGGTGGGTTAAAAATACACTTTCTAATGACTATAAACCGCTACAACACATGCACTTACAATGTATTTGAACTTAATATTTGATGACGGCTATAAACTGTCACAATTTTTTCTTCTTCTATTTTTTCTCTTACCCTCTCCTTCATCTTCTTCCCATCTTCAAAACCAAGTTTGAATTTTTATCTAAAATATTTTTCTAAAATTAAAAAATTTTAAACATCTTATCTTCAACACTTAATTTCACATAAAAAAAATCTTCTATGATAATTGCCAAATTAGGATACTAAATTGAGTAAATTTAGATAAAATTCATTACAAAATCAAAATCACATGTGAATATAACTAAATTGTATATATAAAAAAAATGACACAAACACAAGCAAGAACTTACATGAATAAAAGAAAGAAAGATGGGAGACTATTTATCCTAGTTTGTACTAGACTAGAGGACCTTTGTCACTCACAAAACAAAAATTATAATGGCGTCACAATGGTGGCAAGGTCACCAGTCTCTTATGTCGCTTCTTCAATCCGATGCCTCTTCACCATTAAGAACCCTTCCTCTAATGGTGACAACACCACCACCCCAACTTTCTCAACCCTAGACACCTTCACCTCAAATCACATATTTTATGCCTTCCTCTCCTTTTCCTTCTCCTCCACGTCGTTCTCCTTCGTCACCCTTTCCTCTAGCTCCCCGGTCTACATTGCTAAGAAGTTGCACAATGTGATCCGCCTCCTCAAGAACCAACTCTGATCCAAAGTCCAAATTTAGGGTTTACAATGATGATGGTGTTGAGAAAATGAAGACGGTGTCGGAAGAGCTCGAGGACCCCCTAGAATTCATAGATCTCGAAGAGAAAATGAAGACGAAGTTCATAGATCTCGAATTGTAGTGTCGGAAGAGAAGCTCTTCGCTCTGTCTCAACTCTTCCTCTATCAAAATCAGGGTCTCTTACAATGAAATTTTGGGCTTTGGGGAGAGTAAGAATATATAACTCTTATAATGAGAATTTCTTTCCTGATGTTGCAATTGAGGAGAACAAGAAGAGGAGGTCTCCTCTATATGTTCTTTGTTTGTTTGTTTGTTTGTTTGTTTGTTTTTTTTGTTTCTTTGTTGCAAGTTAAGAGTGAAGCTTGATTGGGGATTTTGTTGGCTGAGATTTGATTTAACAAAAGTGTTGATGTTGGATGAAGGGTGGTGGCGCACAACGAGAGGGCACTATTGGCGATGGTGGTGACATATTGGTCTAGCAACGATGGTGATATGGGAAAAACAAAAGGGTGTTAGAAAAATTAGAGGAAATTTTTTGTGCTACATAGTTAAAAATTGTCATAAAATATTAAGTTTAAGCACATTATGAGTGCATGTTTTGTAGTGGTCAAAAACTGTATTTTCAAACTACCACAATGTAGACTTAGTTAACAACACTAAATGTCTTTATATATTCTTACTATTTGATTCTAAATGTTAGTATTAGGAACTTAGAATCAAAATTCACTTGGGTTTTGATAAGCTAGTAGTATTTAACTTTCAAGTGAGTGGCATGTATATATATGAATCAAAATCTTAATTCATTATTTTCAACTAAGACTTTGATGTGCACACATGTTATTAGATTCAATTTGTTAATGTTAAAATCTAATTCTACCTTGATTTTATCTTTAATATTTTTAACAAGTACAAGTACTTGAGTACAAGGCATTGATTAATTTGATTTAATCTGGATGTAAATCAAACTTGATCAATGTTAAGAATATTGAAGTTTAAAAAGAAACTTTCTTGTAGAAATTGAAACTGTAACTTCACAACATCATAATTAGAATTAAAAAAAAGAAACATGTAAATTCATAAACGTAAATGAACTTTGAGAAAATAAATGTAGAAATATAAATGAAGCATTTTAATTGAAAGCAAATTAAAGAGAAAAGATTATACAAAATGTAAAGAAATTAAAATCTGTACCTGTCCGAGGGTACGGTGGTAATCTCTTCCTGCTACGCTGAGCTCTATTTGTCTGTCCTTGTAGTTTCCACCGAGGGGGGTGGGTACCTGCAAAGGTACTTCGACGCTCAAGTTAGATATCACTCCAATATAGTAAATAAGAGTAATAAATGAGAATAAACAGTTATTTTACCTCGAGAATCTCACCTTTTATATACATATATTAATGGGACTTTGAGATCCATGGGCCTTACCTTGTTACTAATATGATGTTAATCATTCATTATATGATAATTACTCTAATGCCAAGATTATTATTGTAATGCTGACGTTACCATTTATAATAGGCCGAGTAGTATTAGGATGTCCGAATACTGTTCGATTATGTAGTTGCCTAGGGGTCCTAGGTCCTTATAGAGTACACACGCCCCCTAAGCCTCGAAGCATTCGTAGAAGAGATGAAGAGGGTTTATAATATAAGGCTGCCAAGGGGTGTTCTTTGGAGTATATTGGAATACCTAAAGGATGCCTGAGGGGTCTCGGTACTCATCTTCCTAGTAGGTGCCGAGGTGTGATTTCGGCACCTTGTCTCTCCTAGTAGGTGCCGAGGTGTGGTTTCGGCACTTGCTCTCTTGGGAGGGGTCGGGGAAGGTATATAGGTTATTGTTGCATGGGATAACTTTGAAAGGGCATAACTTTTGACTCATATGTCCGATTTTAGCGTAATATATGTCTATTTCATATAACTTTTCGAGACGAACGTATGGCAAATACCCAAAAGGGATTTGGTCCAACATTTTCCCCAAAAAAGCTCTCCTTCTATGAGAAAAAAGGCTAGAAAGGGATTTTTTTAGGCCTGGTGCCAATAATAGGTCTCATCCTTTGCCATCCAAATGGGTTCCGAGATGGGTCTTCGGCTTTGCAGCTTTGGTAAGTGTCAGGATAGGTCTCAGCCTATAGGATGGAACTCGGTTTCGACTTCCTAGGAAGTGCCGAGATGGATATCGGTCTAGGAATTTTGGAAAGGGCCGAGATTAGGTCTCGGCTTAGTGTGTACAGAGATTTGATTTTCGAATTATGACCGCTCAATGACTCAGAAAGCGAAACATTTTATATTAATAGCCGTTGATCTCCAGATATCTAACGGTTATGATAGCTTGGCCCATCAGGCCCAAAAGCTCTCATTGATTATAAAGTATACCTAGTCATCCATTCTCTTCACCATTTCCACCAATTTCGAGTGCCGAGATTTCCCTTGTCTTGCCATTCCGAGTGCCGAGTTGTGAACCAGGTATGTGGTAATTTATTCTTCCCCTTCCCCCTCCCTTTTTTTTCTTTATATGGCTTTTGAGTTGAGATCTGGGGAGTCTGAGTCTGAAGAGTCTGAGTCTGTGGAACTCAGAATGTTGCCGGTCGAGGTTCGCGGCATTGGTGATCCAGATTCGGAGTCAGATGTTGACGAGGAGTCGAGTTGTAGTGATGATGACTTGTCGACCTCTGATGAGGGAGACAATGCCCAGAATGCAAATGCCATTGCAGACGGGGATGCTAGGGTTGAAGTGAATGTCAAAATTGAGGCTAGCGAAGATGCCGGTGTGAAGGCATATGCTGAGGCCGAAAGGGTTGCTAGTTCATTAGAGGTCGATTCCAACAATGGAGATGATAGATAACCTACTGAATACATGTGGTTGAGAAAGGGAGTGTGGGGATACTATTCTCGGTATAAATGGGATTCGGTCCTTACATCCTTCATTCAATCACAGAGATTGATGGTATGTCCGGAGGAAAACATATTCACTGTGGAGACTCCGGAGGAGGATGAACAAGTATTCATGGGTCCTCAACCTAACGAGGATCCATTTTTCTTCATGTACGAGTCCTTGTTTCATCGTCTTTATGTGCGGATACCCTTTGATGAGTTTACTGAGGGTGTATTGTGGGTTCTAAATGTGGCTCCTTCCCAGCTTCACCTGAATAGTTGGGCACTCATTCAGTCATTCAAGTTTTTGTGCAATTCATTGTGTATTCGGCTGATACTTGGAGTGTTCCTACATCATTACAAGACTCGTCCTAGGGATGGGATAAGATGGTTGTCTCTTGTGAGCAGGACGGATTATCCTCTGTTTACTGCTTTCAGTACCTCTTACAAGAACAACTTCAAAACCAGCTTTTTCAAGGTGTCGGCCACCGAGGATGGCAAGAAGTATATGTTTTTTTGATGATAATAGGCCGAGGTTTCCTCTTTACTGGACGAGGAAGCCTACGAGGTATGATGAGTACCCATTCTCCATGCTGACTGAAAAGGAGCATAGCAACTTATGGATTTTGGATCAGCTCCCCAGATCCCTTCTTAGTAAATATTTTGTTCCCTTGTATATAGCTCCTCACCCTGATGTGGACTTGGTTGGTTAGTATTCGGTCTTTTTTCTACCATTTGCTTACTAACATCTCTTTGCTACTAACTTGTTATTTTTAAGTTGTGCAGGAATTTTCATTACTATGTTGGACGACCCCTTTGACTACCAGAGTATGCGGTCCGTACAACTTATGGAACATGAGGCTAAGGTGGCTGCTGGGAATGCCGATACTGGTCCCATGCCTGAACGCGTTCCTCCTCCTCTTGATCATAAGACCATCTCCAATGGTGTTCTTGTGCCTGGTTCTTGTATCGTAAGAACCGTTCCACCGGTTCTTACCATTGGAGCGGGTTGACGTGGCTGTCTGGATGTAAGAACGGTTCTTCTGCAAGAACTCCTAAGAACCTATTCCAAGTATTAAAAAAAAAAAAAATTATGACCAAAACAAGAGGAATACCTGGAAAATAGACGTTATATGCACACAAGACAAATTCATCAACAACTTCAAATAGACTTGGTGGAGCATATTTGGAAACGTTTCGGTCACGAGAATAATGGAATTTAATTTTTCTTTCTTAATCTCAATGTTATGCATTTTTTTTAATCATCAATGTTATGTATTTCTCATCAATTTAATATTTAGTCACAAATAAAAAATTTAAATTATTAATATTTTTTATATTACTTTTTAATTTTTGTTTCATAGTTAAAATTTATATAAATAATTATTTAAATTTAAATTTAAAAATATTTTTAAATAAAACTATTAAGAATGTGGGGTCCAATGTGGGACCTACAAAAAGCAAGTTAAGAACCCAAAGTAAGTTCTACCATTGGAGCAAAAAATGAGATGAGTTCATGTATCCTATGTGGCACTATTAGGGGTGGGTATATGGACCCGGGTCCGCGGACCGGTCCGTTAAGCCCGCGGACCGTGCGGATAACGGGCCTAAAAAATTTTGCACCGTCTAATTGTTGCCGATTTTGAGCCCGGTCCGTTTAGCCCGCAGACTTAGCGGGCTAAATCCGCAAAGCCCGCGGACCGGTCCGTTTATCAAATTGTTAAGATATTATTTAGTGTTGTTTTGATGCTTCTATATATATATATATATGCTTAGATATTATTTAGTATTGATATGTTAAGACTTTGATATTTAATTTAGAACCTTTAATGTTGTTATAAATGTTGGTATTTTTTAGTTACATATGTGAAGACTTTGATCTTTTAAATATGTTGGTATATTTTAGTTACAAGCATTGTTAAGACAAGTTTCATAGTTATAAATTAGATTTAAATGTTTAATATTTAATTGAATGTTTATATTCATATTGTTTTTTTTTTATTTATGTGTTTCAGTGTTTCCTTTCTCACATTTTCAAGGAAAAGAAAAATAAATTTTTCTTTAATTTAACAATTTTTTTGTTTTTAATTTTTTTTTTGGATTTTCATTAAGCCCGCAGATCGGTCCGTTTATCCGCGGACTTCGCGGAGCGGATACAGACTTTAAAAAATAGTCCGTTTAACTAGCGGACCGGGCTTATCCGGTCCGTATAAAATGCGGGCTTCGCGGACCGGGCCTTAAACGGGCCGGACCGGTCCGCATACCCACCCCTAGGCACTGTGGGACCCACAAAAAGTAGTTTAAGAACCCAAAATGAGTTCTACCACTAAAGATGATCTAAGAAAAAGAAGCAGAAGCATAACAAGAACAAGAGCAAAGATAAGTCTAGGAAGCGGCATAATGGACCAGCCCATGCCGACCAAGACCTACCCCATACTCAACGTCTAAGGCAGTCTACTCTGGATGCTAGATTGGTACCCCCTCCTATCAACATAGGTTCTTCTTAGAGTTTTGGGAGGGATATCTTCAGCCGAGGATTCAATCCTGTCACAGCGTTGAATGCTGTCACCTCTTCTGCTAAAAAGGAAGTAATTATTGCAGCTAGTCCTGCTAAAGGTTTGGAGGATGTTGTCGAGATGTAGGCTAAGTCTTGGGCAATCATTCAGCATTGGCTTGTTGAACAGTCCAAGGTTCCTTCCCAAGTGGAGGAGTTGGAGAAGATGAAGAAAGAGGTTGCTGATTCTGCCGAGGCCCTTAAGACCGCTTTTGAGGCGAACTGTGAGCTGACTATCGAAGTGGGCACCTTGAAGGATAGGGTGAAGGAGTTGGAGGGTAAGGAGGTTGCTTTTATTGCGAAGGCAAAGAAGGTCGAGTCTTCGCCTGCTATTTTGCAACTAGAGGTTGAGATATTGACTAAGGCACTAGCTGATACTAAGATTTCTCTTGATGCTGAGAAGGTAGCAAAGGAGAAGGTGAACAAGCTTGTTGATCTTGCCAAGGCCGCTATTTTTAGATAGCACCAAATAGGTTTTGATAAGGGTATTCGTCAAGCTAAGTTTTTTGGACTTACTGACACTGCTCGGTTCGATGTTGATAAAGATGTGTGGCAGGGTGCTCTTCGGCCATTGACTGAAATTTCGCGTGGGGCTTTTGACGTCCCTGCACCTGCGCCTACCCCTACACCTGTGCCTACCCCTGCACTTGCTCCTGCCCCTGCACCTGCTCCTTCTGCTAGTACTTAGAGTGGATTGCCTTCTACTCCTACTGCTACTGGTGCAACTGCTGATGTTTCCGAGGTGACCAACGAGGTCGATCAAAAGGAAGAAGAAGAGCACACCATGGAGGATGGGGATGGGGATGAGGCTTAAAATTTATTTATTTATTTAATCATGGGCCGATAGATAATGCCCCTTTATGTTACTTTCATTAATGTACTTGTGGATCATTGTTGGCCTTTTATTAATGAATGCTTCTTTCATCATATAATTTCATTGTGTTTGACTATCGTGTTCAACTTAATAGTTGTGCTCATACTGCCAAGGTGGTACATACTGTCGAGAGGTGGCACCTTGGTAGGGACAATATGCTTACACTGCCGAGGTGGTATCTCGGCAGGGCACTTCAGGTGTGCTTACACTGTCAAGGTGGTATCTCGGCAAAGCACTTCACAGGTGTGCTTACACTGCCGAGGTGGTATCTCGGCGGGACACTTTCCAGTTATCAGTAGCCAAAAATAAGCAGTGAATATAGCATGATTACTTGCGTAAAGAGGAATTTTATTAGCTTTTCAAGTGTGTCTCGTTAAAAACTCCTCGACCAAAACCCTTTCACATTCTTATAGGGAGAAAAGACCGAGGTAGGAAAAAGAGTACACCACTTGCATGATTACAACTTAACTATAATAAAACTTCAAGTGGGTGTTGTTCCAAGTCCTAGGAACCGCCTCCCCTGACAAATACTCCAAATTGTAAGCTCCGTTGTTCAAACATTGTGTGATACAGAATTGTCCGACCCAGTTAGACGATAACTTCCCCTCCTTAGAATCCTTGCGTGCTTCACTTTGAACTCTCCATACCAAGTCTACCAGCCTGAAGTCTCTTGGTTTCAACCTTGAATTGTACCTTCTAGAGGCTCTTTGTTTGCTAGCTTCAATCCTTACATTCGCCATGTCTCTGGTTTCTTCGATGAAGTCCAGTTCTCTTCTTAATGAGGCATCATTCCCCTGCTCAGTATAGAGGGTCCTTCGTAGTGAAGGCTCTCCTACCTCTACCGGAAGCATAGCATCCACTCCATATGTTAGACGAAATGGGGTTTCTTTAGTTGTCGATTGAGGAGTGCATCTGTATCCCCACAACACTTCAAGTAATTCTTCGGCCCATCTTCCCTTTGCATCCCCCAACCTCTTCTTAAGTTCTCCTAAGATAACCTTATTGGCCGCTTCAGCTTGGCCATTTGACTTAGGGTGCTCTACTAAAGTCACCCTATGCCGAATACTCATCCCTTCAAGAAACTCTTAAAGCTTTCTATTATTAGTGAACTGGCGGCCGTTATCAGTAATGACAACGTTGGGGATGCCAAAACAGGTAATAATGTTCTTCCATATGAATTTCTGGACATTCTGGGCCGAGGTAGTGGCCAGGGGCTCAGCTTCAATCCATTTGGTGAAGTAGTCTACTACTACCAACAGGAACTTACATTGGCCTTTTGCTAGTGGGAAAGGTCCAAGGATATCCAACCCCCACATTGTGAAAGGCCATGGTGACACAATGTTATGTAACTCATTTGCGGGCTGGTGTACAAGGTTGCTATGCCGTTGACAGTCAGAGCATCTCTTTACGTATTCATGACGATCACTCTGGATGGTAGGCCAATAATAACCGGCTCGTAAGACACGTGCCACCATCGATCTCCCACCCGAATGCATTCCACATATACCTTTATGAATTTCTTCCAAGATATATTGTGATTGCACCTTTGTAAGACACTTGAGGAGGGGTGTCGAGAACCCTTTTTTATACAGTTCTCCAACAATGATAGTATACCTTGCCGATTGGACTTTCAACTTATGTGCTTCCTTTGGGTTTTCCAGCAAGGTGCCTTCCTTTAGGTAAGCTAGGATAGGTGTCATCCATTTGACTTGTTCTGTTGTCACCTTCATGCATTCCTTTCCTCCAACAGTTGGATCCATGAGTGTGTGCTGAATAATAGTATGATGTTGCCTCGGCTTCTTGGTGCTTGCTAACTTAGCAAGTTCATCAGCCCTAGAATTTTGATCTCTCAAGATATGCTTAACTTCTGCCTGATCGAACTTTTGCATCAAATTCTTGACTTTGTGATAATACCCAAGGAGGTGAGGCTCTTTTACTTGGGAAGCCCCAAATATGTGGTCTGCTACCAACTTAGAATCAGTTCGACATAGGACTTTCTTGGCTCCCATCTCTTGTGCCAAAAGTAGGCCTGTTATGATTGCCTTGTACTCAGCTTGGTTGTGGGAGGTTTTAAAGTCAAACCTGAGGGATTGTTCAAGGACTAATCCTCTCGATCCCTTTAGTATAACTCCTGCGCCACTACCTAGGCGATTGAACGAACTGTCCACATGCACTATCCAATATGGCTCTTCACTCTGAACTGCGGGGTGAAGTTCACTTATGAAATCAGCCAAGCATTGAGCATTTATGGGTCCTCTTGGTTCATACTTAATGCCGAACTCGGATAATTCTATCGACCACGCCACCATTCTTCCTGCCAACTCAGGTTTTCACAATATCTTGGCTATTGGATAATCCGTTCGCACCACAACCTGATGCCCTTGAAAGTATTGTCGAAGCCTTCTTGATGCGTTTACTAGCGCCAGAGAGAGCTTTTCAATCTTCTGGTACCTAAGTTCCGAGTTATGGAGTACTCGACTTGTATAGTATATGGGGACTTGAGTATGTTATACTTCTTGTGTTATGACTGCACTAATTGCTTCATCAGAAACTGACAAGTACAAAAGCAAGTCTAGATCTGTGTGTGGTTTAGTTAGGATAGGAGGAGCTGCTAAGAAAGTTTTCAAGTCTCGAAAGCAGCGTTCACAATCCTTATCCCACTAAAATGTCTTCGCCTTTTTAAGTAGCCTATGTATAGGCTTAGTCTTCTCGACCAATTGAGGTAGAAACCTTGCTAGGGAAGCAAGTCTGCCAGATAGTCGTGGGGCCTCCTTTAGGTTGGTCGGGATTCTCATGTCAATCACTGCCTGACAATTATTCGGATTAGCTTCTATGCCTCTGTGTGTGACCATAAGCCTAGGAACTTGCCCCCTTCAACTCCGAACACGAACTTCTTCGGGTTCAAACGCATATTATGCTTGCGGATTTTATCAAAAACTTCTTACAGATCATCTACATGTGAAGTGTTCGCTTTTGACTTGATCACCATGTCATCTACATATACCTCCAAGTTTCTTCCAATATGCTTTTTGAACACCTTATCCATCAACCTTTGGTATGTTGCACCAACATTCTTCAATCTGAAGGGCATCACTCAGTAACAAAAATTTGCCAAATCGATGATGAATGCTGTCTTATCTTCATCATAAGGGCACATCTGGATCTGGTTGTATCCGTAATAGGCATCTAAGAAGTTGAGCAGCCGATGCCCTGCCGCTCCATCTACCAAACGATCGATGTTCGGTAATGGATACACATCCTTCAGGCATGCTTTGTTGAGGTCGGTATAGTTTGTGCACATCCGCCACTTACCATTGCATTTTTTCACCATAACGACATTAGCTAGCCAGGTAGTGTACATAACTTCTCGTATAAATCATGCTTCTATCAACTTTGTCGTTTCTTCTGCTACGACCTTTCTCCTTTCTTCCCCAAGCTTCCTCTTTTTCTGGGCGACAAGCCTTGCTTTCGGACATATCGAAAATCGGTGGCTATGAAATTTTGGTTCAATACCTGGCATGTCAGCAGCCTTCCATGCGAAAAGATCTGCATTTGCTTGTAGAACCTTTGTAATTTATTGTCGACATTCATCCGACAACCGGGTACCCATCCTTGTACATTGTTTAACCTTTCTTTCCAACTAAAGTTGACATGTATCTTTGTTGGGTTCTGCCCTCTGGTCATCATCCAATCGAGGATCTAATTCCATACTCCCAACCATGGCAACCATAGAGGGTTCCTTTGTTGCGAGGATGCTTCCTTGTCCACCAATGGTGTCATCTTAAGACTTGCTGCATAACATTCTTGGGCAGTCTTCTGATCAGCATGAATAGTGACAATTCTTCCTTCGATGGATGGGAACTTCATTGCCAAGTGTGGTGTTGACACTATGGCCCCAAGAGCATTGAGAGAAGGCTGCCCCAAGAGGATAGTATACAAAGTGCTAGCGTTGACCACACTATATACCAAACGCAGAACCAAACTTGGTGTATAGGTTAATATACCCCCTGGTGTCTACCCTTTCACCTGAGAATTCGATCAATTGATCATTGTACGGCCTTATCTCTGTCTCAGAAATTTCTAGTTGCTTGAAAGTTTCCCAATAAAGGATGTCTGCTGAATTGCCTTGGTCTACTAGTGTCTTCATGACAATGCAATTGGCCACTTCCACTATGATAACCATAGGGTCATCCTGGATGGGGTCTAGGCCTTTGAAGTCTTCATTTGTGAAGGTAATGGCCAGCATGGTTTTGGGCTTTTGACTAGATACTACGTTCACAGATCTGACCATCCTCAAGTGTCTTTTATGGGACGATGTCATAGTTCCCCCTCCTGCAAATCCCCCGGCAATCATGTTGATGACCATCGAGCAGGTTGATTGCTTTGATTATGATCATCTTGTCTTCTTTCTCGGTGATCTTCCCTTTTGTCATCATGACCTCTCCTATCCCGATCCTCCCTTCTTTGATCTCGATCATAATAATCTCTTCGATACTCGTGCGTGGCATTCCTTGAGTTTTGGGTTTTATGAATAAAACCCTTTAACTGTCCATCCCTTATCAAATCTTCTATTTTGTCTCTAAGGGTGGTGCACTCCTCAGTTGTGTGACCATAATTCTGATGGAACTAGCAACGCTTGCTCTTGTCTGCATTTGGCAAGGTACGTCCTTTCTTTGGAACTTGGATGATCTCAAAACTGAGGGCTAGCTCTAGGATGTGGGTCCGGTTAGCATTCAACGGAGTGTACTGAGTATATCTAGGATGAGGGGGTCCTCGATCACTATAGGCTTCTCTACTTCTTTTCTTTCCCTCCTTTTCAGCTTCCTTCTTTTCACCCGATTGTTCTACCCGTGCTTGATTCTGAAACTCAACCAACTCTTCCATATGCATATATTTGGCTGCTCTTCGGCGCAATTCATCCATGTCAGAGGCCGGTTTCTTACATAAACTGTTCACAAAGGGGCCGGGTCTTAGGGCTGTGACTAAATGGTGCAAAGCCACCGCCCGATCTAAGTTTCTGATATTGAGAGTGACCTTGCTGAATCTTTCCATAAACGTCCTGAGGGGCTTCTTCTTCTCTTGTCTGATGCTGACTAGGGCTACCGAGGTCAAGTGATGAGGGCGACTAGTTGCAAACTGAGTGCTGAACCGTGCTGCTAATGTTTCAAATGAGTCAATGGAATAGGGAGGAAGCCTGGTAAACCAACTTAATGCCGCACCTTTCAGTGATGTGGGAAACACACGACATAAGATAACATCATCATTCGTATACAGATTCACCTGCGTAACATAGACGTCCAGGTGCTCGTTAGGGTCTGTGGTGCCATCATACCTATCCAAGGTTAAACTCTTCCACGTTAGAGGGAAGGGAGTCTCTATGATCCCGTCCACAAAAGGGTGTCTCCTTGACCCAACGGCCGAGTTCGTCAAGCTCGAGGTTCGTGGAGTCTCACCTTGCCAGCTTGCCTCTGGCGGTATCCTACTACCTGTAGGTGCTTGAAAGGTATGATTAGCTCTCATATCACCATGAAAGCAATCATGAAAGCCATCTACTTGATGAGATGGTCTCCAAGTAGGGTCCTGTCGTTGCTTCTGCAATACTTCGTGTTGTTGTTGAAGGAGTTGTATCTCTTCAGCGTGACGTTTGCGCATAGCTTCCATCTCTTCACGCAATTCTCAAATCGCATCCGAATGGTCTGGGACATCCTCTGCATGTATCGAGTGGACTTGGGCAGGTCCTTGACCACCTTCCATGTTCGTTGTTCTCCTTGTAGTTACCATGACCTATGGGCCGTAAGAAAATTCAACTCGGTCCCACGGTGGGCGCCAAAATGTACCTGTCTGAGGGTACGGTGGTAATCTCTTCCTACTGTGCCGAGCTCTGTTTGTCTGTCCTTGTCATTTTCCATTGAGAGGGGTGGGTACCTACAAAGGTACTCTGATGCTCAAGTCAGATATCACCCCCTATATAGTAAATAAGAGTAATAAATGAGAATGAACAGTTGTTTTACCTCGAGAATCTCACCCTTTATATACATATATTAATAGGCCTTTGGGATCCATTGGCCTTACCTTGCTACTAATGCGATATTAATCCTTCATTATGTGATAATTACTCTAATGCCAAGATTATTATTGTAATGCTGATGTTACCATTTATAATATGCCGAGTAGTATTAGGATGTCCGAATACTGTTCGGTTATGTAGTTGCCTAGGGGTCCTAGGTCCTTATAGAGTACAAAATCAATTCAAAAAATAAAGAAACTAGTAAGAAGGAAGAATCCAAATTAAAATAAAGTGCTTGAAATGTAAATGGACTTAAAACTTAAATGTGCAAGGAAATAAATTTGAAAACATCATTAAAGTTGCTATAAAATTGAATAACTTGTGAAATTAAATTACATGATCAATTTAAAGAAGAATGAAGAAGAAAATAAATTGAAAATAAAATAGTGGAATATGATTAAAAAATATAAAAAAAAAATTGCTAGACATTAAATTGAAAGCAAATGTAAATGAGAAAAAAGGCTATGCACTAGTTTTACACTGTTATCCAGTCGCAACCCAGCCTGTATGATAAGTTTGTTGCTTTTATAAAATTATCTTAAAAGTCGTATCAATGTTGATTTGTAATTGATTGACAGTGTAAAACTATTTTACACTGTCAGTGCATCACCATTAAACTCAATGTAAATACTTGAAATCTAAATTGAAAATTAAAACAAGAAAGGAGGTGAAGGAATAGAAGTGCGTAGTAAGTAAAGCATTGAAAAGCAAATCAGTGAAAACTTCGATCAAAACAATGAAGAATTAGTGAGCCTTGAGGTATGTCTTGTTCCTGTTGAGCTTTTGGAACTCAACTCACTTAAACTTTTTTCATATATAAAAAAAAAGTGTACTCTATAAGGACCTAGGACCCCTAGACAACTACATAACCGAACAACATTCGGACATCCTAATACTACTCGGCCTATTATAAATGGTAACGTCACATTACAAGAATAATCTTGGCATTAGAGTAATTATCACATAATGAATGATTAACATCACATTATTAACAAGGTAAGGCCCATGGATCCCAAAGGCCAATTAATATATGTATATAAAGGGTGAGATTTTCGAGATAAAACAACTATTTATTCTCATTTATTACTCTTATTTACTATATTGGGATGATATCTAACTTGAGCGTCGGAGTACCTTTGCAGGTACCCACCCCCCTCGGTGGAAAACGACAAAGACAGACAAACAGAACTCGACACAACAAAAAGAGATTACCACCATATTCTTGGACAGATACAAAAAGTATCTATAAAAATACCTTGTCGAAGATATTCGAGTGTTGAAATGCAGCATTGTCACTTTACGAGCTTCGTGAATAAATGATCCAAAAGTGTACGTGTAGGATTAGTATGCACGTGTAGCAATTTGCGACATCGAACTGCCAAATTTTGGAGCCTTGTTTTGTTTGCTACACTTGGGCCCGATAAGGAGCAATTGCTCGTGTAGTGTCTGCTAAAGGTGGCCCACATCCATTTTTGGCTTTGTGTTTTTTCTTTTTTTCGGTTAGATTTTACATCAATCGAGAAATCTCTTTAAAAACATGATTTAATTTAAGGATTTCACTACACATAGGAAGTGGGCCATGTGTACTTTGGACAATTGTGTTATTTGCAATAATATATTAGTAGTTATAATTAAATTTTATTGCGACATGTGAAAAATACATTACATGTAGGGGACACGTGTTCTTTACAAAAATTCTAAGTTAAACATAAAGTTAAATACGTTTTGAATTTATATAAATGTCGTTAAATTTAATTTTAATTTTTAATATTTTTATTAGTTTTGAATGTCAAATTTTATTTTTTTTAAAATAATTCCTATCATTATTAATGGTTAACATGATACATTTAAATATATCACATCAATAATAATTTTATGATAACATATTTAGATGTATGTGACATGGATTATTTTTTTGGATTATCATGATATTGATGCGGAGTATCCACCAACTTTACTGATGACTAATCTCTACCGAAAATCTGGTTGGTCATCTTTAGTGAGGTTTCCCATTCCAATCATATTTTTCCATCCACAATCTATGCTCGAACTCAAGACCTTGTTTAAGGATACGAGTTCAATATCACTCGGACCAACAACTTGTTGGTATGTGACATGCATTATTAATAAGTGGTGATCAAATTATTTTTAAAAATTTTAAAATTTGAGAATCAAAATTTTTGAAGATTGATCATTATATGTAAATTTCCCAATTTATACATGACTAATCAAATCATTTTTTTTGTGTAAAAAACAATCAAATCATTTTTAAATTGGACTCGGTGATGCGTTGCATTTTTTTAGGTTATCTTTTCATAGTGCTTTACTTAGGATAGTTTGCATTTATTTATGTCTTTTAGCTTATATTTCATTAATTTTTAGTGTTTTCTACTTCTGGGACTTCTCATGGTGCTTGTCTTGTTTCTATTTTCAGTTTAATAATTCCTATATCACTCTTCACATGGAGGATTGAAAAAGGAAAGTTTGAGCTTAAAGTTGGTACTTCATGTTTCAACCAGAAAGAATTATTGCAGTTCCTGATGTCATTATCTGATATTGCATTGTTTAAAGATATGTTGCTTGTTTTTGCCCCTTTTGTCTCCATGCTTTTCTTTTTGCTTGACGTTTGCGAAGAGGTTCCACCGTTTGGATACAAAGTACTAGAGGATAACTCTTGGTACACCCCAACAAGATTTCTGACCACCCCTTCGCCGTTTGCCTCCTCACGACTAGGGTCCTCCTACTCAACCAAAGATTGTTGTTTCATAAGCTCCTTCGGTTTAACTTTCCTAGTCACGGGCTCTTTGTGTGAAAAAGTTGATGTTTTAACTTGAACCCATGTCTCAGTTTCGTCTATTTTTTTTCCTCAAGACTATCTTTTTTTGGCCCACCCCCATTTGATACCCCTGCAACTACACAAGAGCTCGTTGGCCCAACCTCCATGATTCCTCTATTATCCTGAATTAAAAGCCCCAAATCTACAATTTGAGGACAAGAGTTTGCTTTTGTTATTTCTTTATGGGCCAATAACATTCTCGAAGGCCCATTCCCCTCCCTTATATCTTTTGTTGACTTTATATCTTGTTCCCCTAAAGACACGATAACGTCTATTTCTTCCCCACTATGTGCACACTTGGCACTCTTATGGGCCGAATGGGCAATAGAAGGCCTATCCTCCTTCCTTTTTATTACTTCTTCACATTCATCTCTGATCGGTATATGCCCCAGTGCCTTGTTAACGAAAATATTTGAGTTTAACTGTGTCGGCTCCCCACACACGTTATCACCTTCTACTGGTTTGTTAGACAACTTTCCCCCTTCCTTGCAACCGCTTCCTCCGCCTTTTTGCCAACTCTGCTGTGATATACCTTTTGTACGTAATGAATTCCCCACAAACGTTGACCCTCTAAGATCTTCATATTGTGAAGCCTCTGTAGCCGCCCCCAAAACGTCACATTTCAAAGTACTTTTATGCAGGCTGTCACTTCCTTCTGTCACAATTATTTGTGCTTATTGATATGACTCAATGCTATTTTATAGACAGATCACAAAACGGAACATTTGGGCACATTTTATTACTACCTTCATCTCTATTTATAAGACGTTATCGACTAAATTACGCTTATTAAGAAAGTTAGTTAATCTATGTGTTCATAATAAATTTGTCTGTAGCTATAATATTTTCCAATTTTACCCTTGACATTATTGGGATTAATAACGATAGTCTATTCACCTTCACCAATCTTCATAGGAGAGCGAAAGAGACATTCATAGTAACATTCAATTAATATATTATAATAAATAAGGGTATTTTAGACAAAAAATAATTAATGCATAAGATAGTCAAAATGAAGTCTTGTAAAAAGGAATAAGAAAATTTCAAAATAACCTCTTATAAATAAGGACAGAGATAGTATTAGCTATAAAATTACCTATGAATTAGTTTCAAAATGGAACATTGTGCGTTTTATTAGCTACAAATCATTTTCGGAATGGTACAATTGGGTAGATTTTATTAGCTACAAATGAAATATCCACAAATTAGTTGCAACCCTTAAATATGAATTAGTTAGGAAATATATAATAATTTTAGCTATACTTTAGCTAAAAAATTGTTCCGATAATATACTAGTTATATAGCTTAGAAAAAGAAAAATTGGATAATATATTGTTACAAATTAGCTACTAAATAGTTATATATCTTGAGTGAGTATAAACTTTTACACACTTTCATATATAGTACATTAGAAAACCTAATTCAATTCCTTAACTTTCGAGTAATTTTTTTTATAGCTTGAGTAATCTTATTTTTAATTTTAGATCGAAAGCTAATAATTTCAATGTTTTAAATAGAAATTTTGAATAAATATAAAATTTTCTAAAACAAAATGAATTAACTCAAACTTGGTACACCCACACCATAATACCCTTGGTATCCTATACGGCGTTTCAGCCTTTTTTTAATACCTTTTGACAGTATTTATTACTCCTGTAAATAGATTTAAAAAATATAAAAAAATACTTTAGTATAAGTGACATTTTTAAGACGATAAAATCTACATTTTTAATCTTTTAATTTCATGAATGAATCGTATATTTATAGTAATAAATCATAAATAATTGTAGTATTAATCGCTTTCCAAAAAAAAAAAAATTAGAATACATATAAATCAGCCCAAGCATTCAACTCAACTGGGGACATATTTATACACTGATGATGTTCGGTTCTTTAATTGTACAAGCCAAGTTGAGCTGGCACACCTGTGCCATTGATCCATGTCCCTTGCAAGAAAGCCTCAACCGTGTACCTGGTGGCCTCATCCCTATTGATGACCTTGCGGCCAGGCCAGTTGACCCTAGCAGCGGTGCTGGAGCCAGCTCCATTGTTGTTGTACTCACCATAGTAAAGCGTGGTGAGTGCAAAGTTCCCTTCCCATGGAAGAAACCCGTCGGGGTGAATGAGGTCATCGATCTGAGTCTCCATGATGATGGTCCTCGAGTACTCCTTCCATGGCCTTCCGAGGTAGTTCTTGATTCTGTCCTTCACGGGGAGGAGCTCGTCGGCGGCCTTGATCACGCACTTCTGCAGGACGAAGCCGGTGTTCTCCTGCTTGTCGAGTCTTCCCTGGGCCGTCACGATGTTCTGCTGGTTGTCGAGTGGCTTTCTTACCAGCATGGTGCAGTTCTGGAACACGGCCGAGGCGTCGCCGAAGATGAAGTCGATTGTGCCGGAGATCACGCAGTCGCGGTAGAACTGCCTGTGGGTTTGGGCGTAGAGGGTGTCTTGGTAGCCGTCGAATTGGCAGTTGAAAAACAGGGCTTGGTCGGCTTGGATTCTTGCTGCCACTGCTTGGTGCTTCGCTGCTCCGGCTGTGTTTCTGAATCCCATGTCCTTGGCCAAGAATCCGTCTCCAAGTACCACTGCAGTGTGCATGCAAAAATGGCGTTAAGCTTAACATTACACTTGATACATTGCTTTTAGAGAGTTTCTATGGTATAGAAAGAAATCTAAGGGTTTTGAAACAGTTGTCTTTTGGGTTTGAATGAGCTTTGGATATACCAAGAGAAAGAAAATGTCTCAATAACAATACTAAAAGGAAAAAGATTTTTTGACACCCAAATGCCTTTTGACACCTAGAGAGAGTAAAAAAAGAGAAAAAAATATAAGTATTATAGATAGTATGATGTGATAAGAAGAAAGAGATAGATAAAAGTGATGGATATTGAATATGTGTTTAAAAAAATTGAATGTTCAAATATAAGTACTCATACTAAAATTCTTAAATTTTCAGGAGTACTGTAAAAATTTTGTTATTTTTAAAGTACTATGAGTAATTAATTGAAATTTATTAACCCTCCTAAAATGATATTGGTATAACTTTTTCATTAATAAATCTCACTTATAATGTTTTAAGTTTCAATAAATTTGTCCCAATAATAAACTAAGAATGTGTTGCTAATTAACATTTTCATCCATAAAAAAAAAAAAAACTTAACATTTTCATAAAATTAATACAAAATTGTATTGATTAAGGAGGGAGTTTACACTTACCAAATGATGCAGTTTGGAATGTCCTGACTCCATCGACATAATTTTTGTTGCCAGTGATAATACTCTTTTGCTGTCCGTCACCGTACATGGTTAGGTTTACCATTTTCTTTGTCACTGTCACTGTCTCATCGTACACTCCTTCTTTAACATAAACCACGTACCTGCATCAAAAATAAATCCCTTGCATGAGAATGCATAGATAGCACACGTTAAAGTAATGTGCGCGGCTATTTACTACGAAAAACCTCTGTATGAATAGCACGAAAATAGCATTGAACCGTTGGTCTTTTTTTTAAATAAATATAAATTGAAAAAATTTTAAAAGAAAAAATGGGATTTGACAGAATACACGGTTGTCTACTTTGCACGAAAATTTGTTTTTGTAACTTTTAGCATTTTCCTAAAGTAATAAATTAATGTGATTTGGTTACGTATTAAATTTAACTTTTTTTTTTTTTTCAGAAATAAGTTAATAAAAAAAAGAACAATTATTTCCTTAAAATAATCGAAATAGAAACATACGCACCTGCCCTCGTATGTTGATGGGATGGCAGCCAAAGCTTCAGAGATGGTTTTGAAGTTTCCGCTGCCATCTTGTGCGACGGTGACATTAGGTGTGGGTTTCTCATCTGAGCCCTTGAACTCAGAAGGCCCAGCCCAAACAGGAATTGGGGTAGCAGCCCATGAAGGAATCGAGCCATCAGCCCAAGAAGGAACTGGGCCAGGAGCGGACATAGGAGCCGCACCAGGAGCAAGAGCAACAGAACCTGCACCTGCACCTGCACCTGCACCTGCAGCAGGAGCAACACCAGGAGCAGAAGCAATAGGATAACCAAAAGAAGCAGGATCAGAACCAAACACAGCACCAGCAGAACCAGGAGCAGGTGCATCATCATTGGTTATCTCCCAAGGAAAGTGAACTTTCCCAGCGCCTTGGAAGATCGAAAAGAACGAAGAGAACTGCGACACAACCGCGAGCGAATTGCTCACAAGCTCCCTCGACTCATTGAACATGTTGCTCAAATCGTCCTTCACCTTCCCTTCGGGGAACCCGTCAATGCAAGTTTGTTGGTAAGACATAACGGCACTGAGCCAGTTGTTCAACTCAGCACCCTTTGTGGAGAGCTTATCCGCGTCGTTGTCGCCGACTTCGGTGATCGACATCCCGAGCTCCTCCTTAGCGTCCTCGAACAAGCCCTTGCAATCCTCGTACGCGCCCTTCTCCTCCTCGGTCGCGAAGTCCATTTTTGCAGTTTCGTTGAAGGCCTTGTCGAACTCGTTCTCCGCGAGGATCATGGACACCATGATGAGGTCCTTGGGCTGGGCCAATTTTGGGTCCTTCTTCAGGGCCTCGCCGAGGGAGCTCTCACATTTGTCCTTGTACTCCGCGGAGCCGCAGATCATCTTCACGAGCCTCGAGTTCTGGTCCACGTGGGCTTCTTCGGTGGCTTGGGGCATTGGAGTTGGCTCCTTGGTGCTACTGGGGCCTGTCCTCTGGACCACGACGAACGTCGCGGCGCCGACGACACAGGCGAGGAGGACGGCGGAGACGACGCTGATGAGGATCTTCTTCTTCATCTTGAGCCTCTGCTCGTTCTTCCGCCGCTCGGTGATGAGGTCGAAATCCTGGAACGCCATTGTGGCTTCGGTTGATTTGGTTTTGGTTAATTGTCGTCCAAGGCAGAGGGGGAACTCTGCCCTAGACTTAAGGGACAATGGATATGGTGAAAGAGAAAAGAGAACCGAGCGTTGCTGGTTTAATGTTAGGCTCTTTCCCCTTTGCTTCCATGCTTGAACGTTTGGGAATTTATTATTGTTTGGGCAATGCAAGTGTGGACGAGAGATGTTTCAGCTGTTTCTATTTTCGGAAAGTTGGTTAAGGAAAATAGTGTGATGAGAGGTGGGTATTAATTTGTTGCCAACTTCTTTGCTTTCAGACTGGGTCTGAAAATCCTGTTCTATGTTCTGTCCATTTTCCAAGTGTTGATTTGGCAAAAATAAGATAACAGATGTGGTAATAAAATTAGGAACAAGCTGTATAGTACATATGACAAGTAACAGTTTTGTTATAGTTTCGTCATTAATATGATTCCCTCTTCCTCCTAATATAGCCATTTTAAAGGATATGGTTTGGAATAATGATTATTAATTAAAAAAATGATGGTTGATAATGGAATAATTTTATAATTTATTTAATGTACATGTATTTTGTAGTAATTTTAGTTATTAAGTTTTTAGTATCCTTTTTCACATTGTTTATGAATATTTTTATAAAATATTTTAAATATATTAAATTTTTTTTTAAATTTACATTAGGAATTGTTTACAATTAAAATATAGCATTTTTAATTATTAACTATTGTTGTACATGATAGATATATAGTTAATTATATATCCGGCAGACTATGATTTTTAAAATACAATAAATGAGAGAAATAAAAATTAGTTATGTGTTAAGTAAGATAGTAATTTAGATAATTATTATAAATAATATTTCAATCAATATAAAGTAAGAGTTCATAGTTACAATAAAAAAATAAAAAACAAAATATTTTCATGAAATAACATTTTTAACTATATTTTAAAATTAAAACTTAAATTCAAGGGACGCATGCCATGCATGACATATATGATAATAGGGATGGTAATAAGTAAGGTCTAGGTATGATAGTATACTACTCGTCCCTATATATGCACTTTTAAAAAATTCACCTAATTGGAGCCATACCCGTGTTGATAGTAACTTATTATATACCATTTATTTATTTTGACACTCGAAATAATTTATTAGAAAATTACATATAAGAATTAACAATTAATGACCATTCAATTACAAATTAAGTTAATTTCATTTAACTAAATTGATTAATTGCACTTAATTGCTTCAATTACATAAATGTTAAATCATCACATTACTCTAACTTTGCCCTGTGTACTTTGTTGCGGACTATATATCTCTCTTTTAATTTTTTTAATAAATTTCCCAAATAAATGATTTTTATTTGTTGCATACTATTATTTGGGACTAATTTGCCAATATAATTGAATGGGACTGATGGAAGGACTAACGTGCCCAACGAAAAAAACTTTCAAGGATTATTTTGCCTCTAAAAATCTTTTAGGGATTAAATTGCTAGTGCGTATATCTTCCAGGGACGAAAATGAGAGTTTACTTTTATTTATAGTCCCTCCCATCAAATATCATTGTTAAGTGATGATGTGCCAGCCACGTGACTTCCTATTTGGGCTACTAGTTTGACATAATAGTCATGTGGTAAAATGTTGCTAGTTCAAGATATTTTCTAGCTATTTTAAGGCACTACAAATTTTTTGGCAGTGTAAATCAACTACTAGAAAATGATTTGAAAATTTGAAGAAAAAATAGAGAAAAATATGTAGTAAGCAAAATTAACAATTCACAATACACAAATCAATAACTCACTTGAAAATTCTCATGACATCGGAATCTGTCGTCGTTGCCTCTCTCTCTCTCTTGCCACCATCACCACCTCGTGTTCGCCCTTTATGCACGGTGTTACCTGTGGAGCAAAAGGGTTTGTGGATGAAAGATTAAAATGGAAGGGTGTAGTGTTTGTTTGAGAAGTGGGGGGTAGGAAATTAGGGTTTAGATGGGTTCAAAGCTTTGCAAGTTCCTTGGTTTTGGTGCATAGGGTTTTGATTCGTTTTATGGTTTGTGATTTTGCTTATTTTTGCTAATTTTGCTTACTGTGAGTTGTTGATTTTGTGTTTTGGATCTTGGTTCAATGAGTTACTAATTTGTGTATTGTGGATTATTGATTTTGCTTACCACATCTCTTTTTCTGTTTACTTTTTTTTTCAAATTTTCAAATTCCTTTTCTAGCAGTTTTACACCAGCAAAAAATTTGTAGCGCCTTAAAATTGCTAAAAATATGTTGAATCAGTAACATTTTATCATGTGACTATTATATCAAACTACGTGGAGCAATTGCCCCCACAAACTTTTTAATTAATATACAAGTGGGGACCAATCCCAAGAAAAAAATGGTTTTTTAAGAACACACGGTAAAATACAAAACTTCAAAAATTATCAAAATAAGGTAAAAATTATAATTATCCAACAATATATTTTATAAAAATCATTTCAATATGCTTTTTATACTTATCGATAAATTTAATAATTAAAATTACCTACTTCAAAATTTATAAAAAAAAACCAAAAAGTTATAATTATCAAACAGTATATTTTATTTATTCAATCATTTTTTTTTTATAAAAAACTAGATAGTACCAATGCGATGCACGGGTTTATTAAGGAGAAAATGAATTTTTTGTATGTATGAAGTATGTTGACAATGTTGTTAATTTGTTATATTACTTTAAAAAGATCTAAAACTAATTTAAATTTCCGCAATAAGGAACTTATTCATTAATAAAATATAACTAGATGTGTTTATTTTATAATACAATTCATTTAAAAAAAATTATAATACAACTATAAATTTAAACTTTACAATGCCACTTTCTTGAAGTAAAATTTTTTCTATATATAGACAAATAAAACTATATAACAAAAATAAGATGAAAATAATAAGAAAAATAATTTTAACTAAAAGAACTCACATATTGTTCCATTAAAATATTTTTTATAGAATTCATTAATTTAACATCCTATAAAAATATTGGAAACAAAATTAAGCGAATAAATGAAACAATATAAATTCAAGAATACATATTTAAATGATTAGATATAAACGTAATGTCATATATCACATTCATTTATTTGATATGATATTGTAATATTTTATGTTGGTGGACAACCAATCTAGTCAACAAATGTATTTTATATAATATACAGATAGGATATATTAAGATCCTTTCTTTTATACATTAGGATGCTTTGAATTCTACATAATTTTTTGTATCCATGCTTTGTTTTTTGGTATTAATATTAGTTTTTTAGTACATATATCCGTGTTTTGTTTAACATGTACTTGTTTAACATGCTAATTTTATATAATATTGCATCATCCTTTCTTTTATATAATATTGAGTCTTAAAATATACTTGTTTAACATGCTAATTTTCATAAGATGATTATAGTGTATACTATTGGCAGTTTTTGTTATAGGATATTAGAAATATATAGTTTATTTAAAATTATGTAAAAAATTATATACAATTATAATTTTAAATCATAAACATAAATAATTTATAATTTAATTTGGATATATTTATCGTAGCAAACAATCAAGAGATAAAATACAAAATTTAATATACTAATTAGTTTTTTTAAAAAAAGTAAGCAACAAATATATTCTTTTTTCCCTAATTAATCAATATTATTTGGTCCCTAATTAAATATAAATTAATTATGTATAAAATGATATATTTTGCTAGACAAAAAATATTATTAATAAATGTTAAATTTCCTTTTTTTTTTAAATGATAAAATTTCCTTATATAAAAAAAAGTTCAAAATATTAGAAAAAAACAAAGTGAACGAAAAAAAAGTAACATATAAAAGTAACACATGAAAAATATAGAACTATTCCAAAACAAAACCAAAATGAGTGAAGCAAGTGGAAAGATATACTAATTTAAGATTTTGTTTTTCTTAGAAAGATTTACGACGAAATATATTAATATTAATATTAATAGATATATAACATATTCAACAACCAATATAAATTAACACCTAATTCTATAATGGACATGAAGCAAATGGCACAAAATTCAAAGACAATGAAAAAAAAATTAAAATACAAAATAAGTTGTAACTATAATAAAAATCAAAGTAATATAAACTGTATAATGATAATTAGAATTAGAATTAAAGCAGTAATAAAATATTCTATCATTAATTATTTTTTTAATGGAAACCATATTAATGAAAAATACTAACAAATTCTATAGGCTCTCAATGATAAATAAGTGAGAATTAAAATTAGAATAAAAGTAGTAGTAAAATCTTCTATTGTTAATTTATTTTTAAAAAAATAAAGAACATTCCTTATTTGCCATTTGATAAATAAATGAGAACAATACTAATAAATTATAATGGGTGTCAGTGATAAATAAGTGAGAATAACAACATATCTAAGCTAAGTAAGAAATTATTCAATATATCAATGGTAATTACTACAATTAACGACAATCGTCGATAAAAAAATGATAATTAAATGAGAACAACACTAACAAATAAAAAATTATATCTACCAATTCTATATATATTAACAATATTTACATTGCAACTTGAAAATTTAAGTAATAAACTATTGTCCTTCTTGAATCTGGTAGTAGTACAAAATTTATTCCTAATGGGGAGAGGAGAATATAAACGCTTGTTGTGGAGATAGTTCTTCAATACGTTTGAAGAAGATAGATAGAAGAAAGCTGCAATCTGACTGTTGCAATTTATAGTACAATGAAAGAATTGTTGTAAAATCCTACATTTAATACAAATTGTGTCGTTTAAAAAAAAAAAGGAAATTGTGTCATTTTAAAGGGGAAAGATTTCAATTAATTTCAAATTATGTATAAATTTCGGTAGGGAGTGTGTCATTTTAAAAGATTTCAATTAAAGGATTTCAATTTCGATTAATATATGCATATCCATCAGTTAAAAAGGGAACTATATGATTTTATTTGAGAATATTTAAAAAGGCTAATGTTAGTTTTTAAAAATATTATTTTATAATTTTATTTAAGAATATTAAAATCAAAGATGTTGGTCATGTTAATTTTAAAAAATATAATTTTATTATATTTAAAATTTGAAACTTTTTAAAATATTCAGTATTTAGCAACTATGTTTTATACCCAAAATTGAATTCGAATTTATATTAGTACTATCAATTAATTTGAATCATATCATATAATATATATTTGTGTTTTTTTAAAAATATAATATTAATTTGAATGTTCAAATCATAAAAATCATCATGATCGCAATTACCTTAATTACTACAATTATATATTTTTTATTTTAAATGTCACCAGAATGTGACACATGGACAACCAGTCATAGTCAGCAACTGTGTTTTATATAATATATAGATATATAGATATAGAATAGATAGATAGATTATTTCAATATACTTTTTATACTTATCGGCTAAGTCAATAATTAAATTTATCTATTATTTTTAATTCTTTAAATTAAGTTAACTTTCAACTAAAAATTAATTTTTCAACTTTTAATTTTCCTTTCAACTATCATATAATTTATCAGGAGAAATTCTTTGATATCTTAAAAAATTTGACAGTTTTAGTATTGTGATCGAGAAACTCACTCTCCTTCCATTTTCTTTGATGTGCTCAAACCTATTCATCTTTTGGCTGCTGAGCCAAAACTCTTAAATTTTGAAACACATTTTCCCTAGTAATTAAAAGAAAAGGTGATTAATTGTTCCAGTATGTATGTACCTTCAATATTAAGAGGGTACCAATTATCTATATGAAATTGTGGTATATATATATATATATATATATATATATATATATATATATATATATATATATAAAAGTAAGAGTCATGGGTAATTTAGTAAATCCAATTTTTTCGTTCATTTTAAGGGTAAATATGTAATTATACAACCTCATATTTATGGAGGTATTAATGATATTTTTAGAGCAATTAATGATACTTAAATACAAATTATTTTGAGGTATTAATGATATTTCTACAGCAATTAATTTTTCGCCCAAATTTGGGATATTAATGATATTTCTCTGCAACACATTTATTACGTGTAATATTATGTTAATCTATTGGCTTAATGCAATTTTTATCCCCCAACTTTTTATTTTTTGACGAATTTTACCCCCAACAAGTTAATTTGGTACATTTTACCCCCAACTTTTTAAAAAAACTTGCAAATTTTACCTTCTATTATTTTGCTGACGTGGTATACTGACATAAGTGTAAAAAGTGGGGGTATAATTCACCAAAAATTAAAAAATTTTGGGTAAAATTTGCCAAAAAGTAAAAAGTTATAGATAAAATTTGCCAAAAATCAAAAGTTAGGGTAAAAAGTACAATTATTTTAGCATGTCACATCAACAAAATGGTGGAAGGTAAAATTTGCAAGTTTTTAAAAAAGTTTGGGATAAAATATGCCAAATTAATTTGTAGGAGGTAAAATTCGCCAAAAAGTAAAAAGTTTGGGATAAAAATTGCAATTAAGTCTAATCTATTTTATTTTTGGAGCATATGTTAATTGCCCTAATATAAATTTTTATATCTATATTTCCTAACTTTTTTAATGAATCATTGTGTTAACAGTTAACTCTTATAACAAATCAATTAAAATTAAAAATATCTTTTATTTAACCAAATTAAATTAATTTTTTATATCTATATTTCCTAATTCCTTCATTAATATCTTTATATCAATTGTTAGTCTCCTTTTTCTATATAAAGATTTGGTTTGGTTATTATTATTATTATTATTATTATTATTATTATTATTATTATTATTATTATTATTATTATTATTATTGTATACATTTTAATGCATTCAAATTAATTATTTCCATAACACGTTCAATCATCTTCTTTTATAAAGATATACATAAATATATATTATGCTTAAAATTAATACTTATAAATATAAATATATATAATAATCAAATAATATCTATAATATATAATTCAAATATTATATTTTTTTACGTCTGTATATTTAATATATTATATTATATTTATAAAATAGGATAATATATAAATGATTACCCATAATTCAGTATTATTTAAATTTTATATATATATATATATATATATATATATATATATATATATTTCTAACATATTTAATAATTTCTTAATTACAAGCAAGTGATTATAAGACATAACCATCACATTTGATCTCTTATCAGAAATGATTGAGAGATTTTATACCATGTATGCGATTTTCTTTTGTCATTCTTTTTTTTTTCTTTTGACAATTACATTAAAAAAAATCACTATTCACTGAAGATACACAAAATTTAAAGAAATATTTACGGCAAGTAAATTAGATTTGGTATAAAAATAATGTTCACATTTATAAGAATGAAGACAAATTTGTATTATATGAATTAAACGTCGTGCTTCCAATTCACTATTCACTGAAAATACACAAAAAATTGTATTATACACACACACACACACTTAACTTACCATATTACATGTATAATATTTTAAACATGGGGATGAACATTTTTATAAAAGTAAGTAAGAAAATTTATTTTGAATTCACGGGAATAAACTTTTTTTCTAAAGATTTTTGTCCATTCAAAAATAATTTTTTATATAATTAATATATATTTAAATACATAACAAAACTCAAATTAAATTAACATAAATTACTATCATATAACACACGGGATAAATATTTTTGATAAAAATATGAAGATAAATTTAAACTTAACTTATCATATATAACCAGTGTTATAAAAACTGAACCGGTCATCGACCTGGTTGAGGTACTGGGTCACTGGGTCAGTGGTCGAATCGGTGGGTCACTAATATATATAAAAGTAGCAGTCATGGACATTTATGTAATTTTCTTTTTCCCGCCCAAAAGAATGGCATTCATGTAATTTTATTTTTTCTATCAATTTTCATTTGAGGCTAAATGAGTGGATTTCATTAAATGACATTAATTCTGATGTAATTCCAAAATTAGTAGATTTCATTAAATGACATTCTTGACATTATTGTTTTTCCCATTATTCCACCATTTCATGAAGCAAATTTTTTTTATTATTCTCTTCTATTTAAACGTAAGTAATTTTGAGGAAGGTCAGATTAATTTTTACGCTTTTTATTCCTTATTTGTCATCCACTCGAACAAATTTTGCAGGTTCTATTCTCTCTTTAAAAAATCCTGAAGTTATGCAATTTCTTTTCTTTCTTTTTTGATTATGTCCTATTATTTTATGATTATTTGATTTTTTTTAATAGGTTTGAGCACAAACCTGTACTATATTATTCAGAACTGTTGTTTGGAAAAGGACAAACACATCAAATTTTAATAGCTTTGTAGACTTTTTTTAATTGCAAAAATATATCATAATCATGATGGTGACAACGATTTTTCCTCTTTTTTGTTTTGGGTTTTGCTTTCAACAATCTGTCTTCATATATGGATTTGTACTACACTTTCTATTCATGATGGGCAACACAACGTATGTGATAGCGGACAATGGCGCCTCTTCTTTGTGGTTTTCATTGGAGAATTGCAATTGAGAATTTGTGGCGTTAAGGTTCTGACAACAATGAACATAGTGGCGCGCAATGGTTACTTCTGGTCAAAATGAAACAAAAGGATGAAAGCCAATCAAACCTGTCTCATATTTCTATTCTACTATTAATTTTTAGTTTTTATTTTATTATGGTATTGTTAGTTTCATTTGAGACTTTATTTTCAAATATTCATGCGTTTAATTTACATCTTTATGTAAATTTCTTTTAAAAAATAATTTTTGATTGGGTAAATTTTGAGGTAAATCTAATATGCATGTTGAACTGGGATAATATATTTGATTCTTTTAAAAATAGTAACAATTTTATTTCAATTTCAGTTATGATTAAGTAAAAAATCTAAATTATGATTGAACTGTTTTAAGTAAATATAAAAATTCAAATATATTTGATTGAACTGTTTTATTATGATTAAATTCAAATCAAATATAAAATATTGAAATATAATAGAATAGAATACAATAAGGTACATTTAGAATATTATTTTTAAATATTTATTTTAAACTTAAATTTAAATTTGGTAATATATTGAAATTAAATTGGATTACATTTTATTTTCAATTATGATTGAGTAGAAATACCTAAATTAGAAATTGACGATTCAAATTATCTAAATAAAAATTAACTTAACATTAGTAATCATTTCATAAAAATTATAATCAGAAAAGATTAAATATTTATTTTATATTTGATGACCTACATTAAGATTAATGTTGTCATAATTTATTTGATAACCTCGAAATTGAACCAATTCAAATATACTTATATATATAAATGAGTAAGAGACTATCTCTTCACCTTGCTTCACTCTTCCCTCTCTCCTCACTCTCTCTCTCACATTCACTCTTATTTTGAATACTCTCCTCTTATGGAGTGGTGTAGTCGACTCTCCTAACTACTTTTCCTAAAATTTCTCTTATCAATTTTTGTAACTACCCCACATTCACAATATTTTTATAACTACCTCCATTCACTTCTTTATCTGATGCTATATTTTTTTAATATTTTTTTATCAGTTTTTAACTCTATTTTTTAATTCCGAAGATTTCTCTTTTTCATAAATAACTTCAAATCCTTAATTCAATTTACTTTTCAATTTTCAAAGTTAATTTAAAAAATTAAGTTACATCATTACATCTTCCCTTATTTTTTTTCTTTAAAAAATTATTGTTTCTAATTTCTTTTATAATTATCTCTTTTTCAAAATTTCTTTCGATGTGCTATATAATTCTTTTTTTTTTCAAATTTTATACTCTCTAATATTTTTTTTATCTGATTTTCTAACTCTATTTTTTAATTATGAAGATTTCTCTCTTTCATCAATAAGTCCAAATCCTTAATTCAATTTACTTTTCAATTTTCAAATTTAATATTAAAAAGATTAAAGTTACATCATTACATCTTCTCTTTTTTTCTTTTAAAAAAATTATAGTTTCTAATTTTTTTTTATAATTATCTCTTTTTAAAAATTTCTTTTGATGTACTATATATTTTTTTTCAAATTTTATACTCTCTAATATATTGTTTTTTTTAATATTTCTTTTATCAGATTTTCTAACTCTATTTTTTAATTTCGAAGAATTCTCTCCTTAGTCAATAATTCTAAATCCTTAATTCAATTTACTTTTCAATTTTCAAAGTTAATATGAAAAAAAATTAAAGTTACATTATTACATCTTCCCGCATTTTTTTTAATTTTATAGTTTCTAATTTATTTTATAATTATGTCTTTTGTTAAAATTTCTTCCAATTTGCTATATAATTATTTGTTTTTTTTTTCAAATTTCTTTCTATCGACTATATAAATAAGGTAGTGAAATTTTTAATAAGTCCGTACAATGCATATTCGCGAAGGGAAAGAGACAATTGTTGCTAATTATTTTTTGTTTGTAAAGTTATTTTATTTTATTTTATTTTTGGTTTTACATTTTTTTATTAGATAGTTTAAAAGTTTGGTTTATGCCCAGATAGTATCTACATGGTTATTGGTGACTGATTTTTTATTGAAACACTGATTTGGTGAGGTGGTAGAAAAGGGAGATGACAAGGAACCCAATATAGGATTTAAGGAGTTTATCATAATCTTATTTGTTTTTAGTTATGATGTTAATTCTCATTTCTATTGTCCATTTTTTATTTATTTTTTATGACTATTATCATAATCTTATCTTTCAAAATTGGATCAATATAAAGATATTTAAATAAGTAACGACATATTAAATTATATTAACAAACCTTTTTAATTTATGCCTAAGTCTTCTTTTCTAATAATTTTTTTGTTCGGTCATATTGAAAACGTTAATTTATTTAATTGAAATTAACCCAAATTTTCATTGATTTTTTCTTATAAATAAAATTTTAAATGAAGATAAATTAAATTTTTCTTCAAATTCACCCAAAATTAACGTTTCTGTCCGATTAAATAGTTATAATAATTAAGATAATTAAAATTGATATATATTCCAATTTGAATTAACTATGATATATAATCATGACATATATATTTTTTAAAAAGGAAGGTAAATAGTGAGTATTTAAAAGTGTTATTTTTTTTTAGAAGATTTAAAATTGTTATCACTTAATTTAAATGTGATTTGGCATTATGATTGGGCAATATTTTTGTCTACTTATTTTGCAAGGATAATATTAAGTTTAGGGTAAGATTAGATAATCATTTTTTCTAAAAGTTAATCGAAAAGTTATTATAAAAAAACATAATACACTTAATCAAATGTTAGATAATATTTTAATATTAAATTAATGTTTTTTTCATCAAATGATCAGAAGTAACATTTGTACTTAAATTTATTTATACAAATATTCATAAATTGAAAAGTTTTTAAAACCAATTTAAATAAAAGGTAAATATTTACATTAATTATGAATGAAAGTTTTGTATAAAAAATATTAAAATTTAAATAAAATTTAATTACAAGCCTAAACATTAATTACACAATAAAGAGATGAAAACTTTATAGCAAAATATAATAATATGTAACGATTTCTTGAAAGAATAGTTGTAGTCCATACTTTCACCATCTGATCTTAAAAAAATAAGAAAAATAATATTTAAATTTAAATTACAATGTGAATATTTGCATCATAAGAGTCAAAGCTTTATAATAGCAATGACAATTATTAATAAACTATCACTATAATAAATATATACAAAAACATATTCAAATTAAATTCTAAAATTAATTTAAATATGATTTTATTTATTGCTAATAAATTGGTGAATATAGTTTTATTATAAAGTATTTAAATTGAATCATATTTATTTCGCTAATAATATGAAAAATATTTTGAAAATAAGTAAAAACGTGAAATACTTTGATATATTTAATAAGCTATTTTAACTGTTTAGTCATTAGGTGTTATTTTTATGTAAAAAAATATATTTTTTCTTCATCATTTTAATTGTTTATATGTATCGTTGAATGAAGATAATAACTATCTTATTTTAATTAATTTTTAATCAATAATTTATAGGGATAAAATTATTTGAAATACATTATTACTTTGAACAAATAAAAATTGTCATATTTAAAAAGGTCAACGCTTAAAAGTGTCCCGAAAACTTTACCTAAAAATGCATTATATTTTAGAATATAATTAGATTTGCAGCTTCTATAAACATTTACTAAATTTTGCGGTCATTAGATTTCTTAAATTACTTATTCAGATTACTCTTTGAAGGATTGCTTAAATTATTACTCAAATTTTAATTTAAAAAAAGTCATAAAAAACTTATGTGATGAGCTTAACTTATTTTTATATCAAATAAGCTCATTGTAACTTTGTTATATTCATTAAGTTTTTTTTATTGTCAGTTAATTTTTATATATATAATATAAATATATAATATAAAAATGTCAATATGCTTTTTTAGGCTCAATTTGTTAAATTAATATCTTATTTAAAAAAATACAAGTTATAACAAACATTTTTCAATATATATAAAGTATTTAATATAAAAAATTACTCTACCTTACTCCCAAAATTTTCCCCTGCATCATACAATCAATATATCAATCAATCAATCATCAATCAATCAATCAATATATTATATAAAACATAATTGCTGACTATGATTGTTAGTACGTGTCACATTCTTGTGACATTTCCCCCCCTTTTTTCATTCCTAATTTTACTACCATTAACTAATTAATTATTGATTAGCACTATCACAATATAATATTTGTTAGACATTTAATATGTTTATATTTTTGTTTCCAATTTAAATAACCAAATTTTAAAATAATATATCCTGATCAGCTTTATGTCGTCATAATCAAATTTTAAAATTATATTTTGAATATTTGATAACCCACATAATATATATTTATTTTAATTAAAGTAATTTTAAAAATTTACTGATATCGATTTATTCAATTTTTGTAATAATATTTCTACTTTTATTATTATTATTATTATTATTATTATTATTATTATTGGATGATATTAAAACTTATTTTAGTTAATAAATTATTATTTTAATATATAAAACACAATTGCTGACTTTGACTGTCAATACAAACATGTGTTCTTAAATTTATATTGTTTCATTCATTCCCTTAATTTTGTTTCCAATATTTTAACGGGATGTTAAATTAATGAACTCCATAAAAAAATATTTTAATGGAACAATATGTGAGTTCTTTTAGTTAAAATTATTTTTCTTATTATTTTCATCTTATTTTTGTTATATAGTTTTATTTGTCTATATATAGAAATTTTTTTACTTCAAGAAAGTGGAATTGTGAAATTTAAATTTATAGTTCTATTATAATTTTTTTAAATGAGTTGTATTATAAAATAAACACATATAATTATCTTTTATTTTTTTTATTGATGAATTAGTTCCTTATTGCGAAAATTTGAATTAGTTTTAGATCTTTTTTTAATTAATATAACAAATTAATAACATTGTCAATATTTTATACATACAAAAAATTCATTCCCTCCTCAATAAACCCGTGCATCGCAAGGGTACTATCTAGTAAAATATATAAAATATAACACACGGGGATGAAATGTTTTATAAAAATAAGTAGGAAAAATTACATTGAATTCACAGGATAAACTTTTTTACTAAGGATTTTTTCAATCAAAATTAAAATTTCTTTTATATAATTAATATATTTAATTACATAAAAATCAAAATAATCACTATTATTTTCTCCATGCAAATTTAGTGTCTAAAATTAATTTGTAAGCAAATAATTATTTATTTTTTATTTATTGTCATCTCACTTAAATAAATTATTCATGATTTTCTTCTACCTAGACAAATTTTAATTTTCTTTTATACATTGATATGTATATGTCACTATATTAACATAAAAATTATAACATATATGGATGAATTTTATTTTTATTGATAAAAGCAAGTAGAAAATTTTCAGTTAATTAACGTGGATGAACAATTTACTTGAAGTCACATTAATATCTAAATTATTATGGTAAAATTATATATTTTTTATTATAATTATTTTAATTTGAATATATTTTTTTATGGCTGTCTCTTTCATGATTTAAATAATTTATTAAATGTTTTACTTTACGATCATAGAAAGTATGAAAAAATATAACAAATGGAGATGAATATTTTTCATGAAAGTATGAAGAGAAATTTAGACTTAACTTACTGTATATAATATATAAAATATAACATACGGGGATGAATTTTTTTATAAAAATAAGTAGGAAAATTTACACTGAATTCACAGGAATAAACTTTTTTAATAAAGAAATTTGTCCAATCAAAGTTAAAATTTCTTTTACATAATCAATATATATTTAATTACATACCAAAAATCAAATTAAATCAACATAATCACTATTATTTTCTCCACTCAAAATTAGTGTCTAAAATTAAATTCTAAGCAAATAATTATTTATTTATTTATTATCTTCTCACTTAAATAAATTATTCATGATTTTCTTCTATCATGACAAATTTTAATTTTCTTTTATACATTGATATTTATATGCCAATATATTAAAATAATAATTATGTATAAAGTATAACACATAGGGATGAATTTTATTTTTATTTATAAAAGCAAGTAGAAAATTTTCACTTAATTCACGGGGATGAATAATTTTTTTGAAGTCACATTAATATTTAAATTATTATGGTGGAATTATATTTTTTTTTATGAAAGTATAAAAAGAAAAATATAACAAATTACATTACATACAATACAAAATTCAAATAAAAAAATTAAACATTCTGTTTATCCCACGCAACACATTGGTCAAAATCTAGTAATTTCTTAAATACAAAGTTAAAGATTAAGAATTTAATTTAATTTTATGATTTGGAAATGAAATACGGTGTAGTCTTTCTAAAAATAAGAAAATAAATTTTTATTGCTACCATATACAAATTACATCAAGTCAATGTAGATATTTGTACAAAGATCAAGTTAGCAATATTGAATCAAGAACGATTAAACCAACAAGTTTGTATTTAATTCCACAAAAAAAAACAAGTTTATATTTATGTTAAAAACTAATATTTATATATATTTAAAAGAAAGTGACGTCACTTTAAGAGAACAAAAACATAAAAACAATAAATATATATATTTGGTGGCATTGGCAAGAAAGCCTAATATTATAGCTTCAGAATCATACACGGAAGATTAAAACTTCCTTCACTTCCAAACAGAGACGGACGCAGAGAGGGGGGCGGGCGGGGGCCCCAGCACCCTCACTCGGAATTTTTCGTATATACACATATATATTTTTAAATTAATTAGTATAAAATCATATAAAATTAATTGTGTATGTTATTATTATAATACTAGTTAAGATTAACTAGTATAAAATTGTATAAAACTAGTTGTGTTATTATTATTGCAATAGTTAATATGATAATTAGTGTAAAATTATGTAAAATTAGTTGTGTGTTTGTTGTTATTGTGGTAACGATTAAGGTTATTATCATTTAAAATAAAAATTAATTTCAGTTTTACGTGTAAAAATAATAAATATTTTTTAAAAAATTATTATTTATTAAAAGTTAGAAATTTAAACAATTATAAAGGAAGAAAAAAAAATTCAACCCCCCTTTAATAGGTTTTTGGATCCGTCCCTGCTTCCAAATTCTTCCGACACCCCCATTATATTACGGAATGTTCAATCGGTAATGTTATAGATTGTAATGTAAAGGGTGTAAGGGAGGTGCAGAAAGCAACACTCTACAGGGAATATGAGAGCATTGGCGCCGGTTTCCAAAAGAGTTAAAAGCATATTCCGCATGCTCCTAGAATGGAAGTGGGTGGTTGTATTTTAGGGACGACTGGTGAGGATTAGGATGTATAAATAGGGGAATTTAAGATCAATATCAATGTAAATTTCTTTATTTTATTTATTCGCCTTCATTTACAACTTTTTTATAGCCTTTATTTATTCCAACATAAAAAATTAAGGGGCATGATTGCACCAAGCTGGACCGGGAGCATAGTAGAAACTAGAATCAGTCCTAGTTGTCGTGAAAGGAATGTTAGGAAAGTTAAGCTAAGCTAGTGCTGTTAAAAAATACGGATAATTTCGAATCTTTTACACTGCATCGATCAAGTTTGTTTTTTATGTGAAAGACGAGAGAGACGTGCTTGTACCCTGTTGGCTGAGGTGCATGTGCATGTTATGTCAATATGCAAGTGATCACCAAGGAACGGAGGTGCAAAGTACAGCGACGACTAAATGAAAGGGTGCGTGAATAATACGATGGCAGTCAACAACGGAGAAAATGAGACCTTATTAGGCCATGAATATTGGATGCTAGCTAGCTAGTTCAGAGGAACGCGAGGAGGGGAAGGAGACAGTTAAATCAAAACCATCGACAATCAAGGCAAGATTGACGCAGATACGTTATGGCTCAACATATATAACTAGGAGAGATCTCGTTGGAGTTTTTATATTACTTGGGTAGTAAGGGTGTGTTTGATTTGCAGTTGGATTGGTCAAAACGGCCGTTGAACGGAGAAGTAACAAATTTTGTGCATTGGAATGCACAAACGGACGTTTGGTGTCTCTCAAACAGCAATCCAAACACGCACTAAAAGATCTAACTCAATTTGTTGAACATAGTGCGTGAGTTGTTGTAAATTTTTTTTAAGATATAAAAAAATAGGCTAAATTGTAATTTTGTTTTTCCTATAATTTTTAATCCACAATTTTAGTCTCTTAATTTTAAATCCGCAATTTTGGTCTCAATTTTTAAAATTTCACAATTTTAGTCCCTTGATCTGTTGACAGTTAGTTGACCGTTAATCTATGATGATGTGACATTGTAAACGAATGACGTGTCACTTACGCGAAGAAGTGACGTGGAAAAATAATTTATAATTTAAAAATATTGTAAAAATCATGGAGATGGGTCTAAAACCCAAGTTTCTTCCTTCCATTTTCATCACTTAAATCATAAACTCAAAAGAGAGTAAAAGTCAGTACGGAGGTGGCAAATATTAATTCCAGCTATAATACATTAGCTCAAACCCCATGTTACTCTAGATTCTAATTTCTAAGTCCCCATCGGCCATCACTCTTCTTCCCCAAGTGTCCTATTTAAGGGTGTCAAATATTCAACATCTTCACCTATGCTTGCTTTCCAATATTACTTATTTCCTTATTTTTCATGGCTTATTCTTATCATAAACTCTTCTTCCTTCTGTTTGCAATCTTCTCACAAACTTGTATAAACTCTTCCAATGCTTCCACAACAGTTCAATTAAGATCTTTCTGCATAACCACCCCATACCCAAAAGTTTGTTTCAGTTCATTGAACATCTCAACAGACACAATTCCAAACACAAAAAGCTACCTCCTTCAGTCCCTCCAAGTAACAATATCTGAAACCACAAAGCTGTTAAATCTCTTCAACAATGTTGGACACTCAGACATCATAGAGAAGCAAAGAGGAGCAGTTCAAGACTGCAGGGAACTCCACCAATCCACATTGGTTTCTTTAAAAAGATCACTATCAGGGATCCGTTTCTCCAACATAACCATAATTGATGCAAGAATCTACCTCAGTGCAGCCCTCACCAACAAGAACACATGTCTAGAAGGCCTAGATTCTGCTTCTGGCACCATGAAGCCAGTTCTGGTGAAATCTGTGGTCAACACTTACAAACATGTCAGTAACTCTCTTTCAATTCTCTCTAACCCAGAGATGGGGACTCCTGAAAACCAGTCTTTGATGGGTGATCCAAAGTGGCTATCAAGCACTGACCAAGGGTTCTTTCAAGACTCAGATGGGGAAGAATATGACCCAAATAAAGTGATTGTTGTGGCTGCAGATGGAACTGGGAAATTTAGGACCATCACTGAAGCCATCAACTTTGCTCCAAATAACAGCAGGGTTAGGACAGTGATCCATGTCAAAAAAGGGATTTACGAGGAAAATGTGGAAATCCCAAGCTATAAGACCAACATTGTGATGCTTGGCGATGGAAGTGATGTCACTGTCATAACTGGTAGCAGAAGCGTAGGTGATGGATGGACCACTTACAATTCTGCAACTCTAGGTGAAGTCTTTGTACCCTTTTCTAATTTTGTGCAATTAATTATTTGTCATGCATTGGATTACCACTTGGAACATGGCTGAGAAGTAAAGTAATAGAAAAAAAAAAAAGGATCTTAATGTCTTTTTAAGCATGTTTAGTGAAACTGATTAGTGCTTGTTTTATGTCAAATTTTCTCTGATATGGCCAAAGTGGCAATTACATGATTATGCTTTCTATGTTTTTCAGCGGTCTCTGGTGAAGGATTTCTGGCACGTGGTATAGCGTTTAAGAACAGCGCAGGGCCAGAGAAGCACCAAGCAGTGGCCTTGAGGGTAAATGCAGACTTAACCGCTTTTTACAAGTGTGCAATTCATGGTTACCAAGACACTTTATGTGTTCACTCCTTTAGACAATTCTATAGAGAGTGTGACATTTATGGGACCATAGATTTCATTTTTGGGAATGCAGCAGTGGTTCTACAAAAATGTAACATCATATCCAAAAAACCATTGCCTGGCCAATTCACTGTTATCACTGCACAATCCAGAGATAGCCCAGATGAGAATACTGGCATCTCAATCCAATACTGCTCAATCAAAGCTAACTTTGATGACTCTAGTGTCAAGATCAAGAGCTACCTTGGGAGGCCATGGAGGGTATATTCTCGCACCGTTTACCTTGAGTCCTACATTGATGACTTCATTGACCCAAAGGGTTGGACAGAGTGGAATAACAGTGACCAAGGATTGGACACATTGTATTACGGAGAGTATAACAATGATGGACCCGGTTCCAGCACAGACAACCGTGTACAATGGTCTGGGTACCATGTAATGGACTATGGTGATGCATTTAAGTTCACAGTTTCACAGTTCATTAATAATGCGCGTGATTGGCTTGAGTCTACTTTGTTTCCCTTTGTTGAAGGGATTTTATGATCACACAAAATAGCTTTGTTAGTTTGTTAACTGTTGCACTACTTACAATCGTCACTGTCCTCTGGCTTAAGGCCCTAAGGTAGTTACTAGAGTAACAATGTAAAATAAGCAATCTTCATGGATAGTTATGTATACATGACGCTGCTACTATTTAATATATGTCGTCTCACCTGTAACATTACAAATGTTGAAGTTTTGGACACCTAAGAATATTCCATGTTGTGTTGCTAATTTCTCTTTTCTACTACTATCAAAATTTTAAATTTTAGCTGTTGTTTTTGTCACAAAGCAATCGTAGTCTCATATGTAACCATTACGGGTCAATAACGGCTGGTGCAGTTTGCAATTGCGTCTAGTAGGAAATAATTTGGAAAAAACTTATATACAGTTGATGTTGTTCTCTAATCAGATTTAGAATTTCATCTCGATAATACCCAAAACAAAGGAATCCTTAAATGTCATCGCATATTACCGAGACGAAACTCCAAATCTGATTGGAGAAAAGCACCAATAGTACTTATGGTTTATTTTAGTTTATGTTAATTAATGAGAAAATAGGCTAAAGATTAATGGTTATATATTCACAGTATAAAATAGTTTTACATTATCATACAATCAACCATCATCATGTATTCTATATATACATATATGATGATTTGTCTGTCGCAGTTGTCGTAAAAGAAAAGCTAAGGTAAGCTAGTGCTGTTAAAAAATAGGGATAATTTCGAATCTTTTACATTGCATCAAGTTTGTTTTTTATGTGAAAGACGAGAGAGACGCGCTTGTCCCCTGTTGGCTGAGGTACATGTGCTTGTTATGTCAATATGCAAGTGATCACCAAGGAACGGAGGTACAAAGTACTTAAAGTAGAGTGTAGACCCACACAATTTCTTTCCCAATTCTCTCATCTCTCCCTAAACCAAACACAACCTAAAGGGTGCGTGGATAATACAATGGCATGCAGTCAATAACGGAGAAAATGAGAGCTTCTTAGGCCATGGGTATTGGATGCTAGCTAGTTCAGAGGAACGCGAGGAAGGGAAGGAGACAGTTAAATCAAACCATCGAGAATCAAGGCAAGAATGATGGAGTTATGTTATGGCTCACCATATATAACTATTAACTAGGAGGGATCTCGTTGGAGTTTTTATGACTTTACTCTTTTTTTTTTAAAAGATGACTTTACTTAGTTTTACTTTTTTTTTTTAAAAATGACTTTACTTAGTTTATATACCGTGTTAGATTCCTACTGATAAAAAATATATATAACTTGAGTTATTTTAAACTTTCTAGTACATGTCTACGGATTAAAAAAAGAATATTACTTGACTTGGGTTGTGTAAAAGTAAATGGTAAAATATTTGAAAGTTGAAATTAAGGTAATTAAAAGTTGCATAATTAGTCATCAATTATCAATTATATATTATATATTATAAAAGAAAGTTATGTCACGCTATATCACATCATATTTATTCTTTTCTCTCTCTAAATTTATCAATTTTTCTTGTTTTTTGTAATTCATAAAGATATATTATTACATTTAATATGGTAATTAATGTGAATATAGTAAGTATATATTTTGATTATATTAATCAATTAAATAATTAAATTTTAAATGAATTTTGATTTTATATAATATGGTAATTAATTTATTAAATTTGATGAACTTTTCATGATTATGATAAGTTTTTGTTTATTATCATTATTTTATAATAATTTACCATAAATATGTATCATAATGATAAAAATGATAATAAATTATTATGTCATCTTAAATACTAATGAAATTTTATGATAATAATGAAATTTACTGGCATGCCTTATATTTATTGTCATTATTTTATTTTATAAAAAAATACGATAAATATGTGACAACATCATATTAATTCCTTTTTTTCATCAAAAATGTCTTTGAATTTTTTTTTATATTTATAAAAATATATAAATGTAGCAATTAAGGTAATTAAAATAAATATATATTCTGATTTAGAATAGTTAAATTAATTAAGATAAAAAATGTATATGTTTTAATTAAGGTAATTATACAATAATCAAGAATATCAATAATCATTAATCAATAATCAATAATATATTATAAAAGAAAATTTTGTCACGAAGACATATGCCACGTGAGAACATTACATTCATTCTTTTCTCTCCAAAATGCCACTAAATTATTTTATTTTATTTTTAATTAATAATATATATATATATATATTTATGGTAATTAAGGTGATTATTTAACTATGAAATACTTAATTATGATGATCAATCAATCATAATTAGAACATTCTAATTAATAATATAATTATATATTTTGATTTAAATTAATTAATAACAATAATATATATATATAAAAATATATTGATTCAATTTTAAAGTAAATTTTATTTTAAATTTAATTTTAGAAAATCTTACGAGATTTATTTTAGGCAAATGCACCTTAGGAATTTTTCTACCCGATATACAAATAATTTTTTCTATTTTTAATTCTTAAAAAATACATAATTATATTAACTAAGGTAATTGTAATCAATATCATTTTCATAATTTGAAAATTGAAATTGATAACATAATTATATTCTGATTCAAATTAATATATATTTTGATTCAAATTATATATGTTATAATCTTACTTCACTCAGACTATGAATTTTAGCATTTTTATATTGTGATACACACTTTAGTCGCTTTGCTAAATTTATAATCTAAAATGTACTTGCATTTGAACTTTAGGCCTTCCTTTTGCCATATTCAGTTACAAACATTTCCTATATGTTATAAGCTTACTTCATTCTAGTTACGAACATTAAGAAGTTATAAGCATTAGGGTTTTTGTGCCCGTTTGTCACGAATACAAACATTTCCTATTTGTTATAAGCTTACCTCTCACTCAAATTTTGAACTTTAAGCCAAAAGTTAGCACAACCCTTTTACCATAGTAAGAGATGTAGTTAAGAATTTCACCAGTTATAGTGACATTTGTTGTATTTATATGTGTTTAAGGTGGTTGGATTCCTAGGCACAAGACTCAACACCTTTCATAGGCAATATGTGTCGTGCCAATGTTTTACAATGATGTGAAATAGACCAGGTCAGGCCAGACTAAGCTTTGATAGGCTTGAGCTTGACTTCTGTTAATAAAGCCTGACATTTTTAAAGGTGTATTAAAAGTGTGAAAAAGAGAAAAAAAAATCTTTTCAATCTACAGTTCTTACTGACAACAAAAAAAGGTGTGACACTATTATCACATTACTTAATTTCTAACATTATTTATATTTATATTTCTATTTCTTCTTTAGTGTTTTTTCTTTAATTTTGTTACTTGAATAATTTATAAAACAAAGTAATTTATAAAAATTTCAAAACATGATTATCACGATAATTAAATAGCATTTGATTATAATATATCAGTGTTGATCTTACTTATACGTTTATCATATGTCATTGGTGTATATAAAAGAGATACAATCATCCAAAATAACTGATATAAATACAAGCCATATAATAAAAGTCTTGATTACCCGCTCTCATATATATATATATACATCTGATAATTGTTGTGCACACTTATATTTGCACTTAATTTTCACAACAATTATCTCACTTTCTTCTCATTTATTGCTTTGATCGGTCCCTTTTAGTTAGGAATTACTTCCTTTAGGATTTAGTTTTCATGTAGTTAGTTTTAGGAACTTATTAGCTTTTTAATTGTGTTTTTGTAGAGTTCTAGTACACTGGAAGAAGAGTTGAAGTTGAGGAATTCAAGACAACTCGCTCAGTGAGTTGATGATGCCGCTTAGCGAGCGAGGTCGCTCTAAAGAGAACACGTGGCAAGTTGAATGCTAAGCGAGAAGTTCTGTTCGCTTAGCGGGATTGGAAGCTGAAGAGACAACTTGGACATGTCAAGATCGCTTAGTGAGTTCATGCTCGCTAAGCAAATTAATCTCTCTGCCTGAAGGAGAATTGGGATTTATTGAAATTCGCTTAGCAAGCGGTTATACGCTAAGCGAGTTGTGCCTTTATGCAGAAGCGACAAAATAGATATTCTCACTCTATTTAAAGAGTCTTATCATTGGGACCATTATCAGATTATTCTAGGGTTGTGTGTTGGCAGCTGAGGCTCTCACCTATCATATTCCTTCATTCCTTCACCATTTCTCTTCCATTTTCCTTTGTTCTTTGTAATTTTTGGTGGCTTCTCATGACAATAAGGAGCTAACTTCTTTGTAGTTGGGGATTTGGTGTACTAGCAATTCTCATGTAATTACTCTTACTATCTATTTAATGAATATTCAGTGTTAATGCTATACTCTGTGTTTAATGTTGGTTCTTGGCTTGATCACCCAAGCACTTTTCTATTTGTTTTTATTGTCATTGGGAAATGCTTTGAAAACTGAGATTTGAGAGTAGTATCTAATGAATGTCTCATCTAGGAATGGAGTGATATTTTTTAGTCTCTTAATGATCCTTGCTCTTAAACAAATCATTTAACTTCACTTGCTAAGGGATTAGGAGTAGAGTTAAGTGCTTTAGCTTCTTACACTTGAGGAATCAATGTTAGAAGACTTAAGTGGGTTAAGATAGCACTAGGGTTTTCATTAAATGGAGATAAATCATTTATATTACTGAGATATTTGCCAAGTATCACCAAATACCCCAACTAGCTTGTTTTATTGTTGTTTTCAGCCGCTGCACACCAACTGTTTGATTTCTTTCCTCTTTGAAATATGTCCTGATTTTAATAGTTTATTTTAAAACTTAGAATTTATTTTCTGAACCATTTTCACTAAAACAACATATTCTTTTGCCTAGATCTTGATTTTATACAAATCCTAGTACGAAGAAGTCCTTGTGGAGATGACTTTGTACTCAAATATCAAAAATACTACACCGATTGGTGTGCTTGCCAAAGATGTGAACAACATCCAAAAAGAAAAGGGCCTATGTCAGAGCAGTACAACCAAAACCCTCCCACTTGACTATATCACAAAAAAAAAAAGCCATAAGTAGCTTCCATCTACATGAGTCATCCTTATAGTATCTGCTAGATCATTCAGAAGATTGTCCCACAAAAGCATACCTATCGGGCATCGAAGATGATCGCATGGAGTCTACTATAGATGAAGATAAATTCAGCCATCCCTTAAGCACTTCTGGGCAGAAGCTGTAAATACTGCATGTTATGTTCAAAATAGAATATTGATCAGACCAATGCTTGACAAGACTCCTTATGAACTATAGAGAGGAAAAAGACCAAATATTTCATACTTTCATCCCTTCGGATGTGAGTGTTCTATTCTTAACACCAATGATCAACTTACAAAGTTTGATTCAAAGGTGGATAAAGGAATCATCCTTGGATATTCTAATACATCTAAGGCATATAGAGTCTTTAACTCTTGAACCTTGGTTGTTGAGAAATCCATTCATGTTAAGTTCAATGATGGATTAACGTCTGATAGGAGACTATCAAATCTTGAAGATGATTTTGCATATATGTAGATTGGTTCGTTTGTCCCTCCAAAGATAGACGAAGTCAGACAGTCTAAAGAGATCTTATCACAGTCTGAAGGATCATCTGAACAACAAACCCAAACAAGAGACTAAAAGTTTGTTACATATCATCCTTAAGATCAAATCATAGGAAGTCAGACAAAAGGAGTCAGAACCAGATCATCATTCAAAGATTAAGCTTCTTATGCTTTCGTCTCATAAATAGAGCCTAAGGCAATAGACGAAGCATTATCATATGATGACTGGATCATTGCAATGGAAGAAGAACTTCATCAGTTCACCAGAAATAATGTCTGGAGGCTTGTTCCCAAACCCAAAAACATGAGCATCATTGGAACAAATTGAGTGTTCAGAAACAAGCTGGATGAACAAGGTAAAGTGGTAAGAAACAAAACAAAGTTAGTAGCTCAAGGTTATAACTAGTAAGAAGGTATTGATTTTACTAAAACCTTAGCTCCTATTGCTAGATTGGAAGCTTTAAGAATCATTACATGTTCATAATATTGGCGAGACTAACATCTTCCTTAATTAAAGCCAACACAACACGCATTTGGCCATTTTTACTATTATTAATGGTAAGTTATCTAAATACTAATGATGAAACTAACATGCTGTCATTGTCTTCTTGTTTAAGAGTACTCTCTTTTAGAGAAATACATGATAATTTTACATTATATTCCAAGAGCAAGTAATGTAACTTTTTATTTTCTCATAATTTTCCTCTTTTTTCATTTGGCTAAATACTAATAATTAAAAAGAAGTCTTTCAATAAAAACACAAAAAGGTTCCCCCACTTAAACTCAAAAGAGAGTAAAAGTCAATATGGAGGTGGAAAATATTAATTCCAGCTATAATACATTAGCTCAAACCCAATGTTACTCTAGATTCTATTTTCTACAAGTCCCTATCACTCTTCTACCCCAAGTGTCCTATTTAAGGGTGTCAAATATTCAACATCTTCACCTATGCTTGCTTTCCAATATTACTTATTTCCATATTTTTCATGGCTTATTCTTATCATAAACTCTTTTTCCTTCTGTTTGCAATCATCTCACAAACATGTCTCAACTCTTCCAATGCTTCCATAACAGTTCAATTAAGATCTTTCTGCATAACCACCCCATACCCAGAAGTTTGTTTCAGTTCATTGAACATCTCAACAGACACAAGTCCAAACACAAACAGCTACCTCCTTCAGTCCCTCCAAGTAACAATATCTGAAACCACAAAGCTGTTAAATCTCTTCAACAACGTTGGACACTCAGACATCATAGAGAAGCAAAGAGGAGCAATTCAAGACTGCAGGGAACTCCACCAATCCACATTGGTTTCTTTAAAAAGATCACTATCAAGGATCTGTTTCTCCAACATAACCATAATTGATGCAAGAATCTACCTCAGTGCAGCCCTCACCAACAAGAACACATGTCTAGAAGGCCTAGATTCTGCTTCTGGCACCATGAAGCCAGTTCTGGTGAAATCTGTGGTCAACACTTACAAACATGTCAGTAACTCTCTTTCAATTCTCTCTAACCCAGAGATGGGGACTCCTGAAAACCAGTCTTTGATGGGTGATCCAAAGTGGCTATCAAGCATTGACCAAGGGTTCTTTCAAGACTCAGATGGGGAAGAATATGACCCAAATGAAGTGATTGTTGTGGCTGCAGATGGAACTGGGAAATTTAGGACCATCACTGAAGCCATCAACTTTGCTCCAAATAACAGCAGGGTTAGGACAGTGATCCATGTCAAAAAAGGGATTTACGAGGAAAATGTGGAAATCCCAAGGTATAAGACCAACATTGTGATGCTTGGCGATGGAAGTGATGTCACTGTCATAACTGGTAGCAGAAGTGCAGGTGATGGATGGACCACTTACAATTATGCAACTCTAGGTGGAGCCAATATTGAACCCTTTTCTAATTTTGTGCAAGTAATTATTTGTCATTGGATTACCACTTGGCACCGGGCTGAGAAGTAATAGGAAAAAAAATGGATCTTAATTTGTCTTTTTAAGCATGTTTAGTGAAACTGATTAGTGCTTGTTTTATGTCAATATTTGTCTGATGTGGCCAAATTGGCAATTACTTGATTATGCTCTCTATTTTTCAGCGGTTCTTGGTGATGGCTTTCTGGCACATGGTATAGCGTTTAAGAACAGCGCAGGGCCAGAGAAGTACCAAGCAGTGGCCTTGTTGGTAGATGCAGACTTAACTGCTTTTTACAAGTGTGCAATTCATGGTTACCAAGACACTTTATTTGTTCACGCCTTTAGACAATTCTATAGAGAGTGTGACATTTATGGGACCATAGATTTCATATTTGGAAATGCAGCAGTGATTCTACAAGAATGTAACATTGTGTCCAAAAAACCATTGTCTGGCCAATTCACTATTATCACTGCATAATCCAGAGATAACCCAGATGAGAATACTGGCATCTCAATCCAAAACTATTTTATCACAACTGCCACTGATCTGGATTCCAACTTCAAGAGCTTCCTTGGGAGGCCATGGAAGGCCTATTCTCGCACCGTTTACCTTGAGTCCTGCATTGATGACTTCATTGACCCAAAGGGTTGGACAAAGTGGAATAATAGTGAGCAAGGATTGGACACCTTGTATTACGGAGAGTATGACAATTATGGACCCGGTTCCAGCATAGATAATAGTGTGCAAGTTGAGCAACATATAAGTGAGGAAGACCCACAAACCTGTAGCCTTAAGGTTTTGGGTTGAAGGTGGTGTCAGGTTCACTTATGTGGTGTGCTCATGGGCCATTGGTGAAGATCTCCCCGGTATTTAACCCCCCTCGATGCACAACAATTGGTATCAGAGCTACCATGTGGAAGAGACTCACACTTGAGGGGAGATTGTTGGAGTACAAGTGTGAAGGTGAAGTCCACATTGGGTAGAAATGGGCAAGTTGAACAACATATAAGTGAGGAAGACCCACAAACCTGTAGCCTTAAGGTTTTGGGTTGAAGGTGGTGTCAAATTCACTTATGTGATGTGCTCGTGGCCCATCGGTGAAGATCTCTCCGATGTTTCCTCCCCCTCCGATGCACAACAATTGGTATCAGAGCCGATGGTTCGACCAGATGACCGGCTCGGACGAGTATGGTGGATTGGTGATGGATCCGGGCATTGGACATGGGGATCCCTTGTATCGAAAGTCTTCCTGGCGGTGGGTCCACACATGGAGGCTAGGCAGCGTGTCCAGCACCGTGGAACGGTGGAACGGCAGTCCAATGTACTAGAGCATGGTTAAGCTCTAAAGGCGCCATCATTGGATACTCGTGGTAAAAATGGCTTCCGCCATCTTACTCGTCTGAGCCGGTCACCTAGTCGAACCATCGGAGGGGGAGGAAACATCGGGGAGATCTTCACCAATGGGCCACAAGCACACCACATAAGTGAACCTGACACCACTTTCAACCCAAAACCTTAAGGCTACATGTTTGTAGGTCTTCCTCACTTATATGTTGCTCAACTTGCCCTTTTCTACCCAATGTGGGACTTCACCTTCACACTTGTACTCCAACACCATATAATGGGTTATGATGATGCCTATAATTTCACAGTTTCAGAGTTCATTAATAATAATGGACGTGATTGGCTTGAGTCTACTTTCTTTCCTTATGATGAAGGCATTGAAGGGATTTGATCACACAAAATAGCTTTAGTTTGTTGATTGTTAAACTACTTACAATTGTCACTGTCCTCTGGCTTATGGCCCTTAAGTTAGTTAATAGTTACTAGAGTAACAATGTAAAATAAGCAAGGTTCATGGATAGATTATACTATACATGACGCTTCTACTATTTAATATATGTTATATCACTTGTGACATTAAAAGTGTTGAAGTTCTGGACACCTAAGAATATTCCATGTTTCGTTGCTAATTTATTCTTTCAGCAACAATCAATTTTTAATGTAAACACTCAAGTTCAGGAAATAATTTTTTGGGCCTTGAGAGAAAAAACTTTCTTGCACCCAAAAAAATCCTTTACAAATGCATGAGTGTTTGCGATGGTATATTGACGGAGATTTGTATCTTTAATAGCAGTGACGGCTGTTCCGTGGAGGCGAAGGAATATGTCTAGCTTACATTTTCTGGAAGAAAGGAACAAATTAATGTAATAAAGAGATTTTTTTAGGTTTTTCTGGGTGAGCACGCCGATGATTAATTTTTATCCATAAGTCTTGAACTCGATACCTGTTTAACAAAGAGAATGAATCTAGTTCTACTTCAATCAACTGTAAGTTGATAGAAATTTTTTATAGTTTAAATATAATTACACTTGATAAAATAATAAATAAAAATTAAGGGGCATGATTGCACCAAGCTGGACCGGAAGCATAGAAGAATTCTCGGTCCTAGTTGTCGTAAAAGGAAAGTTAAGTGAATGTTATGTGCATGTTATGTGAATAAGCAAGTGATCAACGATCGAGGATAATACGATGAAAGGGTGCGTGAATAATACGATGGCATGCAGTCAATAACGGAGAAAATGAGACCTTATTGGCCATGGATATTGGATGCTAGCTAGTTCAGAGGAACGCGAGAGGAGGGGAAGGACACAGTTAAATCAAACCATCGAGAATCAAGGCAAGAATGATGGAGTTATGTTATGGCTCACCATATATAACTTGGAGGGATCTCGTTGGAGTTTTTATCACTTGACTTAGTTTATATTACTTGACTTGGGTTATGTAAAAGTAAATAGTAAATTATTTGAAAGTTGACATTAAGGTAATTCATCATCAATTATATATTATATTATCTTATATTATATATTATAAAAGAAAATTTTATAACGTGCCATCACTATATTTATTTATTTATTTGTCTAAATTCATCAAAATTTTCCTGTTTTTTGTAATTCATAAAGATGTATTATTACATTTAATTATGGTATTTAATGTGATTATTTTTTTTAAAGAATAGTTAATGGGATCATAGTATGTATATATTCAATATATGTGGGAATCTTATTTCAATATATTTTTTTAATCATTTTGCATAAATTATTGGAAAAGTAAGCTTATGGGCATTGTTTTAGAGGATTTGGAGTAAGTTTTATAATTATTTACAACATTTTTTTTCTTATATAGTGTCAAGAGAAATTTGGAAAATCAATAATATTTGAAGGAAATAAACATTTTGTTGTATCACAAGTAAACAATCACATGATGAGTAGAATTATCAATAAGTCGGTGGTCTGAGTGGTGCTGGATTCGGTCTTCTTAAGCAAGGTCTCGGGTTCAAGCATTAGAAAAAAAAAGTGATTGGGAGGGGAGAATCCTACTAAAGATTATTCAATGTCATGAGAGCATGACTGAAAATTGTATACTTAATGTTGTATATAAAGAAATTTTTGAGAGTTTATCTTAGAAAAGATGTTTACTAAAGAAAAGTATTCTTATTTTTAAATTTTATTGTTGTTAATACAAATTTTTAAAGTCTTATTTTACAAATGATTTTATTAAAAAATATTTAATATCTTTACCTCCCTTTGAAATTGACCCGTGCATCGCACAGGCAATAAACTAGTCTATCTATCTATCTATATCTATCTATCTATTATATAAAACACAGTTGCTGACTGAGACTGGTAGTCTACGTGTCGCATTCTGGTGAACTGTGTTTTACATAATATATAAATATAGATAGATAGATAGATATATAATCAATTAATTAATTATTGATTAGTACAATCATAATTTTAATATTTGTAAGACATTTAATATATTATTAATTTTCTTTCCAGATTTAATATTTTATCAATTATATTCTACTATATGTTATCAATTGAATATTGAAAATTGAATAGTCATTCTTTCCTCATTTAATTTTGGGTTATATGATTACAATAAATTGAACAAATATTATGTAAAAATTGAAGAATTATTTCCTCATTTTTTTTCCAGATTGAAGACTCACATTTCCTTATTTAATTTCAAAGAATGTTTGTGTTCTATTTATATCGTCATTCTCCTAAAGCATGTTTCCAAATGATGTGGGTACTATGAAGAGACAATTGTGATTTCGGGTAACGTTGATGACTGACACATGGTGTTGGTTTGACAGTGTTGTAGTGGATTTTTTTTCTTCTTCTAATGTTTTCTCTTTTTGTTCTTCTTTTGATTTTCTTATTCCGACACATGGTGTTGTTTTGACAGTGTTGTAATGAGTTTTTTTTTGTTTTTCTAATGTTTTCTCTTTTTGTTCTTCTTTTGTTTTTCTTATTCTTATCTTGCTTTTGTTTTTCTTTTATTTTCTTATGTTTATCTTTTGATCTTCGATTCCACGTGATGACATTAACTCTATTGCATATTTGGAAAGGGAAAGAGACAATTGTTGCTAATTATTTTGTTTGTAAAGTTTTTTTTTTGGTTTTACATTTTTTATTAGATAGTTTAAAAGTTTGGTTTATGCCCAGACATGATCTATATGGTTATTGGTGACTGATTCTTTATTGAGACATTGATTTGGTGTGGTGGTAGAAAAGGAAGATTTCAACAACATTGGCAATTTCTCTGTCAAGGAGGGAGGAAGAAAGTGAGGGAACAATATAAGATTTAATGAATTTGTCATAATCTTAAGGGAATATTATTTGTTTTTAATTATGATGTTAATTCTCATTTCTATTGCCCAATTTTTTTTTTTTTTACTATTATCATAATCTTATCTTTCAAAATATGATCAATATAAAGATATTTAAATAAGTAACTACATATTAAATTACATTAACAATCCTTTTTAATTTATGCCTAAGTCTTATTTTCTAATAATTTTTTTGTTTGGTCATATTGAAAAATGTTTTATTAATATGGAATGTTAATTTATTTAATTGAAATGGACCAAAAATTTTCATTTATTTTTTCTTATAAATAAAATTTTAAATGAAGATAAATTAATTTTTTCTTCAAATTCACCCGAAATTAACGTCCCTACCCAATTAAATAGTTATAATAATTAAGATGATTAAATATATATTCTAATTTGAATTAACTACGATATATAATCATGACATATATATTTTTTAAAAAGGAAGGTAAACAGTGAGTATTTAAAAGTGTTATTTTCTTAGAAGATTTAAAAACCGTTATTACTTAATTTAAATGGGATTTGGCATTATGATTGGGCAATATTTTGGTCTACTCATTTTGCAAGGCTAATATTAAGTTTAGGGTAAGATTAGATGATCATTTTTTCTAAAAGTTAATCGAAAAGTTATTATTCCAAAAAAAAAAACATAATAAACTTAATCAAATGATAGATAATTTTTAATATTAAATTAATGTGTTTTTATTCAAATTATTAGAAGTAACATTTGTAACTAAATTTATTTATACAAATATTCATAAAATTGAAAAGTTTTTTAAACCTATTTAAACCTAAGGTAAATATTTACATCAATTATGAATGAAAGTTTTGTATAAAAAATATTAAAATTTAAATAAAATATAATTACGAGCCTAAACATTAATTTTGCAATAAAGAGATGAAAACTTTATAGCAAAATATAATAATATGCAAGGATTTTTTGAAAGAATAATCGTAGTCCATACTTTCACCATCCGATCTTAAAAAAATAAGGAAAATAATATTTAAATTTAAATTACAATTTGAATATTTTCATCATGAGAATGAAAGATTTATAATGGCAATGACAATTATTAATAAAATATCACTATAATAAATATATACAAAAACATATTCAAATTAAATTCTAAAATTAATTTAAATATAATTTTATTTATTGCTAATAAATTGGTGAATATAGTTTTATTATAAAGTATTTAAATTGAATCATAGTTATCTCACTAATAATATGAAAAATATTTTGAAAATAAGTATAAACGTGAAATACTTTGATATATTTAATAAACTATTTTAAGTGTTTAGTCAATTGTTATTAGGTGTTCTTTTTATATGTATCGATAAATGAAGATAATAACTATCTTATTTTAATAAATTTTAAATCAACAATTTATATGAATAACCAATAATATCAATAATATATAGATTACTCTATCTTACTTCCAAAATTTTCTCGTGCAACACATAATCAATCAATCAATCAATCAATATACTATATGAAACACAGTTGTTGACTAGGATTGTTAGTACATGTGTCACATTATAGTGACATCCCCCCTTTTATATGTATCGATAAATGAAGATAATAACTATCTTATTTTAATTAATTTTAAATCAATAATTTATATGAATAACCAATAATATCAATAATATATAGATTACTCTACCTTACTTCCAAAATTTTCTCGTGCAGCACATAATCAATCAATCAATATACTATATAAAACACAGTTGTTGACTAGGATTGTTAGTACATGTGTTACATTATAGTGACACCCCCCCCTTTCATTCCTAATTTTACTATTATTAATTAATTAATTATTGATTAGCACATCACAAATTAATATTTGTAAGACATTTAAATATGTTTATATTTCTCTCTCCAAATTAAATAACCAAATTTTAAAATAATATATCATGATCAACTTTATGTCGTGAGAATCAAAATTTAAAATTATATTTTGAATATTTGATAACCTACATAATATATATTGATTTTAATTAAAGTAATTTTAAAATTTTACATATTTTATACATACAAAAAATCCATTTTTTCCTCAATTAACCCGTGCATCGCACGGGTACTATTTAGTATATTATAAAAGAAGATTTGCCATGTGCCATTACCATATTTATTCTTTACCCACCTAAATTCATTGATTTTTCGCCGTATTTTGTAATTTATAAAGATATATTGTTATATTTATTTATGGTAACTAATGTGATTAAAGTAAGTATATATTTTGATTATATTAATCAATTAAATCATTAAATTTTAAATGGATTTTGATTTTATATAATATGGTAATTAATTTATTAAATTTTATGAATTTTTCATTATTATGGTAATTTTTTGTTTATTATCATTATTTTATAATAATTTACCGTAAATATGTATCATAATGATAAAAATGATAATAAATTATTATGTCATGTTAAATACTAATGAAATTTTATGAATAATAATGAAAATTACTGTCATGCTTTATATTTATTGTCATTATTTTATTTTATAAAAAAATACAATAAATTGCTTCAAAAATATACAATAAATATGTTACAACACTATATTAATTCTTTTTTTTTTACCAAAAATCTCTTTTAAATTTTTTATTTTATTTTTATATTTATAAAAATAATGTATTAAATGCTTACCTGTTATAGTGACATTTGTTGTATTTATATGTGTTTAAGGTGGTTGGATTCCTAGGCACGAGACTCAACACCTTTCATAGGAAATATCTATCGTGCCAATGTTGTAACAATGATCTAGAAATAGGCTAGGTTAGGCCAGACTAGGCTTTGATAGGCTTGAACTTGACCTATGTTATTAAAGCCTGGCCTAACATTTTTAAAAGGCCTATATAAAGTGTGAAAAAGAGAAAAAAAAAATCTTTTCAATCTACTGTTCTTACTAACAACAACAAAAAAAGCATGATTAAATAGGTTGGCCTATCAAGTCTAATATGCTTCTCTTAAAAAAGAAAAATGAAGCTTGGACTTTTTACTTAAAAAGGCTTTCTAGAAAGCGTAAATTTGGCCTTTTTAATAAATAGGTTAGGCCTGACTAGATCTTACGCTAGCTAAGTTATAAGCACTCAACAAGCTGCTTAGCATATTTCCGCTCCTATCTACTATGAATAATGATAAAAGAAACAAAGAAAAAAAAAGTAAGTGCATAAGAGTGTTGAGTGAAAAGAAAGTGATGAATTAATAATTCATGTGTGTGTGCATTCTTGTCAAGAGTGCCTAGAGTGTTTTTTTTTTTGTGAGGTATGTGTGTGTTCGAGAGAGAAGGAATGGTGTATGAGGCGAGTGAGAGAACTTGTAGTATTCATGTGTGAGTGGTTTTATAGTGTTAAACAAGGAAAACAAATGGAGACAAGTAGAGTGACTGCATGATTTTTTTTTAAAATTATTTTTTCTTATTGTTTAAGATTTTTATTTTATATTAATTTTAAATTAAATTTATATATTATATTTAAGTCTTAAATATTTTGTGCTTGTAAATATGTCACTTTTTCTTTAGGTCATGTGTTTTTTTTTTCATTTTTAATCCCCATAATTTTTTTTTTCAATTTTAGTTCCTATAAATTCTCTTTTTCTTTCATCTTTAATTTATTTATTGTAATGATAATGTGGCAATAATGACATAGCACTATTGTTAATGTGAAACTTTTTACTGATGTGACACTAATGAAGTGGCGCTATGCTGATGTGGTACAAGATGACATTATCACGACCTAATCTTTTATTGATGTGACACATGCATTGGCAGATCCACAGTGGGGGCAATGGGAGCAATTGCCCCCAGAAAGTATTTTTTTTTTACTTAATATGCCAAGTAATTATTTTTTTTTGCCCCCACAAAAAAAATAAGTATTGCCCCCATAAGATAATTATTTTAAAAAATGAATGTAAAAAGTTATAAAAGATAAAAGAGAAAATAAATTAATACTAATTTTACCCATAGAAAAAATAAATTGACACTAATTTTACTCACAGAAAAATAAATTGGTTCTAATTTTACCAACTTTACCTTTTTTTAATTTTAATTGTTTCCAATTTCTCTAATACCTAATATGAAAATGTGTAGATTATAATAAAAATTTGTAGAAATTTAAGTATTTTCATTTTTTTTATGTCATGAAATTATGTCTTTTATAGGAGCTTATAATATTTTTTGTCAGTGAAAATATTATAGACTATTTTTTTGCCCCCACTAAAGAAAATTTCTGGATCCGCCACTGGACAATAAAAAACACTAGATTAGTGACTGAAAATGATATTTAATCCAACTTTCAAAAAGTGCTTTTTATGTATGACCTGGTGAGACGACATAAATTGAATGGCACTAACGTAGTAGCGTCATAGAATTAATCAAATCAGCTGTGTAATTAGCCATGAACTTTTCTTATTTTACAATGTTTCATTAGTAACTACCTTAGTGGCCTTAAGCCAGAGAGGATAGTGACAATTGTAAGTAGCGTACGTAACAATTAACAAACTAAAGCTATTTTAATTTGCTCAAATCCCGTCATCATAAGGCACGGAAGTAGTATCAAGCCAACCATCACCATTGATGAACTCCGAAACTGTGAAGTTATAGGCATCACCATAATCCATCAAATGGTACCCAAACCATTGCACACGCTTATCTGTGCTGGAACCAGGTCCATAGTTGTCATACTCTCCGTAATACAAATTGTCCAATCCTTGCTCATTATTCCACTTTGCCCAACCCTTTGGGTCAATGAAGTCATCAATGTAGGACTCAAGGTAAACGGTGCGAGAATAGACCCTCCATGGCCTCCCAAGGTAGCTCTTGAAGCTGCTAGAGTTGGAATAGAGATCAAGGGTGGCTATGATTGAGCAGTTTTGAAATGAGATGCCAGTGTCCTCATCAGGGCTATCTCTGGATTGTGCAGTGATGACTGTGAATTGGTTAGGCAATGGCTTTCTGGATATAATGTTGCATTCTTGTAGAATCACTGCTGCATTCCCAAATATGTAATCTATGGTCCCATAAATGTCACACTCTCTATAGAATTGTCTAAAGGAGTGAACATATAAAGTGTCTTGGTAGCCATAAATTGCACACCTGTAAAAGGCAGTTAAGTCTGCATTCACCCTCAAGGCCACTGCTTGATGCTTCTCTGGCCCTGCGCTGTTCTCGATCGCAATATCACGTGCCAGAAAACCATCACCAGAGATAGCTGATAAACATAGAGAGCATAATCATGTAATTGCCATTTTGATCACTTCAGAGAAAAATTGGCATAAAACAAGCACTAATCAGTTTCGCTAAACAAGGAGAAATTATTGTATGGTGGAAGACAATGGCCTGTTTGAATAAGTTTATTAAGAAGTACTTCTGAAAAAAAAATAAGAAAAAAAAATAAAATGAACTTTTTTATAAGTTAAAATTAACTTATTCCTAAGCTAATTTGTAGAAACTCTCTTATATAGTTTCTGATTTTTTCTAAAAGATGAGAGAATTTCTACAAATTAACCTGTGCGCAAGTTAATTTTAGTTTGCGAAGAAGTTTATTTTATTTTTTTCTTTTTATTTTTTTTTTCTAGAATGATTTCTGAATAAACTTACCCAACCAGATCCTATATGATCTGGACCAATCTCTAATGTATGAGATTGACCAGGAGAAGGACCATGCAGTCTAGACATGTAATAATTTCTCCTGAACAAGACCTACTTAGAAAGACAAAGATTCATAAATTTTTTTTGTTCTGTTACTTCTCTGCCTATGCCAAGTGGTAACCAATGCATGACAAATAATTAATTGCACAAAATTAGAAAAGCGTGCAAAGGCTTCACCTAGAGTTGCAGATCTGAAAGTGGTCCAGCCATCACCACCGACGCTTCTGTTACCAGTTATGACTGTGACATCACTTCCATCGCCAAGAATCATAATGTTGGTCTTATAGCTTGGGATTTCCACATTTTCCTCGTAAATCCCTTCTTTGACATAGATCACTATCCTATCCATGCTGTTATTTGGAGCAAAGTTGATGGCCTCAGTGATGGTGCTGAAGTTCCCAGTTCCATCTGCAGCCACAACAAGCATTTCATCTGGGTCATATTCTTCTTCCCCATCCGAGTCTTGAAAGAGCCTTTGGTCACTGCTTGATAGCCACTTTGGAGCATTTATCAGAGGCTGGTTATTCTTTTTCCCTTTGGGAGTCCCCATCTCTGGCTTAGGGAGCATTGAAAGTGAGTTACTGACATGCTTGTATGTGTTGATAACAGATTTCACCAGAGATGGCTTCATGGTGCCAGAAGCAGAATCTAGGCTTTCTAGACATGTGTTCTTGTTGGTGAGGGCTGCACTGAGGTAGGCTCTTGCATCAACTATGTTCTTGGAGTTGGAGGAACGGACCCCTGACAGTGATCTTTTCAAAGAAGCCAATGTGGATTGGTGGAGTTCCCTGCAGTCTTGAACTGCTCCTCTTTGCTTCTCTATGATGTTTGAGTGTCCAACACTGTGGAAGAGATTTGAGAGCTTTGTGGTTTCAGATATTGCTACTTGGAGGGACTGAAGGAGGTAGTTGATTATGTTTGGACTTATGTTTATTGAGATGGATAGCTTCAATGAATTGAAACAAACTTCTGGGTATGGAGTGGTTCTGCAGAAAGATTTTAAGGAAGAGAGATTGGTATGAAGTGTAGTGGAAGCATTGGAAGAGTTGACAGCACAAGTTTGTGAGAAGAAGATTGCAAACAGAAGGAAGAAGAGTTTATGAGATGAATAAGCCATGAAAAATAAGGAAAAAAGTAATGGAAAGTAAACAAAGGTGGAGTTGTTGAGAATTTGACTCCCTTAAATAAGACACTTTCTGGGGTAAAGGAGTGATGGGGACACTGATTAGAATCTAAAGTAACACGGGGTTTGGTTGAACTAATGAATTATTATAGCTGGAATTAATATCTGCCACTTACCATATTGATTTTTCCTCTTTTGAGTTTAGTTGGGGGCACCTTTTTCTTTGGTTTCTCTTGAAAGACTTCTTTTTATTAGTATTTAATTAAAGAGTAATGATATTTAGATACTCATAATTTGCAAACATTTCACCAATATTTCTTATTTTTCTATCTCTTTCTCTCATATTATATCATTAATCTTATCAATCATTTATCTTTTCTTTCTTCATGTCTCTCTCAAAGTGTATGCACATCTTAGATCGTAGATGTCTAAGAATCATTTGTATTAACCAAATGAAATAAGAGGCAAATTATGAGAAATAAAAAGTTACATTACTTTTTGGGTTAGTTGAGTAGCAAGTTGCTCTTGGAAGAGGATAATGTAAAAAATCATGTATTTTCTATGAAAGAGAGTAGACTCTCAGACAGGAAGACATTGGCTGCATGTTAGGTCATTCCTGTTTTCCTTTTGGAGCTGGCAGTGAAAATAATGCAAGGCGGCATGGTGCGCCACAGCTACTAATAAATTGAGGGACCTGGCTCAAAGTACTTTGAGCTCAGCACAGAAGTTCAATTGATGTGTTTCCGTGAAGGTGTCCAATTACCCATTTGGGTTTTCTCTCGGTTTTTGGATCATCATGCTCATAAAATTTCAAGGTTACGTACTCTGCTAAAAGGTTCATGGTTCTGACACTGGGCAACCTTTTGGTTAATATATTCTTTATTTTATTTTTTGGAAGGGTGTAACCGTGAATGATGGAATAATATTGCAACCCGTGAGGCGGCTTCAAAGACTGGATTACCCCCCACAAGCGGTTTGCATTGAAAAAAGTTCTGTATTTTTAGTCACCGTAACATTAATACGAAAATATCTATTAATTTTGTTGATGATTAATCTTTAAAAAAAAATTTAATTGGTAATTTTTAGTGGAATCTTTTTTTTTATTTTTTATTCATAAGATTCGAACTGAAATCTTACTTGAGGAGATCAAGTCCAATTTCACTCGGATCAATTGGTTCTATGTACTTAATTTGCTCCCTTTTGAACATGATGCTAATTAATTCATAGTCTAGTAGTCCTTTATAAAATTGCATGTAAATATGCAATTAATTGATCATTCCTATGAAACCATTTATGCTTCGTTAATAGTTAACTAATGGTTTGCATACAGCACCTCCAGACAACTTGACTTTGTCTCGTGAAATCACAAGTCAGAATACTCAAGTAGTCAAGCGTCATGCTCGTTTGTCCACAAATCTGCCAAATCTCACGTGTGGAGAGATTCTTTTTTCGTATAAATATTTATATTTACAGCACAAACGAAAAAGAGAAAGAATATTTATATAGATATTAACACATTATTGTCTCTTATCTGTTCACACTTCACGTGAAAAAATAGCGAATAAAGTGATGGAACCCCGTTCCAAAAAGAAAAGGAAGAGTTTTAGTCCCTTATATTTTCCTATGATTTACTAGTTTAATATGCGTTCTAAAAATATTGAACCAGGTACTCAAATAATTGAATTTGTAATGTGATATGCTCTCCGCTCCTTTTTATATATATAAAAAATAGTCGGTGTATTTTTTTTGTTCTATATAAGAAAATATTGACTCTATTTTTTGGGTATAATTATAAGAAATATAAATTTATTTCTAGATGTGTTAATTACTTTTTTTATTTTATTGTGAAGTTTATGCTAACAAGATATTCATTTATTCTCTTTATAAGTGGATATATTCAAATTTAAATGACTAGCTATTGGAGCACCTTTTTGCATGAAGGACAATTATTAGTGAAAAAAATCATGACTTATTAATGTAATTTTTTTCCCTACAAGAGCAAGACAACCCGTATTGTCATTAAATATATAAGTCATTACTTAAATTAAGGGTGTAAATAAGTCGTAACTGACTTGCGAATCCAATCTACCCAACCCATCTACATTTCAACGGATTGGGTTGGGTTATCAGATAGATTTGAGTTCATTTTGGTTTACCCAATTATAATTGGGTTGAGTGTCAGGTTAACCCATTTTGTCGAATTATCCAAGATAAAAAGTATCAAACTGACCATTTTCATCTTTATTATGTAATTCAAGTAATTGTTAGTGTTGTTTGAAACATGCATTAGGACATGTATTTTTCTTGTGATAGTGTTGTATTTGGATAGTTGGACTTGTATTTTAATTTAGACATGCATTGGAGCCTTTAGTAACAAGACTAATTTTTTACTGTGCTTAAGTCGAAGTGATCTATTTGTGAGTGATTTTAAACCTCTTGCATAATGTATATTGTCATTTTGATTGTACACGATTATTGTTTAGCTAGCTTTTGCATATTTAGATGCCTTGATTTTGAAATAGTTGAACCAATTAGGTACTTCATTTTTCTTAATTTTTGGTGATTTTTTCGAATTTCAAAATGTTATTATTTTAATTAGTCCAAGGACGGATGCAGGTTAAGCACTATGGGGGCAATTGCCCCCCACAAGATAATTTTTTTTACTTATATATATTTGATAAAAAAAATTGCCTCCATAAAAAAAAGGTGTTGCTCCCATAGACAAAGTTTTTTAGATGAATGTAGAAAGTTATAATTAAGAGATAGAGAGAATAAATTGGTATCGGTTTTTACTGTTTAATATCCTTCTAACTTTTACCGTTTTGCTCCTATAATACTAAACACATACAGTAAGTCAGTGACACAAACACACATCTTGATTCAATTGTAATTTATAAAAGCTTAAATAAGTAATTTGAATTTTTTTATCATAAAATTATGTATTTCGTAAAAGTTTATAATATTTTTCTTCTGTAAAAAGATAATATATTGTTTTCTTGCCCCCACTAAACAATTTTTTGGATCTGTCCCTGAATCAGTCAACCCAACTATCTAACTCCAACCATCCCAATTAAGGTCGAGTTGGTTTGGATTGAATTGATTAACAAAAACTAGCAATCCGAACCCAATTATATTTCATTGTGTTGGGTCTTAAATTAGACCAAACTCAACTCAGCCCAAGCTTCTCACACCTTCATGACAACTTTCCTTATTTATCTTGAACTAAAAACACCTAGATGACTTTAACGGAGATAAACCACCCTAAAGAAGTATCAAGTTCAATAGCTAAAACCGACACCTACACTTAACATGGATCTATTAGAGTAAGAACAACATCTTAAGTAATTCAAACCCAAATAGATTCAATCACGTGACTTCACACGTGGCTCTTAACAAGCTTAACGACTTTTCTCGTCAAATGTGTCTATATACATGGGAGCTTTCCTCAGGTATGGATAACTTTATTCATTCTCACCATTTCTCATACATTTTTTGACTAGTGTGTCGGAATCTCTATAGGTGTCACCACCAAATTTGCCCAAAAATTGTCGAGATCCACTGTGTCTTCCACTGCACTGTTGACCAGAATCTTATCCTTCGAGTCATGACCTACCGTTTCTTTGATTTCAAGTTCCATCTATCTCATAAGGAATCAAATTGGCAAAATTCTTATCTAATAATCGACTTTAGGAGTACTCACAAATACCCAAGATATACCAAACATAATTCAGGTACATACCTAGTACATCTATGGTTTAAGTCTCTAGGTACTAGGCTAAATTAAGTTTGAACTTATGTTGGTAAGCCACTAGGAAACCCTCTAGGTTAATTTAACAACTAAAATAGAACTATGGATAAATAGCCTATTTAGTCCTTGAATTATGCATTTGCTGACAATTTAGTCCCTACATTTTTGAAATGACCAATTTAGTCCATAGATGTGTAAATGTTGCGACAAAATAGTTCAATCGTTAAGTATGTGCCATTTCCATTAACGTTGAGTGCATACGTGGCATGTCGTTGCTGACGTAGCATATCCACGTGTGCAAGGGGCGTTCCACGTTAGCACACAATGTTTTGGACTAAACTGTCAGTGAAAAAAATAATTTTTACTGTTGTTTTTTAAGTTTACATAGGTAACGACTATTTGAGTAAAAAATTTGAAAAACCTTCTTCATTTCATTCAACAAGGTTGTCGTCCTTCATCCTTCTTTTCCGATTGGATTCGCCTTCATCCTTCTTCTTCTTCGATTCTCCATCATCCTTCTTGTTCTTCTTCCATTTTTGTTAATGGAGGTGGTATGACAGAGCAAACTCGAATGAATTCGGTTGCCAAAAAAACAAAATATAACTTTTGCAAGTTACTATCAAAATGGTCCTTGACATTTGACACTTAATGTCAAAATGGTCCTTAAAAAATATAACTAACTGAAAAAATGGTCCACATGATATAATAAATGTGCATTCATACTGAGAGGGTGAATAATGTTACTAGGAGTCTTTGGAGACTGACTTGATGAATGTATGGACTATGCATTACCTTTGTAAAGCTTGTGGTGGATATCTGAGGTTTGGACAAGTGTTTTATTTGGTATTAAAAAGAGGATTCAAGGATGATTTAACTCCGTTGGATAATGATCAGGATGTGTTGGCTATGTGTAACACAGCTCTCGCCAATCCAGACAAGGAAGTGCATATATATATTTTGAGCATGTGTTAGATGTCATGCCAGAGATACCCATTGATGTTTTGCCTGATGTTGTTGATGAGCCATTTGTTGACAACACAAACGTAGAAGTGCCTAAGAGTGAGGATGCGAGTGTAGATTAGGGTATTGGAGTTGATGTTCTAAATGAAATTGACAAGATTCCCAATATGAATGCACGTTTATTATATCACGTTGAGGACCATTTTGTCAGTTAGTTATATTTTTGAAGGACCATTTTGACATTAAGTGTCAAATGTCGATGACCATTCTGACAATTACTTGCAAAAGTTAGTTTTTTTTTTTGCCAACCAGCTTCACACCACCTCCATTAACAAAAACGGAAGAAGAAGAAGAAGGATGAAGGAGAATCAAAGAAGAAGAAGGATGAAGGTGAATTGAATTGGAAGAAAAAGGATGAAGGACGGTCGGATAATAACCTTGCTGAACGAAGTGAAGAAGAAGAAGCTTCTTCAAAATTTTCACTCAAATAGTCGTTACCTACGTAAACTTAAAAATCAATAGTAAAATATTTTTTTATTGATAATTTAATCCAAAACATTATGCGCTGACGTGGAACACCCCATGTACACGTGGATATGCTGCGTCAGCAACGATGTGCCACGTATGCACTCAACGTTAACGGAAATGAAGCATACTTAATGATTGAATTAATTTGTCGTAACATTTGCACATTTGCGGACTAAATTGGTCATTTAAAAAATGTAAAGACTAAATTATCAGCGAATGCATAGTTCAGGGACTAAATAGGCTATTTACCCTAAAATTATTGGGTTGCACTTTTTATTATTAATTTATTCGGTTGAGAAAAAGAGTTATGTTATTCACGTATTAAATTTCTATAACATTGTCTTTTTCTTTTTGCCTATTGCAATCTTATCTCACACTTCTTTATTATCTCTTTTCGTTAAATTACTTTTCTACAAAAAAAAAATTGTATAAATACAATTTTTGAGAAAATTTGTCATATGAAAAACTCTAACTATTTTGCAATGATCAATATATTTGGGAATGCTACTTAAAGTTTGCTGCAAATTCTCAAAAACAAAAAAAAAATGAGAAAATAAACTTATATTATCTCTCTCTCTCTCCTTTTTTTTTTTTTTTCTGCGCATATGATTGCAAATGAGTATCCCTATCGGTCATTCAGATTTTTAAATTCCTCCGAAGAATCTGCTTGCACTTAAAGGTGGGCTGCTTTTTGAACAAATATTTACATTTTAATGAATAAAATGTTGAATTAATAATTACTAGTGATGAAATTAATATAAACAAATTACAAGTGACAAATTTACTTATAGTTTCATTTTATCATCAACTTTATTAAGATAAACCATTCTCATACCAAATTAATAGATGCAACTGGTATGCATCAAAAAAATAAAAAATGATGCAATTGGTAATAAATAATCACTCTTAAAAAAAATCCAAAACCACCCCTTAGATGTCCAAAATTAGAAAATATCCTTTTGTTCACGAGACACATTAGAAACTCTCGTTATATATTGATTTGATTCTTTCCATTGAATCTATTTTTATATTTGTGATTAACAATGCACCTTTCATCTGGGTTCAATTAGGCGTTGAATTTCTTTCTCTTACATATCTTCATCACCTCGTTTGGTGAAGGTTGATTAAGATCATACTAATTTACAAAATCTCATTAACATATATATCTCTTAGAAATTTAAGGAAGGTAGGATATATAATGAGACATAAACACTTTTCATGCATTTTGGTGGTGGTCCTGCTAATTTGTCCAAGTTTAGCCAAGGGTGTGTTGGGCTTTGCATGCAACTGGGGAAGAGTTTCAACACAGCCCCTTCCGGGAGATATAGCCGTGAAACTTATGAAGGATAATGGGTTTGATAAGGTAAAGCTTTTCGAGGCTGAACCTGAGGCAATGAAGGCTCTTGCAAATTCTGATATCCAGGTAATGGTTGGAATAGCCAATGTTTATTTAGAATCCCTAACGAACACCAAAGGTGCTAACGATTGGGTGGCTCAAAATGTCTCAGCATACGTCAAAATTGGAGTTGATATTAGGTAAGTTGATTAATAATTTCCACTCTTGCATGTGATATTACGTAGACAAAGAAACATGTCACCTGAATAGAGGGAAGAAACAAGAAGCGGGATGCATGTAAACAGGGTTCTTAAGTTAAATTTGTTTGAAGTCATAGGGTCCCGCTTCGCTTTTACCTATAAAAATGGTAGTTAAAAGGATGTTATTTTTTACCACAGTTCTTTTTTTAATTAAAAAAAGACAGAGAAGGAATAGAAAATGGAAATAGATGATTGCAAATTTGCAATCCAATTAAAAAACTATATAAAGATAGAAAAAATTTGTCACTATTTCGTGTAGTGTTTTTGCATTGGAATCTTGGGTTCGAACCAAAAGTTGTTGGCACAAGTGGTTCGGCACTTGGGTCCCTTAACCAAGGTCTAGGATTCGATCCCCGGCTTGGGCATGTAGTCGCAATTGGATATACCACTTTACTCCAAAATGGACCGATCCGGTGGGAGGAGGATTAGTTTGGTGCCAAATAAGAAGTCCCAGATATCTCCTTGTTAAACCAAAAAAAAAAAAAAAAAATCTTGGGTTCGAAGTGGATAGAAAAAACATGGTTGGGAAGAGAAAAAGTTAATCATTTAGGTTTTTTGATGAAAATTAGTTATCAACAAAGTTGATGGATAATTTGTATCCATAACATGATTACCAGAAAACAAAAACAATAGTATACAAAAATAATGGGACTACCATTGTATCATCGGGGAGTTATAACTGGTTTTCTAATTGAAGGGAGAAGGGGGAGGGAGAGGTCGTGAATTCGAATCCCTCTTACTAGCATTCTAACAAAACTAACAACTAACATTGATTGATAAAAAAAAAAACATTGTATCATCATAATCTTATATAAAAAACAATGGAACTCTTTACAAAACTATATGTTTGTTATTGGTTTGGTCATGAAGATATTACCTCCGATCCTATTTATAAGAAACAAGTTATAGTGTAAAATACACTATAACTTGTTTCTTATAAATAGGTCCAGAGGTAGTACTATTTTGACATCTAAATTTTGTAATAATCTTTTTTCATGTTAGATCTACCACCAAAATTTTCCTCTATGATTAGGCATCTTATCCTTGTGTTTGAAGTTATAATAAAAACAACAAAATTATATTTTTATTGTTCCTTTTTTTTAGATGCTTAAAATTAAAATTAAGGTAAAAAAAATAAAAGACACATTCTATAATAAAAAATAAAATACAAGTTGAACATATCCTTTGAAGTTTTTTTAGGTCACAATAACATTAGTTTGTTGATGACTAATTTCTGTTGGAACCTAGCTAGCCACCTTTGGTGGGGTCTTTGCTCCTAATCACGTTTTTTCTATCTATAAGACTTGAACCTGAAACCTTACTTAAGGGGATCGAGTCCAGTACCACTTGCACCAACGACTTGTTAGAATATCCTTGAAGTTTGATGGCATATGAATGTTTTACCATTATTGAAGGTAAGTTTAAATGGAGTTATAAGGTTGACTTAGTGGTGAAGGGAGAAAAGAGGGAGACAGGGATGGATGTAAGGGGGGCGTGTTGGGGCTTTAGCCCCCCTCCCTCATACTTTCTTGTAGTATATATCTTTCTCTTTTTTAATTTGCACAACCAACAAAGAACTGAATATTATAAATCTGACTTGGTATTGTCATAGGATTGTTCCAATAGCACCATGCTACTAATGAAGTAACAGTTTACATAGATAACAACTGTGGTAGTATATCCCAACAAGTATATCAATATCTACCCCAATGTGACAGTATACCCCATTAAACTATACCAAAAACTAAAGCATGATTATATAAACTTTTGGTGCCTTTTACCAAAAAATCATACACACTTTTCTTGACTTTCTTGAAACTATATATATAATAATAATATATATTAATTAATAAATCTGATTAAATACTAATTTTTTTTATAATATATGTTGTCACTGATTATAATCTAACCCACAAAAATATATATACTAATTAGATCTGATAAGAATGACATCTTTATGACTTTCCATCAATTGTTATTACCTAGGCTAACTATGCTTTGTATATTATTATAAGTCTTCATTTATCTATCTATATATCTAATTATTAACATTAATTATTATTAACATTATATTATAAACATATTCATATATATTATATATAATTGTTATAAAATTTGATGACTTTTAGTAATTATTATATCTAATGAATTTGTTCCTCTTCTTGATTGTGAGACTATTATTGTCAGTCCTGTTCGATTGTTTTTGTGCTTGTGAGGTCAAAAAGTCTTTTAAAACTTGAAACAAAAAATTAGTACAAGTTATAATATATAAAGTTTTTAGCAACAACCTTTTTAAATAAATTAAGACATGTGTTTCTTTCTTTTATCATTTGAAATAAAAATCAATTTTAGTTTTACGTGTAAAACTAATAAATAATTTTATAAAAATATTCTAGCAAGTTGTTCGAACTATAGAGTTAGTTGTTAGGAGGAACGCTAATGTAGTGGCTCATGCACCGGCATGGGTAGCTAAATCCTTTGTTACTCCACAAGTTTTTGATCTATCTCCTATTTGTATTTCTCAACAGATATCTAATGAAATGCAATAAGTATGTTTTGATAAAAAAAAAAAAAAGTATTTATTTACTAGAAGTTAGTAGATATTTAAATAATTTAAATAAAATATACTTCAATCCCCCCTTTTATGGTTTCCTGGATCCGTCCCTAGAGGAAGGGATAGGTCGTAGATGTGTTTATGGTCTTAACTAATATTTACATGACACATAGTTAAATTTTTTTAAATTATATAAAAAAATTAATAATATTTGATTATATGTCACGTGATAATTAATTAGGAATTATGTGATGGAGGACTAGTAATAATTTTTTCACTTTTGAAACTCATACAGGTATGTTGCTGTGGGCAATGAACCTTTCCTGCAGTCCTACGGGGACAAATTCATACACACTCTTCTTCCAGCAATCAAAAACATAAAAGCCTCCATAGACAAAGCTGGCCTGGGCAAAAAGGTGCAAGTGACCACCCCTCTGAACGCAGACATCTACGAGACTGCTAGTGGCCTTCCATCCGGAGGAGACTTTCGCGCAAATGTTACCAAACCAGTTGTTGAAGTACTCGAGTTTCTCAACGACAACAATGCTCCTATAGCCATCAACATCTACCCGTTCCTCAGCCTCTACTACGACTCCGGGTTCCCGAAGGAATACGCCTTCTTCAACGCCACATCGGATTCATTAGTTGATGGTAAGATCACGTACACCAATGCCTTTGATGGAAACCTTGACACCCTTGTGGCTGCCCTAGAGAAGCATGGGGTTGGATCAATGCCTATTATTGTTGGGGAAGTTGGGTGGCCAACGGATGGTGCTGCCAGTGCAAGCAACTCCAACGCTGAAAGGTTCTACCAAGGGTTAATTGAACGCATAAATCAAAAGAAAGGGCCTCCTAGGAGGCCCCATGAGATGCCAGATGTGTACATGTTTGGATTGTTGGATGAGAATGCCAAGAGCATTGAGCCTGGTGACTTTGAGCCACATTGGGGCATCTTCAATTATGATGGGAGTGTTAAGTTCCAAGTTGACTTGGGAAGTGGGAAAAAGCTTGTGGGTGCCAAAGGGGTGAAGTACTTGAAGAAGCAATGGTGTGTGCTTTCTCCTGATGCTAATGTTGATGATGACCCCAAGATTATGGAGGATAGCTTGAAGGTTGCATGTGATGGGGTGTCAACTGGGTGCACCACTTTGGGTAACGGGTCTTCTTGTGAGAGGTTGGATAATAGGACCAAGGCTTCATATGCGTTCAATGAGTACTACCAATTTGTGACCAATCAAAGCAAAGATGGATGTGAGTTCAATGGTTTAGCAACCATCACTGACAAAGACCCTTCACCCCTTGATGGTACTTGCAAATTTGATATTGGGCTTGACGTGGGGCAACTTGCTACCAGCCCTTCACCTGCACCAACACCTGAACCCGGTCCAGACAGGCCTAGTCTTGGGTCCAGGGCATCGGACCCTGGGTCCAGGGCATCAGACCCTGGGTCCAAGAAGTCCTTGGCCGTGGCAACTAAGAAACCAAACTTAATTGTCATGGTTGCAATGGTATTTAGTTTGATGCTTGTGATCATCCTTTGATCTTTCATATACTTTAGCTTTAATTTATGTTTTTTTTTTAAATCCTAGCTAGACATCAGAATAACACAAGAAAGTTATTCGTTTTATGAGAGTTAAGTTAAAATAAATCTAGGACTTTCACATCTTGATAGAAATGATATGTAGTGTTGAACATAATGTATATATGATCAATGATATATGCTGATTTTCATATCCATTAGTTTCACTTAGGATTCGGGAACTAGTTTCTTACTCCTACCTTTTGTCAATATTACTAATTAAAGTGGTAATGTGATTCTCACGTTCTCTTTTAAGTTGTATGCTAGCTTAAAATTGAAAGATCATGATTAATGTGACAAAAAGCACAATAAATGGTACACCTCAATAATATGATGGGGACTAGAAAAATAGCACACATATAATGCTCACTTACTTTCACAAAATTAATAAAGAAAAAATCTTTCCATTTTTTCATTTTTCTTGAATAATACAGTATGTTATATATATACACATATATACAATTGTTTAAATTGCTTTTAATCGATTCAACCAAATAAAATAGTGTTTGCGTCTAGTATGAAACAGGTTGAGATCACATCCCTCCGTCATGGATCTTTTCTTCAAGCATATCAAATCTCAAACCAATTGCTTTATTGTGATCGATGAAGAGAATGATAGGAAGCTTTCAGACCCTAAAGCATTATTTCTTCATGTAAAAAACTTGCAAAGAAAAAATCTTTTGGCCGGAAAAGGAGCAAGTATTCATATCTTTGAAAAAAAAAACAATATTGAAAAACTATTTTCAATTATGCAGGCTTTGACAACTATCCCATTGCACTGGTAACGCATTCCCACCCATGCTGCTCTAAGAAAAAGAAAATGAAATGTTGACATTCCTGTATAAAAGGAGGCAGCAAACCCACAAAGAGGTATATCTTTCTACCCAAAAGCTGAAGCTCCTTGCCTAGGGTTAGGTTTGGATTGGTGAAAGATGAAATGAAATATAATGGTCTTTTGTTCTGTTCTTTGGATTGCTAAAATAAGAATGAAATATAGTGGAAATTAGCTAGTAGAACATATTCATCCTATTTCATGGTTTACTTTCATCTTATTTTTTTCCCTCCCAATTTAAGAGGAATGAGATGGAATGAAAATTTTGTTCCATTTCATCATAACATATCTAAATAATAAAATTGATGTTTTATTCTACTACCTCCATTCCAAAATTCTTGATGTTTAAGGTTAATGCACACAGTTTAAGAAATATATACTACTCACAAATAATACATTTAATTTAAAATACCCTTATCTATGATAGAAGTAGTTGTGAAAATCTAGACCATGTTAAATAAGGGTATATGTGGCAGAAAATAATTAATGAGACTTGAAATCTGTAAAACATCAAGAGTTTTGAATAAAAATAAGAAGCTAAAACATCAAGAATTTTGGAACGGGGGGAGTATTAAGTTTCATTCTAGTTCATTCCATTTTTTTAATTGATTCTATCATATCTCATCTCTTTCAATCAATTCATGCAAACACATAATTAATCTAAGGTTTTCACTAACTTGAGTATCTAAATACCTTTTGTAGGTATTCACGCCTTACACTTAGAGAAGTTAAAACCATATCACAACAAAGAAAAACAATATTTGAAAACAGAGGTCACTAACTACACATGACACATTTCTCTCAAGTTTAAAATAGGTTCAAATTTTCCTTTGGAAGGGAGAAGCGCATTAATCAATTTTTGTCCAAAACTAAAACGCCAAATGTTTAGATGTATGGAAAAACAAGCATACAAAATTATTTCAAATACAAGTGTAGGTCATTTATGGAAAAAAGTCAAATTACACAAATGTCATAGGTGGTGAAAATTGTCAAATGCCTATGTTGTCAAGATAATATCTTACCTGCGATGGGGAAAAGGTAACAGAGTGTTGACAGTTGGCACCTATATATATTTGTATAAAAAGAAAAAATAGTTGTGCTTGTTTGTCATAATCTGCTCGAAACATTTTCTACAGAAAGGAAAACTCACCTTACCAAATCTCTTAAACAAAAAGAGGAAAATGCAAGAACAAAATTAATGAGAAGATGACAAGTATCATTATTTCTGTACAGATTTAATATACTTGTTGATGAGAAGCACCTAACTCTCTGAATACAAATAGGGAAATTATTAACGTGAGTTTGGATGAGTGTTAAAACGTACATATAACATATTATCTACTTTTCACGTTAAATTAAACATAAACGTATAAGCTACAAAGACACTAATTAACTTTAAGCTGAACTCGAATTTGATAAATCACGAAGCCAACCAAACATGCATTAAATAATCAAGTACACATATTAATAAAGTGAATACCAAACCATAATCTCTGCAATTATTTTATAATTATTATTTTCTTTGATCAAAATGATCACTTGACGTACGAAGTATGTATGGTCAAGGCAAAATGTGGCAGTGTTTCAAACTCTAAGTCCAGGAGTGAATGTTACACCGGTTGAAGGTAACCATAGATCCCCCAAAATGAGATTGGCCACAGTGAAATTAAAAGCTTGGCTAGAATAATTTATCACATGGTACCCTGGCCATTTGACTCTGTTATCAAGCCTAGCACCTGGTCCATAATTCTTGTACTCAGCATAGTACAAAGTGTCCAAATACAATGTTCCATTCCACTCTAGCCACCCTTCTGGACTCAACAGGTCACTGATGTAGGACTGCATGAAAATTGTTCTAGAATATGCCTTCCATGGTCTTCCAAGGTATGTTGAGGTGGTGTTAAGATAGGGCACAAGGTCATAATCTGCTGAAATGTTGCAGAATTGGATGGAGAAACCGGACGATTGGGTTGGGCACATTTCCCCTTGTGCTGTGATTGTGTTCTTCTGGCATTCTAAGCCTTTCTTGACCAATATTGTGCAGTTTTGGAACACTGCATTGGCATGGCCGAATATGAAATCCACTGTGCCACTAATTTTGCATTCTCTGTAGAATTGACGCAATGAGTGGGCATAGAGGCTGTCTTCGTAGCCAAAGATCCCACATCGGTAGAACACAGAGAGGTCGGAGTCTGATCTTAGCGCAACAGATTGGTTTCTTTTGGGTCCTGCAGTGTTCCTGAAGGTAATGCCTTTTGCTATAAATCCTCTGCCATTCACAGCTTCACCATATATAAAAGTAAAAGAATAAGAATTGATTGAGTCAGAAATTTCAGCAATTGAATGAGACAATTACCTACACACATATCTAAACTTATTAAAAAGAATTTTTTTTCTTTTTATATTGAAGGTGATTTAACATTTTACTAAAAATACAAATTAAAAAGTTTAAAGTGAAACAATTTTTTTTTTCCAATTTTCATAATAATTTGTCACAACTTTTTTACTATAAAAATATGAGATAAAAGGAGTGATGTAATTAATAAAAATACTAGAAAATATAATGAAAAACTATCATAAGAATAATATTATTCTTTAATTTAATTAGAATATATACATTTGCAGTTTTTTACACTATCATTAAATTTTATGTATTCATGTATGATAATATTGACCTATATATAATAATAATAATAATGTAATATCTAAAGTGATTTTTAATTAGTTTACAGGGTAAAATTCATTAGATTCATTGTCTCAAAATTAAACTAATTATTATTTTTCTTCCTACTATTACAAGTAAAGTGCCCTTACCAAAGGTGGCTGTCTTGAATGTGGTTATATTTTCGCTACGACTAAGGTTACCGGAGATAACAGTGGCATCCATACCCTCTCCAATCACCACAAGGTTCCACTTCTTCTTATTAATCACAACGTTTTCAGTGTAAACACCCTTCTTTATGTGTATCACAAAGCGTCTCATGCTATAGACAGGTGCTGCTTCCACAGCATCCATCACCTTAGTAAAATTCCCAGTCCCATCAGCAGCAACTACAGCATCCACAGGCACCCCATTTCTCTGCAGAAGCAGCATCTTGTCCTCTGGTTCAACCCATGAAGGAAATTTGCCCCTACTATTTCTACTGAAATCATTCAAATAAGGCTTCACCTGGGTCAGTAGCTTTTGGAGGAACCACTTTGCTTGGTCAATTTCGGTGGATATTAAACCCTTCACATTCCCATTTGTACCTTCAAAACCATCCATGCATGTGTCTGTATTCGCAAGTACAGCGCTCAGCCATGTCCTCAAATCAGAGCTCAGATTCCCAGTACTGTTATGCTTCCCTGCAGTAAATAATATAGTATAAATTTTATGTTACTAATCAATTAGAAATATGGTTTTTTAAAGTTATTATAAAAATTAGCAACTTACCCTGCATGACAACACGTGAATAGATAATAAGTGATCACTAATTTACCATACACCACAATATGTGCACATGTGACAAGATAATAATGTTAATACTATTAGTACATTTTTATTAAATTAATTCTAAATAACATATACCCGTATGTATTTTATTATTACAATCGATTAGGATGGTGAAAAGTGAAGAAATTTTTTATCAACATAAAGCTGTTTTTGTTCATTTAGTATACACGAGTATGCAATGTTACATTATATCGTGGTTGAGATTAGTTTTACAGAATGGGAAGCAACTTAAGACAAGGGATGATTGATACCTTGGGGACTTTGAACAGCGGAAATGGACCAGCTGAGTTCATCAGCTGACAAGTCTAACAAATCGAGACACGCGGAAATGGCGTCAGAAAGATGAAAGTCATTATTGACATTGCTGAACTCAAATTTGAGAGTGGAGGTAACCTTTTGCAAAACATCACCTACCGTTGTCACCGAACCTATGAATTCATAAGGAGAAACTTTGAGGCTACCGAGTCCCGCGAATTCAGAGCGAACAAAGAAGAAGAAGAAGAAGAAGATGATGAATGTGGCGGTGGGAATTGGAGTACTCAGTTTTTTTGTCAAGAAAACAGCCATTGGAGTGAATTAAGCCTAAGACGTGTGACAAATGTTTGTGGGGTTAATAAAAGGGATAGTATTGTTTAATGTTTAATATTTGGAAGAAAGTTCCAAAGTCATGGGAAGAGAATGATGAAAGAACGCGTTGTTTGATGAAGGAACATATTGGTTGATGGAAGTAAATTGTAATATATATGTATAAAGGGAAATTGAAACAATTTATATCTCTTAATTTTCAACGTTAAGATATATAGTGATAAAAAAGAAGGGAAAAAATATAAAAAATATAGTGACCTACACGGTCGTTGCAAGTTTTGAAAGAATTGAAGAATAAAATCTTACCATAAAATAAATGTTAGGATTTCTATTTTGCAAAAAAGTATGAATTTTTAAGATGTTTGGTTCATATGTATGAAAAGTTTTCGTTTAAGGGAACTAATTTAGTAGGTATAGACACTCAGACTCACGGCATTTGCAGAATGGAATGAACTGGTTGGCACTAGCATTGGCAGATAGCGGAATTTAATTAAGAGGGTTCTCTGAATGAAGTGGTTAGCACTAGCATAGCATGGGCAGATAGGGGAATTTAATTAAGAGGGTTCTTTTAATCACTAAAGGGCAATAAGATGGAAGGGGCTACTCTGCAGGGTGGGATTGTCTAGTTTGAGTAATTTCAGTGTTAATTGGAGCCACTATAATTTTTTGAATAAATTACACTAATTTCTTAAAGTTTCTTAGGATTATACATAATTTTCTATGTTTTCAACATTTACGATAGCTTTTTTTTTTACAAGGGTATGTATACATTGTAATGTTCTTCAAATAATTAAGAGAGTCCTGCAGGTATTAAATTTACATTTTTTATATTATTATATGGTTGTATTTATTTCAACGTATCACAAATTATTCTTGAAAAATGAGCATGAGAATATCATATTCTCATGTTTGTTACAAGTTTTAAAAATATATTCTTAGGAGGCATTTGTTTCACGAAATCTTTTAGTATTCCCGGAAATATGAAGGTAGGAATACTTATTTCCATGTTTGTTTGGAGGTTATGAAAAAATATTCCCGGGTATATTTTATTTCCAGGAAAGTTACATTCCATTGTTTACACTTTTTTATTCCCATGGTGAGGGGATGAGAAATTTACATTCTCATGGAAATGTGGGAAGTTATTTTTTAACTCTACTATAACTTCCATTTTTACTTTTATTTTTTATTTATTATTTTAAAATTAAAAAAAATTCCCATAAATATTAAAGGCTAACTAAACGTATTTCTAGGTATGCCTGAGAATAACATTCCTAGTAACAATATTCTCGAGAATGTGATTCGGAATGCAGCATCATAACTTGAAACAAACACCTCCTTAGGCATTGTTGATTCCCCAGGAATATGAAATACTTATATACTTGTCTCACTTCTTATTTCCATGGAGAAAGGAGGGTATCTTACATTCCCATAGAAATGTTTTAATTTTTTTTTTAAAATTATCAAATCTCAACCAATCATGTTTATGAGAATTAGTATTTCAAGGAATGTAATAATCAAACCTTATGATTTTTAATGTATTTTACACACACACACGTATATCATCTTAATTTATATAAACGTGTTTAAAACTAGTTATCTTTATAAATATAGTCATATTTGTATATAACTTAGATTAGATTAGATATATTTATAAAAAAAAAAAAAATATTCCATATGTAAAACCTATATATTGAAATTTTATTTAATAATAATTAATTATTGCTATATTGATATTCAAATTTATCATTTAGAATGTTAAGAATTTTAAATATATTGAAGATAAATTATAACTAAAAAATATTGAATTGAAAAAATATGATTTATCTCATACATTCTATGGATATAAATACTAATTAATAATGGAAGAGATTGTTTAAATAACCTTTGGGGAAACCGTCAATTTAATTTTTTTTATAAAACACATTAATTTTATAAAATCTTATGTGAATAAAAAAATTAGTTGATAGGTGTAATTGCAATACGAAATAGAGACTCACCCATCACTCACAATTTTTTTTTTTTTAATTTGATCTAATGGATTTGAAAATAGTATAAATATGCTAACACAAAGAGCAGAGTATGAATAAATGCAACAACCCAAGGCTGTACAAGCCCATAATTAAGTATTCATAATTTCCATATATAAGGCAGTCCATGTATAAACATCAAGTTTGCTAACTATGAAAGATTTTTGTCTCATGGTCATAGATTATGCATATAAAGAAAATCTGAACAGAGGAAGAGAAAATATGAATGGAAATATTAACAAGTTCTGCTAAAACTATAATTTATTCATTCATTGCACATGAATGTATCTCTAGGGATGTCATGAAATTATATATGACAGAAGGCTTATCAACATCATCATGCAGGACAAATTCAATCACAAGTTTCAACTTTCAGCCCTTTCACTCCATCCCTTCTGTTAGCTCCCAGATGATCAAGATCAATATCTCCACAACTTCATGTCAAAATGAATAACAGCAAAATAACTTATTAACTGCAAGACAATGACAATATTAAGAGAAAAAAGGATAAAAATGCTAAATAGAACATACTAACACCAACCGGGATTTGCTAACTTGTGCTTTGAAACATAATTAAATTCAAAAGTCATTGCTACAATTTACAATTTAGTAACTTTGATGTTGCAAAATCTCACTGGAAATCGTAATTGGAATATACACTCAAAACTTCAGTCGTTTTATTTTTACTTAGTTTTCCACTCAAGTTACCTTTTATTATCCTGAGCAAGTGAGACATCAAATTTTTTTCCAAAATTCAATTACATTTGATTCACACTTCAGAGAAGCAAATAATCGTTGCTTCTGCATCTTTTATCACTTTTGTCACGATTTTTAGCTCTGACTGAATTCCAATTTCTTACACAATTTTTTCATAGAATAAAAAAAAAAACTATTTATTGACTAAGAAGGGAAAAGTAGAAGACAGGCTAAGGAATCAAATCACATATCATGCATTAACTTCACATAATATGCATGTTGAACAGTAATAAAACGATGAGAAGGATAGGAGAACATTACATAAACTAATTAATTCTTCTAGTACGTTGTTGTTCATCTTCTCTTGGTTTCTCAAAGTCCCCCGGAGTGATAGCAAACTCTCTGTATACAAACAACAATGCATACCGAATCTCCTTAAAGCGCCGTTGTGCGGGATTCTCCAGCAGCTCACCTTGTCATTAAATCTCACTAATGTTCGATAGCCATCATATCCGAAAGAGTTAATTACATAAACCTCCTGAGGTTTTGAGTCATTACACCTGATACTTCTCTATTTTATAACATTACTTTTGGCCCCTCTTCTTAACAGCGCCTTCTTTCCGTTAGTATTTTTAGAAAAAAAAAATAACAAATGAAAATTGGGAATATGTTATTTCATAATTGCCCCTCTCGTTTAAAGAAAAACCCATTTTGCCCTTCCCTAACGCTCTCTTTCTGAGTTGGTCGACTCTTCTATACCGTTGTTGTCCCCTCTGACCTTGCCCCCATATTTCGCTTCCTCGCCGCCGCTGTCGGAGGAGGAGGACCTGTCGTTGTCACCGTTGTCGTCTGCCCTCAGATCTGTCGTGTTCTGGCTCTTGCATAGCAGCAAGATCTCCGCAGCGGGAGATGCTTGTTCGTAGCGTCGTGGAAGGTTATGGGCGGCGAGGACGTGGACGCGCACAAGCTGCAAGCGACAGTGAACAGTGACCCGATTCTTAGAAGATCTTGAATCTGCGAGTTTTGAGGAGAGAGAAGCAATCAACGATGTGATTTGGCACACGTCCTTGCTAGATCTGAAGAACGGTTGGGGGATTCACGAGTTTCTTAAGATAATGTGAAAAACGTAGTGATCTTGAGAGAAGCAAAAGCTGGAGTGTCTCTGCCTGCAGCTTCTTGAGTTTCCGATGAAGCACAGTGCCTGTGCACCATATGATTCTTTTTTTTTTTTTTTGCCGCACTATATGATTCTTTGTTCCTTTCATTTTTTGTTCAATTTGTTAGTAATAATGGGTATGTTATTTTAAAAGGTTTATTTGCATGAATTATGGATTTGAATTGGTTTTGTTCGATGTTGGTTGTTGTAGTCAAGTGCAGTAATCCAAATCTTGTGAAATTTGTGTTTTTGGTTTAAGAATGTTGTCCATTACTGATATATATATCTATAAACTATTTGTATTAATCAATTCAAGCTAAGGATTTTTTGAGGATCTTGTAAATTGTTAATAATTGTTTGTTTGTGTTGATGATTGTTTCATGAGTGAGGGTAGCAGAAAACATATGCTGCCATTTTTTTTCCTTCTCAATGTGCCATATTTTCATGAAGAAGAAGAGGGCTTTTTGGAGAAAAAAATCATTAAAAGTCATGTGCCACTCACATGTCACTCCCCACTTAACAGTTTACACCATTTAGTCCACAAGGGGGGGCCAATGTAAAAAGTTCCTAAAAAAGTAAGGGGGTTTTTGTAGGAATAAAAAATGGAGGGATATTAAGTATAATAAGCTAAAATCTCAAAGGGGGGGGGGGGGGGGGGGGGGGGGGGGGGGGGAATCTGTGTAATTTACTCTATCTGAAAACATCACCATTTTTGGTGAAACATACTGGGTAAGAGTGCCAATATGTAAGAGGACAACGATAATCAAAGAGAACGGGCGAGTTGGTCCAAGATGACTGCACTTTGTATTCCTTCATCATCCACAATTCAACCGATTTTGTTCCGTCTCCTTGGAACCAGAGACATAAACACCCTCCAATTACCTTCAAACGAAATGTTTTGGCTTACAATCTCACTACTAAATCACGTGGCAATGAAATCTCTGATAACCTCCTTTCTATCATATCAAATGCAATAATTTTGTGACGACTATCGTTGGAGCGAACCAGCCAATGAAGAGCCCCATTCAAGAGTGACCCTGGATCTAATTCATGCCCAAGTCCTAATTCATTCCCATGTCTATAGGGAACAATACTTTCAGTGCAGCTCTAGGAATTGGTCCTCGAGGAGAAACAATGGACCTCAATGCCTAACGATAGCCTTTGTCGAGGATAAACAGTGACTACCACATAGTCATCAGCTGAAGAGTCATATCCAATGCCACATAGAACATCTTTGTGGTTAGGGTAATGACCGGTTGACGGATTCCATATGGTGAAATAAATAAAGTCAAAGATTGGAGACGCTGTGATTAAGAGTAGAAATCCTCTACATGAACCCAAAACATATATCCTCCCTTCAATAGAAGGCAAGGGATTTGGAACGTTAAAGACTGCATCTGTAGAAGCATCGTGAAGTGGTGCCTCAGTGTCTACGAGATAAGCTTTGAGATCAGAAGAGGATTTCAGAAGAAAAAGTCGGCGGGTGGGTGTGACGGCCAGGTCAAAATGGGATTTAGCAAATTGGGAATCGGAAATGAGAGAAAGCCAAGACTTAGACACGCATTTAAAACGCAATAGAGATTTCACTGGCAATCTCAACTAGATTTCTTCCATCATTTCGTCAAGGAGGGTCACAGCCAGAGGGAGAGTGGCCTTCTTTTTCATCTTTGTTTAAGGATGAACAACAAAACGAGTATACTCATCAACTAACAACAATATAGATAATCAATTATAATCTTTAAGGGATGAAAGATTTAGAAACATAAATAAACAAGATATTTGTGAGATATGAATTATTTGTATTTTGAAATTAAAAAATCGTTTGGAATATCTTGGATATCATTTCTAATTTTGTCCATGACTATTTTAAATATTTATAACTTTTACCTCTTTCAAAATCTATTTTTAAATTTATTTTCAATATTAAGTTGATTTAAATTTTGAATCTTGATATATTATATCAAATTGAAGATTTTCTATTTTAGATAAATTAAATGTTAAGATTATTTTAGTCTTAATCAATCGTAATTTTATAATAAGTCAAAATTTAAAATATATTTTAAGATTGATCAAAATTACAGTAGTTTTAAATTTTAGTTTATTTAAAAAATATTATTATGTTCATTTAATTAATATGAAGTATCAAGATTTAAAATTTAAATCAAATTAAAATCAAACTCTAAATCAACAAATATTATTTGAAAGGAAAAAAAAATGAAACTAAAATTTATTCATTTATAACATGAATGTAAGTTTAGAGATGTCACGAAATTATATATGATAGAAGGCTTTTCAACATCAACATGCAGGACAAATTCAATCACAACTTGATTAGTTTCAATCCCTTTTACTCCATCCCTTCTGTTAGCTCCTAGATGATCAAGATCAATATCTCCACATCTTCAAGTCAAAATGTGTTACAGCAAAATAACCTATAAGTAAGGCTTGAACCCGAGAATCATGTAAAAATTTGTAAGACTAATTAACTGCAACACAATGCCAACAATATTCACACCAAAAAAAAAATGCCAACAATATTAAGAAGAAAAAAGATAAAAATGCTAAATAGAACATACTAACACCAAGCAGGATTTGCTAACTTGTGCTTTGAAACTTAAATTCAAAAGTCTGTCTTACATTTGAGTAACTGTGATGTCGTGAAATCTCAAATGTTCACTCAACTTTAATTGTTTCTCTTACTTAGTTTTCCATTCAAGTTACCTTTGATCATCCTGAGCAACTGAGACATCAAATATTTTTCCTGAATTCAATTAAGTGTGTGTTTGAAATTACAACACATCACATTTGATTCATACTTCAAAGAAGCAAATAATTGTTAATTTCTTCTGCATCTTTTATCACTTGATATGATATTTAGCTCTGACACGCGTATCTAATGCCACTACAAATACACAGTAAGTCCAATTTCTTGCATTATTTCTTCATAGTAAAAGAAAGATTATTTATTGGCTAGGAAGGGCAGAGTAGAAGACAGGCTAAGGAATTAAATCACATATAATGCATTAAATTCACATTAATTTTTCGTTACACATATTGAACAGTAATAAAACGATGAGAAGGATTGGAGAACAATACATAAACTAAATAATTCTTCTAGTCTGTTAGTGTTGTTCATCTTCACTTGATTTCTGAAAATCCTCGGAGAGTGATAGCAAACTCTCTGTATACACACAACACTCGTAAAGAGGATGACAATAATTAGAGAGAACAGATAATTGGGTCCAAGATGACTGCACTTTGTATTCTTTCATCGTCCAGATTTCAACCGGTGCAGTCCCGTAACCTGGAAACCACAGGCACAGACATCCTCCCATTACCTTCAAACGATATATTTTAGCTTGCAATTTAATGGCTAAATCATGTGGCAGAGGAATCTCTGATATCCTCCTTTCTATCATATCAAATGCAATAATTTTGTGATGATTATAATCATAGGAGCGAACCAACCAATGAAGAGCCCCATTCAAGAGTGACCCATATCCGAATTCATGCGGCATATATCTGCAAGGAACAGTACTTTCAATGCAGCTCCAGGAATTAGTCCTCGAGGAGAAACAATGGACCTCCATGCCTAACAATCCACTTCTTGGGGGTGGTGGCAATAAAAGAGTCACTACTACGTCATCAATTGAAGAGTCGTACCCAATGCCACATAGAACTCTGTGGTTAAGTTGTTCTTTGTCAAATCGTTTGTTAAATCGTTTCTGAAGACCGGTTGAAGGATTCCATATAACGAAATAAATGAAGTTGGAGAATTCAGACTTTAAGAGTAGAAATCCTCTGCATGAACCCACGACATCTATCCAGCAACCACTTACGGGAGAGGGTGAGGGATTTGGAATGTTAAAGACCGCAGCTGCGTAAGATGGTGCCTCTATGTCTATGGAATTAACTTTGGAATTGTTAGAGTATGTCAAAAGAAGACGTTGGGTGGGAGTTGCGGCTACGTCAAAATGAGATTTAGTGAATTGAGGATTGGAGATTAGAGAAAGCCAAGACTTAGAGACGCATTTGAAACGCAATAGAGATTTTACAGGCAACCTCAACAGAATTTCTTCCATCAACTCGTCAGGTAGGATGACAGCCTGAGGGGGAATGACCTTCTTTCTCATCTTTGCTTCAGGATGAACAATAGAACGGGTATACTCAACAAACAAAAAGTATAAATAACCAGTTATAATCTGTAAGGGATAAAAGATTTGTATCACAAAAAAAAATATATATATATATATATTTAAAGTTATAAATAAAAGTTTAATGGTGATACATGACAGTATAAATAATTTTACACTGTTATCCAATTATAAGATCATAAATCACCATTTATGATAAATTTGTTAACTTTTACAAAATTATACACTATAAGTGCATAGTTCTTTTACTCTATAACTAATATGAATTATTTATATTTTGAAATGAAAAAATTGTTCAGAATATCTTGGTCATTATTTCTAATTTTTTCATTGAATAATGCGTGTTTAGATATTAATGTTTTTTATTTAGAATTTTTCAAAATCTATTTTTAAATTTATTTTCAATTTTAAGTTGATTTAAATTTTGAATCTTGATATATTATATCAAATTGAAGATACCTTTCTTGTTTAGATAAATTAAATCTTAAGATTATTATTATCTTAATCACCAATCGTACAAATTTTATTGTAATCTTAATATATAACATGTCAAAATTTAAAATATAAATTAGGATTGATCAGAATTACAATAGTCTTAAATTTTAGTTAATATTTTTTATTTATAAGTTTTTTTACCTCTTTAAAAATCTATTTTTTATTTTAATTTATTTTCCAATTTAAGTTGATTTAAAAATTGAATCTTGATATATTATATCAAATTGAAGACATATATCTCTTTTAGATAAATTAAATCATAAGATTATTATAATCTTGACTACCAATCGTACTAATTTTATGGTAATCTTAATATAATGTGTCAAAATTTAAAATATAAATTAGGATTGATAAAAAAATACAGTAGTCTTAAAATTTAGTTTATTTGAAAAAAATTATTATGGGATTTTTTTTTTATCCGTAGGAATCGAATATAATACTACAATACTCACGCACTCTGCTCAACCAACTGAGCTAGACGGTTTTATGGGGGTCTAATTGACACAATATATTAAGATTACAATAAAATTAATATGATTGGTAGTTAAGATTATAATAATCCTATGATTTAATTTCTTTAAAAGAGATGAGTTTAATGGTGATGCACTATAAGGGTAAAAGTTTTACTCAGACATCCAATCACAAATTAGTGTTTGCATATTTTTAAGGTAATTTTGTAAAAGTCAATAAACTTACCATAAATGGTAGTTTGTGATTGGTAGTTTGCATGACTTTTACACTGTCAGTGTATCACCCTTTTTCTCAATTAGGATTTGATCAAAATTACAGTAGTTTTAAAATTAATTTATTTAAAAAATATTTATTATCATCAATTTTATTAATATGATGTACATGTGTTTAAGGGTTCGATCCCTGGCCGGTGTGTATTAAAAACATCTATTGAGAGAGATCAACCCCTTAAATGAATCTCAGTACCTCGAAGGATTAGTCATTGACTCTCGGTTGAGGGATACCCGGCCCCCGGGTTCACCCAATAAAATTAATAGGATGCACTAAGAGAGTTTAACTTAGTTGGTAGAGCAATATGCTTGAGTTATTGTGAAATCTCTGGTACTTGAGTTCAATTCCTATAGATAAAATAAAGATTTAAAATTTAAGTCAAATTAAAATCAAACTTGTGCTTTGAAACATAAATTAAAAGGCTGTCTTACAATTAAGATTTGAGTAACTGATGTGTGAAATCTCAAATGTTCATTCAACTTTAATTGTTTTTCTTACTTAGTTTTCCACTCAAGCCACCTTTGATTATTTTGAGCAACTGAGACATCAAATATTTTTCCCGAATTCAATTGTGTTTGGAATTACAACACATCACATCTGACTTTTTTTTTTTGGAGCGAAGAAAAATTTTATTGCTGGTGGCTGTGTTGGACAAGATGTGTCCATCACAAGCCCAAAAAGATACAAATGTCTACACCAAGTTTCAATGATTCTGCATGCAGCACCTGGAGCTACAATTAAAATAGTTGATTCTTCCTCACCCCTACACATTTTTCTATCAAATTTCCCCCAAAATCAGCTGATTCTTTCCTTTCCACCACCTGATGCAACCGCCACTTATTTTTGTTGTTGAAATACTTCTTATGTTCCACTCTACCCGTCCAGCAATTGCTCAAAACGTGATATGCTCCTTGACTCCTCTTGCCCTTATCTTCTTGATGTATTCTGCAGACATTCCAAATGTATTCTTGTTGCATGCATACTACACTGTACAAACGGTACTCGTTCAAGTGCCATGTTATCATACCCAAAAAACTGATTACAAAACTTGCGCCAACCAAATATGACAGCATATTAAACTGATTAAAAACACATCACATTTGATTCATACTTCAGAGAAGCAAATAATTGTTAATTTCTTCTGCATCTTTTATCACTCTTGTCGTGATTTTTAGCTCTGACTCACATAACTAAGCCCACTCCAAACACACAATAAGTCCAATTTCAGGCATTATTTTTTCTTACAAATAGAAAGATTACTTATTGGCTAGGAAGGGGAGAGTAGTAGACAGACTAAGGATTCAAATCACATATCATGCATTAACTTCATATAATATGCATGTTGAACAGTAATAAAACGATGAGAAGGATAAGAGAGCATTACATAAACTAATTGATTATTCTAGTCTGTTGTTGTTGTTCATCTTCACTTGGTTTCTCAAAGTCCCCGGGGAGTGATAACAAACTCTCTGTATACATACAACAACGTGTACTAAATCTCCTTGAACTGCCATTGTGCGCGATTCTCAAGCAGCTCGCCTTGTCATTAAGTCTCACTAATGTTTGATAGCCATCATATCCAAAAACATCACCATTTTTGGTGAAGCATATTGGGTAAAAGTGCTGATTGGGAAGGGGATAACGATAAGCAGAGAGAACTGATGAGTTGGTCCAAGATGACTGCACTTTATATTCCTTCATTGTCCACAATTCAGCCGGTGCAGTTCCATCACCTCGGAACCAGAGACACAGACATCCTCCCATTAACCTGAAATGAAATTTTTTTAGTTTGCAATCTAATTGTTAAGGGTGTGTTTGGTTTGCAGTTGGGTTGGCCCAAACGGCCGTTGAACGGAGAAGTAACAAATTGTTACTTCTCCATTTTGTGCGTGCATTGAAATGCGCAAACGGACGTTTGGTGCCTCTCAAATGGCAATCCAAACACGCACTAAATCATGTGGCAATGAAATCTCTGATAACCTCCTTTCTATCATATCAAATGCAATTATTTTGTTATAATTATCATTGGAGCGAACCAACCAATGAAGAGCCCCATTTAAGAGTGATCCACGTCCTATTCGACTCCTATGTCCATACGGAACACTAGTACTTTCAGTGCAGCTCCATGAATTGGTCCTCGTGGAGAAACAATGGATCTTTATGCCAAACGATCCACTTTGTCGAGGAGAAACAATGACTACTACATAGTCATCAGCTGATGAGTCATACCCAATGCCACATAGAACGTCTCTGCGGTTAAATCGCTTGTTAAATCGTTTCTGATGACCGGTTGACGGATTCCAAATGATGAAATAAATGAAGTAAGAGGATGCAGACGTTGCGGTTAAGAGTAGAAATCCTCTGCATGAACCCACAACACAACATATATCCTCCATTCAACTTCGATAGAGGGTGAGGGATTTGGAACATTAAAGACTACATCCGCAGAATCATCGTGAAGTGGTGCCTCTATGTCTACCAGATAAGCTTTGAGATCAGAAGAGGATTTCAGAAGAAGTCGCTGGGTAGGTGCAGCGGCGAGGTCAAAATGGGTTTTAGCAAATTTAGTATTGGAAATCAGAGAAAACCAAGACTTACACACGCATTTGAAATGCAATAGAGATTTCACTGGCAACCTCAACAAAATTTCTTCTATCAACTTGTCAGGGAGGGTCACAGCCAGAGGGACAGTGGAAGGCTTTTTCATCTTTGTTTAAGCATGAACAACTGAATGAGTATACTCATCAACCAACAACAATATAAATAATCAATTATAATCTTTAAGGGTTAAAAGATTAAAAATCATAAATAAACAAGATTTTTGTGTAATACGAATTATTTATATTTTGAAATTAAAAAATCATTCAGAATATCTTGGATATCTTTTCTAATTTGGTCCATGAATATTTTAAATATTTATAACTTTTACCTCTTTCAAAATCTATTTTTATATTTATTTTCAATTTTAAGTTGATTTAAATTTTGAATCTTGATATATTGTATCAAATTGAAGATTTTCTATTTTAGATAAATTAAATGTTAAGATTATTTTAATCTTAATCAATTGTAATTTTATAATAAGTCAAAATTTAAAATATATTTTAAGATTGATCAAAATTACAGTAGTTTTAAATTTTAGTTAATTTAAAAAATATTATTATGTTCAATTTAATTAATATGATGTATCAAGATTTAAAATTTAAATCAATCTATCTATCTATCTATTGTAATTAATATGATGTATCAAGATTTAAAATTTAAAATTTAAATTAATTAATATAATAAGTCACGTATAATAAGTTTATTGACTTTTAATCTATCTATCTATCTATCTATTTTATTATATAAAACACAGTTGTTGATTAAGACTGGTTGTCCACGTGTCACGTTCTGATGATATTTTAATTATGTATTCTAATTCAAGTTAATTAATAACACTAATATATACTTTTGATTTAATTTTTTTTTAAAATAATTCAAATTTAAATTTAAAAATCTCTCAAGATTTATTTTAGGCAAATACATCTCAAAAAATTTTCTTGATGAAATATAATTTTTTAATTCATAAAATACATAATTATAGTAATATCAATATCAATAATCAATTATTAATTATATATTATGAAATAGGTTTCAAATATTATAAAATAAGGTTTATAATAATTATATATTCTTATTCAACTACTCAATTAAATCGTTAAATAATTAAATCTTAAATAATATTTTATTTTATCTAATTAGATAATAATTTATTAAATTTTATGAAATATTATTTATAATTATAGTAACTTTTTTTATTATGATAATTTTAAAATAACTCAATGTAAATATTAATATTTTCATAAATAATAATAATTGATATTATCTTAAATACTAATTGATTCACCAAAAAAATACTAATTAATTCGTTACATGTTAATAAGTAATCATTCTATTTTTCATTTAGATTTATAATATAAAAAATATGAATATTCTTTTAACGATTATATTAATATTTGAGATAAATTTGATTTAAGTTTATGATTACATGTTAATAAATAAAAATAAACAAATTCGTTCTATTATTCAATTATTGATTATTGAAATACTGAATTAAGTTGATTTTGATAAATTATATATTATGATGCAAAGCTAATTACAAGACATTCAAATTAAGGCAATAAGAAATATTTATGATTTGAAATTTCAGAAATTTCTTTTTTTAAATTTCTAATTATTATTATAAATATTTTACAGAGTTAACATTAGACCTTGCGCAAACTTCTTCTTCCTCTACGCTAATATGTCGTCACGTCAATGTTCAAGATTACTCAGTGCTCGCATCAAAACTTTAGAGCTTTTATTTTTATTGATTTTACTTGCTTCATAATTTTATTATTATTGATTTTCTTTTGTTTTATAGCTTAATCTTCTTTTTGTCTTCTTCCATGGAGGTAAGTTTCTACCTTATCTTCATTCTCTTCATTTTTTTAAATATTTGTCATTTAATATTTACATGCTGATATTATTTGTTTATTTCTACATAACTCAATTTTTTTTTTTAAATTTCTAATTATTATTATAAATATTTTACAGAGTCCACATCAAAAACTTGCACAAACTTTTTCATCTACGCTAATGTGTGTTCACACCAGTGTTCAAGATTACTCAGTGCTCGCATCAAAACTTTAGATCTTTTATTTTTATTGATTTTACTTGCTTCATAATTTTATTATTATTGATTTTTTTTTGTTTTGTAACTTAATCGTCTTTTTGTCTTCTTTCTTGGAGGTAAGTTTCTATCTTTTTCTTCATTCTCTTGATTTTTTTTTTTAATATCTGTCATTTAACATTTACATGCTGATATTATTTGTTTATTTCTACATAACTCAATTTGGTATATTATAGATGGCATAAATTGGGAGTAATTGGAAGTAGCTGTTGGAGGTTTTGGAGAAGCAGAAGTATAGGCACATTGATAGTTGCCAAGAAAGAATAAAAAAATATTCAAAAAATATATTCGCAAGGAGTTACTGCATGATTAAAGGAACAATTTTGGTATATAGTGATGGTGGTATGAAATGTATGTAATATGATTAAAAAAACACTACAAAAGGTTTTTTCATTATATTTTTTAGTGTAAAACACAAGTTTTTATATGTATTTTAGGATCAAATCAAAAGTAAGGTTTAATAGTTTTTTATTTTTTACTATTAAAATAATTTAATATAAATATTTATATCTATATTTCAAATTTAAATTTATTTTTAAATATATTTAGATATTAGTTATATTTTACATTTTTTTCTAATAAAATATATAAACATGAATGATAATAAATATAAAGGGGACAATATTGCATAAAAAATGTTGTTCCATTCATTGCTTAATTTTGTTTCTAATATTTTTATATTTAAAGGAAACAACAATTTAAATATGTGTTGTTAAATTTATATTGTTTCATTCATTGCTTAATTTTGTTTCTAATATTAAATTAATGAATTCCAAAAAAAATATTTTAATGCAACAATATGTGAGTTCTTTTAGTTAAAATTAATTTTCTTATTATTTTCATCCTATTTTTGTTATATAGTTTTATTTGTCTATATATAGAAAAAAAATTTACTTCAACGAAGTGGCATTGTGAAATTTAAATTTATAGTTGTATTATATTTTTTTAAAATGATTTATATTATGAAATAAACACATCTAATTATTTTATTATTATTTTTATTAATGAATAACTTTCTTATTGTAGAAATTTGAATTAGTTTTACATCTTTTTTAAGTAACATAACAAATTAACAACATTGTCAACATACTTTATATATACAAAGAATTCATTCCCTTCTCAATAAACATGTGCATCGCATGGGTACTATCTAGTATATTACTAAAAAGTAATACCAACAATTATTTATAATTGGTAGAAAGTATAAATATCTTTTACATTACCCGTGCATTAAATTAAACTTCAATTCAGGGACGGATCCATAAACCTATTAAAGGGGGTGCTGGATTTTTTTTCTTCTTTTATAATTGTTTAAATGTCTAACTTTTAATAAATAATAATTTTTAAAAAATATTTATTATTTTTACACGTAAAATTGAAATGAATTTTTATTTTAAATGATAATAGCATTAACCGTTACCACAATAACAACAAACACATAACTAGTTTTACGTAATTTTACACTAGTTATCATCTTAACTATTACAGTAATAATAACACAACTAGTTTTTCACAATTTTATACTAGTTAACCTTAACTAGTATTATAATAATAACATACACAATTAATTTTATACAATTTTATACTAACTAATTTAAAAATATATATGTATATACACAAAAAATCCTGAGTGAGGGGGCTCCAGCCCCCCTCTCCATCTGTCCTGCTTCAATTTGTAACTTTGTAAAGATAAGAGCTAGAAGAGCAACAAGTATTTCATACATCATTTAGACCATCTTTATAATATAAAAATATTAATAAAAAAACTAAATAACAAAATAATGTATTAGATATAACTAAAGTATTTCATACATCATTTAGATCATCTTTATTGCTTGTGGCTGTGTTAGAGCACAAGTTGTGTCCATCACAAGCCCAAAAAGATGCAAATGTCTACACTATTGATTATGCATACAGAGCCTATAGCTACAATTAAAATAGCTTCCCCCACCCCCTACACATTGTCTATAATGCTTTTTCTATCAAATTTCCTCCAACATCAGCTTATTCTTTCATTTCCACCATATGATGCAACTACCACTTACTTTTGTTGTTGAAATACTTCTTAATGCGTGTTTGGTTTTCCGTTGGGAGGTCCCCAAACGGCCGTTGAATCAAAAGTTTTGAATTTCTACTTCTCACAAAATGTACATTGGAATGTATGCTCGGTTAACCTAACGTTAAACCAAACACACCCTTAGTCTGATGCTCCTTGCCACATGTTCAGTCCTCTGAGTGTATGTGCTACTCTACCTGACTAGCAATTGCTCAAAACGTGATATGCTCCTTGACTCATCTTGCCTTATCTTCTACATGTATTCTGCAGACCATAGTTTTAAAAATCGAACCAGTGATCGATCCGGTCAAGACACTGAGTCACTAGGTCAATGGTCGAACCAGTGTGTCACTAATTGAACCGTATGAACCAGTTATGAGTAATATAAAATTCAAAATAAATATATATATCATTTTTCGTAGTTATATAATCAAAAATATGTATAGCTTAGTTGGTAAGTAACATTGCCTTTGCTTTCAAGGATCCAAGTTAAAATCTTGTAGGTGCTTTTTTATGATAATATGTTCATTATTGAAGGATTTAAAGCTGCTGCCATAAATAGACACACACGCAAACTGAGACACACAACAATCAACGTCTTAGGCCGTGCATTTGACAGATGCACAGACGCCGACACCTTGGGTCGTGCATGAGATCAATGCCTTGGACCAAGCAACAAATTTTCCATTCAAAAATTAACTGGTCCAAACGGTTGGCCCAATACCAAGTTTCACCAGTTAAGCCTGGTCTGAATCCAAGTCTGATGACATCACACCAGTTCACATCGGGTTAAAAGCATTTCCGATTGAATACCTAACTCAACCTGGGCACATACCCGGTTCGCAGTCCAACCAGTTTGACTGCCCAGGCCGAGGCCGAGTCGAGCCAGGTTTTAAAACTATGTTGCAGACATTCCACTTGAAACCTGTATAGTTGCATGTTTACTACACCACCAGCAAAGTATGGCATACATCATATAATCTCCCAAGTGCCAAGTTATCATACCCAAAAAACTGATACAAAAACTTGTGCCCTGCAAATATGACAGTATATTAAAATGGTTAAAAAACACATCACATTTGATTTGTACTTCAATGAAGCAATTGTTTCTTTTGCATCTTTTATCACTTTTGTCATGATATTTAGCCCTGACTCACGTATCTAACGCCACTCCAAACACACAGTAAGTTCAATTTCTTGCATTATTTTTTCATAGTAAAGGAAAGATTATTTATTGGCTAGGAAGGGGAGAGTAGAAGACACACTAAGGAATTAAATCACATAAAATGCATTAACTTCACATTAATTTTTTGTTACACATATTAAATAGTAATAAAAGGATGAGAAGGATTGGAAAACATTACATAAACAAATTAATTCTTCTAGTATGTGATTGTTGTTTCTCAAAGTGATAGCAATATCTATCTGTATACATACAACAACGTAGTATACCAAATCTCCATGGATCCCTCTTGTGGGCGTTTCCCATGTAGCTCACCTTGTCATTAAGTCTCACTAATGTATGACGGTTATCATATCCCAAAACATCACCATTTTTTGTCAAACATATTGGGTAAAAGTACTACTTGTAAAGAGGATGACAATAAGCAGAGAGAACAGATGATTGGGTCCAAGATGACTGCACTTTGTATTCCTTCATCGTCCACGTTTCAGCCGGTGCAGTCAGGTGAGCTGGGAACCAGAGGCACAGACATCCTCCCATTCATTACCTTCAAATAACACATTTGAGCTTGCAATTTAATGTCTAAATCATCTAGCAGTGGAATCTCTGATATTCTCCTTTCTATCATAATGCAACAATTTTGCAATGATTATCATCATAGGAGCAAACCAATCAATGAAGAGCCCCATTCAAGAATGGCCCATATCTGAATTCAAGCGTAATAGGTATGTACGGAGCACTACTTTCAGTGCAGCTCCAGGAATTGGTCCTCGAGGAGAAACAATGCACCCTCATGCCTAATGATCCACTTCTTGGGTATGGTGGCACTACAGTCACTACTATGTCATCAATTGAAGAGTCGTACCCAATGCCATATAGAACTCTGCTGTTAAGTTGTTCTTTGTCAAATCGTTTGTTAAATTGTTTCTGAAGACCGGTTGAAAGATTCCATATAACGAAATAAATCAAGTCTGAAGACATAGTGGTTAAGTTATTTGATTCCTAAAATTATTTGATTCAAAAATAAAAACTCAAATGAAAAAAGTAGTCTATACACTAACAATGTAAAGATTTTTTACACTGTCATCTAATCAAAAAATCGTTATGTATGATAAGTTTATTAACTTTTACAAAAGCTACTTAAAAGTCATATATAAAATTATTTCTAATTGGTTGACAATGTAAAAATCTTTTACATTACCAATGCATAGAAGTTAAACTAAACTCTAATTTGTGACTTTGTAAAGATAAGAGTAAGTCAACAAGTATTTCACACATCATTATAGTTTACAAAAATATTAATAAAACAAAAACAAAATAACAAAAATGTTGGAATACAAGTGTGAAGGTGAAGTCCCACATTGGGTAGGAATGGGCAAGTTGAGTAACATATAAGTGAGGAAGACCCATAAACTTAATGCCTTAAGGTTTGGGGTTGAAGGTGGTGTCAATTTCGCTTACGTGGTGTGCTCGTGGCCCATTGGTGTAAATCTCCCTGGTGTCTTAGCCCCCTCGGTGCATAGCAATTGGTATCAGAGCCGATGGTTAGACCAGGTGACTGGCTCGGACGAGTAACATGGAATGGCGATGGATCCAGGTACGGACATAAGGATCCCTTGTATCAAAAGTCTTCCTGGCATTGGGTCCATACATGGAGGCCAGGAGGCCTGTCCTGCACCATGGAACGATGGAACACAGCTCAAGGTAATAGAGCATGGTTAAGCTCTAAAGGCGCCATCATTGGATATTTATGGTAAAATGGCTTCCGCTTGAGGGGGAGCTATCGTGTGGAAAAGACTCACACTTGAAGGGGAGATTGTTGGAATACAAGTGTGAAGGTGAAGTCCCACATTGGGAAGGAATGGGCAAGTTGAGTAACATATAAGTGAGGAAGACCCACAAACCTAATGCCTTAAGGTTTTGGGTTGAAGGTGGTGTCAAGTTCGCTTACATGGTGTGCTTGTGGCCCATTGGTGTAAATCTCTCCAGTGTCTTAGCCCCCTCAGTGCACAACAAAAAAAAGTGTATTAGATAGATATATTTTAAAAGAAATTAATTTATTAATTAGTTGTCACATGACAATTTATCCACCCATGCACAAATATAGTTTATGAGACAACCTCTAACAAGTAGGGAACTACTAAATAATCAAGTATTAATTGATTAAAGTGAACACCAAACTATAATCCCTACAAAATTATTTTATAATTATTCTCTTCTTTGATCTAAATTATCACTTGACAAAGTAAGTATCTTAGCACAGGCAAAGTGTGGCAGTGTTTCAATCCCCAAATCCAGGAGTGAATGTTACACCAGTTGAAGTTAACCATAGATCCCCCAAAATGAGATTGGCCACAGTGAAGTTAGAAGCCTGGCAAGAATCATTCATCACATGGTACCCTGGCCATTTGACTCTATTATCAAGCCTAGCACCTGGTCCATAATTATTGTACTCAGCATAGTACAAAGTGTCCAAATACAATGTTCCATTCGACTCTAGCCACCCTTCTGGACTTAACAGGTCATTGATGTAAGACTGCATGAAAATTGTTCTAGAATATGCCTTCCAAGGTCTTCCAAGGTACGTTGAGGTGGTGTTAAGTAAGGGCAGAAGGTCATAATCTGCTGAAATGTTGCAGAATTGGATGGAGAAACCAGACGATTCGATTGGGTCTATTTCACCTTGAGCAGTGATTGTGTTCACCTGGCCATCTAAGCCTTTCTTGGCCAATATTGTGCAGTTTTGGAACACTGCATTGGCATGGCCAAATATGAAATCCACTGTGGCACTAATTCTGCATTCTCTGTAGAATTGGCACGAGGAGTGGGCATAGAGGGTGTTTTGATAGGCAAAAATCCCACATCGGTAGAACACAGAAAGGTCAGAATCTGATCTTAGTGCCACAACTTGCGCCCCTGTAGGCCCTGCAGTGTTCTTGATAGAAATGTCTCGTGCTATGAAACCTCTGTTGTTGATAGCTTCACAAAAAAGTAAGTAAAAGAATAAGAATTGGGTTAGAGATTCAGCAATTGAAGGAAACAGTGGCTTAATGTTATGTTGGAAGCTTCTTTTATTTTTTCTTTTTCTAAAATGATGATTTTTTTTGTCCTGGTCAGAGACCACATATGTCTCCCAATTCACTGGGTCAGAGACTAATCCCGCTCGCGTGCATGGCTATCACTGGTCCAAGAGAATTTTGCATATGGAGAAAATCAAACACGGGTTCTCCCTCTAAATAGATCGTTCTCCCATATGTGAAATGAAGAGTTATTATTCTTTGAATTTACTCAAATTTTATACTCGCATAATATCAAAATTAAACTCCTAAATTTTGTGCTTATTATTAATAGTTATGGTCCTTACCAAAGGTAGTTGTCCTGAATGTGGTGAAATTTTTACTAACACTTAGGTTATCGATGATAACAGTGGCATCCATACCGTCTCCAATCATCACAAGGTTCCACTTCTTCTTAACAATCACAATGTTCTCAATGTAAACACCCTTCTTTATGTGTATCACATAGCGTCTCATGCTATAGTTCGGTGTTGCTTGCACTGCATCCATCACCTTAGTAAAATTCCCACTACACCCATCTGCAGCAACTACAACATCTGCATGCACCACATTTCTCTGTTGGGTACTAGAGTAACAAAATAATAACTCACAACTAAAATAAGAGATGAGAAAAATAGAGAAAAATAGGAATTGACACACAATATTTTAACATGGAAAACCCTCAACGGATAAGGGAAAAACCACAGGCAAGACCAGAGAAATATTTTTACTAAGTGGAAGAAAAATTACAATCTCTCTCTAACTATAAATAAGGAGAGAACAATTACACTCTCTCTTATAATAGGAGAACACACACAATACTAATGTTGCTAACTCTCTCAAATGGAATTACTATAAATGTAGTGGGATGCAAAGATGAGCAAAATGGCTTGCTATTTATAGGCAAAGCTTGGAATGCATGCATTAAATGCTAAAACAAAATTTGTACCCTTCCAACCAAATTTTACAAGCCTAGCATAGTAGAGTTTGATTTTTCACTCCATGCCTTTTTTGACTTATGCCACAGAAGTGGCTTTACGGTTCACAATCTCCCACTTAAAGCTACTTTTGTGAGTTTTCAAATATCTCTTTATCTTGTCATTTCCTTGCTACTTACGTTTCTGATAGGCCAAATAAGGATCGACACCATACAAACTTGTTTGTATTGATCGACTTCATCATAACATCTGCTAGGTTATCTTTGGTGTGAATCTTCTCCATGTCCATGCTTCCTTCCTCTACTACTTCTCTGACAAAGTGATATTGAACACCTATGTGCTTTGTCCTGGAATGAAAAGCTGGATTCCTTGCAATGTGCAAGGCACTTTGACTGTCACAATACACAGTAGTCTTTTGCTACTTGTGCCCAAGTTCATCCAATAGCCTTTTAATCCAAATAGTTTCCTTGCATGCCTGGGTAGCTGCCATGTACTTAGCTTCTGTAGTAGACAAAGCTACAACAGTCTGTAATTTGGATAACCTGCTTACCGCCCCTCCTGTAAGTTAAACACATAGCCAGTAGTAAACTTTCTTTTATCAAGATCACTTGCAAAATCTGAATCAACATAACCCTTGACAATAAATTTTGATCCTTCAAAACATAATGCAACATCCGAGGTTCCTTTGATATATTTAGGGGTCCTCTTAGCAACATTACAGTGCTCTCTACCATAATCTGTCATGAACCTACTAACTGCTCCCACTACTTGTGCAATGTCTGGCCTTGTACAAATCATGACATACATAAGGCTTCCCATTGTTGATGCATAAGATACTCGAGACATTTCCATCCTCTCTGCTTCATTACTAGGACTCATATTTGAGGATAACTTATAATTGATAGGAAATGGGGTAGAAATTGGCTTATAGTCTTGCATGTTGAAGCGCCGCAAGACCTTCTGTAAGTAATTCTTTTGAGAAAGCCAAAGTTTCCTATCTTTTCTGTCTCGATGAATTTGCATCCCTAAAATCTTGTTTGCTGGTCCCAAGTCCTTCATATCAAACTCCCTAGCCAACTCTGCCTTCAATTCTTGGATTCAATCATCCACATACAATAGCAAAATGATGAAATCACTATCATTAAACCTATTGTAGTACGTACAATGGTCTGAACTCAGTCTGTTGTAACCAAGGCTAATAATGAAGGAATCAAATCTCTTGTACCAACATCTTGGCGCTTGCTTTAGACCGTACAGAGATTTGGTCAACCTACAAACCAAGTTTTTCTTTCCTTGTTCTTTAAAGCCTTCCGGTTGGAGCATATATATCTCCTCTTCAAGTTATCCATGGAGAAAAGCAATCTTTACATCAAGTTGCTCAAGATGTAAATCAAATGCAGCACACATAGCCAGAACAACTCTAATTGTTGTCAATCGAACAACTGGCGAGAATATCTCATTGAAAGCAACACCTTCTTTCTGAGCATATCCTTTGACCACCAGCCTTGCACGATATCGTTCCACTTGATCATTGCCATCTCGTTTGATCTTGTATACCCATTTGTTTCCGATGGCTTTTCGACCCTTTGGAAGTTCAACAAGTTCCCATGTATTGTTTCTATGTAAGGCTTCCATTTCTTCATGCATTGCTGCCATCCATTAAGAAGCATCCGAACTACTCAGGGCCTCTTGAAAGGTTGATGGTTCTCCTTCTTCAGTTAGAAGACAATATGCATCATGGCTTGCCATGACAAACTATGAATGCCAACTTGGTTTAGATTTTTGTCGTGTTGATCATCGAAGACCTCCTTCGACATTGACCTCATTTGACTCTTGTTCTTCGTGCTCCTGTTCTACTTCAGAAAAGTCATCTTCTCCAGATATCTTCTCTATCTGCACTATAGTAGTGTCTTCGGTAGTGCTGTCATTTTTCTGCTCACTTTGCAATTCATTTTCTCCAAAAACTACATATTTGCTAACAACAATCTTGCGGGCAGTGGGATCCCACAAGCGATACCCCTTAACATTGTCAGCATAACCCAAGAATATACATTTCCTGGATTTTGGATCCAACTTTGTTCTTTCTTGGGAGTTGTACATCACGTACACAGGACATCCAAACCCATGTAACGAAGAATAATTAGCTGGTTTGCCTTTCCACATCTCCATCAGTGTCTTTAAACCAATCGTTGTTGATGGTGATCGATTTATAACAAAACAGGCGGTTTTAACTGCTCTGCCCAGAAAGATTTGGCTACTCCCGCTGTTTTCAGCATAGCTCTTGTTCTATCTAAGAGAGTTCTATTCATCAGCTCTGCCACACCATTCTGCTGAGGTGTATGTGGAACTGTGAATTGTCTTAAAATACCATATATATTTGCAGAATGCTAGAAAGTCACCATCTACATATTCTCCTCCATTGTCTATCCTCAAGCACTTAATTCTTTTTCCAGTTTCAAGCTCCATTTGTGCTTTGAATTCCTTAAATACTAGAAACACATCTGACTTCTTCTTGATTGGGTACACCCACAATCTCCTAGAATAATCATCAATGAATGATACAAAATACTTTGCTCTTCCCAGGGATACTTCTGGTGATTCCCACACATCTAAATGGACCAAGTCAAGTATGTGTTTGCTTCTAGTATTTACTTTAGCAAACTTCAATCTATATGGCTTACTTATCACACAATGCTCATAAAATGGTAAATTGACCATTTTGAGCCTAGGCAAGAGATTACGTTCAACAAGGACTTTTAGGCCTCGTTCTGACATATGTCCAAGTCTACGATGCCACATCATCATTGCTTCTTCTTGACTTGCTGCTACAACTGATGCATCTGCTTCTTGCAACGTATCTCCCAAAAGCATGTATAGATTAGCTGTGATCTTCTCAGCTTTCATTACTACAAGATTGCCTTTCACTACCTTTAAGATCCCACCTTCAGTATGGATCTTGCGCTCGAGGTCATCCAATTGCCCAACGGACAATAAGTTCTTCTTCAACCCCTTCACATGTCGTACCCCTTGAAGTGTGCGAATAGTACCATCATACATTTTTAATTGGACAGTACCGACTCCAGCAATTTCCAAGGCATAATCATTTCCCATGAACACGGATCCTTCCGAGATAGGCTCATAAGAGCAAAACCAATCTCGACGTGGAGTCATATGCCAGGTTGCACCTGAATCTAATATCCAACAATCATAAAGTTGTCTTTCGCCTTTAGAACTAATTGTTGCTTCACTATACAGGATTTCTCCATTATCTGAGGTACTTGCAACGCAACCTTGAGAGGTTGATGCTTTAGAATTCTTTCCTCCATTCTTCTTGTGCCAACAATCTTTCTTCAAGTGCCCTCTCATGCCACAATTGTAGCATTTGATGTTCTTCCTTCTTCTAGACTTTGATCTACCATGATTTTGACTCCCACCGGAGCCACATTCCGTTGATCTGCCTCTCGTCATCGTTAAAGCTTCTGCTTGCTTGAAATTTTCTAGCCTATCTTCCTTATTCTTTCACTTGGATTCTTCTTCAAGAATAGCTCCGGCAACATCATCAAAGGTTAGACGGCCAACAATATTGTTGTTCGTTATGTTGATGATGAGTTGATCATACGAATTTGGTAAACTTTGAAGTAGAAGCTCCGCCTGCTCATTTTCTTCTACGTTGAAATCTGACGCAGAAAGTTGAGCGAATAGAGTATTCAGATTGTTGATATGGTCCATCACAAGTATTTCATAAATCATTTAGACCATCTTTATAATATAAAAATATTAATAAAAAAAACTAAATAACAAAAGAATGTATTAGATATAACTAAAGTATTTCATACATCATTTAGATCATCTTTATTGCTTGTGGATGTGTTGGAGCACAAGTTGTGTCCATCACAAGCCCAAAAAGATACAAATGTCTACACTATTTCTACATACAACACCCGGAGCTACAATTAAAATAGCTTCCCCCACCCCCTACACATTGTCTATAATGCTTTTTCTATCAAATTTCCCCCAACATCAGCTTATTCTTTCATTTCCACCATATGATGCAACTGCCACTTATTTTTGTTGTTGAAATACTTCTTAGTGCGTGTTTGGTTTTCCTTTGGGGGGCCCCCAAACTACCGTTGAATCAAAAGTTTTGAATTCCTAGTTCTCACAAAACGTACATTGGAATGTGTGCTCGTTCAACCTAACGTTAAACCAAACACACCCTTAGTCTGATGCTCCTTGCCACATGTTCAGTCCTCTGAGTGTATGTGCTACTCTACCTGACCAGCAATTGCTCAAAATGTGATATGCTCCTTGACTCCTCTTGCCTTATCTTCTACATGTATACTGCAGACCATAGTTTTAAAAAGCCAACCGGTGATCGACCCGGTCAAGGCACTGAGTCACTAGGTCAATAGTCAAACCAGTGAGTTACTAATTAAACCGCATGAACTGGTTATGAGTAATATAAAATTCAAAATAATTTATATATCATTTTTCATAGTTACATAATCAAAAATATATATAGCTTAGTTGGTAAGTATACTTGCCTTTGCCTTAAGGGATCCAAGTTCGAATCCTGTAGGTGTCAACGTCTTGGGCTGTGCAACTAACAGATGCACAAACACATACACCTTAGGTCGTGCGTGAGACCAATGCCTTGGACCAAGCAACAGATTTTCCATTCAAAAATTAACTGGTCCAAACGGTTGGCCAAATACCGAGTTTCACCAGTTAAACCCAGTTTGAATCCCAGTCTGATGACATCACACCGGGTTAAAAGCATTTCCGATTGAATACCCAACTCTACCTGGTCACATACCCAGTTCGCAGACCAACCGGTTTGACCGACCAAGTCGAGCCGGGTTTTAAAACTATGTTGCAGACATTCCACTTGAGACCTGTATAGTTGCATACATACTACATCACCAGCAAAGTATGGCATACATCATATAATCTCCTAAGTACCAAGTTATCATACCCAAAAAACTGATACAAAAACTTGCGCCCCGCAAATATGGCAATATATTAAACTGGTTAAAAAACACATCACATTTGATTCGTACTTCAGAGAAGCAAATAATTGTTTCTTCTGCATCTTTTATCACTTTTGTCATGATATTTAGCTCTGACTCACGTATCTAACGCCACTCCAAACACACAGTAAGTCCAATTTCTTGCATTATTTTTTCATAGTAAAGGAAAGATTATTTATTGGCTAGGAAGGGGAGAGTAGAAGACACGCTTAGGAATTAAATCACATAAAATGCATTAACTTCACATTAATTTTTCATTACACATATTATATAGTAATAAAAGGATGAGAAGGATTGGAAAACACTACATAAACTAATTAATTCTTCTAGTCTGTGATTGTTGTTTCTCAAAGTAATAGCAATCACAACGTTCCACTTCTGCTTACCAATCACAACGTTCTCAGTGTAAACACCCTTCTTTATGTGTATCACATAGCGTCTCATGCTATAGTCCGGTGCTGCTTGCACTGCATCCATCACCTTAGTAAAATTCCCACTACACCCTTCTGCAGCAACTAAAGCATCTGCATGCACCCCATTTCCTTCAGCAGCATTTTGTCCCCTTGTTCAATCCATATAGGAAATTTGCCCCTTCTACTTCTACTCAAATCATTCAAAACAGGTTTCACCTGGGTCAGTAGCTTTTGGAGCAATGACTTCGCTTGATCAATTTCAGTGGATATTAAACCCTTCACGTTCCCTCTTGTACCTTCAAAACCATCCATGCATGTGTCTGTATTCGCAAGTGCAGCACTAAGCCATGTCTTCAAATCAGAGTTCATATTCCCAGTACTGTTATGATTCCCTGCAATAAATAATGTATACCATTATGTACTTTATTATTATATTTATCAGGTTAGTTTAAGAATTAAGAGTATATAATGTTATATATTTTGTTTGTGATTACTTGGTGTGCCTCACAATTTTAGAGGATTTCAATACCCTTTTCACTCAACCAATTAAATGAGATTATCCACATTACTTAGATAATAACGATAATGAAACATTTCTCTCTCAACAAATATATTTTAACCAAAGCTTTTATTTGTATAATTTGTTTTTTACATGGTATCGATCTATCTTTGTGTTGGACTGACAAACAATTTGTGATGTCATATTCTTAATAATATCATACAACATAATCATAGGATTTTCCTTAATTTTTGAAGCAGACGAACATTTTGTTGAAGGTGAATTTCAATTTGAAATACTTCCTATTTTCATGACAAATTTATTTCTATTATGGTCCATTCTTATGAGCAAATTCAATCCATTATCAAGTAACTATTATATGCAAATATTCTAAATCTCACTACCCGTTGCACATTTGTTGAGCTTTGTGATGGCCAGTAGTGTCAGCCCTGATTTGGAGGGGCGATGGTACTGGCCCCCATGATTGAAGGGGACGCAAAAAAAACACTTTAATATGATGAGGAAAAAAAAATTCAATTCTTTTGACAATAACTTAATATTGTTGGCTTTTTTAAAAATATTTTAATTATTAATTTCAACTTATTCAAACATTAAATTTAACAAAATTTTAATTTCTTAAAAAAAAAAAAGTCTATCCGCATGTAATATTTTGTATTTGTATGTATTTTTTAGTAGAGAAAATATTTTGTATGTAATAAAATATATCATTTTAATGAAATTACATGTCTATTTTTTTATGGAACATATGTTTATCTTTTACAATAGGCTTAAATATGTTTTTTGGTCCTTCAAAATTTGGGCTATGTACTTTTGGTACCTTAAATTTAAATTTGTTTTAGTCTCTCAAAGTTGAAAAATATTTTTTTTAATCCCTCCTAATTGATTTTTGACAATTTGGATGCACAATTTGTGGTGGCTTTTTACCATATGAGGGACTAAAAAAACATTTCTTTTTAAATTAAGGGATTAAAAAAGCAAACTTACGAGTTTTTTTATTTTTGATTTTCAATTTCAATTTTCAACACATATTTAAGCCTTTATAATACTTGTATATAAAGGGTCCCTATCATATTGTTTTGCCATGGACTCATAAAATGTCAGATGGCTAGAACTTTATAAAAGGAGTGTGTTGCTCTCTTTCCTTGGGTCACCGAACTACTTCTCTATTCAATATACAAAATCAGTGTTATCAGACCCGGCTCGAACCGGCCAGGTCGACCTATTGACCCTAGAACCGGACACCCAACCGGTCCAAGCCACCAATTGGATCGGCAATACAATAGACCCGGTGTGACCCGATTTGACTCAACGGGTTTAGAGATTGAACCGATGACTCGGCGACCCGGTTAACTCGGTGGGTCATGCAGTTTTGGTTTTTTTTTTTTTAACAGGAGAACAACAACACTCATATGAGAAAATTCCATTTATATCTTATACTTATGTTATTTATAAATTTGCTTACTTTTTTTTTTACCAAGCATAATCGCATCTTAGGATTTGAGATGATAAAGCTATTGTCACTTCCAATTTAGCTTTTTCTCCTTGGCTTATATTGTCAACTACAAGTAAAACTTGTATTTATCTTATCTCATCCAATATACTTACTTGTTTGAAAAATTATTATTTTTTATCAGAGCAATAATGGGATGAATGAAAAAAATTCTATTGTCTATATATATATATATATATATATATTAGATTATGTCTGTCGGTGTACAACAATGATAGTTTTATTAAATAGATGATAATGATATATTTTAAATTATAACTTAAGGTTGTGTATGTTGAATTCTGAAGAAAAAAAAATGCTGCTCAAGATTCTTAAACAAATTCATAAGTATGCTTCTAAATATGTTGAATTTTGTTAAATTTTAAATCTTTAAGGGTATAAGTTTATAAGTTATCTTTTCTACACCCAAAAAAAAGCGTACAAGTTTACAGGTTATGAAGTTATTAGAATTTTTTTAATATAGACCGGATCATGCTGGTCAACTAGTGACTCACCGAGTCGACCGTGACTCAGTGACCCAATACCCCGACCGAGTCGATGACCGGTTCGAGTCTGATAACATTGTAAAAATCCATCGAGTGTGAAATAGTGAGGGTTTGGAAAACCAAGATTGAATACGGGATACAACGGCCACGCGCTATAGGTTCAAAAACTGAATCACACCTGGATTGAAAGCATTTGGGGAAGATCCAGACCAAGTAGAAAACTGAACAAAGGATAGCAATGGTGGGAGATTGGTTTTTCTATATACGTTTTAGCTTCTGTTGTTTTGATGATATGAATACGTTGTTTCATATATTTGACATGTTTAGATCGTTTTATAATAAGTCTTACACATCACACATAAGTTAAAATGCATGAAATAAGAATAATACAGACATTTTGACATAAATATACTAAAAAAAAAAATTACCCAACTAACCTATCCCATAAATTATTTACCCAACTAACCTAAATTACTGTGTACATTGAAAAATCGGTTGGTCTGTAAACGATTTCTCAATGCAAAATACGATGCCTTCCAGTTTTAAGCTGTGAGAAATCGGTTAACGGGACACCGAATTCTCAGCGCCCCCCGCCCCCGACCATAAACACGTACCCACCCCCCCCCCCCCCCCCCAAACCCCACATACTCCCCCTGTTGAGTTATTATATTTTATACTTGTTTTACTTTTTTATTTTTATTTTTTAATTATTAAAATTTTTCATTTTTATATTTTAATTATTGAATGATAATTAATTTTTTGTTTAAAAAAATTCAATTATTTAATTGGAGTAAAATAGAATTTTTAAGGTATTTAAAACTTTTTATCATGATAAGTTTTTGCTACTTTTTTATCATGCATATGGAATTTTTTTATTTGAACAACAGTGCATTATCATTGTATTCATGTAGATCAATCTAATAGTATAAAAATTGACAACTTAAATAGATTAAAAAAACTTTGAAAATTGTGTCCGAAAGCTAAAAAAATAACTTTTTGCACTTTAACAATTTCCTGAGGATAAGTTTTTGCATTTTTTTTACTTATGAATATGTGGTTATTTTGTACAAACAATAGTTCATTTCCATTGTTTTCATGTTGATGAATGCAACAATACAACTTTGACAACTTGAATCGGTTTAGAAAGGGTTGAAAATCGTGTCGAAAAAGTTTAAAAAATCACTTTTTGCACTTCAAAAGTTTCTTAAGAATTATCTTTTGTATTATTGTGGTTATGAATATAAGGTTATTTTGTATAAACAATAGTTCCTTCGCATTGTTTTCATGTTGATGAATGCAATGGTACAACTTTTACGACTTAAATTGGTTTAGAAAGGGTTGCAAACCATGTCTAAAAATTATAGAAATAACTTTTTGCACTTAGTAAACTTTTAGATTTAGCAATCAAATTTTATTGTTCAATAAGAAAAAGAAAATTACACATATAGTTCAAAAAACAAACACAAACTGGGAATATTTAGTGGCCCTTGTGCCCACCAGTTCCACACCTTGGAGCTTGCCTGTTTCGTCTTAGATTTCGACGTATTCGTGGATGTTATTGTGGTTCAACTTGCGCCTCATGAACAACAGGTTGATTGTCCTGCATTACCTCGTTTGGATTTTCATTTAAATTTGTTCCAGCTACTGGTTGGTAATTCATAAAATTGTCAACAACGGGTGTTGAAGATCTTCCAGCAACAGCTTGGTGAAAGGATGCAAATGAAGGAATGGAAATACTTTGCATGTAAGCATAAGCTGATTCTGGCGTTCTAAGGTTAGTACCTATGAGGTTGGTCATGAAGTCATCTCCGCTAACTCCAAAAGTGTGAGGACCGTACCCAAGATGTTGTTGAGGTTGACTTTGTTGTTGTTGTAATGGAGTGAATTCAAATGAATTGGGAGGTAGTTCCAGGTCTTCATCCAGGAAGTTTTCATGAAGTGGTGGGCTTTGTGGGGGAGGTACACTGGCCTGGCCTAAGCATTGTTGTGTTGGCATTTATGGAGTTGCACGAGATGTCTCGCCAACACAGGAGTTACTTGAAACCCGTGTTTGTTGCATATGTTGATGGAGTGAGAGGTAAATCTTTGAATTTGCACAATACCATTCCATGTATTCACGGGTTTGCTCTAGACGTCCTTGAATTGGTTGGCCAACTAGCACGTATTTTCGTCGTTCCCTCCAAATTGTAATCCACTGTGCATGTTCCTCCCACCAGTTTGTGTCATTATGTCCTCTCATGTCAGTTTGATGCAATTTATCAAGATTATGCGGTGGGTTTGGTATATCTTGCCATAGTCCAAATTGTAGTTTGACCATGTCAGTTTGATGCCAAACTACAACTGCAAATGAAGTTAAAACAACACTAGCACTCCACAATTGGGAATCCTTGTAAGCATGTCTTGGCAAAAATGACTCAAACCCTCTATACGGCATCCACAAGAACTGCAAAAAAAGGGTTAGTACTTTCAACCATAGTTTGCCACATGTTTAAAAAATTAATATAACAAGTTAATATAACTATTTAAGATGATCTTACCTCACCATTAATCATGTTATCGAATCTTAATCCGTAGCCTATGACATCACCACGAGGGGTTCCAGTAAAACGTAGCCCTCTCCCACTCCATCTGTTAAAAAAAATACGTTAGTGACAAAAAATTATCCAATGCTTTCGTTTGAATGATGAATAGCACTCTTACTATTAAAATATTTATTTACCTGATGGCAAGTGGATATGATGGTTGACGCTCGACCTTTGGTTGAATGAATGGCATGCGATACCATGCCCAAGATTGCAACAACAATGCACATCCACCCTGTTTTTTTTGGATAAATTGCTCTGCACATTTCTCTGTACAGATGTGCTAAACAAGCAAAACCCCAGCTGTAGTGTCCAGCACGTACAAAGGTAGATACATAAGGTGAACTCTGTTACCTGACTTGTCGGGCATCAACACCCCGCCAATCAAACCTAGAATGTATGCTCTACAGTGGGCTTCTAATTGATGTTGTGTTGGTTCTTCTGGCAAAGACAACATGTTTTCTCTTAACCATTTAAGTTTTAGCGTTGAGCCGATAAGTGCATCCCCTTTTAGAGGAAGCATACCCAAATATTGTGAGCACATTTCTTCCCAGTCAAAGTAAGTTGGGCCTGTAACTGCTTTTCCATCGACTCGTAAACCTAGTTGGAGAGCAACATCTTCCAAAGTTATTGTGCATTCTCCAATTGGAAGACGAAACGTGTGTGACTCGGGTCTCCACCTCTCCACCAAAGCTGTAACCAAGTGTCATCGATGATGAAATGTCTAATTTTTGCGACTTCAGCAAATCCAGCCTGATACAATAATGATTCAATTCTGTCATCTGGGGCTGGCATCGAATGATAATACGATTGAATAATTGCATCATTTGAAATCTGCAAAATCAAAATTCACATTAAGATATAAAATATAATATTTTCACAAATGTGTTGAAGAATAACGTAAAAATACCTTAAAGAGGCTTACCGCATTAGATACTTGACCAGATCTATGAAGATGTTGTTTCCAAAGCAAAGGTGCATTTTGGTGTTCCATGGTTGGTAAATGATAATTACGTAATTTTTATGTTAAATAGGAATATATGTTAACGAAATGGATTCCGTCTATGTATGTATTTGGGATCATTGCATGCGTTGTATATATAGTGAAAAAATATGGGAATAGTAACAACCTTTAAATAAAAATGATATTCACTATTCGATTTCTCTGTTGGTGGGATCATGACTATCGATTTTGAAATTGAATGCGACAGGTCATTCAGAGATTTTGTAAAGCAAAAAAATTAGGACTGACACATTAGCTGGCATCCACAACACTGGCATCGAGAGTTTTGTTTTCATCTGTGTGATATGCACCATTCATTCGTCAATTAAGTGTATACAAATACTTTGGTCTTGCATTGTCATCTACATTCAGTCAGTTTGAAACATCACCTCAATTAGCAATACTTTGTAGTATAGCCTACCCCTAAACAATCTATGGCTTCTTCGTCAATCATTGCTGTTGTCTATTATGATGGTGTCATCATAACAAATGAGCATGGGTCAACTTTTGTAAGCACTGAGCCAAAGACAATTGAAGTTAACAACGGCATGACACTAGATGCCTTGAAGCAAGCAGTTCAAAGCAACATTAATCTACCATACGAAAAACTGGTGGTCGACATTCATTACCGATGCCCTGTATCATATATTGGTGGTTGTTTTCAGTTTAAGGCCTGCAAACTACAAGATGAAGAAGACGTAATAACTATGTTTTCTATAGCCGAGGAAGTCCACGACCTTACATGCCTTGAGTTAAATGTTACCACTGAGGATACCCCCACTCATTCATCTGCACAACCACCACCACTAAATTTTGCTACCTCTTCGTATTGGGATGGTCTGGAAAAATACCTTGATCAAGCAATGAACCTAGAATCACAATTTGATGATAAAGGCCGAAAGCTTTATTGAATGTTGTGTTTCTGTGTGTTGTTTAATGTTGTATTACTTATTAGTCATTGATGTTGTGTTACCGTATGTGGTTTAATGTTGTATTAGTTATTAGTGATTGATGTTAAGTGTTAATTGTTGTTGTTGTTAATTTATTTAAATTATAAATTTTTTGTTTAGTGAATATTATCTTTGTGTCATTTATGTTGATTATTTTTCACCAGGGAATCCATATTAGTGATTCCTTTGCTTTACTTCAGTTTGTCAGGGAATCCAAAGCTTTGCATCAAAGCGTTAGTGATTCCTTTGCTTTACTCCAATCCGTTAGTGATTCCTTTGCTTTACTTCAGTCCGTCAGTGATTCCTTTGCTTTGCATCAAAGCGTCAGTGATTCGTTTGCTTTACTTCAGTCCGTCAGTGATTCCTTTGCTTTACTTCAGTCCGTCAGGGAATCCAAAGCTTTGCATCAAAGCGTAAGTGATTCGTTTGCTTTACTTCAGTCCGTCAGGGAATCCATTGCTTTGCATCAAAGCATCAGTGATTCCTTTGCTTTACTTCAATCCGTCAGTGATTCCTTTGCTTTACTTCAGTCCCTCAGCGAATCCTTTGCTTTACTTCAATCCGTCAGGGAATCCATTGCTTTGCATCAAAGCGTCAGTGATTCCTTTGCTTTACTTCAGTTCCTCAGCGATTCCTTTGCTTTACTTCAGTCCGTCAAGGAATCCATTGCTTTGCATCAAAGCGTCAGTGATTCCTTTGCTTTACTTCAGTCCATTAGTGATTCCTTTGCTTTACTTCAGTCCGTCAGGGAATCCAAAGCTTTGCATCAAAGCGTAAGTGATTCGTTTGCTTTACTTCAGTCCGTCAGGGAATTCATTATTTTGCATCAAAGCATCAGTGATTCCTTTGCTTTACTTCAGTCTGTCAGTGATTCCTTTGCTTTACTTCAGTCCGTCAGGGAATCCAAAGCTTTGCATCAAAGCGTCAGTGATTCCTTTGCTTTACTTTAGTCCATTAGGGAATCTAAACAATTGCAACGACATTTGGCCTATATATAGACAGTGTCTCACAAACATTTTCATCCACAAAACACTTCCTTACTTAAACAATTACTTCCAAATTTCAAAAGACTATACACGATATGGCTTCCTCATCTGTCAATTGTCTTGTGCACTACAATGGTCACATTACACAAACAGAAGAAGGGGACACATTTGTATGCACCAACTCAAAAATGTTTTCACTAAAGCGAGGCATCACACTTGAAGCCTTGAAAAATAAAATCCATCAAAGGATCAAACTACAACCAACTGACCAAGTCGAAGAGATCTATTTTCGCTACCCACATGCAGCTGGTTGAGGAATACTCAGGTACAAGGCATGCAAAATTTCAGATGACGACGATGTTGAAGGTATGATTACCGTTTGTCGTCAACATGAGGTTGCTACATGCATTGAGCTGTATGCAGAAATCAAGCAAGGTATTGTTCGTAGCCCTGTTCCCAACCCCATTCCTCATCCAATAAATTCACAACCCCATAATTCTTCATATCCTCAATCCATTTATTCATATGGTTGTGATGCAACCACATCATACAATGAACTTGATTTCTACCAACCCATATTAGATTTTACCCAATCACAACAAAATGAATAGGAGCCTGCCACATCTTCTTTTACACAACTTCTTTCCACACGTTTCTCCACCGATTTGTTACCCTTACAAACATTTGGTTTGAATGAGCATCTACCCAATGCATCCTGGAGTATCCCTGAAGCAGAGCCTATCCTTTCAAAGTCAATCCTACCAACTGAACAAAATGATACTGAATTTACAGAGTTCAGACAACAGGACGAATACCTTGGTCCCTTTAGTGAGGACGAGGATGAAATTTTAGCCGAACAACCTGAAGATGACGACGATGATGAAGACTACAACAACAATGAAGAGCCTGAGCCTACTGGCCCATCAACAACCGCACCTGCAGATGCATACTACCTACCTCCACACCTTCAACATATTGACTTGGAAACTAATTTTGAAGATTCTGATTACGGTCATGTGTTGGATCGCCAAGAGGTGGAGCATGCTCCAGGCACCCTTTTTGAAGGGATGCGTTTTCAAAACAAAGACCAAGTTCAGCTTGCTCTAGACATGTATCATGTGAAAAAAGGAGTTGATTACGGGACCGAGAAATCTACCATAACCGTACTGGTTGGTAAATGTCGTCACAATCAATGTGCTTGGAGGTGCAGGGCTGCATTCATAAAAGCAATCAAGCAATGGGAGATACGAAAGCTTTGTGAACCACACACATGTACAAGTGCTATCATTTCCCAGGATCATAGAAGGCTCCGATATATGGTCATCAGTAAAATTATCCAACCAATAATTGAGAATGATCCATCCACATCAGTGCCTTCCTTGATAGCACATATAAAAGCAAGTGAAGGGTACATTACCACCTACAGGAAAGCCTGGATGGCAAGGCAAAAGGTTATCGAAGAAGTCTATGGCAACTGGGAACAATCATACTTTGATTTACCCAGATTGCTGGTAGGTATGAAGGCATATGTCAATGGTTTTGTCTTTGAAAAGGAAACAAAGCCAAAATACAACCAGCATGGTGAAGTAGTTGAGGGTGTCGTTCAATTCCATCGTCTGTTTTGGACATTCAAAGCATGTATCGATGGGTTCAAATACTGCAAACCCATTGTTCAAGTCGATTAAACTTGGTTATATAGAAAGTACAAGGGGACTCTCCTTTTGGCAGTTGCACAAGATGGAAACAGCAAAATCATTCCGATAGCCTTTGCCATTGTTGAGGGCGAAACAATGGGAGCATGGTACTTCTTCTTGAAAAATTTAAGAAGACATGTGACACCTCAAGAAGGTCTGTGCTTGATCTCAGACAGGCACGAAGCAATTAAAAGTGCTTACTCAAGAGCAAGTAGTGGGTGGACACCACAAAACTCTGTGCATGTGTTTTGTATTCGACATATCGCACAAAATTTTATGAGGCAATTCAAGAATGCAGACAGGAAAAAACAAATAATTAGCATGGGTAAGTACCACATTAATTTCTCTTACGAACACATTTATTACATTGAAAATTGATGACATTAATGAAATTCTATACTTATAATTCCTCTACATATGCCATGACGGAGCCCAGATTCAACTACTACTACAACAATTTTAAGGCAGATCCAGAAAGCGAACGAGCTGTTCATTGGCTTGAACAAATACCACGAGAAAAATGGACATTAGCATGGGATGGAGGCCAACGTTGGGGACACTTAACCACCAATCTTGCTGAGGCAATCAACTCAGTATTAAGAAAAACAAGAAACCTTCCGATATGTGGGTTGATAAAGGCAACTTACGAAAAGTGTAACAACTTATTCAACCAACGAGGAAGGGAGGTCGCAGCTCTAATTAGATCTGGCAAAAAATACACAGAAGTGCTAAACAAGGCCATTGAAGACGCTAAAAGAAAGGCCAACTCTCACCACGTTCTTCAGTTTGACCGACACGATATGCGATTCTTAGTAGGGGAGCAAATTAACCCAAGAGAAGGTCGACCTGCTGGAAATTTCACAGTTAGGCTAGATGAATGGTGGTGTGATTGTGGTAAATTTCAAAAAGTACACATGCCTTGTTCTCATGTCATTGCTGCTTGTAAGCGTGCTCACCATGACTACAGGGCCTACATACATCTTGTGTACAAGTTGGAAAGCATCTCAAATGTGTACAATGAATTGTTTGGCGAATTGTGCAACAAAGCGTATTGGCCACAATGTGACGATCCATGAATGTGCCCCGACTCGGAAAAGCTAAGAAACAAAAAAGGCCGTCCAAGATCATCTCGTATACGCACTGAAATGGATATGAGGGAACCTGGTCAGCCAAAAAGATGTTCCATGTGTCGAACTCCAGGTCATTCAAAAAACAGATGTCCTAATCATGGCAGAAACATAAGCTCAAGCCAACAGCGTTAACTTCAACAACAAAAAATTTTGTCTGTAATTTTCATTGTATTGCTTGTAACTTATTTTAATTAAAGTTAATATTAGCATAATGGCATAATGTTGTGTTGTTTGTTAATTTTTGTGTATTATTTGTTATTTAGTTTAATAATTTTTTTAAAATTTTACTTCTTTTAAAAAATATTAACAATAAATACATATATTTAATCAACTATCTTTAAAACAGATTAATTAGCATATCTTAATAAACAAATTGTTAACAAACTATTTTAATTAACATTATAATAATAATAATTCAATAAAATTAATTATATTAAAAAATGTTCATAACAAAATAGGTAACCGAAATTTTAAAAATAAAAACGGAGGAAGGAGGGTGGATGTTGAGAAATCTATTGTACACTAACAAATTATTTACTTAAATTTTCCATAACAATAATGGTAACGTAAAATAAAATTAATTAAGTATATAACAATTGAAACTAAAATAACAAACAAAAATTTTTTTTGGGGGGGAGGGGGGTGTGACCACGTCCCCGGGCGGCCAAAACGATTTTTGAGCATGCACAGTGATTTGAATTAGTTATGTAAATAATTTATGCGGTAGGTTAGTTGGATAATTTTTTTTTTTTTTTTTGTATATTTACGTGAAAAAGTCAATAATACATTATAATTATATTTGAATAACCAAGACACACAAAAATCATAATTTCGTTAGTCAAGTAGAAAGGACACCAAAATCCCGTGAAACTTAAGAAAAGGGATGATACCTTGGGGACTTTGAACAGCGGAAATGGACCAGTTGAGATCATCGGCTGACAAGTCTAACAAATCAAGACACGTGGAAATGGCGTCAGAAAGAAGAAAGTCATTACTGACATTGCTGAACTCAGACTTGAGAGTGGAGGTGACGTTTTGCAAAACATCACCTACCGTTCTCACCGAGCCTGTGAACTCAGACGGAGAAACTTTCAGGCTATCGAGTCCCGCGAATTCAGATCGAACAACGAAGAACAAGAAGAAGAAGAAGAAGAAGAAGATGATGAATATGGCGGTGGGAATTGGAGTACTCAGCTGTTTTGCCGAGAAAACAGCCATTGGAATGAATTGAGCCTAAGACGTGGAGGTTTAATAAAACTCTGAAAGGGACAGTATAGTTTAATATTTGAAGCAAAGTTCCCAAGTCTTGGGGAAGAGAATGATGAAAGAACGTGTTGTTGTTTGATGATGAGATATATTGGTTGATGGAAGTAATGTGTATGTGTGAATTAGTCGTGTATTTATATGCAAAATAAAACATTTATTATATTATGAAAATTAATTAAATTCAAAATTATTTATAAAACATTTATTATATTAATGAAAATTAATTAAAAATGCAAATTCATGCATTCATTTATTATATTTTGAATTTTAATTTTCTAAATAAAAATATCATTTAAAAAATTAAAAAAATATTTTGTTTTTATTGTTTTTAATTTGGAAAATAATTAAAGTTAAAAATAAAAATATTTTTATTATTAAATGTAAAAATAAAAAATCTCCATAAATTGGGGCGCTTCATATACATTTTCTTCTTAATTATTTTATTTCTTATTTATTTAGTAAAGTACATTTGTTACTAGGACATTTAATAAAATGTAAGTTTTCAAATATGTACAATTTGTAAAAGATTTTATTTTTCATTTTTTGTTTATTGATAAGTATTGGGGGAAGGATAATAAATTTTAATAGTTTTAATATTTTGTTTATTTGAATTCGTATATTTATTTATTGGTTATTATGTATTTAATATTTTTTAAATAAAGATACCATATGCAAAAAATAAAATAGAAATAATACTTTGCTTTCACTATTTTCATTTTTAATTTTGAAAATAATTAATGTCAAAATAAAATAATATTTTTAAAATTACAAAGGTTTGAATATGTACATTAAGTTATTATATTTATGAACTTTAATTTTTAAACTTTAATATCAGACAAAAAATTAAAATTAAAAGAATATTTTTATTATTTGAATCAAAATAAAATAAAATATCATTTGGAGACATTTTTTGTAATCCAAATATTTTTGTTCAATAGGTCATTGAAAATTCTTTATTATTGTAATTAATGTATTTTATTTTCAGCAACTATTTAATGTATTTTTCAAATGAAGGACTATTTTGTAATCTACATAAAGTCTTCATTATTGTAATTAATACATTCTATTTCAATATCCAATTATTTATTGCTAATGAATTTCAATTATCAAAAAGTCTTCAAAAATTTGTATTTAATCTTCATAGATAACGTGTGATACTAATTGTTGTAATATTAAAAATATGTAATATTTTAAATACTACAGAATTAACAAAAAAAAAATCTGCAATTATATTTGAAGCTAGCATTTTGGTCTGAGCATTGTAACAAATAAATCTCTATTTTATATAACTAAAATTTATTATAAATAAATATTTGTAAATATGTAAATCATATTATAATTAAATTTATAATAAATAAATATTTTTAAGAGTATGCGAGGGGTTATACCTAGTACAGGTTTATGTAAGTCATTATTGGACTAGTAAAGTTGAGGTTAAAAAGGAAAAAGGTATGTTCTCACCCAATGTAATGGAAAACACTACCAAAAAAACGCTCATTAGCGACCGACTATATGAGTCGCTAAATGAAGAAAATCGGTCGCTGAATTATTCAGCGACCGAAAAAGCGACCGAAGTTTATCGGTGAGTAAAACCCCAGTCGCTAAGCCATCAGCGACCAAATTTGTTTTCGGTGGCTAGATAGCTACCGAATATTTCGGTCGCTGTCACAAATAGGTGCGTCGCAGAGTCTTTGGTCGCTTCGATGTTTGGAAACTAAAATAGCGACCGAAATATCGGTGGCAGATTCAGTCGCCGAATTAAATAATTTATAATTATTTACACATTTAATAATTATTTAGTAGGTTGCTAATTCGGTCGCTATTTATAATTTTTTTTTAAAAAAAAATTCTTATCCACAGGTTTTTAGTCACTATTTCGCTCTCAGAATTTAATTATAATAAACTTTTTTTTATTTATCCTTTTTTATATATTTTAGATTACTTTTAACAATAAACTTATAAAAAGTATTTAAAATTAATTATAAATCAAATCAAGAATTATACAAAATACGTAATAGTACACATTACAAACTAGTTCAAAAAACAAAAATAAAGAAATATAACAAAAATTCGTTAAGATTATAACATAAAAAATAAAAGTAAATAATTTCTTCCTTGACTCGTCTACATCATCTACGGCCACTTGTGTGATTAGACTATGAAGAACTTCAATCTGTTTTAGACAATTCAAAGTTAATCACCTGAAATAAAATAAAATCATAAAATAAATATAAACCCAAAAAATAAAGTAATCACAATTTAAGAAACTACTTTTATTTCAAAGCCACATATGTCACTATTTTAGCTCATAGCATCTAAAACATCACAAAGTTATGTATGTGAAGCATGACCAAGTTTGACTCTAATTTAAAAATAAAATTTCCTACCAAAAAGTGGGAACTCAGTTATGCAAGCCATGACAAGATATTTTTAGATTCTTGATTTCATAACAAGCAATTATTATAAATTTCTAACCAATATGCGATGGCAGAAGGTATATAACAACAAAACAAAGTCAAACAATTTTAAAATTTATTCTTTTTCCTTTTCCACTTTTCTTCAACAAACAACTAAATATCTTAAAAGGAATGGAATGAACCCTGTGTTCTAAGTGGATTATGTTCCCGCAGATGCATTCTTGAGTCTCCAAGACAACAAGCTGGATGAAAACTGAAATGGCCAAAAAGGCAAAAAAATAAAAGTTAACAAGCTAAACAAGAAAAAAAACGATAAAATTAGTAATTAGAGATATAAATTTACATCATATTATAAATTAAAGAATCATTGTCATCTTAATAACTAAAAACTAAAATGCACACACCAACATTTCTATCATAAGACAACATAAAACTTTTTTTTTCATCCCATGCAACTAATCTAACAATTCAAACTTAGCCCAAAATACTTACCAACCCAAATACATAAAAAAAATACTAGGGCTTGATTTACCTAAAAAATAATAGACAAAAAAAAAGTTTGCTAGTAAGAATATATCCATTTAAGCAACTCCTATTTAATCCAATAAGAAATGACTCGTAACTTTTATTTCAAAGCCACTATAGTTGCATCAAACTAAAAGCAAATAAGGATATATATTAATCATTATTTGCTTAAAAGAAACACGTCTTACCAACCCAAATACATAAAAGATAGTTAAGAAATATGATATATATTTATTTACAATTAAAATATCATGATACCACCAAATAAATTTTATCAACATACAAAGGCAATAATGTGACTCACTACAGTTTAAAAAATATCCTAACTTTAGATTAGTTATGGTATGGTGAGATTATTAAAATGTTAAATTGCTACCTAAAAACAAATTCTAAGGTTCAAAAAAATTTAACATCAGATTTTCCCAACTAATAACAATAATTAAATTTGGCAAAACATAACCATATTCATGAGCAAAAGCTTTGCAATTCATTGGTAGGCAAATTTGGCAGTTCGACTACTATGCAATTCATTGTTTCATCTAGCTAAATTATCATGAGTACTTGTTCATAGTTAAAAGAAATCAACAAAAGCACCTCTTTTTGTTAGAAGAGGTGTTTAAGCAAATCAAGAATATCAATATCAATTTGAGTACTATAGTTGTTTATAATGTCAGGCCCTTTGAAACCTGCAAAGGAATAAGAACTATAAAAACATAACATAATAATTATATCAGAACATATCAAAGTAGATCAGATCAAATCAAATCAAATCAAAGTATAGAAAAAAAAAAACAAAATTAAAGTTACCAAAAATAATAAAATTAACACATAATTACTACTCACGACAGCCAGATTTTCCCATACCCAGTTGTGAGATTCATTTACAGAGTTAATGAAAATTGAGAGAAAAGAGAAAAGGGAACCTGCACAGCCTTAAACTTAACCAATCTACAAAGTTCAGAAAATTGAGAGGAAAATAAAAAAGGAACCTGCGTAGCCTTAAACATAGCCTAGTAAGAATGATAATCATCCTTCATATACAACTAGAAGAACTTGAAATCGCTGGCAGAGGCAAAGGGGATGAGATTGGAGATACGCTGGCGCCTGCTATGGCTGCACGAATTAGAAGAGGGGTTTTGCTGCGGGCACTCAGGAGACTCGATTGGCCAATGTGACATTATGAGTCATGGCCTGGGGTAGTTAGAAAACGAAGAAAACCACAAGATAGGGTTCGAGTAATGTGATGTTTTTTCTGAAATTTTTTTTAGGGGAATGTAGAAGGAAGGATGAAGAACGTTCTAATCGGTTTATTTTGGTGAAAGGTAGCCTAGAACGCCCGGACTTAGTGTCGGCGCCGTTAGTGTGAGAGGGAGGTTTCTGAACGTGAGAGAAAGATGAAGAATACAAGGGTCGTCGCTCAAAGGGAGAATAAAGGCGTCAGGTTTCAAGACTTGATCCAATGGTCATAGATTAACTAATAATGCACAGATTTATTCAAGATGAAGGGTTGAGATTAAATCAACATTCAATCTTTATAATAATAGATATTTAATGTCATTAAATATCATAAAGAAAATCAATTCCTGATTACGTGGGAGGATCTTACGATTTTTTAAGAGTAAATTAGAGAGATTATATTTAAATTAGAGTTAATTAACTTATTTAACATAGTAATTTAAAATAATAAAAATTAGCCTTAATTTCAGTAATAATTTAGTTTTAAAAATTAAAAAAATCTTAAATTATAATTTATTTTATAAGAAAATAAACAATAAACAATTTAACACAAAATAAGATAAATTGAAGCTGATCTCAAAAAAAGACAAATTAAAGGTAAGAATATGAAGCATTTATTTACGTAATCCTCTTCGTATATATCATGATTTATAATTATAAAAAAAGAAAAATATCACGATTTATTCATTGATAAGATTAAATCATATTTTAATCTAAATGAATCTCAAAAATTGAATTTATTAACTCAATCAATCAACAAAAATAATCTATTATCTATTATCTTTTATATTAAACTATAATATATATATATATATATATATATATTATTTTTAAAGAAAAACTAATAATAATTTAATTTAAAATATTTTTCAATATTATTACTATTACTATTTTTTTAAAAATAGTAATAATAATAATAAAATTGATAGTAATATTAGTTTCGTGTCTTGTATTGAATCTATTTTGAAGAAAAAAATATTTGATCCAATTACTTCAATTTTCTTATGTTATCATCTAATCAATTTGGTCTTAAATTTAAATTCGATCAAATCAAATCCAATCTAAAATGATTTTGATTGGATAATTTTTTTTTATTGATTTCTTTAGTTTTTATTATATTATATTGATTTATGAGCACCCTTTATCTTTTTTCAATTTATCCTTTTCATCTTTAATAAATTGAATTTTGATTTTTTTTTTAAAAAAATTACAATGGCGTTTTTAGCTATTGCTATCAGTCTTCAACTAGAGCGTTTTTAGCTATTTTTCTTTTATGATAATGTTTTTAGGAAATTTTCTTAATCACTTATCTTTTTTAATTTATCGTTTTCAATTTTTTATAGTTCTAACTTGAATTTCAATATTATTTTTTTTAAAAAATATCAATATGTAAAAATAACATCATATCACAATATAAATTATTTATCATAAATCTAAAATATATTTTATATGTTCAAATTGGGCCATGGCCAATCATTAGGGTAGCACTTCGGTGTAATTGTACCTTAGTAAGTCATCAGTGTTACATTTTGGCCTTATTGATCATTGATCAACCAGTGTTACACTTAGGTCTTATTGGACCTTAGACAATCACTAGTGTTACATTTGGGCTTTATTGGACACTGGTCAATAATTAGTGTTATAATTGGACCTAAATGGGCCTTGGTCAATAATTTGTGTTACACTTGAGTCTAATTGAGCTTTGGTCCATCATCAGTGTAACACTTCAATCTAATTGGGCATTGGTCAATCATTAATGTTATACTTGGATCTTATTAGGCCTTAGTTAATCATTGATATTATAGTTAGGTTTATTTGGACCTTAAATATAATGTGTTACACTTGGGCCTTGTAAGGCCTTAATCAACCATCAATGTTACACTTAGACCTTATAAGGCCTTGGTCAATCATCACTATTACACTTGTACTTAATTAGGCCTTAGTCAATCATGAATGTTATACTTGGACTTGATTGAGCCTTAGTCCATGATCAATGTAACACTTCAACCTAATTGAGCCTTAATGAATCACTATTGTTACACTTAGGCCTTGGTTAATCACGAGTGTTATACTTTGGCTTTATTGGACTTTGATCAATCATCAATGTCACTCAAGTGTAATTGTGCATTAGTCAATCATTAGTTTATACTTGGGCCTATGTCAATCATTAATATTACACTAAGCCCTTATTTCTTAAATTGTGATATTAAATATTATTTAAAACAATTAGATATCAACATATTAATTTAAATATTTCATAAGAAAATATTTATTTTATATAATTAACAATTGTAATTAAAAAATATTCTTTAATATGTATTATTAATTTTTTTTTCTATTTATTTATTTTTTTTACAAAGAGTATTTTTATGGATGGATTTTTAAATTGTGTCATTTAGCGACCGAAAAAAATTCGGTCGCTATATGAAGTTTTTTTTGTAAAATTAGCGACTGATACTACATCGATCGCTGTTTACAACATTATAAGTACTTTTAGCAACCGAAGTAATCGGTGGCTATTTTCAAAACTAATTTCAGTGGCAATTTCGGTCGCTGACTGGGTAAAAACATTATTTTTTAAAAAAATGTAATTAGCTACGGATCTAGCGACCGAATTACTGCTACGAAAACGTATCAGTCGCTAAGTCAGTCGCTAAATTTTTACAATTTCTAATTGTGCTGAGTCGCTGAATCGGTCGCTGTTAGAGACTGAAATATTTCGGTCGCTAAATTCGGTGGCTATTTTGCATTTTTCTAGTAGTGAAAATAATATTCATCTACTAGGAAATATAATGTAATTACAACGAGTTGAGGTCCAAGTGCCTTAGAGCTATAGTGGTCTTAGTCTTGACCACAAAGATCAATTATGAATACCGATGATAAGACAGAAGAGAAATTCAGTAATAATAGTATATCTACCTAAGGAATAACGATAGTGAAATCTAAAGACTGTATAGGAAATAACATACTAATAGTAAGCATAAACTAGTATAATTTAATAGTTGCAAGAATGTTTACTAATGAGATAGTGTAGGTCCAACCATAAGTGAGGAAAGTTCCTAAAAGTTCGGCGAGGGTTAAGACCCTAAGAGTTAAGAAATGGTATGTTAGAATACAAGTGTTTCCTTGTTCGTAGAGTCCCTAAAGCATTCATCGAGAATTATGTCTCATTGTTTTAAGTTTTATGTTTTTCAGGTTGATCAGGTGAAATTCCTTATGGATAGATCTTGGAGCTTGGAGCTTGGAGCCATTTGCAAGAGAAGAGACGTTTTATTTTGTGTACATCTTAATGTATGGGAGTTTTAATGACGTTGGTTTACTATACAAGTTTAATATTTTTTGTTTTATCTTGAACTATAGGATCTCTTTTATTGATGTATGATCTCCGTATGATGATCTTTGATGTTTTTATTCAAACTTAATTTCCATATGCTAGAAATCTAGGTACAAATTAACTTAGTAGTTAGTACCTCCTAGAGTGTTCAAAAAGATAACTCCACCTCAACTCATAATACAACACCAGTCCAAAGGCCCATGAGGAGTGATTAGACCAAAATTCACAACAAATGACCAATTGCAATGCGAATTAAATATGCTTATAGTAGGGAGTCACACCTCGACTATGAATAATCACATACTATAATGCTCCCAAACAACTAAATATTTCCCAAAGAGAGGCCTTGGGAACACTGTTAGTAGTTTTTAATGAGTACCATTTTTCTGCCAAAATCCTTTCTAACTTAAGCATTAAAGTTCCTTTACAAGTATCTCAATCATCCGCAATCAACCTTTGTCGTGTCAAAAGGGACAACTACCTAGGATTATCTCGAAGATTGGTCAAAGAAGATATCAAACACCTTAGACCAATTCAAACAATAACTTCCCTTGACCCTCACTTTAGAAAAGAGAAACTACCCATAAATTTTTATGATCTTCACTACAAGAAAAACACAAATTAGTGTTAGTCAAAAGCCTACACTAATCATTAAAAGCCAATGCTAATGGCTATTTAAGCTTCAACCAAGTGACAACCTCGAGTTTGTTACTAATTTGTTTGTGTTGGCTAGAAGAGGTTGTTGCCTAATAGCGTCGTCAAAGTCAACACTAAGAAAAAGGACAAAAAAACGTTGTCATTGTTGGAACTTTTTTTTTTTTTTTGATCGGCGAAAAACTTATATAATATATCACGGTACCAGCAGTACCTCAATCACAAAGCAAGTTACAGACCACATGGGTTAATATATATTTATATCAACAAAAGGGATATAAATAATAATTAACCAATGAAAGCAAAACAGCCCACCATGCATGTATACAATTGAATTATGACAACAAAGTAACTCAAAAAAAACATCACACCCAACCCGAGACAAAGGCCAACTTGGCTATAAATGATAAACTCATCCAGCATAGCAAGCAAAATGACCACCTCAGTAAATCATGCTCCATACACACAAACCAACAATCGGCACAGCTAAGAACAGGGGCCTTCATTATATGAAGGTTGTGCCCAGAACCATCCCATATTAAAAGCCAACACTGAAACCACAGCTGATAAAGTGCTTCCCCTCTGATAAGACACCACCCAGAGATTCACCAAGACAATTTCTCCGAGACACACAGACAGCCATATAACGTCCCTGTATAAACTATACGACTATCCCAGAAGTCAAGCAAGCACCAGGATTCATAGACCACAAAAGGAATGAATAATGGAAGGATTTTACCTTGAGCTTTAACCATGACCATGCAACGAACACCACTTCTTGCAGCAAAGCCTTGTCATCAAAAACCTCAGCTCTGAAAATGCAGGCATTCCTTTTTTTCCAAATACACCAAATAATTGCACACCATACCACACTCCATCTTTCTTTCTTCATTTTAGTCTCCATCCCAAAGGTGTGTTGCCACAAATGAATCACTGGCTCATCCGGTAAGGATGTCAACAAGTTCAACCAGCCATAGCAAGATTTCCAAATGATATCCACCTTCGGACAAGTAAAGAGCACATGAGAGGATGTTTCTTCTTGGACCAAACAAAAAGGGCACATATAATCCACCACTTCAGAGAGGATGTTCCTCTTCCTAAGGTTATCCTTCGTAGGGAGCCTATTTTTTATGACCCTCCAAACAAAGAAAATAACCTTTGTGGGAACTTTAATATCCCACAGAAAGGAAAACAAAGAATCATGTTGAGATCCCCATGATAATGCATGCAAAGCTCTATAAGCCGAACTCACACTATACTTTCCGCAAGGCTCTCCTTCCCACCACCATTCATCCACACCTTCCAAATGAATATTGGTGTTTGACGCCACATCATGCAAGTAGTTAACCATATTCATTTCCCATTCAAACCAAATTCTTCTCCATCTAAAGTTCCAAATCCACCTACCATCAACCCAAGCTCCCATGTCTTTAATGACCTCATCTTTTTGCTCCGAATTTAGGAAAAGCCTAGGATGTGTCTTTGCTAGGCAATCTTCACCACACCAATTATCCAACCAAAATCTAGTTTTACCACCATCTCCTACTCTCCACTTCACCAAGTTACCGAACCAACATCTTTGATTTTCCCCATTATCCCCACCACACACCCTTCTAAGATCTCTCCACCACATTGATGCGTCACTACTATTCCCTACCTTCAATAAACCTTTCCAACCACCATATTTTGCTTCCAAAATTTCATTCCATAAAGTACCTTCTTGATGAAACATCCACCATCTCCATTTAGCTAAAAGTGCTTCATTAAAAACTTTGATATCCTTTATGCCCAAACCCCCATGACTCCTTGGACAACACATGCTCCTCCAACTAATCCAAGCTATACCTCTACTACCTCCTTTTTTCCCCCATAAAAAATTCCTTTGGATGCTTTGAATTTTCCTCACCACCCCACCCGGAATTCTAAAAAAAGAAAGGAAGAATAGAGGTAAAGATGAAAGTACCGAATTTATCAAACAAACTCTTCCCGCAAAAGAAAGAAGCCTATGCCTCCAAGATGATAATTTCTTCAAGTACTTATCAATGATAGGCTTCCAAGTATCTACCCTCCTTGGGTTGGCACCAATTGGGATACCCAAATACACAAACGAAAAGGATAGGATCTTGCAATTCAAGACATCCGCCAAATCCTCTAACAGAGGATCATCTATACCAATAGCACCACACCTACTCTTTGCAAAGTTGACTTTGAGTTCATAAGCTAATTCAAAGCACCTCATAATACTTTTAATGACCATCACATTACTCAGAGACGGCTCCCCCACAAAAATGGTATCATCTGCAAATTGTAGTAAATTTACATTCACACCTTCTTGCCCCACCACATAACCTTTAAACAAATCTCTATCAATTGCCTCCCTCATTAGACCACTCAACCCCTCCGCCACTATCGTGAAGAGGAAATGTGCTAATGGATCACCTTGCCTAAGCCCTCTATGCATTAAGAACTCACTTGTAGGGCTCCCATTCACCAAGATAGAAATGGAGGAAGTACACAAGCATTCTTTTATCCATTTAATCCACTTAACATGAAAACCCAACCTCCTCAACATATATAGAAGGAACTCCCACGAGACCGAGTCATATGCTTTCTCGAAGTCCACTTTGAACACCAAACATTGTTTGTTTTTCCTCCTAGCTTCATCCACCACCTCATTTGCCACCAACACACTATGAAGAAGATTCCTATTTCCAAGAAAAGCACTTTGCCTCTTGTCAATGATCCTTGGAAGAACCCTTTTGAGTCTTTTAGCTAGCACTTTTGCCACAATCTTGTACATGCAACCCACTAGTGAAATTGGTCTAAATTCTCCTAGACCTTGTGGGTTTTCCACCTTAGGGATTAATGCAATAAAAGATGGATTACACCCTCTTGGTAGCACCCCATTAGCATGGAACTCTCTCATGAATCTCATAATATCCTCCTTTAGGATGGACCAAAAGGCTTTAATAAACTTGAAATTAAAGCCATCCGGACTCGGACTCTTATTGTTCCCACACTCCCATACCGCTTCCTTGACCTCCACCTCATCAAAAAAAACAATTCAAGTCACAATTTTCTTCTTCCGTGATACACTCAAATTTCACCCCATCTAGTGAAAGCTTCAACACTTGGGTATCTTGGAATCTATTTTGAAAAAAAAGTTTTACCTCCTCTTTAACTCTCCAAGGGTCCTCCACCCATCTATCCCCAATAGTTAACCCTCTTAGCATGCTCTTTCTTCTCCTCCAATTAACCATGTAGTGAAAATATTTTGTGTTAGAGTCCCCCTCCAAAATCCACCTATCTCTCGATTTTTGTCTAATGAGAGATTCATTGTACATGGCAACCCTCCATAATTGTTCTTGCAAGTCCTTTTTCAAGACAATCTCTTCCTCACTAAGACCCACTTGTTCACCTTTTTTATCTAAATTGTTTAACTCCTCTTCCACCACTTTATATCTACTTTGTAGATTACCAAAGTGCTCTTTGTTCCAAGTCTTCAAATGGTCTTTGAGCCCTTTCAATTTCTCCTTCAACACATAAGCACCCCAACCTTGCACATCCAAATTTGCCCAAGCACTCCTTACATATTCTTCAAAATTTTTGTTTTCCAACCAACAATCTAGCACCTTAAAAGGTTTGGGTCCCCAATCCACCAAGACATCCTTTAGGAGAAAAGGACAATGATCCGAGAAGCTTCTTTGCAGTACTTGTTGTGTACACCCATGCCAAGTTTCCAACCAATCCTCCGTAACAAGCACTCTATCAATACGACTTCTCGCTCTACCATTGGGTCTATACCAAGTAAATTTTCTTCCCACCAAGGAAATATCCACCAACTCCATCTCCTCAATGAACTCATTAAATTCTCTAATCTCCACCCTTCCATATGTTCTCATACTTTCACCTTCTCTTTCATGTTGCCCTCTAACACAATTAAAGTCTCCTAACACACACCAAGAAGTTGTGCTAGATCCTCCTTTTTTTTGCTTCAACTCACCCCACACTCTTCTTTTTTTATCAATATCGCAAGAGGCGTAGATATTGATAATTACAATACTTTTCCCCTCCTCCTTCCATATTCCCTCCAACCCAATATAGCCATCTCCCATAAAGGAATTAGTAACATCAAACACTTCCTCATCCCATAAGCACAATAAGCCCCCCGCCGAATTTTCTGCTGGTTGCACACACCACTTCACATCACCATTTCCCCAAATTTCATGAACCACACTCTCTTCTATGACTTCTCTTTTCGTTTCTTGTAAGCACACTACTTGGACCTGCTCCTTTGTTATGATTTTCCTCACACTTGTCCACTTTGTCCTTCCTCCTAAACCCCTTATGTTGTAGGACAACACCTTCATTGTTGAACTGTGTTTTCCCCCTTCTGTTGACGCTTACTTCTCTTGTCTGCCACTTCCTTATCCCTGTGCTCCAACTGCATCATAGATTGAATAACTTGCTCCTCTGTGCCTCCATATGTCACCCCTATTTGTCTTCCAATCTCCCACAGTTTCTTAGCTTCAAGAGTCTCTTTGTCCAGCCAGAATTTCTTGTTGCAGTTCTGGATACAATTATCAGACAAGATGTTACTCATGTCAAACGACACTGACCTGCGGTCCTTGTTCTTATATTGTGCCGCATTAATCTGTGTAGACACCTCCCCAGAACCTTCATTATGCGACCTGCTAAGTATACTCTCCCTACCATGCCACGCTCCTCTGCTAGCCCCTTGTTGAGAAGTCTCACCTTCTGAGAAGTTCCTCTCGTTCATCTCGTGTATATGGCTTGCGGTCCTCCCTATGCAGGTCTTGGACTTAGTATTCCTTTGTATACTTTCCTCTTTGGAGTTACATATAACCAAGTTGTCAATTTGATTCGACTCCTTTCGGCCCTTATTGTTGCCATATGTATTGGACTTACTCATTGCATTTTTTTTATCCTCAGACTTGCTTTCCTCGAGGCTTTTTAAGTACCTACGTTGGGCTTCAACATTGGACGGCCCGGCTTCTTTTAGTCCATGTCCCCCCTTATGTATGTAACCCCCTCCTTGAACTGCACCCCCTTTTTGAAACTTGTTTTTTACCGTTGTTAATTTCTGGTGGGCCCCAACCTCCTCCCTCAATGGCGTGTTGATCGATGTCCTCTTTTCCCCATCTCTACAGTTGTTCGCGTCTTCTATACTCAAACATTGTATCAACTGCTATTCCTTTTGTAACCCCTCTGCCACACTTTCGAATTTTGAGTAGTCTTTTCCCATCCCCGCCTCCGTCTTACTCTTCTCGTGAAAGACTTCCATAGCTCCTACAACCTCTTCACAGCTGTCCACTTTATTTTCATATAAACATCCAACTTCATTGACAGACATGCGAACACTATCAGTCACATCATATTGAGATAAGGGCAAATTTTTGTCCGCAGGGTAAAGCACCGATGTTTCTTCCGTTTTGTTTCTCCGATGACCGTCGTGATCGACCAGACCCCCACCACCACTAGCCTCCTCTTCAACTTCTAATAATCGCAGCTCCCCATCAAACTCCAAAAAGGAGGAATTGCAATCTATGTCATAGATTCCTTCAATTGAGCTTTCCTCGTCAGATGATTTGGAATATTTCCACGCCCTGCAATGGCACTTGAGCACTTGATTGGCGTTCTCCTCCATAATTCTCACAGAGTAAATAACCCCATTTATTCTGATTTTCGAATGGTATGTAATTACTGTTGGAGTTGACACCCTTACTAGTAATCTGGCTCCATCGATCCTGTTGAAGTTTTCAGTATCGGTGTACATGGCAACATAGTTCCCCAGAACACTAACCACTTGACTGAAACACTCGTCGCTCCACAAGCTTATAGGAATACCCGAGCATGATAGCCATGACAGTCTATATCCAGGGATCATATTTGGATTCCATCTTTCAACTGTCTCAAAAATATCAGCAAGTTCCCCACATTCCGAACTGAACATCTCCTTTACGTCTTCTTCATCCGCCCCCGATATTAAAACCATATCATCACCCATATGTTTAAATTTGACCTCATGACCCTTTTTCAGCAAAGACCACTCATGGATATTGTTATGCTGTGATACACCCTTCAAACGACCAACCCAACTATTGATTAACCACTCCTTGGGTTCCACTTTAACTTTGATATCGCGTCCCTTCCACACTTCCTCCTCTACAGTTTGACCACCTCCAAAAGTTTTGTTCTTCACTCTCCATTTCCCATTGTTCTCCCTTCTCCTCTTCTGGACAGCTTCAGTGTACGTCTTCCGAGTGTTTCTGCTCCCTTCACATTGGTACCCAGCATTCTGTTTGAACACTTCGTTTGACTCCCTCTTACCTCCTGACATTACTGTAGCGTTTTCTCTCATTCCCTTTCTGTACTTTGGTAGGTTTACAAATAGTTTTGTATTCCCAATTCTAATGGTGTCTAGTTGCTTCTCCATTCCCTTCACATTCTTTACCCCCAAAAACCTAACAAAGCCAAACCTGTTCCCCCTCCTATCTTCCCTCTTTGCTATAAATATTTCCCATACTTTCCCCCATCTTTGAAAGATTCTCCACATTTCATACTCTCCAAAATCACTTAGGAATCTTGAGAAGAAGAACGTAGTGACGTCAGTTCTTCTCCTCCTTGGATCCTCATTCCTCCTAAAGCCTTCTTGTTTCCACTGACCTGTTTGTTTCCTCCGTTCTCCCCCGCTTAGACCTCTCATAGATTGAAGAATTGATGAAACCTACCTATCTCATAGTCATTGTTGGAACTTGCAAGCAAGAGCAACAACCATTTTCAACCTACCTATCACTAAACCTGCAACCTACAAACATCATAAACCACACAAAACCAAGGCTAACCATCTATCAAACTACCATTTACCACTTCTATCATCGAAATTCAAACCACCGTGAATCACCTCAAACTTTGTCACGAAACTACAACCACTTTTGCAATTGAAACAATAGAGAGGCCAATCAAAACCAATAGATAAAGGAAATTAAACAAATAAGATAGAAGAAAAACAAAAACACACAAACATGTTGGGAAAAAATATACACCTCTTCATTATGCAAAATGATGAGAAAATACACAATAAAAGAAAAAGGCAACACCGAAAATAAGAAAAGATCACAATTTTATTTAATATGATTCGGCCTCTCATGCCTACATCCACAACACCAATTTATTTAATGTGGTTCAGCACCTCATGCTTATACATCCACAACACAACTTTGTTTAACGTGGTTCGGACTCTCATTCCTACATCCACAACCTCATTACAAGTTTTCTAGACAAACTTGATAAACCCTTCCTTTACATGACCCCCCTCTCTCACTTAGGGTGGTAACCCCCTCTTTAGGATGGATGATTCTTCTCATCTCAAGAACTTCTATTTATAGACCTAGCATCTTAATCTTAATAGAGGAAACAAATCTCTAAGTTACATATAATATCTTTAAATCTAAACAACATCTTAAAGATAAGATAATATCATTTTAAATCTAAACAATATCCTAGAGATTTGAAGTTAAAAATTTGAATTGTTTCCAACAAAACACAAACACCACCATCGACAATTTGTCACTATCGTGCCTGCAGCACATCATGTTCCCCTCCCCTTTGCTCCCTTCCTCCTTCTCCCATTTCTTTGTATCTCTCTCTCTATTGTACCCCTCAACAATGGCGACACACCAGTTCCAAGAGTTGGTAGTGTCGCTTCCTACCCCGCACCTTGCAACTTGTAACATTAAAAACAGTGAGCAAAAAATAAGATAGTCAACGTGAGAGGAAAGGAAGAAAGTTTTTGTTTTCACACAAAAGGAGGAAAGAGTTTTCAAAATGTTGAAAAGGAGAAGGAGGACAGGTAAGAGGGCTTCGTTTTCATGCATAAACTAAAACCTATCGTCAACCAAGCTGCCACTAATAATAAAAAAATATTTTTTCAAAAATTATTAATTAGATTTGGTTTAACTAACCAACCTTAATGATTTTTTTTTTGAAAAAAAAAAATTGGCTCAATTACCAATTTGGTCCCCAAATTATTTAAAAAGAGTCAATTTGGTCCCTAAATTTCTAAAAGTTTCAATCAAGTCCTCAAAATTTTAAAAATGGTTCAATTAGGTCCTTTCCGTCAAATTAAAACTAACACCGTTAATACGAGATTTCTGGCTGTTTTCATTTGCGAATAGTGACGGTTTTTAGCCACCACTGTATTTATTATTTTTGTTTTTTAAATTCACACTCATCCATCGTTCTAGAATTTTTTTTTAAAATAATAACAAATATAGTGGCGGCTAAAAACCGTACTATTCGCAAATGAAAACTGCCAGAATTCCATAATTTTTTTTAAAATAATAATAAATATAGTAGCAGCTAAAAACTGCCACTATTCGCAAATGAAAACCGCCAGAAATCTTGTATTAACGGTGTTAGTTTTAATTTGATGGTAAGGACCTAATTGAAGCATTTTTAAAAATTTGAGGACTTCATTGAAACTTTTAGAAATTTAGGGACCAAATTGACTCTTTTTAAATAATTTGGGGACCAAATTGATAATTAAGCCAAAAAAATATAGTAGAATCAACCATTGTGACACAATTTGAAAAAGATAAAAAAAATATAAATATAAATATAAACAAGAAAACATATTAGTGTGCATTGATCTAAATTGTATGCAACTACTTTTTATATATAAACATAGTTTTAAAAATCGAACTGGTGATCAACCCGATCAAGGCATTGGGTCACTAGATCAATGGTCGAACTAGTGTGTCACTAATTGAACAGCATGACCTGGTATTATAATGTTTTAAATAATTATATATAATTTATATAGTATGTATATTATAAATATTACATTTGTTAATAATATATCAGTTAATAGTCTTTAGCTTAGTGGTAAAGTTTGTTTGTGCTTGGTTTGTTAATAACATAACACAAAACTGCCTCCAGCACAATGGTAAGGCACGCTCATTCATAGTGTAGGACGTGGGTTCGAGGTGGTAAGGCGCGCTCATTCATAGTGTAGGACATGGGTTCGAGGCATGAGGTTCTGGGTTCAAATCATGTTGTGTGCACTTTTGATAATATTAATTTGGTTAAATACGCTTATATAATATAAATACTGTGTTTGTTAATAACATAACACAAAACTACCTCCATCAATGACCCAGAACCCGCGGTTGATCCGGAAAACCGGACAGGTCACACCGGTTTGTACCGGGTCGAAGCAGGCTGATGACATGCCCGATCCAATAGTTGAATCGAACCGGTTGGACCGGTCAGTCCAGCCGGTTCGATCCGATTTTTAAAACTATGTATATATGGTGTGCTGTACATGATGAATAGGCTTTGGGGTGTCTACTTAGAGTTGGGATATCAAAGTCCTATTGTAATACCTTTGCATGTCATAATTTTATATATAAAAAAAATGTATGCCACTATAAATACTTTATGCAAACAATTCTGATTTGTATACACCATAACAATGTCACACTCACCATTTAAGACTCGTAATCTCTTTTTATTTTTTCTTCTCTTATCACATCACATGACTCGTCATACAAACATTTTCACTTTATGTAGTATTTTTTTTTTCCTCTAGGTGTCTAGATCACAAGAAATATCTATCAAACATTTTTTCCTTGTACAAAACAATCCACAAGGCACTCCCTTAAACATGTTCAAGTTGTACCGTGCAGCAAACAATTGAGGAGCACCAATTCCGGGACCAAAGATAAAAATAAGGAATTCTTAAATACCCAAAGTACAAATTAATGAAATTGAACACCTACCCACCACCATCATTTTTTCACATTTCATTTTGTCCTTTGCTCTAAAAAAACAAAAAAAAACCACTTGAACAAGCAAAGTACAACAAGGACATATGCAAGATTTGGCAGTAGTGCTCATTAATAATTTCATACAACCCCCAATCCAGCAGTGAACGTTACACCCGTTGAAGGCAACCAAAGATTCCCCTCAATAAATTGTGACACTGTGAAATTACTAGCCTGGCTAGAATTTTTCATCACATGGTACCCTGGCCATTTCACCCTGTTAGCTACTCCAGCACCAGGCCCATAATTCATGTACTCAGCATAGTACAATGTGTCCAAAGCAAAGTCCCCATTCCACTCCAACCACCCTTCTGGCCTCAACACATTACCAATGTAAGATTGCATGAAAATTGTCCTAGAATATGGCTTCCAAGGCCTACCAAGGTAAGTGTGGGTGGAGTTAAGTGAATTCACAAGGTCATAATCAGCAGAGATGTTGCAAAATTGGATGGAGAAACCGGTTGGTTCATCTGGGTTTTTTCTCCCATGTGCTGTGACGGTGTTCTTTTGATTTGGTAACCCTTTTTTGGCTGAGATTTGGCAGTTTTGGAAAATGGCAGTGGCATCACCGAAAATGAAGTCCACTGTGCCACTGATTTTGCACTCTCTGTAGAATTGGCGCATGGTGTGAGTGTAGAGGCTGTCTTGGTAACCGAAGATCCCACATCGGAAGAATACAGAGAGGTCAGAGTCTGATCTCAGTGCCACTGCTTGGTGCTTCTCTGCTCCTGCCGTGTTCTGGAAGGTAATGTCTCGTGCTATGAATCCTCTGCCACTCACAGCTGCACATGCAACCACATTAATTAATTAATTAATAAAAGATGAAAATCGACTAATTGTTTATTTTAAGTAAAATTGGAGTCGATCCTTTTAAATAAGGTCTCAGGAAAAAAAAAACTTAATTAAGAGAGAAAACATACTAAATGTGATCAGTCAGATTTTTTAGCAAAATTAATTATCAGCAAAATTTGTAGATACTAGCTAATATGACAAAAAAATAAAATAAAAGTTTCAGAATTGGGTCAGAGATTTCGGGCGTTGAAAAAAGACGAGTGTGTTTTTTGGTCTTATGAACATAATTAATGCAGCACATGCTCATTTATTTTTCATTCATTATCAGTTGGTTGCATTATTGCATACATGGATTAAGTTAATATTACGTGGTTAACGTTTAAATAGTATGGCCCAACTTGGCAACTTCAATGACTCCCTTGCCACGAATGTTACTGACAACTAGTTTCCAGTTAGCATTGCCTGGGCAAATCGCATTTATTTCATCATGTTTAGACAGAGTCGAAAGAAAATAAAGAAATAAAAATATGGATAATCACGGATTTTTTTTTTCATTGAAGAGAGAAAAAGGTTTAATTTTTTAAAACATAATTCATTTTTTTTTTATATTTAAAAACTTTTCTTTCTTGTGGATAACAGACAGTAGAGTGTTTGGTTTCACATGCAGCTTGTTTAAATTAACAATAATTTTATCTTTTTTTTTTCCTTTTTTTATTTTTTATTATAGCATACTAGTATTACTTATTGCAATTTTTTTTTATTTAACTTTCTCTCGTCCTTTCTTTTTCTTTTTCTTTTTATTCTTTTTCACCTCTTATGTGGGCATACAACTATACATCTATCATGTTTCTATTCTAGGTATGGAAAACATCTCATGTGTGCTCATACACACGTAATATGGGTAGACATTACCTAACCTCAGGAATAGGCAACAGCGGTCAACTTAGTGTCCCTCATTATTACAAACACAATAAAAAAAATTCTTACCATATTAGAGAAATCTGTCAATTTATTCTTGGCAAGATTAACATGTCATTATCTTAATTATATGTTAAAAATATTTTATCACGAATTAATCATTTAAATAAATCCAAACAATTTTAGAATTTACTTTTACAATCTTAGTTTTTTATAAAGAAAAAATTAGTAATTACTTTTATTATTTAAATTAATTTTTGTTAAACATTTTTATCATGAAATTAGTCTTTAAAATATACCAAAACAGTTGCTAAATTTTATTTATTATTTTAATTTTTCATAAGACAAAATTGGTAACTATTATTATATAATTTAAAAACCCCAATTTAATAAAAACTGAACAAAAACTAAGATGGTGACTTTTATAAAATTAATAAATTCACTTATTTCATTATTATTATTATTATTATTATTATTATTATTATTATTATTATATAGTGTTAGTAAATTTTTTTTTAAAAAAAATAGTAACATTTTTTATATTTTTCAAATTTTAAAGTATATAAAAAAATTTATTAATATTTTCTCCATTAATCATTAAGAATATATCACTTTCTTTTAGTTGTAATAGTACTACGTACAATGTGACAAAAGAAAGAAAAAAAAGAAAGAAAAAAACAGAAATTGGGTCCCCAAAATTAAACCAAGAAGGAGAAAAAAGAGTACTATGTGGATTATGGAGTAGTGTTCTTACCAAAGGTAGCTGACCGGAACGTGGTCCAACCATCAATGAAGCTCCGGTTCCCAGAAATTACAGTGGCATCCATGCCATCTCCAACCATCATAAGGTTCCACTTCTTCTTCTTGATCTCAACGTTCTCATGGTAAACACCCCTCTTCACGTATATCACATACCTTTTCAAAAACATAACTTACTAACCGCTAACATTTGTTGATAAAAAAAAATTGTATATATCACATTCAAATACCTTTTCATGCTGTAGTTAGGTGCAGCCAACACTGCATCCATCACCTTGGTGAAGTTACCGGTTCCATCGGTGGCCACCACAGCGTCAAAACGCACCCCATTTGCTTGGAGTAGCTTTCTTTCCCCTGGTTTGACCCATGAAGGGAATTGGCCTTGTGGGGAAGAGAAAGAGAAGTGATCTGAAGAAGGGTTCACCTGTGTGAGAAGTTCTTGCAGCAATGACATTATTTGGCTTAGACCGGTGGAGACTAGACCCTTCACTATGCCGTTGGTGCCGTCGAATCCGTCCATGCATGTGTCTTGATTTGCAAGTGCTGCGCTTAGCCATGTTCTTAAATCTGAACTTGTGTTCCCTGTGCTGTTGTGCTTCCCTGCAAAGGATAGTACCAACAATAATCTTGCATTATAATAAGGTCTTAAACTTAATTTTCTTGAATAAAAGTTTCAGAAAATGAAAAATTATCTCTTTGATTTTGTAATGAATTTTTAAGATGGGTGAACTTAGTAATCTGGTCCTTAACATTTTTTTCCCTTTTGTTTTAATCATTTATCTTTTTGTTAGGTTTTATATAAGTTAGTCAAATTTATGGAAATAAAAAATCGGCAAGGTTGATAAAATATACGCTTTTAGCGGTCAAAATCTGTAATAATTGACATATAAGACCGAATTAAAACCAAACAGAAAAATAAAATGAGTTAAAATACCAAATTACTGATTTTACCTTTCAAAATGCTTGCATAAGAGGAAGAAAAAAATGCTTGTATACTACATTGAGTATCAATTTTTGTGTTAGATGTCAAATGAAATAATGGAACTGTAAACCTTAATAGTGAAAATTGCGCCATAATTGAAAAAATAAATGCTTGTATACTATATTGACCAAATTATGAGCTGAAATCCTGAGTTTTCAACTTTCACTAGAAGATAAACTGAAAAAATTGGATTAATATTTTATTTATTTTCTAATTGGACCTAACAAATCAATAGCTTGACAAGAAGTTAAGAAAGATGAAATTAATATGATGAAAAGCATGGCATTTTGACTACACAAAGTTTTTAACAGGAAAATGTTACTCACCTTGGGGACTCTGGGTGGCAGAGACAGACCAATCGAGTTCATCAGAGGACATGTCAAGCAAATCAAGACAGTCAGAAACGGCGTTAGAAAGACGCGAATCGCCGAAGCCGGAACCGAACTCAGAGAGAATAGAGGTTACATCTTGCAACACATCAACGACAGTTTTCACTGTCCCCGCGAATTCAGAAGGAGCAACCTTCAGCAACTCCGATCCCACGGTGTTGGTGTTGCCAAGTGCGGCACTGCACAGGCTCGGAAAGAGCACGAAGAAGAAGATGAATGTGACAGTGGGTGTAGTTAGTGTTGTTACTATTCGAGATAACTCTTTCTTTGAAGTAAGAGCCATTGGGAGAAGTGAAGAGAAAACTCTGTTATGTTATGTTACACCCTCAGGGGAGTTCTTGCATATTTTTAAAGAGAGAAAAAGGGGGAATAAATAGTGTGGAATGTAATGGTTAGATGGGCAGGTGAGGGAATTTAAGGCAAATTAAGGGGTGTTTGGAAAAAGAATTGAAAAACCTCCCTTGCCACAAAAATGATTTTATTTTATTTCATTAATATAATGTGAAATGTAGGTACAAAATTCATGGCGCGGCTTGTTTTGAATATGATAACCCGAATTTAAGAGGGTTTGCAAATCAAAGTAAGCCTTGTGAGTCAACCTTTGTTTCAGAAGTGATAATAATAACAAGGTGGTGAAAGGAAGGTGTTACATTACACAACACATGAGGGAATAGAATGTGCGTGTTTGATTTGTTGCAGTGTCGGTGGTGACTATGCAAGTGAGAAACTTTAATTTAACTATATACTCTCTTTTCCACGCACTTTTTTTTTATTGGATGAAATTTGTGTAGATTTTTATTAAACATGTGAATCTTATTATCTATTTTGTAGGTTTTACTTTCAAACTAGTTAGACCTAATACAATTTTAATTAATAAAAGTGTGTACTGAAAAAGAAAAAAAATTAGACACGGCGTTGTTACTTGTTAGTACTCTCTCATCATGTGCAAGCAAGTAATGTGCATGTCACTTTCCGAAGTGAACAAATCTGGAGGGGCATCTTGTCCTTTTGAAGCCACCTACAGTGACGACTACAGCTTCTGCCGAATCAAATTTGCCATCTTTGTGAACTTCCTTTCTTTAATTAAATCGTTCGCAATCTTCTTCCTCTTGACAGAGTGACCCACCAAGAAAATCTTCACCGTTCCTCATTTTCTTTTTTGGATGCATGTACATAAGAATTTTTTTTTAAAAACAAAAAAAGAAAATTAACACGAGAGACCCATGCTTGCTTATCTTCGTTGCAAATTACAATAAGACAAAGCGTGGGAGGGTCTATTTTTTCAGACGCAGGACGTGAACCAGTATTTCACCATGATTTCAGCACGTTCTGAGGGACAAAATTAATTTTTCACGTTGTAACACATATTTTTTAATATAAAAGTTGTTACGTACATGATCTAGGTTTAGTCATAAAGGTTAAGTTCGGCTAGCTCTAGTCTCCAACCCGGCCATCTATCTGCCCTGGCACCAATCCAAACCCAAATCATCAACATCACCGATATCTAACTACATATCATGGTCTCAAATCACTCGAGTGCATTTCTGACACTAGCGTGAGCTTCACATCCCAGGTAGTGTGAGTCATTCACCTATCTTCAATTTTTGGTATGACTCTTTTCATGCAAGAGAGCCACCAACCATGTCATCTCTCTAACGCCAATATACACACCAATGCACCGTTACTTTGTCAGTTTCTAACTTAGGCTCAAAGTCTTTGCAAGTGGTACTTAACAAATAAATAAATAAAAACCCTTAACAGTAGTAATGAAACAATTTGCCAGTAGTTCTTTTTAAATTCATCTCTAAATTTTTGTGAAGCTAGTATTAGGGTGACAAATATTGTCATTGTCATTAGTAATGAAATTTTTATCACTAATGCATTAATTTCTTATATTGTGACCACCTTGATACTTCGACAAAGGAGCAACTAGATTACTATCTTCTTACCCTATACTAGACCATATAAGCCATAGAAAAGAACATTGGCTCCATTTGTGGAAAATTTAAACCATTTCTCCCATCACTACTACATAAAAGAGTTTTTACGTCGTTGCTTCTGCATCGGTTCTTTAAGAACTAATGTAGATAATGAACTGGTGACATTTTTGAAATTAACGATTGAAACACTGTATCGGTTCAAATAGAACCGATGTAATATGTAATATACTACATCGATTCAAAGAAGAACCGATGTAGTATGTGAGTTAAAACCCTATTTTCATCTTTGCACTTCGTCCACTCTTGCTTTTCCTTCCTTTGCTAGCCTCCTAAACCTTGCGTCATTGTTATGAAAACTCATTCCGCCAGTGCTTCCCCAACACTCGCTCTCCTTCAAACCACCTTTGAACAACCATTATGACACCACCCTGACCTCATCGCCACCACCCTCTTGTTGCGTCATTGCTCCCTGTGATGTGAACCTTCACCAGAGTCATTATCCTTCGCCATTGCTGTTATCGAGGAGCTTTCATGTACGAAGACTCCCGTGACATTATTATGTCATTGAGTCTTTGACACCCTTTTTCTTCTTTTAGTTTATTCTTACGAAAACCTCGTGTCTTCTCTATGATGAAGCACCATTGTTGTTGTTGGTTCGAACCTGGCATTGTTGTGCCACCATAGTCACGCTTTTGCAGGTATGCTTGTTCCCCAACAGTTACATTGTGGATAGTGGCATGCTTATAGTTGCTTGGTGCACTTTTTATGAGATATTGATTTTTGAATTAAAAACCTTGATGGTGTAATATTTAGAGGCAGTTTAGGTTGCTTCCAATTTAGGCATGTTATATTGCTTTCAAGCTTGGCTCTATAATTGCTTTAATTTTTATGCAATTGTTTTTAATTTTAGTTCTTTCAACATTCAACCATTCATAGTCTACTTAATTTATTGTTAAATACCTAAATATCGCACAAGTCCCTATGTAGAAGACTTTACTTATCATCCATTGTTATTTAAGTGATTTGGTACTCTTACAAAATCCCAACACCTCTACCTCTCAATCGATCCTTTTCATTTTTCCTCCTCACCAAGGCTAATAAACTCAAGATCAAGGCCTTCCATCACTTGAAGGCTTGATCTCCCCCATCAAGACATCACATTCCAAGTGTTAGGTGAGCTTCTTCACCATTTTTCTCTTTTCTCTCCCATGAGCTTTTCCTTTCTCCTCTAACTTATTATCTATCATTTTGTTCCATGGAAACACCATTTCATGGTGGTCTTTTCAGTTTTTTTACGAAGCACTCACTCAAAGCTTCAAGTCTTCGTTTTTTCCACCTTCTAAAGCTTCATTTTTTCTTGGTTCTTCAAGGGTAAAGAATAATACCTCTTTTTCTACCTATTTTTCTTTCATATTAATCAAACAAAATGCTCTAAATATGTGATGATATATATTGTTTTCTTTTGATTAAATGTGATTTCTTGTTGGTTTGGTGGCCATTAATTTTGGCCTTTTACGTTCATAAACACACCTATATGTTTTGATCCCTTCATAAAGCTTCCAATCATGAAGCTATAAATTCCAAACACATTATACATCAGTCCAATTAGAATTGAACTTAGATCTCTTAAGCAAGGTTTCTAGTTCAAGTCTTATTTATGAGACCCTACTAAAGATGGTCAATCAGGTTTTTCAACAAATATTTGTTATCAATAACATGAATATTTCACACCTATAATATGATAACAAAAAAAGATACACTCACACTTACCCTTTTATACGTCCTTGGATAAAACTAATTAAAAGATAGTACAAATTAGAAGAAAAAAAAAGTATGTGTAACTTAAAAATCATAAAAACAAAATGCTATAAATTTTATTTACTAATGGAAATTAAGATGAACAAGTATGAGAAAATCCAATCAAGCTCAAGAGAAATCATTTTAAATAATTAATTAATGCTAATTCATAAATAAATAATCTATCAGTTTTTAATTTTTATTTATAGTATTATAAAAAGGGTTATTATGTTTTTGGTCATGAACTTTTTCGAATTTTCACTTTTAGTCTGTAAACAAAAAGTTGACTGGTCTTAGTCCCTAATCTTTAGCTCTATTTTCTTTTTTCGTCCTTGTCGTTTAAATGTCCATTATGTGCTGAGGTGAAAGTTAAATACCAATTATTTTGTGAGGGTTTATTTTCTGGCGGTTAAAAACCGTCAGAAAATGCTTTAGTAGGATCCCAATTCTTCTATAGGCATAACCACACACCACTATCAAATAGACACCATGATATTGGAAACTTGTCAAATTCATCTTCCTTATTAAAAATATTGTAAATATAATTAAAAGATTATAAATATAATAATTTTGGAAACTTGCAGCAATAAGCTTTAGCACGAACCCAAAGTTTTTCAAACGTTCAATAAAGAGACAATATTGCAAGATGCAAATAATTGAGTTTGGAAAGAGTTGGAGCGAGCAAATATTTGAAATAAGCATATCCGAAACGTTTCCTGTGAAGATCGATGACGAAAGCGGTAGTGACGGACGACTCATATTCAAAGCCTCTTTGTGCTGTAAAGACCGCTCCGACCTCATCGAAATCCTCAGGTCTCTGCACCTGAAAATGCTCAAAGCCGAAATGGCAACGGAAAGCTGCATTTCCGACTTGGACAAAGGAACGAATCTGATTGTCCTGTGCCACTTAATGCTTCGCCATTCTTCTTCCCACCAAATGATTGGCCGCAGAGTTGTTAGATCTAGGTTTTAGATGGAGTTAAGAACCGCCGTCGTTGCCGATCTATTAGTGGGCAATTTCCCCAAACCCAAACCCGCGTGGTTCCGCGACGGTAACCATCTCTTCTTCAACCGCTTCAATCCCGCGTAAGTGGCCACCGTCGAGCTCTGCGGAAACGACTGCTACATCCGAATCTGGATTGACGCCACCACCAATAAGAGGAAGATGAGCTGATTTGGGTTTCGGTTTGTTGTGGATTTCAAATGATTTGTCTTTTTTAAAAAAAAAATTATTTTATTGTTTTATCTACGATTTTGCACTTGTGTTTATTAATGGAGGAAAAACAATTATATCTACTGATTTTGCACTTGTGTTTATTAATGGAGGAAAAACAATTTTTTTTTACGGTTTTTAGCTGTCAAATTTTTTTGATTCATTTTAAATATTTTAGCAAAATAATTTATGATGATTTTAAACTGTTAAAAAATTAATCGTCCGAAAAGATAATAAAATAATATTAAAATTAACACAATGTCATCATTTAACAAAAATATTTGATAACAGGGATAAAAATATTAACGGGATAAAAGTTCAGAAATTAAAATCAATTAAAATTTTATTTAAGGACTAAAAGTAAAAATTTTAAAAAATTCAGTGATAAAAAACATAAGGGTCTTGTTGACCAGTGTTCTAAGAGTACTGGTTAAAGAATTAAAAGAAGAAAGTATTTAATGTGAAAATCATAGGAGAACGTAAAATAAACTATGAACAGCGCAATTTTATGCATTTCAATAAAAATCTTTCTCTTTTTAGTTCCTTAATCAGTGTCCTTAGAACACTGATTAACATTTGTAAAAACATAATTAACTCTTATAAAAACTATCCGATCGTCGTCACATGTCAGATGGATAGTGAATTAGAACTTACTTTTTTTTTCACACTTTCTGCATTTATGTTCTTTCCCATCTTTATTTTATTAAAAACCGTGCAAAGCACACGACACTCTCTAGTTAATAGAATTAATTAGAGAAGATATTATCACCTGATTATTTTTCTACTTATTTTTATTTATAACAATTGGATGAGTTATCTTCCAAAGAAAGGAGTCTCCATCGATGCAGTATACAAAATTGTTATTCAGCCTAACGAAGGACAAAATTGAAAGAGGCATATATATGTGTTTATGTCTGTCTAGCTATCTGGGAAACAGGGAAAGCAATGAAGTCGAAAGAGACCTTGCTTTAAAGATGCGGCAATGGCCCAACAACAAAAACGCGTTTACAGCTTGCTTTCGTGCTATTGCCACTTGTAAGGATGCCAACATTTTTTGGTAGAAAAACAATAATCCAAATCATTTATAGATAATATGAATTGAAACATGTATTTATGATTATTTATATAAAAGAAATTTAATGTTATAAAATACCAAAACCAGAGTTTGGTAATATAAATACCAAATAATAGTTGCAAAGTAGTAATAAACTGTGACTTCAAATAAATTTTACCTTCTTTAAGAAATCAGCAGTTGAAGTTTAAGCAAATTAGCTATCAAATTTTAAATATTTAACAATTTATTATTATTTAATCCAGTTTAATTTTAACATTGTTAAGGCCACGCACGCCATTCTTTTTTCAATATACTACTTCTTGGCATATTGAAAGTAATATGACTAAAATTGTACTAGTAGGGGTATTCGACAACACATATAACCGAATACCCCCCGGACAGTATGACAGGTGTTCGGTGTCCACAGTATAGTCGAACACCTCAGCGCCGTCCGGTCCGTTTGCCAGACAGGAGTATTCGACGTCTATAAAGCCGAAAACCCTTAACCCCTCACCCCAGGGGCCTAAATAGCAGTATTCGGCACCTGCAGAGTCGAACACCAGTAGAGGTATAAACACCATTAACGACTCATGACAACATAAACCTAAGGCTAAAAGGTAATTAAGTATCCTTAATTACCACAGACCTGTGATTAAGAAAAGGCCATGGCCCATGAGGACCCAAGCCCAATAAGATAAGTATAAAAAGGGGATCCACTCCTCAAGGTAAACGATTCTGAATCCTCATTTATTACACACATTAAATGCTCTGAGTCGAACCCTGACTTGAGCATTGGAGTGTCTTTTGCAGGTACCCCACCTTCTGGATAAATACAAAAGATCTTGGAACACAAAACAACAGTCGAAGGCCCCATTATCCCTCAACAGGAACAAAAATAGTTTACATAAATGGGAAGATCTCATATTTATTAGTAATATGACTAAAATAATTTATATAAATGGAAAACAATTATTACTCTATCAGTTAGATTTTGAGATTAAGTTACATTTAAACACAATTTTTCATATGATATTAAAGTCTATCTTAGTAATTATTGGGCTTATTAGGTCATCCATTATCTGGTTGCTATCAAATTACTTGTAAATGTCCAATTATGCAAAATTCATACTTAAGATGTTCAGTTGAGGATTAGGGGTGTTTTAAAGATCTCACATTAATCGGTGATGTGATTAAAATATCTATCTATCTATTGATATAATATTTAAGGCTTTCTCTTTTAACAGGTGTCACTAGGAGACTTGAAGTCATTATTTTGTTTTGAAACTTCCGTAACAGTGTTTTTTTTTTTTTTTTTTCTTTTAGAAAGAACTTCCGTAACAGTATTTTATTTAGGAGGAATATGTAACAGTATTTTGATGATATTAATTTTCTTTGATAACTCTTTATCTTAAATTTTAAAATCAAACTTATATATATAGTCATTGTATAAGTATTTTAAGAACTATGAATATTTTGAAATTATTTAAATATAATAAATATATATTTTTACGGAAAAGAAAATAAAGTTATAGCATCAAAATATAAATTTGAATATTTTTAATTTAAAAAAGATGAATGGTAGCAAAACTCTCTTCAATACTTTTTTTTTCTAATGCTCTCTTTACTATTGGCTGAAATTATTTGAAATCATAAATCTTGGTGGGTCTCTCATCTAATGACTCTCCTAATTTAGAAGTAGGGTTCACCAAAATTTATGATTTTCAATAAATTTCAACTAATACTTAAGAAAGTGTTAGAAAGAGTATTGCTAGCGTGTCTCTTTTAAAAATTTAATTTAACCGCGTTTGCTTCTATGTTTTATGTGCGAATTTTAAAATTTAGATTGCAAATATCTTATTCTGTATACATGCTTTTATGAAATACGTAATATTAAATTAAAAAATATTTTTAAATTAATGAAAATATAAAATAAAATGGTAATGAGAATAAATTACAATATCACAATATATATATATATATATATATATATATATAATTTTTATGTTTCAGAAATTAAAATTTAATATAATTAAAAAATATTTTATGATATTTTGTACCATGTATTCTTTTTACCTTCATTTTTATTTTTACTTTATCTTTGAATTTTAAATAAAATAATAATGAAAGTTATTGCATTGATTTTTTTTTATAAAATATTAATTTCAGATAAAAATATTTTTTTAAAAAGTACGTTAATTAACAATAAATATTTTATTTTTAGTAGAAAAAGGATAAAATATAAATTTGTCTCAAAAATCTTTGTCCATTGTTGAATTTTATTTTCTTGCAATAAAAAAATTTATATTTTTCTAAATCAGTGTTAAGTCACAGTCAATTAAATGTGATACTTTCTAAAGTTTATAACAAACAAAAGTTGAAAATTTCAATACTCAATGTATATATTTAAACAAAAACTAATTCAATTGTTATATAATTACTATAATTTTTTATGATTTATTAATTATTTCATTCCTTTTAAAAACCCGTGCATCAATAGGGGTACCATACTAATTGTATATAAATGAGGTAACTCTCACATTATGAACTAGTTTTTAGTGTTGTGTTAGACTCAAACACAAATTTTAAAATTATAATTTTAAAAAATATTAAATACAAGTACATATAATTAAACCCATATATTACCTTTGTTGTTGGTGAAAACTGATTCTGGGAACAAACATCGGCAAGTGCATTGATTGTAACAGTTTGAGTCTTAGCCACATTGTCTATAACAAGTGGAAGGTAGCTTACATTTAACAAAAAAAATTAACGGAGTTAAATAAAAGACTTAAAAGGAGTTAAATACACGAACTTGTATTGATTTTGTTTTTCTTACATTGATCTTATTGTTTAATCGATTTTCTTCGTCGACAATTATGGCATCCAGAATCCAAATCTAAATGCACACGATCACAGACCATTGTTTGCATTTGGTGCAACCTTGATTTGGGTTTTGAAATGCTTTAAGAAACAACATTTTTGTAATAAAAAATGGAGATGTACCAAGTCCAACGTCGTCGACAACGGTGTTGGTGACAACAAAGATGTCGACACCAGCATCGATTCTGAGAAGTACGAGGTTGAGGATGCCAAGGTGGCAGGAAAGCCACGAAGAAGTGCAAAAATGAGGTCAAATTGGAAGAAACAAATTGACTATAGATTCATAGAATTTGGATTGGGTTTGGGTGCACTCATTGCTACCTCTATAAATGTAATAAGAAAGAGAAAGAGTGGATGCAAGATATGAATATTGGGTCGCTGTTACAATGGTGATGGAGTCGCCAGAAGCAATATGCTGAACAGTTGGAATGCATCTCAGCGCTGGAGGTAGTGGGGGGTTGCCGAAGACCATGGAAAGGGATGGAGAGTAAAAGGAGAGGAATATTCTGATGCACAGGGTGTATTATAAGATGGTGGACCTTAGATTAATTTAAAGGCCAATATTAATGATGCATGGTAGATCACTTATGATGGTGGTCCATCCTATAATCCGTCTATTATTGTACTCTTTCTAAAAAAGAAATGGGTGTATGTTAGCAAATCTTCCAAGAATTTGTTAATGTAAACCCACTTATTTTATAAAAAAAATTAAAAATCTATACCTTAAATATACTTTAAGGAAATTGTAATCAAAACTTACTGACGTATTCCTTCTGGAAAACAAATATTTGTACATTAACGAATCCCAGTATATATAACAAATGGAACCCATCGTTAGTTCCAACTTTGTTTGACTTTTTACAAATGTAGTTCTTAGGTCTAAAATTTAAGGCTATGTTTGGATTGCAGTTTGGAAGCTTCAAACTTACGTTTGAAACTCCAAACTCAGTTTGACATCATGTTTGGAAGTTCTGAAAATTAATTCTGCAACTTACATTTGGATCAAACCCGGATTTGGATCAGAAGTAATAATTTGATGCTTTTAAAGTAAAAGTACTTTTGATTTGTATATTTACAGTAGAAACATGAAGTAAAAATACTTTTCATTGCTATTATCCAAACAAGTTTCATTTTATTAACATATTTTTGAACAAAAAATATCCAAACATAAATCATGTTATAGTAAACTCATTTTTATCAAACTTAAGTTTGCAACATACTTTTAATTCAAACTTACGTTTGTAAACTTTAATCTAAACATGTACTAAGTCGATAGCATTTAAGGCTGGGTAATGAAAGCGCGGAAATTAATGCCGTTGTTCAATTAATTTGTGGACCCACCATGTGAGGCTGGCTAGCTCATTATAATTATGCGCTACAGCACTAGTAGTATCAACTATATCAAGAAACACAATAAATGGATCAGTTTGGCACCTGTCATGTGCATTTGAATGAAGGAATTTACGATTTTTGTGGCGTTTCGGCCCTTTCATGCACATTTATGGAAACTCTATATCCGGTAATTTATGTTCCAAAGTTAATGTGAAATCACGGTACCAGCATGCTCTTTGTTTTAAAATTGTGTATAATTATTAATGAGAGTGGTTGAATGTAAGTTCGATGGAAACTCAAATGATGTTATTAGCGGTTCAAGAGCTTTTGATTGTAGTGAGGTTTTAATAAATGGAATAAAATTAATTCCATTCTTTAGGAAGCTTCCCAATATCCCAATTCACGATAACACGGAGTAGTCTCTCTTTTTTTTTTCTTTTTTTTTTAATCTTTCAACTCTGTCCTTTTTATGGCACAGTTGCATGTATAGTTATAAAAATCGGACCGGACTGGCCGGTCGGATCGATTTGACCGGGAACCGGAGCCCTATCCAGTCCAGTTTAGCAATCAGACCGGAAATGCCATCGATCCGATTTGACCTGGATCAATCCGGTTTGACCCGGTCGGTTTTGGTCAAAACCAAAACCGGTGACCCGGACCGGTTGGTTGACCCGGTTTTTTTTTTCAATTTTTTTTTTTAACATTTCTTGTAACAAATGTTGTTATTTGAAATTCTTTTTATAGTATCATTTAAAATTTGAAACCATAACAAAAACTAATCTCTAAATAATATATAATATAATAATATACTCTTATAACATTTTAATTAAATTGTTAATCGTTAATTACTGAATAGTATATAATAATATGCTCCTATAATATTATTTTGATGTTGACAATAATATATAATAGCTAATTATTATTATTTTAATCTTGATATGCTATAGTTCTCCGATAACTTTTATATTTAGCCGTGAAAAATAACAAAAGTTTCCTTAATAATTTAATTATAACATCCAACAAAATAATTTATAGTAATAAATGATTATGTAAAATTTATAGTTTGATCATGATTGATTTTAATTTTAGAGTATAAATTATGGATTGGTCACATTTTATTACATATATTATATTTTTAAAATTTTTTTTAATATACACCGAGTCAATTAGTAATCCACCAGTTCAACCACTGACCCATAAATTCAATGTCTCGATCGAATCGATGACCGATCCGGTTTTCATAACACTGATTGCATGAGAGGATGAGAGAGCTAGTGAGGATTTCGTATAGCATTGCTTCACACGCTTTTCAACATTCAGAATTTTTTATTGTCCTTTCAGTATGTGTATATGTGTTTGGACACATGTTGCAGAAAGTGTTTTTTTTATTTTTTTATTATTATTTTTGACAAAGTTACTATAGTATTTGTAGCTTCTTTATTGTCTGAGGTAAAACCAAACAGGCACTCAATGACTTTATCTTTAACCAAACACAGTAGTTACCATTGTTTAATGCTATTCATAGTATAAGTAAATTGGCTAAGGTGAGGAGGAATGGAGAAATCCTAGTGTTAATTAGTTAAAGAATCGTGAGATGAGTAATGAATATATACCAAACATGAGTGCATGGATTGATCTAGAAATGAGATTGTTAAAAAATAAAACAACTGATAAACATGTTCAATAACAACAAATAAACAGAGAAAAAAATTGGAAAATCGTGCTGTTAAGAATTATTGCACTTGTTAAAATGCTTTGTAAAAATAACTTCGCCTTTTGTGGGAAATTGAAAAGATTTAATAGGAAAGTAATTTTTTTTTTTAAATTCTAATAGAGCTTAATGCAAACTTTGATCCAATAACACAAGAATATATTTGTCGAATTAAAGATGATGAAATTCATAATCATTACCTTAGAAATAAAATACAATCATTCAAAAAAAGAAATAAAATACAATTTGAATTGATAAATTTATTAGTGAGTGAATTCAAAACAAAAATTATCAACAAATTATGAGTTAAATATCTTTTTGATTCCTAAATGTTTTAGGATTTTTATTTTTAATTTCTAATCAAAATTTTGATCAGCCTTAATATTTGAATTTTTTCTTCTTTTACATTTTTTTGTCTCTCCCATTAAGTATCACCATTAAATGATGATGTGACAACTACATTGGCAACCATGTGAGTTGTCACATCATTAACTAGCCTAACATGGCATTCACATATTTTTTTTTTCTTTTGTAAACTATATTTTTAGTATCTCAACTTTTAACGAAATTCACTTTTAGTCTCTCAAAACTTTTTTTTTGACTTGTTTTAGTCTCTCATCTTTTCACAAAATTCACTTTTAGTCCTTCAATGATTTTTTTTTACTACTATTAGTCCCTTAACTATGTTTGTCATTGGTTTTAATCCCTCCCATCAAGTATCATCTATAAGAAATGATGTAACAAGCAACAACCATGTGACTTTCCATGTGATCTACTAGTTTGATGTAAATCCGTGAGAAAAATTTATCACAATACTTTTTTTTATCATATTAGTCATGGAATTTCATTAAAAAATTTGTTAATTATTATTATTTAAATTTAAATTATGATGCATATCAAAAAATAAAGTAGTAAAATATGTCAAAAGTAATTTGTGTATTGAAATTTTTTTAGAAATTATATTTTCATTAAAATTATTTTAATCATACTAGTAATTTTAAAATTTTATATTTCCTATATGAAAAATATAAGCTATGTTATAGGAACATAATATTCAAATTAGTGTGTGCTAAAATTAATATTTTCTTCATAAAAAAACATTCATTTTATTTTTATTCAAAAAACTTATCCAATTATCTTAAAGGCTTTAGACATGCTTTTTCATTAATTATTTTTTCTCCACAATTCCCAATTTCTTCTTATCCCAAGGTGAGGAAATCTTATGAACTGAATGGCTTTTACATATTATTCCTGACTTTTACGTATTATGAGCCACGTTTATTTTTATTTTATTTTTGTAAAAAGTCAGGGCGAGTTGGGTCTGTTAGCCACATTTTTATTAAGACATCTACCAAATTTTGGAAATTAATTTTAGTTATTAGTCATGTTTTTATGAGGATCAAAATTATACCTTGTAGAATTGAGATTTTATAGTAAAATAAGCATTATAAGATTGACCATAATAAGGATGTTAAAGCAGAAAATGCACTTTTTAGAGTTTAGATATGTCCAGAAAAGGTATGACCTTACTCAAATTGTTTTCGCGAGATAACGTGATCATAAATGCCAAATGAATTAAGAAACAAGTTGATTCATATTCACCCTAAAAAAAAGTTGATTCCTATTTATAAAGGATTAAGGTCACAAGCCATATGAAGAGTTGATCATATGGAGAATAGCCCAATACTTAGAGTTGAAGGGGAAATAGAGAAATACCATGTGCAAAAAAGTTTTAAAAAGGGCTTAAATTTAAATCTAAATGGCCTTTTATAAGACTTGGTTTGTGACAAAACATAATAATTTCATTTCTTTCATACAGCCAAACGCAGCTAATGGGACAAGACCTCTGTAGTATCACCAAGATCCATCCAACATTAAAGAACTAGATGGTCCAGAATGCTTTGTTAATGATGGTAGAACCCTATGATATGAAATTCACTTAAATATCCAAGGAGTATGTAAACAAATCTTTCCTAATTATCCATATAGGAATATGTGAGAATTTCCCCCACAATGAACATTTGTTTGTTACTTCTCTTGGAAAAAAAGAATATAATCAGGTAATTTATATTTTTCAAACCTGGACTATAACTCCTTGCAGTTACTTCCCCTAATTTCACCTTTTTGGTGTCTTCATTAGATATTTCAGGCATAAGAACTAGTCCACTACTTCATCTAATACGAGTGCTTTTCACAAATCCTTGCTGCAGGATTTTAGTAACTATAAAGCTATCAATGACATCAATTGTTGTTCAACTTCTTCCCAGTTCTTAACTCTGTTCACCAGGGGATGCTCATCAGCAGAATCAGTCTTGGACCAAGGATACGAGTTTTCATAATCAAAAAGTAGGACTCTAATTCCGGCTTCAGCGCACTCTATGGCGTATCTTGGGTTATCATCAATAAGAACCTTAGCATTTAAAGACCTAACAGTATACAAGGATCTATCAGCAACTAATTATTGGAACAAGTAAGCTTTCAGTTTTTTGGATTTGCCTATCCAAAGAATAGGTCAAAATGATGACAAGGAAACAATGGTTTTAGGCAAAAGTGGAGAAATGAAGGTAAGGAGGATTAAGTGGCATACCTACAAATCTCTGACTTTGGTCTTGACTTCCCATCAAGGGCAAAGTGGTTTCCAAAGTGAATCTCCTGAAACAATCCTGAAAAATGCTTCTCTATCCACTCAAGTGTATGATCCTTGATTACATTTTGCCGAGATCTAATCATATCATATATATAATATACAAATAGCAGTTAGTTGATGTTGACCAGATTCTACTATAGGTTGAAGTAAAATAAATATTCAATACCAACATCATACGTTACAACTGATAGGTTACAAAATCTTGATAACTTCTGCAGGGCCATCTGAGCACCTGGGATAGGCTGGATCCCTGACTTGAAGTATGGTGTCTCAAAAAACTCATGAACACGGGTATTTGCTGCACAACAAGAAGGCACTCAGCACAAAGCATAAATGAATTTCATTAGGCATATAATCCTCATCATAAAAAACGACTCGATGAAGTTATTGATTTGTTTGACTCTTCACCTAATCAATAGTTTACATACAAGAATATGAATAGATTGAATGTAACCAGTGAGATGGAACAGAATATGGATCCAGCTATTGAGCTCAAACCATGGGAAGCCCAAGGTCTGGAAAGCTATGCACAGAAGAAAAAGGAGGTGGGAAGGGGGAGGGGGGAGAAGTAGTTGTGGCCTTGTGGGTGCTGAGTTGGCTAGTTACAGGAAGCAAGAGAATTATTTGGGAGTGAGGAAGAAAGGCATTCAGTCATTTTAGGTAGTAATTTTGACAGAATATTTTTCTCTGAGGAGCTGAGGCTCTGATTGTAGCCATTGTAAGAGCTTAGGCATTCGTTTCCCATTATCTTAATACTACACCTGCTCTATTTCTGTTGTTGGTGCTTCATCAGAGTATGTATCCTGGAATTCATTTGTATATACTGCAGCATGAATATAACTCATGGATCTTGGACTGCTTTATTTCATTTTTTTTCCTTTTTTTCCATGACTAGGGTTGCTCCCTATTAGCATGGTATGCAAAAGCAATTATAATTTGACAATTTTTTGGTCCACAATTACACTGGTTTAAGAACTTGATTTACAATAGACTTGATCTCCTGAAAGATGCCAAATTTCAAAAACAACACACTTCAATCAATGAACCAGGAAAAAATGAACTAAGAAAGAAAAATAATTTATATTTAATTATCCCACAAATTTTCATAAGAAATGGAGTAGGAAGACAGAGGACTAATTCACAATTTCACACAATGCAATATCCATGTGATTGACAGATATGCAATTACCTTCGTCACGTGAACAGTTCCATATCTGTAACAGAATGAAAGGTGCATCAGACTCACATATAGACATGCTCATTGAATGCAATACGATTGATTATATGATTCATTAAAAGCACAAATTATCTTTTCATCAGTAAAATTTTCATTCATAGCACCAAGGTGGTAGAAGCCAAATACACCTCATGCATACAGTAAGTTGCAGCTCAAGGCAGGATAATATAAAAGTACTCAGAAAGAAAAAGTACGAAAAATCTACAAACACCAAGAAACCCATCATAGAACAGAATTAAGAGTTAACAAATATGCATGTTTCCATTTATACAAGCAGTTATCTATATATCTAATCACAATTCAAATTGTGAATCGTTAAGTTAATTTTTGAATCGTGAATCATAAATTGTAAGATTCAAAGACACAGTGAAAAATAGCTTGAAATATATCACATAAATAATCTATAGTATTCAATGTAATAATTGTCAACTGGAAAATGACTAAGACTCGCAAACAATTTGGGAATCTAAACAATATTCAGCACCCATGTGGACTTATTTCTCTGTCCCTAGCTGGATCTTGTATGTGAACCCATTAACTAAAACAGTCATAAAGCTAGTCAGCTATGACTGCCTTACTACAAATAAAGCAGTTATTGGCAGAATTTCACTGATGATGCTTCATCACTTTAGTAGAGTTTGGTAGACATACTAGAACTGAGCAGAACATATCAAATGGGTTTGTTCTATGTTTGGTGCTCTTTGAAAAGAAAATAGAATATAACATAAGGTTAAAAAGATGTACTACAAAGTGTGGAACCAAGGGAAGCAGAACAGAACAGAATGTATGTTTGCATGCCAACCACTATGTTTGTGGAGAGGAGAGTTCCCCACTCATACCATGCAGGCAAAATGAAGAATAGAGAAGAGCATGTAATACAATGCAAATTCCAACACCCTGATGAAAACCTTGGGAGAACCACACCACAAAAACTAGCTGTTATAGTTGGAGAGCTCATGGCCTGATAAACCTCACACTAGAATCCCATACTTCCAATGTGAGACTCAAGTCCCCCGTACCTTGCTATTGCAATTGGATCCTAACACACCCTAAGCTAACAAACCTTTAAAATTAAGTGTACATAATTATCAACCATCAATGGTAGATTAAACTTAAAATTACATCATGGAAGATCAATACCAAAGAAAATTAAATCATCTCAAATAAGCCTAATTCCATAAAAGTTGGGTTTCCATGCAACTGTTTTGCCAATAACATGTTTTTTTGTATGAAATCTAAGGCAACAATTCCTTTATAGAGGATTGGTGAATGAGGGGCAAAATGATCCACTGAAAGAACATGCAGTTTATTGCATCATTGTTAATACAAAATTTATAAATTCCAAATTTCCAATTACTTATCATGAAAAAAATAGAATTACTGAAATAGCTACCAGGTGTACCTTGAAGAACTCATACACATGATACTCAGAAACTGAATAATTTGATGAGTATCGATCTGCTATGAACTTGTTCAGAGCTGACACAAAGTTTCCCAATACTGCTTAAATAAAAAAGCAAAAGAAAAAAGTACACATTAGAGGAAAAACAACAGTGGATAATGCTAGAGCTAAGTTTATGTTCTATGAATTGCAAAGAACAATATATGTTCACATTTAGCAAAAGAAATTGAAAGAAAGCTTCAACTCAAACATTGACCAATTAAATTAAGGAAACTATACATCTAACATGCATCAAGCTTCTGACTGAATTGCAGAATAAACTAACTGTTTCATGCACCCAGGGAGGGGGCTTTTGACTTAGTTTCTTAATCATTCAATATTTATTTTAAAAAAAACACACTAAAATATAAAAGGACAGCAAATGCAATATAGATCCAGACTAATTAATGAAACTGGAATAGGATCACGATTCAGCACAGGTTCTTCACAGAAAATTGTATGTCAAAATGTCTAAGTTAAGCCTAAGAAGATATCATATATGATAAAAGATGGGGGCACATACCTTCATCAACATCAACTGCAACAACAAGTTTCTGGGGCAATTGTTGATCAGAGAAATAAAAGGGTTTGGTGGGACTTCCACCCAAAGATCTATCTTCAACATCAATATGAGTGGCATCACGGCCATCATCTCTGACAGAAATACCCTTCTCTAAACCACCTAACAAGGGTGGGTGAGGAACACATGCAAAACCATTGGGCTTTTTCTTTTCCTTCACAAAGACCCTATTGGCATTATCACCACCATTGGCATCAAAACAGGCTTTAAGGGTGAATCCAATGTTTCTGTTAACCTCAGAGGAAGAAATAGAAGGGAAATGGGAAAAGGCCCTACTGACATGGGAACAAGGATCATAGCCTAACATATGAGCCATGAGAAGAAGAAGATTATAGCAATGCTGAAAAGGGAAGAGATTGCTGAAACAAGAAGCACACAGGGCCTTGCAGGTTCCTTAATTCAAATATAAAAACACCATAATCTTAGTAAAAAGCAATATTCTCTTAGGAAAAAGCCAAGACCTTTTGACTTGCCACCAATCAATAGAACAATTTAATTATGCATCAAGGACCAAACTTTCAATGGACACTCTCATTCGGCAACAAAAGGGTCTCTTCCTAACAGATAAAACCTCAAAATGGGAATGTCTGAACAATATAATAATGATTTCAGAAAATAAAAAACAAAACTTGCCACACCTCAGGTCCAAAACCAAACAGAATTGACATAAAACCTGCGAAAAAGATGGTTTAGCACGAGAAGAGTTTCTAGAAGATACTCCAAGGCTCAAAACAGAATATGCATTAAATTAAAATAATAAAACAAGAGGGATTGAAGAAAGTTGAAACTTCTCAGATCTTGATTCTCAATTCCGCTCTTGTTTTCTCTCCCAACGTTATATACAGGATCAAGGCGGCACATATAGACACGGGTGGCTCCTTTTGAAAGATTAATATTAATTAATTAATAATTAGTAATTAGTATAATCCTTGTTGTCGGAGAAAAAAAGAAAAAAGAAATTTAATAAAAAAAAGAAAGAAAAAAAAATAGATAAACGGGATTTTTTAATGCGGGTTTTTTTCGCTTGATTTTCTGCGTTCTTTCTTCTTTGCCCATTTTCTTGTACAATTTTTCCAGTAACGACAAAAGGTGATGGAAGTGTTTCTTACTGTTCATGTCTAAGCTTAACTCAACCACGTTTTTCCACTATGCATAAAATAATTATGCACTTTTTTGTAAAAAAAAAAATAATAATTATGCACTTTAAGTATAGATACTAAATCTTGGTTGGGGATAAATGCGGATATAATGTACAACAAATGAGTGAATAATTGCAAAAAGAAATCATAATAGAATAGGAGTCTTTAATCGAGTAATTGAAACGTTTTCAAGTATACAATATATCCCACAACAATTGTAGTACATTAATTTTTCAATATTAATTCAATTGCAAATACGAATACTACCACCAAATGTGTGGATCAACTGACGTAAAATTGTTTCGATTTAATCTCGAGTTCGATTCCTAACTATGCAACTGTGTTGTAGTCAAGAAAAAGAAAACAAATACTAAAAGAAACCTAATGAATAAGAATATAAGTATTCTAACTTCTTCCAATATTTAAATACATATAATTTATTTATTTTTTTAAATGTGAATATAAGAACATATTATATAATACCCTCCTATCCTACTTAAACCCTACTATTTCTAATTTTGGCTTACTATTTGCTTACAATTTTTCCTCATTAAGTTGAATTGTGCATGTAAAATATAATGAGAGACACGGCAGTGTTTGGATTAAGTAATTTGGATAGTAAGTTAATAAGTTTTAAATTACCAAATTAATACATAAATTAAAAAGATAGAATTTTATTGAATTAATTTAACGTAGACTAGAAAACATAAATTAAAACAAATGATTTGATATTGTTTGGTTGATCGAATTCATCAAAACTGATCAACACCCTATTTCTCATTTTTAGTTTGCCCGTATTTATTTGATTGTTTATTTTTATTATTTACCTCTTTTTCCACAGCAAATTTTGTGTTAACATAACATCTGCCATTGAAAGTGCGAAGTCGAACCGGAAAGATACAGGAACAGTACAGCGGTGGGGTGGCTGGCTATTTGATGCACATCAAAAAAGTGTCCCACCCATAACCCAATTAGAAATAATTTTTTTAAATAATATTTAATATATAAGTTGAATATTCTAATTTTAATATTTTAAATTTTTGCATTGATTTTTTTATTTTATCAAAAGTTATTTAGTTTAGTCTTTTTAATATAAAATGATAAAAAAAAACAAATAAATATTTTTTTATAAAGTCAGGAATTTACCAAGAATTTTTAACCATCTCAAATTAAAACAAACAATTTATACAATTTTGAGAACTAATTTAAGAAATTTTAGAAATTTTATTTTGGTTTTTATTATTATTTTAATATTTAATTGCAGAAATTAAATAATAGTATAATTGTTATTTGGAGTAGTAATATTTTTGCATAGAGCACTTTAAGAGTTTAATTGTTATATAATGTAAATTTTTTTATATTTTTAATTAATTAGAAACCATTATTGATTAATATTAGTGTTAATATAATTATTAAAAAATCAACACATTTATTATAGATAATAATTTATTATTGAAATTTTATATTTAATTAAATTTCATACTTTAAAAGGTTTAAAAAATTGGCCTGTACTTTTTCAACGTAAACTCTGCTTGTCGAAATTAAAAATTCGTAATATATTAAGATAAAAAAAATTAAAAAAAAAAAAGGTCAATGTCGGTAGAGTTTCTGTTACTATCCCAACGAATCATGGATGAATAAATTACGAATCAAAAAGAAAAAAATGGACACCAAACACTCATTCCCTGAAGAACCTTAATGTATCTGGACACATAGTGAAACGTAGTATACGGGCCGAAAGCCTAGTTTTGAAGAGGATTGATGGCTTAGTATTTGATAGAATTTATTAAGTTATGTTAAATTTGAGAAAACATTTTTTAAGAATAATTATAAATATATTAAATATCATCTGATTTTTATTTTATTCCTTAAAGATTTACATAAAAAACACTAAAAGAAACTTTTTTTAGCCAAATATTTAAAAATAAGAAACAAAAGAAAAATGAAATGATGTTTTTTATAATTATTTGTTCAAATAAAAAGGAAAAAATATATTTTTTAAGCTAAACAGAGCTTAATGTACTTATCAATTTATCATCCGCTCAATATATATATGCATGCGCAGGCTGTGGAGAAGTAGAACAAATTGTCCACCGTGGACAAGTTTTTTTTATAACCGTTAGATTTGGAAACATTTATATCAACGGCTAATTGTTTTTTTTTATTTCTCTTTTTCTTTTCTTTTTTTTCTCCCCTCTTGCCTAGTTTAGCCCCACCTTTTTTTTTTTTTTGTCTCTTTCCTCTTCTTCTTCCCTTCTCTACCACCACTGATTATAATCAACCCCTAGCCCCCTCCGGTGGCACCCTTCCGATGGTGATATGTAGCACAACTATAATGCCCTTCGTTACAATAACAACCCATAATAAACATTCTTTAAAATATAAATAATATAGACTTTTTTTTTTTAAAATACAATAGTCTGAAATACCTTAAATATTATAAAAATATCAAATAAATGAATCTTTACATAAATAAAAATATTATCCTCAAATATGGGCATCTAAAACAATGAATAATAAAGAGTGGTGGAATTAACCACAACCAATCCTTTATTCTATAGGTACTAACCCAAAAATATAACTAAAGATAAATAAGTCTTCAAGTTTTCGACGTCTCAACAGTCTCTCCCTCGTGCTCTGAAAATAACACTTTTAATGAGACAATAATCCCAGTGAATAAAACAAGTTCTAAAAGGGTTCGCAAACAGTGTTGTTCTCAGCCGGTGCGGTAATCCAGAAAAACTCAACTATGGTACCCGCAAAGAATTTAAAATAAAATATTATATATATATATATACTCCAATAGAAATCAAATTAAAAACAACCACAATTTACTCTCATAACATTTTCATTAAGGTGAATATTTCAATAAATAAAATTAACACATCAATACATTCAAATAGATATCACAAACACAACTTAGTGATTCCCAGAATCACTAGACTAGACTCTTTGGTTCCCAGAACCGGTGTGGATCTCAGATTCGTAAAAGGTCTATGAGCTCATATCCATACAATGGCGTCCCACTGCCTTCCCCATCTTAGATGGAGGTATCTGAATCTCTTCCCCATCACAGATGGAGGTATCTCTCTTCCCCATCCCAGATGGAGGTATCTGTCATAAATCTCTTCCCCATCTCATATCGAGGTATCTCATATTCAATTTTCAGAATAAAATATACATTGTCACCACTTCCCAGAAGATGATGACCAACTCATAAATAATTACAAAATATCATCCTAAATAATTATCAAATAATTTCCTTAGTTCCATGCACTCAATAAAATTCTTAAGATCATACCACAGTATAGCATCATAAAAAGTAATTAATAACAAGAAACAGTGCTATGCAATATATCTATATATATGTAAATACATATATTTATATATCTATATAATATATATAGAACAACCAACGTTAAGGCACAAATATGAATCCCAAGTGATATGCGTTATATATATACAATATTCCATGAAAGTCATTTGACTGCAACTACGTTCCACATTTTCTTTTCCATCTATTTAATACACATCTACATACACGTGAAACCAATAACACCAAATCACTTCCTGTTCCAGTTTAATTATTTCATGTGCACGTGACTCCAGGAATTTCAAACAGAAAATATTGCCACCGAAAATTATATTAAACATGATAACTCAACTATTCAACAATTATAATCTAGCAATCATGAACATTCAATGTAACCCTACTACGATAACTAAAAATGTCATTAATCCAGTTCTTTTTATCAAGTGCTTCAAGGAAACCCATCGTTCAAGAAAATATACCATGGAGGATTTAAGAAAAGATGTTTTACTCACCTCTTGAATCAAAGCAATCTACGGTCTTCGCATATTCTTTCTCTGTAAGATTTAATGTCTCATGTGAGAGGTATGTGACTTATTAAGGACTAATAAATAAATAAATAAATAATGATTACGGACTAAATTGTAAATGGGCCATGGGCTTAAGTGGAGCAGTTTCTAAAGATAATTGCTATTTGATGGGAGTAGTGGTTTTAAAAGGGGATAATACCCACTAACGTGAAACAAGGTCCCCTTCCTGACATTAGAGTATTCTCTCAACCCTAGCCATCACGAAAGAGAGAGAATAGAAAGAAGAGTCAAAGGAAGCGAAATCTTGTTTCCTTCCTCTTTCAAGGAAATCAACGCACACCGGAGATTCCGTAGAAGTCTCACCATGGAGAAAGGTACGCACTATTTCTCTATGGATTGTTTGTGAGAATCATTGATTTCAAGATCCTGTTTGGTTTTCTATTATTGAGATCTTTAGAAAACTAGAAACTTACATGTGGTATCAGAGCATGTGTTGTGAAATTGTATGATTCTCCATGAATGTTTTTCTCCCAATTCGTATGAACCCTAATTATGAAATTCAGGGATTTTGGTTTCCGCTGCATGTACTGTATATATTTCGATTATATATTTCGATGGTATGCCTTTTGCTGTTGATTACGTTTTCCGCTGCAAGTATGAATCTGTTTACGCCACATGAACCCAAAATCAAGAATTGATTTCTGAATAGCCAAAGTCGTGCTTCTTAATGAATTAGAATTGTTTATGAAATTGATACTAGCCTGCACGTCATTTTGATAGGCTTGTATAATTAATTTGACCATAGATGAATTACCTTTAAAATATAATCACGTATTGTGACATTATAACGAGTATATAATTATTTGGATCAATTCTTGATTTCCAGCATGTATATGTGAATGACAATAAAGGTATGATTGCATGTTTATAATGATTGACCGAGAATGACTATGAATTCGTATATGTGAACAAAACAGAAAAGTTTTATGATGGCTTAATTGATTCTTATTTTAATTCTTATTGCTTGAACGTGATCGAATGGATAAAGCAAATAATGTGAATTGCTTATGGCCTGGAACGTAATTAACAAGAATGCTACGAATGTTGGTAGCAGTAAGTAAGTGCAGGCTGTGTATTTGTTTGGAATTAAATGTATGATAGATTTGTTAGTTACCAAAGTGGCCAAATCTTTAAGTTTATTTAATTTCAAATTTATGATATTTTATTCAATTACCCATAAAATAATGGATGCTGAAATAAAGAATTATTGGTTTATGGGTACATTGAAATTCATTATTGTAAGGCATTTGTGGATCGCCCAAAGGTTGATTAGTTGTCCTTATAATTAATGAATATAATTGTAGGCGATTTATGTGTATCATTAGTTTTATTTATATACCCAAAGGACGTAGGTAATTCTAATTGGTGCATATTTAATTGCCAATAATGTTATAATTTATCAGCATCATTATGTTGTATGTTGTGTGTTGTTGTATCACCCAAAGGAGAGCATCAATATACTTTGATTGTTGTTTGAATATATTATATGTGTAGCATGTGTTTTATGTCTCAAAACATTTATGTGAAATTTTATTATGCAGTATTAGTTCCCAACTCATTGAATTCTCATGTATCGTCTATGCCAATTTTTAATGGGCTTAACTTCTCTGACTGGAATGAGCAAGTCCAATTTCGCCTCGGTGTTTTGGATCTTGATCTTGCTATATTGGATGAGAAACTGCTGCTATTACTGATTCTAGTAGCAATGAAGAGAAAGCCATTATAAAGCTTGGGAAAGATCTAACAGACTCAGCCTAATGTTCATGAGAATGACTATCGCGGACAGCATTAAGACAGCTCTCCCCAAGACTGAAAGTGCTAAAGAATTTAAGGGGTTAGTGGAAGAGCGCTCCCAAACGGTTGATAAGTCTCTTGCTGGGACATTAATGAGTACGCTGACCACCATGAAGTTTGATGGTTCACGTACTATGCATGAGCACGTCATTGAGATGACAAACATTGCAGCAAGGCTTAAGACCTTGGGAATGGCTGTGAATGAGAACTTCCTTGTACAGTTTATTCTTAACTCATTACCGACTGAGTATGGCCCATTTCAAATGAGCTATAATACCATGAAAGACAAATGGGATGTGCATGAGTTGCACAGTATGTTGGTTCAAGAGGAAACAAGGCTTAAGAATCAAGGAAGTCACTCAGTCCATTATGTAAGCCACCAAGGGAATCAAGGAGCTGAAAAGAAATTTATGAAGAAACATGGTAAGGGCAAAGGGCCATTAAAGATCAATGAGGCATCTGTGCAAATCCAGAAGAAAGCATCAAACAACAATAGTTGCCATTTCTGTGGGAAATCTGGACATTTCCAGAAGGATTGCCCAAAACGTAAGGCTTAGTTCGAAAAGAAAGGTAAGCTTAATGCTTATGTATGTTTCGAATCAAATTTAACTGAAGTTCCCCATAATACATGGTGGATTGATTCTGGATGTACGACTCATGTTTCTGATACGATGCAGGGATTTCTTACAATCCAAACCATAAGCCCAAATGAGAAGTTCGTCTTCATGGGGAATAGAGTGAAAGCTCCAGTGGAAGCAGTCGGGACTTATCGTTTAATCCTTGACACTGGACATCATTTAGATTTATTGGAAACTCTTTATGTACCTAGTTTATCTAGGAATTTAGTTTCATTATCTAAACTTGATGTTACTGGATACTCTTTTAATTTTGGTAATGGATGTTTCATTTTATTTAAGCATAATCATCTCATTGGTACTGGTATTCTTTGTGATGGTTTATATACATTTGGATGGTTTGTATGCTGAAACGCTTTTGACTCTGCATCATAATGTTGGCACTAAACGCAGTTTAGTGAATGAACGGTCTGCTTTCTTGTGGCATAAACGTTTGGGTCACATTTCTAGAGAAAGGATTTTACTGATCTAGATTTTACTGATCTAAATATTTGTGTGGATTGTATTAAAGGAAAACAAACAAAACACATAAATAAAGGGGCTACAAGAAGCACTCAGCTTCTTGAGATTGTGCACAATGATATTTGTGGGCCTTTTGATGTTAATTCTTTTGGAAAGGAAAGGTACTTTACCACCTTCATTGATGACTATTCACGTTATGGTTATGTCTACTTACTGCATGAGAAATCTCAAGCAGTGGATGCCTTGGAAATTTATTTGAATGAAGTAGAAAGGCAATTAGACAGAAATGTGAAAGTTGTCAGGTTTGATAGAGGTGGTGAGTATTACGGAAGATATGATGAGACTGGGCAACACCCAGGTCCATTTGTTAAACTCCTTCAGAAACGTGGTATTTGTGCGCAATACACAATGCCAGGTACACCGCAACAAAATGGTGTATCAGAAAGGCGTAACAGAACATTAATGGATATGGTTAGGAGTATGATCAGTAACTCTAATTTACCCGTATCTTTGTGGATGTATGCATTGAAAACTGCCATGTATTTGTTGAATAGGGTTCCTAGTAAGGCAATTCCGAAGACACCTTTTGAACTGTGGACTAATAGGACACCTAGTATAAGGCACCTGCATGTTTGGGGTTGCTAGGCAGAAATTAGGATTTATAATCCACAAGAAAAGAAACTGGATGCAAAAACAATCAGTGGATATTTCAATGGTTATCCAGAAAAATCAAAGGGGTATATGTTTTACTGTCCTAATCATAGTATGAGAATTGTTGAAACTGGAAATGCAAGGTTCATTGAAAATGGTGAAATCAGTGGGAGTACAGTTTCACGGAATGTGGAAATTAAAGAAGTTAGAGTGCAAGTCTCTTTGACTTGTGCCTCTAGCAGTAAAATGAGTGTTCCTCTAGATGTTGTTCCAGACAACAATGAAGAAGAGCAACACAATAATGAGCCCATGATTCAAAATGAACCTATTGTAGAAGAACCACAAGAAGTAGCATTAAGGAGGTCTCAAAGAGAAAAAAGGCCAGCTATTTCGAATGACTATGTGGTATATCTACATGAATTAGAAGCTGACTTAAGCATTAATGATGACGATCCAGTTTCATTTTCACAAGCCGTAAGTAGTGATAATTCTGAGAAGTGGTTAGATGCCATGAAAGAAGAGTTGAAGTCCATGGAACAGAATGGTGTTTGGGACCTTGTAGAATTGCCAGAAGGTTGCAAGAGAGTTGGTTGTAAGTGGGTCTTTAAGACTAAACGTGACTCTCATGGAAACCTTGAACGTTACAAGGCCAAACTTGTTGCTAAGGGTTTTACTCAGAAAGATGGTGTTGATTATAAAGAGACATTTTCACCAGTCTCACGAAAGGACTCCTTTAGGATTATCATGGCACTAGTAGCCCATTATGACTTGGAGCTACATCAAATGGATGTGAAAACCACTTTTCTTAATGGAGATTTAGAAGAGAATGTTTACATGGACCAACCAATGGGGTTCTCAGTTGAAGGAAAGGAACACATGGTGTGCAAATTAAAGAAATCAATATATGGACTTAAGCAAGCTTCCCGCTAATGGTATTTGAAGTTTAATGATACCATTGTTTCCTTCGGATTTAAGGAAAATATTGTTGATCGATGTATATATCTGAAGGTCAGTGGGAGTAAGGTTATATTTATGATTCTGTATGTTGATGATGTCTTACTTGCAACTAATGATCTTGGTCTTCTTCATGAGACTAAGAAATTTCTCTCTAGTAACTTTGAAATGAAGGATATGGGAGAGGCAAGCTATGTGATAGGAATAGAAATATTCCGAAACAGATCACAGGGACTATTAGGCTTGTCTCAGAAAGCATATATCAATAAAGTACTAGAGAGGTTCAGGATGGAAAAGTGCTCAGCATCTCCTGTTCCAATTCAGAAAGGACACAAGTTTAGTCTCGCACAATGTCCTAAGAATGATTTGGAACAGAAACAAATGGAAGCAATTTCGTATGCATCTGCTGTTGGGAGTATTATGTACGCTCAAGTTTATACTCAACCAAACATAAGCTTTGCAGCAGGAATGTTAGGAAGATATCAAAGTAACCTGGGAATGGAACATTGGAAAGCTGCAAAGAAAGTTCTAAGATACTTACGGGGAACAAAAGATCACATGCTTACATATAGAACTTTTGACCATTATGGAAGTTGAATTTGTAGCATGTTTTGAGGCTACAATTTAGGCTAATTGTTAGGCTAATTGGCTGTAGAACTTTATTTCAGGGCTTGGAATTGTCGACAGTATTGCCAGGCCGCTGAAAATGTATTGTGATAACTCTACAGCAATATTTTTTACTAAAAACGACAAGTACTCTAAAGGTGCTAAGCATGTGGAATTAAAGTACCTTGTCGTGAAAGAAAAGGTTCAGAAACAAAGAGTGTCAATAGAACATATTAGCATAAATCTCATGATAGTTGACCCTTTGACAAAGGGATTACCGCCCAAGACATTTATTGAGCATGCTGAAAATATGGGCATAATTGTTAATAAGGATTGTTAAGTGTAATGTTTACTTTTGTTACTTTTGTTCTGGATTATTGACACTTTGAGCTCATTTATGATATGTTTCTGATTACCTGTTCTCTACATTTGCATGCATATTGTATTAGAGTAATGTATACAGGTATTGTCTTAAATAAAGACATTATGTTGGACTATTATGTGCTCCTAATTATGTTCATATTAAGGAGAAGTCTAATTTGTGGTACATGGAAGGGACTATGTCGATTAAGTGATGTACAACCGCCATGACTCGGATTAGTTCCTATTCTTAATTATGAAATTATGATGTGCCCAATGTATGAAACGATTTAGTCATTTCAATGCGCATTATGTTAGTTTAATTTATTTATATTATTCGTCCATGATGTTAGGTAATGTCACATGAGCCAAGTGGGAGAATGTAAGATTTAATGTCTCGTGTGAGAGGCATGTGACTTATTAAGGACTAATAAATAAATAAATAAATAATGATTACGAACTAAATTGTAAATGGGCCATGGGCTTAAGTGGAGTAGTTTCTAAAGATAACTGCTATTTGATGGGAGTAGTGGTTTTAAAAGGGGATAATACCCACTAACGTGAAACAAGATCCCCTTCCTGACATTAGAGTATTCTCTCAACCCTAGCTATCACGAAAGAGAGAGAATAGAAAGAAGAGTCAAAAGAAGCGAAATCTTGTTTCCTTCCTCTTTCAAGGAAATCAACGCACACCAGAGATTCCATAGAAGTCTCACCATGGAGAAAGGTACGCACTATTTCTCTATGGATTGTTTTGTGAGAATCATTGATTTCAAGATCCTGTTTGGTTTTCTATTATTGAGATCTTTAGAAAACTAGAAACTTACATTCTCTTCTCTATCTACTACGTCAACAAGATTCACTCTATGTCTTCTTCTCCCGAGTCCTCAAACTATCTACTAATTTTCTGTTCCCTAAGAGACTAACTATGTAATTCTAGGAAAGGGAACTGCCTATCCTTATATAAGTGCAGTTGTACGTGATTAAGATTAAATAGCATAAGATTTATTTTAGCAGATTTGGCCTATCAAATCTTTCTTTATCTTTTTCTACTTTATTATCTAGATTTATCTCATTACTAGCATTAACTACTATTATCTTTTCTTTCAAGATATATTAAGATAGAACATGATAAGATTTAAATCGTTATCGATGACCAATTTAAATTATATATAATAAATATTTTATCTAAACTAGATATATAATATTATATCATTACTATATTAATTATCTTTTGCATTCTTTTGTAGTTGTTAGATAATCTTAACAATTCTTGTATTAATCACCTAATCTTTTTATTGATAAAGTAACTATTTAACTCAATAATATTTAATATATAGTAACTAAATAGTAATATTTTAATTCAATTATTTCTATCAAATATAGTACAAATATCACAAACAATATAATATACTAAGATAAGATTTCAATCCAAATAAAATAATAATTTCATAATCAATTCAAATAGCATATCATGATACAACATTCTAAATATAATATCATATTATATCATAATAATTTAATCCTTTTAATTCAAATAAATTCTTATACTAATGATTTTTTTATACTAAATCTCATAACAATTTAATCTTTTAAATAACATTAATTATATTAAAATTTCAGGATGTTACAACAACCACGTTTTTGTTCTTTTTTCTTGATGTAGCACTATCCACCAACCTCCGAAACAATGTTGTCCACCTCCAACTCTGTTCCTCCATTTCTCTTTATTCCTTGAAGTTTCAGATCTGGAACCTGCATGTAGAGGCAGCCCATAGTTGCGACTCCGTGGCCAAAATGTTCCTTTGAAAAAGCCAAATCTAAGTCTTTTAGAGAAGGTGCATCGAAGCGGAAACAATTGTTTGTTGCCAGGGTGGACGGATATTGTTGGGGTTACAGATTAGGAAAATTATTCCATTTGCAAAATACCCACTTGCTGTGATTCTCTAAGCAAATGTACCAATGCATATACCATTAAAAAAATCATTTTTTTGTTTGTGTTGGTTATTTTCCGAACTGGATTTGTGCAAGGTGGAATGAGGATGATGGCTGAATGGATTTTTCTTTGATACAGTAGAAAGGTGAAGCAGTGATGGGGATTGTGGGTGGAGAGAAGAAGAGGAAAGAGAAAAAAGAAAGAGGGGTAAATCGGGGAAGGAAGAAAAAAAAAGGAAAAAGAAAGTAAAATTTTAACCATTGATTTCAAAATTTCTAAATCTAATGGTTATAAAAAAACTTGCCCATGGTGGACTATTTTTCTACTTCTCCACCGTAGCCTGCGCCATATATATATATATATATATTGTCAATAAAGTTTATATATAGGAATGGGCTTCCTGCTTGTAGATTTAAACAAGTCTTCTCTTTGGATTTGGTTTGGTTCTCCAAGTGTATCGGTCTCTTTTAATCTTGTCAATGCTATTTTGGTGTTTTGGCCCCAGTAAGTCCTTAAGACTCAACTCACCTAAACTTTTAGTAAAAAAAAAAAAAAGAAACTATTCTTTTAGTCCCTCTTTTATCTAAATTATACAATTTGATCCATCTATTTTTAGAATGTTAAATTTGATTATCTAATTTTAAAATATGTTCAATGTTGTCCTTTGATCCAAATTGACATCAATGATGTTAACGAAATTGGATAGAAGGGCAATATTGAACATTTTTTTAAAAGACATCAGACTAAATTGAAGATATCAAAATTGAGAGATCAAATTGAATAATGTAAATAAAAATAGAGGCAAAAAAGTAATTCAACCTTTTCCTTTTTAAGTAAACTAAATTTAAATTAAGACTACTCTAATTTTCATCAATTTTAATTTGAATTTAATTTTTAAATTTAAATTTGACATATCATGTTAAGATTATAATAAATTTTTAGGATTAACTAAGATTACAATAATCTTAAAAATTAATTTATCTAAAAGAGAAACATATCTTTAAATTGATACATGTATCAAGATTCAAACTTTAAATCAATTTAAAATTGAAAATAAGTTTAAAGATAAAATTTGAAAGAGGTAAAAATTATAAATAAAAATATTAATATTTAAAAACACGTTATTCAAGGAAAAAAATTAGAAATGATATCCAAAATATTCTAAACGATTTTTTAATTTTAGAATATAAATAATTCATATGATACAAATATATATCTCGTGTATTTATAGTTTAAAATCTTTTATCCCTTACGATTTTCCTTTTTTTTTCTTGGAAAATACTACTTGGGCACCCAATAAAGCTAATAGATACCTAGTGAGATAGAGATAAAAAAGAGGAAAATATAGGTATTATAGATTATAGATAATATGACATGATATGATAGGAAGAGATAGATAGTGAGAAATGATAGGTGTTGACTGTTGAATAGGTGTTTAAAAAAAGTGGATGTCTACCTATTAGAGGAATTCTTAGTTAGGCACAAACCCAACCCATCATCCTCACACACAACTAATAAAATAAAAAACAAATAAATCCAACCTAAACAAATAAAGAAACTAATATTTAAAACAAATAATCAAATTCCATGATTTTCTCTCCAGTATTTATATGTAACGATATCTCTTTCCTTTGTTTGTTTTTTATTTATTAGTTAAAAGGTTTTGATATATATAGAAATAAAAGGAAAGATATATCGTCACAGATAAATATTGGAGAGAAAATCGTGAGATTTGATTATTTGTTTTAAATATTAGTTTCTTTATTTGTTTAGGTTGGATTTATTTGTTTTTTATTTTATTAGTTGTAAATTTTTTATTGATTGCATGTAAGGATGATGTGTTAGGTTTGTGCCTAACTAAGAATTTCTCCTACGCAAGGTTTTAAATATCGGTGTGTATCGGGGAAATTGTCCACAACATCTCGGTACAGGAGGGCGACGATACCGTTTTGGACCGAGATTTCGTTGAGAGTGAAAATCACATGTAACGGCCGCAACGAAACACTGTTGCGGCCGCAACAGACGTGACCGGAACCGCGACGAACGTATCAAAACCTTTAATTAGAATTTTTTTTACCCAGAACCAGAACACCTTTTTGAACCCAATAATTTTGCAAGAAACCAAAGATTAGTAGAACAGCCATGGTCACGCCCAGTGTAGTTAAGATCGCGATTTCTCTTGTAAAATCGGACGATCCTACGTTTCAATAGAGGGCCTCCATGCTGAATCGGAGATAACATCGTTTTAACAAGCTTGATTTGCAAACAGGGCATCGAACATGCCTCTACCCATTTGTTTCCTTATTACATTTTTTTTTTCTCTTTTTGGTATAAACACATTTTTTTAATTTTGTTCTGTTCATGTACCAACGTGAGTTCTGTTGTTGGCTATTATTATTTTTTAATTATTGTCAAAAAACTTGTAAATATTTATCTTTTAAATAAATACTATTAGTAGCAAATATCCCCCCTAGGATTTAACCAAAATAAATATCTTTGGACAGTGGACACAATTCTATTTAAAACCCAAAAAGAAGTTTTTTTTAAAGACTTATTCATATAAAAATACTAGCTTAATAACCCGTGCCTTGCACGGGTGTTGAGTTTATAATTTAAATTTTTAATGTATTTTTAATTTTTTTATATATGTATGTGTAAGTATGTATATGTAAAAGATATATAAAAATAATTATAAATATTGATATATATTTAAATAATTTTATATTTACACATGTCTTATATCATTTTAATTTATATAAACATTTGTTTTAGAACACTATTATCTTTATAAAGATATTTTCATTTATATATAATTTAAATATATACATAATTTTAATAAAAAAATATTAATGATAACAAAATTATAATATATTTTGTAATTATTAATTTTTAAAAAAAAAATATATTTTCATCATAAAGAAGATAAATGTCTAATGTTAATTATTCAAAAAATATGATAATTATGAGAGAGAAGAGAAAAGATATGTTTTTTTTTAATTAAGCATTAAATTACTATATTATCCTTTAAATAAATTATTTAAAATAAAAATATTGATTTTTTTGTCCTAAATATTTTGGTGGAGGTTGCTAATGCACTCTAACTAAAAAAAAGGAGTGTGGATATTAGCAAACCCCATATATATATATATATATATATATATATATATATATATATATATATATATATATATAATTTTATTGTTATAATTTTATTTTTATAATAATAATTAAATAAAAAATTTAAAATTATTCATTTAACTAAAAATACAATTTAATTCTTAATTCTTTATTTTTAATTTCCTTGTTATTCATTATTTTTTATATATTGTTTAAATTAAAATATAATTAATAACTTAATATATAATTCATTTAAAAATATAAAAGTAAATTAAAATTATAAAAAATGGTGTAGCAGGTTACTTGTGAGTATCCTTGAACCCGATAAAACCCGACGGGGATGGAATGGACACTAAAATTTTAAACCTGTCTCTTTTATACACGAACCCACCCCGCCTTTTGTGAGGATGGGGATGAGGAGCACCAAACTTGTCCCGTTGCCATGCCTAATTCCAAGTTGATTTAGTTCATTTTTAGTTTTACTTCGATGTAACATTATTATCCTTATGTATAGAAAATAATTAGGTTATTGAAGTTCGTTAGTTTTTTTTTGAGATATGAAGTTTGTTAGTTATAATTCAATTCATGATCTTATGCATGAAAGTAAAACTTAATAAATACCTACTCAAATGTAACATTATGGACATAACCAATAATGAACTATAACACATTATTAAATGGTACATGTATACATTTGAATCAAAATACATGTTTATGTAGTAATTATATTTCTTATAAAGTATAATATTTCTCTTTAAAGACAATATGTTCAAATTTGAATCTCGCAATATTTTTAAATTTAAATTTACTTTAAATTTGAAACAAAATATATATTAGTGCAATTAATTAATTTGAATAAGATTATATAATTATATTATTAATTAATTAGAATATTGTAGTCATGATTGATTAATGTAATTAAGTATTTCATAATTAAACAATCATCTTAATTACCATAAATATATATATTTATAAATTAAAAATAAAATAAATTATTTAATGGCATTTTTGGAGAGGATAAATGAATGTGGTGTTGTCACGTAGCATCTACCTACGTGATAAAACATTCTTTTATGATAATAATAATAATAATAATAATAATAATAATAATAATAATAATATTATTATTATTATTATTATTATTATTATTATTTACTGTAAATCATAAAATCATGATAATAAAAAATATTTCATAATTATAAAATAAAATCCATAAAACTTAATATATGATTACCGAGTTATATAAAATCAAAATTTATTTAAGATTTAATGATTTAATTGATTAATTTAATCATTATATCAAATTATATATATACTCATTGTAATGATTTTAATTACTATATTTAATATAATTAAGTGACTATATGAATTAAAATATTTAAAATTTCAAATCATAAATATCTTAAAATATTGATCTTGTTCAAATTTTATTATCATCCACACATGTATATATAGATATTGTTTAAATTATCAATTATATATTTGCATTATAAAATTATGAGATAAAAAAACCTAATTGCACGATTTCTTTATTTTAATTTGTTATAATTTTGAATTTGAATATGAATTTGAATTTAAATTAGTGTTATCAAATAATATGAATTAAATAATTTTAAATTATAAATATCTTAAAATATTGATCACATTCAAATTTGAATATGAATATGAATTTAAATTAGTGTTATCAATTAATATGAATTAAACAACTTAAAATTTAAAATTAACATAAAAATAAAATCGTCTTCATTTCGACGGAAAAAAAATCAATATGGTGTTGCCACGTGGCAAAATCTTCTTTTATATAATATAATTGATTGATTGATTATCAATTATATATTTGTATTATAAAATTATGAGATAAAAAATCTAATTGCACGATTTATTTTATTTTAATTTGTTATAATTTTGAATTTGAGTATGAATTTGAATTTAAATTAGTGTTATCAATTAATATTAATTAAACAGTTTAAAATTTCAAATAATAAATATCTTAAAATATTGGTCACGTTCAAATTTGAATATGAATATGAATTTAAATTAATGTTATCAATTAATATGAATTAAATAATTTAAAATTACCACAAAAATAAATTTGTTTCATTTCGACGGAAAAATAATCAATATGGTGTTGCCACGTAGCATCAATATACATAACAAAACCTTCTTTTATATAATATAATTGATTTATTATAGGTTATTATTGATTATATAATGATATAAAATATTTTAATATAAATTTGAGCATGGTAGTGAAACATTTACACTGCAATAACCATAATCTACATCGTAGTATCGCAATATCCGTAATGGTGAAAACCTTAATGCGATCGCAACCACGCCCGCATCCGCAATTTAAAACCTTGGACTCCTATGTATCATTGCTCTTCTCTCTTTTCACTATCTGTGCTCATTCTATTGTTCAGCCGTTAGCAAAGATGGAAAGCAAGGTCACTCTCCCTCGTGTTCTAACCCTCCCTGACGAGTTGATGGAACATATTCTGTTGAGGTTGCCAGTGAGATCTCTGTTGCATTTTAAATGCGTGTGTAAGTCTTGGCTTTCTCTCATTTCAGATCCCAAATTTGCCATATCCCAGTTTGACATACTTGCAGCACCCACCCACCGACTTCTTAAGTTTTCCAACGAATCCAAAGCTTATTCGGTAGACATAGATGCACCACTTCACGATGATTCTGCGAAGGTAGTCTTTGACATTCTGTTTCCTTCGCCTGCTCCTTGTTCCGGATTCAGCAACACAGATGTTGTGGGTTCATGCAGAGGATTTCTACTTGTGGCCACTCAGTTTGCAATCACCAACTCCATTTATTTCACCATATGGAATCCATCAACTGGTCTCCAGAAACAACTTAGCAAAGTGGGTAACCAGGGTAGCCATCCCTATCTATGTGGCATTGGTTATGACTCGTCAATCGATGATTACGTGGCGGTGATTGTAGCATCGTCACGGGGTCGTGAAGGAGGCACGGTAGTCCATTGTTTCTCCTCGAGGACCAATTCATGGAGCCATATTTCGGGTACTGTTCTGTATAGACTTTCGCAGGGATACAGACGGTATGTGTCACTCTTGAACGGGTCCCTTCATTGGTTGGTTGACTCTTATGATGATCATCGTGGTGTGATTATTGCATTTGATGTGATGGAAAAGAGATTATCAGAGATTCCACTGCCTCGTGATTTAATGCGAGAAAGTACACGTTGTTGTTTGAGAGTAATGGGAGGACATCTTGTGTGTCAATGTTCTGTGAATCACAGACTGCACTTGAAATGTGGACGATGAAGGAATATAACGTGCAGTCATCTTGGACTAAGTCATTAGTTGTCTCTACTAGTTATTCTCCTTTTCTCATTTACTTTTTTCCAATATACTTTACCAAAAATGGTGAAATTTTGGGATATGATGGCTTTCAAACATTAGTGAGACTTAATGAAAAAGGCGAGCTGCTTGAGCATCGCACACATTCAAATTACACAACCAAACTTTGGATACTACGTTGTGGCATGTATAGAGAGACTTTGTTGTCACTCCCCCCAGAGACGTTGAGAAACCAAGGTAAGATGAATGACAACTACATACTAGAGGAATTAATGAATTAATTCATGTAATGTTCTCTAATCTTTTTCCCCATTTTATTACTATTCAACATGTATAACGAAAAATTAATGTGATGTTATATGCAGAATGCATGATGCATGATTTGTTTCTTTAGCCTATCTTGTACTCTCCCCTTCCTAGCAAATACATAGTTTTTCTTTTTCTATGAAAAGAAGTGATGCATGAAATTACACTTAATTTAATTTTTAGGGAAAATATATAATGTCTCACTTGCTCGGGATAATCAAAGATAATTTGAGAGGAAAAAAAAAACAAATTAAAGTTTTTGAGGGAATATTCCAATTAAGATTTCCAATGAGATTTCACAATATAACAGCTACTAAAATCTTAATTGTGAGATAGAGTTTTCAATTTAATTATGTTTCAAAGTACTAGTTAGCAAATCTTGTATGGTTGGAGTTAGTATGTGCTATTCAGCATCTTTATCTTTTTCCTCTTAAGCATTGTGTTTGCAGTTTAATTTGTCTTACAGACGTTTATGTGATTCTCAGGTTCACGCCTACGTATAAGACTATAGGTTATTGTGTTGTTATTCTTTTTTACTTGAAGTTATGGAGATATCGATCTTGATTGTTGGAGAGCTAACAGAAGTGACGGAGTGAAAGAGGTTGAGATTAATCAAGCTGTGATTGAATTTGTCTTGCATGTCGTTGGTTTAATCTGTTCCTCATATTGATGTTTTATAAGCTTTCTGTCATACATAATTTTAATTTCATGATATCCCTAAAGATACATTCATGTGCAATGCATGAATAAATTATAGTTTCAGCTAAACTTGCTAATATTTCCATTCTTATTTTACCTTCCTCTGTCCAGATTATATTTATCTGCATAATCTATTACCTTGAGACAAGAAATTTTCATAGTTAGCGAACTTGATCTTTACACATGGACAGTCTGATATATGAAAATTATGAATACTTAATTATGGGCATGTTGTAGGGCCTTGAGTTGTTGAATTTTATTCCTTCTCTGCACTTTCAGTTAACATACATTTATGGTGATGGATGGACAGTAATCAATCTTCATTATTTTCAAGGGATTTCCTTCTGTGCAAGTTTCAAGTAGCTTGTTCTAATGCCCCTTTTTGATCGACCTATCATTAATGGACATGTGTGAACTCTTTCCATGTCAGATGGTTTCGTTAAGTCTAATCTTCGTATGATTTCTTTGAGTAATAGTTGAGTAAAAGTGAATTATGTATTGTGGTTTTACTTATTTGTCCTCCACATAAATAATGTACAAATGAAGCTTTTTCATTACATTTTTGTAGCTGGGGTTTAAACGAAAATTTGGGAATGAGGTTTGTCAGACGACGACGACAATTGAATGGGTTTATGTTCGTGAAGGAGACTTGTTTGTGTAGGTGACCGCAGTGAGTGTGTACAATGTGTGGACGGAGGTGGTGGTATGTAGGCTGTGATCGGATTGATTGTGCGTGGTTTGTCGATCGAGGCGGGTGTATGTAGTCTATGACCGGACTGATTTTGCGGGATTTGCGGACGAAGGTGTTGGTCTTGTAATTTTCTGCAATTTATCCCAGTAGTTGAAATTTTGATTATGTTGAGATATGGTCAGAAGTGGAAGTCGTTGATGAAAGGAGGAAAAAGTGTTGGGTGTCCAATGCGTGCTGCTTACGCAAGGAACCGGTGGTGTGTTTCTGTTGCCCCATTATCCCCGAAATCAAATAATGTGATTCGATTTAGAAAGCATAACGTAACCCTAGTAATTAATTTTTTTTCCTTTCAGATGTAGTGTAGAATTTATTTGCGCCTTGTTAAGTTGTGGACGGTTCATTTAAGAATTATGTTTTTTTTTCATGAAATTGTTGGTTGTTTCTTTTCTGTGACTGATTATTGTGTTTTTGATGTTTATGACATTATTATTTATGTGTAAGAACCTTTGTGTTGAAGTATGTTTGACAATTGGTATGTTTTGTTTTTTATGAGATTGGCATGTGTAGATTGTGTATATGTGGTGTTTTTGTGAGATTTTTTGTGTGTGTGATGTTTATAGTGATAATACATTGTTGATCGACCTTGTATTAGACTGTTGACTACATTGTCTAAGATAGATAAAGAAAACAAGCGTTTTGAATTGGTATTGTTGTGGTAGGTGTTGATAACTGTTAAACGATAATATAAGTGAAAATATTAGTTAGTCATTTAGTTACCATTTATTACTTTTTTTTATCATGTGTAAGTATCATTCTGTTTTGTATTCTGTTTGTAGTAGAAGGGGATAGATATAGTAGTGATAGAGTAGTGGGTAGGTCATTTGTTGTAAATGAATGATCATTAACTCAAGTTGGCTATTATATAGAAATTGATTCAATGTGTCCCCTAATGTCCTTTTCGTCTAACCCACTATCCTTTTGTCGTACTTGACTTATGGTTCAATTTAATTTTATAATGTTCCATGTTTGATGAACAGGTTGTGCAAGTGCCCCTGTATTTATACATGTCTACTGCACTAGGTCATCCATGTTAAGAAATTGACAGAACAATTGATGAGGTTGTTACAACAATGCTTAGTTGAATAATAGTGTCACCCTGGATCCAGTTCAGAATCCATCAAAGAACTAGTTCCATAGTTGTAACCCCTTTCTAAATAAGAAGAAGTTATATGTTAGAGCCCCCTCTTGAATTAGATCCAAATTATGAGGCTTCGGAAAGGCGCAATAACATAATCCACGTTTGGATAATGAATTCAGTTGTGGCATGAATTGCACATATCACAGTATTTGTGGAGAATACAATCGATGTATGGCGATTTTTGAAAGAGCGATTTTGTCAGAGACATTTAATCCAAATTGCAGCAAGAGATTTATGGTTTGAAGCAAAATACAATTTTTGTAAGAGAGTTTTTTAGTGAAAGTTCTTTTGTTTATTTGGTCTCGTTTTGTTTTTATTTGAGGACAAATTACAATGTTTCTTACGCACTACCTACCTATATGGATTGTGAACAACATAGGCATGGTCTATGTATTGAGAGTCCCATTAGCCCACAACATTGGACTTTAAAAAGGCTTTTGTTATTTATACCTCTCCTATTCATTAAATATACCTCCTATCTTTTTTATTTTTTACTTAATTATCATTCCCTCCTTACGAATGAGGCAAACTTGTAACAACCCAAAAAATAAAAAGAAGAAATATAATATTTATCATAAAAAAATACTTGATAGGAATAGAAAACATTTATAGGTTTAGATATGATAAGATATTAGTTTTATATTATATTTAATTTAAATATATTAGTTTTATCTTATATTTAATTTAAATATATTGGTTTTACCTTATATTTATATCTAAGATAAAAATAAGATAAGATACAATCAAATAATTAGATAATTAAGTTGCTAGGAATTAGTTATAAATAAAGATTAGAAGAATCAATGGACAAAAAGGGGAGAAAGAGAAAGAAAAATGTGAGACAATAGTGAAGAAGCGAGATCATCTAAGGAGAGAACGTGCTGTAACTATAAGATATGTTGTGGGAATGTCTAGAGGCTTAGGGAGGTTTTCAAGAGGTGAGTAAAACATATATATATATATATATATATATATATATATATATATATATATATATATATATATAGTCTGGATTCTTGATAGGAAGGGTGTGGAACTAGTGATACTCTATAAGTTTTTATGATTGGATGATATTTGATTATTCACATATACTGGGAATCATTGTTTCAATGGTTAAATTATTTTATTTATAAATAATTTAATTTCCAAGACGATCATTATTGCTTGGACTTTTGCAAATTTTCGTAATATTCTTAGCTATTCTTTGTGCACATAGTGACGTGATTGAATTACAATTGGTGATCCTTTTATTGTTAACGCATGTACAATTATAGGGGTTGTGGGTTAATTGAGTCTTATCATAATATATATGTATGCATTGAAGCATTTCACTAGATACCAAGTTCTCCAAGACTTGTATTACATATCGGATATTTAATATATGCCTTTGGGCATGCACGTGATCCAAAGAGTTCTAGTAGGTATTAGCTAGATGTCGAAATGCATTTAAGATATTAGATTTAATTGGTTCCAGATTTTACATTTAATTTTATCAATAATATTACATTTATGTATATTTAAATTTATATATGATCATATATATTTATTTATATGCATACAACACGTACTATTTCATGTTATTAATAGGTAGCTAAAATTGAATGGTATTTGTAAATCATGATTTTTAATATTTTAACTACATTAAAATGCATGGCAAAATTAAAGACTAATGAATATTAAAAAGGACAACAAAAATTAATATCCACAACTGCCCCGTATTTGTAACACATGGCATCCACAATATCCTCCCTCAAACACTTCCCACTGCTATCGTAGTTGGTAATTGTCATTGTTTAAGCTAAACCTTTGTGATGGACTATATTTTGAATTTGATTTTGTAACACTTTAATATTTTTACAGACTGGGCCAAAACAAGTTTACTTTTTAGGAAATAAACTATCATGAAACCATCAATAAGGATTATATTTTAGAAACAATTACACATAACTTTTGTGGGGAAAACATGTGTAAGTGGACATTCACCAATTCTCAGTAACCATAGCCTTCTTGAATTTCGTACAATGGCACAAAATGTTAATGTATGAAAGGTCAAATCATGTAGTCACGTTGGACACCGCCAAAGTCCCACATCAAGTTCACATGTGACAAACTTTGAACGACGGTATACTAATACTAATGAATCACGTGACAAACTTTGAAATTATTGTCAACTTAAATTGCATTTTTAACAAATTTGATTTTTTGGCTATGATCATTTTTAATGACTTTGACATCACATCAATTTTTATGAACAAATTCAATTTATAACATATTTTAAGCTATTTAAATTGGAAAGCAGTTCACAAATAATACATATTACATAATAAAATAAACATGTTTTTTTTTATTTTTTTGACAATAATAAAACAAACATATGTTAAAACATTGACAATGTCACAAATTTACTGAAAGCACATCTCAGCCCTTCAGAATTTGTAACACTGCATCCTTTTCACAATTTAGTCGTTATAAAAGACCATCTCCCTACGTCCCCTTTACATTGCCATTGTCTTGCACCTAAGTCGTTATCTAACCTGGTGTCCCCTAGTTGTCACAAATACATTTATCTATCCAGGTAGGTCACCTTTTTGTGCCTGTTTTGTAGTAGTTTTTTTATTTTGATACATTTAACATCTTTTTAATTAAATATTATAATTTTTATTTAGGAAAATGGACACTTATGTCGACGTTGAAGTCACTAATACCGAACAGGAGATGGATCCTCCTTCACCAGACCCGACTGAAGTGGAAGTTACGGAAGACAACATGGATGAGATACTAATGTTGCTAGAAATAAAAAAACATCAGAAAAAGGAAAGACATGGGCCAACAGGAAGCAGTAGCAGCAGCAATGCCAGTGGTGGGGAAATCGCCATTTACAAGAAGGATTATGAGTATTACTTTGGAAAAATGACACCACAGACACAAGGTGTACATGCATAAGCCTCTCATGTACCAGAAACACCGACATATGAACCAGCACGACCCACAACATTGTCGCCTACACCAACACCTATGACACGTCCTCCATCTCCAACTGCACCAGATGTTGTTGAGTTACCTCCTCATTTTGCAAATGGAATGCGTTACCTTCGTTGTCGTTGTTTGTGTTTTCCATGGGCATTTTAAGACCTAATAAGTGTTTATCCTTATTTCGTTATCTTTTACTCTCGTCCAGTCATGCGTTATTTTCTTCCATTATTGTAAACATTAACCGTAGTCATTGCAATGAACTAAGTTTCATATTTCAAGTTAATGAGTCAATTAAACTTTCCGTGTTGATTATATTAGATGGACTATATGAAAATACGACATCATTTTTTACAAATGTTTTATAAAAAAAAAATTCTGCATTTAAAAAATAAATATGCCCAATGAAAAAATAGTTTTTTTAAATACCATATTCATAATATTTTATTTCCATAAAATGAAAATATAAATTAATAAACGAAATGAGTGAAAGCCAAACAGTGATATAACTATACATGATTAATTGGGCTTCAATGATCGTGAATGAGAAACAGTTGGGCCTCATTATATGGACCACCACACATTTAGCCTGTTAATTGGATCACCACACAATGCCAATATAAAACAATTGACACACACACTTGTGAGAAAAAAAAATAATCCGAGGAATACGATATGTTGGATACCAGCAATTTTTTCTTAACACAAGTTGACAATCACCAATAATATGGACAATAAATCCCCATAAATAAAAAACCAAAGTCTTTTCACATATAAAAACATTCAAAATGAGTGGTAAATATCAATCCTAGGACAATACGGGAAGTGCATAATTTAATCCTTGGACAAATACAAATTGGTAGTTACACAAGTTAACAAAATGAGTTCAGATGCACCATTAATATGGGCAGGAATACACCTCAAAATAAACAAGAGTTTTTTCATATCACAAATGAATGCCCCAAAAGCATGTCAATCCATCCTTAAGTCACTATCCGCTGTCATTTGCCACCTACAGTAGACATATGGCCATGGTCTTAATTAGTTGCTATTCATATGAAATTGCATAAAACTTATTACAAAATGTAATTCAACACTTACCACCTTTCATCATTTCTTCAAGTAAGTCAGACCATTGAGGCACACCACTTACATTTGGCATGACACCGTAATTATGATCCATGACAATAAAAATGCACATAAATTAAAACATATTGCATTATCAAAATTTTCTACGAGCACCATTGAAATGAAAATGACTTACTGAAGTCATTGGTATCATCGAATTTGGAGCTGAGCAAAACATTGGACCTTGGACAAATTGGTTGTATACAGGATACACTCCATATACAGGAGGAATACACATCCCTTGCATTGGCGCAAAATTACCAAAAGCAGCAATTTGTATAGGTCGTTGAAAATGTTGTATCCCAGGATTAACACAGAATTGTCTTCTAAAGACAAAGAATCGTCACTGCCACTGAAATGATCATCCATGGAATGAATAGCTGGACACGTTGTTATTACATGATCAACCTCATTACAATTTGAACATTTTCTTCTTTTCTTTGTGTTCCATGTCTTCTTTGATGGGGCTCCTTTGGTCTTCACAAAATTTGGGTCACATACATCATTTTCAAGACCATTGGAACCAAATAACATACTTCCAGGCTTTTGGACTTTATCAGTTAATTTGAGAATTTCATTTCTGATAACATTAAAACTGTCAGGCTTTTTGGCAGCAATCTGGCACAGTCTATTACAAGCAGCAACTAACACCCCAAAACGAGCCATGATCATCATGTTGCTGCCCTTATCTTCTGGTTCATATACACGCATAAATGAACTCTTAGCATCCATGAGCCATCGCTTGCAAATTAAGCTCGTAGGAAAAGTAGTAACATGATCAAGACGCATGGCACATATAATATGACTACATGGTATACCAGAAGATTCAAGGAGCATACAATCACATGCAAATGTAGATTGGTGTTTATCAAAGATGACTTCACGCTCAGAATGACGTTTACCATATTTGTCAACCTTGAATACCACCTTGTCCTCATTTTCAGATCTGTCAACCACATTCAGACCTCCAGCAGTTACAATCTCAGCCTTCACTTTTCTAAAAATGGCCCTTGTAAATAAACTAGCTGCCTGTTGCTCAAGCTTGAAAAGAGATGTATCAAGATAGGGTTCTGTATAAAAGGTATTAAAATCTGCAATCAATTCATTGTATCTAAAATCTCTTAAGGACCGCTCCATATTATATAAAAGTTCAACAATTGTATTTTTCCTTTTCAAATAGGACTTTATACAAGAGTTTATCCCTTCACATAACGAAGTAGTCCTTATGCCACCAAAAAATTGATCCCGCAGATATGCATTGGCCCACAATTCTCTCTTTTCATATGTCTGTGACACCCAATTGTTTGCTTCCAGGTGGTGCTTAACAACCAAAGCTTCCCACAAACTTTCAAACTTTTCACGGGAAAAATTACCATACAAAACCCTCTTGAAATCTTTCAAAAATTTACGATTCTTGACATTCTGGACAACATTTTTCTGCAAGTACCAACTACAAAGTCTATGTCTGGCATTTGGAAACACAACTTTTATTGCCTCCCTCATTGTACCATCACCATCTGTTACTACAGCGTTTGGATACTTCCCACACATTGCATCCAAAAACGCTTCTAGCACCCATGTGTATGTTTCAGTACTTTCATAAGAGATAAGAGCACAACCAAAAATCACACTTTGACCATGATGGTTTTTTCCAGAAAAAATAACTAGCGGCTTGTTGTACTTGTTTTTCTTGTAAGTGGCATCAAATGCTAAAACATCTCCAAAGCACTGATAATCACACCTGCTAGTACCATCAGCCCAAAATAGGTGATTCAACTTACCATTATCTGCAACAACATATTTGGAAAAAAACATCGGATCATTATCGGCCTTTCCTTGGAGATAACTTAAAGCCACCAATACATCCCCATTTTGGATTTGTGAATGCCTACTCCGCTCAATATGGTTAAACAAGTCTTTTTTGTTGAAAGCAAGACCTACATGACCCCCATTTTGGTCCATCAAGTAACCCATGATATGACAAGTTCTAACCCCTTGAGCATGCAGGCAATCCACTTGTGCTTTGTCTGCATCACACAACCCACGATATGAATGGATCAAAGCCACATAGTTTGCATCACACAATCGATGGTTATGACACTCAACAAATGTAATAACTTTCCATTTACATGTAGTTGGATCCATCCGGACACGAAACCTTGCTTCACAATTTGTACGGGTCAAAGGCCTATGATCCTTCTTCCTATCATCCCTCATAAAGTGTTTTTTATCCCTCAAACCCGCTTTGTTGCATAAATATTGACGCATAACAATATTACCATTTTTATCATATGCAACCTCATCCTTTCTAATACCAAAACCATGGCATCTAGCATAAGCATAATAAAAACTATAGCATTCATATTCACTTGAAAACACCAAGTCATAAATGTCAAGCGCTGTATAATCTAACAAATTCTTGCCTTTAAAACCAAAGACATTAACAGCAACATCCTCTTCCCCATTATCAACATATTCATCAAATTCTCTTTCACTTTCACTATCAATTTCACTTCCACAACATTTAACATCAGCATCTTCTTCCACAATGTTAACATCTTCATCAGATTCACTTATGTCACTAAAATCAACATCATTGTCATCCTCCAATTCAACAAACGATTCCTCATTAATGTTATCCATCTACATTGAAGTGTCAACATCACAAAATGTATTGAACACCAATCATCAAAGACAATTATGCAAAGAGAACAATACAATAACACAAACATGTAAATTACACACTTATGCAGAGCCTAACATACAGTAACAGAAGCAATCTCCCTAAACTGCACCAACTCCAGTAAAAACATAAGCATGCACTTTTTAAAATTATGCAAAGAGTACAATAACACAAACATGTCCAATAAATTACACATTTATGCAGAGCCTAACATACAGTAACATAAACAGTTTCCCTAAACTGCACCAAAAATAGTAAAAACATAAGCATGCACTTTTAAAAACACTAACAGAAACACTTTCAAGCAAAAACTACTAACTTATAATTAACTTCAAACCTTACCTAACAAACACCGTGGCAGCACACCAAACAGAGTCAATACACACCACCACGGATACAACGAACTCACTGCAACACCAACCCACCACCACAGTCTATGAAACGACCAGTTGCTGCGAATTTGCAATGCAAACAAATAAAAAAAATCAACAAATTAAATAAATCTTAAAAAACAACGACACTAAAAAACGCATTCTTAATTTTTAGGATTTTTAAAGCAAAACACATAACCAAATTTCTGACAAAATAAATCAATACTTCAAGGCAACCATGGCAGTCTAATAATTTTTCAATAGAACAAATAGACTACAAAACTTACTACGATTAGATTATAACACTTACTACGATCTATGGTGCGATTCGCGTTAACAGATTGACTGGGAAACAAAGACTTCAACGACACCACCACGGTCATAAACAGCTACAGTCGAACATCAAGCACAAACACACATTTGCTTCAAGAAAGAAAGCCTAGCGTCAAACCGTCTACGGAGGACAAAAGTCATTATCTTTTTTTTTCCCTTTCCACCGTCTCGACAGTAATGGAGACTGGACAAAGGAATTCCAACTTAACTCTATTCATAGGCACATGAGTAAAATCGTTCAGGGCATATAAGTCAAAACAACATAATAACTTTCATTTCCGTATTTCTTATTAAAAGTAACATCTCATTATACTTCCAAATTAAAAATTAAAACAGGGGTATGCAAACGAAAGAAACCATCCAACATGGAAAAAGTTCACACATGTCCATTTATGATAGGTCAGTCAACAAGGGGCATTAGAACAAGCTACTTGAAACTTGCACAGAAGGAAATCCCTATTTTCAAAACCGTTAGAGCAAATTAAAAAAAAATTGTGTCAGGGGTGAGCCCACTAACTATAAACTCATTTAGTTGACTTGAAGTCAGAATCAGAAACCTTTTCTTCCAGTTCACAATATATCAATGTTGTTTGCCATCACTAATGGACTTTGTATTGAGTGATGTCAGTGTACAATGTAAATATAATCAGCTAAATATAATATCTCATTTCTCTACATATTTACAGAATTTTCATACGTATGTGTACTTCTTGCCGAGTACCAAAAAGATAGCCTGAAAATACCATATCATGAAGTTAATGCATGTCCAAAACCACAACTAAAATTAGCACCTAAATTATGCTTTGAGAAGTGAAAACTATCCACTAAATACTTCCAATTTGTCCAAAATTATGAGGAACTAACAGCTTTCAATACGGAGCAAGATAAATGTTAATACCTTTGGGTTGGTGGATTGCAGACTATTAGCAAACTTGTCTACAATATGTGACTATGATTCGTCTAGTTATCCGCCATTCCTAATTTTTGTAAAGGAGGTAGAATCAGATGTAAAAAGGTTATCATTGAGATAGAGACTATCAAAATATAAGAACATAATGTGGCTGTCGATATTTAAGGAGTGGAAACGCAGAATGCTCTATTTATACCAATCAAGGTTTTAAATTGCGGTCGTGGTCGCGCTAAGATTTTTGTGATTACGGGTATTGCGGATTCTGCGATGCGGATTGCGGTAGTTACGGCGTGAATGGCTCACAACATGTTGCAGTCTGTTGCGGTCCGATGCGGTCTGTTGCGGTCCGTTGCAGCCGCAATACCGTTCCATTGTGGCTGTTATTTGTGATTTTCAACCTCACCGTGATTTTGGTCCGTATAGGTATCGTCCGGCTCCAATACCGTATTGTTGCGGATGATATTGCCAATATGGAGCGATATTTAAAACCTTGATACCAATTAAGGCTCAACTTTCTATTTTGGGAAGTCTGAAAATATATTCTTCATTTTGAAAGGCAAGTGAACTCTTTACTTTTCCCATTTATCCTTAATTAAAAGAATTACAGCTAACATTCAAAATGACACTCTTAGTTTAATATATAAACTAATAAATATAACTTTGTCGAAATATGTGACATTCTATTTTTGAAAATAAGGTTTGTCTTAAACTTTGCCAAAATGAATCATACCATGTGGAACAGAGGGAGTACCAATCACCAATTTAAGCCTTGAAACATGGATGCATCAGATCCTCACCTATCACCACTTCACACATGGGGTGTGATATTCAGAAGAATTCTGGTTTCTTGACTGAAACAAGCACCTATTATGAACAAGAGCCAAATCCATTAATGCAAGGATTATTCCATAATAAGATGTGGTTGTAATGTTAGGGTACGATAATGGAAAAATGATAAGAGAATTTTCATTCCTCCAATGTCAAGAGCATAAAGTTGTTTCAATTCTCGTAAAAAAGTAATACAATGTCAAAGAAACCTGCCATCCCATATCATTGGGAAAGGAGATATATTAACTGAATGGCACATCATTTTGTCTGTATAATGATAATCTTAGTATCTGTTTTGGAGAAAATATCTAAGGCTAGGGGAAGCTTGAGATAAAAATATTATGGTTAGAAAAGTCATCAACTTTGAAAGAAAATACTATGCTAACACCAAACTCTGATGTCCAAGGATAGGCATTACAAGATAGTATCTTTCTGCACAAAGCATCTAGGATGCCAAGACAACAAGACCTTAAACAATGAAGCGATGAGACATGAGCCTTTTTGTAGTATTTTATATTTCTATTACACCAACATAAACGTTTCACCAATTAATAAGATAACAAAAATACCGATTCCCTTCAACCTAATCCCGAAAGCCCTTTGTTTCAAACCTTTTTTTTTGTCTAAACTCAAATACAAACAAAGAAAAAGATACCTCAGAATCAGATTGGCAAGAACCACCATACTAAAATAAGTGGACAATGTCCCTAACTTGTGTTGGTTTTTAATGGAGAAAAAAAGCTCCACTAGTACAATACTTGTGTTGGTTTTTATTTACATCATCATTTGGATATATAGCGACATCTTATAAAGTAATAGTACATTCTCCTGGTGGCATATGAAATATGTGTGTCTCAGATCTCCATCACTCTATCAATGTCGAGATTAGTTCACGATACAGTGCGAAAAAATCAAATTGAGCCACACCAAAAACCAACTTGCATAAAAATGATATGATAGGTTATGGAATTTTATGACCACATAATAGTAAAATTTGCAGCACAATGTCAAAGAAAAAGTTGAGGAAAGGTCAAAGCAAAGCAAAGTTGAGCAGAAGTCGTAGAAGTTTAGGTGAATAGAAATACGAAGAAAAGAAGTATAGGAATTTTTCTCCGTTTGACTAAATAAGTGGAAAAGAAAATGAAAAGAAATTAATAAATTATAAATAAAATCCTTTTAAAAAAAACAATTCATATATAAAATATATACTAATGAACAAATTACTCTATTATATTTTTAACATAATATTATTTATTATCTTTTTTTAAAATATGTTATAAAAATTTATTTAATTTTTAAGTAATTAAAACAAAAAAAAAATATCATTTACCTTCCATTCGATGCCAATTTGAAAGGAATTATTTTCTTGTGAACCCGAGAAAAACATATTTCTCTTCTGACACAAATCCCATAAATATTTTTATCCCATCTCTTTTCTTATTTTCTTTCTCCATTTCTACTTAATCAACCACAAATAAACAGTGTTAGAGCTGCCAAAGAGAGCCCCATCAGTATCACTGTGCTAGTTCTATGCCCTCGCAATGCCACACATACGTGCTTAAGAACTAGATTTTTGTTTGGTAAAAAAAAAAGAACTAGATTTTTGTTATTCACATTCAGACCCTATTGGTTGCAGTCAGGGACGGAACCAGAAAAAAATGGTAAGGGGGGCGAAAATTTTTCATGTGGTAAATTTATTTTATAAAATTAAGGATGAATGGGAAGTTTTTAAAATTTCATATATTAAAATCTTTAACTTATTTAAAAGCTAATTTAAAAATTTAGCAATTTGTACAACATATATACATATATTAATATTTTTAACTTTAATTTTATTAAAATAAAATATTTCAATCACAAACCATTTTCAAATTGAACATACCAAAATTTAAAACAAAAGTTGAAATGGTCCAATTTATATCTGTGGTCGAACTATATTCAAACTAGAATTATGAGCATAATAATTATCGGTGCTAAGTATTCCACAAACCATACAATTTTGCTGATGTAACAGCAGGACCCACGAGCTTAGATAAAATTGATTTTGAAAAGAAAAAGAAATTAAGCATGTCTTTAGATTCATGTTAAATCATATAAAATAATGTTAAAATATCGTGATTTTAAGTAAATATTAACATGTTTAACTTTAATTTGAGAAATTGATTTTAGGCAGGTCTAAAATAACTTTTGGGTTGAATTAAAAGATTTATAGTAAATTTAAAAATAGAAACATTTAAACATAAATTATTTTACTTAAAAATCAATTTAACAAAATTAATTTTAGAAAATCAGTTAATGTAATGTGTATTTTTCGTTTGGAACTTTTGCAAGCATACAACAAACGGGACATAGTCGAGTACAAAGTGTGCAAGCATTTTCTCTACTCTATTCTACTCTGACCAGTGATCACCTTTTACTCTTGACATCATGGCAGAAGGTGTTGTGGTTGGAGCTTTTCTCTCATCTTTTCTTGAGGTGGTTTTTGACAGGCTCTCATCACCTCAGTTTGTGAACTTGATCCAGGGAAAGAAGCTTGACCAACACTTGCTTGAAAGGTTGAAGTCTGCTCTATACACTGTTCAGGCTGTGGTTAATGATGCAGAGCATAAACAAATCGATGACTCGGCTGTGAAGAACTGGCTCCATGATCTCAAAGATGCAATCTATGTGGCAGATGATTTGTTGGACCAAGTTTCTACTACTGCCGCCACTCAAAATGAGGTGAGTAACTTTTTATCTATCTTACTCAATTTGCGAGACAGGAAGGTGGCAAATAAGATAGAAGACATCACTAGCAAACTAGAATATATTGTAAAATACAAAGATATTCTTGGTCTGAAAGAGATTGCGAGGGAGAAGTACTTGTCATGGAGAGCTCCATCAACATCTTTGTTAGAAGGGTGTAATGTATATGGCAGGGTTCAAGACACAGAGACTATTGTCAAATTGTTGTTAGATGATGGTAGTGATGGCAACGTATCTGTGATGCCTGTTGTGGGGATGGGTGGGGTTGGGAAAACCACTTTAGCCCAGATGATGTACAATGATGAGAATTTGATGAACAAGTTTGAATTGAAAGGTTGGATTTGTGTTTCTGAGGAATTTGATATTGTTAAGGTTACGAAGACACTAGTAGAGACAGTCACTTCTCGTGCTTGTAATATAAAGGATCTAAATTTACTTCAACTGAATTTGAAGAAAATTTTGACAGGAAAAAAATTCTTTGTTGTTATGGATGATGTTTGGAACGATGACTACCATGGTTGGAGTAGTCTTATAAAACCATTTCTGTATGGAATTAAGGGAAGTAAAATTCTTGTAACCACTCGTAGTGAAAGGGTAGCTTCAGTAGTCCAAACTTGTCCACCTTACTATCTAAATCATTTGTCAGATGAACACTCTTGGTCAGTGTTTGCAGACCATGCCTGTTTCCCAAAATCTAATGGGAATTCAACTCTAGAAAAAATTGGTAGAGAGATTGTTACCAAGTGTAAGGGGTTACCCTTAGCGGCACAAACACTTGGAGGCCAATTGAGAACAAAACGTAATATCAAGGATTGGCAAACAACACTGGTTAAGGAAATTTGGGAATTTCCTGTAATCATTCCAACTCTGAGAAGAAGTTATTACCATCTCCCTTCACATTTAAAACGTTGTTTTGTTTATTGTTCATTGTATCCCAAAGACTATAAATTTGTTAAAGATGAATTAGTCTTATTATGGATGGCAGAAGATCTTTTAGAACAACCAAAGAGAGGACAGACCATAGAAGAAGTTGGTTCTGAGTATTTTGATGATATAGCTTCCAGATTATTTTTTAAACAATTTAAAACTGATGATGATCAGACTTTTGTGATGCATGATCTCATACATGACTTAGCAATATCTGTTGCTGGAGATTTTTATTTTAGATCAGAAGAACTTGGGAAAGAAGACAAGATTAATTTTCACACTCATCATTTGTCATATGGGAGGTTGAGTCATTCGATCTCAAAAAATTTTGATGCCGTTGTTGAATTAAAATCTTTGAGGACATTTCTGCAAGTCAAATTCTCACCTCCTTCATTCAGCTTTGAAAGCATAGCATTGATCATATTATCAAAATTTAAGCACCTAAGAGTTTTGTCATTTTCCTGCTGTCGGGAACTTGAATTATTGCCTGATTCAATTGGTGAATTGATCCATCTGCGTTACTTGGATTTCTCTAAGACAAGTATACAAACATTGCCAGAATCATTGAGTAAGTTATTCAATCTACAGACATTGAAGCTGTTAGAATGTGTTAAGCTGACTATGCTTCCAAGTGGAATGCAAAATCTTGAGAACTTGCGACATCTTGACATAAGAGGAACTAGTTTAGAAGAGATGCCTCAAGGAATGAGCAAATTAAAACATTTGCAGGTTCTAAGTTACTTTGTTGTGGGCAAGCACGAAGAGAATGGAATCAAGGAACTAGGAGAACTTTCAAATCTTCATGAATCACTATGCATTAGGAAATTGGAGAATGTTACCAATGGTGGCGAAGCAGGGGAGGCGAGGATAATGGATAAGACACACATCAAAGATTTATCCTTGGAATGGTCTTCAGGTATTGATATAGTTACAACCTCCACAGTCAGTGAAAGAGAAATACTTGAAAAGTTACAACCCCACAAAGTCCTGAAGGTTCTAACAATCAAGAGTTACAGGGGTACAGTATTTCCAGATTGGGTAGGTCATTCTTCCTACCACAATATGACTCATGTAACTCTCCAGTCTTGTAGCAATTGTTGTATGCTTCCGTCACTTGGACAGCTACCATGTCTAAAGTTCTTGGAGATCGAAGATTTTAATGAGGTGGAAACTATTGGTGCTGATTTCTACAAGAATGACAATGATGATTCTTCGTTGGAAACACCCTTTCCGTGCTTGGAGTGTCTGTCATTTGGTAAAATGCCATGTTTGAAGGCGTGGCATTCCTTTGAGTCTGACAGTGATGTTTTTCCTCAACTCAAGCGGTTGACAATATTTGATTGTCCCTTGTTAACAGGGGATTTGCCTGATCACCTTCCTGCTCTAGAAACACTTGAGATTTATAGATGTATGCAGCTTCTTTCTTCTCTCCCAATGGTTCCTGCAATCCGTGAATTAAGGATAGATGGAAGTTATAAAGTGGGGTTGCAAGAGTTATCAGTTTCACTGCAGTCTATATCAGTTGGAGGATGTGAGCTCGTGGGATCTGTGCTTTGGGCCATTGCCATCAACCAACCATCGTGTCTTCAATCTTTAAGCATCTCAGATTGTTCTTCAGACATATCATTTCCAATGAATTGTTTACCAGAATGCTTGAAAGAACTTCAAGTATGGAATTGTGGAAAACTAGAATTGCCAAAGCAAGAGCAACACAATTCGCTAGAGTCATTGGAAATAGACAACAGCTGCGAGTCACTCACATCGCTCCCGTTGGAGGTGTTTCCTAATCTCAAGATTTTGGAACTGAAAGACTGCGAAAACTTGGAATCTCTTTCCATGTCACCATCCCAAGATTCTGTTCTTGACGAACTCTTCATCCATGGCTGCCCCAATTTCACGTCCTTTCCCAAAGAAGGGTTGGCTGCATCCAACATGACTTATTTCACAGTGATGGGATGCAACAAGTTGAAGTCATTGCCTCTTGACATGAAAACTCTTCTCCCAAAGTTACGGCGTCTCGAAATAAGTGATTGCCCAGAAATTGATTCGTTTCCGCAAGGAGGTTTGCCGCCAAACATGGGAGCACTTGTGATCATGAATTGTGAGAAACTGTTGAGGAGCCTATCATCAATGGGCATGGCACGGGGTCTCACTTTTCTTAGCATTGGCGGTGCATTATGTGAGAGTGTGAAGTCATTCCCAGAGGAAGGTTTGGTGCCTCAGCTTCCCTCCCTAAGGACTCTGCATTTGTGTGAATTGCCAAATCTGAAGATCTTGAATTGCAAGGAGCTTCTCCGCCACGCCTCCCTTCAACAGTTGACAATTGAAAACTGTCCCAAGCTGGAGAATATGGAGGGAGAAAACCTTCCTCCCTCTCTTATGAAACTTGAAATCTTTCAAAGTCCTTCGCTGGAAGAACGGTGCAAGATGAAGCACCCCCAAATTTGGCCCAAAATTTCCCACATCCCTGGCATTCGGGTTGACTGGAAATGGATTTCGTGATGAATGAAGGATTCTCATTCTCAGCAGGTAACTGTCATGAATGCATGTGCCTTGTGTATCATGTCATGATGGATATCTCAATTTCATTCAGCTGGTCAATATGTTTCATCACTTTCATGTGGTAGCTTTAGATTTCTGATGGATTTATCTAGTTGTCTTCCTTATCTATGTCATTATGAACACCTTATTCATGCCTCTCAAGTGTTGTTATACTGTTAATATGTCATTAGCTATTTAGCTGCTTCTCACTATTTCTTTTTCTTTAGGAAATCAGAACTCTTATTCTAACATTCTAGACTTTTACGATAGTCAAATGGTATGCATTGTCCTAATTTATTTTTCCATTGTGGCCCAGCCAACTTCTGATTTGAAAAAATATTTTCTATTTTAACTTATAATTACAAGAATACCATTTCTTTTTCATTTTATTCATAGTTTTTAAAAAATTTGTATAGGAAACAATGAAAACAATAAACAGTTGTTTTAGTTTCTTATACAAATCTTTAAAATAGAAAACAAGATGAAAATAAAATTACATTTTTATAATAAAAAATAAAAAAAAACATTTTCTCAAACTAAAAGAGTTGTATATTTTGAGCAGGCTGCTTAAAAACATGTTTGTTTGTGAAAGATACCGAGTTACTAGCCGTCAAGGAAGCTGATAGACAAAAATAAACTAGAAATAATGGTTGGTAAAGATCAAAGGGTAGAGTAAAACAAACTTTATATTGATCAAAGTGAATAAAAACACAACATTCAACTAGTGGAGCTTTTTAATTCATTAACAACCTACACAACTTAGGGACATTTTAGAAGGAAACTCCAACTGGTAGCAAGGTAAGAACAGTGATGCCTTCTCCAAATTGTTGTTTCATTATAAGTTTCAATGGGTAGTTAGGTGACATTCTTCACTTATTTTAGTACAATGGTTCTTGTCAATCTGAGGTATCTTTTTCTTTGATTTATAATTTGTATTTGAGTTGAGTCTAGACAAAAAAGGGTTGAAACAAAGGGCTTCGGGATTAGGTTGACAGCTTTAAGTCTGTGATCCAAAGCGGATCGCCCAGTGATTCTAAGTATGAACAAATTGATATAAATGTGAGTGTCTATCTTAGGTTTAAGGGAATCAGTATTTGTTACGTTATTAATTGGTGAAAGGTTTATGTGGGCGTAATAGAAATATAGAATACTACAAAAAGGCTCTTGTCTCATGGCTTCATTGTTTAAGGTCTTGTTTTGGCATCCTAGATGCTTTGTGCAGAGAGATACTGTCTTGTAATGAATATCCTTGGACATCTTCCCATAGCCTTGTGTTGTGCATAGGAGGGGGAGGAAACACCGGGGAGATTTACACCAATGGGCCACGAGCATATCACATAAGTGAACCTGACATCATCTTCAACCCAAATCCTTAAGACGTTAGGTTTGTGGGTCTTCCTCGTTATATGTTACTCAACTTGCCAATTTCTTTCCAATGTGGGACTTCACCTTTACATTTGTACTCCAACACCTTGGATATTAACTCCAAAAAAGATACTAACTCAGATTATCATTATACAGACAAAATGATGTGGCATTCAGTTAATATATTCTCCTTTCCTAATGATATGGGATGGCAAGGTTTCTTTGACATTGTATTATTTTTAAGAAAATTGAAACAACTTTATCCTCTTGACATTGGAGGAATGAAAATACTCTATCCTCTTTTCATTATCATACCCTAACTCTACAACCACATCTTATTATGGCATACACCTTGCATTAACAGATGTGGCTCTTGTTCATAATAGGTGCTTGTCTCAGTCAAGAAACCAGAATTCTTCCAAATGTCATACCCCATGTGTGAAGTGGTGATAGGTGAGGATCTGATGCATCCATGCTTCAAGGCTCAAATTGGTGATTGGCACTCCCTCTGTTCCAGATGGTATGATTCATTCACTTTTTCACAAAGTTTAAGACGACTCTTATTTTCAAAAATAGAATGTCACATATTTCTACAAAGTTATATTCATTGGCTATAGTTTATAAAAAAAAAAAAGCTCTAATTCAGAAATATATTCACGTTTTGAATATTAGCTCTAATTCCTTTTAATTTAAAAGAAAAAGTGAGGATAAATGGGAAAAGTAAATAGTATACATGCCTTTCAAAATGAAGAATATATTTTCAGACTTCCCAAAATAGAAAGTTGAGCCTTAAAAATTGGGACAAATAGAGCATTCTACATTTTTACTCCATAAATATCGACAACAAGGTTATGTTTTTATTTTTGATAGTCTCTATCTCAATGATAACCTTTACATCTGTTTCTACCTCCTTTACAAAAAAAATAGGAATGGCGGATAACTGGATGAATCATAGTCACATATCGCAGACAAGTTTGCTAATATTCTGCAATCCACCAACCCAAAGAACGAAAGCACTGGTGACTTTTTACATGGTACTAACATTTGTCTTGCTCTGTGTTGAGAGCTCTTAGTTCCACACAATTTTGGATCAATTGGAAGTCATCAGCGGATAGTTTTCACTTCTCATATTTGCAATTTGCACCACCATTAGTGACATCTGTTTATAATATATTAAAACTGAGATGCAGATCATATCAGATTTTTAGAATGGTCACATTTCTCAAAAGCAGGTTATACGCAGATGAATCACATCTCCTCAATGTAGCTTCTTTAATTTACTGAATTTGCTATATCTTAATTTATTTATTTATCTTAGGTTTAATTACCCATGAGGACTCTATACCTGCATAATCTTTATGTCTTAGTCTCTATGCTTAGAAATAACTTGTTTTAGTCCTTACACATACAATTTTTTAATCCGTTTTAGTTCCTGTCGTCCAAAATTGTAGGGACTAATACAAGTTAAAAAGTGTATGTGTAAGGACTAAAATGAGTTAAAAAATGAATGTATAGAAATTAACACAAGTAGTTTCTAGATATAGGGACTAAAACATAAAAATTATGCACGTATAGGGAGTAAACGAATAATTAAACCTTTATCTTAATTTGCCTTGATGGTAAACTCAATGCACAGTGCAATTGTTAGAGGATTAAATTGAAATTAAAGAAGTTAGAGAACCAAAGAGACAAAATAGATAAAATTAGAGGACCAAAGTACTTACTTTTCCACTTATATATGATTTTTCCCAATTCCAAAGTTCTTATTGCAAGTCAAAACATGATATTTAATATTCTTTTTATGTTTTTTAAAAGCATAAAAAGTCTCTGTAAAGAAAATTTTATACAAATGAACTTGGTGCAGCCTTCAGTTTCAAATCATTATATGAATTCAACAACTAAATGTACAAAGAAACAAGACATGAAACATATCCTTGACTCTATTTGGCACAAGACCTGATGAAGAAGCAGAAATTCTCGAATCACACGTGCCTTGTAAGATGATTAATAAATAAATTGGCTGCTAGAAAATGATTTTCATTCTCTGAAAGACAATTAAAAAGTTGATGCAGAAAATGAATGAAATGGGAAACTAAGTTTGGGAGTGCAGGAAAATTACCTGTTGGTAAATTAAGTTCAACAAATCCATCTCCCATCAACTTGAATTCCAGGGATGTGGGAAATTTTGGGCCAAATTTCCATGTGCTTCTCTTGGCACTGTTTTCCCAGTGAAGGAGTTTCATAGATTTGGAGTTTTATGAGAGAGGGAGGAAGCCTTTCTGTTGCCATATTGTTTAGCTTAGGGCAGTTTCTTATTGTTAAAACTTCAAGGGAGGTGAGATGGAGAAGGCCCTTGCAGTTCAATGTCTCCATGGTTTTAAACCCATTCAGATATAGAGTTCTGAGGGAGGGAAGTTGAGGCAGCAAACTCTCCTTTGGGAATGACTCTACACTTTGACTCTCACCAATGTTTAGAAGAGTGAGACCCTCATGCTTGCCCATTGATGATAGGCTGCTCAATAGTTTCTCACAATTCCTGATTTCCAGTGATGTCAAGTTATGTGGCAAACCCCCTTCTGGAAACGAATCAATTTCAGGGCAATCAATTATTTCAAGATGCCGTAAGTTTGGGAGAAGAGTATACATGTGACAAGGTAGTGACTTCAACTTGTTGCATGTTAAGACTCTGAAAACAGTCATGCTGGGTGCAGCCAATCCTTCTATGGGAAATGACACAAAATTGGGGCAGCAACGGATGTCAAGATAGTGAAGACTGGAGACCTGTGATTCTGAAAGAGATTCTAGATTTTCACATTTTACAATCACTAGATGCTTGAGATTAGGAAATGCTTCTAATGGGAAGGATGTGAGTGAATCACGCATGTTATAGATACTCAATGACTTTAGCAACTCATGTGGCGGATGCTGTTGCTTTGGGAATCTTAGTTTTTCACAATTCCAGATTCTCAGCTTTCTTAAACATTTTGGTAAACAGTGCCCCGGAAATGATACAGCAGATGAACAATTTGAGATGCTTAAAGATCGGAGACAAGTTGGTTGAGTGATGGTGATGGCACTAAACATGGATTCCACCACCTCACATCCTTCAATTGATAGATATTGCAGGGAAGTAGGTAACTCTTGCAATCTTACTTTATTGCTTTTAGATATGTGTAATTCCCGTATTGTGGGAGCACATGGGAGAGAAGAAACAAGTTGCTCGCATCTATCAATAACAAGTTTTTCTAAAGCAGGAAGGTGATCAGGCAAACCTCCTGTTAATATGGGGCAATTACTTATTGTAAGCCACTTAAGTTGTGGAAAAGCATCAGATTCTGATAAATGCCACACCTCCCAACTTGGCATTTTATGAAATGACAGATGCTCCAAGGATGGAAAGGGTGTTTCCAAAGAATGATCATTGTCATTCTTGTAAAACTCGACACCAATAGTCTCCACCCCTTTAAAATCTGCAATCTCCAAGGAGTTGAGAAAGGGTAGCTGTCCAAGTGAAGGAAGCATACAACAATTGCTACAAGATTTCAGACTTATATGAGTCATATTGTGGTATGAAGAATGCCCTACCCAATCTGGAAATCTTGTACCCCTGTACCTTTTGATTGTGAGCTTTTTCAGGCCTTTGTGAGGTTGTAACTTGTCAAATATTTCTCTTTCAGTGACTGTGGAGGTTGTTATATCACCACCCCAAGACCACTTCAATGACAAATGTTGGATGTGTGTCTTGTCTATTAATCTTGCATTCATTGCTTCACCGGTATTGGTAACATTTTCCAATTTCCTAATCCATAGTGATCCATGAAGATTTGAAAGTTCCCCTAGTTCCTTGATCCCATTATCTTCATGTTTGCCCACAACAAAGTGACTAAGAAGCTGCAGATGTTTTAATTTGCTCATTCCTTGGGGCATCTCTTCTAAACTAGTTCCTCTTATATCAAGATGTCGCAAGTTTTCAAGATTTTGCATCCCACTTGGCAGCATAGTCAGCTTATCACATTCTACCAGCTTCAATGTCTGTAGATTGAACAAGTTACAAAATGATTCTGGCAATGTTTGTATGCCTGTCTTAGAGAGATCCAAGTAACGCAGATGGATCAATTCACCAATTGAATCAGGCAACACATCTAGTTCCCGACAACAGTAAAATGACAAAACTCGTATGTACTTGAATTTTGATAATATGATCAATGCTGTGCTTTCAAAGCTGAATGAAGGAGTTGAGAAATTGACTTGCAGAAATGTCCTCAAAGATTTTAATTCATCAATGGCATCAAACGATTTTGATATTGGATGACTCAACCTCCCATATGACAAATGACGAGTATGAATTTTAATGTTGCCTTCTTTCCCAAGCTCTTCTGACCTATAATAGAAGTCTCCAGCGACAGATATTGCCAAGTCATGCATAAGATCATGCACCACAAAAGATTGGTCATCATCATTTTTAAACTGTTTGAAAAATAATCTGGAAGCTAAATCATCAAAATATTCAGAACCAACTTCTTCTAAAGTCTTCCTTCTCTTTGGTTGCTCCAAAAGACCTTCTGCCATCCATAACAAGATCAATTCATCTTTATTAAACCTGTAATCCTTGGGATAGAGTGAACAATAGACAAAGCAACGCTTCAAATGTGGAGGGAGATGGTGATAACTTATTCTCAATGCTGGAATGATCTTACTATCACTCAGAGAAAACTCCCATATTTCATTAGTCAATACAGCATTCCAATCCTTCACATCATGTTTTGCTCGCAGTAGACCTCCAAGTGTTTGTGCTGCCAAAGGTGAACCCTTACATTTCTTAACAATCTCTCTACCAATTGTTTCAAGAGTTAAATCCCCACTAGACTTTGGAAAACATGCATGGTCTGCAAATACCGACCAACATTGTTCATCAGACAAATGATTAAGATGGTAAGATGGGTGAGTTTGGACAACAGAAGCAACCTTTTCACTGCGAGTAGTTACAAGAATTCTACTTCCCTTAATACCATATTGAAAAGGCGTTTTAAGACTGTTCCAAATATCATAATCATCACTCCAAACATCATCCATAACAATAAGAAATTTCTTCCCCGTCAGTTTTTCCTTCAAATCAAGCTGAAGCAGATTTAAATCCTTCAAATTACAATTACTAGAAGTAAATGCCTCAATCGCCATCCTTGTGATCTTAATAACATCAAATTCTTCAGAAACACAAACCCAAGCCTTTAAATCAAACTCCTTCATCAAATCCTCATTATTGTACACCCATTGTGCCAAAGTGGTTTTTCCAACCCCACCCATGCCCACAATAGGAACCACACATATTTTATCTTCAATATTATCATTTAATATTTTAATCATGGCCTCTTGGTCATCCTCCCTGCCATACATATTCCCTTTCACTAGAGACGTTGAAGGAGTCCTCCAAGACAAGTTCTCCCTGCGAATCTCCTCGAGACCAAGTACATACCTGCGTTTCTCAATATCTTCTATTCTTCTAACCACCTCTTCAATCTTATTCACAATCTCCCTATCTTGGAAACTAAGAAAGCGAGGCAAAAAGTTAGTTACCTCCTTTTGAGTTGCAGCTTTGGTAGAAACATGGTCCAACAAGTCATCAGCCACGTAAACAGCATCGGTTAGAGTATCGAGCCAGTTCTTCACACCTGTGTTACCCATTTGTTTCTGCTCTGCGTCAATAAGCAAAGCTTGAGCAGCACACAGAGCACTCTTCAACCTTTCAAGCGTCTCTTGGTGAAGCTTCTTGCCGCGGATCAAGTTGGCAACCTCAGGTGAGAGGAGTTTGTCGAAAACAGCATTGATGAAACCGGAGAGGAAAGCTCCACCCACGAGTGCTTCTGCCATGTTTGACTATGATCAGGATGGAAGAGAGAAAACAAAATGGTGGTAGGTTTGTGCTGAACATGTGTCAAGTATGTTACAGTATGTAGAGACTAGAGAGGTCAGTTTTTTCTACACATTTGAACAATATTGGTGGGAACAGATTGACAAAGATGAAATTGTTCACATTTTATATTCTCCATTCAAACTTGAAAGTTGAAAGTTGAAACACCTCTTCTAGACTTCAGCCTATATGTCTATTAATTATAGTTTTATTAAAAAATTCAGACAAATATTTTACTGATTACGGAAAGAAAATGATAGAAAGCAAATTTGTTTAGTTTCAGAAATGTAATTTTTTTTTTTTTGTCCTGGCCAAAGACCACGGATTCTTTCATGAAATAGATCGCTCCCCTTCATGTGAACGCACCGCTGCGCCAACATTTGGGATAAAATAATGCAATTAATAACTAACTAACTCTATTCTGTAATAAAAAAAATAAACTAATTAATTTACAACGTAAAGAAGTCAAACAATTGGGTTGGATTGACTTTCTTTTTCTCAGATCGGAACTATTCCTAACAAAAAGATTAGTCTTTGAATTCGTAAAGCACACATTTAACCTTTGAATTTGTAAGACGCGGTGAGCTTAGTCTTTGAATTGAATAAAATTAAAAGAAGTGTCCCTAAAATTGGCGTTAATTCAAATTGGATATCTGTTAAGAGACTCTCTTAATGGGGTGATGAGGTGGCAGATTAAATGTCACGTAAAGAAGAACTAAAATATAATATTTTTAATTCCCCCTCCATTGCTTTAATTTTCACGATCTTTATCCAAATCTAGAAGAAAAAAAAAATATAAAGAACGAAAGAAAAGAAAAAGCTTTTGTGTGCATCATGTTACCACTACCAAAGAAGGCAGGAGTTATAAGATTGGTTTGGTAGTGAAGGAAGAATGAAGAGAGAGATAGATCGTGAGTTCGAATCTTCCGCTAACAAAAAACTAACATATTAACAACTAACATTTGACTGATAAAAAAAAAAAAACCAAAGAAGGCAAAGGAAACAAAGGACAAAGCTAGGTCCAAGGTGGAATAATATAAAGATTATGCCAGCTCGGAAGGGGTGCCATGCATGTCTGGTGTTTGTCTATTCTCATTCACAGCTTCAGCCCAAGGCAGTTGGAAATTTGAATTGGTGTTTGTTTATGCTGACAGCTTCAGCTCAATGCAACTCTGGAGATAGTATTCAGTACTAACTAGAGAGAGTGACTAACTCTGTTCTAATGCATGTGAACGCATTGCAAAGTATAATCTCTACAACACCTTTCCAATTCACGTGAACTATGTTGTTTCCTTCCTTATCGCAACTCCACATCGTTTCTTCTCCATGTTTTATCTGTGACCCATGCATGCATCTTTTCACAAGTAGATTGGTAAATAAATTAATATATATTTATTGGGAGGGATCTAATTAACTCTTAAACAGTTACACCCATTCCCACCAATGCCAATGCAACTGTGCAAGGTCATGCTTGTAATGTGATCAAATTGGAAAAGAGAGGAAAGGAAGGTCACGAGACACTTAAGTGAAATTATTAGGGGCGTCAATTTATAATAAAATGACTGGTTGAGGATGAATATATAACTCTTTTATCCCAAATCCGAGCCCCCCATTTCACCTTCCTTGTTAATCAACAAAGATTGGGTCGCAGAGGAGTTGGTGAGCCCTTTTGGAAGAGAAGGATTTGGTAAGCCAGGGAGCGGAGGGAGCGGAGGGGTTGGGTGTTTTTTATTATATTTTTTAATTTAAAAATAATAATAAATATAGTGGTGGTTTTTAACCCCCACTATTCGTAAATTTAACGTCATCACTCTTTATTTAACGAAAAAGAATCAGTTTTGAAAATAAGAGGACCTAATTGCATAGTCAAAAAACAAGAGAACCTAATTGAGTATAGTTAAAAAATTAAGGGACCAAATTGGGTATTAAGCCTATATTATATATTCATACAGGTTTGGCCTTGAGATTCGTTTTGAGGGGTGACATATCAGGGCTTATTGGTTATTTGAAAATATAGAGGGCTGCAAAAGGATGAAAGAAAAAATATCTGAATTGTAAAAGGCACATATTTTATTGAATGGCAAAATGTGCATTTATACAACAATAAGGAAATCAGAATCGCATAAAATTTGCTATTAATAATCATAACATATGCCAAAAAAAAGAGAAGAATCTAGGCTTAAATATGTTTTTACCATCAAATGTGGGTCATTTTTTTTAGTCCTCCAAATTTAAAGTTTTTTTTTTAGTCCTTAGAATTTGTATAATGTTTTTTTTAGTCCCTCTGCACAGTATGCTTTTTTTGATATTTTTATATATATTTAATTCCTTTGGAATTAAAGGTTGGGCGCAAATGATTTTCAAATAACTCATTCCCCCTCCCCCCCTTTTTGAGTTACTAAGGTCACTTGGTTAATAAATGGTATTAGAGCTTGACTCTTGGGTCAAGCTTAACAACTTCAAGAGGAAATGACCTCCTGTAACTCATTTCCGCAAGAGGGTGGATTTATTAATCGTGCCCCAACCTTTAATGGCGAAGAATATAACTATTGGAAAATCAGCATGAAAATCTTTATAGAATCTATAGTTCATGATATTTGGGAATTAGTAGAAAATGGCTATAAATGTCCTGGGCATGTTGTTAGTGGTAAAACTGTCACTAAACCTAAGAATTTGTGGATTGATGATGAAAAGAAAAGAAACCACTTCAACATCAAAGCCAAAAATATTATATTTTCTGTTTTATCTTCTTATATATGAGTTTCACAGGATCTCTAACTATCAAACTGCCAAGGAAATGTGGGATGCCCTGCAGCTAACCCATGAAGGAACAAGCGATGTGATACGAGCAAGAAGGAACACATACACCCAAAAGTATTAGATGTTCAAGCTGAAGCCTTGGAGAATCCATTGCTGGCATGCAAAAGTGTTTCACTCTAATAGTGAATCACCTTACGGGGTTAAGGAAAAAGTTGACTAATGAAGAAATGGTGGATAAACTTTTTCGTTGTATGAACAGGGCTTGGCAACCAAAGGTCACAACAATAGCATAATCAACTAGATTCCTTACAATGAACTTGCCTACTCTCCTTTTTAATTGAGATTAGTAAAATTAAATGATATTAACTTACTTTCTTAATCAGTGTGAAATTAGTTATTTTTGTTTATATTTGAGTATGGAATGACTAGTAAAAAAGTGAGGGTACTATCATAAAAAGCAAATCAACCAACACACTTCCACCTTATTTCTCCTTATTTTTGTGTGGAAGTAATTTTCGATGGGTCCAATTTTTTTTTTTAAATCTCCACTGCATTTTGTGGCAACCAAATAGGGGAAACTCGTACACTGTCCCTTATTTCTTTGTACTTCTTTTAAAGGAGAAGAAAATAAAAATGTAAAATGTAATAAGTTTTTTTCATAAGCTAAAATTGACTTATACGTAAGTTAAAATCAACTTTTGGAGAAACCATAATGATAAAGCTTTTACAAATTAGTCTATGCATAAGTTATTTTTAACTTACGAAAAAAAACTCATTTCAATTTACCTTTTTTTATTTTTTTCTTAAAAATACTTACATAAAAGTTAATGAAAAATTTCTCTTCATTTTTTTTACTTTTTAAGTCAAAAGCAATATGCCTTGGTTACACCAACTATCAAATCATTGCTTAATGCAATAGGATGTCGTGATAAAATAATTAAATAATATTGAATATCTATATAAAAATGTTTTTTTGTTGTTAATATAAAAATTAATTTCTTTAATGATATTGATTAAAGGATAATTAATATGTTTATTGAATATTTTAATACTTAAATATATATGTTTTTAATCCTTTAAATTTGAGGTAAGTTTACTTTTAGTCCCTCAAATGAAAAAGTGATTTTTTCATCCTCAAAATTTGGAAATACCTCCTTTTAGTCCCTCGTCATAAACATCATTACACTCATTGCTAACGTGGCTAACGGCATCCACGTCATCCTATGCCATGTGGAAACGTTAAATATCTTTTTAGTTCCTAAAATTCAGGCTAAGTTTCATTTTGGTTCCCCAAATTTAAAACTAATTTTTTTATTCCTCTAAATTTAAAATGAGTTTTTAGTCCCCTAATTTGAAAATAGCTCATTTTGGTCCTTAAAGTTTACAATGTTAAAAGATCTTATGGTGTGGCTAATAGTGTATTTTCTAGTAGTTTTAAAAATAAAATTTATGCTTGTTTTAAACTCCCAAAATTTAGATTAATGAATAATGTTTTAAATACATTTTGTCAAGGTCGAGTTGTTGACAGTGGATGTGAAGGGAAATGTCTTTACTGAGAAAGGAGAAAATGTCGGTGTTTTGGGAGGATAAGAAGGGAAGAGGTAGTTATTGTCTTCATTTATCCACCCCTTTCTTAACTCTTCTCTTCTATTTCTCTTTGCCTTTCCTTCTTCCCTTTTTTTTTTCTTTCATTCTCTTTCTCCAACTTCTCTTTCTCGCATTTCCCATTATGTCGTCATGGATGGAATTTTATCTTGTGTTTTATGTTTGGACTGAGATATGAATTATGGCTGGAATGTGTGAATACGGTGTTTGAATGGGAGATCACATTGGTTTCTTTTATTTTGTTTTTTTTTATTTTGCTTTTCTAGATTTAGTGGTTTAAAATTGACAAAAAAATGTAATTTAAAACATTATTTGTTAATCTAAATTTTGAGGGTTGAAAATCGTCATAAATTATATTTTTAAAACTGCTAGAAAATACACCTTTAGCTATGTTAGCTATCTTTTTGATAGTGTCAATTTTGAGGACCAGAAAGAGTTATTTCTGAATTAGAAGACTAAAAAAATCACTTTTAAATAGGGAGACTAAAAAATCCTTTTTTTTTTTAATTTGAGAGACCAAAAGGAAACTTAACTCAAATTTGAGGGACAAAAATAAATTTAAGCCAAAGAAATTAAATATTTCCACATGGCATATGATGACTATGTGGATATGATGATGTGGACCTTGTTAGCCACATTTGCAAACAAGTGTAACGCCTTTTATGACGAGGGACTAAAAGGAGTTATTACCAAATTTTTGAGATGAAAACAATATTTTTTAATTTGGGGACTAAAAACAATCTTATCTAAAATTAAAGGGACCAATAATATATTTAAGTCATAGTTCAATTTATTTCAAAAACATACGTTAAATCATTTAAACATTGGGGGGTGTGATAGAACGATTGGATTGGATGTCAATGACATACTGATACTATCAGTAGAGACCTATATAAAATAGAGGAGTGCCAATAATACAATCTCATACACTCCTTTGAACACTATCTTTCTTATTGGTTGAAATTTATTGAAATTTCTCAAAACTATGAGAGAGAATAATAAAATAAGATGTAGGACTCACAACTTTTTTTTATTTCAATAAACTTCAACAAATAAGAGAGAGAGTGTTAGAAAGTGTATTGCTAACATTTCTCATATAAAAGATTAGTGCACATGTCAAAATTGCAAGTATTTTTAACCAATCATAACTACTCAAGTCGTGAGAAAAATTATCCACCAAATAAAGTTGTAACTTTTTTAGTATACACCACATGTAATCAAATAAGATTGTAGTTGTGTACGGAGAATCATTTAAACATATTTAACCAACAAATTTAGTGTGTGTTTGTTTTTTCAATTGCTTCCAACTGAACATGGATAAACATCTACCTTCTATGTTTTTATCTTGAAAAGTAGAAAAGCTTCATTGAACACCCTATCAAGAAATGAAGGGTAAATGACCATTTCAGTCTTGATGAAAGTGTAAACCGCAGACAGTTTCGTCCCTGAAAGATGAAAAATTATTATTTAGTCCCCAAATGTAAAAAAAGTGCGACAAATTGATCATTCCGTTAAGTGAGCTCCGCTAACCTTAACGTGAGTGTACACGTGGCATGTGACGTCCTTACGTGGCACTCCATTTGTGCAAATAGGTTGTCACGTCATTAATGAATGTAACAGACTAACTTGTTAGCATGTTTATCATGGACTAATTTGTCAGTAATGAAAGTTTGTATTTATTTTTACAGCAGTCTCCCTCCTCCTTACTGTTAAAGCCCCAACGACTACTTCCTCCACTTCTCTATATCAACTTCTCCTTCAATGACGCTGCTGCATAACTGGAGGTGCCCATTGTTTTTGTTTTTTCCTTCTCTTCTTTAAGCTTCGTGGGTTGTTGTTGTATGGGTGGTGGGTCGGAGGCTAGGAAAGGTGAAAAGAGAAGCAAAATGAAAAGGCATAGTGGTGTTAGCCATGGTGAATGTCAATCCCAGAACTTTACAACTTACTTACAAATTGATCTATGAACATTACTACTTAATGTCATTTTGGTCCATAAACAATACAAATTATTGACAAATCAGTTGACAACACATAATTTAGCAAAATAAATGCTTAAGGGTATCAACACAATCTAGTTAAGAATCACCATGGCCACAAGTATAAACTCAGGCACAATCTATAAGAGAGTCACAGAGTTTTAAAATTCTACATTTTTTTTCCAAAAAATGCATCTGCATATGCGAAAAAAGATAAGCATAAACAACTTAGCATAGAGGCCAAAAATGAAATAGAGGAAGGGAACAATTGAACGAAACTCTTCCTCTGCCTCAATTCCAAACCTATAAAACTAGAAATTAATAAGCACCTTCAAATATCACAAATGAATGAATGAAATATTCAGAAGAAAATTAACAATGTGATTTTGAAAATTCTGTCAAATCCTTATCTGATACACCTATAAACAGAAAAATGAACCGAAAAACAAAGTCAAAATTAGTTATTCGATTATACTCAAAATCCAGAAAGAAAAAAATAACAAAAGAAGAAATAGAATTGAAAATTTCAGTAACCTTATTCAATGTTCAAAAAGTAGCAGATCCTTAACATTCACCATTCACTAACCAGAATTCGCGGTGCAAACGCAGTTTGGCATAACAGAAAATAGTGGAAACAAAGAAATAAAAGTAAACAGGTCTCACCCAAACATGTATTACGCATAAAACAAAGTGAACTGACAATAAAATAGAGACAAGCACTGGCGAACAAAATTTTAACTAAAAAAACCCCATGGTATGTTTTTGTTGGTTTACCTTACGATGTAGTGTAGAACACAAAAGGTTGGCTTTCGTCTTCAAATAATGCAACGAGAATGCTCTGTCAAGGTGGCTATGGAGGTCGTCGGAGTTCTCGGTCTCACTCACAGAAGACGGGAAGAGGAAACGACAAAAGACTTTATGTGTGAATGGATAGTGTTTCTTTTTCCTGACATTTTAGTCTTGCTTAGTAAGCACACACATGGAACCCCACTTGCAAACGATGAAGGCCACATCATCAATAGAGGTGCCATATAGGCACTCACGTTAACATTAACGGAGGTCTGTTAACAATAATATCAATTTGTTGCATTTTTTTCACATTTGAAGACTAAATAATAATTTTTTCATTTTTCAGAAACTAATCTGTCAACGATCGAGAACTGAAATGGTCATTTACCTGAAAATAAAACAAACACACCCTTAGAAAAACCCTTACCCCTTATTTGGAACAATTTTTAAAAAATTTCAAAAATTAGTGAATATTACATCTCCACCACACTACTTTAATTCAAATATCACTTAATTTTTTTCAATTCCACTCTACCAAACTTTACATTAATATAACATTGCCCTTTTTTTTAAGAGGATTAACAAAACATTACCTGAGAAAAATAAAATAAACGAAAACTAAGAAGAAAGCATGGTTGAAAGGTCAAAGTAGGGATTTCCGATGGGCGATGGGGCCAGCAGGCCATGTGACTGCAACTTGTGGGAGACGTAAACTAGAAAAGAAACAAATAAAGAAACCAGATAAATAAAAAAATAGAAGCACAAAAAACACATGCTTTATTTAAAAAGTCGGCAACGATTGATGGTTGGTCACACCGAAGAAGGTTACAGGAATCTACATAGCTTTTTCTCAGAGCGTTGAAATTTCCCAGACTCCCCATAATTCTACCATTTCAATTTCTTCTCTCTTCTCTTCTCTTCCCAGTTGTTCTTGTTCCCACCTTCTGATCCGTTTCTCGTTTTCTCCGAACAATGGCTGCTGGTGTCACTGTCAAGTCCGAGGTTCTAGAATCTTCTCCTCTTCCTGTGGAGAAACCTGAGGGAGTTTGTTCCAACACAGAGGAAGACCACTTGGTTCAGACCAATATGTTTGATGGGTCATCCAATAAGTATGTTTCTAACAACTCTTGTGTCTCGCTTTCTATGAATACACATGCACTGTGTTCCCACGAAACCTGTTTTTTTTTTTTTTTTCAATTTATTATTTTCAGCAATTACCTTTTTGATTTTGGTCAATTTTTGAGGATTCGAAACCGTGAGATGAAGAATAAAACAGTGGTTTGTGTTAATTAAATGTTTCCTTTGGTTGAGAAGAGATAGAGGACCCACATATGCTTTTGGGTTTGGTGTGAACATTTAATAAATGAAAATTAAAAAAAAAAAAAAAGTTTGTTGTGTTGGCTGAAAAGGGGTTTTTAATGCTGGAGATATGTAAATTAGAGAAGGTTGTTTAATTGGAAAAAGTAAAGGTAGTGGATTTCAATTGTGCTTGTAAGTTGTAACCCTACCCTTAGTTTTCTGATGAATTGAGAGAACTTTTTAATTAGAGCCATCTTTTGGATTAAGTGAATTATGTAACCTGAGAAAGATTTGGGATAGAGGGTGTTTGATTTGGGTAATGATTTTTTCCTTTGCAAGAATGAAATTCTGGGAAATGGAGGAGGAAAATATTTTCTAGGGCACAACATCCTAGCCTTATTCAGTTATCCTATGAGGTGGAATCTGCTATGTAGATCAATTGATACCATTCAAAAACTAAATTTTCAAAGGATAATTTGGCTTTTGGTCATATTTAATGGTTTCTCTTGAAGTTTTCGTTGATCCACTTTACTCGTTGATCCACATAACCAAACGATCCATCTGAAGCAAGTTTCTGTCTTCTTGTCCTTAGTAGGTGATATTCCATTTTTCTATCTGATGTATTCATTCCTAGAATCCTCGTCTTATCTTTTCTTATTTATCCACTCATTTACCTCAATACTGTTATTTTCACCGCACTTGTTATCATCATTTATGTGCTCTAGGTGGAATATTTCTGCCTAACACTCACACTGTAGAGTACTAATGTTTTCTTTAATGTCTTGTAGAATTTTCTGTGTTTGATAGGCACTTTATTAATCATAAATTATACCTGAAACATTTCTTCATTTAATCCACCTGGCCTGAATCATATTGGTGACATCTCAACCAATCAACCAAATGTCTCCTTATTTCAAAGGAGATGAGTTTGTGGCTATTCTATTGTGCACCAGGGACTCATTTTGAAGTCAATGCCTTTGGTTTACTTTAGATTAAAAAAGCTTTTGTGCATTTATTCTCTCCCTTGGATAATGGATGGATCCATTTGGAAAGAGAGAATTCTACTTCAGATGAAATTACAAGCAGAATTTTCCTTAAATCTACATCTTTGACTTAATGCCTTTTCAATTTACCAACTTTTTAATGATCTGAAGGTCTTTGCTTGACAAATATGATTCTTGACCTTCCCTGTCAAATTGAATAAAAAGGAATACTATAGTACAAAATATAAACCCATATTCTAGATTCACCAAAAATATAACAGAACAAACTTTAATCTTTTAAATATCAAAAGCATAGGAAGAAATTGGGATTTAACCTCTGTTATAAGATAAATCTGGAGATATGTGCCTCAAATCATCTCCCTGTTCCTTCTTGTTGTACAATATCAAAATCATTGGTAGTCACACATAAAAATGTTATGATGCCCAGCGGAATATACCCTTTTTGTATAAACTTAAACGTAGGAAAAACTTTCAATTCATAAATTAATGAAATTCATGTGTGCCCTTACATTTGTTTAGGTGGGATTGCAAGGCTTCTTTGTATCCCCATCGATGTTTGGTGTGGGGGGGGGGGGGGGGGGGGTGGTTAATAGTGTGTATTAACTATGATGCCCTGGCAATGGAACCCAAATTCAAGTGTTTCCTAGCTACTTGGCTTCAAGGGCATTGGTTGATGGATCACAATTAAGTTACATCTGATTGTTATTGATTTATGTTTAGTTGTTTGGTTTTTAAAAATAATTAATCTTAATAGGCATTCTTTATGCAGCATTATTAATGACACCAACATGGGTGGCAGATAACCTTGCTCCTTAAGCATGTGGTCAGGGGTTCGATTAGTCCTTGGCTCTTGCCCGAGGGATACCCTAGGTCATCCAAAAAAAAAAGTTAATGGGTTCTGGTGTGTTTTAAAGGGTCAATAATCACCAAAAGAACTTGAAACTTTTGCATTCATGTTAACATTGATACATATTTTGGTCCCTCTAAGGCTATTGTTGTTGTAAGCAACAATTATAAAGACACCTACTTAAGTTCGTATTTGGTTTAGCTTATTTTGTGAGAAAAAAGTTTTTATTTTTTTATGGTAGCTTCTTGAAGGAGCTTTAAAAAATTATCATTTCCCTTGAGAAAAGCTAAAACAAGCATGCACTTATACTAAGCTGTTTAGAGTTCAATTAAAAATTAATTGTTGACACATCTCTTGATACTAAGAAAAGCTTCTCACTTAAAAATTTAGAAAATATAAGAGGAAATTTATTAGAACTAAAGCATCAATGATTTTAGAAAATCCAATTTACAATTTCCATCAAGTTCATGCTAAGATGTTTTTTCATGTGTGTTTGTGTTTGGTTGTGTATTTATTTATTATTTTCTCTTTTAGGTCAGTGCCAGCATCTGGACTTAATGCAGTGATTCCTGGTCCAAACCAGCTTACCATCTTCTATAATGGGAGTGTTTGTGTCTATGATGGAATCCCTGCAGAAAAGGTATGCCCTTGCTGCACTTCTAAATCACGAATCAATCTTGCAGCTGCTGTGCCTTCAATTAAGGCTCTAACTTTACATGTTATGATGCAATCCTAATCATACATCGTTTTATTTACTAACACTTACAGGTGCATGAAATAATGCTTATTGCTGCTGCTGCTGCCAAGTCTACTGAAATGAAGAAGATTGGGTCCCAAACTACCCTCATTTCACCTGTTCCCTCAAGGCCTTCTTCTCCACATGGAATCACTAATAATATTGCTTCCTCGCAGAAGAGTTCCATCTGCAGGCTGCAAGCTGGTAATTTTCCCATTATGATGCTAGATTTAGAGATGATAGTCCAATTTTGTCTTCTTTATCATTTACCATATAGTAACTGCATTGTCTGCTATTTTAATGTAACAAACTTTTAAATCTCTTGTGGCTTTTGCATTATATCTCTTTTCAGAATTTCCAATAGCACGAAGGCATTCACTTCAAAGGTTTCTTGAGAAGCGTCGAGACAGGTACTATCTACTTGCCATGTTTAATTGGGCATCTAATATCTATTCAGTTTAGAGTCTCCAATTTTGTGCATGATTTTCTAATTTGTATCATTTATTTTTGTTAAAGGCTTGGGAGCAAGGCACCTTATCCTTCCTCATCAACTACAAAAGTGGCCGACAACATAGAGAACAACTTCTGTGCTGACAATGCACCAGAACTGATTTCCTTGAATCGATCTGAGGAGGAATTTCAGCCAACTGTCTCTGCCTCTTGAGCATAACTAGTGTTTGTTCTATTTTATGTTGTGTGATAGTGTGGAAAACTGAGTGTGCTTGTAGAATCACAGAAACTGATTAGGTTATGAAGTCTGTCAATGTGTTTTATATGTAACACATAGCTACTGAACCTGAAATGATCTGTTACAGTGTGACTTGAAAGTTGCATGTATCTGTGCACGTCTAGGAAGTATGCTTTGTGTTCTGATCACCCCATATGAAACTGTTATTCTTGTATGTGACTACGTGGACAACTGATTATCCATTGTGTTGATGTTCCAACTTCTATTTTTATGATACGTTTGAGCTTTTAATCCTTCCTATTTGTTACTTGGTAGAAAAGAACAATAATTCATTGGAAAAGGTTGGTGGACTAGTTGAAGCTCCCGAATGTAAGATTTTAGAGTATTTTAAGTTTTCAATTTTTATATTTTGACAAGGTTGTTTAACATATGAAAGGGTATATATACCAGATATTCCTCACATTATTATCTTTTATAATTACAAATTTATAATATTGAGCTTGATATATTCTGGTTAATATGTGAATAAAAGATTTTAAGATTTGATGGACTGTTTGGTGGTTCGCAACCTCTTGCGGTGGTTTTCATAGTGGTTTGCGATGGTTGGCATAGACTCATAGTGGTTTGCAGTGGGTTTTGTTGGGGTTTGCAGTGGTTTTCACTTTGTTTCGCGGTGGTGAGATATGGTTTTATTCGCCTTTGGCTTTGGTGGCTGCAGTGGGGTTTCCCAGAGCTTCGTGTTTTGCTGTAGGTTTTGGATTTTGGTTGTTGACTTCTGCACCAGTTTCCCAGACCTAAAGAAATTTGAACATTATTTTCATAAATTTATCTGTTATGGATTTTTTGTCTTGTGCTTTCTTCCCCTTTTCTTTTCTATTGTGTAATGAGTTCTTTGCATGTTGCTTGTCTCTATGGAAGCCATTGATGGCTTTAATGTTTGGCTTGAATGGTGTCGTTAGCTTGGGGAAGCAATGTCTCTAGCGGTGGTGGAATGGCGTTTGTGACAACGGTAAAGAGAGAGGTGATTGAGAGAGACGACGAAGGATAGAAAGATTGGACTATGAGAGAAAGGGGCTATCCAGCGACAAATTAGGAAAGTAAGATAAAAGAAAAAGAAAAAAAAATAAAAATTAAAGAAAAATATCAACCATTGATTTTAAGGCCAATGCATCTAATGGACAAAAAGAACCATCCCACGGCGGGAGATATATTTTGCTCTTCCACCGTAGAACCAGTCAACTAAATAATGCATTTTGGGACATCACATACAATCTAAACAGCCAAAAATAGTTTAGAATATACTGTGACAGCATAACATGTTAATATGGCAAAACCAATGCCAGAACCTTGAGAAACATGATACCATCTATACACACGTATTTATATGCTCACTTGTCCAAGTGTGTCTATTGTTCTAAATATATCCTCTAATGAAACAATCATGAATGCAGTTTTGGCAGTTCAAACGGGAGCAGATATGCAAGGTTTATCTAAGATTGTTCAGCTTGTGAGCTTGCTGCTAGTAATCGAATTGTTTACCCCAGTGGTTTCAGGCAGCACAGCACACAGTTATGCGTTAACAACAAAATAGGATATGGTAATAAAGTAACCTTATATTGCCAATCCGAGGATGATGATCTTGCCAAGGAAAGTATAACAGATGGGGTTGAATATGGCTCGGACTATTCCATCAAAGTTTTCAGCTGTGCTCATTTTGATGATTATTCCCCTGGCAGAGAACGTTTTATGTGATGCTGGGTGTCTCAACTCTCAAGGCATTTTTGGCTTTAAATGGACCAAGTGGGTACTGGGAATTCATATACTTCAGGCTAAACTGTGACTCCAGAAATTCAAATTGCATGTATTCTATAACAGTATAGCAGTAGCTTGAAATGAATCAGTCTCTTTCCTGGTTTGGCTTGTTATAAATACTTTGCTGTGTCTTATCAGCTTCTAAATGTCACATGTTCGACTAACACTCCAGTGATTGTAAGAGTTGAACACAATATAATCACAGCTTACATTTTTTGGATGATTAGAGGAAAGCAGTCTTCAACTAAAAGAAATTGATAGATGAATAGGAGCCATTGGATCACAACAAAGTCACTGGAAATAAGGAAATGTCATTATAAAAAATTGTTGAAGCCTCACGTAACAAATTTAAACATGAATAACAAAGGAAAGAGACTACTTAGTTTAGAAATCTAGGCCATGTTCACGAGCTGCATCAGCAAGTGCTTGAACACGGCCATGGTATGGGTATCCACCTCGATCAAAGGCCACCTTTGTGATCCCCTTCTCCAAACAGGACTTTGCAATGATCTCACCCATCCTCTTTGCTACTTCCTGAAACCAAAAAATTCAAAAGGATCAGGAGCATCATCCAGTATATGGAGCAAAACAAGATATGGCAAGAAAACTTTTTAAGCATAGAAGACAGTGGCATTACAACCATTAAAAACAATATCTTTATATGATACTGAATTAGACATTTCTAAGACTAAAATGAAAGGAATCTGAATGCTACAACTGTTTTGGTCAAGATATCAATTACGTTTTGAAGATTATTAGCTTAATTGAATTTTTCCATAGATTGAGGAGTATTATTTTTTTAATGAAACCTTGTAAAATCCACAGTTGGGTAGCCACTTTGGTTTGACTCATTTTGCATCCTGCTTTTAGTATACATTAACACATTTGAGAAAAATAAAGAAAATCTATGAACCCTGATGGTCAGTTAAAAATATAATTTACTTATAATATATTAGTTATCACCACTGAAAGTGGAGATGAACTTCAAGATGTAAATGTTCCTTGCTTCTGTCAGTATACATAGCATTGTGAATCAAATAAAAACAAAACAATTAAATTGGAATGGTGAAAGCACATCATTGTCAGAGGTAACTATTTCATGTTAAGCAAGAATCCATTGGCAAGAAACTCACTACCCCACTGATGGTAAGGTTGGCAATAGAGCCTTCAACTGCAGCAACTGCTGTAGCTGACTTAACAATGATTACTACAAAAACACATGTATATACTCAAGCAACCCAAAGATTCCTCCTTCTCAATGCTTTTTTAGGTTTCCCTTAGTATCCCCTACTCAATAGGCAAGAGACAAATCTCCTAGAATACGGTCGCACACTAAAGTTGGGGGCTCTTCCAACAATATTTTTCAATGGTACAGTTGCTAAAATGTGAAATTTATATCCAAGAAAAAATCTTGTAGCTAACAGTAAAAGGTATTCCATTGAGTTTATTGCTAAACAGAGAAAGAAATATGACAACAGTGGTGTCTATTGTAAAACACTTTTCTTTGAGAACCACACCATCCCCACCTAACAGTGAGGACAGTGAGGGCAGTGAGGTGAACAATGCCTTTCAAACTGCATATTGTTTCCTCTTTTGAATAGAGTTTCTAATTACTAAATTCTTCTACACAAATTAGTATTTGATTTTAGGGTTAATGGTGTTTGTCGTCCCAATGAAATTGCCAATGATTGGTTTTTGTTTTTGCCCTTGACTTTTAAAACCCTCACTTTTAGTCCTTGCATTTTCTAAATACTCAGATTTTCGCCTCTCAGTCTAACTCTGTTAAGTTACTATACATTTACTTTGTGATCTTTCTAACAAGCATCCTAGCCATGAAACACACGTCTTTTGCCTCCATTGCCAGACAGATGATCTAGTAACTGTCCAACAACTAGTAACTTAACAGAGTTAGCCTGACAGATGAAAGTTTGGGTATTTAAAAAATGCTGAGACAAAAAGTGAGGGTTTTAATAGTCAGGGACAAAAACCAAAGATTGGCAATTTTAGGTGGCGTTAACTTGCAATTCTGTTTTCTGTTTTCATTTTCTGTTTTCAATTTTTAATTACAAAACTGCCACTTTGTTTTCATTTTGTTTTCTGTTTTCTAAGATTTGTACAGGAAACAGAGAAAACAAAAAAAAGTTGTTTTCAGTGTTTGCTGTACAAATCTTAGAAAACAGAAAACAAAATGAAAACAAGATGGCAGTTTTGTAATTAAAAACTGAAAACAGAAAATGAAAACAGAAAACAGAATTGCAAGTAAACGCCACCTTACATAGACAAAAAACACTAACACTCGGAAGGAGAGTTTGTCGTCCATAAAGGCTCGAACAGAATTGCCTCCTATTGAGGATACCTTGTGGTCTAGACCAAAAAAGATGAAAAACACCATTAACCATTAATTTTATTCAGAAAGCACAGTCAATCAATCAGGAAATGGGAAATCATTGCTGAAACACGGGCAATACATTTTCAGCACAATTATTCACAAGAGCGAGTCCAATCTGGCAGCAATAAAAGTATAACAGCATCCAACACACAACTACACTGAACACTGCACAGGGCATCTATGTAAAGAACTCACAACTGTAGGGCCAGCGGAGTAGTTGAACTCTTCGGCAACCGTCTTCTGCATTGTCGAAACCGACGCAAGCGTGTGCATCTTGGTGTCGTCTATCACCTGCACAGAGAGATGCTTGTTCGACCGGAACACCGACAACCTCGGCCTCTCGGGCGTCCCTTCCACCTGACAAAGTAAAAAAGTGAAGAAATTGCACGAAGAGGAAAGCAAAGTAGAGTGAGTGAATGACCTTCTTTCTGATGCGAGTGTGGCGCGCGGTCCTGTCTTCCCTGCGGGTCCTGTCTTTGGCTTCAACCACGAAGGGTAAGGAATGAGAGGGTTTGGGGTTTGGGAGTGAAATTGAGAATAAGGAAGAGGAAGAATGGAGGAAGGAGAGCGAAGAAGCTAACATTGTTTCCAACTTCACAATCACACTCACACACCACCGTTTCTATACGATTTATCGTCACCTTATCCGTCTACCACTACCCCTCACTTTCGCTTTTCAGGCATCTACTTCAAATATTTTTCTTTGGCTTAAATGTCATTTCTCTATCAAATATAGTCATATTTTGCTTTTTTTTTTTTTTTTCGGGTAAATATTTTGCTTCTGTTTTCTGATAATTTCTTTTGCTTGATTTTCAGTACATATAATTTTTTTATTTTTCTCCTTGTTATTTTGTATTAGTTTTAATATATCTATTTTTTTTCATTTTAATCCATATATACTTAGATAGTTTGTTTTTAGTTCCTATTAAATATTTTTGAAAGAGACTAATTCAAAATGAACAAAATTTTATAAAGACTAAAACGAAAAAAAATAGATATATTAGAATGATTAAAATAATATAAAAAGACAAAAAAAATTCATGGAACCAAAAGTCAAGCAAATTTCTTTTAAAACCCAAAAACAAAATTCAACTATATTTCAAGAACCAAAAACATATTTAAGTCATTTTTTTTTCTTAAATAACTTTTTTGTCTTCATAATATAGCAATGTTGTGTTACCGGAAAAAATATAGCAATGTTTTGCTTTTTGTCTTTTTTCGTTTTTTCTTCGTCCTTATTGAATTTTTTTTATTATGGTCTTTGTAGTTAGATTTGTCCATCAAATCTAATGAAAAAAATTATAGGTACTAAAATAGAAAAAAACAAAAAAAAAACAAAAATTATAGAAACCAAAAATCAAGAGGACCAAAATGAGAAAAATCTCATTACAGAGACTAAATAACTATTTAAGACAAATTTATAAAAATTAAACCGTTAAAATTGTAAATGCATTGATGTGAAGTAGAAAAATTAAACTTATAATGAGTGCACTAGTGACTAGCAAAAACTTAAACCTTAAACACACAACTTCATAAAAGTCATACAACTAGGCGATCACCTTCAAATTATAAAATACATATAACAAATGAGGAACAACAAAAGCGAATCATAAAACAAGAAAAAGATATCAAAACAAATGGTAACACATGAGTATGGAATAAGGATGCACAATGCTTTTCAAAAAAAAAAAAAAAGGATGCACAATGTTATTATTATTCATTTTAGTTATTTTCTATTTCATTTCTTACATTCGTTTTGTATAAAAAAAAAATTTTAAGTGAATAACATTTTATAAAATTAAGAACTAAAATAAAATATTTTAGGCTAAATATCACTTTTGATCCTTTTTTGATGAGTTCACTTTTGATCCTTTATGTTTTAGTATTTATTTCATTTTAGTCTATTATATTTTCGAATGATTTTATTTTGGTCCTTCTGTCAATCTACCGTTAACGCGGTTAAAGATTTAAATTTTAAAATTATTAATTTAACATAGTGATGACTTTTAGTTCAAGCATGAAAGCTTATGGTCTCACATGTATCAACAAAAGATCAACTAACACATGTCCTAACCAAACCACTTTGCTATCGATAAATTTTAAGATCTCACATTCAAGATCAAAGTTACAAATGGTAACTTAATCTTGAGGGGCTATAATGGATCAATATATAAAAATTGAATTCAAAATTTGGAAATAAAGATCTTATCTCTTAGTTGATCTTGTAATTTAAATAGAGATACTATCTAAATTGTTATAGCTATTAGATTAGGATAAATCTTATCTTTATCTATTTGTTACAAATTAAATTAGATTACACATAAAAAAAAACTTAAATTAGATTAGGATGAATCTTATCTTTATCTAATTGTCAAATCTTAGATTAAATTAAAATAGATCTTATCTTTTATCATTTTATCTCTTATCAATCATTTGGTATCAATGAAAAGCAATTGAGAATTCCCTCAATAATTTCCTCTATATGTTGGAGATGATTAGTTGTTGGAATGTTGATCTAATCTAATCTAATAAAAATAAAAAATAAAAAGACCAATCCAAACAATCGAAAACCAATTAAATTGAAAATAAAAAAACAATTTTTTCATTGGATTGGATTATATTGAATTTGATTTTGAAAACTAACAAAGGTCAATTCAAATCGAACTTATACATACATATATATTTTTATTTATAAATCTATCATACCACTCATATTTTTATTTTTATTTCCTATACATCACATAACTTATACTTATTTATAAAAATATCTGTAATTAAAGATATTTTTTTATTAAATATTTGAGTAAAAGTATGAAATGAATTGTGAAATTGTGTAAATTTATTTTTTTAGTATATATTCAAAAAGTTATAATTATTATATATTTTATCATTTATTAAATATTTTTTCAAAGAAAAATAAAGTTAAGATTAAAACTGAAAAGCAATTCAACTCATTTGATTAGACTAAATCGAATTTAAATTTCAAAACAAATCAATAGTGAATTAAGATAAGATAAATTATTTATCTCTCTAAAAACATATTCAATCTAAAACGCCAACACTCCTATTTAGTTGTGTAATTTTTCTTTTTCAGGAGTTGTGTAGAGTTAACTTCACGTATCTTGCTCCATTACACAGGCTTTGTGGTGACTCTTATTTGACAAAAAGAAAGAATGTCACGAAGTCAATTGTTATGGTTCACCTTTGGACTACCCTTCACATATGTTGTGCATTCGCAGTGTGATTTGAAGAAGGTGCTAACCTCTCACATGGACCGCGAATTTCGCTTTCTCGAAGCGAAAGTCAGATTCTCCAATAAAGAATCCTCTTCTTTTATTCCTGCCTTAATAAGTAATTTCTCTCTTTATATAAATTAGAATATTTTAAGTATTACCTTGTGAGAAATTTTTATTCGATGCATTTTTATGATTTCCGGTTGCAATTAGTTTTAAATCCTTTTATGATGTTTCATGATTTAACTAAGTGTGTATTGAAAAAGTTTTATTCTCTTTGGCAGGTTGAAGGCTAGATAACACTTTCAGCTCCAGTGAAACGATTTCTACTAGCTAGGTTCTAAGGGATTTATGCTTGATTCAACATGTTCGTAGAGGAAATGTCCATAATAAAACAGACGCTGAGGCAACGTTAAATTTTTTACCTGCTTTTTTTGTTACCCTGGTAGATTAACCAATTGAGAGAAACAAATGAAAAGAACGAAGTGAAGTTATTTTATTTATTTTTTTTAATTTGAAATTGAAGTTTACTCTGTTATGTTATTAAATATTATGCTTTAGTTGCACAGTTCCATGAGCTTGAACTTTTAATTCTCTTATATTATTATTAGCAAATTTTAATGAAATTTAATCCGACTACACTGAAAATTGAAGGGACCAATTTCGTGCAGTTTGTTTTAAACTGCAGAGAACCTGGATCCGGTTGTGTACTTGGTTATTTTCATGTAAGGTTTAACAAAACAGAAATTGGAATGTGATGCGCAAACACATGCTCTTTATCTGTGTGGCTATCTGTGAATTAAGAAAATATTAGAATTTGTTCGACATAAGTCCAAGGGATGAAATATTCGACCAGAATCTTCAATAATCTGCACGAACAGAACTTTGGTGGTGTACTTGTAAGCACTCTAACGATACTCAAGTCCATGTTTACAGGTGGAGGTTAGGTGTTTGAGAGTATACCTGAAGCCTTTGTGGCCTATTATGTGGTTAAACTATGAGCTATAGTAGTGATTCTTATGTGATGTGGCGTAGGGGTGCCTTTGAGAGTGAATCTTGTGATTTGTGTTGTATGTTACTTGTTAACGAATTATGTATTTCACATTTGCACGGGCATTAATATAGGATCAAAAGATTCACGATCTATGTCGAGTGATAGGTATATAAACTCGCAATTGGGCTTAGTAGTATCGGGCCAATGTATTGAGTTTGTGGCCATTACTTCCTGCACCCCCAATTTTTTGAATATCCCCAAAATACCCTTGTATTATTATATCCTCCTTCTTTCTCCTAATTCCTCACACCCCATGTACCCTACCTGAGTCTCGTTCCGCCGCTTCCTCCGCTTCTGTCCCTTTCACCCATTTCATTTGTGTTGCCTCCGTTTGAGCTTGTCGGAGAGTGTCGCTGCAACTACGTCGTTGGTAGAAGGTGAACAAATTAGGTTGGGTGTTGTGTGCCTCCTAGCTGTAGGTAGTTTTGGTGATCTCTCTTGGAGGAGGAAGTTCCTGTACGCTTTGAGGAGGAAGTTCCTGTACCAGGTTAGTTTCTGTGTATTTTTTTTAGCGAGAAGCATTTTGGAAAAACATTCTGGAATGAGCACTCCGAAACTTGGTTTTTTTTTTTAACTCCGGAATGCACGTTTCGGAATAGGTTATTATTTCTGGAACACCCATTCCGGAAAAGTAATTGTTTGTTTCCAGAAAAGCCAATCTAAAGATAAATTCCACCATTCCGGAAAGGTTAATCCAGAATATAACAATCATTCCTGATAGCCCTTTCCAGAACAGTCTTATAATCATTCCGGAGTGACCTTTCCGGAAACAGTTTAAAAAAAATTGCATTCCGGAATAGTCAATCTGGAAGAGTGTTTTTTAGCTTCCGAATTGACCTTTCCAGAAAGAATGGCCAAAAAATGTTTTCCGGAATAGTGTTTCCAGAATGTTTTTGTATTGTCTCGAAACAAATTTTTTTATTTATTTAAATTTTAGATAAATAATTGCATATTCCTTTAGCCTAAATAAGTGTTAGTAGTTTAAGTTTGTAATTGTTCAAGTTAGTTTGTGTGACAACAATGAAGCATACATATTTGACATTGTTTTATTTATGTTAATGAATTAAATGTTGTTGGTTATATGAATTAGTTTGTATGGACGACGGGTATTTAAGCAAGATGTCAGATGAAGTTGATATGCATGAGAACATGAGCATTGATGTGACAATTGACGAAGAGACAATAATGCAATCTGGGTTAGTCAGTAAAAAAAATGTGGATTGTAGCAATGTATTTACCAATACAGAGGTAATTATGATAAGTTATTTTTATGTAATTTATGTAATACCTAAAAAGGTTAACTAATCATCTTAGTTTGTATATTGTTTATGCAGGTATTTGGGCACGGGCTGTTGCATTTGAGTTGGGTTTTGTCATTGTCATTTTGAGGTCTGACACAGCTAATGGCCAAGCAGGAAGGAAGACATTTGTTCTGTTGGGTTGCGAGAGGGGTGGCAAATATAGGCAATACAAAAAGAATTTAGTTGGGATGACAACTGGGACCAGAAAATGTGACTGTCCCTTCAGGTTGAGAGGAACACCAGTGAAGGATGGTGAAGGATGGACATTGAAGGAATGAACATATTGCACTCTGGAACAGCCTTTCCGGAATGGTTGGCTGTTTCCAGATAGCCATTCCGGAAAGAACATTTGCATTCCAGAAAGGTTGTTCCGGAATGCAAATGTTCATTCCGGAATGGCCATTCCAGAACGGTTGGTTGTTTCCAGAAAGCCATTCCGGAATGAACATTTACATTCTAGAACAGCCTTTCTGGAATGTCAAACCGGAACCATATCCCCATTCTGGATTTCCTGGTCTGGAAACCAAATGCATCCAATACCCAACCCCAAAGCCCCCATTAAAATGCAGAAGGGGGGAAAGGGAGAACAAAGGACTTACCTCCAACGGGGTGCACCAGCGTGAGGAATGGAACGACCTGCGCCACAGGAGGAAAGGAAACCGCGAGGAAAGGGAATGCAGGGGGTGCGCCGTGTGGTGAGGAAAGGGAATGGAGGAGGTGCGCCGAAAAGGAAAGGGAAAGGGAGGAAAGGGGTGCGGTGCTGAAGAAAGGGAAAGGGAGGAAGGGGTGGGGTGGGGTAGGGTTAGGGTTATGGGATATAACCAAGGGTATTTTTGGGCATTTATTATTATTTGGGGGTGCAGGAAGTAAAAATGGGGGTGCAGGAAGTAAAGGCCTGACTTTGTTCATCTTTGTGTGCCTGATGACGTGGTCCAGAAAATAAAAGGAGACTAGTTTGAGATAGTTGTGAAAGTAGTGTGTAAAATGCACATTTTTTCTCTCCTTTGGAAGTACTTTTGATATATTCCTCCCGCAACTAGCCAAAAAAATTTTCTTTCAATCTTAAACTATCAATAGTCTATCAACTTTAGTATAGCAAAATTTTTGAAAGGCCTGTGAATCAAGTTGACCTTTAGCTTTTGAAGAAGTTAAAATGAAAGAGTTTCTATAAAAGTTAAATGCATAAGTTAATTTTAAGTTATATGAAAAATTCAATTCATTTTAATTTTTTATTTTATTTTCCTATAAGTATTTATGGAAAAATTTATCCAAAAAGGACCCTGGTACATGATCTTTGGCCATTCTTTTCAATCGCATAATTTTTTTAATAAAAAGGAGGTATATATATATATATATATATATATATATATATATATATATATTTTATCAGCTAAAATGAAATATTTAATAATTGCTAAAATGAAATATGTGAAAATTTATCTAAAATCAATTCTAAATTCGATCAATTTTTCAACATGAATCCAAACATGTACTTTGATAAGTATTTAAGATGCGTTTGGTTTGAAAAAAGCATTTTAACGCTCCCTTGTTATCAATTGCTATCATACTAATAAATAATTCTACTTATCATGTTGGAATGGTGACCAAGTAAGCATAACTTGCAAATGAATGTAAGACAAGTTATAGTGACCCATTAGGTCCTGCATTCGAGGGATCTAGATGCAATTTTTAGATTGTTGTTGGACCACACAAAAATTTCCCAAAGCTTGTATCGGAAAAAAAAAAAAAAACCCCAAACCTGGGATTCTAAGGCAAACAAAGGGTCATCACCATGAACAATCCTATGTACGACATATTTACAAGAAATCTGTCAAATTATTAGAATGTAAAAAAAAATGACAGTAAATAGTCCTTTTTGACAGTTGACATTAACAATGGTGTTTTCCTTAACACAATATTATTTGAGTTACTAATGGTAACTCTGACTGAAAAATACTTTCAAGGCAAAGGTTCTTGTGAATCTCCCAAATGAGACAAATGGATGGATCATTTGATCACCTTTTTACTGTTGTTCAATCTTGACAAAACTTGACACAGACAATCTTGGTAATATGTAGATATAATTCAACAGTTGGATTGGTAAAAATCACATTCTATATCAAGTTATTAAATGATGTAACAGTTGGTATAAGTTACACCGGTGTCATTTAATCCTTTCTTATATATATATATATATATATATATATATATATATATATATATATATATATATATATATAGAGAGAGAGAGAGAGAGAGACAGAGACAGAGAGAGTGGACATATCTTATGAGAGGAAGACATATTATATGAGAGTGAAAGAGTTAAATCTGGACCATATAGCATGGAGGGCCAAGATTTAATGTTATGTGACTACTTAAAAAAGTCATGTGACCTTTTAAAAAACTCACATATGACTTAGTGTGTTTTAATCTTGACCATTCAAGTAAGATCTAGTGGTCAATATTTATTTATCTCACTCTCATATAAGATAAGTCCTCTCACTATATATATATATATCACAAGTAAGCTATTTCTGATAAGGTAACTCTAATTGTTTGGCATAATGAGTTGGTTTGAATTAGTCTTTTTTTTCAATGAAAGTTGAATTTAGTCTAATTTTTAATCCAATTAAATTTATTTAGGTTTAATTGTGTTGGGCTGAGATTACCTCTTTCTTTTAACAACCCAACTCATCCAAGGGAATTGCCTCCTGCACTCTATTTTAATTGGATTAAAAATTAGACTAAATTCAACTTTCACAAAAAAGAAAAAGACTAAATTCAACCCAACTCGACGCCTTACATTGGCAGCAGTCAGTCACGCTCTTGCCTCACTCTCGTCGTCGTTCTTGTCTCATCGCCGGTAGCCGGCCTACTCTCGTAAGTCATGCTCCCCCTATTAGCTGTTGATTGATTCTCTCCACTGTCACCTTAATTGGATTGGTCATGAGAATGAGTAATTAAAAAAATATTGTTACCTCTTTAATTTTGAACAAAAAAATATTGAGAAATTTAGTATTGCTTTATTACTTCTTAGTTTTTATAAGTCAACTATTTGCAACCCAGAACTATTATTCAATGAAATAATTAAAACTGTTTTACAACTCACAAATTATTAGATTGAGTCAATCTTCAAAACCAAAATAAACTATTGCGGTTTGCGAGAGAATGAGAGTGATTGTTTAGAATTTTTTTATTTTACTTTTTTTATTACGCATAAGCTCTCACAACAATACACAGAAAGAATTAGATAATTACTTTTTTTTTATTATATATTCATTATGTAATCGGGTTGGTTGGATTAAATCAGGTTTGAAACTCATGAATATGTTTCCCAATCCAATTCTAATTGGATGCATTAAAAAAACTCGACCAAACCTAATGACCAAACCCAACTTACATCCTTACTTTTTAGGCATGTTCTTCAAAAAAAAAATTCCTTAAATAACTTTTTAGTCTTGATAATATAATGATGTTTTGCTTTTAGATTTTTCTTTAAATAACTTTTTAGTTTTGATAATATAGTGATGCTTTTTAAAAAGCAAAAAAAAAATAGTGATGTTTCTCTTTTTCGTTTTATTTTATTGTAGTCTTTTTAAAAATATATTGTTTGATTATGATCTTTATAGTTAGATTTGTCCATCAAATATAATGAAAAAAAATTACTTATAGGGACCAAAATTAAGAAACCATAACAAAAAAAAAATTATATTACAGGGACTAAACAACCATTTAAGTTAAATTTATTAAAATTAAACTTTCAAACACTACAGATGTACTAATAGAGAGAGAAAAAAATTTAACCTACAATGAATGGGACTAACAAAAGAAAAAAAATTATAAAATTAAACCTTAAACATATAATTTCATAAAAGTCATGCAATGAGGAGATCACCTTCAAGTTATAAAACAAATATAACATATGGAAAGCAATAAGTGAATCATAAAACAAGACATAGATATCAAAACAAATGGTAGAATGTGAGTCTGTAATAAGGATGCACAATGTTATTATTATGAGCAAATTACAATAGCACCTTCTAAACTTTCTTTATGTTGCATATGACCACTGTAAAACCCCTAGCGAATACACACCGGAATGAGAAGGATCCAAATACTATGCAGGTATGGGACTGTACAGTTGAGGATGATTTAAAGAAATTAATTGGTATTACCTATACTAACAAGATGCATCTACTTTTAGGTAGCTCATCACTAAAGAACTCCACAGTTAAGCATGCTTGACTTGGAGCAATTATGGGATGGGTGACCTCCTGGAAAGTTTCCCAGGAAGTGTGCCTGAAAGCAACTGGGTTGATTGTTGTTGTTTTGGAAAGGGCTACCTACGGAGGGTTCTGACCAACAAGGATGTTAAGTGAAGTGTCACTATGTGAAGTGTCGTAAAGTGTGAGCCGTCAATACGTCAACTCTCAAGGGCGTTACAAATGGTATAAGAGCAGGCATCTCCTAGTACGGAGTGGTTTGAGGACGAACCAAGCAGAAGTTGGTGGGCATGTAACACCCTGAACGAATACACACCAGAATGAGAGGGATCCAAAGACTATGCAAGTTTGGGACTATACAATTGAGGATGGCTTAAAGGAATTAATTAGTAATACCTATACTAGCAAGATGCATTTACTTTTCGATAGTTCATCATTTAAGAACTCCACAGTTAAGCGTGTTTGACTTGGAGCAATTATAGGATGTCTTAGGAATTGTGCGAGTGTGGACAAAACATGCTGAGAACGAGGATGTTGAGTGAAGTGTCACCGTGTGAAGTGTCGTAGAGTGTGAGTCGTCAAGACGTCGACTCTTAGGGGCGTTACAACCACCCTTCCTTCTTTAATGTTTACAACAATGCCTCTTTATGTGGCACACGATATAATGTTTATCAGGTAACACAGGGTCCCATTTTTCTTCCATCTGCTTCGAAAATTTTAAAAAATAAAACCAAAATTGGTTTTAAATGGGACCAAATTGATCCCATTTTAAAAAAATAAGAGACCTAATTAAACATTTCAAAAGTAAACGACCTAATTGAAGCATTTTTAAAATTACATGACCTAATTGAACCTTTAAATAATAAGAGGATCAAATTGAACCTAAAAAATAAGGTTGTTGCTATATCCACTCCCCCTTTTATACTAATACACTCATCTTCCTCCTTTTTTTCCCCAAACTACCCCACTAAAACACACTCCTTCCATCTCCTTCTCCCTCTCCCGTATATAACTCTCTTCCAGAAAAAGAAAACACACATCTCCTCAATGCTTTTGCACATATAGCAACACATTTGACAAATATCAATAATACCATTAACAATTCTCTCAATCTCTTCATTAATTCTTCTCAACCCAAAGAATTGGTCCCAAAATACAATGAGATTATCGAAGTGAAAACTGGAAGTAAAAGACAAATGATTTACCCCGTCCCTTTTACAAATTGCTGTATAATATAGTTGTCCCTATAACAACCCCCCAAATTGCAAATCATATACCCTTCACAAAAAGCTATCCTATACAGTGTATTAATCAAAGGTTGTATACTTGCATGTGTATTGAATCACGCAAGATGCAATAGCTATGCACACCGTTGTCAATTAAACCAAATCATAATATTCCCTATAGCGCAACAACATCTTGCTCATCCCGAACCCATCATCCTGATAATCCACTCACATCCCCTTTTCAGATATATAAATTAAGCATAAAAAAATATATTGTGAAGACTATCTTGCAAACAATTATTTTTTTTAATCAACAAAGAAATGTATTAATAAAGAGGACAAGTTCTCTTTGTTGAGTACCATGTTTTAAGGGGGGACACTTCCAGTTTTCACTTCAATAATCCATCTCGTTGTATTTTGGGACCAATTCTTTGGGTTGAGAAGAATTAATGAAGAGATTTAGAGAATTGTTAATAATGTTATTGATATTTGTCAAATGTGTAGCTATATGTACAGAGACATTGAGGAGGAGTGTGTTTCTTTTTCCGAAAGAGAGTTATATACGAGAGAGGGAGGAGATAGGGGGAGTTTGTTTTAGTGGGGTAGTTTGGGAAAAAAAAGGAGAAGGGGGAGTGGATATAACAATAGCCAAAAATAAATTAGAGGACCAAAAAAATAATTAAACCTTTTTATTACTCACAATCTCTCACATATGATATAGAGAAAGAATTAGATAATTACAGTTTTTATTATATATATTTATTATGTAGTTGGATTAGGTCGGATTTGAAACTCATGAACCTATTATCCAAAGCAATTATAATTAAATGCACTAAAAAAAAAAGGCAATTGATTTATAACTTCTTTCTTTAATTATGTACCTCTCTTTTATATGTTTTTTTTCTCAAAAATACCCTTTTTTCTGGTAATTAGTTTCCAGAATGTGTTAACACTATAAGAATTCTCACTGCTACAGTGGACTTTTAGCCCATTGTAAATCAAGATTACCGACGAATTACCGACGGCTAGTTATCCCTCTGTAAAAGCTTCAACAGTAAATTTTATCGACAGTCTCGAAGAGCCCTTGATAATCCAGTGGCTTAGCCCACTGTAACTCAAGGGTAATAGAGTGGGTTCTATCGTCGGTAATTTAACCATCGATAATACCAAGGGAAAAGCCGATGGTAATTTATGAGTGAAAATAGTCATGTGGAAGATTGTATAAATAATTACAATGGGCTAAGTCATCTGTATTATAGTGGGCTTTTTTACAGTTGACGAAACCCACTGAAATATAAATAGTTATTTCATCAGTAATACAGTGGGTTTTCTCCACCATAATTCCATTGTAATACAGAGGGTTTAGCCTTCTGTATTTATCTATTTTTTATTAATTTTTATTTACGGAATTATCAATACCTGGATATATTAATCAATTTCAAATACAAATAATTTAAAAATAGTACATAAAATTAATCCATAACATAAAATATTTCATTTTCATAGCTTAAATCCTTCAAAACATAATATAATCTATATAATCATGAGTCATAACACTTCATAGTAGCACTACAAAAGCATAATACAAATCCATAGAAGTGTTACTAAATCATATCAAAAAACTATAGAAGTGCTACTATGAAGTATAAAAAATCATAGAAGTATGGTACTAAGTCATAATACAAAAAACCATAGAAGTGTCAGTTTTCTAATGACTAGGCATGTATTGATAATCATTATCAGAGTATTCTACATCGTCTGGATGGTGGCGACTAGATTCAAGGCGCTTGGTGAGGTCATTAATAGTTGTTGTAAGTTCCCTAATGGTGTTAGCATATTTAATATCCCTTAGGTGTCATTTGGTGCATAGAATTGGTTTTAGAATTGAGCCATACAATTGTACTTGGACCTTCCCATTCAAATTATGTTTGGTGTGCAATGTGTACATTAGAATTGGAATTCCAAATTTATTTAATTCCATGGTACTGAAAAACTAGTGTAAACTATATTTAATTATTTGCTTATTTCTCAAGAATTTCAAGTATCAAAAATAAAAGTTAAAATCAATATTTCATATTTTAATGTTCGTTATTTGACTTTATTTTGTAGGAGAAATTTCAGCAGCGTCGAGATGAGGCCCTGCAGCATGCCTTAGAGGAAGGCTCATTTACCCCTTCCGCCTTTGTCAACAACAATGACATATATTTAGCCGCTACTAAAGGTACAAATTCCAAAGGGAATGTGTACAGGCTAGGTGCATTAAGCAAAATGTTCAGCCACTCTAAATCTTCCCAATCTAGTGTCATTCAGCCTATTTATACCTATTTATACATAAAATTAATCTATCTAAAATCAGTTGCACTATCTGTTCCTCATGTGGGTCTAACCACTCGCGCTTAAATTTCTAACAAAAAATGCTTAAAATCCTATGATAGTTAATAAATGGTTAAATTACTTTGTTGGTCCCTTATCTTTATTTTAGGTTGCAATTTGGTCCTTTATTCTTTAAAAGTTGCAAAATGGTCCTTTATCTTTATTTAAGTTGCAATTTAGTCCTTTATTTTTTAAAAGTTGCAAAATGGTCCCTTAAGTAATTTTTTTATAGCATGTTTACCCTTGAAGTAATGTGCTTTTTAATTTTTTTTTAGTATAAACATGCTATAAAAAATTACTTAAGGGACCATTTGCAACTTTTAAAAAATAAAGGACCAAATTGCAACTTAAAATAAAGATAAGGGACAATTTTGTAACTTTTAAAAAATAAAGGACTAAATTGCAACCTAAATTAAAGATAAGGGACCATATGAATAATTTAGCCTTAATAAATTAGTAAACCAATTTACTTGAATGTAAAAACTATATTTTAAAATTTTTAGGGTGTTACAAATATCAAGTTTAAGAAACAATGACTTTTAGAGCAATCTTGTAACATTATAGAATTAATTGATGGATATCGTTAAAGTGAGATTGTGAATATGGTTTGTGGTCATATGTAGACGTCTTATTATTTGATTTTCATTTTGGTGCATTGATTTATAATAGGATTTAATATATTTTTTGTGCTCTTAATATTGAATTTGGTCATAAAAGTAAAAAGATTATCACTTAATTGCAAATTGGTGCAACAAGGGTCACTCAATTTTTGTCACATCAAATTGAGATCAAGTTAATTGTAGATGTCATCACTGAACCTTTAGTCATGGCAAAGTTTGTCTTCATTCAATTTAAGTCCAAGATATGTGTCTTTAGTGGAACTATGCTTTTACCAAAGCATGATAGATAACTGTAAACCTCATAGATTTGAATTTTTAAATATATTTTAAACTTGTAATTTTACTATATCTCTATTTGATTATATATCTTGGTGGGATACAAACATATAATAGCTTCTTTATTGTTCTGATTTCTAATACAAAATATTTGCTTCTAGATTGCAAAAGTAAGAGAATAGAAATAAACTCATCTTGTTTGATTTTATTTGTTGAATTCTTTATTGGTATGATTGTCTTTTAAGCTCACAACTTTTCAAGTTAAATACTAGTAGAAGACAATAGAACTTTCCTATAATATACAGCCAAAGCCCACATTGGAAATATATTTCTATAAAGTGGGTAATGCATCATGCAATTCTTCTGGAATGTTCCCACAATTTCCTGTCATAAACAAGTCACAAACAAGAATTAAAAATAGAAAATCAATTCTAGTGTACAAATTTCAAATAAATTGCATATCACAACTAGAATTTATCGTTACACTAAATAAAAAATGTATATTACATATTCAAGATTTATACTTCTTCTAGTTTTGATTACATGAAAGTGCAAGCATACAAAACATGCTCTTATCAACAACAAATTGCTATTTTGAAGACTTATTTCTACATACTAATTAGTATTTAAACTTGAACGACGCTATTTCCACTCTTTTTTTTTCTTTTTTACAATGATGCTTTACAACTCTTGATTTTTCTTTATCTCTTTTCATTATATCACTCACAATATCTCACATTTTTATTTCTTCACTTTTAGTATTTTTCCTTATAAGAATGAAGCCAAATCTTGAAAAAAGCAATTCTCAATCTTATAATACAAATGGACGATTAAGATTAAAACTAATTAAAATAATCTTGACAATCTATCTATGATTGTATGGCCAAGATTAACTCTTCTCACTCTCACTAGATATGTCCCTCGTATATATGTCTCCTCATAATGTAGATGGCTTAGTCACAAAGTTTTAGTTTTCTATTATATATTATTAACTTGTATGTGTATTTAATTGATCACTAAATTAATTTTTGCTACTATGACCTGAGCACATACATTAATAACAATCATAAAATCAAATTCAAATGATTGAGATTTGGAAGGTACTTGTTGGGGCCAGTCGCCATCTTCTAATTGAGAATTAATAAGTAATTTTGCAGCATTATGAAGGGGAGTTGGGTCTCTCTCGACCTGTATACAAAATTTAGAAAAAGATGAAGGAAAAAAAACATTTATTTAACATTTATTTTGGATATAGCAAAAAAATAAATAAACATGTTGATCTAAGATACGATGAGGTGGACCCATAATCTCTCACACACATGTACATTAAAAGAACATGTATACCTGTCCAGCATCAATTAGACCCATTAGAGCCCAAGCTGTTTGTACATCATTCGATCGATTTCCTTCAAGAGGTATGTACATCTATATTATACACATTCATTCATTAAGATGTTATTAATAACATTATTTATAATTAATATTGAAGTTGAATAAACTATAATTAAAAATAATAATTTGATTACAAACCTTCCTTGGGCATGAAAGATAACTTTCTCCCCACCCTCCATCCTCATTCTGCTTTGAGAGTAGAAATTTGACTGCTTTGCGAATGGCAATACAATTTGCGTATGTCTTGCCAGTAGCAATTAGGCCTCCAAGAGCAAACCAAGAACTATAAGTAAAGCAAACTCCCCAACTCCCATACCAAGAACCATCAGTTGTTTGTGTGTCTTCAAGGAATTGTGTTGCTTTGGTAATGAAATTTTCTATTTCCTTTTTCCTATGATTTGGATATAGCTTGTTGAACAACACTAAAGCTTGAATTGCTGATCCAGTGCATTCAACATATTCGTGCTCAATTACTATGTTAGCAAATAATTCTGTAGGATTGAGTAGCTAGAAAATAGCAATAAAGATAATTAATTCATTAACACTAGGTGACAAATGATTTTCATCAATTAATGAATTTATACACATTGCATTGTTAATTAGTGTAACACTTACTTCCAACCATTTTTGAGTTCCTGCTGGCTCCCACACAGATATACCTCCATTTTTACTCTACAAAGAGCATATGCAACTAGAATTTAAGGAGTAAAAAAATAAATTTAATGTTAAAAACTAAACCAAAAAGGAAAATTATTAACATAAAAGAGTTGAGTTAAATATGTTTTTACTCCCTATAAATAAGGTGATGTTTAGTTTTAGTCTCTAAAAAATAATCATCTCCTTTTGGTCCATTCATGAAAATGTGTCATGTGTGGTCCTTATTTCCATAAATGAGGGACAAAATAATGACAAATTTTTGTGAAGGACAAGGACCACACCTTACACATTTCCATAAATGAGGGACTAAAAGGAGACAATTTTTTTTTAAAAGGGACTAAATAAATATAACCTTTTTTTGTAAGGTATAAAAAATATAAAAATATATTTAACAATTAAGAGTTTTATAATAACACCAGCGAAAGAAGTAAAACAAAGGTAAAATGACATGTCTTTTGAAGAAGAAAGTATATTAAGAACTTATCTCACTCTCAATAATAATTATTCTATGTGCTTTATGTAACCTTTTTACTTTCCATTTCCATGATTCAAAATATATAAACAAAAAATAAGGAAAAATTACAGAAAATATCTTTGATTACCTTATTAATCAATTATAAGCATGTGACCATAAATTTAATAATACCAACCTGAAGTGATAATATGAAATTGACTGAATCATATAACTTTTCAGATTCCATTTTTTCTCCTACAATCTCTTTTGGCAACATTGATAAAAGTATACAACACTGAAAAATGGAATGATTAATTAGTTATATGTTGTTCAAGAAGTATTTTTAGCAAATTAATATGTTTGTGACCAAAGTAGTCAGTTACCTTCAAAGATTCTGCAGTGGAATCAGAAACTTGCCATCCAGAGTCTTTATCAGAAAAGGTCCATGACCCTTTAGAAATGTGGCGATACATACTCTTAAAATCTCCTGAAGGATTATCCATGACCTATGAAATTAGAATGTCAATTCATTTATGCATGATAATGCTAGCGTATATATTATTAGTAATCTATTCAATACTAGTTAAAAATATGTTCCCTAATTTGACTATTACAATTATAAATGGTTATAGTTAATATATAAATTGATTAGGTAGTTAGTTAGCAAATAATTAATTACTTAGACTTTATTTAGTTAGTTAATCTTTGTATAAATAAATTATGGGTCACAAATAATTTGTTAGTTGAATTGCATAATTGAGTGAAGTTAATTCACAAAAGACTTTTTCTTCTTAAATTTGAAAGGAGAATTGTAATTCTATTATATAGTTATCATGAAGCTGACCTGAGATTTCTTGATGAAATCATGTCCTTTTGCAAGTGAGGGACCAAATTCCTCAATTAGGTTAGTTTCAAGCAGAGCTTGAATAATGAAGCTAATATCCCATGATTGACTAGCCACACCCTGCATTATATGGACAAGTGCATTAATTAATTTATCTTACAAGTTATTATTAATGATTATAATAATATAGTATTCAAATATGGCAACGTCTATATTGAAAACAATAACAATCCACTATATATACCTGCAAGGTCATTCCATCTTCTGAAACCCATAAATAATCTGGGATCCTTGCAAGATGCTTCTTGAAAGCATCTCCATTTGAATCTTCCACCCAACAAGCAAGCATGCATAAAATCTAGAAAATACAAACATGATAGTGGCATATTTGAATGAATTCTATTTGTAGAGAAAAACTAAAAAGTTAGTTTCATTTCAATTGATACATACTAATAAATAAAATATGTTTTAATATTTACAACACCCACCTTTTCCACACACCCAATGTTCATATATCGACTATTTTCATCTTCATAATGGATATGCTTCATTGCTACTTGAAGTGCCTTTTCTCTAACCAACTTGTTCAAAGGCCAATGTGCAAGAAGTGGCTCAACCAATAAATGCAAACTGTCCCATATTAAATCTTGTATCCAAGAATGGGGATAGTAAAGATCTTCCTATTATGCATAAAATGGTAAATTAATTCCTTTGTTTTCATGAAGAAATTACACATATATGCACATCACAAATAATTTGTTCGTACACATTAAATTAGAGTCCATTTTTTCATGATGATATTTTAAAATGACACTTGTGGTTTTTATTTTTAAATAGCTTATGTTTATGTATATTCTTTATAATATGACATGTCTTTTCCTTTTGAACTAATTATGTATTTTTCTATAATTTTGAATGTTTTTAAGGCTCAAATATGTTTTTAGTTTTTCAAATTTGAGACACTTTTGGTTTTGGTCACCCAATTAAAAATTTGCTCTTTTTAGTCCTTCAAATTTGCATAATGTTGTTTTTAGTCCCCAATAATGAATTTAAGAGACTAAAAAGAGCAGATTTTTAGTCCTCCAAAATGAAGTTGAGGGACTATAAATAACATTTCGCGAATTTGAGGGACTAAAAAAACCATATTTTTAATTAGAGGACCAAAACCAAAAGTGTCACAAATTTGAGGGACTAAAAACATATTTAAGCTTATTTTTAAATATTTTTATTTTTGAAATTATATTTTTATGTTTTCTGTGGATTTAAAAATATGTATGCAATGTTGTTAACATTTGTTAGTTAAAGATCTAGTATCTCTTACCTTTGCACACTTGTGACGCGCTTTCTTCCAACTATTTTCGTCATAAGGTTGAATGAAAAGCTCTTCTCTCAAGTTTAGAATTAACGGTGTGATTGGCCCCATAAATTTCTTCCCATATAAGTAAGACATGGGCATGTATACGAATCGACAAAAACACCACATTTTAGCTGTATTATTTAAGGTGAAAATGAGATACGATAAATACTCAATTAATAATTAAATATTGTATATTCATTAATTGTTTCACAAAAAGTAACAAACAATTCAAAATTAGTTAATTCAACCTGGATGGATAGGGAGAATAGTAGGAAGGATCCAAAATTCAGGGGGCATTGGATTGCTTCCACACCAATCAACTATACCAAGTATCTACAAGTATAAGATTGTTTAAATTAGTAGAATACATACATATACATGTGTGTGTATTTAAATCTTATATAAAAGAATCATACCGAAAGCCAAAATTTTCCCCACGAAGGTATATATATTGCACCACCATGATCGTGAATCCACTTTCTTGCTTTAGCACAAGCATTGTTATGACCTCCATTAGGCCCTTCTCCAAGAATACGCATACATATGTAATTAAGTATAGTGCAAAACATGATGCTATGACTCTCTATGTGTAATCCCCAACCTCCATCTTCGTTCTTCAAATACTTATCAGTTAGTATTCATTGTTTATTGTTGTCATTAAAAAAAAAATTCAAATTTCATGTTTAAGCATAATGATGATAAAGTTATATATAAATTAAAGATAAAATAATTTTTACAAAAGGAAAAATAAAAGGTGAAAATTAATAGTACATGTAGTTCTCTGTTTTTTTTTCTTCTACATCACAGTCAATTTGGTATCACATATTGAAATTTAACAAGCGTACCTGATGACAATACATGTAACGAAGAATCTCTTTACGATACTCTTCTGACAATATAGAATCCAGATGTCCTGTAATGTACAAACAAATGACCTGCAATATTTTAATCAAGTAGACAAGTACTGTTAAATAATGCTTCAACATTACAAATTTAAAATTTATAAAGAATCTTATGTGTCAATAACACTATATATTGTTTACATATCAATTGAATCAAATCAGACATAAATTACAAGTGCACTAGTTTGATCTCCTAAAATGCATAAAGTCCATTTTCCCTATTTTCTTATCACTTTTCCTTTCTTGTAAGCAGGGACAGATCCAAGACTATACTAAAGGGGGGGGGGGGGGGGGGGGCAAAATTTTTTTTTACACAATTATTTAAATATTTAACTCCTAATAAATAATTATTTAATTAAAAATAAGTTTAAGAAAAATATTTGTTATTAATTTTATGTGTAATTAAAACTAAAGATATGAGCCACTATTAGAAGAAAATTAACAAATATCAACTCAAAAACCTATTTTTATTATACATTTTCTTTATTAATATTTTTTTAATTTTGATTTTTCTTTTTTTTTTCTCATATATATACATAAAGGATCCTAAAGGAGGGGAGGCCAAGGCCCCTGCTTGCCCCCCTTGGATTCGTCCCTGCTTGTAAGGCCTTCTCTCTCTCTCTCTAGTGCTCACAATACATATAGTAGGAAATCTTAATTTCATGATTATTTAGGAAATTAAGTAATTATGCTAAAATACTATTGAAAATAATTTGAATTCTTATTTAATTATTAGTATTAGTATTCCTTTTTAGTTCCATAAACAATAAAATTAAAAAAAATCTATGTTTATTTCTTAAGATTAATTATTTGATATGATTTGAAAAGATTTTTTTGGTCTAGACCACATGTATCTTTTACTGGAGACAATCATGTTCGAGCTAAATAAAACTACTATGGGTGACAAAGCACTCCCTCCAAGTATTTAACATATTTAACACATTTGCATATCCAGGACTCGAACTTGAGACCACTGATTAAGCTGGAACAACCCTATACTAATTGATCCACGCGCTCGATAGTATATGATTTGAAAAAGATGAGTTCAATAATTTATTAATGAATAAGCAAGTATTATTATTTTATTCATTCTTACAATAAAAAAGAATTTTGGTATGAATTTTAAGATAGTTATTATAATTATCAATTTCATTATCTTTTTATTTAATTATTTCTTTATTTATAATTAAATCTAGGGTAGTAGATTTTTTTTGAGAGAAATATTATAAAGAAAATTATACATTTAAATAAAAATCAATTAAAAACAAAGGTTTAATAATAATTATTTTTTATGCACTTCCTGATCGGTTATTGCATAAAAAATAATGACTTTATTATTATTTGTATTTTTCAAAAATTATACTTAAAATCAACTAACACACAAACATTTTCTAAATAATTATGTAATTTTTAAGTTTCTCATTGCACTAGAGGATATGTAAGAGAGCAAGAATCAAATTGTCGATTAAATTTAATTTTCATAATTTATTTTCTTGTCATTCAAATTTAATTCTATTTTATTCATCTTAAAGGGGTTATGATAAATATTTTTAAAATTTAACTTAATTTTGTACACACAATTAGATGTAACTGTTATATGATGGACATCGTAAGGTGTTAATACATTTCTTACACATAATTGACTATGAACCCATATATGATTTCGAAGTCCGTTTCTTTTTAAAGAGTTTTTCTAAATTTTTTTCCTAAAAATAAATATTTTATTGGTGATGACTTCCTCTTTTGAAATTTTTGTCATCCCATAACAATTTGGGTTGCAACAATAATTTACGATGATGACAATATAAAGGACATCTATACTGTTAGTACATGTTTTATTTATTCAAAATTATTGAGAAAATTTTACTTAGGGCCAGCCCTGAGGGTGGCAAATGGGTGCTACCGTCCAGGACCCATGGTAAGAAGGGGCCCAATTTTTTTTTTAAATATAATTGTATGTTAATTTTTTAATATTGTTTTGTATTATTTTTATAATAGGTTAAAATTATTATTTTTTATCATATCTCTTTCTTTATATCTAAATTAAAATATAACATATGATCATAAAGTACTAATATATTAGTTGTTAGTTTTTTTCTCAATGTGTTACATTTATAAATTTATGTTAAATAATTTTTTTTCTCATTGTTACATATCAACATGTATATAAACTTAAAGTGTTTATTTTATCAACAAGATAAAAAAAACACACAAACTAAATATCAAAATATCAAATTATAAATGAGCCGACTTCTAAACTTTAAATTAAGATCCCTAACTTGAATAATAAAACTTTCACTGTTCTCACTTTCTTAACTAGAGATTGGTAATACTTTTTTTTTTGTTTTTCGCAGATGCATTTCACACACATTCTTTATAATTGGACAAAAAACATCTCTATCAATAATCTCAAACTACTATCCATTTATGTTTTTTTATACATACTTAAGTTTCTTAATCACCTATTTGTTTGAATTTAAAAATAACATTATATCACAATTTAAATTATTTATTATAAATCTAAAATATAATTTATATATTTTAAAAAATTATTTATAATGGACTTTTTTAAGAATATTTATTATTAATTTTAATAATAACATAATTTAAAATTTTAAAAATATTTATGTATTATGAATAATAATAATAATAATAATAATAATAATAATAATAATAATAATATAAAAATAACCCTTTATCTTCTATAACACACATACTAAAATACTACAAACTAAAATACTAGTTAAATACTAAAAGTAAGTATATTAATAAACATAAAAAATGCATATAAGTTTAATATGAGACAATGATATTTTGCCAATGACTAACGATAGCGTAGGGGTAAATTGAATGAAAAATGTAATTTATTTTATTTAAATTTTTTAAAACTGTTATTCGCTTAATTAATAAAACATAATTTTTAATGAAATTATATGTCTTACTTTTTTTATATATATAATTTATGTTTATATTATAAAATACTTATATATAGGGGCCTTATAATCCATAGGGTTGACGCAGTGGTGTAAGGTCTTCCTGCGTTCACATGTTGGGGAACGATTTATTTAGCGGGAGAATTCATGTTCGATTCTCTCCGTGTGCAAAATTTCCTTGGACCAGCGACAGTCACGCACCACGAGCGGAATTAGTCTCTGACCCAATGAGTTGGGAAACACATGTGGTCTCTAACCCAGAACCAATATATATATATATATATATATATATATATATATATATATATATATATATATATATATATATATATATATATATATATATATATATGGGCCTTATTTTATTGTTTCGGCTGAGTCCATAAAATGTCAGCCCTGATTTTACTATCCCTTTGAATAAGTTTAACCAGCTAGTTGAACTTGAAAAACATAATGAGATAATGAGGCAATTCCTAATCAACACATTTATTGAGTAATTTGTAAGTTAAATAAACCAAATTAAAATACATTAATTTCATGATTAAATGTTTATTTAATAACTAATTTAAATTATAATTTTATTATAAAAATATATCTTGTCTATCTTAAATAAGTTGAACATACCAATGGAGGAACATAAAAGAGGGGACCTCCAGTCTGAGCAGGCCAATGACCATCACTAGTTTGTAAAGCAGATAGGTAATGGGCAGCCCTCTTCAACATGATGAGAGTTTTCTCACTTGTAATCTCTTCCTCATCTTCTATCTTTACACTAGTTATTGTTTGTTTGAAATTATTTTCCCTCAAAATCTGTAGAAAACAAGAAACAAAATAACACAAAAAGGTTATTTTATAAATGAAAATAAAATAAAATTACATAACAAATATAAGTATTTTTTTCTCATTAGCAATGGTCTAAAAATAAACCCACACACATCTATAGTGTTTTTTTTTTTTTAGCTTTTACCTTCCCTCAAACACCCACTCACATATAACAATTTTTAGATTTTATTTCTTGCAATCCATTCTCTCTCCCCCTCCAAGTATACACATTCACACTTTTACAATTTCTTTTTGGATTAAATTGATCTGCATATCCACATACTTTTACCAAATTTTCAATTAGGTCCCTAATTTTTTTTAATTGTGTTCCTGAACTTTTATTTTTTTAAATTAGGTCCTCTTGTCTAATTACCGTTATAAAAAATTAACCACAGACACCTAATAATTAGAGATGCAAAGATAGTGGACTGGTGCTTCTGGAATGTGTTGTATGCACAACTGAATCAATTGTGAGAGTTTTCTGGAGAGTTTCAACCTTCTGCAGGTCAATTCAACCCAAGTAAAATAAGAATAAAAATTATAATATTTTGATTCCTACATATGTCATTTATTTTTAATTTGGTCACTACTTTAACAAATGATACTATATAAGTATTAGACGAAGAATATCAAATCTAATTAAAACAATATTTTTTTAATTTTTATTTTTGGATGAACTGGGGTATCCTTCGGCTAAGAGTCAATGGTTAATCCTTTGATGTACCAAGGTCTATTTAAAGGATTAACATCTCCCAACAAATATTTTTTCATATGCATGGATCTAAGATTGAACTAGGGACAATATTATCTACCAACTATATCACACCATGTTAGTAAATTGACACTATATAAAGAGACTAAATTTGTAAAACCATTAACAATAGTGTAAACTTGTAATTATATTTTGTCTTTCTTAAATCAACTAGTTTTATATAAAATTTCATCAACCAAAGGGGTATAGCTTAGTTGGTTGAGTAGAGTGTGTGAGTGTTATAAATCCTTTAGTACTGTCCTTGATTCCTACTGATAAAAAAATATAAAATTTCATCATGGAAGGGTAATTTTCTTATATTAATAACAGGTATACCTGAAATCGCCAAAGCCGATCACCACAGGGTTTGACCTTGAAGCGATTTTTATAGAAATCTTGACGAGCTGCTTCAACTTGGGCGTGCTCCTTAGCGGTGCCTGTCTCAGGATGAAACTCCCATATTTGTCTCCCCAAGAAATTGTTTGTACTAAATATGTGTGGATCTTTCCCTCCATCTGCTATCTTTAGCTTCCACATTTTTTTTCTTTTTTGTACACAATGCAAAGACCTCTCTTCAGTTTAAGTACTTTTAAATTAATAGATCTTGTCTTTGATCTTCTAAATTAATTTACTCTTGCATGATAAACACGTATATATGATATAAGGGCTAATCTATTTTAAAGTTGAGTAGAATTAATTTGTCCTATTAAATGTATAAGATGGGTGTTAAAATTGACCATAGCCATGAAATTTATAAAAAAAAAACGTGTTTTTATTAGAAAATAGGAGAAATATTTTTTTTAACAGTAAAACAAAGATATAATAAAAAAGTTATTCTGAACAGATAAGAGATTAAAAACATAATTTACTCAAAAGAATTACATGTAGTTGTCTGTTAGACTCTTTATAATGTGACAAGTCACTGGATCACTGTTATGTTATCCGTTAATGTTGTTACTTAATAGTAGGAACTAAAAGTGATAACAGAGAAAAAACTCAGGGCTTTTAAATGGTAAAAATTTAGATTAAATACTAAAAACCTAAATCTGAAAAAAGTTTAAAGACAAAAAAAAGTAAACCTTTTAAAATATTTTAAAAATGTTCCTTAATATGAAAAGTTACTTTCTACTTTATTTAGTTAAATTTTTATCTTTATAAGACTTCTTTATAACACGGAATTTTTTTTTTGGGTAGAGTTATTATACGGAAATATGTCTATCGAAATAATCGTCCACTTGCTGCCACACCATGCTATTTCTTCAAAATAGATTATTTTGTTGTTTGCTTTGCTTCATTTTGTTCAAAATAATTCCTATTCTATTTTTTTTTTGTTACATGTGTTTTAGCCTATTGTTACTTTTATCAAAACACAAGTCACATCTATAAAGCTACCTATTGATATCAAAAAAAAGATTTGAAAAAATCATCGAAAATTGTTGTATGGAATCCAAAAATAATATTTAAATAGAGCAAAAGAATGAGAAAGAACCTGATGGTGAAATTGCTAAGGATTAATCAATCTTCAACAATTCACTCTAATATGCGCAGCTCCAATTTTAAGGTTTTGAAATTATGCTAAAATCATGCTTCAGATCTCATCTTGCTAGAATCATGTTTCGTGCTTTATATAGTAAAATTCAAGCTAAACCCAAGTCCTTCAAATGAGATAAGTCCATGCTACAGTCCGAAAAGCTGGCTTGCACTGTTAAATTATTAATGCAATAGTAAATGAGTTTAGTCCTTTACCGATTTGGCAATTTAATGAAATCAACGCTATTCCAACTTTCAAACAATTGTCTTTAATTAATAATTATTGCTACATGAACAACTATTGTATGGGTTAAGGACTACGTTTCCTCGGGTCAATTTTTGAGACACTTTTTTTTAACACTTTTTAATATGATTTAATTTTAATAAACTCTATCTAAATATATAAATTATTTTTTTAAAGATTATTGAACAATAATATAATTTTTTAGACATTTTTTCTTTAATCAATATTTAAAATTTTCCTATTAATATTATATATATATGATATATTAGTTGTAAATTGTCATTAAAATATTTTTTTATCCCATACATTGCACGGGTCAAATTTAATATTTAAATTTTATGATTATAATTAATTATCATAAAAAATGTAAACAAAAATTATTCACATCTTATAATTAAAATGAATAACAATTAATATATAATTGTAAGGACAAATATTTATGATAGACATTGCAATGTTGTAGAATATATAATATAAAAGTGAAATTGTTATCCACCTTTTTTATATAGTCAATTGAGAGAAATGTAAAATTGTATCCACCTTTGAAATTTGGAAAGAGATAAGGAAAATTTGAAGAAAAAAAATAAAGAGGGTTTGAAGAAGATAATTCAATGAGATAGTAAAATCTTTAAAAAAGACAATATTTGAATTTTGAATATATATATATATATATATATATATATATATATATAATTGATTTCTGATATTTAGTTATAGCTTGTAAAACCGTTCAATTAATATTAAAAAATAAAAGAATATATGAAATGCATATTTTTTTTATGCATTTTAATACATGTTAGGAGAGTGAAGTTCACCATTTTATAAAAGAAGAGTATTTAAATGAAATTGAATGAGAGAGATTAGAAGCCTAACTGTGTGTTTGGTGGAGAAGAAATAGGAAAAGGAGAGAGATGAAAATTAGTATGGTGGTTTGGTAGGGAAGAGGTAGAGAAAAATAATTTTAAAAATAGTGAGACTCAATATATTATTTCTCACATATTTTTACTCATTTTTCTATCTCTCTCTTCACCTCTTCTTTATTTTTCTTTAACCAAATACTTTTTATTTATACTATATTTTTCATATGTTTTCACTCATTTTTTTCATTTATTCTATTTCTCTCATCTTTACTAATTAGGGCAAAAAAAAAAACTGAACCAAACCCGTGGTTCTTTACAGTTTATAGATTTACCAATTCATTTCTAATTATTACTATCTGTGCAATTGTACGGGTTAAGGACAATTTGTTCAACGTGCTAATAATACATGTTTGGTACAACTTCTTTTAAGTTTTAACCACTATTTTAAATATACATAATTTAACGTTCTTGAATTTTGTCTTAATAAATTATTATTTATCTTTTGTAAAATATTATTAAATAATAATACAGTTGTTTTAAAATATTTTGTCTTTTATAATTAATATTTATTTTTTTAATTTATGAGTTAACCTGTCAAGTAAATAAAAATATAAAAAATAAAAAAACACAAACCACTATTGTATACGTCAACCACAAAAAAAATACAAATAAATTATATTACTAATATAATAATGAATCTAAATATTTCAATTCTAAAATTACAAATAAATAAATAAATAAATCTTAACCCGACGGTCAACCCAACCCATTATTGATTGGCCAGATTGACTGAGTTGCACTGGATTAAGTTATGGTGGGTTTAATCATGGTGCAATCCAACCTAACTCGTTAAAACAAGTTGATCTAACGGGTCAACATGTTTTGACATCCCTAATCAATAAAAATATAATATCATGGTATACAAAAAATTATCTATTATGAAAAGAAGTTGTATTATTAATATATAATTATTTAAAAAATTATATGTTTTAAAAAGGACCACCCAAAGTAGAAACTAAATTTGTTCTCAAAATACATCAAGTATAATTTCTTAAACTAATACTCGTCAAAAATGATTTTAGATGATTTTAGGTTGGGCGAGGTTACTGAAATAGAACGAGTCATGAACACCCTAATTAAGATGACTTATTTTTAAAGTTATTTTAATATAATATGATTACACTATTAAATTCTCTCTAAATATTTTGTTTTCAGTTTTTAAAAATATTACTCCTTCTGTTCTTTATTATAAGGTCCAAATTAAAAATGTGGATTGGTCCTTTTTATAAGGTCCAATATAAAATGTTACATGTATTAATTATTTTTTCACAAAAATATCCTTATTTAAAGTCAATTCTAGAATGGTGTGGCAGTGAGAGAAACATAACATATTAATGTTTGTTAGTTTAATTCACAGGGTAGTTTTGGAAAGAAATACTAATTTAGGATAAATTTAATGCTCTCAACTAAATTAATCAATTTCCTTAATCTTGGTATATATAATTGGACCAATAAGGACGACGGGAAGGAGTGTTAAACAACAATAGAGAATTTTTTAAATATTAAATATTCTATATATTCTAATTAATATTTAAATTTTAATATAACAACATTTCAAATAATCATTAAAATATGTTTTTATTAATTAAAATAATTTTTGATATTTTTAAAAATTAAAAGTTTTAAGTATAGGTATTTTAATATTTTATTTTTTATTATCATTAAAACAATTTACATTATATTTTTAATATTTATAATTATGTTTTTATTGGACGAGGCAATTAATTTTAAATAAAATCATTTTTAAAAAAAAATTACTAAACAACTTTTTGTATAAGCTCGAATTTTCGTTAGACTAAATTCTAATAACTTTATATGCAATTACTACCTCATTTCCTAAACTCTTGATATTTAAGGTTAATGCACACAACTTAAGAAACATTTAATACTACTCACAAACAATATATTTAGTTTAAAATACCCTCATTTAATATCTATGATGAAAGAAGTTATGAAAATCTAGGTCATGTTATATACGGGTACATATGAAAGAAAATAATTAATGAGAATTGGAATATGTAAAACATCGAGAGTTTTGGAACAAAAATAAAAAACTAAAACATCAAAAGTGTAGGAAGGAGGTAGTAACAAATTAAAAATTTCCTTAAGGCATGTGTCTAATTTCCTTATATTTGTACTCATCAAAAATGATTTTTGCTTGGGTCAAGTTATGTTCGTGGAACAAAACAAAGCATGAACACCTTAATTAAGATGACTTTTTTTAAAAGTTATTTTTACTATAATTTGATTACTCCTTTTGTTCCTTTTTAAGTGTCAGATTTTTTAATTTTTTTTGTTTCTATTTATCTATCATTTGCAAAGTTCAAGATCACATTAATTATTTTTTATCAATTATACCCTTACTTGTCTCCTAGTCTTTAATTAATTTACACATGCATTTATTGTGGAAAGAAAAAGAAAATGGGATAAAATAGGAAACCCCACAACTATTTTATTAGAACCAAGAAAATTTATTTCATTTATTGGTTTCTACATAACAACCTTAAATGACAAATAAAAAGAAACGGAGGGAGTATATATTAAATTCTCTCTAAATAATTTGTTTTTATTTTTTAAAATATTATTAAACAATAATATAGGATTTTTAAATATTATATATTTTATAATTAATATTTAAATTTCTTTGACTAATATTATACATAATATCATTTTCAAATCATCATCAAAATATAGTTTTATTAATTAAAATACTTTTTGATAATTTTAAAAATTAAAAGTTTTATATATAGGGATTTTAATATTTTATGTTTTATTATCAATAAAATAATTTACATAATGTTTTTAATATTTATAATTATAGTCTTTTATTGGACGAGATATTAGTTTTAAAAAAAAAACACTAAAGAAATTTTTAAAACAGCTTGGATTTTCGTTAGACTAATTTTTAATAACTTTATATGTAATTAACAAATTAAAAATTTCCTTAAAGCCTAGGAATTTAAATTGGAAGAAAATCTATATGTAACTCTTTTATGCTTTGTTTATTTTTTTCATTATTATTATTATTATTATTATTATTATTATTATTATTATTATTATTATTATTGTTGTTGTTGTTGTTGTTGTTGTTTTATCACATTATTTGTATGCGGATAGGTAACATAGTTGTTATAGGTAAAATTTTAGAGCCTTGTAAAATTTCCTTCTTTGATCCGTTTCTCTCCTGTGCTTGCACATTGGAATCCATAGCCATTCAGCTAAATAGGTCTCATTTAAGTTTGAGCCATTTAGTTTCTCACATTGAAACCCAATTAGTCACGCAATCGTGATCCAATCCATACACATCAAACCATGGTAACCTTTAATTTCTGGCTCTTGTGTTCATCATTCACGCATTCCTCTCTCTAAAATTTTCCAATGGACAATAAAATCCTCCGAGCCTAGAATTACGTCTGAACCTTCACGTGTGGCCACTCTATTTTTCTTCTTGCTTCCTTGAGTTGGATTTGCATAAATTAAATAGGACTAATATATGTTGTGGTGCTCTCTAGGGTCAAGTACCAAAATAGGTGGTATACCCATGAAGTACTAATTATCACTGTTAGATATATTTATAAAATATTTAATGGTTAGGTTAAGAAAGAGAACTTGCTAGACCCGAAAACATTTAACACATTTAATATTTTTTCTAATATATATTTTTTTATTACGTCCCAGCCTTTTTTTTTTCTAGATCTGGTTTTTTTTTTTTTTCAGATTTGCACCGGTGACCTCTTCGTTTGCACTCTCCTCTGGCAAGCAACTCCCACTGCCACCACCACTGACAACGCCCACAACCTCCCCTCCCCTTCCCCACAGCCAACCATGTAACGACCTGTTACCGCTACATGATAACTTAATAACTAAAGAAGCGGAAGACTTTATTTTAATTTATTTCAAACTCTTCAATTAATTTATTTATGAAAATATTTGTAAACTTTTCGTGTTTTGAAAGCCAAAAGCTAAACTCAAAAACTTCAAGATAAAACACCTTATGAAAACGATCAACTAAATAAAACCGTGTGCCTTATGATACTTCAACATGTTATCAAAATCAAAAGATACCTCACCAAAAAAAAAAATCAAAAGATACCACATCAGAACAAACCTATGCATATCTATATAGACATGTATATATATAGCACTATATAAGATAAACTCTCTAAACAATAAACTGGTCCACACTATATATAAAACTAATCAAAGACAAGAAAAAGAGAATCGCATCTTCACATCTATGCACGTCCATCCACAATGCTTCCAATGGAAAGATCCACCTCCTAACTATCTGCTCCCACGAACATGAAGTTCGAGATCATCACAGTCACAACCACATGTGCCACAACGTAAGGATAAGCTTACCAAAAACAAACATACTTAAGCAATTTAAACTTCAATAAATAATAATTAATTAAACCTCATTGTCTTTAAAACATGGCATTTGGATTTTCAATAATAATAACATGCAACTCATATAAAGAACATCTCATGTACAATTATCATGGAGAAGTATTCTACCCTGTCATTCTGCCTTACACAAGTATTCTCTAGGCCATTAGTTTTGGGACACCCTGAGACTGAAAACACCTAAGTATTTTTTAATCACTAAGTCACTCTTGACTTTCCAAACAACAGTATGAAATGATTACAAATGAATCAAAACAAGTAACTCTCAATGAGAGGATTTATAGTGAAAGCAGATTACAAAACAACTTTGCAAAGCAAAGAATTGCACACTTAAGCACTTGTGTATGATTGTCCAGAGATGAAAGAATATCAGAGTAGGTATTGGTAGCACTTTGATAATTTTAGAATCACTATTTTTTTCTTCTCTGTGTGTTGATCCTTTATTTATAGGCTTCATAGAATGTGACCGTTGTGGGGATCAAAACCTTGAAAAATATTTGTTTCCTCACAGCGCTTGTCTTTTGCAATGTGGCAGCTTGGGGTGGAGTGAGAAACGGACAATAGTATTGCCCTTTTTGAGCAACGTTCATGTTCTCTCCACTACTTGTACGAAAACGGTTTTTGCAGGGATTGAGCTAACTTGTCTTATACACACTTGAAATCAAATGATAAGATCATTTCAAAAAGCGAGGGAATAAAGATACATAACTTTTTGAGCACAAATCAACCTCGTTCAGTGTACAACACATATAATAATATTCATTGGATGAAAGTAACACTTAGATATAAAATGTTGTGTAAGTTTCTTATATCCAATTTGGACGATAAAAGCTTAGCACTTTATATGCTGGTTTTTCACAAAACTTTATGGACGCTTGTTCAATTATAGCACGTTGGACGCTAGATAGTTATTTTAGAAAACAAGTGACAGAGTAAAAAAGAATTGTATTGGACGCAAGACAGATATGATCAGATTGTAAATGGTATAATAGAATATATTACCAATACTTTCTTTGATTAAATATGTTCCTGTAATGCTTAAGAAAATTCACCAGTCCATCAAAATTTAATACATTTGTTATCATCAAAATTATAAGATTTTTTAGGAGTCAGACATCATCCAATGTCTTTGGTTCTAACAAATAGGTGTCTCACCAATGAATGACTTGAATTCACAGTAAGATATAATCATAAAATAATAAACTAATTGGATTTTTTTACCATTTACTTAATAAGAGTAAAAAAATTAAAATTATAATTTAATCCTTTTTTTTTTCAATTTAAGTGTTTAGTCTTCCTTCTGTCAGTTTTTTTAATCAGCCAATAAAAAGCATCTTTATATATATAAAAGTAGAACTCACGGGTATCTATGTAATTTTCTTTTTCCCGCCTAAAATAGGGGCCTTTATGTAATTTTATTTGTTTTCTCAATCTTAATTAGCATTGTGTAACTTTTATAAATAAGCTAAATTAGTGGATTACATTAAATTACATTAATGCTACAATTATATAATTAATTTTAATATTTTTAATAGATTATACAATCAATTCATATATCAAATTATATAAAAATACAAAATTATCTAAATCTTAAACTTAACAAATAATTAATATATAATACAACAATTATTGAATAGTTATTGTTCATAAAAATACAAAATTATTTAAATCCTAAACTTAACAATAATTAATTTATAATACAGAGAGTTTTATTAAATATAGTAATATATTGATATATTCTTTTGGATTAAATTATGTTATCAAGTTTTAATGTAATTTGTGATTTTTTATTTGTAATTTATCAAGTTTTTTTTTGCTACCTATTAAGTATATGATAATCAATCACCATGAGCTTGATTTTAAATCTAATAATGGAAATTCTCATTCAAATACTAATCTCTTAACTAATCACCTAACTAATAATATAAAATAATTAAACATATATCCTTCCTTATCTTCAAACTAATAATGGTTGTTAGTGTTTTCTTGAAATATTATTTGTAATTATAAAGCTTTAATATTCTTAGTAAATAAAATTCTTTTTAATTAATTAGATATATTAAAACTGAGGAATCCAACTATAGTAAATAAAACTAGGTTGTACTTTTAGTGAATCAAATTATTTTTTATTTCAAACCGGGAAAAATCAATAAATTTAGAAATTTTCATAACTAAAATAATAAAAAGATTAGTTGCACAATTTTAAAATATCTATCTTAATAAATAAAAAAAGATCAATGTTACAACAATCATTTAAAAAAAATTAAAAATAAAAATTATAATAATCATTTTAAAATATATTTATTGTTAATTATTTGATTTTTAAAAATTGAAAAATGAAAATAGTTATCTTTATTACTTTCCTTTATTTGGTTAAACAGGAACCTAAAAGTAAAACGATTAGATAGTTTTTTTTTTTGAACCAAACATAATGGAGTTTAGAGATATGAAAAAAAAATTGTTTATATTAAACTCATTTTGAGAAGTAAAAAAAAATAACTATAAAAAAATTGTTTGAAAAATTGTAAAATATTCAGCAAATGAAAAGAATTATAAAAGTATATATTCTTTTGTTATTGTATATGCTTCGGTAACAAATATATATATGATCCCAAAATGCATTTATATTTTTTTTATTACTTTAATTAGTATTTTTTGTATATTATCAACGTAACTTTCCTATTTTGTTAAATTTTCATATTTATTAATTCTAATTTTGCTTCTACATCTTAAGCTCTTTATATATCCCATGTTAAATTTTGGTCATGGAACAACTTTTAAAGTTTCAAACAATCCAGTTTTACTTAATTTTAACTTAAAAAAACTTTTAAATAAAAATTTAAAACAACTTTTATTTTATTTTCAAAGTTTTTAAATTAGTTTTAACTTTTAAGTTTTAAGTCATAATGAATTTGGGCCCAACATAAATAGTTCCCTAAATATAATATAACAATTGGAGATTAATATTTTTCATAAAAGTATGAAGAGAAATTTTGATTTAACTTTCATATAAAATATAACACACATGGATGAATAGTTTCTTATGAAAATAAGTAGGAAAATTTACAGTGAAGTCACATAGATAAACTTTTTTACTAAATTTTTTTGTTCAATAAAAGTCAAATTTTCTTTAACATAATTAATATATATTTTAATTACATAACAAAAATTAAATTAAATCAACATAATCATTATTATTTTCTCCGGGCAAAATTAGAGTCTAAAATTAAATTTTAAGCTAATAATTATTTATTTATAATCTTCTTGCTTAAATAAATTATTTATGATTTTCTTCTACATAGAAAAATTTTAATTTTCTTTTAGACATTGATATTGGATGCCAATATATTAAAATATAAATTATATATAAAATATAACACACTGAGATGAATTTTTTTTCTCTGATAAACATAAGTAAAAATTTTCACTTAATTCACGAGGATGAACAATTTAGCTGAAGTCACATTAATATCTAAATTATTATGGTGAAATTATATATTTTTATTATTATAATTTTAATTTGAATGTGTAACACCCCAAATTCTGAGTATTAGAACTAAGTCATAAGGAGACCATTTTCAGGGATTTTGTTATTTTATTTTATTAGATTATTTGATTAGAAATACCTGAAGTATTATTGATGTTGTTATTATTATTATTATTATTATTATTATTATTATTATTATAAATGTTGTTATTTAGTATTGTTATTGTTATTGCGTATATTCTATTATATCTGGTGTTGTTATTATAGTTATGTTAGTGTTGTAGTTATTATTTTATATTTGGTGCTAGAGGGATGTAGATTGAGTTTATATGGTTAAAACGCTTAGAAAAATGTTTAAGTCTAGTATAGAGTTTTATGAGGGACACCCTAGAAAGACAACATCTTATCTTGAGTTATACCTGTCCGATCGAGGTACAGTTTGCATCGTTGGAAAGCTTGTTGAAAAAACTACAACTCATTCCTATACCTTAGAAACCAAAATCGGCTTCCATCTTAGAGGAAATCGACTCCGAAGTAGGCCACTTGATAATGAAAAACACTTTAAGTCTCACATTGAGCAAAATAATCTTATAAACCCCTTCCTTCAATATATAAAGAGGAGACCACCAAGCCTTAAGAGCACCAAAGAATAAAGTGGGCTTAGCGTTAAGCGCGGAGCCCCTCATAGTTAATATTTTTATATTTTCCTTAGTACAAATTTTATAGGGGGAGTGAGTTCTCTCTTTCTCTTCCCTTGCATGAATAATAATAAGCCATGGGTAGATTGTATGACCTTAGGTTTAGGTTTATGTACAATGACATACTTTCTGATATCCTTGAAATTGAATTATGCGATTTGATGTTAGATGTGTTAATTCATGCTTTCATGTGAATATCACGCTGATTTTCCTGACAGCGTTTGTAAACTTCGGATGCTAAAATGAGTAGGATAAAGATGTAATTAGGAAAAGTAATCTTCATGAAAGTTTTAGCCCTAGATGTTAGCTAACCAATGGTTTTAGTTTCACTCAAAAAATATGTCTAGAGATCTAGATATTTCCATTTTAGTGAGTAAAGGTCAAACTGCCACGATTTGCAAATAATTTCATGTTATTCTCAGTTTAGGCATAATATAATATAAAATTGGATCTTGAGGTCAACATAAAAGTTGTAGATAATTGTCTTAGCTTTCTAACAAGATAATAATAAAATTGATAGGATTAGTACATCTCTAGATATTACATTTATAACCTATGGAGGTCATAGACGCATAATAGGACATAGTAGATATAATACCCAATACTTAAGAAATGTTATACCAATCATAATCCCAAGTAGATAGTTACCAAAATAGGTGTACTTTATGAGGAATTTAGACATGAGTTCCTTCCCTAATTGTAATGCTTATGTAATGCGATGATTTATAATCATGTATTATGATATTGTTGTGACGGTTACCTTGTATGCTTGTGTTGAGATTACAATGTTAAGATGAGGTATATATGTGCATAAGGTGGATCAAGTGATATCATGGTAATGTATTGAGATTTATATGTGGTCTGAGTTCATGTGGGGCAGAGACCACCTTGTTATGTGTAAATCCATGATTGTCTTGTATGCCTCATACATCATATCATGTTATGTTTTTCAAAAGTTGTTTATGAACCTAATTGGGGAGGTCATAAAGAGCTCGTTGAGTTCTGACTTTGAGGGTGTTATCTAGTTTGGAATCTCCTTTAAGCTCATGCTGATCCCATGGATTGGAGTATCCTTGCAAAATTGGGTAACCCTGACGAGCCACTAAGGATATCATCCTGGTTGAGACTGTTAGTATCGGATGCCAATTGTGTGGCTATTCGTCGACTGCACGTACTCTCGGGCTTCTTTCACAAGTGTTTTACTGGTACCTCATACATATAGAGTCTGAAGTTGAGTTCGCATCATAATGTATGTGTGTGCATGGGAATGTATATGATTGTGTGACTATGTTCCAAATGTTTGCCACGTATGATGATGTATATTTTTAATTGCCTTTAATCCTTAGATTGTTATATGAGGTGAGATGTTTCTCACTCCCCGTATGTTTGTCTTGTTTGTGTTTGGGCTGAATACCACCTTGCAGGTGAGTCTCTACCCCGGTTACGATGATGGTGCTGGAGGAAAGGCTTAGGCCTCCACCTTATTATTTGTAATTTTATGGTTTTGGATGCTTTGAGACAATGTAACATCGGGGCATAAATTTTAGTCATTTATCTAAGTTTTCCTTTTTATTTTTATTTGATATGGTTTTGTATGGCCTTTGGAGCGTCAAATGTGTTTAACTTAGAATTATGTTATTTATTGGGCTATTTTCTTTAAGTTTGTGAAGGTATGAGATGTAATGCTCTTTTACCGCAAAAGAAGTTTTGAAAAAGTCAATGCATCCTTTCTATTTAAATTCTGCAGTGAATGTATTTAGAAAATTTTACAAGTGAATGTGTCTCGGGGTAGAAGGGTGTTACAGAATGTATTCTTTTATAGATGTCTCTTTCCTGATTTAAATAATTTATTGAATATTTTATTTTACGATCATAGAAAGTATGAAAAAATATAACAAATAGGGATAAATATTTTTCATGAAAGTATGAATAAAAATTTAGACTTAATTTACCATATAAAATATATAAAATATAACACATGTGGATAAATTTTTTTTAATAAAAAACAAGAAGGAAAATTTATGGTGAATTCACAGGTATTAACATTTTTATTACAAAATTTTGTCCAATCAATGTTAAATTTATTTTTACATAATTAATATATATTTAATTACATAAAAATTAAATTAAATCAACATAATCACTATTATTTTCTCCATGCAAAAATTAGTGTCTAAAATTTATTTTTAAGCAAATAATTATTTGTTTTTATTTCTTATCTTCTCACTTAAATAAATTATTCATGATTTTTTTTATACTTGGACAAATTTTAATTTTCTTTTATGCATTGATATGTATATGCCAATATATTAAAATAAAAATTATATATAAAATATAACAAGTAAGGATGAATATTTTTTATTTTATAAAAACAAGTAGAAATTTTCACTTAATTGACAGGGAAGAATAATTTATCTGAAATCACATTACTATTTAAATTATTACAGTGAAATTAAATTTTTAATTATATTAATTTTAATTTTTTTATGGTTGTCTCTTTCTTGATTTAACTAATTTGCTTAATGTTTTATTTTACAAGCATAGAAAGTATAAAAAAAAAATATAACAAATGTAGATGAATATTTTTCATGAAAGTATGAAGAGAAATTTAGACTTCACTTACCATATAAAATATAACACACGGGGATGAACAATTTTTATGAAAAATAGTAGGAAAATTTACAATAAATTCACGGGGATAAATATTTTTACTAAAGATTTTTGTTCAATCAAATTTAAAATTTCTTTTGCATAATTAATATATATTTAATTACATTACAAAAATCCAATTAAATTAACATAATAACTATTTTTTCTTCATGTAATATTAGTGTCTAAAATTAATTTTTAATCAAATAATTATTCATTTATATATTATCTTCTCACTTAAATAAATTATTCATGGTTTTCTTCTACATGGATAAGTTTTAATTTTTCTTTAGGCAATGATTTGCATATGCCAATATATTAAAATATAAAAAATATATAAAATATAACATATAGGGATGAATTTTTTATTTATTTATAAAATCAAGTAAAAAATTTACTTCATTCACGGGAATGAACAATTTAGCTGAAGTAACATTAATATCTAAATTATTACGGTGAGATTATATTTTTTATTATTATAATTTTAATTTGAATGTTTTTTTACGGCTGTCTTTTTTTTGTTTTAAATAATTTATTGAATGTTTTATTTTACGAACATAAAAAGTATGAAGAGAATATAACAAATGAGGATGAATATTTTTCATGACAGTATGAAGAGAAATTTTGACTTAACTTACCATATAAAATATAACACATACGGATGGACAATATGAAAATAAGTAGGAAAATTTACACTAAACTTACAAGAATAAACATTTTTACTAAATATTTATATCCAAATCAAAGTTACAATTTCTTTTGAACAATTAATATATATTTAATTGCATAAAAATGAAACTAAATCAACATATTTTCTCCATACAAAATTTGTATCTAAAATTAGTTTTTAAACAAATAATTATTTATTATTTATTTATTATCTTCTAACTTAAATAAATTATTTATGATTTTCTTCTATCTGGACAAATTTTATTTTTCTTTTATTCATGGATATGTATTTTTTTTTTGTTACCATGTTATTGGTACGAAGTATCCACCGACTTTGTCGATGACTAATCTCCGTCGGGGAACCTGATTGGCCACCTTTAGTGGGGTTCTCCCCTCCCAACCACGTTTTTTCCATCAACAAGGCTCAAAACTGAGACCTTGCTTAAGGGGACCGAGCCCAATACCACTCATGGATATGTATATGCCAATATATTAAAATATAAATTATAACACATAGGGATGATTTTTTTTCTTATCAAAGGAAGTAGAAAATTTCATTTAATTTACAGGGAAGAACAATTTTACTGAAGTCACATTAATATCTAAATTATTATGGTGAAATTATATTTTTATTATAATAATTTTTATTTGAATGTATTTTTTTATTGCCTCATTCCTTATTTAAATAATTTATTGAGTGTTTTTATTTTATCATCTTATAAAGTATGAAAAATATAACAAATGCAGATGAATATTTTTCATAAAAGTATGAAGAGAAATTTAGACTTAACTTATCATATAAAATATTTAAAATATAACACACAGAGATGAACATTTTTATAAAAACAAGTAGAAAAATTTACACTGAATTCACAGTGACAAACTTTTTAACTAAAGATTTTTGTCTAATCAAAGTTAAAATTTCATTTACATAATTATTTAATTACATAAAATAATCAAATTAAATCAACATAATCACTGCTATTTTCTTCACACAAAAATAGTGTCAAAATTTAATTTTTAGACAAATAATTATTTCTTTTTATCTTCTAACTTAAATAAATTATTCATGATTAAATTTCTTCTACCTGGGAAAATTTTAATTTTCTTTTATACATTGATATGTATATGCCAATAAATTAAAATAAATATTAAATTTAAAATAGAACATATAGAGATGAATACTTTTTTTCTTATAAACACAAGTAGAAATTTTCACTTAATTCACGGGGATGGACAATTTAGCTGAAGTCACATTAATATCTAAATTATTGTGGTGAAATTATATTTTTTATTATTGTAATTTTAATTTGAATATATTTTTTATGGTTGTCTCTTCCTGATTTATATATTTTATTGATTATTTTATTTTACAAACATAGAAAGTATGAAAAAAATATAACAAATGAGAATGAATATTTTAAATGAAAGTATCAAGAAAAATTTAGACTTAACTTACCACATAAAGTATATAAAATATAACACAACATAATTTTTTTTCCGGCTTAAACATGTTTTTAGTCCCTCAAATGTGAGTAATTTTTTTTAGTCCTCCAAATTTGAAGTTGCTTTTTTTAGTCCCTGGAATTCGTAAAAAATCTCTTTTTAAGTCCTTGGAATTCACAAATATGCTCTTTTTAAGTCCCTCTCCACAGTGACAGGGAATAAAATATTCGCAATTTGTGACAACTTTTGATCATAGTAATTAAAATATGAAGATAATTTGTGAGTCAAACAGTTAAATTAAGATAATTTGTCATAATAATTAAAATTGAATGTATTTTTTATGACTATCTCTTTCATGATTTAAATAATTTACTGATTGTTTTATTTTATGATCATAGAAAGTATAAGAAAATATAATAAATGAGGGTGAATATTTTTCATGAAAATATGAAGAGAAATTTAGACTTGACTTACCATATAAAATATATAAAATATAACACACGGGGATGAATATTTTTTTTATAAAAACAAGTAGAAAAATTACATTCAATTCACATGATAAACATTTTTACTAAATATTTTTGTCCAATCAAAGTTAATATTTCTTTTACTTGAATAATATATATTTAATTACATAAAAAAAATCAAATATAAAAATAATAGCTATTATTTTCTCCACATAAGATTAGTGTCTAAAATTTATTTTTAAGCAGATAATTTTATTTATTTATTATGTTCTCACTTAAATAGATTATTTATGATTTTTTTTTAATTTTTGAAGAAATTTTAATTTTCTTTTATACATTGATATGTATATGCCAATATATTAAAATACAAATTATATATAAAATATAACACATAGGGATGAAATTTTTTTATTTATAAAAACAAGTAGAAATTTTTTACTTAATTCACAAATATGAACATTTTACATGATGTCATATTAATATTTAAATTATTATAATGAAATTATATATATATATTTTTACTAAAGTGTGAAGATAAAAATATAACATATTATATTACATATAATACAAAATCTAAATAAAAAATCTTAAACTATTAATCCCGTACACCACGGGTCAAAATCTAGTTATATTAAAAGCACAAGTAGTGCATAATCAGAAAAACAAAGGTGGTTGTTTAGAAGGCCAGCAAAACATCACAAGCCCAACAACCAAAGGACAACCAAAAGCAAAAGAAATAAAAGCCACACCAAATGCAGCCAAAAGTACTTGAATCTGAGATTATACTTTCGTCACTATCATCTTCCTTAGTCAGTTCAGCACCTTAACCCTTTGAGCAACTTCTCATTGAGAAAGATCTTTAGTAATATGGCACTTCTCGTTCTCTCTCTCAATTCCTTCTCTTACTATGCATACTTATCCACGTGGAAGCAATATTGAGAAAACGACAAAGGGGGATTTATGAAGCGGGGTGCAACACCGACTTTTTTTACTTTAATATACCAAAAAAAATAAATTAAATACCCAACTAACCTATTTCCTAAATTATTTACCCAACTAACCTAAAACACTATTTACACTCAAAAAAACGTTTGCCCTGTAACCGATTTTCTATCTTAAATTGTTTTGATTTTAAACATACATGCAATGAGAAATTGGTTGACCGATTCTCAACTGCGCCCCCCTCCCCACTTTTGAAATTTCAATTTTTCTTTTTTTAAAATATTTTTTAATACATTTTATTTATGGAATTGTTGTTCATGTTAATTGAAATAATTTGTTGACTATTTTTTTTATTAAGATATGTTAATTAATTTGTTTTAAAGATGGTAAATTAAATTAAATTTATGTATTTGTTGTTAATATTTTTTTAAAGAAGAAAAATTAAAAAAGATTTAAAAAAGTTAATTAAACTAAATAACCTTATATTCATAACCACAATAATGTAAAAAGTAATATCAAGAAATTGTTGAAGTACAAAAAGTGATTTTTTTAAAGTTTTTTGACATGGTTTTCAATACTTTTTAAACCAATTCAAGTCATGAATATTGTATCTTTGCATTCATCAACATGAAAGCAATGGGAATGAACTATTGTTCATACAAAATAATTTCATATTCATAAGCAAAAGAATGCAAAAAGTTACCCTAAAAAAATTGTTAAAGTGCAAAAAGTGAATTTTTTTTAAGTTTTTGGACATGATTTTCAAGTTTTTTTTTCATCCATTCAAGTCGCCAAAGTTGTATTATTAGATTCATATACATGAATACAATGGTAATACACTATTATTCAAACCAAAAAACCCCATATGCATTATAAAAATATCGCAAAAACTTATCATAATTAAAAACTTTTAAACACCTTTGAATTTCTATTTCAACCCAAATATATATAACTGAAATTTAAAAATATTGGGGGGGGGGGCGCGGGGGGGGGGGGGGGGGGGGGGGGGGGGGGGGGGAGGGGGGGGGAGATATGTTTAAATCAAAAGAATCTAAGATGGGAAATCGGGTAAGGGGCAACAATTTTTTAGTGTAAATAGTATTTTAGGTTCGTTTGATAAATAATCTAGGAGACAAGTTAGTTGAGTATTTAATTTATTTTTTTGGTATATTAAAGTAAAAAAGTCGTGCAACACCCTATTTTTCATTCATCTCTATTTTTGAATTATTTAAAATCCATATTTAAATATCTAAAGATTGTTCGATAATTCTGAAATGCATCATTAGCTTTAGATTATCAAATACTATCTAAATATGATTTTTAAATAATTTTTCAGACCAAAAATTGAAAAGTGACCAAAATGCCCTTAAGACTCAGAAACTAATTTATTTTAGCAGAAAATGGTTAAAAATAGAGAAAAAAAAATATATTTTAAGTTAATAATAATAATAAGTGAGGACAAGATAGGAGAAGTAAAAGGAAGACAAAAGAGAAAGCTATTTAAACTGGCAAAAAGCGGAAAAATAATATTTAAGTAAAGTTATTAAAAAAAGGGAAATGCATTTAACAAATAAGGGTAAGTTAAACAATTGCCTCAAAAAATTGATAAAAAAAAAAACTCATGCACAGGATGATGAGGTTTTCTAATCCTAGGACAAATAATCAAGACTAAGAAAAGTGGTTAAATTAATTATTTTTAATTAATATTATCATAAATTCAAATTTTATACAAAAAATGTTCTTAAATTTAAATGTTGTAAGTGATGATCATATGTAATATTTAACGTCAGTACTTATAATTCAATGAGTGAATGCTTAATAAATAGAGTTAACAATAAATTAATGGTATAAAAGAAATTTAACCTTAAGTAAGTTTGAAAACTAGTAATTATTTTTATAATTAAGACTAAAGAAAAACACAATTTATTTCTTATATATAGGACCAGAGATAGTAATAGATTTCTTTTGCTGTGAGATCTGTCTTCTAAAGATTTTAACAAAGAACCCAAACCCCTTAAAATTAATGTTTACAAAAGTAGTTTTGGAAACGTTATGAAGAGGAAGATAAATAAAATTTCTTCTCATATTAAGGTTATATATAAAAAAATGATTTAATTGCAAATTTTACCACCAAATTTTCATCATTTTACGAATTTTACCATCCAAGTTTTTTTGTGTGTGCAAATTTTACTACTTATACTTAAGTTTTCAATTTTTGCGCATTTTACCACCGTTGATGTTTCACAAAAAAAAAGTTAAAGAAAATACAAAACGACGCCGTTTTGTTATGAATGTGATGGTAAAATGCGTAAAAATTGAAAACTTATGTAGTAAAATTCACAAAATAGTGAAAGTTGGGCGAGAAAATTCACGAAAAAATAACTTGAATGGTGAAATTCGCAAAATAATGAAAGTTTGGTGGTAAAATTCACGAAAAAAAAACTTAGATGATAAAATTAGCAAAATAATGAAAGTTGAGTGGTAAAATATGCAATTAAGTAAAAAAAAAAAATCTAGTATGAAAGGATCTACTTCCATCAGAACTCACCCATTTATTTAGTGCAAATCTCTAAGTAATAATAAGTTCATGCATATAAATCTCACCACGTTTAGAATGCCAACGAATACAATAACGCGCACTTGTTTGTTATATTTCTTATGTTTGTGCCATCTTTGACCAAGCTCCGTTCAAATTTGTAAGGCGTACTCGTCGACAAATTAAGAGAAAAGTGTAGAGTTTATTTTAGTAATGCAAAAAACAAGGTGGATCCCATGGAATCCTATATATCTTTCTCAAGAACCTTACACAGGAGATAAAGTGAAAAGCACAAAAAGGTAAAAATCATTATGATTTGGTCATTGGTCAAGATTAATTCATTTATCTGATTAATCTTTGCACTAGTTCATTCGAATTGAGGGATAAACTAAATTACCTAAATAAAAAATTTTAAATAAATGATTTAAAATAACTAATTGTAAAATTTTAACTTGGTGTTTATGGAACAATTCTGGAGACTCAACTCCTCTAACTCAAACATCTCATTAACGATCCATAGAATTCAGCCCAATCTGACAAAAGGACTGTGTAGTGATAAAAATAGGAGGGTGTGAAATTCACAAGAAGAATCAAGAATATGTAAGATAAATATTTTACCAAGAACGGCGCAATTTATATGAATTTAGAACACCGATAAATAGATAGAAATTTACTCACTTGTTGAAGACATGATTAAGAGTGATGAGAATTGTCTGTGCGTTGCGCAACCTTCAGAAATCCAAAAGCCAAGTCTTCCTTTGCCTAATCACAGGCTCCACGTTCTAGAGTTCTCAATGGGGCAAACCCTAGTGAGCAATTGAATGACGTGACGGTAAAGGGGACTTAGCCTCTCTATTTATTGACCCTAGGCACTTCCCATTATGGGCCTAATGGTTCGGCCCACACTGTTTTCCACATTGATCAAAATTAGGTGTACAAATCCCGTAAAAATCAATCACATTATTAGTGGGCTTAAGTATCATCAAATGGATCATAATATTAGCCCGTTTTTGGCAAAACAAAATATTACAATTAATTGTAGCCCACATAAATTCATAGGAAAATTCTAACATTCTCCCACTTGGGCAAAATTAATTGTGTATCTTTGATTTTAAAACATTTTCGAAAACGACTCTCAGGCTAATAACATACTGTGGCCACAAAACATATGATCCCAAGATACAACACCTAATTAAGACTCCATCCAACAAAAGCCATGTAACACCGAATCATGGCAGTAATTGCATCCCTTATTGACGCAACACCTTCCATGGTTACAAAAATTACCGACTTTGTCGACTAGTCATCAATGTGGAGTGTAGCAAGAAAATGACGTGCTAATGTGATTAAAAAGCCATACCGCCATTTTCTTCGTCAGTCCTCAATTTCTCTCAAGTGCTTGAAAGCCAGAGAAATTACATGGTTTACTTGGAAACCATTATGCCTGAGCTCCAATCCTGGTGTCGATCACCGGCACAGTGATCCCAACAACACCGAGCTTTAATATTATTATGCCTCAGCTCCAACCTTGGTGTCGATCACCGGCATAGTGACCCCAACAACACCGAGCTTTAATATTATTACATTTGATATACACATACAAAAGATATCATAATGAAATTCATCTAATCATTTATTCATAAAATCAAATGTAAAATGTCATCAATATACAATTCCCAAAATTCAAAATAAGGATCGAACATTATATATATATATATAAAAAAAGAAGGAAATAACATAAATCTAAAACTCCCACTAACCAAGCATATCAAAAGAACTCACAATGCCCATGTTTTCAACATGTCGTTTGAAAACAACAGGCCTAAGTCCCTTGGTCAAGGGATCAGCCAGCATGGAATATGTGTCCACATGCTCTACAACTATGGAACCATCTTTCACAAGATCTCTGATAGTCAGGTACTTCAACTCCAAGTGCTTAGATCCACTAGAGGTCTTATTATTCTTTGTATAAAATACCGCAACACTGTTATCACAGAAAATCCTCAGTGGCCTAGCAATGGAGTCCACAATACGAAGTCCCGTCATAAGGTTTCTTAACCAAACAGCATGAGTAGCGGCAGCAAAACAAGCAATGAACTCTGCTTGCATAGTGGAAGAGGCAACAAGAGTCTGCTTCTTACTCTTCCAGGATATCGCACCCCCGGCCATCATAAAGATGTATCCAGAAGTCGATTTACTGTCATCAGGGCACCCGCCAAGATCTGAATCTGTGTACCCTACGACCTCCAAGTTGTCAACTCTCCTATACACAAGCATATACTCCTTAGTCTTCTGAAGGTACCTCATCACCTTCTTAGCAGCTATCCAGTGATCATTCCCAGGGTTCGACTGGTATCTACCAAGAACGCCAACTATGAAAGCGATGTCAGGCCTAGTACATACTTGAGCATACATGAGGCTGCCCAGGGCACTCGCAAAAGGTCTCTCGCTCATCTCTACTCGTTCAATCTCATTCTTAGGACATTGATCCTTGTTGAATTTGTCACCTTTCACAACTGGAACATCTCCAGGTTTACAATTCTGCATATTGAATCTCTCTAAGACTCTATTGATGTAAGCCTTTTGAGATAACCCGAGTGTATGACGTGCTCTATCTCTGTGAATCTCAATCCCCAACACAAAAGAGGCCTCACCAAGATCTTTCATGTCAAAAGATCTTGCTAGCATTTGCTTTGTCTCATGCAGCATGCCAAGGTCATTAGAAGCCAACAATATATCATCCACATATAATACAAGGAAGATGAATTTGCTCCCACTGACCTTGAGGTATATGCATTGATCAACTTTATTCTCCTCAAATCCCATAGAAGTCACCACTTCATCAAATTTTAGGTACCACTGTCTAGAAGCTTGTTTCAACCATAAAATGACTTATTCAGTTTACAAACCAAGTCCTTATTACCACCAATATGGAAACCTTCAGGTTGCTGCATGTATACTGTCTCACTCAAATCACTATTCAGAAAAGCTGTCTTCACATCCATTTGGTGCAACTCCAAATCAAAGTGAGCTACGAGGGCCATGATGATTCTAAAAGAATCCTTTGTAGATACAGGCGAAAAGGTCTCATTAAAGTCAATGCCCTCTTTCTGCGTAAAACCCTTTGCCACTAGTCTGGCCTTAAATCTCTCAATGTTACCCTTTGAGTTCTTCTTTGTCTTAAAGACCCATTTACAACCTATTGCTTTACAATTCTCAGGCAACTCAACAAGCTCCCATACTCCATTAACTGACATAGACTGCATCTCTTCATTCATTGCATGCTTCCACATATCTGACTGAGGGCAAGAAACGGCTTCCTGATAGCTCTTTGGATCAACAATATCTCCAATGTCATACGCATCCTCACTAAGATAGACTTGAAAGTCATCACTAATAGCGGGTCTCTTCTCTCTAGTCGACCTCTTCAAAGGAAACTGTGGAACCTGCTCAACTGGTTGTGGAATTTCATCCACAGTAGGAGGATCGAACACGTCATTGGCCTGGGAGCCAACTATATCTTCTGTCTCAACTACAGTCTCAACTGGAACAATCGGGACACTAGTCTCAGTTGGGACGATCAGATCCCCAGTCTCAATCGGAACAACACTCGAAACACTAACAACTGGAACAGGTAGTGGTAAAGAAACAGTCTCAGGCGACTCAGCATCAATATCATCAGATGGAACAATAGGATCTGCCACATCAAGCTCCAAAAACTTAGCATTCATGGACTCTACAATTCTGCTCCCCTTACCAGGACAGAAGAACCTGTATCATATAGCGCGATCTGGATATCCAATGAAAAAGCAACAACTCGACTTGGGGTCCGTCTTTTTCTGCAAGGGATTATAAATTTTGACCTTAGCTGGGCAACCCCAAACTCGAAGATGGTTCAGGCTAGGTTTTCTTCCTGTCCAAAGTTCAAAAGGGGTTTTAGGAACAGATTTACTAGGAACTCTGTTTAGGATGTAAAGGGCTGTTTTCAAGGCTTCACCCTACAGAAATTCCGGCAAGTTACATCTACTCATCATGCTTCTCATCATATCTTTGAGTGTCCTATTGCGCCTTTCGGCTACACCATTTTGTTCAGGAGTCCCAGGCATGGTGTATTGTGGAACAATTCCACAATCTTGCAAGTATAAGGCAAACGGTCCCATATGCTGTCCTGTGCTACCATATTTACCATAATACTCTCCACCACGATCAGACCTTACAATCTTGATTATTTTTCCCAATTGCTTTTCCACTTCGGTTTTAAAAATTTTGAACTTTTCAAGTGCTTCAGACTTTTCTTTAATCAAGTAAAGATAGCCATATCGGGAAAAATCATCAATGAATGTAATGAAAAACTTGTTACCACAAATTGTAGGAGTTAGGGGCCCACTAATGTCTGTATGAATGATCTCTAAGAGATCTAAACTTCTAGTTGCACCTTTATTTTTGGTTTTAGTGAACTTTCCCCTTATACAATCCACACAAGTACCCAAGTCATCAAAATCCAAGATAGCTAGAATATGCGCCTTTGACAATCTCTCAACCCTTTCCCTAGAAATATGACCTAAGCGCTTATGCCACAACGTGAAGGATTTTTCCTCAATATTAGACCTTGTAGCAATAGAATTCTCAACGACCAGGGATGAAGAAATATTATCACAATCCAAAGACAATTTATATAAACCATCAACTAAAGATCCATAACCAATAATTTGGGAGTTCAACATCAGATTTATCTTCCTATCACCAAAAGTAAAACTGAAACCAAGTTTGTCTAAACAAGAAACAGAAATCAAATTTCTCCTAAAAGAAGGTACATAAAAGGTATCCTTCAAAACCAATTCAAAACCAGAAGCTAAAACTAGGCTGACGTCTCCCACTTTCTCCACAAAGACTTCGAGATCATTTCCTACCCTTAGCTTGTTTTTCCTCAGACTGGGCTCCCTCAGATTTCTGAACCCCTGTAAAGACACAGCAATATGGGTTATGGAACCACTATCAAGCCACCAAGAATCTATAGGAACATCAACTAGATTAGACTCAAGACAAACAAAAACTAAGTTATTACCTCCTGATTTCTGCTTGTTCTCTAGCCAATCCTTGAACTTTCCATCAGTTTTCTTATGCCCCTTCTCCTTACACCAGAAGCACCAAATACCCTTCTCAAAGGTAGTTGGCTTAGGACCTCCTACACTGTGGTGCTGACCCTTACCTGGTTTTCCTGAACCTCGATATCTATGAAAAGCATTAGATGCACTCTTTGTATTTTTTCCAGTGTCCCTTGCCAGAAGTGGGTTTGCCATGGACAGATAACAGGGCTATGTCACTCTTTTCTTTCTTGAGTTTCTCTTCCTCAGCGACACACTTGGTAATAAGGTCATTCACAGTCCATTTCTGACCAAGGGTATTGTGGGCAGTTTTAATTTGTGTGAAATCAGCGGGTAGGCAATTTAAGGCATGTTCGACAATGAACCTTTCATTAAGGACAATTTCGTGAGATTTCAGCTTGGTTTGGATGTGAACCATCTTCATAATGAATTCCCTTACGCCCCCAACATTATCATATCTCATGTCCGTTAACTGCTTCATCAGACATCCAGACTCAGCGTTGTTAGATACCTGGTACCTCTCCCCCAGAGCGTCAAGGAGCTCCTTAGCCGTCCCTTTCTCTGGCAGACCACTCAGAAGATGTTTAGAAACGATCCTCTTGATAGCAATCAGACTCAACCTATCAGACCTCTCCAACTTAGCCAAAAGTTCCTTCTATTAAGGTGTGCTCTCCGCATTAATCACAGGCTTCTCCTCACGTAAAGCTAAATCAAGATCAGAAATTCCCAAAGAGAATTCCAAATCTTGCTTCCATTTGCCATAATTTGATCCATTCAAGATCTCAATGGAAGCAGAACAGTTGTTCACAGAAAAGTTCACTGTTAAGTCAAAACAAGAATGCATTAGGACATACAGGACATGATATAGCTGAAAATGAAACAAGCTATCAAGGTGAGGCCAGTATAATAGCACATTCCCCTTTGGGCAGAATGCACAAACCAAGGTTACAACCTAGGTCAAAACCTCAGATGGGTTAATCCATGAGCACACACAAAGTTCAGAAAATTATCCCCTTTGGGCAGACAAATCTCTCAACTTGGTGCATTCCCCAATAACTCCATCCATTCTCAACTCTCAATCCAAACATGCAACAACCCCCTTTGGGCAGGCAATCGCATGCAAAGATCAAAAGCATTCCTCAAAATACAAAAAATTTCCATGAACCAATACAAGTGGTTCCACTTTGGCGGTAACGACTCATACTAACCCATGAAAATTCTCGTATAGGAATCAATATTCTCTTGTCCAAAACCATGATCCAGTCAACAGGCAAATGCATTAAAAGAGCATCCTTACTGGTCACAAATCAATTATCAAGAGCATTCCCAATATGTTTTATACTTAAACAGTGATAAAGCATTCTAATTTTAAATGAAATCTAACTAGATAAATATTAACAATATTCATAGCAGCGGAAATTAAATAATCAAAATTAAACTTAAAACACAAGATCAATATACATTTATATGTTTAAAGAAATATTGCAATTGAATGATAAAAGATGTTTGGGAAAGATTTATCTTATCTTTTCCTTTCAAATATTTGATCTATCTTATCTTATTATCTTAAAAAAAAAAAGATAATGCCAAATAAACAAAAGTATTATCTTATTATCTAAAAAAAAAAATATTTGATCAAAATATTGGGCTAATATTATTATCTTATTATCTTAAAAAAATAAGATAATGCCAAATAAACAAAAGTATTATCTTATTATCTTAAAAAAAATATTTGATCAAAATATTTATCTTATTATCTTTCTTTATCTTATCTTTTATCTTAAAAAAAAAATGGAAACATAATGCCAAATAAACAAAAGTGAATCTAAACATAGACTGCAAAATAATGGAAACAAAAGTGACTCAAAGTTCAGGAATTAAACATTATTGGTGAATCTAAACAGTAAATGTGAATCAAGCCTCAATGAATCGAGCCTCAACATAGTGAATCGCGTTTGGAATGGCTCCGATGCTGACGCTGTCATCACAAACTGGTGCGTATCGTCTTCCAAAATCCCAAACTCGATTAAAAGTTGCGATTCAGATCCATTCAAGTTGAAGACAATTATCATGAATACGTAACAACAATCAGCATAAATTGGTTACCACGAAATTATTAAATAAAAGGGCACAATATAATCAGGTCCTAAATCATATAAAGTAGGCTCTGATACCAAATGTAAGATAAATATTTTACCAAGAACGGCACAATTTATATGAATTTAGAACACCGATAAATAGATAGAAATTTACTCACTTGTTGAAGACATGATTAAGAGTGATGAGAATTGTCCGTGCGTTGCGCAACCTTCAGAAATCCAAAAGCCAAGTCTTCCTTTGCCTAATCACAGGCTCCACGTTCTAGAGTTCTCAATGGGGCAAACCCTAGTGAGTAGTTGAATGACGTGACGGCAAAGGGGACTTAGCCTCTCTATTTATTGACCCTAGGCACCTCCCATTATGGGCCTAGTGGTTTGGCCCATACTGTTTCCCACACTGATCAAAATTAGGTGTACAAAGCCCGTAAAAATCAATCACATTATTAGTGGGCTTAAGTATCATCAAATGGATCATAATATTAGCCCGTTTTTGGCAAAACAAAATATTACAATTAATTGTAACCCACATAAATTCATAGGAAAATTCTAATAGAATATCCATAACAAAACTCACAAATCTTAGGAGTAGGCATAGACACAGGCTTATACGACATGCAATCAAGAAATGTATGCATTCATTCATCTCACACATCTAAATTCCTACACATGCATGCTAATTTCATCATTGGAATCGTTGTAGGTACCTATAGCCCCTTTGAAGCAGAAGGATTGGGAGGATCGTGTTGAAGTTGGCATGAACTACATAAAGGTTCTATCTTCTAGGTTGGTGCCAAACACTTGGTAATATGAAAGATTTTGTGATTAAACACATTATATCCATGGTTTTAAATTGCAGTCCGCAACTGTAATTGCAATTGCAACTTAAAGGTTTTTTTTTACTCACTGCAATCGCATAACGACCACAATTGCAGCCACATTAACCGCATTTGCCCACAACGTTAAGATTTTTTTTGACTCACTACAATCACGATGCAATTGCAATTTAAAATCATTAAAGAATTAATCTTAGGAAGGATATAATCTTTCTAAGATTAATTCCTTCATCCATATATAGTGAAAACATGGTGAACACTGGTTTGCAATTGTGCGAGCAACCATGAACACCACATAGCAACACCAACACTAGAGCCTAGACCTATAGTGAAAACATGTTGAATATTGGTTCGCAATTTTGCGAGCAACCGATAAACAACACATAGCAACACCAACACTAGAGTGATCCACGGTTATGACAACAAGGACAATAATAGGTGCTGTGAAGTAATCACTTAAAGCTTCATGAATTACAACTTTGATTCCAAGAAACATTCAAATTGAGGTTGATGAGAAAGTAAGAGATTGTGTATTTGAAGAAGAGAAAAAAATAAAGAAAATTAAGGAGATGATGAGCTCATGGAGCTCTTCAAAGCAAAAATGAATTTTCCTTTTATAGTGGATCCCATCACTCTGATATCATGTTAAGAAACATGATACATGGGAAGGATTGAAGAAAAGTTTAAGAGAAAAGTAAAATTGTTATCGATTGATTGGGAAAAAGTGCTTACACCAAACTAAAAAAAGTGGTTAGGTATATATGAAAGCTTCTACTCGAGAAGCTATGCTTCTGTTCCTAAGATGACGAGGTTGATGATTTTTACAATATGAATTTAACTTCTTTGTTTTTTTGGTAGTTAAGCTTTATACCACAAATTGGCGTTAATTGTTCTTTGAACACCTATTTGAAGCAACTTTTGACTGGTGTTGGTTTCGACAAATTAACTCATTTTAGATGATTAATTTTCAAAAGATTCATTTTCTTTCAATGAGATTGCACTATATTTTTGTTTGTTTTTCATTAGATAATTGCATTAAATTCCTTTTATTTAGATGTATTGCTCATTACAAACTTAAAGTGCTAATTCATTCTTCTATCTTGCAAAAAACTATTAATGATATAATTAATTAGAAATTAGTTACTAGTTAGGTAATAATTAGTCATTAATTAGTTATATTTTTACCTTATCTATCTATCCATCCACCATAATTTCACTTTTCTATCAAATTTTTCTTCAACCTTTCTGCTGTACCATGTTTCTTATCAAAACATTATGTAGTAAGATTTTTTTTTGTCCTAGGTCAGAGACTGTGTCCCTCAACTCACTGAGTACTAATCTCGCGGTGTGTGGTTGTGACTGTGGCTGTGATTGGCTCAAGGAAATTTTGCAAGAAAACGAACACGGATTTTCAACTAAATAGAGTGTTTTTCACATGTAAACACAGCGAGACCTTATATCATTGCGCTAATTATATGGGTTATTCTGCGGTACTTTTAAACGTATATGAAGTATTTTTATATAATTTTTAAAAAAGAAAAAAATTATTTTCATAACACGGTCATCTAATCGTTTTGTCCCCCTGTCCCGGTGAAAATCGCCATCTTGAACAGTGAAAAAGGCAGAGAAAGAGAAAAGCAGAGAATAAAGAAAACAATGTACATTTCATAAAAAAAAATCTCTCCATGATTTGCTCTCATCAATCATGGGGATTCCCTGTTAATAACACCTTGACTTGCAAGAATTACAGAGTGAAATTGCCACCACCACCATCAAACAAGAAGGGGGCACTGATTCAAACCTATCAAACAGCTACACATCAATCTCTTTTCATTTTCTACAATGGGAATTACATTCATACCACCAGATTTCAAAGCTAGTCACCCAGCCAAAACAAGCTAGTATGATGCAATCATGACTTAAAACATTAGCATACTAAAACATATGCTAATTGCTTTAAGTAGAACCCTTTTTTTTTGTGAATATATATGTTTTTTTCTTTTTTCTTGGTAGATGAAAGAAGAGGGGGAAAAAGCACTCTTGTGTCAAGAAGAAGTTATATTGCAGGCTGTGGATTTTGACTTATCAAGGATTGACCACATAACTTGAACATCTTCATAGCCACATGCCATGACTTCACCGTGCAGATCCATAATCCGGTTCTCTTGTTCTGCTGAATCACACAAACCAACGATCAATACACAAATACATGACAATTGACAACATATAATTGATGAGGTTAAGATAAGAATAAGATAGTAGTGATGTTGGAGAAAAAGTTATGTCAATTAAGTACACACCTGTTTGAGACTTATTCTTATGGTCCCTTGGGGGTTGCTGGTTAAAGAAAGTGCAAGCTTTTTTGAATGGGGTGGCGATGGTCTTCTTCCATGAGGCCATGTTGGGTATTACACAACTGAATTGGTATTTGATTTGATGAGCCTTTGAATTTGGTGCCAAGTGAGTGAATTAGTATTATTGGACTATTGGGTACCCTCTAATCTCTTGGCCTTATATACTACTATGCAGGGGTGTCTATGTAGGAGAATATTATAATATAAGAAATTGTAGGAGGGCACACAATAAGAAAGGAAGGGAAAGAGAGAGAAAGAGAAAGCAAGATCCGTGAGATGAGGCTATAGATGGAAGGAAAATCACTCTTTTTTATTGAATTCCCTTATCTCATCAAACAAAAGGTCGCCGACTGTACCCAAGCACATGCTGCACGCTTCTTCACAGAACCTCCTTACACGTGAATTCTTTTCCACTGAATTCTATTTTTTATTTTTTTGTTTCATATTACAAGTATCATCATCTATAAACAATTTTGTTCGAATTAAGTAGAACTATTATGAATGATAAAATCCTTTATTCAAATATTCAACACAATATATAGTATATCTAAAAGCTTGAATTTTTAAAATTATTGATTAAGATAGACTAACTCACTAGTAGATCCACGTGGTCGGAATAGATTCTATTATTATTGTTGTTAATATTATTATTATTAAAAAGGGGGTTAAAGCCTATTCTTTCTTTGCCATATGTAAAGTAGCTTCTGGTATTTTCGTGGCACAACATATTTTTGGTTCCCTCGTCTCTCTTTGGAAATAAATCATACACCTTGGGCGCACAATTTCATGTTCAGTTGCCCCTTTTAGACCTTCCCAGCTCCTTGTTTCATACACCACTATTGATAAGTTCTGTGGGCTAGGAATTAATATGGGGTATTATTTATGTGTCCTGTGGCTCAAGACTACAAGTAGATAAGCAAAAGTTTTTAGGTCTGCATGGGGTCTTTGATGGTTGTTTATCTCCTTGGGAGTTGGGGTCAACAATGATAGGTGATTCTGTGAAGGGAGGAACCAAACCCCAATGCTGATCTGCAAACTCTGAGCCATTTGTGATGAAACAAGTTGGTCATTGGACAAAGGATTAGTTCCCCATTTCATGGCATGTGATGCCCACATGCTTTAGTGGGGGAATGGGAACATGGATGACTGAACTCAACTCAAGGCATCCAAAAGAAAAAACCAACCCCTTGTGTTGTGGGGGGGTCTCTAATAAGTATGATATGACCTTCGTTTTCAGACCCATCTAGTACCCCAACTTTGAAGTAAAAATGCCCATATTTTAACTTTGGAATTGTATGGTCTATGTGGATTCATATAAATATTCAACAGATAGAATAGAATAATAAAATGGGAACACAAAGTGCAATGGTGCCGTAGATTCTAATATATTATGGATTGACATGGCATTCACTTAGTTACATCTAAGGGAACCATTTATGCTTTTAAAAATGTAACAAAAAAAAATTATGCTTTAAAATGTCATTTAAATAATTTTATCATTTGAGCATAAAAATACCGTTTCTATATAATATTATATACACTTATTTATATTTTTTATATTTGTATGTTAAAGGTTGATTCATTTATTTAATGTGTATAGTTAATTCTACTTTAACAATTAGATCTGATTTTTTTTTATCAGTCAATGTTAGTTTTTATCCATTAAATCTTAAATGGAAAAATTAATGTAAGTTTTAGTTACTAGCATTTGTGTTCAGGATCAATCCTTATCTTTACATATTTGTTAATGACGACAAAGTGTGTCAAATATGGTTGATTCTCATGACAATGATGTGGTTGAAATTAATGGTTAAATTATGACTTAAATATGTTTTGGATCACATGTACGAAGTGAGATGCTGCAAATCTATCCTCTTATGACTAACATATAAGGTACGTGGTAGAGCAACAAAAGCCAATAAGTTGGAGGTCAGTCTAGAACAATTGTTAATTTAAGGCTCTCATCATCATTACCATCATCAAAATCAGAGTTATGCACATGCCTCCCAACAATGGTTAGAAATAGTCTCATATGTACATCAAAAGGTGAATAATAACAAGGGTATAGAGAAAATGACACAGATGGAGGAACTCTCCCAAGAATAGTTAGAAACACTCGCCTTCATTTAGATTCTTCATATTAATAATATTATCCACAAATTTTGTCAATGTCTATCAAGTTTCAACATTGTAGTAGACAATGCATCATTTTTTCAAGGTTAGAAGTAGGAGCTTAAGCCTAAATACCTATTGTTTCAACTTCTACTTCTACTACTCTATATATGTATTTTTTTTTTTTTTAAGATTGGAAGCAAATGAGGATACAAGAAAGGTCTAGTAGAAGCAAATCTAAATGTTGCCATAAATTGGTATGGCAGGATTGAATGATACTTTCTTGAGATGTTGGCGTAATTGTAAGTTATGTATAGGGTCTTGTTGGACAAAGAAGGTGTAGGAAAACATATTCAACCAGAGTTTAAGAAGATGCTCATTATAATCCTTGACAAAAGAGACATTCACACTTATGTGGTTAGAGTCAATGTTGATGCTTACAACCCAAATTAATGAACCATTAACAATGTTTCTTGAGAGAGTTAAGGAAGAATATAAATGCAAGGACTATTTTGTATTAATATAGTATATAGATACTAAAATTTATGTTTCATTTCATATCGGGATTAAGTCATAAAGTAATATTCCCTCTCTTCTCTTTTATAAGCAACAAAAAACATATTTCACACTTATTAAGAAAATTAGTTAACTTCATTAAATTATGTTATTCATAGTTAAAAAACAAACTTTTTTTCCTAAATTACCTTTCATTGGAACTTGATATCAAGTATAAACCTTCTATTAAATGAAGGGTATTTTGAAGATAATCTCATTAAATAAAGCAAAAGTAGTTGAAATTTACTTATATTTGAAAACAAGAAAATGAGTTTTTTTGTTGCTTATAAAAGATAACGGAGGAAGTATCACCTATAAATTAAGATCAAATGATTATATTAACCATTAATTTTAGTCATGTCATTGTCATGTGTCAGCCTTATCAATCACATTTTGATGTCATTAATAAAGATGTAACATAGAGACTAATCTTTGATAAAAATGTGAGTGAACTTATATTTGTTATCCACATATTAATACTTAAAATAACGTCAATTATAACAACTAAATAAATAATGTAATCTATATTAAAAGTGCATCACAAATACTCTCTCCGTGCCAAAATGAGTGTTGTTCTAAGTTTTTTTACATAAATCCAGAAAAGCTATTAAATAGAAAAAAGAGAGAAGTAATTTTACAAAATTAACCTTATTATTAACATTGCATTGAAAAACTAAAGTGACATAATTAGGATATTATTGAAAAAAAATAATTAATATTGCATTGAAAAGTCAAATGCGACACTCATTTTGGAACAATTTTTTTTTCCAAATGCGATACTCATTTTGGAACAAAGAGAGTAATAAAGAAAAGTTTTGATTGTCCTGTTTTATTGGTCACTAGACATATTGTCTCCATTTACTTAATTAATTAATGCTATATTGTTAGCTTCCCAATGCAGTTTTATTTGATTTAAAAATTTCAATCAAGTTCTCCGAATACCTTCCCTTTAAAGTCTCTGTTCATTGGTTACAACAGCATTAATCAACATCTTAACTAAGAAATTATTATTAAGAATAATATAAACACTATGGTTACTTTGAACGTACCGAACGAAACTGAAAGTCAATATATTTATTACCTTTGGGGTACTGAGGCCCCATAAAGAATGGCATCTTATGTCAGTCGTAGAATATCCAAATTTGGGATAAGTCGTTTTTATGTGTTATATGCATCCAATTTAGAGCAAAGCTCGTACACTCAATGAGATGTGCATCCTTTAAGTAACATCATTTTGATATAAATTGTCATAATGCAGAGAAACCCAATGCAACGGTGCATCCCCTACCTCTTATTCTTGGCATTTTCAATTTAGTACCTTAGACTTTATTTATTTCCTTTCACATGCAATGTGACTGACAACTACAGTGATAATTATTGCTGCTATGATTATTGTTTTATAAATGAAAAATAATGCATTTGTTTAACAGCGAATTGAGATGATTGATGGGTGGTTTTCACATGTAGGCAGACTGCATGTTTGCGAATTCAATGGATGGTCGGTCTTTGCTTTTCCTCTTTATGCCCTCATTGTTCCTCTTTTCTATTTTTATTTTTTTCCCCTTCATTTTTAAATCTCATATGTTTCATTATTTGTGTACATCGATGAAGAATATCCAGAGGTTCTCGGGCATATGATTAATTATTCTGTTAAGCATCATGCTAATGTTTTTAAACCCATTTTTGTAATTTGATAAAAAAAAAAAAGAAGAAAAAATCACAGTGGGATCAGGAAGTTAGGAGAATTTAATTGTTGAGAAAAGATAGTAACATACTGATTAGCATTTTTTTAATCTTTTTTTATTGGGTAAAATTCTTGTGAATCCTTCAAAATATGTAAGTCCTATTATCTATTTCATAGATGTCATTCCCAAATTAGTAAAATAATTTCAACTAATATGAAAACACCAATTTGTGTTCAACAATATCTCTATAAAAGAAAATTGGGTTAATTATATCTTTGTCCATGGATTTTTTTTTTCTTTTTCAAATTTCGCTTTTAATTTTTAAACAAAAAATTTAGCCTTTTTGGTCTTATATTTTTTCTATCTTAATTTTAGTTGATATTGTCAAGTATCAATGTTAACTGATGACGTGATAGTCACATGACTTATCATGTCATCAACAGATTTGATGTGACAGTCACATGTAAATTTTTTTAGTGAACTATGTTTTTAATTCCTTATCTTTCAGACTAGTTGATGAGAAATTAAAAATATAGTTCATCAAAAAAATTTACATATGACTGCCACGACAGATTTGTTGACGATGTGGCAAAGTCACGTAGCTGCCATGCCATCAATTAACACTGGTACTTGACAGCAGGACGAAACGGTTAACAGAGAAAAAATCTAAGGATTCAAGACGCTAAAAAATTCGTTTACAAACTAAAAAAAAATTTTGCAAAAAAATTTAGAGACAAAAAAAAAAACATAATTAACCCCATACAATTTAACTATGCCAAGAATTTGTATGTGAAGTAATTACTAACTTCTTGTTGTGGCCTTAATTATGGATCATGCTTCACTTTCTGACCCATTCTCAACCGATCCTCAAGCTGATACTAATTGGTAGTTTGTGGTAGATATGGCCTAGGACTAGGACTTGGGGTGGTAGATGTGGACACAAACATGGTGTTAACTAACCCCGTTTGAAAGACGACGAAATAGAAAGGGTCCAAGGAAACGGAAGGGTTGGCAAGTGCAAGAAGTACAATCCGGTGCAATTCAAATTGCCAATAGAGACCAACAAACGTACCACTAACAAGGACTGAAGGTTGGATGCAATCATCAAATACCAAGCTATACATATCCATAATCCATTATTTAATTCATGCCTCAACTTTTCTTGGAAACCTTCTGGGTTGTGTACACAATTATGTGCATGTTTTTGTCTCTTAAAGCAGGGGAATTGGTCCCCACATCCATCTTTTGTTAGTTTCATATCTCTCTCTCCCACCTCCCTCACTCCCTCTCTCTCTCTTTAATTTTTTCCCTGAATTAGAGAGACCACGGGTGTCTCTCAATCTACTGGATTAGAGACTAATTCCGTTCGCTGTGTATGGCTGCCACTGGTCCTATGGAATTTTGCACACGAAGATAATCGAACGCGGATATTCTCGTTAAATAGATCGTTTCCCACATGTGAACGCAACAGAACCTTACACCACTGCATCAACTTATGGGTTACTCATTTAATTTGAGATTCCTCTCTCTCTTTAATTTGAGACATTTTTATTAGTTATTTAGGTTACTCATTCTTATCATTGTTCTTATGAATAATTATTTTTTAAGAGTAAGTAATAATTAAGTGACTTATTTATACAGTAAAAGTACATATAAAGATGTCCAGTTCATGTGATTATAAAATTTATAACTATTATTGCTTATTCTCTTAGGTTAGGATTAAGTGCAATTAACTATTGAATTGAAGAAATATGATCTGCCAGTCATGTTTTTATATTGACTTTCTGTTTCTTTTACGTTCAAACTTCAAAGTAACCATAGTGTTTTATATTCTTAATAATGGTTTCTTCATCAAGATATTGATTAATATGCTGTAATAACCAATGAACATAAGCACTTTAAAAGGAAGGTGTTCAGAGAACTTGATTGAAATTTTCAAATCGAATAAAACTGCATTGGGAAGCTAACAATATATCATTACTTAAATGAAGATAATTAATGTTTAGTGACCAATAAAACAGGAAAAAAAAGATTTTAGACTGCGATTATGATTAATTTTAGATTTTGTTACATATATGTTTGATTTTATCACAATTTTTAATTGTTGATCTTTTTTTTTTTTTTTTGATAAAAATTGTTGATCTTCTAATCAATACTTGTAAATGCATTTTATTCTCTAAAGTGCACCCTATCATATCAGAGGAGCCAAATGTTTTTTTTTTTTTTTTTTTTTTTTTTAAGTTTATTACTTAGTTATTCCTGATCCATTTGAATATTTCTAAGTAAGTTCTTAAACTATTTTTTTTTTAATTGGAATTTTGATCTGTAAATTTTTTTAATTGAATCTTTAGAGTTTTTAAAATCATAAAAAAAATATTATTTTCTAGCCGTTTCAAGCTATCATAAATTTATTTTAGGAACTTACTTTTTTTAGAGACTCAATTAAAAAATTTAGTTTAAGTACCTATATGAAAATTTTCAAATAATTTAAAGTTTTTATTATATGACGTAGTTTAGAATACAACATAATCGAGTAAGCGACATGAATAATTTTGAAATAAAATGAACTGTGTCTGCCACATGACGAATTTTATTAATTTTTAATAGAATAATAAATGCAAGAGTTATTTTGCACGCTTTGAAAATAATAAGGATTAAAATACATATTTTCTAAAAATTAGGAACTAAATATGAGTGGTAATTTACATTTTTTCCTTTTTTTATTTTATTTTTCATCTCATCCCATCTCATTTCCACTTTTTTTTTTGTCTATTTTCTCATGCTTTTCATTTCATCTTGTTTCTCTTCCCATCTCATCTCATCTTATTTATCTCCTAATCTTATGTAATCTTTTCATATCTCATCTCATATCTTAACTCATTTCATATTTCATTTCATATCTTATCTCATCCTATATCTTATCTCTTAACTTATTTCATATCTCATCTCATATCTTATCTTGTCTTACATCTTATCTCATCTTTTATTAATTGACAATATTGGATATAAATTCTATGGATATTTTTTTAAAAAAATTGTTATTGGCTAAATTATACTTTTGGCAATTTATCTTTTTTTAAGATTCTTTTTGGTCTTTCGTCTTTAAAAAATTCATTGTGGTGCTTTACCTTTTACACTTGGGTCAAATTGGTCCTTCTAAAATAGTGATAGTTTTTTATTTTATTTTATTTTATTTTATTTTTAATTTTGGGATAAGATTTTGAAACCTTTTTTTTTTTACTGATTCAAAACGTGAATTTAACTACATGAAAACTATGGAACGAACCAAGAAGGGTCATAAACATGGTGAAAATTGCGTGAAAAATGAGTCTCACAAGCAACTAAAGAAGAATATGATATTATATTTTTTAAATTTTTTGTTACTCGTTGGATTCACTTTTCACGTGATTTTTATAATGTTTTTGGCCCCTTTTTGGTTCGAATAACAGTCGAGTTTTATAGTTTTATGTAGGTGAATCCAACAGGACAAGTTGAACATATCGAATCAGTAAAAAAAAAGTTTAAAATTATGTTCCAAAATTGAAAAGGATCACCTTTTTAGAAGGACCAATTTGATCCAAATTTAAAAGATAATTAAAGGACCAAAATGAATTTTTTTTAAAAATGAAGGACTAAAATGAATCTTAAAAATAAGATAAAGGACCAAAAGTTATGTAATTTAGCCAATTTTATTCAATTGGATTTAAAAGATAATTAAAGGATCAAAATGAATATTTTAAAAGATAAATGACTAAAATGAATCTTAAAAATAAGATAAAGGACCCAAAGTACCGTAATTTACCCAATATTAATCAATTGGGATTTTTATCCATCAAATGAGTTTTTTGGATCTAAATGATTACTTACAATTTGTAAAGGTGCAGGTGATATGTATTACAGTACCCACCTTGCCTTATACACACACATATATACATATTAGTTATACTAGATTTTTGACCCGTGCGATGCACGGGATAAATAGAGGGTTTGAGTATCTTTATTTAGATTTTATTTTTTTATTTAACTTTAAAAATAGGTATAGATGTCTATCAAAGAATGCGACAACTTTTACTTGTTTTTTTTCTTATTGTATCTAATTGATGCCACAATTTTATGTTGAATGTGTTTTGCTTTTATTTAATGGAACTAAACAATTAAGCATTTACTAAGAATATGTTTTTTTTTACTGCACTAAGAATATGTTTGAAATATGCAAAATCATAACAGAATTAATACATCAAGCGTAGTATTTAACCCGTGCATAAACATACAAAATAAAATTGAAACATCTATCTAACATGTGTTATTCACTCAATTTGATTACTTAAAGTGTGAAAACATAGACAATTGTCAAAAAGTGTGATAAATTTTACTTGAATTTTAATTTTTTGTATCCAACTGACGCCATAATTTTATCTTAAATGTGATTGTCTTTTATTTAATGGAAATGAACTATTGAGCAACTCTTACTAATAATATGTTTGAAATATGCAAAATCACAACAGTATTAATATATCAAGCGTAGTATTTAACCTGTAACGCCCTTCGTTACAATAGCAACCCATAATAAAATATTCTTTAAAACATAAATAATATAAACTTTTCGAAAATACAATGGTCTAAAATACCTCAAATTTTATAAAATAAGATTGAATAAATAAATCCTTACATATATAAAAACATTATCCTCAAATATGAGCATCTAAAAGAGTGGCGGAACTAACAACATCTGACCATTTATTCTAAAGGCACTAACCAAAATATAACTAAAAAGAACTAAGCCTTCAAGTCTCCGTCGTCTCTACAGTTTCTTCCTCGTGTTCTGAAAACAACACTTTTAATGAGATAATAATCACAGTGAATAAAACAAGTTCTAAAAGGGTTCGCAAATAGTGTTGTTCTCAGCCGGTGCGGTGATCCGGAAAAACTCAACCATGGTACCCGCAAGAATTTAAAATAAAAAATATTATATATATATATATATATATATATATATATATATATATATATATATATATATATATACTCCAATAGAAATCAAATTAAAAACAACCACAATTTACTCTTATAACATTCCCATTAAAGTAAATATTTCAATAAATGAAATTAACACCCCAATGCATTCAAATAGATATCTCAAACATAACTTAGTGACGTAAAAGGTCTATGAGCTCATATCCATGCAATGACGTCCCACTGCCTTCCCCATCTTAGATGGAGGTATCTGAATCTCTTCCCCATCCCAGATGGAGGTATCTATAATAAATCTCATCCCCATCCTAGATGGAGGTATCTCATATTCAATTTTTCAGAATAAAATATGCACCGTCACCACTTCCTGGAAGATGATGACTAACTCACACATAATTACAAAATATCATCCCAGATAATTATCAAATAAATCCTCTAATTTCATGCATCCAATAATTCCATACACCTAATAACATTTCTCATATCACATTACGGGTAGACTAACATCTCAGTTTCGAATAACAATATGCAGCAACACAACATACAAATTATATATATCAATGTGCAAACAATAATTAAAATATAATAACAGAATTTCACAAATTATTCGAAGAGTAAAACTGCCGCAGTGCTTAGTATTCTACATAATCAGGGCAATTTCAATCATTCAAAAATCATACCCACGCATGCATGAACAATCACCTATAATTTAGCTATAAAATTTAGAATTCCACTAACACCATCTAATCAAGAACCTAAAGATTATATCTTTCAAGAAACATACCATGGAAGGTTTTAAAAGATAAATGTTTTACTCACCTCTTGAAGCAAAGTAGTCTACGGTCTTTGTTTATTCTTTCTCTTCTCTATCTACTACGTCAACAAGATTCCCTCTATGTCTTCTTCTCCCGAGTCCTCAAACTATCTACTAATTTTCTATTCCCTAAGAGACTAACTATGTAATTCTAGGAAAGGAAACTGCCTATCCTTATATAAGTGCAGTTGTACGTGATTAAGATTAAATAACATAAGATTTATTTTAGCAGATTTGGCTTATCAAATCTTTCTTTATCTTTTTCTACTTTATTATCTAGATTTATCTCATTATTAGCATTATCTACTATTTTCTTTTCTTTCAAGATATATTAAGATAGAACATGATAAGATTTAAATCGTTATTGAGGACCAATTCAAATTATATATAATGAATATTTTATCTAAACTAGATATATAATATTATATCATTACTATATTAATTATCTTTTGTAGTTGCTAGATAATCTTAACAATTCTTATATTAATCACCTAATCTTTTTATTGATAAGATAATTATTTAACTCAATAATATTTGATATCTAGTAACTAAAGAGTAATATTTTAATTCAATTATTTCAATCAAAGTTAATACATCCTAATTTCCAAACAAATATAATATACTAAGATAAGATTCCATCCAAATAAAAATAATATCATAATCAATTCAAATAACATATCACGATACAACATTCTAAACATAATATCATATTATATCATAATAATTCAATCATTTTAACTCAAATAAATTCTTATACTAATAATGTTAATATTAATTCTCATAACAATTTAATCTTTTAAAATAACAATAATTATATTAAAATTTCAGAATGTTACATAACCCGTGCTATTCGCAGTGGCGGATGCATATATAGTTCAGGAGGTGCACTTGCACCCCCTCACTTTTAAAAAATACATATAAATATGTTAATGTGTATATTTTGCTCCTCCTAATTTTATATATTTGAACCTCCTACTTCTAATTTTCTACTCTTTTCATGTATTTATTATTTTTATTTAAGTATTTAATTTAAAATTTTAATTTATCTTCTTTCCAATTGACTTAATAGGATAGGATAAGAAAAGATAATTATTCTCTCGTATTATAATCCGTTGTATGTTGAGCCAATAGAATATGATAACGTTATCATATCTCTTATCCTATTTTGAATGTGTATACTTTGTATCCTGTGACTTATGGTCCTAGATCCACTACTGGCTATTCGCCCAATGTGATTTGCCCAAGTGTGGAAATAGGCATAGGCAATTGCCAAAGAGTGTGATAAATTTTACTTGAATTTTATTTTTTGTATCCAACTCATCCCATAATTTTATCTTAAATGTGATTGCTTTATTTAATGGAAATGAACTATTGAGCAATGCTTACTAAGAATATGTTTAAAATATGCAAAACCACAATAGAATTAATATATCAAGCGTAATATTTAACCCGTGCTATTCATCGAACATGATTTGCTTAGGTAAATATGTAAAGACGATTGCCAATGAGTGTGGAAATTTTTACTTGGATTTTTTATGAATCCATTCAAGACCTAGTAAATTATATTTTTATCTTAAAAATTAGCATTTTATAGTTTTATGTTTAATCACTCTTTTAATCTCTTTCTCTTATTGTTTTATCTCTTCTAAATAACATGAAAATGTCTAGCTATTAGTTACTATTTTTTTTGGTTACATATTAGTTACTAAATAAATAAACTTAAAAAAAGTTCAAGAATATATATTAAATAAATAAATAGTATTAATCAAATTATACATGAGTTAAACAAATTTCAAGCTTTTATTCTTTCAATGGACCAAGTCCAAATGTTTTAAATTTTGCTAATTTTAAAAGTTAAAATGAGCTAAACTTGAGGATTATGTTGTATTTTTTGTCTTCTAAAATGTCAAACTTAAGCTTTCATCTTGATTCAATTGGCTTACACTCTTAATTACTTTTTATCACACTCTTTTTGATACATTTTCTGTTAGCGAAATGACAGTAGATGTGAATAAATGATCGATGGACATTTCACTCCTTTTTTGGTGGCTACCAAAACATCTCTCTTGGCCCAAACAATAACATCATGTGTATGACCATGTGCTTAAAGTCGTGTCAATAACTTAATAACATGATCTAACAACTTAATAACATGATCGTGTCATGCGCAAGTTAGGATTACCCACCACTACTGGTCTGGCATCTACATTAGTAAGTTGAGTGGATCAAGCTTGGTTGTAAGGGGTAAGGCCTAGCACGCTTCCTTGACTCCAAAAGGACTCAAACTCGATCAATGAAATGCAATTTGAGTTCCACTATCAATAATATGAGATTATTAACTAATTTGTCATTACATCCACAATGGCATGAACCAGGTTATGGTGGCCTTAATTAGATCTAGCTAAGAACTGACTCGTGCAACAACAACAACAACAACAAACATTGTAAGCATAGAAAAAATATCATGTTAAAGGTGTTCTTACCAAATTTGGTAAGTCTTCCGGTGCGGTGGCTCCGCCGGGATCTCCTCCATGACTGGTGGGGGTGTACCTGCAAAGACACTCCGACGCTCAAGTTAGAGGCGCAGAGGTAGGAGACAGGTATCACAATTGGGATTAGAATTTCGTACCTTGACAATGGTGAATTGCTTTGTATTTATAGAAGGTAAATAGATAGATTTGATAGGGTTATTTTCCTATCAAATCTTATCAAATCTCGTTAATTGTGATAAAGATAGGTTTATCTTCTATCATTATCTTTTATCTTAAACTTTGCATATCTTATCTTTTAGTAAGATATACTTTCCGTTATAATTGCTTTGGTTTGAATCTATTTTCGTTTACTCGGCCGGTCCCTTGACTCGGTGTTGGGCCGAGTCCGAGTAGTACATATGCCCCCTAAGCTCTGAAGTAGGCTGTAAGAGCTTATAAGATGTTTTTACATAGCCGAGCTTCATCATGTTCTGACAACTGATCGAGTTACAGGTACTTTGAGCTCGTGATTGATTTAAGGATGCTTAAGGTGTCTGGCTGAACTCAAGATGCTCTAAGCGTGAGGCCGAGCTGAAAATGCTTTATAGGCTCAAGGCATAAGGCTGAGCTACTCTCTCGAGTGGTGAGGCCGAGCTGGAGATGCTCTAGGCTCAAGGCGTAAGGCTAAGCTAGAGTCTCGGGTGGCGAGGCTGAGCTGAAGATGCTCTAGGCTCAAGGCATAAGTTTGAGCTAAAGTCTCAACTGGCATGGCTGAGCTGAACATGCTCAAGTCTCGAGATGCAGATGAAGACTCATATAGTGCGAGGCTGATTGGAGTATTAGATAATTGAGGCTAAGTTCGTTGAGTTGAAGATACTTTTAGTAGAACTGGCCAAGTGTACGGTACTCAAGGCCGAGTTGAAGTCACTCAAGGAGGAATTGGCCAATGGCATTGGAAATGCTCAAGGCAATTTAAGAAACTCGAGGCTTTTTGAATGATTTCCGACTAGTCATAGTGTATTTCCGTTGTTGACCATTGGAGGTGATTTTGTCCGTGTTTGGATTTGATAATTTAAATGTCAGTGTCCCACTTCCCTCTTTTGCATATTATAAGGTTGGGTGGTATTCGACTTTGGGTTCCTTGAATTGTGTGCCATTCGGTAGGTCCCAATCATTAATCGGTCAAGTACCTTCTTGAGGGGCCTTGCCAAGATTAAGTAGTGCCCACGCCCCCAAAGCTTCGAGTCATGGCAAGAAAGCTGATACGAGTAGAAGTACCCTGCCTTGGGTTCCTTGAACCAAGAGTTGGTCATTTAATTCATGCTGGGATCTTAAATGGCCAACCGGAATGTTGTGTGGCTCTCAACTTGTCTTTGGATCAAGTTGGAACGCTAAAAGGGTCAAACCGAAATGTTGAGATACCAAATTGGAATGTGGAGTTAGCCCATTTCTCAACTTGTCTTCGGATCAAATTGGAACGGGTCAAACCGAAATGTTGAGAGGTCAAATCAAAATGTTATGTGATTCTCAACTTGTCAGATCGAGTTGGAATGGGTTAAACCAAAATGCCGAGAGGTCGGACCAGAATGTTGAGAGCTCAGACCAGAATGCCGAGAGGTTAGACTGGAATGCCGAGAGGTCAAACCAGAATGCCGAAAGGTCAAACCGGAATGCTGAGAGGTCAAACCAGAATGCCGAGAGGTCAGACTGGAATACCAAGAGGTCAGACTAGAATTCCAAGAGGTCAAACTAGAATGCTGAGAGGTCAAACCAGAATACCGAAAGGTCAGACTGGAATGCCAAGATGTCAAACCAAAATGTCGAGAGGCCAGACTGGAATGCCGAGAGGTCAAACCAGAATGCCGAGAGGTCAGACTGGAATGCCAAGAGGTCAGACTGGAATGTCGAGAGGTCAAACCAGAATGCCGAGAGGTCAGACTGGAATGCCGAGAGGTCAAACCAGAATACCGAGTGGTCAGATAGGTCAGACTGGAATGCCGAGAGGTCAAACTGGAATGCCGAGAGGTCATACCAGAATGCCGAGAGGTCAAAGTAGAATGTCGAGAGGTGAAACCAGAATGCCGAGAGGTCAAATCAGAATGCCGAGAGGTCAGACTAGAATGCCAAGAGGTCAAACCAGAATGCCGAGAGGTCAGACTAGAATGCCGAGAGTTCAAACCAGAATGCCGAGAGGTCAGACTGGAATGCCGTGAGGTCAGACTAGAATGCTGAGAGGTCAGACTGGAATGCCGTGAGGTCAGACCAGAATGCCGAGAGGTCAGACTGGAATGCCGAGAGGTCAGACCATAATGCCGAAAGGTCAAACCGGAATGCTGAGAGGTCAAATTGGAATTCAATTAAAGAATCAAGAATCGTAAGCATGAACATAATGTGTTCCACAATATAATGGTTTCTCCAAAATATTTACTTCCAGGATCAAGGTTGGTCTTGTCCTCTAACCATTGTCCCGATTTTCTCCTTGACTTTTTCAGAGTTTGGTCATGTAGGGTGCATGTCGAGTTACTAGCAGGCCAGTGCACAATGCCGTCATCAAAGACCGGCATTTATGTGTCGCCGTACCTTGCTATCTTACAGTTGTCGGGGTCCGAGTAAAGTTCCTCATGTGAAGAAAAGGCTCAATGGCTTTGAATGGCTTTTCACATAAAGAAAAGGTTGGTATTTGTGTGTGCCTGCAATTCCAGAGAAAGCTTCGAAGGCACAATCAAATATTCATATTATATATTTTGAAGAAAATAAAAAATTGAAGAACCAAATCAAGAATCACTGGACCGTGTTCTTGCAAGTTCGAGGCATAATGGATTGCGAAAATGTATCCGGGTTATCCTCTGCGCTATTGGCAGTTTTGGATTGTCGATCTTGATTGAAGATGAAAGTGCCGATTGAATCTTCCTCAATTCCATGAATGAGATTTATACTTTGTCCTTCTCGGATTTGGTGAGACTGAAAGATAAAAGTATATTTCGAGTTTCTTTTGTGTTGTGTTTGGCTCAAGTGGTCACCTTCGAGTTTGTTTATGAGATCTTCTGACACCAAGTCATGCCCATGTGGCCGAGGTGTTCAAGTCATCGAGTTGCAAGTCCTGTTCTTGATGGAATGGTCTCAGCCGGCATCGTCATGCATGGTAGCGTTGCTCGGGAGCCATGTAACTTTAGGTTTCCAAAGATCAACAGCTTCAACCACTCTGCATAGAAAAGAACATACGAAAATGCCACTTCTATTCAAACCTATTAGAGGATGTGTTATATTCTTTATGAGATATTATTTTGGGCTTGTCTATACAACCAAGGGATCTTCGTTTTGATCTCCTTCACCGCCATTCTAGACGCCACATCACCAAATGTACCTGCATCTCATCAAAGCTTATACAGGAGGTTATATCATTTGGGATAAGTGACGACTTCTGTGTGCCAATTATTTCTTATTGGCAATTGTATCATATTTATTGTTAATGATACTGGTTATATATTTACAACCACATAAGCTTTGCTAGCGGCTATATAAGCTTCAACTCCTTTCCTTGCAGACAAGACAATAATAATATGTAGGTGAAAAGGTCAGCTATAGTGTGCTAATCACTTAGCTATATTCTTTATTCAGGTGCGTGATTTTCTGGTTTCTTCCAGTTTTCTTCTTCATAACATTATTTAATTTTGCTGGCATTTGCTGATCTCAATTTGAAATAAACAACAATATTTGAATTCGACCATGCGAAGGAGTCTTATATGTGAGCATTCAACATTATGATGCATATAAAATCAACCTTGATAAAGAGCATGTATTAATTATAACACATTTAGCATGCCACGGGAGAATTTTGGATGAGTGATGTCTATCATGCCATGGTAGCTAGGATATTTTATGGCAATTCATTAATGCCTATCATGCATTATTAATATATTAATTAATGCCAATATTTCCTTTCTGCTCGCCAAAAAACTAATTGCATGTGAACATCACGAAACTTCTAAAAACATGATATCTAATAACATGATAGCATGGAAACTTTTAATCATAGCATAATATCTACGCTCACAGCAATGGGAAACTGTATCTATGTTATGTTAATTTTATATGATAACAATGTATCTAAAGCTAGATATTTTAAAGGAGATATTGGGAAGGCTATCTATTCCCGAGAGCAAATTAAAAAATTGCTAAAGATATGGTGAATAGTAACATAATATCCCTTATTTAATTTGGACTTCTGAAAATTACGGAACCAAATATTATATCCTTCCACCCTTTATTATTCATGAAAAGATGTTCACACTGTTGGACCAGAAATGATTGTTTTCACAACAATTTTAGAGTATACGTACCTCATCAATGGTTTAAAGGCTCTTGAAGCTTCAACGGAATCAAATTCTCACCGTTGTCGTGATGGTCAATGCTAACCAAAAAGGACGAATAGTCATCCCTTGCTACAAACCATGTGCTCCGTCTGGGCCATGAAATTCATGATTCATAATATTAATTAGTATATGACATATAGTCAATTTACTCATAATTTCGGGATCAACTATTATTTGCCAATAGTTAAAAGAAATTGAACAAACAAGGGAGATAACTCTTTCCTGAATTTTTCTGAGGCGAAAATATTAGGATATCCGCCTTCATTCCTACTTTATTGATTTGTTCATCTCTTTGGTGTATTATATTGGATGTGCGGCCGGGTAAAGTTTTACCGGACCCCACGGTGGGCGCCAAATGTTCTTACCAAATTTTGGTAAGTCTTCCCCATGACAGGTGGGGGTGTACCTGCAAAGACACTCCGACGCTCAAGTTAGAGGCGCAGAGGTAGGAGATAGGTATCACAATTGGGATTAGAATTTCGTACCTTGACAAGGGTGAATTGCTTTGTATTTATAGAAGGTAAATAGATAGATTTGATAGGGTTATTTTCCTATCAAATCTTATCAAATCTCGTTAATTGTGATAAAGATATGTTTATCTTCTATCATTATCTTTTATCTTAATCTTTGCATATCTTATCTTTTAATAAGATATACTTTCCGTTATAATTGCTTTGGTCTGAATCTATTTTCGTTTACTCGGCCGGTCCCTTGACTCGGTGTTGGGCCGAGTCCGAGTAGTACAAAAGGTATACTCGATTTAGAAAAAAAAAAAAACAGACACAAAATAATATAATTAAAATTTTATGTAATTTATATCTCATTTACTTATTTGTTTTATGCTTCAGTAAAACATATTTTAGTAAATGACCTTTAAAACTTTTATAATTTTTACAATTTTATGACACCAACGGATCTATATTTAGTTATAATTTATACAGAAAAGAATTAATGAGACATGGAAAGTGACAAAGCAAGTTTTTTATATTTTAAGAAGACAAATCGAGTAATTGGAAATAAATTTTCAACTTTAACACTATTCTGTATGGTAATGTGTGCATATAGTTAAAGGATTTATTTATTATTTTGTGTAAACATCATTCTTTCCCTACAAAATAAGACTGCTCTAATTTACATGAAAAATGTTACATAAACCCCTCCATGTTATTTACTATATTTAAGAAGAGAAATAAACAGAAGAGAGAAATAAAGATTTAATAAATGATATCATAAAAATTAAAAAAAAAATGATGTGTTAAAAAAATATTTGTAATATAGAGATATTCATATATCATATCTGAGTTTATATTATGAAGGTAAATATACTGCTACGTACTCTCTACACAAGAACAAAATAAGGCAAACAAGAACATAGTAAGAAACAAAAATCCATACTTAGATTTAATTGATTGTTATTAATAAACTACATTATTTCAGCTAAGAAGCATTGGATCTACACCAAGCTCATCCCTTCCACCAATTTTTTTTTTATATGCAGGAATTGAAGACACTACAAGAGAGTTTACAATAACTCACGCATCCTACTCAACTATTTGAGCTAAACTCTGTTTCATACCACCAATTGAGGAAACATTTGGAGATCTAGGAGATAGAGAAGGATAGGGGTGTAAATAGGAACCAAGTATAATTGGTCAGAGAGAGAGAGAGAGAGCTACATGCAAGAAGGGAAGCAATTAATGAAGAAGTGCAATTTCAAGAAGCAAATTGGCGCTGAGAGTCAGTAACTCGAGTGGCATAGTATTTAGCAATGAAATCAGAAGCTTTTCTGTCAATACCAGGTTCTGCAACCCATTGTTCTCTGTCTTCATCACTTGCAAACATCCTTCTCCCACTGCTGGCACTACTACTACCTTCCAAATAATCATAATCGCACCTGCTTCCACATGAGAAACATGACTTCAACACCCCGCAAAAGGGGAGAGAAAATGACCTCTTGGCTCCCATTGTCTCTTCTCTCACACTCATATTTTGAATGATATATATATATATATCCAAGTGTCACTATAATATAACACTCACAACCCCTTCTAGTAGTTTTTACAAGGATGTTGTTTAGTTAAGCTTTAAGCTAAAGTGTTTTTGTGTTGAGTTTTCTACTTATTTTGGTTGTAACTTGTAAGTAACATACACTATGCTGTTCTATTTATAGAGTAGCAAGCTGTGTTCACATGGTTATGCCAGAGCACCTACTATTTTACGATCAAAAAGTAGGGTACGGGTTCCCTGAATTCACTGATAAGAATATGGTTTATCGTGAATATTATAAAATTCCAAAGAAGCATAAGCATTCTCTTCCCCTCCTTTCCAATTGTCACGCAATTGTGCCCAACTTTGCCTTTTGTTTTTATCATCACTTTGCTTCCCTTTCAAAAAATATCATCACTTTAATTTGCTTTTAATTTTTTTTTTGTTATATAATTAATGCTTTTAGAATCAGTATTAGACATCCTTTAATAATTTTATGGTAACGGTTCGGGGATCAGAATGAATGAGAAAGAGGCCAAAGAGAGACTTAATACTAAACAAAAGCCTTTACCTATAGAACTTTAAGCTTAGAAATAGAAAAGGGAAAATGAATAAATCCACATGTTGCGTGGTTATCCATGGAAATTAATATAAATAATTGAGAGGGTTCCTTCTAGCTCAATGTAGAATTTAAAATAACAATTATTTGTTACGTTAGTGTTGAGATTCCTTTTAATTTATGAAGCATTATAAATAAGTGATCGATAATTAATTAATTGATCATTGTGTGCATATCAAAATTAGTGTGTAACTCTTGAAAGAGTACTACTGTTACGATTAATAAAGGATGGTCAAAGATAGTGAATGTATTTGGATGGTAGACAATTAATATTCACTTTTAAGAGTTATATATTCATTGATGGAGTCACCCTTGTATATAAAGGGAGAACTTGTGAAGAATCCACCCTATTAAAAAATCCTCTTAAGAGAAAGTAAGTAATATTTCTACCATTATTGCTAATAGTTGAGAGCGGAGAGATCTTGTGTACATCATTAGATAGTGTGAGATTCTTTGAATGGTCTTCTTGTAAAAGAGACAAGTTTTTTAATCTTATTTTTATAGTGGAAATCTTTATTGAACTAAGTTATTCCATAGTTTTTCTTTACTCACGTTAAGGCTTTACTCAAACAATATCTTGGAATTATTCTTCTACTCTTTATGCTTATTTTTGCCTACTCTGTGTTCATAGATAAGAGAATTTGGTCGGTTAATTCCCAACTAGAGAATGAATGAATTTGAGTGTTGGAGTAGAAAAATTGGTTGTTATTTAGAATGTTAAAAAAAAAAAAAAAAGTATAAAAGAGAATTGGGATGTGTTCAAATTGGCCCAATCTAAAGAAGCAGAGAATCCTCATAATGGGCTGAAACCCACACATTACAGACAAAATTTATCGTTCTTCTTGAAGAGTTTCTTTTTGCATCCCAATTTTCTCTAACTACACTCCTTAATGGTTAAATAACTACAATCCCATTTTTCATGAATGAGTATCATCATAATTTTATCTATGAAATTGCAAAGCGTCAGGAGGTAATAGAGTGCCATCCTTAAAAAAGACATATAAATGCATAACAAATAAATAAAGTTATTTAACCACCATATTCAATATAAAGAATTCAGCTTAACAACACAATAATGCACTATATTATACTTCTACAAACTGACAACTGTAGAAAAACCAAATGAAGATGACTTGAATGAGATAACTGTGGTCAACAACCTTAAAGAGGATAAATGATCAAGACTGTGTTATATCTTGAAGCAATTACATAATTCGACCATATCCGGAATGGTCATTTACTTATCTAAATGTGCCTTCATGTACTGATAAAAAAGGTGACATCATGTAGTTGATAACAAACAAAGATGTCTTTTGTTTAGATATTTCACTTAATTATTAGTGTCGAAGAGTTTAACATATTCAACATAACATTCTCTAATAAAATCAAAACGGACTTGAATCCAAAAATTCTCACCCTTACCAAGCAATATTGCAATTGCACGATAATTACAATTTTTTTCTACTTTTAATTCATATCAACAATGCGATCAATATATTGAGGCATTTGAAGTAAAAACTGCTCTAACAATAATACAACTCTTCTGTAGTTATTGTCATAGAATTATTTGCAAGATTAAGATGGAGGTACTATGTTATCCATAACAGATTGAAATTCGTCAACACATTCAAAAATCACGTTTAGTCCATGTGCATGCCCTTGGTACTCCCTTTATTCTGACCTTTTTCTGAGGTGAAAATATTTCCCGACATGAAGAATAACACCAGGTGCGATCATGCGCTTATTTCATGTCAACAACTTAATAACATGACATGTTACACCCAAGTTAGGATTAGCCGCCACTAATTTTGCATCTATAGGTGGATTAAGCTTCGTCATGCATGCATCCTTGATACTCACACTCAGAGACGAATTTTAGGGGGGCTAGCAGGGGCTTTAGCCCCACTCCCTCAAACTTCTTGCAAATATATATATAATAATATATTAATTAATAATATATATACTACTTTCAGTAATATATATATATATATATATATATATATATATATATATATATATACTAATTAGTAAATATGATAATATATGTTATTATTGATTATATACTAATCTTTTTAATAATATATGTTGTCACTAATTATAATCTAATCCAAAGAGATATATATACTAATTAATAGATGATAAGATTTAAAAAAAAAAAAAGATTTGATAAGAATGATGACTTTCCATCAATTGTTATTATCTTGGCTAACTATGTTTTGTGTGTTATTATAAGTCTCATTTATCTATTTATATATCTAATTATTAACATTATATTATAAACATATTTAAATATATTGTATATAATTGTTATAAAATTTGATAATTTTTAGTTATTATTATATTTGGTGAGTTTGTTTTTTTTTTATTGTAAGATTATTTTGTGAATTTTGTTTGATTATTATTGTGCCCGTGAGACAAAAAAGTCTTTCAAAACTTGAACAAGATTAGTATGAGTTATAAATACATGTATTTCCTTTTTGTATCATTTGATATAAAAATCAATTTTAATTTTATGTGTAAAACTAATAAATAATTTTGTAAAAGTCATTATTTATTAAATATTTATTTGTTAGAAGTTAGATTTTTAAATAATTAAAGTAAAAAAAAAATTCCAACTCCTTTTGATAGTTTCCTAGATCCGTCCCTGCTCACACTCAAGCACAGGACTCAAGCTCACTGAAATGCAATTTCATTTCCACTATCAAATACCAACAAGCAAAATTAAGTGTTGCTTCACTGTTGCGTCGTGTTCGTGTTCAACGCAAACACAAAACACACACTAAGTCTTAAAATATGAGTTTGAGTCTAACTTAAGTCTATAAAACTAACTTGTAACTTCCATTTATATGCTCTGTCTTGACACTATTTCTAATTGACGTGAAACTTAAGTTTTTTTGGGTACTAAGAATTAAATAAATATAAGAACTTAACCGGTTCATGTTCAAAAGCAATATTAATCATGCAGTTCGGAGTCTTCGGACAATACTATTGGAGTTCAACTGACATAAATGAAAAACAGAAAAAACCGCCATATCAAGTTTAATATGTTTACAGCTCATCAAATTAAATGTTCTGTAGTCTACATGCAATGAAAGATGAAAAATGCAATATGCGCAAGAAAGAAATCAACTTATTGTTAAATCAATGATAAAAATAATATAAGATAACCTTGAACAATATTTTGCAATATTTACCAATATATACGTGGTATATATCTTCTTTTTTTTCTTTTTCAATTTGAGTGTTATACATGAAAAATTATAAAATGAATTAATCTCACGATAATATAAATATTTTGGTTCAAAAAATAAAAAAAAAATATTTTGGTTCAAACAATATTACCTCTTATAATTAAAAGATACGCATGTGGTACTACTAAAGAAAAATTCTACGTTTGCCTTTCTGTGGATCAACCCCCCTGCCCGGTCCAAAAAATTACTTCTGCTCTCTTTCGATGAAAGTACCAAACCAACATTCTTTCAATCAACATGAACCAGTTGATCGTGATAATTGAAATTATTTTTTAATTTTTTTTGCATAAATTTATAAATTATAATATTCTCATGTTGACTTGATCGAAAGGGCAAACATTATATATATAAAGAAAACTGAACTGATAGGAGATAGCAAGAAAGAGATCGCATCCAATGTATTATGTATATTCCGTACTGTCGAATGCCCTTCTTCAGTTCTTCACATGAAACTACGCCCCTTCAACGTGATTTTGCCGGATTGAATTTTTATTTTATTTTATAATAATTAAAAAAACAAAATGCGTTTTCAAGAAACTATTTAGTAAATTTGTTCTAATTTATCATATTATATTATAAAATAAGGTTTTGTTACGTCATTGACAAGTGTACCAAGTCGTACAAGTACAAGTAGTATAAAATGGAAAGTCCAAGTATCGTATCCACGTGGACTTGTTCAATAATTGGCTATTTACACACTTTTTACTCACTAGAGAAAATATAAAGCGAACTTGAAGTATCAATGATTGAAAATAAAGATAAAATAGGAACTTTGGAAATAAAGCTAACGAAAAGAGTTTTTGTCTTCAAAGATTCAAGTTGTGAAAAAACATTACAAGAAACGATGATAATAAATGTTGGGGTTTGACTTCACTAAACCACTCCCTCATACATACACAAGCTATTAATCAATGTTTATCATTTGTTTGTTATCACCAACTCATAAAAATGCTCAATCCCTAATTCCTTACAAAAATAGCCTAAGTTCCTTGACTAAACTACCAATCCCTTGCATAGCTTAATCAAGTTACTTGCTTTAAGAAAATGAGTTAAAGGTGATTAATGGACTTTGTTCTATTCCTAGAAACAAGACCCATTAGGTGCTCTTCTCCCATTCATAGTTTAAATATATTTTCCAAAAATATATTTTCCAATCGCATTTAAATCATAAAATCAAGCAAAGGGTGATCAAGGCAAAGCAAGCATTAAGCAAAGAAGAAAGCACATAACGATGAATAATAAACATGTATTAATAACTCAAAAAGATATACATGAGTTTGGATTTAGTTACATCAATTAATCAAAATATAGTTTGAATGTAATACTATATATTGGTAAATATTGCAAAATTATAATTCTAACATTATTATAAATTAATCAAAATAATTAACTCAATAAACAAATATTGACTGTAATAGTTAGAATTAATCAGTTATTATAATTATTTCAAATACTTTTTTTAATTTAAATATATAAAAAATATTTATACTGTATATAAGTTCTCTCATGCGCATATATTATCTTCTTTCATATTAATTTTTTTAGTTTACTATATATATATATATTCTCTTTTTTACTAATTAGTTCATCTTTATACTTTATATATTTTTTGGTTCAATTTATATTGTTTTTCATAAATATTTCTTTCACTGTTATTGAATTCTTTTTATTTTAAAGTTTTATCTTTTTTTTTATCTTCTTTCTTTAAAGTAAACATTTACTTTTTCTTCATTTTCTTTGAAACATTTAGCTTATGAAGTTTGCTTGGTTGCTCTATTTCGTATCTTTGACTTTTTTTTTATACATATTATTTTTCTTCTTTCTTAGAGGTATCCTTGTATTAATATTTTAAGTAATTTTTTAAAATTAAATATATTTACTTTTTATTAATCTTTTTAAGATAAGTTTCTATCTTTTTTATTTTTTTTAGTAAATTATATAATTCTAATCAATTATATTATTATAATATGAATTAGTTAACTGTTATAAAAATTAATTAATATTTTTAATAATTATAAGAAATGAGAATGTGAATAGATAGATAGATAGATAGAGAGAGAATATCATACGAGAATGGTCTTCTTATGTGAAAATAAGAATAGTTAATTTCAATCGTTAGATTAAAATAGAAGGTCTAGATTAAAATACTTAAAATTGAAATTAAAACCTCATATAACCAACAGATTCCTAAAAGATTTACCAAATAAAAAACAAATTTATAAAAGATTTTAATTATCATTAACCCCGTTACCATCACCACCATCGTGACCACCGTCACCACCACTGTCATAACCATCGCTTCTACCAACCTTCATCTTGACCGCCACCCCTGCCACAACCATGACCATCGTTGCCACCACAATCACCATGACTATCGCCACCACCATCACCACCATGACCGATGATAGTGATCACAATGGCAGCACATGGTGTTAAAACATCACCACCATTGTCATGATTGGCATTGCTGCCACCACCGCCATCTATTTTGTATCTATTTTTTTTTATTTTTTAATGAAACTATATGTCTATTTTATGCAACATATGTTTACATTTTAGAATATTTATATAAAAGGGAATCTTATTTATTCTGAACCCATAAAATGTTAGGACTGAGCTTTAATTATTATATTAATCAATAACCGAGCCATTTGGAGATAATGGTTGCTGCGAGAAGAACTGTAAAGTTCAAAGCAGAAATAATGCCGTACCAGGATCTAAAGTCAGCACTTTTTCTGAATAAGGTACGTAGAGCATGTATCAAAATTTTATGCCGATAAAGGCTCATTATCAATCCTGTTAGATCATATAACCTTTCAAGTTAATTTAAATATATTCAAGCTTGATAGCATGAACTTATATCCTGATTGCTAAGTGCATTCGTACATCACACCAAAAAAAGGCATAAGATCTATTTGGGAAGAAACAAAATTTTATTTTTAAGGATTACATATTTACATTATTAATAATCACATAATTATTTCGGCTACTAAGTCCTAAACAACACATCACTACTATACCAAATGAGGGAACATTTGGAAGGTTGGAGGAAGAGTTGAGGAAAAAACAATACACACATTATATAGCTAATTGCATGAATGGTTATTAAGCTAGGAGGAAAGGCAATTAATTTCAAGATGCAAATTGGTGGTCAGAGTCAGTGACTCGTGTGGCATAGTACTTAGCAATGAAATCAGAGGCTTTTCTGTCAATACCAGGCTCAGCAACCCAATGTGGTCTGTCTTCATCACTTGTAAATATTCTTCTGCCACTGCTTTCCCAGTACTCATCGTAGTACTTGCTTCCACTTGAGAAATAGGCCTTGAATACGCTGCTAAAGGGGTTACAAGATGATCTCTTGTTGGCTTCCATTCTCTTCTTTTTAATCTCTTTTCTTTTCATGATGTGCAAGTTAACAAGAAGGGTCACTGTCAACAAACACTCACAAGTCACAACCCCTTGTACTTTTTTCAAGGATAATTGAAGCTTCTGTGTTTGTGTTGAGTGCTTTGCTTATTATCTCTTGGTTGTAAGTCATAGGATAGGATATGCATGGAGCTCTTCGTATTTATAGAGTGACAAGTCACATACATGGTTAATTATATGATCATATCACCTATTGTATAATTTATTACGATCAAAAAAGAGGATAAGGATCGATTCCCTGAAATCAATGGTAACTGATATATGAAACTCGAAAGAAGCATAATGGTTCTCGTCCCCTACTTTTTGAACTCTCAAGTAATACTTCTCCCCTTGCTAGGTGACACAGTGCCCAACTGTGCTTTTGTTGATTGTTGTTACTATTATATATCACTTTGTTTTGTTTTCTGGACTAATCCTTCATTTCTTTATATAAATAATGCCTGCAAAATCAGAATATAAATATAATGCAACAAAGTGAACCATTAAACCCAAATTAATATATAAATCAATTTAATTGGTTGAATTTAGATTATCATGCATGCTTATCAATTAATTCAATCCTATGAACATTCCCGATGATCAATCTTGTTGTGTAGTTTACAACTATGTATTGAAACAAATTCAAATTTTATTAGTATGTCGGCATGGTACAGTTTTCAACGAAAGACAAGTTAATTAGAAACAAAAACCCTTTATCAATGATATTATATAGTATACTTCCAAAGGATGAACTTTTAACAAAGGTTGAGAGAAAAATTTAACACTAGACCATGTTGGGAAGTGTCGAAACAAGTACCCTTAATAAGTGTAATGGTCATAAAAGATACTGTGTCCAATGCCATGACATTGCTGACATTGGCACTAGCATTGTTACCGTCTTCATCGACACTATTGTCACCACTATCAATCTCATCACTGTTCTTGTCACTGTTACTGTCACCGTGATCACCATTATATAAACACGTCCTTAAACTAATTTTAATAGGATAGGAAATTTTTAAAACGAATTTAATTTGAAACTAATATAATTAAAGAAAAAACAAAAACTAAAATTTTAAAAACTAAAATCCAGTTTTAGTGGTTTTAAACTTTGCTAACAATAGGATACCATCTACGTTAGAAGTAACATAATTAGCCGGTTTATACTACTAACATATGTCCCTCAAAATTGCTAATTAAAGCCTTTTTTCTCTAGTAGTGATTAATAAACTAAATCAAGAATATCCAAGATTCAATAAAATTTATTCAACCCCAACAAAGGGGAGTTTAGTTAAACGTAGAAATAACAAAGAAGCAATAAAGAGAAGGGAGAGAGAACAAAAACTCCAAAGACAGAGGAAGAAATTCGAGTTTCCATTCTTGTTTTCTGGTGTCCGTGAAGCTCAGAGTGAGAGAGAGAGAGAGAATTAAACTCTACAAAATTCCTCGTAAAAAGTAATAAGATATCCAAAAACAAAGGAATAGTGACTTTTTATACACAATTGGGGTGCCCAACATCCTCTAAATGAACATTACAATGTCACGTGTTGGTTGGGAATCGAGCACTCAAATTTTTTTCCGGTGCTTGAGCACCAAAGTGGGTGTTCAATGTACACATTTTGTGCCCAACCTTGTCTAGAATATATGTGTCCTGTTACATCAAACACAACCTATACTAACTTATTTACTTGTTTGTTGTTACAAAAGTGTGAGTAAATTTTTTGCGTTTATTTCAAAACTTATAAATACAGAATTCAGGATGAGATAAAAAGATAAATAAAACATCATTAATGAGTAAAAAAAATCTTTATAGATAATTACTTAAAGAACCATGATCAATTTTAAATATACATCAATTCTAAATATAAAAACAAAAACGGAGTTTAACAGAAAAAGAAAAATAAGTATTAACTGAGTTTAATGGTAATGCACTGACAGTGTAAAATATTTTTACACAATCATCCAATCACAAACCACCATTTACATGACTTTTAAGGTAATTTTGTAAAAGTCAACACACTTACCATAAATGGTGGATTGTGATTGGATGATAGTGTAAAATACTTTTACACTGTTAGTGCATTATCCTGTTTCTCATTAACTATTCCCAACCCATACATAACCAGTACATATTCACAATCTTTGAAATATCTACAGCAGCAAAGAAACTTGATCACTAGGTATGATTGTCATTTTCACCTATCCATCCATCAAGTACATACATAATAACAAGAGATAGAGGAGTGAGAATTTAATTTCAAACTTATCTACATATTGATGGTAGCACAGACTACCATCAATCATACAATTGACTATACTTTATGGGAGAAGTGGAGAACCTAGTGTTTATCTAGTTTTGCTATTTCTACCCTTTAGACTCTATATGGATCCATACCTCCAGCTTGGAAGTAACGGGGAGTCCATACGCCTCTACAACATGGTAAAAGTCTTCATCTCTCACAGATGAATTTAAATTCTCTCAACTTAGGACACCCATAGTTTTATCTTGAGGCGTACTTTCGCACTAATCATTGGATTGCTTAGCAATAGTCAAGTTATCAAGCTTGGTTAGATATATAGAAATCCCAGCACAAGGTGCTGCCTTGGCCCTTAATTAGGTTCTCCATCACTCGACACCTTACTCCCAAGACCTTCGTCAGTGGGTTCCTGTCGTTCATTCCTCAGCTTACTAAGATGTGACTTTCACAGTATGGTCACATGCCACTCCATGCCCCTCACTTAACAGTACTTTCATCAGAGTAACTACTCATCTTTTAAGGCAATGTCTAACAGAGATTCCTTTGGTCTTAGTAGTTTCAGTGATCACCAGTACATACTACCATTCTCTCTCTCTTCCTTAAAAGTAGAGATTCAATATTAACAACATTAACAATCCATAGTATACAATATAACAGTAGTATTATGCTCACTAATACAATAGTTAAGCATCTAATTCTATAATTCAAGTAAATATAAAAATAATTGTAATTTATTACTAAGACTACTGACTTTACATATTATGTTTAAACATATTATGACTCACAATACACATTTAGATACTGACTTTACATTTATAATATATGTATATATTTTATTGCTTAAAGAAAAACAAGCCAACTTCCTTGAAACATTATAACAAGAGTTTGACATTTATAGAAAACTAGATTTAAACCCACACATTGCGCGAATGATTTAATCGTCACTACTGCAACAAGAGCCTTCTACATTGGTTATTTTGGGGATTCTACATCAATTGTATAACCAATGTAGATCTTGCCAATGTAGAAAGTAAACACCTTCTACAGCGGCTAAAATATAATCGATGTAAGAAGGCCATATTCTTCATGAATACATTGGTGCAAGACTACATAATGGTTCCCAAATTGTTCTCCAAATCTAAAATGCACACAAAGTTCGTGTTAATTAATTAATAGACATAACATGTTGAAGTGATGAAGTTTGTGGAAGAGGTGTGTGCATTATGAGCTAAGCAAGATTTGCAGTTGCTAAGGAAGGTTTGAATAAAACACTAAGTAGTGAGCAAAATGAGACGATTAAGTTCAATGAGATCTAGTCCAAATCTAGCTATCTCCGAGTTGTAGACTTGCAGCAAGAACCAATTTGAATTGTGAAAATCGCACGTTTCGGGCAAGATTCCAAAGAAAATTGTGATTTCCTTGTGAGAACGGAATGCTTCGTGCCAGTCATAGTTGGCTTCCCTACCAATGTAAAAGGAATGCCTCTCTAGTTCTCGTTCTACAACAAGGAAAATGTTTAGATGGAGAAGAAGAGTTCTTACCTGGACACAAAAGACTAAGAAAGTGGCAATGTGGTTGATTCGCGAATAGGTGGTGGTTGTTGATTGGTGAAGGTTTCAAAGCGAGGGAGAACGAGTAGAAGCAGACGAATGAGTTGTGGAAGGGGCACTAGTTTCTAACAAAACTGAGTTGTAGGGATTTTAAAAGCTCTTTTACATCAGTTCTAATTTGAATCGATGTAAAAGAGTTGTGCAAAAATGCCACCACACTTTTTTAACATTACTTCCCATATATTCGATGTAAAACGACATAATGAAATGTATTTTCCACAAGTGTGTGATAATAAGAAATATTCATTTTTTTGTTCTTTTTAATTAGTTGATAACATAAAACTTACCTTTTAAAAAATTTATAATTCAACATGAGCACAAGATAACAATTTTGGTACTATGTCATAACATTATTTAATAATAAATTTATTTTAATTATCTTAACAATATACTTCTTTTTAGTTTGTACTACTTTAAATAATTGTTTCTCCTAAACTTTATAAATAAGAAAATTACTCATAATTTGTCGTTTAAACATTAATTGCTACAAAAATTTTAAACGAAAAATACCTTGAATTTTGTCTTTTATATTGGAACACCTAATTAAAATTACCTTTTTGTTTTTAAAATTATAATTGACAACTAAGGAAATTATAATTTCTGCCAGTATTAGTAAAAATGATATAATTATATGATTTTGTTTTTGTTTTTGTTAAGGCAACCTAGAAAGGAATGAGTTTGGAGATTGTAATATTTTTTCTTCAATGCACTAAAGGACTACTTGGTTCAAATGAAGGGAGGGGAAGGGAGGGATTTTAATGGATGGGAAGGAAGGGGAAGGGAAGGGAGGAGAGGGATTTTGATTAGACATTATGTTTGGTTGAAAGAAGGGATGGGAAGGATTTTAATGGAGGGAGGGAATGTAGCACTCTCCTTGTTTAGTTCACAACGGGAGGGGAGGGGTTTTAAAAATTAATTTACTTTTGTATCCTTATTTTAAATTCTAAAACATAAGTAGGAATATTTTAGTCATTATAGTTGAAATGTTTTAAATTCTTTTTCCCCCCTCCAAATCTCTCCAATATTGGAGGGGGAGCAAAAATTGGACGATGAGGGTTTTTGCTCCCCTTGATTCCCCTCTCTTACCCTCTTAAAAATTGAAAAAAACAACAAAAAAGTTTATAAAACCCCTCTCCTCCCCTCCATATCCCTCCAACCAAACACTATGTCATTGTAAAGATGTGAAAGTTACGAAGTGTTGATGTAACATTTTGGTTCTTTAGTGGTTGTTTCAATGATGCATTAATTGCAATGATGTGAGTTACGGAAGTTTTAATGTCAAATAAAAGTTATTGAGAGGGTGAGAGTTGGGAACTGAAATAGACATTGTAAAGGTGTTTGGTAAAAGGAGAGATGAGAAATTAATATGGAGAGGCAAAGGATGACACATCAACAAAGCATGTGATGTGGCCAAAAATGTGATATTGATGTATAAGAGTTCTCTTCCGCAGCTTAGGATTTATATATTATAAATAGATTCTAGGGTATATTGTAAAGACTTAGAAAAAAGTTATGACAAAGTATAAGATGAAAACCACTGGAATTGTGATTATGATCATGATTATGGTGGGCTTCACGCAAGGTGATTACAATCCTCCATTTGTTGAAATTGAGCCAAATAATGTGCTTAGTAAATTCAATATATGTAAAACACTGTGTTACATAAAATGCACACCTTCAACAACATATCCATTTTTGTATCAAGTATGTCTTAATATGTGTTTTGAAAAATGTCGACATAAAAAGCCTATTGATGCTGTCTACAATTGTATTACTGGTTGTGGCTTCACCAAGTCCATTGACGACAACATTGGTATTCATTCTCTTACAACATTGGTCTCTTTTTATGGTTTTATAGTTATTCTTTATAAGTGGTTTAATTATGTTTTTGATAACTAACTTTATGTGTCAGATGTTCGTGGTCTTACAGCTTATGCGGTAGATTCTTGCTTGCAAAAGTGCCAGAATAAGTAATAATTTGTTACAAGAATGTTCATGAAAAATGTCATTTGGAGAAATAATATTCATGAATGATTGTAATAAAGTAATCTTAATAAATGAATAACATAAATTCTGTATTTTTTGCAAATCGTTTGTTCAATTATCTCCCTTTATTTTTCTTATGTTCCTTTCATATGTTAGCGAATATGCTTCCATATCAAATTAGTGATGGCACTATAACAAGTTATTAGATATATATGAAAAATGTATGTGAAAAAAATATTGATGACCAAAATATCAAAAGCTTCAGAAATTTTTTTATGAGCTTGTCCCCACACTCCATATAATAAATCTAATTGGATTTTTTTAATAAAAATGTTCACCCTTGTATAGAATTCTTCACTATGCCAAAAATTGAATTAACTGACGTGTTTTTTATGCACTCAGTGTCTATTGTCAGAGAGCGCTTCTTAAAAAGCACTCACTAAGGGAACACTTGAAAAAAACAGCCTGCATATAGTTCCAGGATTCAGAAAAATACTAAAGCTAGGGTCAAAACTTTGAGAACAAAGCGTGCTCTTCTTCATGGCTCCTAATCCTAAGCGAGGCAAACAAACATTGACATATCGCCAATAGCAAAGTGTGTTGAACATGATGTTAGGCTTAACGAAAAAATTCAAGAACAAAATCAAACAAATTACACAATAAATAAATAGCTTGAATAAAATTGAGAAAATTGACAAATCCATCAAAGAGATATGCAAATCTTGTATGTAACAAAATCAAAACAACAAAGATCCATACATATATCATCATAATTCATGCTCACCAAATGTATAATCAAATTTGTTAACACATGCAAGGAATTTAAACTAAAAATGAAAGAGAAACTACATTTCTACATCCATTCCTTTTTAAGCTCCAAAACTAAATGAATCTAGAGAAAGAGTACTAGATTTAAGGAATCCTCGCTCAAATGCACACGACAGAGGGAACAACGAGAGTGGCGAGGTCATGAAGGGAAAAAAGAAATGAATTTGGTGGCTTGAGAGTTCTCCTGGTCATTCAGGAAGAGATCCTTGAGGACATGAAATGCATCATGGAGGCAAACAACGACAACGCCAAGCATGAAAGAAAAAACAAAAATAGAACCAACACTAGCGAGGAAAATAATGAAGACAACGAGCATAGAGAGAGTTATTAGACAAAGCTTATTTAAATAAGCACTCTCTTAAAGTTCCATGTCTTATAATAGAGCACATGCATATTTAATTAATCGTTGTATAAATGACGTTGCCTACATGTGATTTTAGCGTAGTGATTATGTTTAAAAAAATATTTTAATGAACTAAACAATATAACTAATATATTAGAAACAATTTTTTTTTATGTATAATGTTAAAATGGTATATGGTACTTGCAAGTAGTATAGTGCATATACTTTGTGCCACCAACCAATATTGTTAGGTAGAATTTGTCTAATTTCATTTTGATTTGTATAAATGGTTGTTGTGATAACTTGCAAAAGAGACTGAATGAGAAAAAAAAAATAGAGAAATATTTGTAGGGTAATACTATTATTTTTATATAGTATAGGAGAAGTTCCTTTATAGCTTTAGAAAAATTTACCATAATAGGAGAATCTCATTGAGTTATATAGTTGTTAATGTAACACTGTGATTTTTCATAATGTATGTATAAGTGTTTGATTCAAGATACAAGAGGAAATAAATCTATATTTATGTGTTTAAATAATTTAAGTGATAAAGTATGTGAATGATCTATGAGTTGTTTTGGGTTGTCTTGATACCCCTTGAGGTCAAATCATGGTGAAAGTTGAGTGATAGAGGGAAGTTTCTAGCTTATGGGGCTTAAGCGCGGGTAAAACTGAGCTTAAGCGTGAGTAGGCTTAAGTGTGGTTTCACCTGAACTTAAGCGTGAGTGTCAGAGGGGATGAAATGGGTCTTTGGAAGTAGCGCTTAAGCGAGATTTAGGTAGCGCTTAAGCTTAAGCGTGAGTAGGCTTAAGCGTGGTTTCACCTGAGCTTAAGCGTGAGTGTCAGAGGGGATGATGTGGGTCTTTGGAAGTAGTGCTTAAGCGAGGTTTAGGTGGCTCTTAAGCGAGTATCTCGTGGACGGATGGGTATATAAAGAGGAAACTTCTTTTCCTCGTTTTTCTCTTACTCCTCTCATGTTCGAGCTCTCTTTCTTCTTCTCTCCTTCCTTTTTCTTCTCTCACCCATGGAATCTCTTTGAGCTAAGGCTTGAGCCCTTGTGGCAGCTGTTCCTCCCTCTCTTCTTGAGCTTGGTTGAGCTCCTATGGAAGGTGAGCCCTCTTCCTCCTCTCCCTTCTTTCCTTTGTTCAACCCATGATGGGTTTTTGTTGTAGTTTCTCTCTTGAGTGATGTTTTTGGTTTTGATTCCATGGGTATGGTGTGATGGTGCTGTTGAGTGGGGGACATTTTTGGTGGAGCTCAAGGTTCTCTTCTTCTCTCCTGTTCTTCAAAGAGTCTAGCTTGGGAACGCTTGTAAGGTAAGGGAAGCTTGCCTCTATGATTGTTCTATATTTGTATGTATTTCAAACTTTTTATGGTGTTGTTTCGATGTTGTTTGGTATGGAAATGAGTATTTGTGTGTGGGATTCGAATTGGGTTTGATTTGGAAGCCATTGGAGATGAATTATGTTATTTTCGAAGTTCTGCAACCCTGTGTCGCTTAAGCGAGGAGTTACTCTCGCTTAAGCGAGACAAGTTGTAAAGGAAATTATGTTACTGATTTTGGGGCTTAAGCGAGGGTAAATCCAAACTTAAGCGAGAGTGGGGCTTAAGCCCAGATTGACCCAGGCTTAAGCGCCACAATTAGAATAGATAAAGTTTGTTCTGGAAATGGCGCTTAAGCGAGATTTCTTGTAGAATACTTCATAAATGGCTTCTAAATGCAAGTCAATTGGAATTTCTTCTATTGTATAAGGATAATGAAATGATACAAATGGGTACTAGTTATATGATAGGAAATCCACATTTGCTAAGAACTGACGATGTTGTGAGATGGATGAATGACATGTTGAATTATAAATGATTATGTTAAGGTATTTATTTGTACATGAAGAAATATAATTACTATTTGTTAAATGTGATATTAAGAAGATTATGATGTTTTGAGAAATTGAAATGGAATGTGATGAGATGATGGTATCTATGATATGTTTGTGAAGCTATGTGTTGGAACCATCCCTATATGTTAAAAAGGAGTTAGTTATGACATTTGGGAAGATTTTTATAGAAAAATGGTATACTTGGGAGGGTGAGTTTCACGCCAAAACTCTGGCCCACTAAAGCTACCCGGGGGTCTCGCCTAGTGGGATATCTTCCTAAGTACCACCCTTATGTTTTGACTTTGAATGGCGTGTTGGAGTGTTGAGAACTACTTTCCAAGAGTTGAGTGACCCTTTTAGTATATAGGGGATGGATTGTTGTCGTGGTTGAGAATTGTGGATTGTTGGGATATATTTGGACCCTTAAGTCAGGCCACTGGAGATTGCGGGTACGGAGGTGTCGTATCTAAGACTGAAAGGGGCTCTAAATATGTTTTGCCGTTGGAATACGGTGGGTACACAGTTGGTGCATAGAAATATTTCAAATGTTGTATTTGCATAGATGGTGCATAGGTGTGAACAGTTGGTGCACAAGCATATGAGTAGGCACGTAAGTTGATGGTGCTTGGTAGGCTCTCAACGTAGTGCTGGAGGTTTTCGTGGTGGCTAACGGGAATGAGCCTATAGAATAGACAAGTGGGCGAATCCCTATAGATGTAAGGTTTTGCAAACCTACAGAGGTAAGCCATTACCCACACTTGTCTATTTTCGATAAAACCACACTTCCTGAATGAGGGTCAGGCCAAGAGACTCCCCGAATGGTTAGAGAGTGCGACTATGTTAGGGGATGAGGCTTATGAGGGACCACTCATATGATGTTGAAACTCCATGGAGTAGAGTCAGTCTTGTTGACTGAGGTTGTCTAATGGTTTATGTTGTACATCACTTTGTGATGAGGGATGTTGGTGATTGTATTATGTTGAGATTGTGACTTTTGTTGATTGGATATAATCCGTGAGATATGATGATTCATGGTAGTAATTGGTAATAGAGCTATGTTGTTGTTGATTATGTTGAGGATTTATGTTATAACTCTGTCGTATGAATTAGTTGAGATGGTTGAGCCATAATGGTGTTGTTTATTGATGAACCAAGTCTTGATATAAGTTTATGAACTAAGTTTTGTGTAGGGTTTTCAGTTATTATGTATAGTATTATATTGAAGTATACAAAGTTTGGTTCTCTTCCTATTCCTTAATAATTTGGAAATTCACTTATTTACTTATATGTATAGTTTTGTTTGGTAAGCTTACCCTTGCGTTGTTTGCACGTGTGGTTTGTGCCTATGATGATCTCGGACATCGTGTTCGGGGGAACAGATGGCTTTCTAGGTGGATTCTTCCTCTTAAAGGCTTGGTAGATGGTGAGAGCATGGGATTGAAGATGCAATCTCTTCCTTCTTTCCTTTGTTTAGTCTTTTGTATAGAATGGATCAGCATAAGGCTTTTACGTGGTTACCTTGTAAGAGAAGTATGTATATGTGGCTTATGTTTTAAGTTTTGAATTGTTTTTTTTTGTTGGCTTCGAAATTGAGAAAAGTTTATATAGTATTTTCATAATTAAACTAGTGAAAGTTTTTTTTAAAATTGAATAAAATAAAATCCCTTGTTGATAGTCATGTAACGAAGACGGGTCGTTACAGTTAACGAGTTACTTATCTATTTAATAGGCAAAAAGTAGTCTAATTTAACAAAACATTATTTCTTTATAAAAAAATATATTTTTCTAAGGAATATAATTCGACTTTAGAATTTTTTTCTTCATTAAAAAATAAATATAATTGGAAATATGGAATTTTTCAACAACAGAAAAAAGAAAATGTACCTCACAACAAAAAATGAATATTTCTTTGCATATTTTAGATGTTGAAATATTCCAAGATAATTTCTTTTCATCATATTAATTCAGTAATGAAAATTCATTTAGTAAATTCCTGAGTTTTGAAACTTTAGTAAAATAAATAAATAAATAAAAGTTAAATTACCATTTTAGTCTCTAATAAATAAAATTGACATCAATTTGGTCAAAAGTAAATAAATTTTGACCTGAAAACCTTATATACTACAAAAAACAAGGATACAATACGACATGAACATTGAAAAATAATTAACTTAAAAAAACTAGCATTTTAGCCCTTGCAATTCACAAGATAAATATTCATTTTTACGTAACTAAAATTTTATTTTTTTAACTATTTGATAATTTATGCTATCAAAAAACTATTTGATAATTTATTTTAAAAAAATATTAAAATTCAATTTAGAATATATATATATATATATATATATTATATATATATATATATATATATATATATATATATATATATATATATATATATATATATATATTGAAAGAGATAAGTAGTTAAGGTTGTTGTATGTAAAAATAAATGTATAATGAGGAAAAAGAGAATATAAAAAATGAGTTAATTAAGAAAATGGAGAGGGTGAGAGTCTCTCCCAATGTATACTCAAATTTATAATATAGAAATTCTAAATTAATGACATGATCAAATAAAAATTATAGATGATGTACAAAATAGAATTTTGGTTTCTTTTCTATATTTTAGGTTTCAATTTGTTCCCTTAAATTTAAATAGTTTCATTTTGGTTCCTTAGAGTATCTTTATTATACCACATGGATCCTTCTATCAAGTTTTGGCACTAACAGTGTCAATTTTGGCTGATATGACATCTTTACTCTATGCCATATGTCACTAGGTTGACCAAATTAATACACTACTCAAGAAAAAAGTAAAAGTGATTCTAGGAAGAGACAAAATTGCCCGCTTAGATTTAAGGGATTACATTATTAATCAATAACCACATTATTCAGCTAACAAGTAATGGATCCACATCATTACCACCAAATGAGTCCAACTAGTGGCAGGAACCAACCTAATACAAGTGGTCTGAGTAAAAGAGAAAAAAAAAAAAAAAAAGGAGTGTATTATAGCCACTTTCATGAATGGGGAGCAATGAGGAAAGACAATTTCAAGATGCAAACTGGTGCTCAGAGTCAGTGACACGTGTGGCATAGTATTTAGCAATGAAATCAGAGGCTTTTCTGTCAATGCCAGTCTCTGCAACCCAATGTGCTCTGTCTTCATCACTTGCAAATATCCTTCTCCCACTGCCACTGCCTTCCCAGTGGTCATCATAACTATTCCCACTTGAGAAACAGGCCTTGAAAATGTTGTAAAAAGAGCAAGTAGATGACCTCTTAGCTCCCATTGTTTCTTTTCTTCTAATGATATGCAAGTGTCACTCCCAACACTCACTAACAAACAACTCCTTTCTAATATGTTCAAGGATAATTGAGCTCTAAGCTGCTGTGTTAGTTTTGAGTGTTTTGCTTTTACATGCAGCTGTTTGTATTTATAGAATGGCATAAGTCACATGCATGGTTATATTATACCACATCATCCTATCGTTTAATTTTAAGATAAAAAAAGGAGGATAAGGATTCCCTGAAATCACTGATAAGTGATAACTGATAAGAATGGGTTATATCTTATATGATTATAAAACACAAAAGAAGCATAAGCATAACTGATAAGAAAGTTAATTACAAGCAATATGCCTATATCAGTAGTACTTCCATATGATGAAATTTTGTCATGAGGAAAACTTTACACTAGTCCATGTTACTAAGGGCTCTGGGACAAAGTTGATCTCTTTCTTTCCCTAATAATCTTACAAGAATTGCATACCAGGTGCACACTATTTTGCTACAGCTGAGACCATGTAAACTTCATATGCATGAGCAATTGTAGATTTACACCACAAATCAATTCCTCACACTGTACACTCGTTCCAATGTAAAATTTTGGCTAAGATTAATTTGCGCTTACATTCCAAATCACAATCAACAAATCAAAATCGATTCCGTCAAAATTAATTTTACATAAACGTCCTGCACTTCTCTCTACATTCTGATGGTAGCAGGAAGCAAGTCACCACAAACAACCTTCGAAACTTTTTGTACGTTTCCTAGATTTTTTTTCCCCCCATCTTTCTAGCACTTAGACTGTAGCCATTAGCCTTTAATTCATAGCCTTTAGTGATCAGTAGTTTATAAATTCATTAGCAACATAAAAGTGTATTTGAAGCCCTCTTTAAGAAACAATTCAGGTTTATTTCAACGTACTCTTTATACTTTTAATGTTTTTCATTTCATTTGATTGTTTATACACTATAATTTTTCTGTCAAGGGAAATGCCATTATGAATACTAAGGTTACCAAATTAATGCATAATGATGCATTCACTAGTTGGCAAAGGCTTAGATTTCCTGTCCAATCGATTCTAAATAAAGAGATCAAAATTTGGTGTTTTGTTACGGCGTTGTCAATAGCTGCTTTTAATTTCAAAGTCATACAATTTAATTTCTACCCAGAAACACATTAATATTGCATAGAGAAAGACTAATCGGATAGCATATTAGATTTTTGCCCCATTGCATCTGTGTTTTTTAATCATATTTTTAGATATAGAGGTATAAGAGGGAAAAAAACAAAAACATCTTGGCTTCTTCTTTCAAATACGAATACGTATAATATAATTTACCGCATATGTGAACACATCAAGGACCACAGAAGCTAATTAAACTACATTCAGTATGGTCTTTACAACCATTTAGTAAACTAGATGTTTGTTCCAAGCAATTCATTTCCAACTAAAGTAACAATGAAACAAATCAAAGATGCTCTCTACCTGAAATTACTGCATTGCAAAATAATATGAACAACATATATAAGACCTGTATCATCCAAATATAATTGTTGTCTATCCGTCTAGAACAGATAACCCCAAATCAGATTCCATCAGTTTGCAGATGAGCACGTTTTTTCTGGTTCAAGACCAATTGAACAGGCTAAGTAGGAATCTGAAGTGCTGCATAAGAGAACAATATTCCCAAAGTATTCAACAGGGTTCTCAAATGTCATGCTGTATAGGGAAAAAGTGAAACATGAGTGAATTCAGTTGACATTCATCTGTGCTCCAGCTTATAAAGCATATAGTATATATTTTGGACTGAAAAAATGTAGAAAATAGAAACTAAGTTGTTTTAATTGAATAGTATTCCTGGCACTGAAAGCACGTTGTACTAAAAAGCCAGCCAGAACTGAGAACCTTATGATTCCAAGGATAGACATTGATCGATGAGAAAGATGCTGGAATGATGTTACAACGTATGCATGCGGTGATATCTATTATAGTCATTGTGATGTACACTTTGGTTGTGATTCCATGCACCCTTTGCCAATGGTTTTCCCCGAAAAAGCACAGGAGGACAAACTTCCTTTTATGCAATTAACTGTTATGTTTGCACTTACATTGTACCATCCTTACACGTTCATTAATAAGATTCAAAATTTCTAATTGTCAATGTCAATATCATCCAAATGCTGGCTTTTTCTTTTTGTCTAAGGGGAAGTGCCTTACAACGAGAGGGGGGAGGAGATAAAAGAATGGGAAAATGATAGAGTCAAAGTTTCAAAAAATGGGACCAATAATCGAGTATGGATTGTCCAATGGAACAAGTGTTTGCGCCTTTCAGGCTTGACGCTAGCTTAAGAGCAAGCACTCGTGTCTTTCAGGCTTAACACTTGAGAGACTGTGAACTTTCTGATTGAGGTCTCCTCAAGATGAGCAATCTCTGATCATTGGCCCAATAACACTAAACAAATATGCATGACCCCCCTTGGTACGTCATGCCAAGTCATGCATAAAAATCTAATTGAGGTTTCTTGTATTCTTAACCAGCTTTAAGACTCCCTAGAGTCCTTTGACATAAACAGTCCGCAATTGAAAGCGTTAAGATTTTTGGGGGCCCCCACAGCCATAATTGCAGTCATACCAGTCACATTTATCCTCAATTTTCTATATAACATCAAAGATCTTGATGAAACTGCAACCGTGACTGTGATCGCAATTGTTAGAAGATGGGATGTGAAATGGGTATAAGACTGAAAAGAAAAAGGCTAACAGACTAAGCTGTAAAACTGATTAGACTATGCATCAGATGATACAACAGACCATTCAGACGAAGCAACAGATTGAGCAGACGAAGCAAAAGACTATCATTTTTGTTACCAAACAACGTTTAACATTTTTCAGGGACACATCAGCATGCCAATACACATTTAACAGATCGGTAAAATGTGTGAAAATTAAAAAATATGAAGATAAAATATGCAAAAAAAAGTAGGTGACAAAATTTGTAAAATGATTATAATTGAGTGATAAAATATGTAATTAAGTTATCAATTTATGTCGCGTATCTTATCCAATTGAGCTGGCTTGAGGGGACGCTGTCTTGCTTTCAATTCTTTCATTTCTTAGTTCTTACCCTTGATGGAAGAGTAAAATTGAAAAAGATGCAAGTTTATCCTTGGGAATTTGAAGACATCCGATTTTTATAGGAAAAATAAGATAACTTTATCATAACATTTACCCTTAACAATTTTAAATAATTTATCATAACATTTTCTTGTACGTAAAATAAGATAACTTTTAAAATTAATTTAATTAAATTATAGGTTTAATTAAGTTTTAACATTTTTTTACTGTTAATTTTTTTTTTTGTTTTTTTTCCTCTAATAGAAGATTCGTGAGAAAATAAAAACTTTTTCCTATCAAAGCTGCTTTAAATAAATGATTTCATCTTAAACGACAGGTAGGAAATACCTGGGATGATATGATAACTGGATTCGATTTGCTTAATGAAATTGAGATAATTCACGCAATTCCATTTGTTGAATGAGACTGTCATATGCCGAGGTGCTTATTGCGCTGACACCAAATTCTTTTAAAATCTGTTTCGGCAGTAACCCGATTTCTTCCTGCATTGTAACCTGGATTGTAAACCTTGTTTTCATTTTGGCTCTGTTATTGAGGAAGTCAGAACATCTTTGGTCGTACATCACACACACACACGTGATCTGATCCAATTGTCCGAAGCATACTCAATATGTGCATTCTGACATTGTCCTTTTTAACTTTACCCTCACCATCACCATCACTTATAGTGATGCTAACTTCAGTTCTGGTTATGAAGTCTGTGTGTTGGTACTCACCAATGACAAAGCAGAAAATGAATCCCCATCGAGGGGAAGGTGGAGTAGAAGAGAGATCAATAATGATATAATCCTTTCTTGTCTTATACTCCAACCACTCTGCAACACTGCTTCCTGATAATAATTTTCAACATGATGGTTATTTGGTGTAGATAGATGTTGATTTGCAAATTTCATCACGTTGATTTGCACATTCAACCCAATAGCCACTAGAGAATGTTCATCCAAGTTCAAGCAATTCCAGAACTGAACCCATTTCCTGTTTTCTTATAATTGTTCAACAGACGTGGAAGGAAACAATACAGTCTTCAATGATTTGCATTTACTTGCACTTAGAATTTCAAGGGTTGAGGGAAGCTCTGGTAGACTCTGAAGTGATATGCACTCTTGTACATATAGAGTTTGAAGGAACCGGGGAAGCTCTTGTATAGTCTGAAGTGATTTACAATATGAGGCTTTTAGAGTTTCAAGAAACGGGGGAAGCTTTTGTACTGTTTGAAGCTATCTGCAAGATGTTATGTCTAGATGTAGCAGTTGCATAAGATTGTTGAAGCATGAAGGTAAACTCTCAATGGAACTATCACCTAGAAATAGCCCTTTAATCTTGCTTTGATGTCCAAATGATGAGGGAAGTGCTTTGACCTTTGTATATCGCAATGTCAATGTTTTCATATTTTCTGATATCACTGAGAATTCCCTAAGAATGTAGCAAAAATCAAGGTCAAGATAACTGAGACTGCATAAATGGGAATCACTTGCGAGTATGGTAAGGGACCTGCAGTCATTAAGGTCCAATGTCTCAAGTTTGGGCAGAGAGAAAATAGATGGATGCACACTAGTCAAGCTCTCACAATATCTGAGAATCAGTACTTCAAGATTTGTGACTTTTGATAAATCTGGCAGCTCCTTTAAATTCAAAGAGTTCTTGAGGTTAACTTCTTTTAAATTCACCAGATTCTGTAATAAAGTGAAACAAAATGAAGATATCACACACTAAATTAGTTAATCTCGTATTCCTTGAATTAACAGAAAATTGTAACAGTGAGACACATATTTACCTTCACTCCATCCCAAAGTTTTTCCACACTGCTACACTTCAATATCAATATAACAAGTTTTTCAGCTGAAAAACTCTCTGACAAGGATTTTAGAGGGTAATACTTCCAACAAAGAAATCTTAGTTCTGTTGCCGAAAATTGACACCCTTCAGCATCAAGAATAAGTTGATATTGATCATAGCAATCCTCACAATAACTCCTAGAAATTTCCAGAAATTTTAGTCTGCCCATCGTCGCAAATAAGTGAGGCATTAACTTTTGCTTATTAATTGTTTCCAAGTCAATTCGCATGCTTCTAATGGCCTCAGTAACCTGCCATCAATGTAGAAGAAAAATTTAAAACATCATCAAAAATAACATTTCTCACAGAAAATAAATTCAAATATTTTTCAAAAAGGCTTTGACCTTGTCATTTCTCAATGTTTCATAAATGTCAATAGGATCCCACAATCGACTACGGCTTCTAGGGTCTTCAATAGACTCTTGACGAACAATCTCCCAAGCCATTTCTTGTAAACTATCATGCATAGATACAATATTATCCTTGGAGAAAGTTATAAGAGCTTTGTCTTTTAGCCTTCCTAACTCAAAAGCCACCAAATTATCATTTTCATTATCTTTCAATAAGGACTTTAGATAACTCACATCTACCTGTTCATGTCTTCTAAGAAAGAAACATGCTAGATCTAGAAAAATTTATTGTTCTTTGCGATCTAGACCATCGTATCTGAGTTTCATTACTTCATAACTTATGTAGGAGGCATTTTTTTAAGCTTGTCTAGCATACTTTCCCATTCTTATTTTTTCCATGAAGAAGACCAGCCAAAACTTTAACAACTAATGGAATGCCTTGGGCATAATCGACCACCCTATTTGATAGTTCATTATACTCCCTTTGATTATCACTTTGACTAAAGGCATTCAAATTGAAAAGTTCATGTGCTTTATCAGAACTGAGTTCTCCAAGCTGGTATGTTTTATTGACTTTGTTAGCCCTAAGCACTTGCTAATCTCTCGTTGTTACTATTATTCTACTACTTGTTTTAAAATTATCAAGAGTTCCCAATAGTTTGTCCAGGTGTTCTAAATCATTCACTTCATCGAGAACAATAAGAACCTTCATACAACTAACTCTCCTAACAATATCTTCAGACAATGAATTTGGTGTGTCTATTTTCACATCATATCCGCTAATAGGTTAGAAAAAATTTCTTTCTTCAAAGAAATTACTTCACGTTTGCTTGATTGTTCTCTTTCATTGGCTAAGAAATAAGAACCTTCATACTCACACCGTAGTTTGTTGAAAACTTCTTCTGCAAGGGTTGTCTTGCCAATACCGCCCATACCCCAAATTCCAATAAGACGGGTGGCTTTTGGCTCTTTTCTTATCCATGATTCTATAGTTGCAATTATTTCGTCAATTCCAACAAGTCCTTTTGAGTTGATGGGAGGTTTAACCAACTTCTTTAGCACAAGATTGACAATTTCTTTAACCACCTTAGCATCATCACTATATCACACATATAGAGAGTGTGTTAATTAAAATGATCAGTATTGTTAATATTAACTCAATTATTTGGAAGTTTGTTGATTGGGGGCTTTAACATGTATGATGGAAAATTTCCTTCTTTTTTCCCTCCCTTCTTAGTGGGCATACCCTAAGAGTCAAGTACTAAAAAATTAATAAAGTGGTTTTGTTAGATGTATCTAGAAATCTTTTAAAAAAAGATATCATTTAGAAATTGAATATATTCAAATCTATTACTCATTAGTTGCAATTTAACCACTAAATTCAATCGACCAACAAAGCATGGTTGGTCCCAGAGAATTCTAGAATAGTGACATTGGCTAAAATTATATTAGTAATGTTATATGGGACGAAAAATGTTAATACAAATACACATGTACATAAGTGATTGGTTGAATATTAATTTTAAAAAAATAAAAAATAAAGCCTTTGATGGAAATCAATGGTGATTGGATTTATATTTGTTTTGTGCATATACGAATTGGTATGCATTAGCATTTTCCAAATAATATTATGCAACAGTAATAACTAATTATAAGCATATATTTTGCTGAAAATAATTTAAAAAATAAAGGTTACATCATTTTGCAATTTATCCAACCTCATTATGATAATATGCACATAAACTATATAACAACTAGAAAATATTCAACATTTATGGGGAAAATAGAGCTTACTGAAATTTTGATGACTCAATTCTAGATAAATCAGCAGATTTCTTCAAAGCAAGAGTTCAGAGTTGCACCTCAGTCTTATGTTTTCTTCCATGCTCAACAAATGCATTTTTGTAACTCCTCGATTGATGTCGTACATGTGTGGGTTCTACATGGTAGAAAATAGGGATTACAACACGTCCGTATTTGTCTCTGCATTCAAGTATTTTCACAAGTTCTTTCAAACACCAACGAGAAGAAGCATAGTCTGGTGAGAATATGAGCAAAAAAATGGAAGATCCTTCAATGGCTCCAACAAGTGATGGCCATATTTCTTCCCCCTTCTCAAGTTATCATCTACAAAGGCATTTATTTTCTTCATGCCAAAAGCCTCAGTCAAATGGCTAAGAAACCCATGGCGAATGTCCTCGCCACTGAAGCTAACGAAAACATCATACTTTATTTGAGGAGCTTTGTTGTCTGACATGGTTTTTTCCTCCACACGCTTCAGTTTTTGAAATAACCGAGAGACAAAGGAAAACAGCACATAAAGAAATAAACAGGAGACAAAGAAATCCAACATATTCAATTTCCAAAACAACTCAGAGACAAAGTATGGTGTTGGATTGGAACAAGTGCAGACTGGATCTTTCTTTGTCTCTACACAGAAATATGTATGAGCCACGAGGTAGGTAACTGGAAAGGAAAAGAAAGTTAGAAATGAAGAGGAAAAATCAGAGTTTATTATAAAACAGAAACTTGATATCTACAAAAAAAGTTGAAATAAGGAAGGAGGAGGATACCAGCTTCTTGGATAAGCGAGCCTTCAAATTAAGCCCTTGGTTCTTCTTTTCTGTGACCAAAAATGAACAATTGATGGAGATCACAGTGAATCAGTCATTGGCCTCGAATATTATGTACCTGCGCTTTGCTGAAGTTTAAGAAGCAATTTCATTGACAAAATTTACAATAATATGATGGAAAGCATAGATTATTCAAGCAAAAGTGAATAATTGACAAGCTTTTTACCTTACAGCCCAAAAGTGAGAATGATCTGGTCCACATTCTTTTTTCTTTTTTGACTGCTAGTCCACATTCTTTTAAAATTGGCAACTTGATATTTTTATAATTAATATTTCTTATTGTTTAATCTCTAAACTCAGGCTAATTGTTTTATATCAAGGACATGGCACTACGCATTTACTGATTATCTATTTTAAAAAAACTCAGCATTCTATTGTATTTAAATTTATTAATATATTACCATGCTGTACAAAATATTAACGATTAATCTGTAATTGTAGTTGTATTTTTTATTAGTTATCAGCGTAAGTTGTGGTATTCTCATTTTAAAATTGCATGCAAATTTTAAATATATGAATTTGGTCCAATTTTTTTTTTTACTTAAATATGTTTTAGATCCTTGATAAATTATCGAATTTTATTTTGGATTCCTAATATTTTTTTTTCATTGTAGATCCCTGATAAAATATAAATTTTGTTTTTGTCCCTGCCTACGACTTCTTTGTTAATTGATGATGTGCTTGTTGAAAATTTAAAAAGATGATTTGTGGCGGTTTAAAAACCACCAGTATTTGTTTAAAAAATAAATTATAATTTCTGGCGGTTTTAAAATCTCCATAATTAATTAAAGTAAAAGAAAAACCATTGAGTTTTTTTTTCTTTTTAATAAATTAATGAAAAATAATTATAAATAATTAGTAAATTAGTATTAATAAATTTTTAAAAGAAATCTGGAAATTATATGGGCTGGACATGCTATATAGGCCCAACCCTGTTCACCATTTAAAAGCCCAAAATGCTATATTTTTATTTAATTTTTAATTACCTAATTTTCAATGTGAAACTTTTTAAACTTAAATAATCAAACTGAAACCTAAAAGAGAAAATATTACAGTTTATTTGATTTGATGCACTGACAGTGTAAAAAAAATTTACAATGTCATCCAATCACAATCCACTATATATGGTAAGTTTATTGATTTTTACAATAACTACCTTAAAAGTCATACCAACGGTAATTTGTGATTGGTTGACAGTGTAAAATAGTTTTACACTGTCAGTGCATCACCGTTAAGCTCAATCTAGAATATAGATAGGGGATCAAAATTCTATTTTATACATCATTTAAAATACCAAAAAAAAAAAAAAATAATTGATGCATGTCATTAATTTATCTTTTATATTATATAAATTTGAGTATACATTGGATGAGACTCTCACCCTCTCCATTTTCATAATTAACTCATTTTTTATATTTTCTTTTTCTTCATTATACTTTGATTTCACACACAGCAAGTAAGCACACTTTCTCAATAGAGTAGAGCATGTATCAAAATTAATCAAAGCTCGTCACCAATAATCTTGAAAGATCATATATATTCAACCACATTGAAGTTTAAATATATCAATGCAAGCTTCATATTACGAGCTTATACACTGCTAAGCAATAATCGCCATCGTCATGGTACACCACTCCAGAAAAAAGGTAAAAAGAGATTCTAGGACTTAAGGGATTATATTATTAATCAATAACCACATTATTCAGCTGTTAGTATTGGATCCACACCCCAAGCACATCACTACTACCAAATGAGTACAACTGGTGGGAATCAACAAGTACAAGTGGTCTGAGTAAAAGAGGAAAAAAAAATGACTTGTGGATACCACAAATCTATTTAACACCTAAAGAGATATAAATGTAAGTATAATAAGTGATATGATATGATAGGAAGATTAAGATAGAGAGAAATTATGAGCGTTAATGAGGTGTTTAGAATGATACGTTATTCACATATCATTATAAAAAACTATTATAGCCAATTGCATGAATGGGAAGCAAGGAGGAAAGGCAATTTCAAGATGCAAATTGGCACTGTGAGTCAGTGACTCGTGTGGCATAGTATTTAGCAATGAAATCAGAAGCTTTTCTGTCAATGCCAGGCTCTGCAACCCAATGCGCTCTGTCTTCATCACTTGCAAATATCCTTCTCCCACTGTCACTACCCTCCCAGTAGTCATCATAACTTTTCCCACTTGAGAAACAGGCCTTGAATATGTTGTAAAAAGAGCAAGTAGATGACCTCTTGGCTCCCATTGTCTCTTTTCTTCTTCTTCTGATGATGATATTGATATGCAAGTGTCACTCTCAACACTCACTCACAAACAACCCCTTTCTAATGTTTTCAAGGATATATAATTGAACTATTAGCTGCTGTGTTTGTTTCAAGTGATTTGCTTATCTTGGTTGTAGGTAGCATATACATGCAGCTGTTTGTATTTATAGAGTGGCAAGTCACATGGTTATATTATACCACAACACCCTATTGTTTAATTTTTAAGATCAAAAGGGAGGATAAGGATTCTCTGAAATCACTGATAACTGATAAGAATGGATATATATCTTATATGATTGTAAAACACGAAGGAAGCATAAGTGTTCTTGTCCTCTACTTTTGAATTGTCACAGAATAGTTCTCACCTAGCTAGCTAGGTGACACTAAACTTTGCTTTTGTCAGTTACCATTACTATTTTTTTTCCCCTGGATGCCTTCGTTTTCTTATGTAAATAATGATTACAGAATTAGAATAATGCAAAGAAAACCAATAATCCAAACTAATCCAAACAAATTTAATTGCTTCAATTTGGATTGTGACACTCCTCAAGTCAGTTCAATTTGTGAACACCCTTGGTCGTTGAATGCTTGTTGTAAAATTTACAATTATGTATTTGAGATTTTATTGATGGCCCAAATTGTACAATTTTCAAAGAAAGTTAATTACATGCAATATCTCTATATTAATAGTACTTCCATATGATGAAATTTTAAGGAAGATTGATAGCTTGAGATTGATCTCCATGCCACGAGGAAAACTTTACACTAGTCCATGTTACTACGGGCTCTGGGACAAAATTGATCTCTTTCATTCCCTAATAATCTTACAAGAGCTGCATACCAGGTGCACGATATTTTTCTACAGCTGAGACCATGTCAACTTCATATGCATGAGCAATTGTAGATTTACACCACGAATCAATTCCTCACCCTGCACACACGTTCCAATGTAAAATTTTTGGCTAAGATTAATTTGCGCATACATCCAAATCACAATCAACAAATCAAAATCAATTCTATCAAAATTAATTTTACATAAACGTCCTGCACTGCTCTCTACATTCTGATTGTAGCAGTAAGCAAGTCACCTCAAACAACCTTGGAAACTTTTCGTACATTTTCTAGATTTTTTCCGATCTTTTTATAGTGTAGCACTTAGACTGTAGCCATTAACCTTTAATTCATAGCCTTTAGTGATCAGTAGTTTATAACTTCATTAGCAACTTAAAAGTGTATTTGAAGCCCTCTTTAAGAAACAATTCAGGTTTATTTCAACACTGTATAATGTTTTTCATTTCATTTGATTGTTTGTACACTATAATTTTTCTGCCAAGCGAAATGCCATTATGAATACCAATGTTGCCAAATTAATGCATAACGATGCATTCACTAGTTGGCAAAGGCTTAGATTTCCTGTCCAATCCATTCTAAATAAAGAGATCAAAATTTGGTGTTTCGTTAGGGCGTTGTCAATAGGTGCTTTTAATTTCAAGAGTCATACAATTTAATTTCTACCCAGAAACACATTAATATTGCAAAAGACTAATTGGATAACTTAACTATTAGATTTTTGCCCTATTTCATCTGTGTTTTTTAATCATATTTTTAGATATAGAGGTATAAGAGGTAAAAGACAAAAGCATCTTGGCTTCTTTCAAATATGAATACGTATAATATAATTTACAGCATATGTGAACACATCAAGGACCACAGAAGCTAAACTACATTCAGTATGGTCTTTACAATCATTTAGTAGACTAGATATTTGCTTCAAGTCATTCATTTCAACTAAAGTAACAACTAAACAAATCAAAGATGCTCTCTACCTGAAATTACTGCATTGCAAAAAAATATGAACATACATAAGACCTGTATCATCCAAATATAATTGTTGTCTATCCGTCTAGAACAGATAACTCCAAATCAGATTCCGTCACTTTGCAGAAGAGCAAACTTTTTCTGGTTCAAGACCAATTAAACAGGTTAAGTTGGAATCACAAGTGCTGCATAAGAGAACAATATTCCCAAAGTATCCAACAAGGTTCTCAAATGTCACGCTGTATAGGGAAAAAGTGAAACATGAGTGAATTGAGTTGACATTCATCTGTGCTCCAGCTTACAAAGCATATAGTATATATTTTGGACTGAAAAAATGTTGAAACTAGAAACTAAGTTGTTATAATTGAATAGTATTCCCGACACTGAAAGCGTTGTACTAAAAAAGCCAGAACTGAGAACCTTATGATTCCAAGGATAGACATTAATTGATGAGAAAGATTCTGGAATAATGTTACAACGTATGCATGCTCTGATATCTAGTCTAGTCATTGTGATGTACACTTTGGTTGTGATTCCATGCAACCTTTGCCAATGGTTTTCCCCGAAAAAGCACAAGAGGACAAACTTCCTTTTATGCAATTAACTGTTATGTTTGCACTTACATTGTACCATCCTTACACGTCCATTAATAAGATTCTAAATTTCTAATTGTCAATGTCAATATCATCCAAATGCTGGCCTTTTCTTTTTTGTCTAACGGGAAGTTCCTTACAACAAGAGGGAGAGGAGATAAAAGAATGGAAAAATGATAGAGCCGAAGTTTCAAACAATGGTCTCTGGACCAATCAAGTTTGGATCGTCCAATGGAACAAGTGTTTGTGCCTTTCAGGCTTGACGCTTAAGAGCAAACACTCGTGTCTTTTAGGCTTAGCACTTGAGGGACTGTGAACTTTCTGGTTGAGGTCTCCTCAAGATGAGTGATCTCTGATCATTGGCCCTATAACACTCATGACTCAACAAATAGGCATGACCCCCCTTGGTACATCATGCCAAGTCATGCATAAAAAAGCTAATTGAGGTTTCTTGTATTCTTAACCGGCTTTAAGACTCCCTAGAGTCCTTTGACATAAACAGTTCGCAATTGCAATTGCAAACGTAAGATTTTTGGGGCCTCCCACAGCCATTATTGCAGTATACCAGTCATATTTATCCTCAATTTTCTATAACATCAAAGATCTTAATGAAATTTCAACCGTTACTGTGATCTCAATTGTTAGAAGATGGGATGTTAAATGGGTATAAGATTGAACAGAAAAAGGCTAACAGACTAAGCTGTAAAACTGATTAGACTATGCATCAGATGATGCAACAGACCATACAGACAAAGAAATGAGCAGACTATGCAATTAGACTGAGCAGACGAAGCAAAAGACTATCAGACTAAGTGGAAACATAAAAGTTGTAAATTATAAACCAGTAAACATAAACATACGTGAAGAAGAGAGGAACAAAACTGCTCTGATGTATTTCAATTTTATAACTCAATTTTGCACACTATGAATTGTTACATTAAACTGTTTAAACAGAAAAGCTATGAAATCCCTCATTGGGCAAAGCAAAAAGCACTTGTGACTAAGTTAAAAAGTAAGCACCATTAGCCTGAAGCTACAACTTGCTTTTTTTGAGCACAAACAAACTTTAACCAAACTTACAAGCAATCACAGAAGTGGCAGAGACATTAAAATATTTTATTATAACAGCTTGGAAAAATCTCAAATTCCAACAACAATTTAAAACCTTCGTAGAGCACACTGCAGGAGAACAAACCTGCATACTTACCATTTAACTTATTTTTTGTTACCAATTTTTATGAAACGACGTCATTTTTGTTACCAAACGACATTTAACTTTTTTCAGGGACATGCCGATACACATTTAACGGATAGGTAAAATGTGTGAAAATTGAAAAATATGAAGATAAAATAAGCAAAAAAAAAAAGTAGGTGATAAAATTCATAAAATGATTATAGTTGAGTGAAAAAATGTGTAATTAAGCCTTCAATTTATGTCGCGTATCTTATCCAATTGAGCTGGCTCGAGGGGATGCTGTCTTGCTTTCAATTCTTTCATTTCTTAGTTCTTACCCTTGATGGAAGAGTAAAATTGAAAAAGATGCAAGTTTATCCTTGGGAATTTGAAGACATCCGATTTTTATAGGTAGTTACCGTATTCCAGTTCGTTACTACATATCTATTTTGATTTGTTACATGTATCTACTCATAATTGTGCCACTCATCAAAATTGATGTTACTTTCTACATTAACAGAATTACACTGTCATTAGTTTCTTTTCATTCTTAAAAATATACAACACTGCAGCATCATGCTGTTTGGACTACACTTTTAGACTTCAACTTAAGTAAATGAAAACTACATCTTGTGAAAGTTCAACAAAATGCAATAAAACCAAGAAGAAGAGGGAAAGAAAGAAAGCAAAAGAAAGAAATTAACAAAGTGCCTTATACAATGAAAAGTTAGAATTCAAGTCCCGTCATGATTGAAGGAAATTAATGATATCAATTACTCCTGTAATTGATGACATTGACATTTATCTTACAGATAACGTTGAGCTATATTCCTGTAAAGTTTGTTGTTCTACGATTAACTCCCCCTCCCCCCAAAACAAAAAATTTGTCTTCCATAATGTGTCATAGTTATTCTTTTACACCTCACAAATCCCTTTTCGTATGATTTAGCATTATCCGATGTTATATTTTTCCAGCATGAAGTTGTAATATTCTTCTGTTGTCTTGACCAAAATGGCCAAAGAATATTGTGTAAAAAAGTAAGCCAAATGACGGGACAGGACACATCAAGAATTTAGATCAGGTAAAAAAGACAAGAGAAAAGTTACAAACAATGTACTCACACATGTAGTTATATTTAGTCCAGATTCCCCTATTCCAGATTCCCACCTTAATAAAAAAAAAAAAAAAATCCCTCCTTAATAAGAAACGGTGTCCCTTCAACATGATTTTACCAGATTGATGCTTGTAAAAACACTAGGTACTCACCCGTGCAATGCACGGGTTAAAATCGATTGAAATACTAATTGCATTAAAATAAGAAAATCAATTAGTAATTTATTATTGTATTAGCAAGGGTTTTAGACCGAAAAGCTGATGTTCCTGCATGGACGAAATGTGTAAATTGGTATGCTCTAAGATATTTGCCCTGTCTTAAAGGCTTGAAACCTATATGAATATTTTTTTCTTAAGCTCATGATTATCATATTATATATATATATATATAGAGATCCACTTACTCCAAGAGTAAGTCTAAAAGAGTTACTCTTCATCTCCACCATCCATTTTCTTGAAATATAATAAGTAACTAATCCTAATCATTAGATTTCAAAAATATAATGGTTAGGATAAAGAATAATTTTTTTAGAGTTACTTTTGGAGTAAGTGAGATTCACTGAGTAAGTTTAAGAAGTTACTCTTAATCTGGGCCTTTGATTTTATTTTGCACCAATGGCTTAGATTAAGCTACTAAACCCCCTCACGTGACCTTTGTCTTTCCCAGTTTGTTGGTGACCTTCTATCTTCTCGCCCTGTACCAATTCTCTAACTTTGGAGAGCTCTTCAAGCTCCGCAACAATGACAAGTACACTCAAAACGTAGCCTCTGTCTTCACGTTTGGTAATTTGTGTTTAGTAAAGGACTTTCTATCTTCTCATCCCGTAGCAATTGTCCATCACCGGGAAACTAATTTTTGAGCTCTGAACAGTGACAAGTTAGCAAAGAGCATGACCTCTGTCTTCACGTTTGGTAGCGGACCTCTAGTTGGTGGTTATTTTTTATTTTTTATTCACACAGTTAATGGTAGGGGTGCTCAAATTATTTAGTTTTGAAACTAGTTAAGGATAATTGTAACTAACTAGTTATAAAATATCTAATTAGTTAAAACTAGCTATAAAAGCATAACTGTTTTATTCATTAAATCAAGATGTAGTTATTTGGTTTATTTAACTAGTTAAAAATAATTATAGTTATAGTTAATAGCCAGTTATAACTGGTTTTAATAAAAGTTAATTTCATTTGTTATTAGTTTAGTTTATATGTTAACTGCTAACTTGTGTAATCTAGAGAAAATTGTCTTGTAGTGGTCCGGTTGGCCGAAAAAGGTGTCTGATCGAATTTGCATGGACCAATTATAATTTCTGGCCATTTTATATATGGACTACCAACTATTGCAGAATTAATGACGCAATTAATCATGAATTGAGAATCGGAGTTTTTATACTTTTCCTTAACTTATAAAACTCTTAATTTTCCAATGAGACTCTTGTTTCATTTTCTGATGGAGAAAAGAAAATTTATATGATTTGACATACAAAGAACCATAACCAATTAACTTATACTGATCTATTAGATTTTCTATAAACTTCTAATTATAAATATTAATATTTACTCATTAAATTCATATAAATCTTAAAAGTTTACGAACTCGTTAAAATTTAGCCCGCCAAAATAAATAATTAATATAATTTATTATTAAATAATAATATGATATGATACTCACAATAGATACAGGAAATATAAATTTTCCACCATTCTCACAAAACAGAATAAATTGAACTACCAACAAAATATTGCCCCCAGATAAATACTCACATGAAATATAACTAAAATAATTATTTATAAAATTTACTCTAAACATCAAAGGGAATGAATGATCACGAAATGTTGGCAACTTCAGGAGTATGAAATTATTGTTATATATTTATTATTAAATAATTTCATACTCTTCAGTTTTCTGCTTTGTTTCCATTACATGTGCACCTTAATTCCTAACACTGCACCTTCTCTGTTTCTTTCTCTCTATTCTTTCTCTCTCTCAGTTCCTCAAAGATGTTAGGAAATGCCATCATAATTTCCCTTCTCTGTGAACTCAAAAATAGGCACTTAGCGGAAACGTAGAATAATAACACGGTAAATTTTTAGCGTGGAAAACCTTCTCAATGTGAGTAAGGAAAAACCACGAGACCCGTAGGCCTCTTAAATCTCTACTATAATAAAAATGGGAATACAAAATACAACAATCTTCAATTTGTGGATACAACTCTCTCACAAATTAACTCACTAATTTTCTCTCTTAGAAACTCTAAGGCTCTCTCTATTTTTCTCTCACAAATTTTCTCTCTAAATGTGAGGAACACTTGCTTCTTGCTTGTGCTTCCATTGCACTTCACTTCCTCTATTTATAGAGGAGTTTCACCGTGTAAAATTAGCTAGCTTGGTAATTTTTTCAAAGGCACCGAAAGCTGCTGCAGGTTGCAGGCTTTGAAAAAAATTACCTTACATTAATGCACTGAATTTGATGGGTGCAAGTTGAACAAATTCAACCTTTTATTGCTTTGTTTTCACATTGGCATTTGGCTGGACCCACAAAAGATTCACATGTTGTTTCTCCTTCTTTGTGATAAGTGAGTTTCTGGGTCTCTCTGTGTTTCACAGGTACTTCACCATGCTCATTTTTTTTCTACTGATTCTACCATATGTGTGCTTCACTTTTGCTTTAATCACTTTGTGGTGTTAAGATTTGAGTTTTGACTGCTATATGTTTTTGCCCATATAAGCAAACAAGATGGTGAAGTGATGATAGTAATAGTGAATTGTTAATAATGATGTCTATTCTCTTAAGTAAGAACTAGTAGGTTAGAAATTTGAGACACATTTTATGGTACTTTGATATATACTTGGATGAGCAGTGTGTACATCTACATTGATCGGTACAATACAATGCTCGTGATGCTAAGCATTGGACCAGTTTGATGTCATTATTTCATTTTCTTAACTGATGCTTGCTAAATGTATTTGAACTTTTGTTTGTTTGATCTAATTTATTTGTATTGTGTGTGTGTGTGTGTTTTTTTTGGGTGAATGGTTTTTGGTATCTTACCTGTTTTGTACTTAAAAAAGTATTCTTGATTTTTCCTTGCCCCTTATGCATGGTTGGGCTTGTGATATTTTGTGCTCTACACCCTTTGTGCATGTCAGTGATTTTGAATATGCTAATTCAGATGTTTGTCACTGTCTTATCTGATTAACAATATGCCTTATTGTTGTGTGCTGATTCTTTGATATAAAAATAAAAAATAAAAAAACCAAAATTACATGCAGTTTAAATCAAAGAAACTAAAAATCCAATTAAGATTGAATTAAAAAATCCAATTAATTGTGAAAATATTTTTTTATTTTCATTTTATTTTTTATTTACAAATATTTATATAAAAAATAGTTGAATTTTTCATTATTTTTTATTTCTCATTTAATTTTTAAAAACAAAACAAAAATAAAAACAAAATAACATTGAATAAAAATTAAAATAACATCAGATTATTACAATTTTGCTAATCCAAATCTCAATACTCATGTGGTTATATAACTAGTTTAGGTTATATAACTAGTTTTAGATATAACTAGTTTTTAAAAATAATAACTAGTTATGCCAAATCATAACTAGTTATATAAAACTAGTTATAGTTATAATAACTATTTACAATTTAGTTATTTAGTAGTTATAGTTATTGGAATAACTAATTTATGAGCACCCCTAGTTAATGGGAAGGTAATGGCGTGGAAAATTGATTGAGCCTTCCAAGTCTAATTACATTTTTAATACTTGTGGGATAGCAGGCAGGTTTGTTACTGCAACATGTTTGCGAACAGCATGTTTAGGTGCAGTGGGAGTCAAGTTTCTCATCAAACAATAGGTGTGCACACGGGTAGCATATGAGAAAATGTTGTGTCCCAATGTCCAACAGCTTCTAAATTCCAACAATTACACATGGGAGTCTTCTCAATACAATTAATTATTTATCAAACAAAGGGGATAAGTTGTTGATGTGCAGATGTTTTTAATTTCATATCTGTTAAGTGAAACTAGCTATGAATGAACATTCAGGTATTACAACAAACAGTTGATGTGCATACAAACAAATTCTATTATTCATTAGAATTATTACACAGGATACCAAAAAAAAAAAAAATTAAATTGCCATTACAGTGGCGTCTTGGACTGGAGCTGTAGCGGCGGCGTAGTGGACTGGGTGGTCGCCTTTCAAACTGGGCGGCGACGACAACGCAATTGACTGGGCAATGACGGCGGTGCAGCGGACTTGGCAAGAACGACGATTCAACGGACATGGCATGGAGGGCGACAAACAGAGAGACTAGTCTGTTCGCCGGAGAGAAATAATGCATCAAAAAGTTACGAGATTGTTAGTTAGACAGAGCACTGGATAGATGGAAAATCACTTGGTAGAGGATGATGAGAAAACAAAGGTCGCGTGAGGGGGTTTAGTAGCTTAATCTAAGCAATTGGTGTAAAATAAAATGGGTAAAATATGTTGTTAGTTCCTATTAAAAACAAGTTTTACCCAAATAAAATCAACGGTCCAAGATTAAGAGTAACTTCTTCAATTTATTTTTGGAATAAATTGATCCCTCTACACACACTTACTCTTGGAATAAATGGATTCCTCTACGCACACATAATGGAATTAATTAATATATTTAATAACAAAAAATACATATATATATATATATATATATATATATATATATATATATATATATATAATGGAATTAATTAATATATTTAATAACAAAAAATTAGTTTTATATTGGTTTAATTGCAAATTTTACTATTCAACTTTCATAATTTTGCAAATTTTATCACTCAAGTTTTATTTTTGCAAATTTTACCACCTGAGTTTTCAATTTTTGCGCATTTTACCACTCTAATATTTCACAAAAAAAAAAGTTAAAGAATTCAAAACTTTTTTTTTGTGAAACATGAGGGTGGTAAAATGCGTAAAAATTGAAAATTTAGGTGATAAAATTCGTAAAATGATGAAAGTTGGATGGTAAAATTTGCAAAAAAATAACTTGAATGGTAAAATTCGCAAAATGATGAAAGTTGGGCGGTAAAATTCCCAAAAAAAAACTTGGGTAGTAAAATTCGCAAAATAATAAAAGTTAGGTGGTAAAATCTGCAATTAAGTCTTTTTATTTAATGATAAATTATTTAAATTAATTATTTGAGATTTACTTATAACGTGTTTGCTCTAAAACATAAAAGTGAATATAAAAATAATAGATTATATCATTTAAATAATGAGTATCTCATAAAATTGCAAACTTAAATAAGAAAAGAAATAAGAAATATTTATTATTTGAATAAATTAAGTTTACCAAGCGTACTTAATTAAGAAATATATTTTAACTTTTTTATTTTACACATTTTTTCACATTAAAGTACACTTTTAAGTTAGTTTTACTTTAGACTTCTATAAAAATGAATTCAAAGAAACTACCCGAGCTTTAAGGGGTGTATTCAATTAAGATTTGGAAAGATTTTAAAAGACTTTTTTTTTTTATATAAAAAAATCTTGTGGTATTCAACCAGGATTTTTAAAGAAGATAAAAAAAAAGTCCTATGGTATTCAATCAAGACTTTCAAGATTTTTTTTTCATGACAACAAAATCCACTCGTATTCAATCAGGATTTTTTATAACTTAAAAAAAAAAAGTCACCTGGTATTCAAAATCCTATAGATTTCCATTGATTGTTTTGTAAACTGGATTTTGATGGATTTCGTGTGACTTTTTAGTTATATGTATAAATACTACACATATCAAACAATCATGCCCAAATCCTTGGAATTTTTCTATTCTTCCATTTTAGACTTTTTCTTTTTTCCATCATCACACATAGTTTTCTCTCTTCCTTGATGGTGGTAACACTGGTAGAGTAATTGATAATCTCTTTCTTCTAATCCTACACGCTCTTCATATTATCCTAACAATGATGCTTTCATACCATCAAGATCACTACGAACCACCTTACTAGCCTACATCACCTGACCAAGTCCATCATCCCATCCCCCTTTAGGTTCAGAGGTTCCTGCTAAAAAATTAAGCCGTCATAAGAGGGGTAGATCTAAACATGGAGGGAGTTCTAAAATTCATGAATCCTTTAAAATCTTGTAAATCCATAAAGTCCTTTTAAATCTTATGAATTCATATTTTATAAATCCATTAAAATCCAAACTATAAAATCTTAATCATAAAAGTCTTTTAAAAAAAATCTTATAAGTCACTATATTCCTACAAAATCTTTTAAAATCTACAGGATTTTTTTATGCAGAAAAAGTGTTAAAATCCTAATTGAATACACTCCATTAGAATTTTTTACTCAAAATTAAAAAGTATGGTGCTTTAGAATGTTTAGAAGAAAACACATCATTAAAATTGATCCAACCACCTAACCAAGTGATATTCATTATCCAATGATAAAAAAACTCGATGACAGAATTGAGAACCACCAAATGCTAATGAATATTCAGCCTTGTTAACACATTGACATGAGCTTGATAAAATAATTGAACGTGTCATATAACATATATATAACATTTATAGTTATTAGGCATTTGTTGGATGGTAGTGTTTGACATCTACCTGTGATCATGATTTGTAAGATGTTGTCTACGGTAAATGTAGAATGAAGGGTCCAATCTGTCATTTATGTGATGATTACTATTCACATCAGAGAAGCAAAAAGAAAAAAAGAAAGAAAAGAACAATTGATAAAAACCATGATAAAAAAAAAGGTGATACATTAGAATCAGAATATTAGAGTGCACAAAGACTAACCTACAATAAAAGATCACTAAAAAATTAATCAATGGAACACTAAATTAGATGATCATTCGATGAGATGAATATATATATATATATATATATATATATATATATATATATATATATATATATAGATGAGAAAAAACTTGTACCCTCCGGTCTTCCTAGGGTCGACCGACCCGATATATCTTTAGAGCAATTAATTATATACATTGATCATATCTTAAGCTGCATATCTTAATCATATCCTGAAATAATTTATCATATATTAATCACATATTTTAGTTATATCTGGATTATATCTTGATCATAATATGTCATATCTTATCCTTACGATTAAGGAAATAAGATATATTTGAAAGCCTATGTATAAAGAAGATAGAACCCGCAATAGATAGAATACACTTATGCTCTGCCAGGCAACCTCAACCTAGAGGAATCTTAGACCAGAACAAAATCATTATTAAAAAAAAAAAAACAAATCATTCATTTGTAAGTGAGTCTGTTATAATTTACTATCTCTAGTGAATTTCACAGGATGAAAGTGATGTTTGCCATGTAATCTGCCTCCATCCCCCTATTGCATTATTCTTCAATTTTTCACCACTTTGGTGCCTGATATCATGGAATAATTTTGCAAAACTGAAGATTATATAAATTTTGATCTGCATGATGTTGAATAGTTTGTGAAGAGAATGTCATTGTTTGCTTTGCCATCTACATCATAAACAGCCATAGTGAAAAATCTGTAACTAAAGTAAATTTGGATACCAAGACCCAATACAAAAGATTACAGAACCCTGACACTGGAACATGTTTCTTGGACTCTGACCATTGTGAGTTAGCAACTACACTAAGCATTCCTGTTGGATCAGTTTCTTCATGAGTTGCCGGAAATGAACCTTTTCTTCCACTATCACTGACATCGTATTTACATAAAAACCTAATAAGAAACATTCAAAACGCTTTTAAAAAATTAACAAATCCTCAGCTGAAAGGACTCATCTTTGTAAAGAAGCCTTCATTGGATTAGTTGCAAACAATTATACAACATACAAAAGAAAAATCTATATTGACCTGTTGAAATGCCAAATGAGTTCAATGTCTTCACTTCCACCCATGCTCAAAGGAACATTTAGATGCTTTAGTCCTGGTGCCATGCTCAAGTACCTTAACATTGACCAAATGATATAAGTGAGTTTTTGTGTTGAAAAAAAATCAATTTGAACTACTTGGGGCAGGTCTAACTGATTCTCTAAAGTAGGTGAATAAATTAATTTTCTAGTTAACTACAGTTGGAGGCAATGGAATTACAGAAGTTAGAAGAGAGACACGTATCTTTGGAGTCAATGTTATGTCATGTAAAACTATGGGGATCAAAAAGAGAAAGGCAAAGAAAGTGACATAGCTTCAACCATGAGACTCCGTAGTCACATCTATTGGAGAACTATAAAGTCTGGCAAATAAAGACAAGTAAGAAGTGTATATAACTCGCCTTCAAGCACAAAGCCTTTTTATTTTTGTTATGATGGAGAAAATAAAAAATTGAATGCTTCACAAGTAGTGGATTATCATACTTCTCCAACAACATCTACCTATAAAAGTATTTGGTTTAGTACACACAACTTCTCGTGTTGTTTCGCCAATCACATGGGACAACATCAGCTTTGGTATAGCCTCGCAATGGATGAAGCCTCCCATTGAGCATAATTGACTTCCATTGGCTTTTCTAAAGAATTTTTTCAGCATGAAAAGAGTTAAATAAAAAACAAAAATTAATTACCTTAGTCAAAGAACCTCCAAATGTTGTTGCAGCTATGTGTGCTTAGGAGCAAGCTAACATGAGTCCAGTTATAGCTGATGTTGTCACAACTTTGCTTCACAGAGATATGCCTAATACACACAGTGCAAAGTTCTCAATTCGCTCTTGATACTCCTCCTAGAACCAGGAAGGGGCAATGATAAGTAGCTCAATGTTTGTTGGATAATCTGGAGAAAAAATCAATTATATTAAATGGTTTTCTCTACTTCAAGATATCAAGATATAGGACAATGAATGTTAATATATCACTAAATATATTCAGGGAGATGCACAAATTGACATCACTACGTGCAACGTTGCAATGCCATTATTGAAAAGCTTATGGAAATTAATTGAAACCTGTCCGCACCCTTGCACAGGAGCAATAATTGATTTTCTTCATTCCTCACTATCACTGACATTCATTTGCAGGAACTGCTGAACTCTAAGACATGCAGAAGCTGGTACACTCTACTCATAAAAAAATTAACCCAATGAACAATAAATTAAAGTTTGAATCCATGATTTGTGGCCCGATATGAACCTTCGTTAGGAACAACACCAAAGAAACTCATCTTATAAATCTCACCCTTTTTCACACATCCATTCAAATATTTCCTCAGCATCACCTTCCTAACTGTTGCCTGAATCTCCCCACCCTGCAACATATATATCATACCATCAGAAGAATATATAAAAATAATATATAAGAAATCATTTTTAAAAAACATTTTTAAAAACACTTTTATTATAATTTTTATTTATTTTAATGTTTTCTTTTGAGAAATAATTTTAATATTTACAACAAGAATTATTCGAATATTCTACACAATTAAAAATATACATGGATAATTCTTAAAAAATAAAAAATGAATAAATAAAAAATTTATTTTGTGAGCTCTAAACAAAATTATCTAAAAATTACTCTTTAAAGTATAAACTAAAATAAAACTACGCTAAAATATAAGTCCACATAAAATTATACTTCAAAACATAAGTACAAATAAAAAATATATGTAAAAAATATTTAAGTATTTTAATATTAAAGGGTAACGAGTACCCGCATACCATGATACCCGTCCCCGCCCATTAACAAACGGATAGTGAAAATATCCGTATCCGTTACCCGCGGGTACCCGTTAAAGATACGCATTTATTATCCGTTGCGTGTGATAATTGCCATAATTACTTATTTGTTGAGTATTTTTGGGTTAATTATCTCATTTCTATCCTTATTTTGAGCGATGTTTAACTCAATTTGTTGTTAATTTCATAAGTAGTTAATTTCTAGTCTAGTTGTTTAGTTTCATGGTTGCATCTTATATTTTTTGAGTTAAACATGAAACTAAACAACTAGACTAGAAATTAACTACTTATGAAATTAACAACAAATTGAGTTAAACATCGCTCAAAATAAGGATAGAAATGAGATAATTAACCCAAAAATCACTCAACAAATAAGTAATTATGGTAATTATCAAACTGCCCCAAACTTAGAGCTTTGCTTGTCCTCAAGCAAAAGAAAAAAAAAGAACAATACTAACTAAATTAACTAGACATAAACCAGCACTACAACACAGAACATGGGTAAAAATCAATCTCATTCCACATATCCAACACACGCTTCATCTTAAAACTTGAAAAGGATCAAACCAAAAATTCAAATTTCAACTATGGTCTACTCAAAAGAGACCATAACAAAGATGCAATCAAAATTTATGAGAAAGGAAACAAGCATAACAATCCATATTTGGCTTAACCTAATAATGCTTGACTCTCTTGACACAAGTGTTTCACTCAAGCACACACCTACTTTAGGTGCTGAAATCTCTTATTCACACACAGTGAGACCCACATTTAGCTTTGCTTTTCTTCTCAAATGCAACAAAAATTATGCACACAAATTAAGATCAAAGGACTTATCAAGGCTTGTAATGTGGCTTAGCTTTGAAAGAAATTTGGTTTTTCTGGATAAGCAACAACACCTTGAGATAAAGAGAGCAATCATAGCATTTTTCACAATTCACTCAATCCCTCTTATTCTCATACAATGAAAGATCCCAAATCCTTACATTTCCCAATTCAAGTTCAATAAGATTCCACTCTAACCCCCAACAAGTATCACAATTTATTTGTTTTTGTTTCCTTAATCTTTTTTTTAAAACATTGAAAGAAACTTGGATTTTTAAAGAAACCCAAGCATAAAAACAACTGTGATACCTTTCCAGTTGAATGAAAGTGATCCAAAACATGTTCCCAAATTGATCCTCACAAGCATTCTCCTAAACTCATTTTCCACCCTATACATACAATTGCTCTCCTATCCCTAAGGTGAGGAAAGTAAATTGTTTTTCTTTTTGGCTCTTTGGGTCAACAAGAAAGAAATTAATTCATTTAAAAGCTCAAAAGGGGTATGCAAAAGGATAACAAAAAGGGTTGGCTTTTTAGCTCAAGGATTCACAATCATGAAACAACATTGCCTTGATCCTTTCTACATAAGCATACAAAAATCATCACAAGAGAATTATTCAAAACCAAGTGTGGTGCCCCAAAGGTGGCACTCATCTTCATTCAAAAGAGCACATGACTCAACACTAATTTTACTGAGCATTCCGAGATCCACCATCAAAATCATGCTACACTTGCAACTTTCTCAAAATCGCAAACACATCTAAGCTATGCTAACCATGAGTACAACCAAATGTTTCCATTCAAATCAACGGTTTGAAAACACAATTTCCACAAAACACTAAAAGCATGCAAGGATAACACACAATGAAATTTATAAACCCATGTGAACACGACATCACGGTTTCACTGAAAACACAAAAGTACCAAGTTCTGAAAATAAAGTACCAAACTAAACAACCAAACAAACCAACTACCAACATCAACCATAACACAAGTTCTCTACAACATACTAAACCATGCAAAATAAAGTAAAAGGTACTGAAAGCTGTAAAAGACAATAAAGTAAAAGTCATAGCAACATGGGGATAGACAAACTAATCCCCGTCAGTGAAAAACTGATCCACATAATGTTGGATGTGGTCCTCCATCCCAACAGTAGCAGCTCCTCCATCATCATCAGTAGATCCTGAGCCTTCATCATCTTCGTCTTCTTCACCATTCTCTTCAGTAGCCTCTTCATCAACAACTTAGTCATCTTCACCAGCTTCACCCATGATCTGATCATCTCTTACAACACCACAACCTGGACCATTAATACCAACACCACCTAGACCATCACCCCCATAAAGAAGGGCTGGTCCCCAAGCCAAGCAGCAATAGCATCAAACTCCTGTGGGTTAGGCCAGTTGAAGGGTCCAGGGGCTCCAGAAGCTTCATGCAATGTGTAATGGTAAAAAGAGTCATTGAGACTCTGATGAGAGTGAGACATTCTACTGAAATAAGAGGTGAAAGGCAGCTGTCATTTGATGCCTAGTCATGGGCTCCATAAGAGGTGGAATAGGTGCCTGTGGCTGCTCAACCTTGGCTGGATTCAAACAATGAAACTCAATGTACCTCTTATTCAGTGGATCTTTGACATTGAGGAGTGGTGGGCGGTTCACTCCAACTTTTTGAAAGGCACACAAAGCAGTGATGAGTGCCGGGAAACCCAATGGCCTTGGAGAAGATGGGGAAACTCTAGCAATGGCAAAATTGAAGATTGCCTGAGAAATCACCTTCCCAATATTGATACCAATATTTGCCATGATGCAATACATAATGTAAGATTGGGCCATGGTGAGGTTAGAATAGTGGAGGTGGGTGTGATGTTGGACCATAAAAAACAAGCCCAAAATTAAGAAATGGTCTTTAAAGCGGGCCTCTTAAAACTCAGTGCTTTCCCAGACTCATGCTCCTCATAGGATCTCCCAGGTATACAGAGAAGGTTGCGAATATCAGTGTCACTAAATCCCAACCTCCTAGCACGCATCATGAAGTACCCACAGTCTTGGTCATTAGGATCAGTGAAACGGTTCTCCAAATATTGGTTGATAGTGAGTGCATCATATTTGATTGGGGTTCCTCTAACCCAAGACTTGCGAGAGTTGTCAGCGGCTTTCCTTGGAATTGAGTTAGCATAAAATTCGCACACAATCTCCTCATTAATCTTGAGGGGGAACCTAGTCAGCTTGGTCCATCTTCGCCTTACAATCTCACTTTGGATTTCTGGGTATTCACCAGGTGCCAACCTCACTTCTCTTTCTTTGATGAGCTTTCTTTTTGCATTTTCCTTGTACCTTTCCTGATTGGAGCGAGTTAAAAATCTGCCCCTATCGAGTGGCTCGAGAGGAGCTTGAGGTCTTAGTACATGTTCCTCTTCAACAATGTCATCTTCATTGGCTTGTGGGGGAGCTTGAGAGGATGCACCTCTCCTTGGGACCCTTTTCCTCTTTCCAGCAGTGTCTTTTTGAGATGGTTTTGGTGGTGCCATACTGAAAAACAACAAACAGAAAAACACATTGCCATAATAGTAGCAAGTGAGTTAGTAGAAGAGAGAGAAAAACTAAGAACAAGAATTAAATCAACACTAACTTAAAGAAAATTACAAAAACAGTGATAAACATAATAAGATAAGAGCAACAGATGAAAGGTAGGAACACAAACATGAAGATTTGAACAAAAAAAAAAGCAGAAGCAAGAGAAAAAGAAAGAAAAGACAAATCAGCTTAAGCCACAAGCACTTGCTTAAGCATATTTACCCAAGTTTAGATGCGCCTGGATTGTGGCTTAAGCTGCTATCAATGGCTTAAGCAAAAGTTTTTAACTTGACATGCGCAGGGAATTCGACTTAAGCCACTGTCAAGTGCTTAAGCTGAATTGCGAAATGCAATGGTCCCAAAAAGTGCACGTGAAAAGCAAAGAACAAAGAAGCGCTTTTATATTCAGAAATTTTAATCACACAAAGGGACCCATATGCTTCCCGAAACTGTAAAACAAGAACAGAGCTGGCCAACACAATTTGCACATGGTCCCAAAAGTGGTCCCTCAACTCAAAAAAGAACAAGTAGAAGAATGTTTAGATCATGAAAAAAAAACTGAACCACAAGTGGTCCCAAAAGACAAATGAAAATAAACAAAGTCAACGGAATAGAGACACAACAAAGTAAAATAAAGCTAAAACTAACATAACACCACACAAAGATTTTGAAAAAAAGGTACTGGAAATAGGAAAAACATTGGGTGCGTAAGCAAAATGTGGAAGATTTGAAAACAAAATCACCGCAGATTGCAAATTTGCAAAACGAATTAGCGGAAACCAATTGAAACCACGTGATTATCATTATCGAACCAACATTTGGGAATAAAAAGTGACGAAAAAGGAAAATAAAAAAAAAATAACACCAATAAAATGACAAAAAATAAAAAATAAAAATAAAACACACTCACGAAGGTACTGCAGTTTGAAAAGAGAAAGAGAAGAAGTGGACGAAGAAAGAAAAAAAAGAAAAAAAAATGAAAGAAAAAGCAAAAAGGAGAAAGAGCTTCACTTGCACAGGTGAGCTGAGAGGGACGTGAGTGAAGTTGAGAGGAAAGTGATAAGAATGAAGTGGAATACAAGGGAAGGAAAGTGTTGGTGAGAGAAAAGTTACTTCTGACGGGAGAAGGTAATAAAATAAATAAATAAAAGAAAGTAAAAAAGAAATTGGGAACGTGGGAAAGTCTCGAGAAATTTGAAAGAGACAATTTTTTTTAAAGCTATTGCAGACGGCTTAAGCTGAAATGGCTGCGAATTAAAATTTGAAAAAAAAAACCGCTTAAGCCGACACTGGTTGCTTAAGCACAAATCAAGTCGAATCTAAATGAATTCTCCCAGTGATTTCTGCTTAAGTTGTGGGACACAGCTTAAGCCAATTTTGCAGCGCAACAATTTGCTGTAAAATTTTGCTTGAGCCTCCACAAACGGCTTAAGCTGAATTTGCAGCGCAACAAATTGTGCATAAAATGCTCTGAATTTTTGCGCTACCCACTGGTGGTGGCTCAAGCGACTGTGCTGACAACCACTATTATGCATGAATTAAATGCCAATATAGACTAAATTACCAAACACAACATAGAGAAGCAAAACAACACAAAAAGTTATGCAATGATAACCACATCAAGACAAGTGCATGACAACACAATTGATTACAAAAATTAAGTGAAACAAAACACAAATGCACACTTACTAATGACACAAGAAGACTAAAATTACTCAAGGAAAGTGCAAACAAGATATACAAACTAAAATGCAATGCTAAAGGTAAAGAGAGCTAGGTTGCCTCCTAGAAAGCGCTTCTTTAAAGTCACTAGCTTGACGATTGATGACCTCAAGGGTCAATGAGATGGAGCACAGTTGTTAGTCTTTCAACCTCACCCCCCGAGTAAGGTTTGAGTCTTTGCCCATTAACTGTCCAACTTCTTCCTGATGAAGGATCTTCCAACTCAACAGCACCATAGGATTTAACATCCTTGATGATAAAAGGGCCAGACCATTTTGACTTAAGTTTGCCTGGAAACAACTTGAGTCTTGAATTTGAACAATAACACCTTTTGTCTAGGCCTAAAGTCTCTCTTCACAAGCTTTTTGTCATGATAAGCCTTAGCTTTCTGCTTGTAGTGCTTTGAAGACTCATAAGCATTGAGTCTCATCTCTTCCAACTCATGAAGTTGCATTTTCCTCTTCTCACCGGACAAGGACTGATCAAAGTTTAAGAACTTGAGAGCCCAATAGGCTTTATGATCCAATTCCACTGGAAGATGACAAGCTTTTCCATACACCATTTGGAAAGGAGATAAGCCAATTGGAGTCTTGAATGCAGTCCTATAAGCCCACAAAGCATCATCAAGCTTCATAGCCCAATCTTTTCTTGAAGAAGCAACGGTCTTCTCAAGGATTTTCTTGATTTCTCTATTTGAAACTTCAGCTTGACCATTGGTTTGAGGATGGTAAGGAGAAGCTACTTTATGCTTGACACTGTAATGCTCCAAGACTTTCTTTAGTTGTGAATTATAAAAATGAGAGCCGCCATCACTTATCAAAACTCTTGGAACACCAAAACGAGAGAAGATATTCTTCTTGAGGAACTTGAGGACTGTTTTGGCATCATTTTTGGGAGTGGCAACAGCTTCCACCCATTTTGAAACATAATCCACAGCCACCAAGATGAACTCGTTGGAAAAAGAAGAAGGTAAAGGACCAACAAAATCAATACCCCAGCAGTCAAAGACTTCCATTTCAAGGATATTCTGCAGTGGCAATTCATTCCTCCTTGAAATTCCTCCTGTTCTTTGGCATTTGTCACATCTTTGCACATGCTTATGAGCATCCTTGAATATGGTGGGCCAAAAGAATCCAGATTGAAGGACTTTTGCAGCAGTCATCTCTCCATTATAATGCCCTCCATATGGTGAGTTATGGCAATGCCACAAGATGTTTCTTGATTCTTCCTTGCTAACACACCTTCTAAGCAAGTTGTTTTCTCCAATCTTGAAGAGATGAGGATCATCCCACACATAGTAATTTGAGTCCCGGAAGAATTTCTTCTTTTGATGCCAATTCATATCCTCCGGAATAACTCCAGCAGCCTTGAAGTTTGCCATATCCGCAAACCAAGGTCTTTCATGGACTAGCAATAGTTTTTCATCTGGAAACTCTTCAAGAACCTCTTTTTCAATTGTGGTCACCTCTTCATTCACTAGCCTTGACAAGTGATTAGCTACTGCATTCTCACTACCTTTCTTGTCCTTAATCTCAAGGTCAAATTCCTGCAGCAACAAAATCCACCTAATGAGTCTAGGCTTGGAGTCAGGTTTTGTAAGCAAGTACTTAATAGCAGCATGATCAGTGTATACAACCACTTTGGATCCAATCAAGTAAGAATTAAATTTCTCTAAAGCATACACTATTGCTAGCAACTCTTTTTCAGTAGTTGCATAATTCACTTGGTGTTCATTGAGCACCTTGCTAGCATAATGTATGGAATGGAAATTTTGTTCTTTCTTTGGCCTAGAACAACCCCCACTGCATAATCACTAGCATCACACATGAGTTCAAAATCATTTTTCCAATTAGGTGCAGTGAGTATGGGAGTGGAGACTAAACTAGCCTTCAAAAAGTTAAAAGCATTTAAACATTCAGCATTAAAATTAAATGGTGTGTCCTTATTGAGCAAGTTGCTCAATGGCTTGGCAATCTTTAAGAAATCTTTAATGAAGCACCTATAGAATTCGGCATGTCCAAGGAAGTTTTGGATTCCTTTCACATTTGTTGGTGGTGGAAGCTTCTCAATGACATCTACTTTGGCTTTGTCAACTTCAATACCTCTTGATGAGATCTTGTGGCCAAGAACAATTCCTTCCGTCACCATAAAATGACATTTTTCCCAATTAAGGACGAGATTTGTCTCAGCACACCTCTTCAACACAATCTCCAAGTTGGACAAGCACAAATCAAAAGAACCACCAAAGACGGAGAAGTCATCCATGAAGACCTCAATGCATTTTTCCACCAAATCAGAGAAGATAGCTAACATACACCGTTGGAATGTGGCAGGTGCATTGCATAGCCCAAATGGCATCTTTCTATAAGCAAAGACACCAAAAGGACAAGTAAAAGCTGTCTTCTCTTGGTCTTTAGGATCCACAGCAATTTGATTGTAGCCTGAGTAACCTATCCAAAAAGCAATAGAAGGCTTGACCGGCTAGACGCTTTAACATTTGATCCATGAAAGGAAGGGGAAAGTGATCCTTCCTTGTTGCTCTGTTGAGCTTCCGGTAGTCTATGCACATTCTTCATCCGGTGACTGTCCTTGTGGGGATCAACTCATTCTTCTCATTGCAGATGACCGTCATGCCACCCTTCTTGGGAACAACTTGCACGGGACTAACCCATGCACTATCGAAAATGGGATAGATCATTTCGGCTTCCAAGAGCTTTAAGACCTCCTTTCTTACTTCTTCCTTCATCACAGGATTGAGTCTTCTTTGAGGTTGAGCCACAGGTTTGAAGTCATCTTCCATGAAGATCCTATGCATGCAATAAGAAGGACTTATCCCCTTGAGATCGAAGATAGACCATCCAATGGCTCCTTTGTTAGCCTTCAAGACTTCAATTAATTTCTCCTCCTCCAAAGTAGATAAAGAGCTACTAATGATGACCGGTTTGCCACCATTGTCTTCAAAAAACACATACTTCAAATGTGGAGGTAGCATTTTCAACTCGAGCTTGGCTTCCTCCATCTTCTCATCTTTCTTCAATTCCTCAATCTCTTCTTTATGTGGAGGAATCTCTTTCAAAGTGTCAAGGCTCTTCAAGCATTCTTCAATTTCCTTTTCTTCCTCCTCATTGAGTGCTTCAAATGCATTAATTAAAGCCTTCTCAAGAGGAGTTGATCCATATGATTGCCTTCTAGAGGTTGAATATATTACATCAAGTACATCCACTCTAAAGCATGATTTATCCTTGCTAGGGTGTTGCATTGCTTCAAACACATTGAAAGTGACATCTTCATCTTGCACCCTCATCTTAAACTTCCCATCACTCACATCAATCAAAGCTTTGGCTGTCATCATAAAAGGTCTCCCTAAAATGAGAGGAACTTCAGCATCCTCTTCCATGTCCATGATTACAAAGTCCACAGGAAATATGAATTTGTCCACTTTCACTAGCAAATCCTCTACAACTCCATATGGAAGCTTGATGGTACGATCTGCTAGTTGAAGTGTCATCCTTGTATGCTTAACTTCTACATCTCCCACTTTGCTAAGCATGGAAAGAGGCATAAGATTTATGCTTGCCCCCAAGTCTAGCAAAGCTTTTCCCTCTTCCAACTCAATAGTCTCCTTCTCTATGTACTTGTTCTTCTTGTTGAGAAGTTCCTTCATAAACTTGGCATATGTTGGCATTTGCTCAAGTGCTTTCGAAAAGGGAATGTTGATTTGTAGCCTCTTGAAAATATCTAAGAAGCGTGCAAATTGTCTCTCCTTCTCCTTCCTTGTTGACACATGAGGATAAGGTAACCCCACCAGAGGGATAGGGTTGGACACTTTCTTCTCATCTCTTGCAATTTGGCTCTTAGTCTTCTTTGGCTCAATATCCTCATCTACCACACTATTTTTCTCATTCTTCTCACCATTTTTCTCATTTTCTTTCTCACTCACTTGTTTTTCACTCAACTTATTTTTCTCTTCCTTAACATCTTCCACATCCTCCACTACTCCCTCTTGCTCACTTTTCTCTCTACTCAAGTCTCCTACTAGTGTGCCTCTTCTTGTAGTGATCGCCTTGCATTGCTCCTTGCGATTAGTTTGAGTATTAGCTAAAAATGTTCCATTTTTTAGTTCCGCCAATTCCTTCGCAACTTGTCCCACTTGCACTTCAAGGTTCTTGATAGAAGCATCCGTATTCTTTTGGTTGGTGATAGAGACTTGCATGAATTGATTGAGAGTATCTTCAAACTTAGAAGTACAGTCTTGATGGAGAGGTTGATGTTGTTGGCTTTGGTAGGGAGGCCTATTTGAAGGGCCTGCATCTTGCTTCCAACCGGAATTGTTGTCCTCCACCCTTGATTGAAAGAATGAGAGTAAGGATTGTTTCCATAATTTCCTTGCCGATTTTGATTTCCCATATAATTGAGCTCTTCTTGGGATTCTGGTGGCATAATGCATTGGCCACTTTGATGACCACCCCCACACAATTCACAACTAAGAACTTGTTGAGATTCCGGTTGAGTAACTTGCACGGCTTGGAGTTATGCAATTTTGGCAATTTGCTTGGTGAGTGCATCAAGTTGTTGAGTGAGAAGTTTGTTTTGAGCAAGGATAGCATCTTGAGAATTCAACTCAATGACTCCTCTCTTTTGCACCAGAACCGGGGTTCTATCATGTTGAACCTCATAGTCGTTGGAGGCCATATTCTCAATAATCTCCTTGGCCTCATCCGGTGTCTTGTACACAATTTTGCTTCCAGCTGAAGCATTAAGCATGAGTTTTGTTTGAGGCCTTAACCCCGCCAAGAAAGTGTTGATTTGAGCTGCCTGGTTAAGACCATGAGATGGACACCTCCTCAACAAGCCATTAAATCTTTCCCAAGCTTCACATAAGGGCTCATCTAACCCTTGGGTGAAAGTAGAGATAGCCGTCTTCCGTTGGTTGATCTTGGATTGAGGAAAGAAACGGTTCAAGAATCTATCAACCAACTCATCCCAAGTCAAATGAGTATTTGGTGGAATTACTCGGTACCAATCTGTGGCTTTCCCATCAAGAGAAAATGGGAAAAGACTAATCCGGATGTAGTCATCATTCACTTGATGGAGCTTCACCGTGTTGCAAACATCAATAAAATTAGCCAAGTGAGCATAAGGATCTTCATTGTTAAGGCCATGGAATTTGTTGTGCTTGATCAAATGAATGAGAGAAGCCTTCATTTCCACATTGAGAGCTTGCACTTCAGGTCTAGCGATGGTGTTGAAATATCTTGGCCCGGTGTTGGCAATGTAATCATTCAAAGTCCGCCTTAGTGGGTGAGCTTCTTCCTCCGCCATGATGAATTCTTCTTCTTCTTGGACGGATGGCAAAGGAAGGTTTGGTGAAACAGGTGAATTAGGCTCTCGAATGGCTAATCTCTCTAGCGTCTTCCTCTTCCTTGTCAAACTATTGTTCCAAAAACTTGTTAACTTATTGGCAAGTGAACCAAATCGTACAAGTAGTATCTTGGAAAGTCCAAGTATCGTTTCCCAAGGGACTCGCGTAATATTGGACAATTTTCACGTTAATATTAACTAAGCTAACAAATTTCACGAGAAAGCGATAAAAACATGAACTTTTGGTTGATTTTGTGAAATGTAAAATAAAACAAGTGCAATAACAAGGTTAAGGAAACTCTTTTTGTAATTTATAAACAAAGCTTAAAACAGAGTATTTTTTAATAACAAAGATATTGCCTGGCTTAGACTTCACCAAACTCTACTCTCTTTGTGCAAGTTTTATTCGCGGATATCCACGGGTGTGGATTTGTGGGTCTTCCTCACTTATATGTTGCTCAACTCGCTTATTTCTACCCAATGTGGGACTTCACCTTCACACTTGTACTCCAAAAATTCCCTTTTCCATGAATTAATGGAATCAAGATTTATTTGGTTACGTGTCTATACATGCGCAGCTTTTTGGTTTTGGGATGTTGAATACTTGATATAGTCTTTCAGAGTTTGGTTTCACTGCAGTGGGTTTTATAGATTTTTGGTGTAGGGATGGTTTATTTATTTATTTTGTTTGGTAGTTTCGTTTTTTGTATTCGGGGTCTTCTTTTGGTTAGTGTTCCTATCTGAGTGTGCTGGGGTGGTCTTCCGCTGATGTCTTCTGTTCAAGATCTTCTATAGTTGTCCGAAGGGGGAGGGGTACCTGCAAAAGGCACTCCAATGCTCAAGTCAAGTTTTGGCTCAGAGCATTTAATGTGAGTAATAAATGAGGGTCCAAAAGTCCTTTACCTTGAGGGGTGCACCCCCTTTTATACTTATCTTATTGGGCCTGGACCCTTATGGGTCCTGATCATTCCTTAATGACCGATCTATACTAATTAAGGTTGCTTAATTATCTCCTAATCTTCGATTTACCTTGATAATAGCCTCTTAATAGGATCTACCTTATCCGAATACTATCCTAAGTATTCGGTCGTAATGATGCCGAATACTCCTGCGATGGTATTTGGTGATATAGCTAGTTGAGCGTAAGGAGCAAGAGTGTTTGGCCAGATTTAGGTCGAACACCTTCCTGTTCGTGAGGTGTATTCGGATGCTTGTGGTGGGGGGTATTCAGCTATTCATATAGCCGAATACCCCACCGGTTTACAGTTAGGTTCTTTGGTTCTCTTTTGTACTATGTTGAACTGGCTTTAAAACTGGTTTGCTATTCTTTTTTATAATATGTTGGTTTTGTTTTGCCATTAAAAAAAATTGTGTTTAGGATAACAAATATACTCTAATTTTGATTTTTAATATTTTTTTCTGAAATCAAGTCCAAAGATGGTAAATACTTGTTATGTCCCCAAAAGTTTAGTATAAATAATAATAATGAATACAATAATAAAAATAAATAGAAAATTTTAAAATACCCTTTTATCTTAGAAACATACTTAGGACAATAAAATATAATTTTAAAAATTTGTAGGAATTAATTGAAATTTTTGTGTTAAATGACTAAAATACGCTTGATTGACTATAAAATCCCAACTAGAGACCTTTTAGCTTAGAAAATTTTGAAAAATTACATGTTGATATATATATATATATATATATATATATATATATATATATATATATATATATAAACTTAAAAAAATTAAAAATTTAGGAAAAAAAATGTATTTATTTTGCAATAAATTGAACTATTTAGCATTTTTATTGAAAAATAATTATATAGTGAATTTGTTTTAATAAATTTTTAAAAGAAATCTGGAAATTATATGGGCTAGACGTGCTACCTAGGCCCAACCACATCTTCACCATTTAAAAGCCCAAAATGCTATATTTTTATTTAATTTTTAATTACCTAATTTTCAAAGTGAAACTTTCTAAACTTAAATGATCAAATTAAAACCTAAAATGTAGATAAGTGATCAAAATTCTATTTTATACATCATTAAAAAAAGTTAATCGATGCATGTCATTAATTTATAACTTTTATATTATAAATTTGAGTATACATTGGGTGAGACTCTCACCCTCTCCATTTTCGTAATTAACTCATTTTTTATATTTTCATTTTCCTCATTATACATTGATTTCACACACAACAAGTAAGCACATTTTCTCAATAGAGTAGAGCATATATATCAAGTTTAAATATATCAATGCATGCTTCATATCACGAGCTTATATACACCGCTAAGTATTAGCAATAATTGCCCTCGTACTCGTACATGGTACACCACTCCAGAAAAGAAAAAAAAAAAAAAAAAAAAAAAAAGAAGGTAAAAGAGATTCTAGGAAGAGACAAAATTCCCTGCTTAGATTTAAGGAATTACATTATTAATCAATAACCACATTATTCAGCTAACAAGTATTGGATCCACACCCCAAGCACATCACTACTACCAACTCTGTATAACTGGTGGGAATCAACAAGTACAAGTGGTCAGAGTAAAAGAGAAAAAAAAATGATTTGTGGACACCAGAACCTAAAGAGATCAAAAGAGAAAGGAGAGATAGATATGATATGATATATAGGAAGATTAGGATAGAGAAAAATTATGAGTGTTAACGAGGTGTCTAGAATGATACCGTGTTCACATATCATTATAAAAAACTATTATAGCTAATTGCAAGAATGGGAAGCAAAGAGGAAAGGCAATTTCAAGATGCAAATTGGCGTTGTGAGTCAGTGACTCGTGTGGCATAGTATTTAGCAATAAAATCAGAGGCTTTTCTATCAATGCCAGGCTCTGCAACCCAATGTGCTCTGTCTTCATCACTTGCAAATATCCTTCTCCCACTGCCACTACCCTCCCAGTAGTCATCATAACTATTCCCACTTGAGAAACAGGCCTTGAATATGTTGTAAAAAGAGCAAGTAGATGACCTCTTGGCTCCCATTGTCTCTCTTCTTCTGATGATGATGATGATATGGTAGTGTCACTCTCAACACTCACAAACAACCCCTTTCTAGTGTGTTCAAGAATTTGAACTATAAGCTGCTGGGTTAGTTTTGAGTGCTTTGCTTATACATGTAGCTGTTTGTATTTATAGAGTGGCATGGCAAGTCACATGGTTATATTATACCACATCACCCTATTGTTTCATTTAAAGATCAAAAAGGAGGATAAGGATTCCCTGAAATCACTGATAATTGATAAGAATGGTTATATCTTATATGATTGTAAAACACGAAAGAAGCATAAGCGTTCTCATCCTCTACTTTTGAATTGTCACGCAATAGTTCTCACCTAGCTAGCTAGGTGACACTGTTCAACTTTTCTTTTATTAGTTACCACTTGTAACTAAGGGCTATGGGACAAAGTTGATCTCTTTCTTTCCCCAATAATCTTACAAGAGTTGCATATCAGGTGGACAATATTTTGCTACAGCTGAGACCATGTCAACTTCAAATGCATACTTGACTAGACCTTCTTGATTTACACCACGAATCAATTCCTCACTCACACTGTACACACGTTCCAATTTAAAATTTTTTGCTAAGATTAATTTGCGCATACATTCCAAATCACAATCAACAAATCAAAATCAATTCTATCAAAATTAATTTTACATAACTTTAAAACAAACGGGCAATATAAATAAACGTCCTGCACTGCTCTCTACATTCTCATGGTAGCAGGAACCAAGTCACCTCAAACAACCTTTGAAACTTTTTCGTACGTTTCCTAGATTTTTTTTCCCATCTTTCTAGTACTTAGACTGTAGCCATTAGCCTTTAACTCATAGACTTTAGTGATTAGTAGTTTATATATTCATTAGCAACATAAAAGTGTATTTGAAGCCCTCTTTAAGAAACAATTTAGGTTTATTTCAATACTCTTTACACTATAATATTTTTTTTTTATCCGTGGAAATCGAAGACAAGTACCGAAAATTTACAACAATACACGCATCCTACTCAACCAACTGAGCTACACCCTCTCGGTACACTATAGTATTTTTGTTAGGGAGTTGTCGATAGCTGCATTTAATTTTGAAGTCATACAATTTAATTTCTACCCAGGAACACATTAAAATTGCAAAGACTAATTGGATAACTTATTATTACATTTTTGCCCCATTTCATATGTGTTTTTCAATCATATTTTAGATATAGAGGCATAAGAGGAAAAAACCAAAATCATCTTGGCTTCTTCTTTCAAATATGAATACGTATAATATAATTTAGAGAATATGTGAAGTGAACACGTCAAGGACCACAGAAGCTAAACTACATTCAGTATGGTCTTTAAAATCATTTAGTAAACTAGATGTTTGTCCCAAGCAATTCATTTCCAACTAAAGTAACAACGAAACAAATCAAAGATGCTCTCTACCTGAAATTACTGCATTGCAAAATAATATGAACAAGATATATAAGATCTGTATCATCCAAATATAATTGTTGTCTATCCGTCTAGAACAGATAACCCCAAATCAGATTCCATCAGTTTGCAGAAGAGCACGTTTTTTCTGGTTCAAGACCAATTAAACAGGCTAAGTAGGAATATGAAGTGCTGCAAAGAGAACAATATTCCCAAAGTATCCAAAAAGGTTATCAAATGTCACGCTGTATAGGGAAAAAGTGAAACATGAGTGAGTTGAGTTGACATCCATCTGTGCAGCTTACATGGCATATAGTATATATTTTGGACTGAAAAATTGTAGAAACTAGAAACTAAGTTGTTATAATTGAATAGTATTCCCGGCACTGTAAGCAGCGTTGTACTAAAAAAGCCAGAATTGAGAACCTTATGATTCCAAGGATAGACATTGATTGATGAGAAAGATGCTGGAATGATGTTACAACGTATGCATGCTGAGATATCTAGTATAGTCATTGTGATGTACACTTTGGTTGTGATTCCATGCAACCTTTGCCAATGGTTTTCCCCGAAAAAGCACAAGAGGACAAACTTCCTTTTATGCAATTAACTGTTATGTTTGCAATTACACTGTACCATCCTTACACGTCCATTAATAAGATTGTATGATAGAGCAAGTATGGATCGTCCAATGGAACAAGTGTTTGTGCCTTTTGATGCTTAAGAGTAAGCACTCATATCTTTTAGGCTTAACATTGCGAACGGTCTGATCGAGGTCTCCTTAAAACGAGTGGGTCTTTGATCAATGGCCCAATAACACTCAACAAATGGGCATGACCTCCCTTGGTCATGTCAAGTCATGCATAAAAAAACTACTTTCTTGTATTCTTAATAATCAGCTTTAAGACTCCCCAGAGTCCTTGGACATAAACAGTCCACAATTGCAATTGCAAACGTTAAGGTTTTCGGGGTCTCCCACAACCATAATTGCAGCCATACCAGTCACGTTTATCTTCAATTTTCCATAATATCAAGGATCTTGATGAAACTGCAACTGTGATTGTGATCACAATTTAAAACCTTCATAGAGAGCACTGCAAGAGAACAAATCTGCATATTTACCATTTAACTTTGGTTTAAATCTACTTTTGGTCCCTATAGTTTCCCGATTATGCAATTTGGTCCCTCAAAATTTTTTATTGCACATTTGGTCCCATATTTTTAAATTCAGTAATATTGGTCCATCATTAAACTTTTATCCAATTTTGAAAGTAAATTGGTGACGTGACATGTTAGTGATGATATGACATTGACATGCTGACATAGTGGATGACGTGACAGTTGACACACGCACTAACGTGACACTAACACATGTGCTAACATGCCACTAGGAACTAAAACTACACATGTCAGTGCCACATCACAACACATATGTTAGACTGTTACATCGACATGTCAATGCTACATCATCACTAACACATCAAGTCAGTAATTTCTATTAAAAATTGGACTGAGGTTTAACGATGGACCAACATTGCTCATATTAAAAAACATGGGGACAAAATGTGTAATAAATTTTTTTGAGAGACCAAAATTGCACAATAGCAAAACTGTAGGGACCAAAAGTGGATTTATCCTTTAACTATTTTTGCTACCAATTTTCACGAAATAACGTGGCTTTTGTTACCAAATATTTTTACTTTTTTTGTTACCAAACGACATGTTTTTTTTAACTGTTCTTAATGGATTGGTAAAATGCGTAAAAATTAAAAAATGGTAAAATATGTGGAAAAAAAATCGAATGGTAAAATTCACAAAATGATTATAGTTGAGTAATAAAATGTGCAATTAAGCTTACAATTTATATCTTGTATCTTATCCAATTGAGCTGGCTCGAGGGGAAGCTGTCTTGTTTTCAATTCTTGCATTTCTTATCCTTGATGGAAGAGTAAAATTGAAAAAGATGCAAGCTTATCCTTGGGAATTTGAAAATATCCGATTTTTGTAGGTAGTTATTACCATATTCCTGTTCGATGCTGCATATCTGTTTTGATTTGTTACATGTATCTACTCATAATTGTGCCACTCATCCAAAATTGATGTTACTTTCCACATTAACAGAATTGTACTGTCTTCAGTTTCTTTCATTTTTAAATACAACATTGCATGATCATGCTGTTTGGACTACACTTTTAGACTTCAAACTTTTTTTTTGTTTTTTGGTTGAGGAATTTAGACTTCAACTTAAGTATATGAAAATTAACTACATAATGTGAAAGTTCAACAAAATGCAATATACCCAAGAAGAAGAGGGAAAGAAAAAAAGCAAAAGAAAGAAATTAACCAAGTGCCTTGTACAAATGAAAATTTAGAATTCAAGTCCCCTTCATGATTGAAAGAAATTAATGATGTCAAATATATTTAACTTATAGATAACGTTGAGCTATATTCCTGTAAAGTTTGTTATTCTACGATCAACACCCCCCAAAACAAAAAATGTGTCTTCGGTGATATGTGAGAATTATTCGTTTACAGCTCACAAATCCCTTTTCGTACGATTTAGCATCATCCGATATTAATTTATTTATTTTTTACTGTATCAAGTTATAATATTCTTCTGTTGTCTTGACAAAAAGGGCTAAGGAATATTATGTAAAAAAGTAAGCCAAATGACGGGGCAGGACGCATGAAGAACTTGTAGAGTGTTTGGTAATGTGGAATGAAATGAAATAAAAGTGAATTGAGATGAAAATTTTGAATTAAACTATAGTGTAAAAGTATGGATCACACCTCATTTTACTATTCATTTCACTTATTTTCAGTCCTCTCTCAGTGTAAACAAACGGAGGGTAAAAAAGACAGGGAAAAAGTTACAATGTACTCACATCACATCACATATGTAGTTATATTCAGTCCAGATTCCCGTAATCCAGATTCTCTCCTTAAGAAGAAACTGTGTCCCTTCATGATTTTGCCAGATTGATGCTTGTATAAACATTATACAGTTATAATAAGTCCTTTTGTGCTATGCTTATAAAAATAAAAATAAAAAAAAGTCCTTGTATGCTATTGCATGTGTAACTTGAAGAAAAGTAAAAAGAAACTACTATGGCAAATGCCGATCCAAGAAACCGCCGTAAAGTTGTGCTAGTAAATTATGTTCATAACTTGGAAAACTGTAATAGATTTTGTGCTTGGCTTTTTAATATCCGGATAGGACCTTTTTTTCTTAATTAATTTAAATTTTAATTGAACCAGTTTGAGATAATAGTTGCTGTTAAGAGGCCAAAACTGAAACGATGCTGTCATAGGAGCAAAAGCAACATGTTTTCTCAACAATTTACAGCATGTATCAACATGAACATCAATATCACAAAACACTCTACTCCACTACATGGAAATGCAAAAGAAATTTTAGAAACAAACAAGAATCCCTATATAGATTATAAGAAAGTGTGGAGGGGGAACATAGTAAAACTAATAAAAATTCTAATAACAATGAATCGATGCTTACATTATTAATGACCACATTATTTCAGCTAATTAACAAGTATTGGATCCACCCCCCAAACACATCACTACTACCAAATGAGTACAACCGGCAGGAACCAACCAAGAACACAACTGGTCGAGTAAAAGAGAACAAAAAAAAAAAACTTTAGTTACTTGCAAGAATGGGAAGCAATGAAGAAATTAAGGCAATTTCAAGATGCAAATTGGCGTTCAGAGTCGGTGACTCGCGAGGCATAGTATCTAGCAATGAAATCAGAGGCTTTTCTGTCAATGCCAGGCTCAGCAACCCAACGCCCTCTGTCTTCGTCACTTGCAAATATCCTTCTCCCACTGCCACTGCCTTCCCAGTACTCATCATAGCTACCCCCACTTGAGAAACATGCCTTGAACACACTCCCAAAGGAGCAAGTAGATGACCTCTTGGCTCCCATTATTGCCTCTTAGTTCTCTTCTTCTAATGATTTTTTAGTAGTGTCAATCTCAACTTCTCAAGTCTCAACACTCACAGACAAACAAACAAGCAACCCCTTCTACTCTTTTCAAGGATATTTGACCTCTAAGCTGCTATATGTGACTATGTCAGTGTTGAGTGATTTGCTTATCTTTGTTGTAACTTGTAAGTAGCATACAAGCAGCTCTTAGTATTTATAGAGTGACATGTTACATATGGTGTTACCAGATTACCTTTTTTTTTATTTTTTATTTTTTGTAACTAAGAGATATTTGGAGTTTCTTATTTGGTACCCAACTAATCCCCCTCTCACCAAGTCAGCCCATTTTTTAGTAAAGTGATACATCTAGTTGCGACTTCATGTCCAAATCAGGAATCGAACCTCATACCTTGGTTAAAGAACCCAAGTGTCCAATCACTTGTGTCAACAACTTTTGGTACGAGAGTATCTATTGTTTTAAGAAAAACTAAAAAAAAATAAAAGGGTACTGATTCCCTGAAATCACTGATAAGAATGGTTTTTTTTTTTTTTTGAAAGGCACTAATAAGAATGGTGGTTATCTTGGATGTAAATCTGAAAAGAAGCATAAGGCGTTGTCGTCCTCTACTTTTGAATTGTCACGCAATAGTTCTCCTCCCCTAGCTAGGTGATACAGTACCCAACTTTGCCTTGTTACTACTATTATGATATTATCACTTTGTTTCCCTAGATGCCTTCTTTTCCTTGTATAAATAATGCCTACAAAATTAGAATAATGCTTATGCTCCTAATGTTGCCCAAAATATGTATGTGTGACTTTATCTGCGGTGAGATGTAAGGTACGCGGTGAGCCGGGGAAGGTATGCTAAAATAAAGGTAACGTAGTTTGAATGGAATTTAATTCAACCAGCTAGTTATAACTTATAACTCCTAGGCTTTTTTTATTTTCGTTTCATGTTTATCACTTGCCTGATTTACCAGAAATTATTATATAATTTAGTACCACTGTGATCTCAATTAATCTCCATATAATATGTAAAGAGTTTTATTAATTATTTCTCGTAAATTAAAAAATTCAAGTACGTAAAAATTAATTATGACCATAAACATGCAAATGTCTAAGATTATCTAATAATTTCTTCTCCTTCACATTGTTATCTAATCAGCTAGTATATAGCATTATTGACAGAGTTTGATCATAATAAGTCCTTTTGAGTTGTGATGTCAAATTTTTGTTAGTACAATATATGTGATCAAATGATATTATATAACGTTAGTCATGTGTGGATAGAAAGTAAATTTCCTTATTCTCATTATTGGAGTTCTAGAACTAAGTACTTCAATTAAAAAGTAGTACGAGTCATATGATGAAATATCAACAATTAAAAAGTAAATTTCTATATGTGATCAAATTTTTTATATGATGAAATACCAACAATTAAATATACATGATGATAATATATAAAGTTAGTGATGTGGATAAAAAGTAAATTTCTATAATATTCTCATTCTCAGACTTGTAGAACTAAGTACATCAATTAAAAAGTAGTACGAGTCATATAAGACCATCTGAACAAGTGCATGTGATCGGCCAAGCTTGTTCCCACATGATGTGTGAAGATGCAATGTCATTGTTCTGTTGACAAATGATGTGTGAAGATAAAACATAACTTTCTTTACATTTAGGTAGGAACCAATGTTCAATAGTTCAAGTGACAGTTTAATTTCCTTTAAGTAAGATATCTTATTTGAGACTTATAAGTTATAAATGAATAAAATAGACACTAAGAAGGTTTTGTGCCTTTTTAGCTCACTTGAATTAATCAAGGTCTAATTTAATTATAACTTCCGAATAACAAACATTTTTAACTAGGAATGCCTGCAACTATATACTCCCTCCGTTCCAGATTATACGACGTTTTGGAGAAAAAAATTTGTTCCAAAATAGATGACGTTTTACAAAACCAATGCTGCATTAAATATCTTTTTCCAAGACTACCCTTAATTAATACTTAGTGAGAGTAGTGTAGTATGAGTAATTAATTAGAGAGATAAAGGATATACTAGAAAATTACCTAATATTTTCTAGAAAATTCAACAAATTAATTACATTCTTTAATGTCTGTACCAAAACCTTAAACGTCATATAAATTGGAACGGAGGGAGTATGTTCATTAGAGGCATTAAAAACAGTTAATAGTATTACTTAAACAACCACTTGTGTTATATGTATGTAAAGTTGGACCCCGTACTTTGTACCCGTATAGTTTTCTCTTTAACAAAAGCAAGTTTTGTAGGCTTGCTTTCTATCTTTGTGCCTTTTCAGCTTTACTTGACATATGGTTAGAGTATGTGCTTTCTTGTTGATGTTTTTAAAGCAAATGCCTAAGCATATATAAATGTGTGTAGTGAAGGCTGAGATCTTCCGAGAAAGTTCCGACCCCAGTGCCCTCAAGCTGTCTTACCTTTCTGGATCCTTAATTAAGGAAGAGCATATATAGTAGGTGCGTACATCTGGTACAATTGAATTTTTGATCAAATACAAGGCACAAGATTATATATTCCTGTTTTGTCTTTGTTGTATATATATATATTAGTCATTTGCTAAAGGTGATCTTTCTTGGTTGTAATCACGTATTATTTTTAATTTGTTGCATCGCTTTCTTTTGGCCCTTTATTAATTTGGGTTCAATCTGAGAAGGGCCAAGTAGATACTATTGGTACAGCTACATAAGTTAGGCTGATTTAGTGGTATATATAATTGGCCGATGTAATATTTTATACATTTTCTAACATGTACCTTCCCCGGCATAATCTGTCAAAAAGAAGCTCAAGATTTGGTAATCTTCCAATAATTGCAAATTATTAGTACTCAAACACTAAAAATTATTAGTACTTTCAGTCCACCTATCTTCAAGATGGAATTAATTGCATTAATTAGAGGAATCTCGTTTCAATTATACAGGAGACCATAGAGATTTCTTCGGGCAAACTAAAAAAACATAATGTTAATTAGTTTTTTTTTTTCAAACTTGTTTAAGCTTCGAGGCTATTTTTGCTAATTCTCTAGTTATATATGTCAAGAATTAATTATTGTTCTTAACAATATTATTATTTATAAAAGAGTGATAATTGCTTTCTCTATGATATTTCATTTTAAATATGTAATATAAAACTTAGATATGTATTATTTAAGTAAATTATTCATTAACTTAAATAAATATCATTAATTTGGAATTTTTGTCTACATTAAAATATTTTCATTTACATGCCAACATCATGAAAAGACTAGCTCTCACACCTCAAGGTTTTTTGAATTGCAAAAGAACTCTCGGATCCCTGTTTTGATAGAGCATATGATCCCTATGTAGCAAAGGCTTGTGTTCCATAAGGGAGTGAATTGAGTTTCAAAATATGTGATTTAAAAAACTTGTTTTAATTTGAAACTTTTCTACCCAAGTTTATTAAGGTTTAATTCAAAAATAGTGAGATATAATATTAAAATATCATATAGAACACAATTTCATATCAACATCAATGCATAAAATACATTATGTGCATGAAAAGAATTAATTTAATCACTATTTTTAATCAATGATGTAGAGAAATAATGATACTTGAATGAATATTGAGAGATAAGCGTAGAGAGAAAGAGAAGAAAACTAAGAATTTTTACGGGTTCAAACACATAAATGTGATCTACATCTAGTCCGTCCTCAAGATAAGCTTAAGAGTTTCATTATTAATCAGTCAAGTACAACCAAACATTCAACACAATCACATAACCAAAGGGATACCTCACCCTTTTTGCCAACTTTGTTGGAATAACTCATTCAAGAATCACAACCCTTAGGGATATCACACTCTAGTCAAATTGGAATGCCTCAACCATGCACCTAGGACACACCACACCCAAATAGACAAATTCAATATATATATATATATATATATATATATATATATATATATATATAGGATTTACAGAGATTAAACAAATGTGCACTCTATGTTAGTGCAAAATAAACCAATGAATCATTTTTAGAGCAGTGCTACCAACACACTCCTTCTAACACACTTTCTCTTATTGGTTAAACATTATTGAAAACTACAAATCATGAAAGATATTCATTAAATAGGATGTTACAAAACTTTGTAATTTTCAATAAATTACAACCAATAAGAGGGAATGTGTCCAAAAGAGTGTCAAAGAGTGTGTTCGTAGTATTTCTAATCCTTTTTAATCTTCAATCTTCTTGATAATATTGTCTCAATATGATTTCATGTTATCTTAGAGCAAAATAGTTGTTTTCCAATATGTTTCATGTTCTCTTTTCATTTGAAGTTATGTGTATGAATATCATTTGTATGAAATGGTTATGGGTCCAAATATTCAATATAAGTTAGTTACAAATCACAAACAAGACAATGTTATTGATTACATGGACAAAGTAGTCAACTACTTTGATGCCAAAACCAAAATCATGCATGCTCTCTAAAAAGAAAATAGTTAACTATTTATTGGTGGTAGTTGACAACTTTGATTCTTGAGGATTTCTAGCTAGCATCCTAGTGAATCAAAGTAGTGGATTATTACTTTTTCATTTAGCCTGCTACTTTTAGTCCTAAGGGCCTGTTTGGCGCATACTAAGGTACATCAATACAAATATTTAAGTTACATGACAACTTTATATCCTGTAACAATGGACAATACAAGCAAAATAATGTGACATTATATTTAAGGTCCAGTTTGATTTACTAAAAATTAAGCATGGTATTGGAAATCACATCATATTTTGACTTGAAATCACATTTAAACCATTTCTAAACCATTTTTATCTCGATCAAAAACTTATTTTAATGAATTAGAAACAAAATTCAACCAATTAAAAAAATTGGTCTAGAGAATTAAGACCTCACAGAGACTTAACCCAAAGATATATTCACAATCTAGACCAAACTTCCAAGAAATGACTCTATGACTTATTTACAAGTTTACATCATCCAAAAAATAGTAATAATCAATGTGATCAGTTGGAAAACATAGTAGATTATTCACATATTAAAATTGCCAATGTGTAGAAACCTCTACAACTTAGTTGAGATCGATAAATATCTTAGACTAATGTAGTGCACTGATTATCAAAAAGTGAATTATGTTATGCTCAAGGGGGAATAAAAAAAATTTAGAAAGAGCCTAAAGAAAGGATGACGAAGATGGAAATCATTTGAAGTGGGAAAATTTTAGAACCACTTCCATGGATAAATATACTTCCCTTAAAGTGCTAAATGTCAACGAGGGTTAAGGGGGACAACTTTTTATAGCTCTAGTAGGGACTATGTTGGTGGGACAATATGTGGCAAATATTGAGGGGCTATCAATTCCCCCTATTTTTAACCTCATCCTAACGAGGAATGGAAGGAAGTAAAACTCTAGTTAAAGGTTGTTCCTACCAAATTTTGTAGAACCAGAATGCCAAAATCAGAATGTCGAAATCAAAACGTGGCACTCTTTCTGTCAAACCAGAATGCCGAGATCAAATCTGAAATGCTGAAACGTCATACCGGAATGCCAAGAGGTGAAACTGGAACGCTAAGAGGTCAAACCGGAATGCTAGGGGGTCAAACTGGAATGCTGAAAGGTCAAACCGAAAGCCGGAAGGTCAAACTGGAATGCTGGGGAATCAAACCGGAATGCCGAAAGGTCATACCGAAAGCCAAAAGATCAAACCGAAAGCCGGAAGGTCAAACTGGAATGCCAGGGGGTCAAACTGAAATGCCTTTCGGTCAAACCAGAATGCCGAGAGGTTAAAATACTGACAGCAAAGGTGATGATTAATTCATCTATAAAAGTAAGACAAATTATCTCACCACATTATATCTTACCATATTAATTGGCAGCACATTGTGACCACTCGGCGGCAATTCACATGCAACTATTGTCATGCCATTGCCTATTATAGGTGCTTGCACTTTTTGGCACTATATGATCTACTATGATATAGCATACATAATAATGGTACCCTTGAAAATCTTGATTTGGCATATTATATTTTTTTATAATATTCTCACATACTATCAAAATGTGTAGTGCTTAGGAATATTATATTGGTAAAAGATTTGAACCTTCTGCTTTTTCGGCCCATACCTTGTAGCTAGATTCCAACGTGATATGCACCACAATGGCAATACTTTGGGCGAGATTCATGTGATCTTATTGGTGTTGATTTTGAACCGCATTTGCGGCCTTGGGAGGTGACTTTGTCACCGAGATTGAGATGGCGAGAGAGGGCTCATCCGGGAGAGAATTCTATTGTTGGAAAGCGTACGGGCTCAGGGACCTATCCGACATTGCATACACACAAGAAATGGTAGTCAATTTTTGAACAACCCATACTTGCAAGAAAGCTCATACGTTTTGCACAAGTCGGCGTGTGAGCATATCATTGACCGAATGGTTTTGAGAAGGTAGACTCTTGAATCGTGTGGCCAGGAAAAGTTTTACCGGATCCCACGGTGGGTGCCAAATGTTCCTACCAGATTTTGTAGAACCTCCGGTTGCGGTGGCTCCTCCGATAATTCTTTCGTCAACGGTGGTGGAGTGTACCTGCAAAGACACTCCAATGCTCAAGTTAGAGGCGTAGAGGTACGGAGCAGATATCACAAGGGTTTAGATTGCATACCTGATTTAGGTTGAATAGCTCTTTATTTATAGGGTGTGTAAAGATAGATTCGATAGGTTTATTTTCCTATTGAATCTTATCAAATATAATAGAGATAAGTTTTTTTTATTATCCAATCTTTAGTATCACATCTTATCTTATAAGATATCTTTTCTGTTATAATTGCTTGGCCTGAGTGTATCTTTGTTTACTCGGCCGATCCCTTGACTCGGTGTCGGGCTGAGTCCGAGTAGTACACATGCCCCCCAAGCTCTGAAGTAGGCTATAAAAGCTTATAAGATGTTTTTATATAGTCGAGCTTCGTTATGCCCTGACAACTAATCATACTAGTCGAGTTGCAGGTACTTTGAGCTCGTGGTTGATCTGAGGATGCTTAAGGTGTCTGGCCGAACTCAAGATGCTCTAAGCATGAGGCCGAGTTGAAAATACTTTATAGGCTCAAGGCGTAAGGCTGAGCTAAAGAGTCTCGAGTGGCGAGGCTGAGCTGAAGATGCTCTAAGTGGAACTGGCCGAGTGTAAGGTACTCAAGGCCGAGTCGAAGTCACTCGAGGAAGAATTGGCTAATGGCATTGGAAATGCTCAAGGCAATTTAAGACACTCAAGGCTTTTTGAACAATTTCTAATTAATATGTCATTTATTCTACCAACTAGTCATTGTGTATTTTCGTTGTTGACCATTGGAGGTGATTTTGTCCATGTTCTGATTTGATAATTCAAATGTCAGTGTCCCACTTCCCTCTTTCACGTATTGCAAGGTTGGGTGGTATTCGACTCTGGGTCCCTTGAATTGTGTGCCATTCTATAGGTCCTAATCTTTAATTGGTCAAGTACCTTCTTGAAGGGCCTTGCCAAGACTAAGTAGTGCACATACCCCCAAACTTCGAGTTATGGCAAGAAAGCTTATACGAGTATAAGTACCCTACCTTGGGTTCCTTGAATCGAGTGTTGGTCATTTAATTCGTGATGCGATGTTTAACGGTCAACCGGAATGCCCTTAGGGTCAATCCAGGATGTCGAGTGAAGGTCTGACTCAGCTTGTCGTTAGATCAAGTTGGAATGCCTAGTTGTCATCTTAGTTGTTTTAGATCAGGTTGGATGAATGGTCAAACCGAAAGCCAGGTAGGTCTAGGTGGAATGCTGAATCGTCAACTTTGTCATTTTTAGATCAAGTTGGATGAATGGGCAAACTGAAAGCCGAGTAGGTGTAGTCAGAATGCCAAAAGGTTAAACCAAAATGTCGAGATGGGTCATCTCTCAGCCTGTCATTTGATCAAGCTGGAATGCCTAAGTGATCAACTCGAGGGAAAAGCCAAGAGGTTAACCCAGAATGTTGTATGGCTCTCAACTTGTCTTTGGATCAAGTTGGAACGCTAAAAGGGTCAAACTGAAATGCTGAGAGGTCAAGTTGAAATGCCAAGTTAGGTCATTTCTCAACTTGTCTTCGGATAAAATTGGAACGCTTAAGCGGTCAACCCTAGGGAAATACCAAGAGGTTAAACTAAAATGATGTATGATTCTCAACTTGTCTTCGGATCAAGTTGGAACGCTAAAGTGTCAAACCGAAATGCAAAGAGGTCAAATCAGAATGCTAAAGGGTCAAATCGGAATGTTATGTGATTCTCAACTTTGTCTTTAGATCAAGTTGGAACGCTAAAGGGTCAAACCGAAATGCCGATAGGTCAAACTGGAATGCCAAAAGGTCAAACCAGAATGACAAGATCAATCCGTAATGTCAAAATGTCATACTGTAATGCCAAGAGGTCAAATCGAAATGCTAAGAGGTCAAACCAGAATGCCGAGAGGTCAAACTGAAATGTCAGGAGATCAAATCGGAATGCCGAAAGGTCAAACCAAAAGCCAAAAGGTCAAACTGGAATGCCAGGGAGTCAAATCAGAATGCCGAAAGGTTAAACCGAAAGTCGGAAGGTCAAACTGGAATGCCAAGGGATCAAACCGAAATGCCAAAAGGTCATACTGAAACCCGAAAGGTCAAACTGGAATACCAGGGGGCCAAACCGAAATGGCTTTCGGTCAAACCAGAATGCCGAGATCAATCTGCAATGCCAAAATGTCATACCGGAATGCCAAGAGGTCAAACTGGAACACTAAGAGGTCAAACCAGAATGTCGAGAGGTCAAATCGGAATGTCAGGGGGTCAAACCAGAATGCCGAAAGGTCAAACCGAAAGTTAGAAGGTCAAATTGGAATGCTAGGGGATCAAACCAGAATGCCGAAAGGTCATACCGAAAGCCAAAAAGTCAAACCGAAAGTCGAAAGGTCAACTAAAAGGTCAGGGGGTCAAATTGAAATGCCTTTTGGTCAAACCAGAATGCCAAGAGGTTAAAATATTGACAGCAAAGGCAATGATTAATTCATCTGTAAAAGTAAGACAAATTATCTTGCCATATTAATTGGCGGCACATTGTGACCACTCGGCGACAATTAACATGCAACTATTGTCATGCCATTGCCTATTATAGGCGCTTGCACTTTTTGGCAGTATATGATCTACTATGATATAGCATACATAATATGGTACCCTTGAAAATCTTGATTTGGCATATAATAATATTCTCACAAATTATCAAAATGTGTAGTGCTTAGAAATATTATATTGGTAAAAATTTGTACCTTTTGCTTTTTCGGCCCATACTTTGCAGCTAGATTCCAACGGGATATGCACCACGATGGCAATACTTTGGGCGAGATTCATGTGATCTTATTGGTGTTGATTTTGAACCGCATCTGCGGCCTTGGGAGGTGACTTTGTCACCGAGATTGAGATGGTGAGAGAGGGCTCATCCGAGAGAGAATTCTATTGCTGGAAAGCGTGCGGGCTCAGGGACCTATCCGGCATTGCATATGCACAAGAAAGGGTAGTCAATTTTTGAACAACCCATACTTGCAAGAAAGCTTGTACGTTTTGCACAAGTCGGCCTGTGAGCATATCATTGACCGAATGGTTCTAAAAAGGTAGACTCTTGAATCGTGTGGCAAGGAAATGTTTTATCGGGCCCCACGGTGGGTGCCAAATGTTCCTAACAGATTTTGTAGAACCTTCGGTTGCGGTGGCTCCTCCGATAATTCCTTCGTGAAGGGTGGTGGGGTGAACGGTGGCTCCTCCGATAGTTCCTTCCTCGTTATGGAGTAGATATCCCAAGGGTTTAGATTGCATACCTGATTCAGGGTGAATAGCTCTTTCTTTATAGGGTGTGTAAAGATAGATTCGATAGGTTTATTTTCCTATCGAATCTTATCAAATATAATAGAGATAAATTTATTTGCTTATCCAATCTTTAGTATCATATCTTATCTTATAAGATATCTTTCTGTTATAACTGCTTGGCCTCAGTCTATCTTCGTTTACTCGGCCGGTCCCTTAACTCGGTGTCGGGCCAAGTCCGAGTAGTACAAAGGTAACATCCAAAATATTATTGTGCCGCTAAGATTAAATATTAAACTCTAGTCAATAAGTGCCTCGTAATAAAGCAAAATATTGTCAAGGTTGAAGCTGATAAACAAAAAAATTGGAAGAGAATGAAGAAGGAAATAAAGCATAATAGAAATGTAAGGGAAGGGGGAAATATGAGAAAAGGGAAGAAAACGCAAGCTATTGGAGGACCTAAGGGCTAAGGCAAACGAATGTCGAAAGTGTGGGAAATCATATCAAGGTATTCATATGATGGGTTAAGGAGTTTGCTACCAATGACATGAATTGGGATATTCTACCCGTGATTGCCTCTCTTTAAAGAAAATGGAGCCAACCAAATCTAAGTCTTAGACTAAAGAGAGAGTCTTTACCTTTATGTTGATTTGGGAGTGTACCATGTGAGAATACTTAATTTCCATCATTATATTAAAATTAACCATTCAAATTGTGTATTTAATACAAATCCTTAGAGTAAAAAATCAGTGCGTTATTATTTTTGGTGGTGGTGTTGTTATGTTAGTTTCTTAGATCTAAAAGATTTTTTTTTGACACAAGATCTAAAAGATTTTTTAAATAACTAAAATCATGACCTTTTTATGAAAATAAGCTTTTAAAAAAGTCTTAACTTGTTTAATAAATAGGCTTATTATAATTTAGTTCTAAATTCTAATGTGGACTAGATCATATATACCTTTAATAAGCAGCTATTAATCCTAATTAAAATTCACACATTTAATTATTTAATATTATAAACATTAGAATATATCAAAATCTCTAAAACATATTAAAATATGGATTACGTACTAAATTTTAACTAACTATGATAATTCCAAATGTTGTTTTCTATTTTTTATTTCAATATAAATAAATTCTTTTCATTAAAAAAATATATATTGCAATTGTAATTTACTCTCATTCTTTTAAAATCAATATAATCAAAATTTTGAATTGTTCTTTTCTTACCAAAGATTAATAATATATTAATAAAGATTAAACACATTAACGTTATTATTAATTAAAAATATTAAAAGGAATTAATTACAATAATTTAGTACTAAATAATTTTATATCTCAAAAGGATTAAAAACTAGCTTTTAAATAAATTTACAATAATTTTAACCAATTATTTTAATTAATTTTGAAAAGTTTTACTTTAACAAGTTTGCTTTAAGCCAGCCTACCTTGACAAGAAAGTCTGATCTCGTCTTTAAATTAATGATCGAATGATATCAGAGGGACTATTGGACCATCTGGGCCTTTGTGCAAAAGGCTAATGGGTTATGTGTGTGTTGGGGTCCATAAATTAATCCATAACATCATTAACATCTAATTTTTTCGGTGGATTGACAACTAGCTATCATTTGTTCCTGATTAATCCAAACAAATACATATTTTTAGTTAGTGTCTTCCTAATAAATGTCTTAAAGACACTAGTTAAGAAATTAAAATAAAAAAGTTTTATTAAAAATTATATAAAACAACATTTAAAAATTATAGAAAAACATGTTTTTGTGCATTTCAATAAAATATTTATTTTCTCTTATTACTTCCTTAACAAGTATTTTAAGTCTAATAAGTTATGTGTGTACCGGGGGTATGAATTAATCCATAACATCATTACCATCTTAATTTTTTAGAGGATTGACAACTAGCTATCATTTGCTCTTGATTAATCCAAACAAATAAATATTTTTAGTTAGGATCTTCTTAATCATTGTCCTAAGTACTTGTTAAGAAATTAAATAACAATAGAGTTTTATTGAAAATCATATGAAAGTATTTAAAAATTATAAGGAAATGCATTTTTGTCCATCTCAATAAAATATTTTCCTTTTATTTTTTTAACTAGTATTCTAAATATACTTGTTAGCATTTGTCTTTTAGTTAAACACGAGTACTAGCTAGAATCAAAGAACTGGACAGAAAAAAAATAGAATAAATTACGGTGAACATTAATAAAGTGTTTGGTAGAATAGAATGAAAGTAAATTAAGATAAAAAATTTAAATTAAAGTAAAGTATAAAAATATAAATTTCATCTCATTTTAATATTTATTTTACTCATTTTTAATTCTTTTTCGGTGCAAACAAACAAGACTAAAATAGGATCTTTACGGGAGGAGAAAATGACTAGTGAGATTCAATCTTATACTGTAGCAGTCACGGGGTTACGTGTTTCTTACTATTTATATTTTTTTTTTATTTATGTAGCATAATGAATTCGATTTGCATTTAACTTTGATTTATATCAGGTTAGGCTGGGGCAGCTCTAATTCTCTTGGATTGTGAATTTGATGGCCAACCTAGCCATATAAAATTGAATATGTTTAATATATAAATAAATAACTGAATAAAATTGAATATGTTTAATATATAAAATTCTAGAAAATATATAGAGATTTACAAAGTAAAAAAAAAATTAAACATGATTAATCGGGTCAGGCTAAATAAGTCTAGCTAGTTTTTTTTGGGTAGCTATTAACTCACACCCCTTTTTCTATTCTCACATCTCAACCTCTTTTTATTTTTTTTACAAAAAATAATCTTTGATGGAGACTTTCGTTATGTATCTCCACAAATCTTATCAAGATACACAATAAAATTTTGTTTTTGATATGTATTTTGACAAAATCTTTTCAAGATACACAATAAAAATACACATTTTTGTTATATATCTCGACAAATCTTGTCGAGATACACATTAGAAACATATTTTCATTGTATATCTTGATAAGATTTTGTCAAAATGAAACGAAAATACATTTTTGCTATATATTTTGACAAAATCTTGTCATGATATATAAGTAATTTATTTTCATTATATATATATATATATATATAATATATATATATATATATATATATTAAATGCACACCCTTATTTTTGTTTATAACATAGAGAAAACAAGTTTTTGTTTTGTATTAATCACAATAAAAACATGTTTTTGTCAAATGAATAGTTTGAAAAGTCGAACCGATGATCGAACCAGTCAATGTATTGGATTATTGGATCAATGGTTGAACCACTTGATCACTAATTGAACCGCATTAACCAGTCATAAGCAACATAAAAATTAGAATATATATATATATATATATATATATATATATATATATATATATATATATTCGCACTTATATCTAAAGAAGTTGCTTTGGTGTAGTGGTAAGCAAGCTTGTAGTTCACTCCAGGTTTGAAATCTGCTGTGTTCATTTTGTTTATATTTTTATTAGGATAAAATATGTTTTTGGTCCCTCATTTTATTTTGATTCCTGATTTTAGTCTCTCATAATTTTTTTTTCTGTTTTTAGTCCTTCATAAATTGTTCTATTTTGTTTTTAGTCTCTCATAAATTGTTTTGTTATATTTTTAGTCCTTGATGTTAATTTCAACAGTTAATTGATGACATGGTAGACATAAACTGTGTGTGTGAAAATTCCTGATTAAGTTTCTAGTGACTTTTAACTGCTACAAATTTTTTTGCTGTGAAAAATGTTTACTTTTATAACATTTTCTTATAATTTTAGTGTTCAAGGTTTTAATTTTTTTTATTATTTTTTTAACTTTTTTTACGATTTTAGTCTGTCAGAAAATTTCAACAGTTAAAAATTATTAAAAACTTAAACAGAAATTTTTCAGACATAAATTCTGCTTATTATAACATCACTTAACAGTTGAAATTAATGTCAGAAATTAAAAATAAAATAAAATAATTTTTTAAGAACTAAAAACAAAAAAAAAATAAAAAACCAAAAATATATTTTATCCTTTGTATTATTGAAGCCAGCAATGCCTTGGACGTTGGACCACACATGCACAACAACGTGCCTTGGGCCACGCTAGTCAACATCTGCAGGTCTTGGGCCGTGCGCGTCAGCAAGGCAGAGGAGCAGCAGACCTTGGGCCACGCACACGTCAGCACAGCAGGCAACTTAGGCCACTCACGGTCCTACCGGGACCGGATTTCACCGATTGAATCCGGTTTCAGGCCGATTTTGATAACGTCACATCGGTCGAATAGTATGTCCGATCCAATTATTGACTTAATCTGCTCAACAGTCTGGTTCTCGGTCCAATCGGCCTATCCGAGCAGGTTTTAAATTTTGTATCTTTAAAATTATGATCAAATGTATTTTTGTCCAGAAAAATAAAAATAAAGTAAAACTGTGAACTTTAAAAAAAAAAAAAAAAAACTCTAATTCCATCGCAAATTTGCAACAGGCGACCCCACTTTTCTTTTATATTTTGTTTTTTCTGACAGCAAATATCTTCCACAGGGTCAAGAATCAAGACGACACGACATCTTCTCGAAATTTGTTATATCCTCTCAAAACATGATTCTTATTCTTAATATAATATATAATAAGGGCAAGCGAATAAGGAAGACACGTACAAGAATGTAATAATTTGGATAATATCTTCGTGCACTAGTATTAATTCTCGTAATTTAACTTTAATTAATGGATAAAATAAAATTTTGATCAGTATACTTTTATTTAAAATTAATTTTAGTCTATATATTTTTAAATTGATCATTTTAATTCTCAAACTTTGGAATACATATGGATTTAATCTTTCTTCTTTAATGATGTTAGTGCTGATAAGAAACTAAATACACATGTTTATCAAAATTCGAGGACTAAAATGATTGATTTGAAAATATAAGGACTAAAACCAATTTTGAGTATAAATACAAAGACTAAAAATATATTTTACTCTTAATTAATTTAATCTTTTTTGTAAGAAATTTATAATAACTCACACACTCTGTTAAACCAATTGAACTAGACCCCATCGATTAATTAATTTGATCTTAAACTTTAAAAAAGTAATAATTTCATCTCTCATCATAGATAATTTTCATCATAAAAAGAAACCAAAATTATTACATTTTGTAAATTTCAAAAAATAAATTAATCAAAATTAAAATTTAGAAACTAAAATCATGTTTCACTAAAAAGTACGAAAACTAAAAACATATTTTTTACTAATGATTTTCATTAGGACGGAGCATGCCAATAAGGACCTTGCTTGCCAACGTCATTAAGCCCTTTTTTATTTCTATATTCATTCCATGTTGTACAAAGTTGACTCCCACCCCCATTAAGTAATTCACACCTTGCAGTTCCGCCATACTCCGCATTATCAACATTGAAATTTCCACTCCCCTAGTCACCAACCAACCAATCTCCATTATCTTGTCCGAATGGCCTAAACTACCCTCCAAATTGACGAACCAACTACTTCCAACGACTGTTGTTCAATTCGATCCATTTTAACAACTTTCCCCATTTACAAGGCCTCAACTTACAAAAAAAAAAAAAAAAAAATAGCACCATAATCTGGGAACAAGGGAAAGCACACACAGCTTTAATTTTATCTAATTTCTTCATGGAGGACCAACCATCATCATCATCAAAATCAAAGACTGCTGCTTTGGATCAACCCCTTCATTCAATTGGGTTTGAAATTGAAGACTTGTCACCACAAAAAGTCTCAGGCCGTCTCCCTATCACTCAGAAATGCTGCCAGGTCAACCCAATTTCATTTTTTCCCCTCTCAATAACAAGTTTTTATCTTTGGTTAAGTTTCATTTTCATTTCATGCTTTTTTCTTTTTTTTTCTTTTCAATTATATGTTTATGACTAGAATTGAAATTATGGGTAATTTGATTTTGCATGGGGCAGCCATTCAAGGTGCTTCATGGAGGGGTATCAGCATTGATAGCAGAGTCTTTGGCAAGCATGGGAGCACACATGGCTTCTGGTTACAAAAGAGTGGCTGGAATTCAACTAAGCATCAACCATTTGAAACGAGCAGAGATAGGTGACTTGGTCTACGCGGAAGCTACACCTTTAAATGTCGGCAGAACCATTCAGGTTGGTTATGTTTATTGCAATTTATCTCTAATTCTTATAATATAAAACTGAACCTTAATAACCATAATATACTATGAATACAATTTATCTGCAATTATTATCATAACTATATGAGATAGGAAGGAGAAGCGTGTCTTAGTTGGCCATTGATGTAGAATACTAGAATTGAGATGAAGATAACGCTATCAATGGAACAAGACCGAATTTGATTTCGCATTTTGCGGTGACAAATGTATGGATTGAATGAACTTTTAATTACACGGATAAAAATCATTAGTGCATTTAGTATTTTCCAAAAAGTTATGAAAACATCATCCATAATGAATAAAATGGGTGGACATTTTAATTCACCCACTTGTCCTCCCTCTTTAATTCACTAATTTTGTATTTTCTAAAGAGTTAATGTCCACGTTTAATGTGTGATAATTTCTCATTTAAGATTGTCATTGAAGGAGAATAATTAAGAACCTAAAAAGTTATTAAAACATAATCCATTTATTAATAGTATATTTAATGTATAAAATGGGTGGGCATTTAATTCACCCATTTGTCCTCCCTCTCTAATTCACTTGTTTGCCCACTATCTTGTTAGACGAGTTGGCAAGCGCACCAGTCGCACAAGTAGTAAATGGATAAGTCCAAGTATCGTTTTTCCAATGGATTTGTTTGATATAGGCAATGTTCACACAAATACTAGCTAGACTGAACTGGTTTTCACAAGAAAGCTATAAAAACGTGAACTTTGGTTGGTTTTGTGAAAGATATAACAGAACTAATGCATAACAGAAATTAAAGAAGGTATTTTTGTGGTTTTTAAGATAAACACAGCAGTAGACAGAGGTTAAAACAGATAATAAAGATGTTGCACGGGTTAGATCTCACCATTATCCACTCTCTTCTTGCATTAACGCATAATATATATTTTATTTGCATTTAAAAGTTAAAATCAGTCAATAAAAACATTATCAGCCTAATTCCTTAGGTGCAGAGAGTCTTAGATTACTCCCCCAAGCCTTGATTCCTCAACAATTTAACGAAGCAACTAGCTTTAAGTCTAGAGACCACAAGATAACCCATGAACTAAGCTCCATTCTTAGACACGAAGTTCATGAGGTATATTGCTTCAGTTCTAGACAACGAAAGTGTTTCCCAACAACAGTCATGTCCAAGGATCATGCTATGGGTGATCAAGCCACAACAAGCTTTAAGAAAAGAAGCAAAATACTAACTTTAAACACAAATATGCAGAATATATATAGATAATATCAAAAGATACAAGAGAGTTTTGAGAATGGTTACATCTAACCCCTAACAACTACAGAACTCAGCCACTCATGGGTGTGAGCAGCTGGAAAATACACATGGAAGGGAAGAAGAAGAAGAGAAAACTAAGAACTAAAGAGAGAGCTTTTCTCTCTCACTAAACAGTGCAAACGAGCTACAGAGAATGAGTTATCCAAAATGTTCCAGCACCCTGAACTTCTGAAGGTCAGTCCTTTATATACATGTGCAGAATTGCTCTTAAGTGACATTTGGCTTAGCCTGAAATTTTGACTTGGCTGATTTGAAATTTCTGCACTTCAACAGATTTCTCTTGCAAAGGACCTTTCACTGCTTCCAAAGCTTAGAATGCAGCTCCCAAACGTGTTCTTCAACTTCAATCTCCATTTCCTACAAAAAGTGGGGCAAAACTCTAAGATATAACCATAAAATTAGAAAAACTAAAGAAATTCTAACTAATTTGCAATATTAACAGAAGTTGAATAAAACAACACTCCAAATGAGAGAAAATGATAGATAATTGCTTCAAAAATCACTTGAAAAATAAGTAATTATAGCAACTAACATATCTCTATCTTACTCAATCATTTATTTTTTATTCTCACGTATATTCTTATCCAATCTTAAACTTTTTTTAATGTTATCTAAAAAAAAACTTTTTTTTTATTATTTTTTTACACTTGTAATGCATAATTTGCATTTCTCTCTCTCCCTCTTAACATAATATTACCATTTATATCTATCACTTTTTCTCCCATTCCCTTTTTATTTCTCTCTTTTGCCAATGATAAAGATCATTTATATATTCCTTACCTCCCCTTTATTCTCTCACATAGACACACCGAGTGGCAAAATGGATTGATCTCACACCGACTCTTTGCTGTACCTAATGCAGTGGTTGTTGGATCGACATCGTCTACGGATTTTTAAAAACCTTTATACAATCTCAATCATTCATTTTAAATTAAAAATAATTTAAAAATAAAACATTAAGTACATTTTTTAAAATTAAAAACATTCAATATTGATTATTTTTTAATTAAAATATTTTAAATCAAAAACATTTTTTATGACCAAAACAAATATACAATTATTTTAAATTAGAAGTAATTTTAAACATAATTTTTTTTTTCCAAAAAAGGAAGTCATTCACTCATTTCTGGCCTCGCTTGGATCATATTACTCGGTTATTGAGTGCGCCATTAGGAAAATTGATGCTGCAATTTGAGTGGACAAGCTCTCTTTATCTTAGAATGATGAAACATGCACCGTTTATTTCTTCCTTGTCCTTGTCGAATGTCTGAGGTCCTGGTGGAAATGGGAAGTTCTGAATCAACGGATTTCCTGAAAGAGAGTTGTGTTTAATGTAGCGTGGTCATTGAATAGATATTTATTGGTTGGAATTTATCTATTAACACAATTCACTCGTTCTATATAATATATGATTATAATTAACTGGACAGATTTGGTTGGATTCAAATATGCACTAAATGAGTGAATCCAATAATTACACCTGGCCCAGATATGGGAAGACGAGGGAGGGCACTAGCCTATCTATAGTAACATCCAACATTTTATTTTTCATACATTCATGAAATCAGTAAATTAGAACTGTTTTTTTTTTTTTTTTTGACAGAAAGTAAATTAGAACTGTTGGATAATGATTAGATAACTCATTTTATTTAGAAAAAAGAAAATTATGTACTAATAGTGTAAAATAATTTTACACTGTCGTCCAATTTTAAATTATCATATACGATAAGTTTATTAACTTTTACAAAACTATCTTAAAAGTCATACCAATAATTTGTAATTGGATGATAATGTAAAACTATTTTACACTGTCAGTGCATTACTGTTAAACTTTTTTTATTTATCCATACATTCATGCAATCAGTAAATCAGAACTGTTGGATAAATATTAGAGTACTCATTTTATTTCAGTAAATCAAATTTAAAACACGTGTTCAAAATCTGAGTTGTCTAGTCTTCATACTATGGTGATAATCCTCTAATTGTGTAAATGCGTGGAAATTCCAACCTCACCGAATCGGGTTCCCTAAAAAGTCTCCTATGACGAGTAATTTGTAAATCCCAAATCATGAACTTGATGATTGCCTTTAAAAAGGAAAATTTTTATATCTTCTTTAAGAGTAAGAATTGTTTTAGTCTCTCTTTCTCCCTCAATATCTCTTCCTTGAAACCAAGGTTGAGATCCTCCTAGAATAAAGATGTTAAAGAGTCATTGTTGCTAACGAATAATGATGGAAGGACCTACATTTCTAATGCGCATCTACTACACGAACACGAGTTAAACAACCCGTATTTCATGCATGAATTGCTCATCACATAATCAGCCATCAAAACGATTATTATAGATGGCAAACAACATTAAGCTAAATTCCAATAACTCCCACAAAGATTTGCTTGGGATGAAATGAGAGGACAATGCATCTGTACAATAAGTTTTTCCATGGCCTTATAAACATTACTAACTTGCTTCATTCTGCTTGACAAGGGCGTTCACCAATTTACTATCTCAGTAATGAGTAAATATTTGTTAGTTATTAGATACCAACCATAAAAGTCATTAAAAAAAAAAGAGACTCTGTTCAATAAATATGAACTTTGTTATTGCTGAAGCTTACAATTATATGAGAAAAGCATGTCATAACAGTTTTCTCTGTAGCAGGTGTGGGAGGTGAGACTCTGGAAGATTGATCCTTCAAACTCACAAAACAGATCCTTGGTTTCATCTTCAAGGGTAACTCTACTAACCAACATGCCGGTCCCAGATCATGCAAAAGATGCTGCTGACCCGCTAAAGAAGTTTGCAAAACTGTAAATAGTCATGCCATTTGTTCTTGAGTGAAATTCAAATAATCAAATTTTGCTTGAATGGAATTTATATTAAACCAAGGATCCAAACGCATTCGGATCAATATTCTAATGCTTCAAGACGGAGACCATGATAGACATTGTAGCTCTTACAAAATTGTTCAATGCTTCAATATGTAGACCATGATAGACAATTAGACATTGTAGCTCTTACAAAATTGTTCAATGCTTCAAGATGTAGACCATGATAGACATTGTAGCTCTTACAAAATTGTTCACATCACCCACCGCAAACAAACTCAGTATCCCCCAACCTCAAATGAGTTGAGTCAATGCCAGTAATTTACTAATCTCATGATCAACATAGAAGCCCTCATTAAGCTGCTGTTCTCGTTATTTTGCAACATCAGTTTGAAACTTAAAAGCCCAGCAGTTCGCTGTGATCATATTTCAATATACAACTTGTAATTTCCATTTTCAACAGAAACCGTATGACTGAAAATGCTTTACATCTATTCAGTGATTCCCATTCAACCAAACCAAGCAAGCTCGATTCCAGAAATATATAAGCTTACCCACCTAAGCAGTGTTTGGCAATGTTAGGATGCTGGGTTCTTCTTGCGAAAGGATCTTGATCTGGTAGTGCTCTTGTCCTTCGTTCCCATAGGAACGCCAGCAATTTTATTCCTACCAAACATTGACATAACATGATCAGAGAGAGACTAACATAACAAGAGCAAAAGCCAGCAGCCACCAAATAGAAGAGCAAAAACTAAGCTAGAAAAACATAAATTACCTGAGACTACTAAGTTGTTGGGTCAAGTCGTTCAGCTCCATGCTAGAAAGTTTCAGAGAATATAAAGTTCCAGGCACCTCTTCTGAAACAACCTTTGACAATTTCTTCACTGAAGCTCCTAATCTTCCAAAAGCCTGTGCAAGAAACCAACAGCAACTGTTTGAACATTAGCCATTCAACACATCACTACACAAAGAAATAACGAGTTAAATTTGTCAAAACACTCTTAAAGTATAGCATGCAAAGGTTTAAAAAATTCATCTGCAACCAGCCAACCACAATTGTGGCCTCAACATCAAGAATTTTAGGTCTCCACCACGACCGCAGTTGCAGTTGTATTAATCGTATTTATCTGCAATTTTCCACAATATAAATTTTTTTGATAAAATCACAACTGCGACAGTAATTTAAAACCATGAAACTAACAGCAACTGTTTGAACATTAGCTTCGACACATCACTACATACATCCGGGATTAAAAGAAATAATTTAACTAGTTAAAATGCTCTTAAAATATAGCTTCCAAATGTTTTAAAAAACTTGTGCAATCACAATTGTAGTCGCAACGTCAAGGATTTTGGGTATCTTTTTTTGGTGTGAAGGAGGGGTCAGCACCCCGAGAGTACAAATTAAACTCTAACAGACCTAGAAGTCTGAATCCCTGCTACATCATGTAGCAACAGAAGGCTAACATCCGCAGGAGGGTTTGAGAACTCAGTTAATCCCACAGCCAAAGAGTGACCCTTATTTGCCAGAAAATCAGCAATGACGTTAGATTCTCGATAAATATGATGCAACTGCACTTGCCAATCTTTCCGCAGCCAGCTTCTGATAGCTGCTATCAAACTCCAGAAAGGATGTTTGGCATCATTGTTGGATAAGACCAAGTGGACTGCCACTTTGGAGTCACATTCCAGAGTCAACCTAGTGAAGCCTCTTTCTCAAGCAATCTGCAGCGCTGAAAGAATTCCCCACAGTTCTGCAGAAAGAACACTTGCAGTGCCAATGTTTCTCGCAAAACCATGAAGCCATCCTCCAAATCACTATGAAACACTCCAGCACAGGAAGCTTTCCTCCTATCTCCTATAACAGATCCATCTACATTGCATTGGCACTTTCCATCCAATATGAATCATCCTGTAAAGGTCATTATTTCGGCTATCCTTCGGGCCAAAGCCTAAGATCTTGCTGGCAGCAAGATACTCAGCTCGAATTCTCGCCACTACCACATTGCGACCACAATTGCATGATGCACTTATCTGCAATGTTTTCAATATCAAAACCGCAATCGCAATTTAAAACCTTAAACTAAACCTTAACTTACAATTAAGGTTGGAATGGAAACCACAGCTACTGAGAAAAACGCACCAAAAGCCTGCAAACCCGAAAAACACATGTTCAGTCTATTTGATTGTGAAAAGAATACCAACTTAATTACCCAGAAGCCAAAAATGCTTAAAGATGCATTTTTTTCATCCTCATTTGGTGAGCAAATGGGTGATTATTTATAATAGTACCATGGAAAGAACGAACAAGTGAGAGAGAAGCCCCAATTCAGGGGTGGGCCGGAACCCTAGATTTCTGGCCACCGCAATGGGCGGAGCTGCCGCGACCAGCGACTGCGAATGTGGCGGCAAATTGGGTGCCTGTTGTTCTGCAATTACCGGCGCTGGGATTGTGTCGACGGCGAGCGGCGTCGACGTGGTTGAGGTGCTGACACGAACAGAGAACGGAGCACGTGAAATGGCGACCATTTTCGTGGGCATTGGAAGTCTGTTGAAGCTGAAGGGGCGCGAAGACAGCAAATGCGTTTGAGACAACATTGACAATTTGATGCAAAGTTTCCGAATTTGCAAATTTCTGCTAGTTTTTGTTGGTGAATTTTGAGTGAACCCCGATTGCAATCGCACAAATAACCCAAACTTAGAGCTTGTTTGGAAATCCAACATCTGATTGAGAATCTAGCTTAAATTTAGAGGAAAAAAAATAAAAATAAGTTATTTTTATGAATTTGAAAATTTGTAGTTTAGGATTATTTTTCAACAGTTTTTTTTCTTCTTTTTCATGTTTTTATACTCTTTTACTATGTAAAAGTTGATTTTTTGTTGCATTCAAATGAAATTAATTATTTTCAAACAACTTTTCAGTAAACTTACTACAAAAACTTACTAAAAAAAATTGATTATGATTATAATCGATTATAACAATAATCGATTATTGAAATAATCTAATTTTTGCAACTATCTCAAACCCATTTTAAATTTTAGGCTTAATTATCAATATGATCCCTTTATTTATTTAGAATGTTTAATTAGGTCTTTTCATTTTCGAAAGTTTCAATCAGGTTCTTTTATTTTTTAAAATACCTCAATGTAATCCTTTAATGCCTCAATATGGTCCTTTGTTTTTTAAAAAAAGCCTCAATGTGATCCTTTTCGCCGAAATTTGTAACTTAATGTTGTCAACCTCAATTGAACGGAAATGACCACATTATAGCATTTAAAAAAAAAATAAAGGACTACATTGATGCATTTTAAAAAATAAAGGACTAGATTAGAACTTTCAAAAATAAAAGGACCAAATTGATAATTAAGCCTAAATTTTAATACTTTTTTTAACACCAAATTTTAATATACTTATAAATTTTAAATATTTTCCCCTCAAATTTGTGTCACTTTTGTCACTACAAGAATGATAGGAAATAGCTAGAGAAAATTAGTGAAGGCCAAATGGCGGACACAAGTAGAGTTGGTCAAATTGACTCTTAATTGACACTAATCCTATTTTTATTTATTACTTATTTATTTATTATTAATATTACTAAACTAAATAATTACATTTGTGTCATAAGTCGATGCTACATATTAATTTCTTTTTTATTTTGATTTTTTTAATTGTATGTGTCGGACAAGCCGACGCTTAATAATATTTTTTTTTTTACAATTTTGTGTCGGCCAAGCCAACGCTATATATAATTTTTTAAATTTTTAAATATTTTTATTATATGTGTTACCCAAATAAAACTAATTTTTATTTTTAATATGTTGCGTTAGATTAGCCGACGCTAGAAAATATATAATTTAATATTTAAGTCCTCTGAGCCAACGCATACAATGGCAAATAACCAGTGCAGGCTCGGGCTAACCTAGCTTTCTAAATCCTAAATTTTGAATTCCCTCCACTCTCAACACTTTCTAAAACCTAAATCCCAAATTCCCCCATGTACGCTCGTTAATTCCAAACTTGAATTTCCTCTGTTCCCGGAGCACTCTCTAAAACCTAAATCCCAAATCTCCCACACTTAACACACTATCTAGAAATCTCTTAAAGCACCCTAGATCACGAGACCCTCACCCACTGAAACCTAAATCCCAAATTCCTCTATGCTCGACGCACATTGGATTCATATCAGACACACACAAAGCGCCTTGTCGAGGATCGAATCTCACTCACTAGACCCTCACTCACACAAAGCTCCTTCTCGAGGCTCGACTCTCACTCAAGGTCGAATTTATGGTGTGCTTCAGATTCTCCCTAACTTGAACCCCCACTTTTTATTTTTTTTTAACCCTCTTTTCTTCAATTTTCTTCCTATTTTCCACTTCTAACTGTAACACTGTGATTTTCTTAATTACAAAATTAAGTGATTTTAATTATATTGCAAGAATAATTAAATTTATTTTATGCTGTTGAAAAATATAAATCGAGTAGATGACGTTTTATGTTGTCTGTGAGAGGTGGGTCGAGTTGTGTTGGGCTTTGGCTTGAGTTGTGCTTTAGTGAGAGGGGACCCATTTCCTTCTTTCTCCCCTTTGAGTAGTCAATACCCAAGAGAATCCCTTTCATTTTCTCTCAAACCCTAAGTGCTTTCTTCCTTTCTTCTCTCAAGAGCTCTCTTCTCTCTCATATTCTCCTCTACCCACAAAGGGATTTCTCAAGAATGGGACTTGGTCTCCCTTAAAGACAAGTTGTTCTTCCCTTCTCCTTGAGTTTGTGACTCCATTGTTAGATGGTGAGCTCTCTTTCTATCCCCTTTCTCATTCCCTTGAGTTAACCCATAATGGGTATTTGTGCAAACCATCATTTGTGTTGTTTTTGGGGTGGTATTTTCATGGGTTTCGATGAGATGGTGTTGTTCTTAATTCCCTCTTTGATGAGATGGTGTTGTTGAGCTTAAGGCTTTCTCAAGACTCAAGCTTGGATCTTCAAGAGGTAAGGGAGATTCAACCACTTTTCTTGTTTTATGATGATTTTGATTTGTTTGGCTTGAATCTTGGGTTCTTTTGTTGGGGGTTTAGTGTTTAGAAGCTTAAGGGTTGATTATTGATGTGTTTATTGTGAGTTTGGATGCTTGGGTAGCCATTAATGGGGTCAAAAGCTCAAATTTTTTAAGGAATTTTGTTGCAGAATTCACAGTTTTAGCTTAAGCTAAAATTTTTAGCTTAAGCTAAATTTCAGCAGAATTAGGTCTATGCGAATTTAGTTGAAGCTAAAATTTTTAGCTCAAGCTAAATTTCGATAGAATTGGGACTGCATAAATTTAGCTCAAGCTAAAATTTTTAGCTTAAGGTAACTTTTTGGCTTAAGCTAAATTTTCTAGCTTAAGCTAAATTAAGGTGGAATGTTTTATTTTACCCTTAATACTTTCTTGAGAGTTTCCAAAACAATTCCAAGTGCATATAAAATGATGTTATGGGTTTTCATATTTATGTTAAAGTTGATTATATGTTGATATCATGTAATTCATATTAATATATGGTTTTGGTGAGGCGATTATAAGAATTCAAGGTGTGGAAGGTCTTACTTTGCTTAGGGAACTGGGGATGGGTTCAGAAATGTGATGAGTACATGAATAGTGAATTAATGATATGATGGATGTTATGTGATTGTTTGAGATATGATTATCGAAAGAGGAATGTAGATATTATTATTAATCTTATAAATGTTTAAGCAAATGTAGTAAGTTTATCTTTGAAAGAATGTCTTTATTGTTGAGATTATCCTGTTATTGATTGATATACATATATTTTGATGAGATGATGATGATGAATGATATTCTTGTATTGTAAATGTCCTTATACGTTGGAGGATTAACTATGTCCTTTGGGAAGGTTTTTATTGGAAAATGGTATACTTGGGAGGGTGAGTTCATGTCAGATCTCCGGCCCACTAAAGTGACCCGGGGGTCTCGTCTAGTGGGATTTCTTCCCATGTACCACCCCTATGTTTTGACTCCGAATGACGTGTCGGAGTGTTGAGAACTACTTTTCAAGAGGTTTAGTAACTCTTTTAGTGTATATGGAATGCATTTTTGTTATGGATTGCTGTTGTGGATTGTTGTTAGTGGTGAAACTTGGTTCCTTGAGACAGACCTGTAGGATCGAAGCAGCAGATCTAGAGGGGGGTGAATAGATCTTTCAACTTTTAATACTAAAATCTCTTTCCTTTTTCAAAACTTCTATTTCACCATCCTTCTTCTTGCAAAGAATCCAATTATTTAAAGAAAGATTTATGAAACAAGTTGAACAGAGATTTTTAAGATCAGGTTAAGAAATCAGAGTTTTATTTCACTTAAAGAATGTTGATTAGGAAAACTTAACCAATTAACCTTGATATCTTGGATGGACAAAAAGTGAATATTAAAGAAAGAATGCTCAAGAGTTTTATACTGGTTCGGTCATAAAGACCTACATCCAGTTGATCCAACACCCTGTTAGATCTTTCACTAATTCAAATTTCGAGTTATATGCACACTACACAAACAAGAAATCTGAAATTCACACTTCCTAGACTTGAACCCTACAAGTAAAGAAAGAAACTATCTAATAGAACACTACTATTAGATTCTGAAAAACCCTATTTCAGACAATTCAATCTTTTAAAAAAAAGATCAAGGTTATGGAACGATTTCACCTTTAGTGAATGATAGAACATTTCAGCTCATTGAATTCCTATCATCTGCTTCATCAAGCAAGAGTGATCTTCCTTTTTTATTCTTCCATTTTTGAATTGAAGGAGATCAATTTGCTTTAGAACATTTTTGATGCTCTTCTCTCAATGAATGTTAAAACTTATTTTCGAAAAGCATTTTTTAAAGAGAGAGGGAGTATTGGTATTTATAAAATTTTAAAGATATAACTGATTTAATCTGTTATGTAAATAACGTAATCTGTTAAATCGTTCTTCAGCACACCTGGGTTCTATGCAAAAACTGATTTAATCTGTTACATCAAAGTGTAACATGTTAAATTGATCTTAATGATCTCTTAAAGTGATATGGGTTCATTTTAATCTATTACATACTCATGTAATCGATTAAACCGAGCTTTCTTCTTTCTAAAATAACTTTTTGAATCCATAGTAATTGATTAAACCGTGTTGTAATCTATTAAAACAGAGACAATGTGAATTCTTTTAGAAACTAGACTCAAAGTCTAAAATGCCTTGTGTAATCGATTATTCCGAGGTGTAATCGATTACGCTTAGAATTTTAGCTTTTCTAGATAAAAGAAAACGTGGTAATCTGTTACATCAATGATGTAATCAATTACTACAGTGAGTTTATAAAAAAGGATCAATCAATTTGCTTTCTTAGATTTTTGGTTAAGACTCTAGGCAAGACTAATATTTAAAATTAATCACTCACAAGCCTAAGTCTAAAACAATCAATACAATGCCACATCTTTACATGTTTGGCATATAAAAAAATTAAGACCAATTAAAACCAAAACTAGATAAAAAAAAGCTAGGAGATCTAGTCTTCATGTCAACAAGACCATGAGTGAGATGGTGAGTATGGAGGTTCCGTATCTCAAACCTCAAGGAATCCAAGTTTAGTTGTTTTTTTTGTGAGTAGGCATGTAAGTTGAGAGTGCTTGGTGGGCCCTCAACCTAGTGCTGAAGGTTTTTGTGGTGGCTAACGTGTTGAATGGGCCTATAGAATTGATGGGTGGGCAAATCCCTATAGAGGTTAGGATCTTTGCAAGCTTTACCGAGGTAAGCCATTACCCACACTCATCTATTTTCGATAAAATCACACTTCCTCCACAGGATTAATCTAGGTCTCCCCGAATGGTTAGAGAGGCGACTATGTTAAGGGATGTACTTAGGTTAATCGCTCATGTGGTGTAAATCTCCATGGAGTAGAGTCTGTCTTTGGTATTTATGATTGGTGTATATGATGATGATTGATAGACTCATGATGATGATGGTTGATGGTTGATGCATGATGTTGACTCTTGATCTTGATTCATCATTATTCAAAATGAGATGCCATGTTTATGTGAAATGAATGTTAGTATTTTATTTACTTTCAAATGCCATGATTTAAAGGTGATATAACATATATAATTGTTATTTGTTGAGATTTTGAATTGTTTTAAGTATGTTTGTTTTTGGTAAGCTTACCCTTGTGTTGTGGCACATGTGGTTGTGACTGTGATGATCTCGAACTTTGTGTTCGTGGGAGCAGATGGTAGGAGGTGGATCTTTTCCTTGAAGACATCGTCGGTGGACATGCACGGACATGAAGATGCGGTTCCCTTGTTTTTTCCTTTGATTAGTTTTATGTATAGTGTGGACCAACTCATTGTTTAGGGAGTTTATCTTTTATAATACTATATATGTCTATATCGATACGCGTAGGTTTGCTCTGATGTTGTATCTTTTGATAACATGTTGAAGTGCCATAAGGCACATGATTTTATTCAGTTGATCGTTTTCATAAGGTGTATATCTTGAAGGTGTAAGTTTAGCTTTTGGCTTTTAAAACGCGAAAAGTTCACAAGTATTTTCATAAATAAATTAAATGAAGAGTTTGAAATAAATTAAAATAAAGGCCTCTGCTTTGTTAGTTATCTAGTTATCATGTAGCGACAACGGGTCGTTACACTAACCATATTAGTTTTTCCTTTTTTTCTTCTTCTTGTTTTTGAATTAGTGCAGAGACAAGTCATCAAGGACTCACACCCCTCTTTGGTCTCTACTGTGTATAGATTCAAGTTGGGCTCACCTAGTTCATCCCATCTTCCTTTCTGTTTTCTTTTTCTTTTTTCATTCTTATATTTTTATTTTATTTTTTATATTCCTACTAGATCCGTTCATTGGGGGTCAAGGCTACCTTATGTGTCCTAACATAATAATTTTTTTGTTCTTATATTTTTATTTTATTTTTTGTATTTTGTGTACTAGTTTAAGCTCTAATTAGAACCAACAGAAAGTTTTTCATAAGGCTATTAAAAACCAGAAGGTCATAAGGAAATGTTCCAACTGTAACAAATGGGGACATCGAACCTCGGATTGTTACAGAAGAAAGAAGACTCCCTTCAAAAAGTTATCTAACATGAAAGGACCCATAATTTTTTTTTTGAAAGCTGGACCCAGAAAACTATATATGGGTACCTAAGGTCATACTACTTTCTGATGCAGGACTGTCTCCACCATAACAACAAGAAAGAGTTGTGGTACTTGGACAGTGGATGCTCCAGGCATATGATTGGAGACAGAGGCAAATTCCTTAGCCTTGAGAAGAAGCAAAATGGAGGGTGTTAAGTCATAAAACAAATAAGGTCCCTCAATTATTTTGAATTTATGCAAATAAATACTAAGTTTAAAAGATTGCATCTGTAATGCCAACAAACAGAATGCATTGTACCTACGTTTGATGTATCAGACGATTATAAACAGATGCTAAGATCTGTAGCATTTAAGAGCAAGTTAATGCTCTATGTATTTGATTCTCTGTGCAGGGAATGTCTGATTATTCCTCTTAGGATTTGTTGAAAAGCATCAAGAAAGAGAAAAGTTAAAGATAAAGCTACCTACTACATCAAAAGGCGTGCTTAAAAGCAGTAGCAATACAAACTTTTTGGGGGAATTAATTGTTAAATCAAATTAAATTTGAAATTTAAATTATGAAGTATAATTAAAAGGAATAAAAATTAAAAAATAAAATAAAATGCTCTCAAATGAGAGTGATATTTTTTTTTCTACTTTACAAAATTTAGGGGGGGAGGTGGTGCCATAGTACAAGGCAGAGAAAGCTTCCGGGCTCAAAGAGCGTTTATAGAGATACTTACATTCACCTCACCCCAAAGAGACAAGTGGATGTTCGAACTTGTGACTTGTCAAATGCAAGAACCTGTCTTTTGGGATTCCCCTCTGACGTGTTCTCGAAACTTCGTCATCTCTTCCATATGAATGTACCCTGCTGCTCTAGCTCTAAGCTCGTCCATATCATGTGGCGGCTTCTTGTAGAGGCTGTCCGAGAAGGGTACGGACTTCAGGGCCATGAGCATGGCGGTTAGTGCCACTTGAGGGTTCAGGTCTCGGATCTTCACTGAAACTTCGGCGAATCTCTCCATGAAATCCCTCAGGGATTCGTTGTCCTCTTGCCGAATCTTGGCCAGGGCCACTGTTGTTAAGTGGTGAGGCCGACTCGTGGCGTATTGGGCACCGAAACCAGCGACCATTGCGGTGCGTGGCTGCCGCCGGCCTAAGGGAATTTTGCACACGGAGGGAATCGAATACGGGTTCTCCCGCTAAATAGCCTTTGGGTTACATCCAATATTATTTTTAACCATTGATAGTTTTTTTTAAGAAAACATATATTAAAATTCAATTTAGTAATAAAAACAAAAAAGATAGATTGAAAAAGATGAGTTTTAAGAAAATTAAGTATACTGATAAAGATTAAAGGAGAGTGTTCTAAAATAGTTGAGAAATTTTTTTCATCTAATTATTAAATTAAATTAAATTTGAAATTAGAATTGAGAAGTTTATATTTGAAAAGAATAAAAAATAGAAAATAAAAAAAGCTCAATATATTGAATTAAGGGTAAAATATGTGTTTAGTCCCTGTACTTTCACTAAAAAATGGTTTTAGTCCCTATACTTTCAAATCGACTATTTTGGTTCTCAAACTTTGAAAAATAAGTCCCTTAACAGCACTAACATCGATAAAGGAGAAGAACTAAATCCATATATTTTTCAAAGTTTGAGGATTAAAATAGTCGATTGAAAAGTACATAAACTAAAACCAATTGAGTGAAAGTATAGAAACCAAAAACATGTTTTACCCTTAAATTAACATAAGACATGTGGCTCAATGAGAGTAATAATAACTCCTAAACATGCTCTCATTTAACAATAACTTCGCACACTAATAATTTCCAAAGACTTGGTTCAAAAAAATAAAAATTCTAAAGATGTTCTCATTTAATAATAACTGCTAAAAATCCTCACCTACCACATAAACTTCTAAAAATATTTTCATTCAAGAATATAGATTTATAATATAAGAGTAGATTATTTTTTAGATTTAAAATAAATAATTTAAATTGTGATATAAATTTATATTTAGATTGAAATAGATGGATAATTACAAAATTTAAGTATAATGATAAAGATAAAAAGAAAATATTTTGAGATGATTGAAATATAACTTTTAAATAGTAATAGAGTGGCATGTGAAATACACCTCCAAATTATAGAGGTTTGGTACACGAGAGTGTGAGTAATAATAACTGTACCAAAAAAGTTAATAGAGGTTTGAAGATGGGTGAGGAGAGTGTGAGTCTCAGCCTCCAGTATTTTAATCTACAATATAAGATTAGATTTTTTTTATTCCTTTCTTCATGATTTAGGGGTGTATTAGATTAGAATTTCAAACGATTTTAAAAGACTTATTATTTTTTTTATATAAAAAAGTATTATGATATTCAATCACGACTTTTTAAAAGATAAAAATAAGTCTTGTGGTATTCAATCAAGATTATTAGGATTTTTTAAGGAGGACAACAAAATTCGGTGGTATTCAATTAATTAAGATTTTTTACAAATTATAAAAAGTCTTCTAGTGTTCTGTCAAAAAAAAGCCTCCCGGTGTAAAAAATCTACAAATTTCAATGGATTGTTTTTTAGGATGAATTTCATGTGATTTTTTAGTAGGATATATAAATATTACACTCATCCAATAATCCCACTCAAACCCTTGAGATTTTAGTTAACTTTCATTGTTTATTTTCTTACCGGTTGGTAGACTTTTCTTTCTATCATCACACGTAATCTCTTCTCTCTTTCTTGTAGGTGGTACAAACATTCATATTAGCACTTCATAACTTTCAAGAGCATGAACGAGAAGACATATGGAAGGCTAGTATATCTACTAAAAGATTGAAAAGAAATTGTATTAGTTTTATTATTCTTTATCAAAACCTTATCATTTTGTTATTATCTATTCATTTACTCTTGTAATTTTGAATGTTTTCTAACATGAAGTGCTTTCAAATCTTATAAACCCATAAAATCTTTTCAAATCTTTTAAATTCTTATGATATAATTCCATTAAAAATCAAACTACAAAATCTTAATCATGGGCATTTGGTAGGGGATAATTTTTTAGTTTCCTAGGAATCCTAAGTTGGGAAACTTAGTTTCCTAGGTTTGGTACGCATTTTAAAAAAAAAATATTCCCAGGAAACTATGATTCCCGGGAATCATTTTTAACTCACTTTCCCACAAAAACATTCCCATCAAGGGAGGTGAGAATCTAACTTTCCCGAGCAAATTTTTTTTACGGCAGTAAAAATATCACGTTACTCTTTATTAGATTATTTAATGCAGTAAATAATTAGAGTAATGGGTAAAAATACCTCATAACTCTTTGATTCCAGATAACTTATATAAATATTCACAAGAATATTTATGATTAACCAAACAGATACAATGACTTATTTTAATGGACTTCTTTTATACTAAAAGGCACAAGACCTTTTTTATACCAAAAATCCATAAGACTTCTTTTATACTAAAATGGTCTTTTAAAATCCTAATCCAATACACCCCTTAGAGTTTAATTTTGATTTGAGTTAAATTTTAAATCTTGATGCATCATATTAATTTTAAATTTTGATTTGAGTTTAATTGAAGGTACTTTATTTTTTAAATATACTAAATTTTAAGACTAGTATAATTTTGATCAATCTTAATTTGATTTTTTTATTTAATTTTTTTGTTAGATTAAACTTTAAAGTTTAAAATTTAAATTTTAAAATATCATATTAACATTACAATAAAATTTTAAGATTATAATAATCTTAATATATATAAATTATCTAAAAGAGAAAGATATCTTCAAATAGATGCAATATATCAAGATTCAAAATTTAAATCAACTTAATTTTGAAAACAAATTTAAAAATAGAATTTGAAAGAGGTAATAGTTTTAAATAAAATAAAATAAAAATTAACATTAATATCTAAAAACACGGTGGTCATATTTCAGGATCATGAAAGTGAAACACTTGCTGCAGCCACACAGTTGTTTCCCCAAGTTTACTGTATAAGAGAAGCGGAAGCTTTGGCCTTTAGGTGGAGTATTGAACTAGGCAACATATTCTTCTGTTCACAAATGTTGTCTATGAGACAGATTGCCAACAACAGTAAGTTGCTGAAGAAGAGGTCCACTGAGTGCAACACTTATTTTGAAGGCATTATTCAGGATTGTTCAATTTTGCTGATGTCAAACAATTCATCTTGTCTGGGCTGGGTGAAGCGGCATTGCAACAGAGTTGCAGACAAATTGGCTTCATTAGCTTTTGATTTCAAGGAAAATGTATGGCTCGAAGAGGTTCCACCTCAAATTGCTGGTTTTGTTAATTCTGATGTACAGTCCAACATTTTTGCTTCTGAATAAATGAGCCTATTTTCCCATAAAAAAAAACACGGTGGTCATGGACCAAATTAGAAATGAAATCCAAAATCTTCTAAACGATTTTTTAATTTCAAAATTCAAAAAATACATAATTCATATTACACAAATATCTTGTTTATAATTTTAAATCTTTTATCCCTTAAAGAATTTCCTTATTTATATTTTTGTTTGCATGTATTCTATTCTATTGTTCAGCCGTTAGGAAAGAAGATGAAGACTATGGCTACTCTCCCTGAGGAGTTGATAGAAGATATTCTATTAAGGTTGCCAGTGAGATCTCTGCTGCGTTTCAAATTCGTGTGCAAGTCTTGGCTTTCTCTCATTTCAGATCCTCAATTCGCTAAATCTCATTTTGACCTAGCCATAGCACCCACCTACCGTCTTCTTCTCACATCATGTACCGATCCCGAAGCTAAATCCATAGACATAGAGGCACCACTTGATGATGATTCTGGGGATGTAGTCTTTAGCATTCCAAATCCATCACCGGCTCCCAAACCTGGATATAGCAGCGGATATGTTGTGGGTTCTTGCAGAGGATTTCTACTCTTAACCACTATGTCCTCCGACTTCGTCTCCAACTTGATTTATTTCGTCATATGGAATCCGTCAACAGGTTACACGAAACGATTTAACAAAGTGTTGAAGTATCCGTATCTGTATGGCTTTGGGTACGACTCATCAACTGATGACTACGTGGCAGTGATTGTAACATTGCCTTTGGAGCATAGAAGTGGACGTTTATGCACAGAGGTCAATTGTTTCTCTTTGAAGACCTGTTCATGGACCTGCACCGAGGCTACTATTCCATATATCAATAAATGGCATGAGGTCAAACGGTTTGGGTCATTCTTGAATGGGACTCTTCATTGGTTGGTTTACTCTTATGACCATCATGATGATCATGGCGTGATTATTGCATTTGATGTGACAGAAAAGAGACTGTCAGAGATTTCACTGTCACATGATTTAGCCCATGGATTGAGAACTAAATTACATTATTTGATGGTAATGGGAGGATGTCTGTGTCTCTACCACCCAGGTTATCACTCAGTTTACAAGGATTACAGGCCTGTACCGGCTGAAGTGTGGACGATGAAGGAATACAAAGTGCAGTCGTCTTGGACCAAGTCATTAGTTGTCTCAACTAATTGTTCTCCTTACTATCAGTTTATCCCAGTATGCTTCACCAAAAATGGTCAAATTTTTGGACATAATAGTTGTGAACTATTAATGAGAATTAATGACAAAGGCGAGCTGCTTGAGCGTCACCCACATGAGGGTTTCTCGGTAGGCTTACAACGTTGTGGTATGATGTATAGAGAGAGTTTGCTATCACTCCCCCCAGAGACTTTGAGAAACTAACCAGGTGAAGATGAACGACGATAACAGACTAGAAGAATTAATTTATGTAATGTTCTCTAATCTTTTCCTCTATTTTATTACTATTCAACATGCATAATGATAAATTAATGTGAAGTTATACAAACACGCTGCATGAAGCATGATTTGATTAGCCCATTTTGTCTCACAAACTTTTACATGATTATCAGGTTCCAGCCCTACTTATAGGCTATTATCATGATCTTGAACATCTGGGAGCTGATTGACAGAACAGAATGCATGGAGTGAAAGGGTTGAAACTAATCAATTGACAGAAAGCCTACTGCTATGTTTTCCTTTATCTCCTTTTTTGTACTTCAGTTTTGTGGTTTGCTTAAAGTACATGTTTTATTTTTATCTCGTTGATTATTTGATGCTCCTTAAGCTTCTACGCTGTAAGTTTAGTTTTCTATTTTATTTCCATTTAGTAGTTTTATTTTGTTATCCACCACTTGTTTGATAGAATGCCGCGTCATTCTTATACTGTTAAGGGAAGTAGGTATTGATTGAAGATGTTCGTGTTGTTAAAATTGAGCTATCCCTTCATGTTCATGTTATTCCTTCTCCTATTGAACTCAAGCTAGCCTAGTCAGTTTTATGTTGTGCTTCAATGCTTCATTGGAATTAGTAGGATATTGTCTATTAAGTAATGAATTCAACTTTGAGATCACATGGCTTGATCGGGAATTGCTTTAGATCCTATATCTTGATATTTCTTTCCTCGTTTCCTCCAGTGTGTATAGTTGTTCAAAAGCTTACAGATAAAGCTTATGATAATTTCTGTTTGTAATAAAAACCATAGTAACAAGAAGATATTATCACAAATAGATATTTCTAAGCAGTAAAGGCTGCTGATATTAAAATTGAGCATTTGTTATGTTCTTTTAGAATATATCTCTTTCTTAAGTTTCCTTAATTAAAAACCATTTTTTAATTATATGTTGTGTGATCGAGTCCTCTCCTTTTGTGTGCCATATTTTTGGCTAGAAAATTTTACTGCACACTGCTAAAAGACCTGCAACGTGGTGTGAAGTAGCTGTCCATACTCTCTTGTGTTCAACCTTAATACCTTATACCCTTTTGGAAAATACCCTTTAAAGAGGCCAAGTTTCATTGTTAATTTTTTTTGGTAATATCTACTGCATATTTAGACTTTTAACAATACTTTTGGCTAACTTACCTTCAGAGTAGTCAAATCCCACACGTGGAGTGGCTGACCCCAAAACTGGTGGTGGGGTAGCAGATAATGGGGATGTCCCTATACTAAACATAATGGATTCGATACGAATAATTTATGCTGCACACATAGATGTTCTCAAAAATAGTAAAAATGAATTACTAAAAATTAGAAATGTATTAACCATTAATAATCAAAACTCTTGGCTTGCAAACCAAGGTTCTTCATCAAACTCAACCTGGGAGCAGTGGGAATCATGTCCTTCACAGATTTCTTCTCTTTTGTTAACAGACGCTTTGGGTGTCGTGTTTATTCGTAGTGAGTTTTTCTGCTGTTGTTTCCTTATATTTCAGAATGATAAAAAAAAAAAAATCAAAACTCGTAGTCTATACACAATTAATGTGATTAACTAATTAATAACAAGAGTCAAGGAGCATAAGCAGAATACAGAGGCAGCACAAGACAGAGGAATGAGAGGAGAACTAAGGAAAAAAGTTATAGAAAAAGTAAAATGGAACAGAGGAATGAATTGAGCTAATATAATTTTATGTTCTCTCTCTTTTTATATATATTGCGGCTTAAGATCACTAAGCTATAAACTGTTTTACTTTGTGACCCCTTTTTTTATTCAATGTCTTTATGACGTGTCTGATAACAATTTAAAAAGACAATTTTTGATGGTTTTAAAAATCGTCATTTTTAAATTACAGTTTTCTATCGGATTAAAAGCCGCCAAAACCAATTAAAGCAGAAAAAATGAAACAAATCTAATTGGGGCTTCTCCTCCGTCCTTGCCACCTTGAACTCCTCAGTAGCCGGTTATGATATACAACAACAACCATTGGCCGTCGTCCCTCTCCATTGTGCTCTACAACATCGACGACTTGGGCATTCCCTACTTGACCATCAATGCCACTGGGGAATGTCGCATTAAGAGGTGGATGTTTTAAAATAACATATGATTTTTTATTATTTTAAAATTACTTAATATGATTTTTTTTAATGATACATCATAAGGGAAAATATTTGTTGACATGGCACTTGCGTGGAGTTGACTTGGCAACGACATACAAAAATAAAGAAAAATAAATTACCAAATTGTGGAAGATGGGTTTAAACCCCTCCTTAAAAGTATAAAGTAACCACTAGGCTAGAGAGTTTTTTTTAGTATATATTAGTGCAAATTTTAATATGTGTGAGTGTGCACGCGCGCATGCGTGTGTAAATATATATATATATATATATATATATATATATAACATTAATTTTAATATTATTAGCTTATATAATATTAATATTATTTAATTTAAAAGTAGTAAATATATGTGCAATTTTGGTTTCCCATTTAAGTTATATATATATATATATTAATAAATTTATAATAATATTATTAAAATTAATATTAATAAATATAAATTAACAAATATAAAACCACTATACATTTATTGAATATTAATAATATTAAAATAAGTAAATATTAATAATATATACTACCAATAATAATAAACTAATAATATATCCTAATTTATACAAACTGAAATAAATTGTAATAGATATATACTACTAATAATAAATTGATAAATATATACTAGTAATATTAAATTGTTTTTTCAGTATTAATTTATTAATTTTTTTTATTAGTATATATTTATTAAAAAATATAAATTAGTATATTTTAACCTGTATATTTATTTTAGTATATTTACATATTTTTGAAAAATTATTTTAGTATATATTATTACTAGTAGTATTGTATATTATCATTATTTACCTGTTTTAATATTATTAGTATATATTTGTTAATATTAATATTCAATAAATATATACTAATTTTATGTTTGTCAATTTATATTTATTAACATTAATTTTAAAATTATTAGTATAGATTTATTAATATATATTATTTATATTAAATTATTATTACTTTATATAGTATTAATATTATTAAATTTAATAGTACTAAATATATGTGCAATTTTGATCTCCTGTTTAACACACACACAATATATATATATATATATATATATATATATATATATATATGAGATTTGCTAACTTACACCCACTTGTTTTTTAGAAGGAGTAAGTTAGCAAATGATAACTACAAATTTCCTTAAAATACACCCAGGTGTGACTTGCTAACTTACTCCTTCAAAAAAAAATAAGCAGGTGTATGTTAGCAAATGCGTATAGGGTTTGTTAACTTACTCCCACTTATTTATTAGAAGGAGTAAGTTAGCAAGCTATAACTACAAAATTTTAAAAATACACCTAAGGTGTAACTTGCTAAGTTATTCCTTCTAAAAAATAAGTAGGTGTAAGTTAGCAAATCCCTATATATATATATATATATATATATATATATATATATAGGAAATATATCTATTGAGAGGACTTATCTTTTATGAGAGTGAGAGGAACAAATATTGACTACTATATCTTGTTTGAATGGTTAAGATTAAAACACACTAGGTTATGTGAGTTTTTTAAAAAGTTACATGACTTTTTTAAGTAGTTACATAACATTAAATCTAGACCCTCCATATATGGTTATACAATCCAGATATAACCCTCTCACTCTTATATAAGATGTCTTCCTATCATAAGATATGTCCTATATATATATATATATATATATATATATATATATATATATATATATATATATATAAATTAGGGATCAAATGACACCGGTGTTTTTTTTTATCAACACATGACTTTTTTAAGTAGTAACTTACACCAATTGTTATAGCATTCAATAACTTGATATAGAATGTGATTTTTATCGATCTAACCATTGAATTGTATTTACATATTACCAAGATTGTTTGTGTCAAATTTTGTCAAAATTGAACAACAATAAGAAGGTGATCAAATGATCCGTATTTTAATATATTTTGAAAACTTTATATTACGTAGATTTCAATCTATATGAATGATGTAACAAATAATTTTGTATTAATATGAAATTTTGTATATATGAACTATGTGGAAGGAACTTTCAATCCAACGGTAGATTTTAAGAAAATAGCATCCAATTAAAAGTTATTGAATGATGTAACAGTTGGTATAAGTTACAGTCATTTGATCCCTCCTCATATATATATATATATATATATATTATAATTTGTTCTAATTTATGAGATGAACTATCTAGCCTAGTGGTTTTTGGACTTCAAGGTAAGGAATTCAAACTCCATTTCCCACACTTTGACAATTATTTTTCCTATTTTCGCATGTTGTTAAATTTTTTATGGAAAACTGTTTTTTCAATATACTATTATTAATAATGTGAATGTTTGAAAGATGGGAATGGATTAAATGGTATCGGTGTAACTTACACCAACTATTACACATTTCAATAACTTTACATAGCATGTGAATATGATCGAGCCAACTGTTGAATTATCATTATATATTACCTTGACTATTTGTGTCAAATTTTGTAAAAATTGAACATGAATAAGAAGGTGATCAAATATTTCATATTTTAGCATATTTTAAAAAATATATATTATGCCGATTTTGATCTATATGAATGACGTATCAAGTAATTTTTTTTAATATAAAATTTGGTAGATATGATCTAAATGAAAGGAACTTTTAATCTAACGGTGAGTTTGAGATAAAACTATTCAATTGAAAGTCATTGAATGATGTAATAGTTAGTTTAAGTTACACCCTTGTCATTTAATCCTTACCCTTAAGAGAATTAACAATGAGATTATTTGCACACTAATACACTTCGTATAATTGCTACAACAAGGGTCGTTCATAATTCGAATTTTGTGAAGATGTGAATAATATTTTGGAACTATTATTTTTCCTATTGTAATTAAATTACAGTGTTTAAAGAATCCCAAGTTCCAAATGAATCTAGGTTCTTCAGAATGAAGTCAAAGAATATTGTGAAGATAAACAACATCCTATCAACTATCAAGAGTGTTACAAACAAGTTTAACAAGACTGCATCTCCATACAAATTTTCTGACAGCAAAACGTGATGAATCTACTACTTGAGATGAAGAGATCTAGTCCATTGAAATTTGTCAATGGAGTTGCTGTTGTACGAGGCAGAACCCCCCATTTTTTGGTTGAGAGGTTTGGAAGAAGGGAAAGAATTCAAATCAATGAACATCATATAATGCATCCCTCCCCATAATAGTAAATGAAAAGAGGGAAAATTTTCACAGTGAAGATCAAATTAATATGCATCCCCTGCCACGGTGTTTGAGAGAAGGAAAAGTATTCCCCTCAGTGAAGACCAAAATAATATGCTCTCTACCCCAAGTCCCAACACAAAATCTGAAACAGATAAATCTCCCAACATTCTTGAGCCCCAAATTTCTACAGCACAGTTTTTTTTTTTTTTTTTTTTTTTTTCTACTGCAGCAGGTCATGAAAAAACAAAAACTGTATACACACACACAGAGTAATGATAACAACATTAATACTAATATAGAAAAAGAGAAGTTCATTCTTTTGTGGTAAATTTCAGATGATCATTAGAACACAAATTCCTTAAATAATTATCATCAATATATTCATAGAAAAAGCTCCTATGAAATATGCTGCCATGGCCAGCGGAAAATTACTGGAACTTTAACATCTAAGACAACTGTTATGAAGCAAACAAAATATGCGTGTATTTTAACTCTTGCATTTTCCAAAATGGCCAGAAGAAATAAAAAGTTCTCTACTTTCTCTAAATTGGGGTAAATAGAGTCAACTATAATTGATAAAGAAATTCAAATAATTGGGTCAGTTTCAATACGTTTTGCTGTCTGAAACAAGAACAGTGAGCACTGATGGAAAAGTTTGATGAAGCAGATGAACAGTACATTGGGAAGAAAAAGGATACCTATGTCAGTCAAGTCTCAAAACAATTGACCATTATTTTCATTACAATATCAAAATGAACCTAACAATACACAACTTTTAACAAAAACTAAAGTGATAGTGAGCACATAACATAATCCATCTTCTTTTTCATGTTTAACTATCAAAAGAAATAGATATTGCTAATCATCATCAAAACTCTAAATAGGGGGGGGGGGGGGGGGGGTGATAAGTGCCAATTTTGCATACTTTTAGTAAGCATAATAAAGCTCTTATATCACTTTTCCTTTCCTTTTGAATCTTGTTTTAGCATATTTTAATTTAGTTTTTATTATTTTACAAGATTTAGCTAACTATGCATATTTTTTGATAAACATCTAACTTTTGTTAACCCTTAGTGTGTAGGAATTAGAGGAAGAATGTGGGAAGCTTTTTGGAGATCATGAGAGAGCATTTGGAAGTTATTTTGGAATTGAAGAAAGTCAAGGCTAGCTTAGCCGGTGCTCTCTGCAGCTTAGCTGGTGCCTGTGAAGGAAAATGTTGTCTTCGAGCCAGCTAAGTGGGCTGGAGAGTTAGCTCAGCGAGCTCGTTGACAGAGAGCAACCAAATTTTGCACGTAGCTGTCTAGCTTAGCGAGCTTACTCCATGGCTTAGTGAAGGCGCGTAAAAATTTACTTTTTGGTTGCTCGAAATTAGATGCTATAAAAAGGCCCAAGTGAAGGGGTTATGAGGAGATTTAGTGGGGGAGCTATCTAGGGCATAGTGAGGGGCTGGGAAGCTCTCACTTGTTCTCCATGGTTTCCCTACCAAGTCTCATCATTTTGTGCATCATTTTTCTTCTTCTTCATGTAGCTAAGTAGTTAGGTTTACCCTTGTTGGGGTTGATGTAACTGAACCCATCTTCATGTCTGCATTCTAGTTATTAATCTATGTTTATTATTCATTATTAAGTGTTCTCTTCTGTGCTTAATGCTTGCCTTGGCTTGATCACCCTTTGCTTGATTTTTGTGGTTTGAATAGTCATTGAAAAATGTATTTGAACCTTGCAATGGAGAAGAACACCTAATGGGTTTTGTTGCTAGGAATAGAGCAAAGCTTGTTAGTCATCTTTTAACTCTTGTTCTTAAAGCAAGTTATTTGGCTAAACAAACTCAAGGATTGATAGTTCAGTTAAGGAACTTAGGCTCTTTCCATCCAAGGAATTGATGTTTGAGTATTTTAAGAGTTGATGATAATAAATGAACCTTAAATTAGATGAGTGACCTTTGTATGCATGAGGAGATGGTTTGGTGAAGACAGCCCCAACACTTTTATTCATTGTTGTTTTATTTTTTTTATTGCATTCCAAGTATTCGTAAAAATTACCCAAAAAGATTTTCTTGTTATTTTACTCTTTAGTTTGATGTTTATTTATGTTCTTGTTATTTACATTATCACATTCCAATTAAAATCATTGTTTTTGATAGCCATAGTTAGTGAATGTTGCTATTTTGCCAAGTATTGCGCAAGTCCCTTGGGAGAACGATACTTTACTCATTGAAATACTATTGCGCGACTTGGTACGCTTGCCAATCGATCAACAGGGGGGGCAAATCAACGAATTTGCACTTCAAAAGAGCCACTAGGCCCGCGTGAAGCTTCCACTTCTTACTAGCCTCTTTGAAAGTTGTAAACACAAAAGGATAAATCAACTAGTGAGGCAAAACTATTCTAGGCAATGTGGGACTTTGCCTTTTGTAATACTCTCCAAAACTAAAAAATACAGCAATATTCTCTAATCTTTTACACTATTTTATTACTATTCAACATGCATAACGAAAAACTAATGTGAAGTTATTCGCAGAATGCATGAAACATGATTTGATTTCATAGCCCATTTCATCTTACAAACTTTTACATGACTATCAGGTTCCAGCCCTACTTATTGGTTATTGTGCTATTACTCATTTTGACTTGAAGTTATGGAGCTATTGATCTTGATCATCTGGGAGCTGACAGAACAGAAGGCATGGAGTGAAAGGGTTGAAACTAATCAATTGACAGATCACGTACTGCTATGTTTTGCACTTTTGCTTTATCTCCTTTCTTGTAGTTCAGTTTTGTGGTTTGCTTAACATGTTATTTTTTTTCTTTTAATCTTGTTGCTTATTTGGTGCTCCTTAATATTCTACGCTGTAAATTTAGTTTTTCTCTTTTATTTCCATTTAGTTTTATTTTGCTATTTGCCTTGTTTGATAGAATGCCGATTCATTAATTCTTGAACCGTTAAGGGGTGTAGGTATTGATTGAAGATGTTTGTGTTGTTAAAATTGAGCTATCCCTTCATGTTCATGTTATTCCTTCTAATGAACTCAAGCCTAGTCAGTATTATGTGGTGTTTCATTGGTATTGTAGGATTTTGTCTATTAAGTAATGAATTCAAATTTCAGATCACTTGGCTTGATAAGAAATTGCTTTAGATCCTACACATTGATATTTCTTTCCTCGTTTCCTCTAGTGTGTAAGCTATTCAAAAGCTTATAGATAAAGTTTATTATAAAATCTGTTTGTAAAATCATTGTAAGAAGAAAGATTTTATGACCATAGCCCATTGACTGGAGTCTGACTCCTCCCTATGAACCATAAAAGGAATCACAAATAGAGTTGTGAGCAATATATCTAACATGTTGACATTTCTAAGTCAAGGCTGCTTATATTAAAATTGAGCATTTGTTTTATATTGTTTACTTATTTATTATGTTCTTTTAAAATACATCTCTTTCTTAATTTTCCTTAATTAAAAATCAATTTTTAATTATATCTTGTGTGACTGAGTCTTCTCCTTTTGTGTGCCATATTTTTTGCACAGCTAGAAGACCTGCAACGTGGTGTGGAGTAGCTGTCCATATTCTCTCGTGTGCCACCTAACAATTTTATTGTACTTTATTTGGTAATGTTTAGACTTCTAAAGATAATTTTGGCTAACTTAGCTTCAGAGTAGTCAATCACGATAGTAACGTGGAGTGGATGACCCCAAAATTGATATAGGTATTGATACCCTTTTTATGCACTTGTGTGCTAGCTACCTAATACCCTTTTTGAGCATACCTTTTTCTTAAGGCCAAGTTTCATCTTTCACTTTTTGGTAATATCTACTGTATATTTAGACTTTTTTTTTTTTTTTGGCTAACTTAGCTTCAGAGTAGTCAATTCCGGAGAATCCGGACAGTGGCGTGGAGTGGCTGACCGCAAAACTGGTATAGTGAAGGTGGCCAATATACAAAAGATAATGGATTCAATGTCAATAATTTATACTGCACACATATAAGTTCTCAAAAATTGCCTTCCAAAAAAAATATATATAAGTTCTCAAAAATAGTAAGAAAGAATAACTAAAAATTAGAAATATATTTATCACTAATAATCAATACTCATAGTCTAGTATATACACACAATCATTATTAATCTGATTAACGAATAATAACAAGTGTCAAAGAGCATAAGCAGAATATAGAGGCAGTACAAGATAGAGGAATGGAATGAGGACAGTTACAGAAAAAATAAGAAGGAACAGAGGGGAGAGGACTGAGCACACACTTGCAGAATATGGACATATGAGGGAGAGTGAAACACAAATGTGAAGAGCAAACCAGAGTGGTGAGGGAAATGGGTTCACTATAAATCTCAAAAACAGTAGTTTTATCGAGTGAAATTTGTTGAGTGACATGGGTTTTAAATCTTAAAATCTATCTTTGGATTGAGTAAATTTCCTATAGTATACTTGCCAAACCTTGGGCAATTACTTAAGGCACCTCAGTTTTTGCTTGGAGCACCTCCAAATTTTGTAAACTTCCCATCTTACCCTTCCTCTTCCAAGCATCACGCCGCATCCAACCTCCATGACCACCGCACCCAACCACCAAACACCACCACGACAACCACCCAATGTCACCTCCACACTGCGTCGTCACCCAATCACCATGCTACCCATGAGCCTGAACGCATCGTGCCGCACCACTTTCATACAGATACAGATTGAGCAATCCGTAATACATTTGTATTACGGATTGCTCAATCCGTAATACATTTGTTGTATTACGGGTTGAGCAATCCGTAATACAAACAAATGTATTACGGATTGAACAATCTGTAAAACAAATGCATTACGGATTGCTCAATCTGTAATTGTATGAGAGTGGTGTGGCGCAGTGTGGAGATGACGTTGGGTGGTTGTAGTGGTGGTGTTTGGATGTCGTGGTGGTGTTTGGTGGTTGGGTGGAGGTTAGGTGCGGTGATCGTGGAGGTTGGGTGCAACATGATGCTTGGGAGAGGAAGGGTAAGATGAGAAGTTTACAAAATTTGGAGGTGTACCAAGCAAAAAATGGGATGCCTTAAGTAATTGCCCAAACCTTGGGCCTATTTTTCACATTTTGTATCAGTTGGCCCAAGTCTTCCTCTTGATTCCTAGGGGTTGAACTCAGGGAATTGGCTTTGGATGAAAGTGTCATTTTCCCAAGTCACATTCTCAATGTGGCTGTCCTTTTGTGACAGTTCTCTGGCCTAAAAACTAACTCTGGGTTAGTGTTAATTAGTATCAATTTGGACCTCTAGCTACTTTGACAACCCACCCTACACTTGATAATCTCCAAGAGTGGTGATAGAAGTACATCTGAACAGTAGTAGCCATTCAATAGACATCTTTTTTTTTTTAATTATTTAGTTTTTCTTTTATTAAAATATTAAATAATAAAATAATATTTTCTTTTGCCACCTTACAGGTGTCTAATAGAGGTCAAACACTATTGGGTGTCTGTCAAAACTTTTCCAATCTCCAATGGCCTTTTGCGAGACATGAAAAATTGGATGGATCCCAGACTATGATGGAAGTTGGAGTATGTAAGCAACTTTCCCCACTTTAGCTAGTACTTGGAAATGACTATGTTAACGGGGAGCTAACTTTTGGTTGATCCTCCTAGCCATTGAATGTTGTCTTTGTGGCCTTAACTTAAAAAAAAACCCACTCTCCTACTTCAAAACTCATTGAAAGCCTCTTCTTATCTATGTATTTCTTCATTTTGCATTTTTTAGTCTCTAAAATTCACGAAATGCTTTTTTTAGTTCCTCTTGTGATCAAAAACTGCAAAAAGTGTGCATCCAAACTGCCAAGAATTAGTGAGGAGGAACTGAAAAAAACATTTCACGAAATTGAGGGGCTAAAAAAATGAGAATTTTAATTTGGGGAACTAAAAAAGACAAACCTCCAAATTTGAGAGACTAAAAACATGATTAAGCCTAGAAATTATTCCAAATGACTTAATGTTACATTTTAATATTATTTAAAGAAATTATATTTTGAAAATATTGATGTGGTGTAAAAGGATTTAGTCTGCCCAAGATCATGCTTATGTAAAAAAAAAATAGAAAGTATATGTATTTTTTGGTTTTTGTATTATTTTTTGTCAAACTTTTTTTTTTGACAATCATTTTTTGTCAAACTTAAATATTTTCAAATTGATAACATCAATTCTTCAATTTAAAAAGAAAAATTGTGACTTTCTTCCTTCCTCAATAATTTTCTCAGCAACAATTCTATCATGGCAAACAAATTGCTTACATTTTAGACTGCCAAGAAATGTATTTAGATTGCCACAATCACAAACGATGGCAAATTATTTGCTACATTATTAGCATTAATTGTCAATAATGGGATTATAGGGGCACAAAATTTCACAAATTGGAGGATTGATTCGATCAATTTTAAAATGCACAAGCTAAGAAAAAATTTGACTGAAAATATATGGATTAAAAATACATTTTTCTGGAAGACATTTTTTGAGCGGTCTCTTAACCTAATAGAGGATCAACATAACTACTTAGTCTAGCCCAACACCTAGAACACCCTAATAGAAGTCCAACGAAACTACCTAATTCATAAGGAAATTGCTTTTTAGTACGAAATTAACTTTGTGCAAATAACAAGAATTGTTGTTTTCTATCAAAAGCCCACTTTATATTTTTTTAATTTTTAATTTAGAATTGTTTTAAAAATAAAGTTAACCGTTCATCTACTCATACGTGTGTTTCGTGCCTTTTCTCGTTCGTACTGAATAGCAATACTCAATTCATAAACGCACTCATTTTTCCCTTCTCCTTCATCATTTCCACCTCTTTCTAGGATACTTCTCAAAACATTTTTTTTTATTCGAATCATATCAAATAGTCTTCTCAAAATGTTGGTTCTTCCTCTTCTCTATGTATCACAACACCCTTGCTTCCCGATCCATCCCACACAACTACATCACCCTTTGCCCCCCACTTCCCCCAAATACAACAATCCCAATTGAATCCAAACTATTCCGACTGAACAAGTATGACATGTTTGACACCATGTTCCCATCCAAATTTGAATATGACATTGATGAGCGCTTCGAACAACAAAAATTGATGTCGAAGAAACCCTCTTATTGGTGATGAATATTGATCAAGGGAGGAGCTAGAGAGGGTTTGGTCTAAACTAGAACCACGCTATCATTTCCAACATTGTTCTTTTTTGGATAAACTACCTTTTTAGTACCTGAAAGTGTAATTCACTGTTACTTAAGTCCCTGAAAGTATGAAACTGTCACTTTAGTCTCTGAAAGTGCAATTTGTCTGTCACTTTAGTCTTTTTGATAAATTTTTTTTTAAAAATTAACGTTCGTGCTTACGTGATATGTTGTTTACCTACGTGACATGTTATTCATGTAGTTAGATAACGTGTAATGTAGGCACAAACGTTAATTTTAAAGAATTTTTTTTATCAAAATGACTAAAGTGACAAACAAATTGCACTTTCAGGGACTAAAGTGACATTTTCATACTTTCAGGGACTTAAGTGACAGTGAATTACACTTTCGGGGACCAAAATGACAGTTCACCCTTGTTTTTTTGGAAGGAGTTTGAGTAATCGAAATCGAGGAAGGGGTCCATTCGAAGAATATATCCCTTGGACTTGATGTTTGGGGTGTTGATGAGTTTGGACCTTAAATTATGGCTAGGGATGAGGCAAGTGCACGAGGGGGTTGGCGGAGTGGATGTTGAGTTCGAGAATGAATGCATTTATTAATCGTGGTAGTTAAAAATCATCACTATGTAAAAAGCAATTATTTTAAATATGTGCATTTAGTGGCAGCTCAAAATCACTAGAAAGTGTTAATGTCCTTGGAGATTTAAAGGAGATATAATGAAATGACAAAATTAACGACATTTTAAAAAGTTTGGGACAAAATGTGTTAAAAAAAAGGTTGGAGCCAAAATTTGCAAGAAAGAGAAAGTTTATGGCAAAAGATGCAATTAAGCTTATTAATTATAAGGAGTATTTTAAAATAAGTCATATTTACTAAAATACCCTCAACTACATATTGTATCTTGCTAACATACATTAAGAAAAGAATGAAATTATATTAGCAACCCTTTCTAAAAATAATTTAATGAATATTCATCGTCAATAAAAAAAAAACTTTTATAATATCAATCAATAAAAAATTATCATTGATATGATTTTTAAAATAGTTATTGTAAAAGTTAATAAACTTACTATATATTTCTTCAAAAAGACTTACTATATATAATGATTTTTGTGATTATATAACAGTGCAATATTATTATACATTGTTAATACATGATCTATTTTCTCTTTTAAAAAACATTATAATTAAGGATATTAATTAAATTTAATAAAATAATATTGGCATCATCCAATCCAATATGATATTCTTGGCAACTTATCAAAATTTGTAAAGACAGGATAGCTCACAATCTACGTTGGATATGAGTCACGAGATCGAGAATCGAATCCCACTTTTCTGTAGACCATGAAGTCCCATAAATAATAACAACAGTATGGTCTGCATCACCGTCACGTATGTACATATTGGGATTAGTCATGTGATTCCTATCTCAAGTCCTGTTCACTTGTTTTTTATTTTTAAACCTCTATCAATCTTTTTCACACTCTAATTTTTATTCTTATTTTATATTTTTAATTTTATTTATTTATTTCTTTTAAATCACATCATTTTTCAAATTTATTATATTTTTTCTTCTATTTTAGTCTCTTTCTTTCCTCAAAGATATATGTAAGTGTGAAAAGACTTTTTAGTTTGTCCCATGTGACTATTTCTTTAATTTCGCATGTAATTCTTTCCAACATTTAACGACTGCAGAGTTATAAGGTTGACTTAGTGGTGAAGGGAGAAGGGAAGGGGGGAAAGGTTGTGGATTCGAATCCCCCCGCTAACAAAAACTAACAACAAACATTTGCCGATAAAAAAAATCTATTTAGCGACTGCCTGATGGCGTCAACTTAGGGTTTGTTCTTTATTTTATTTTCATACAGTAACAATATAAGAATTTAATAAAAATCCTTTTAAAAAAAAGTAACAATATAAGAAAAATTAATAAAAATAACATATCCTTTTAAACACATCTCTATTATTGATTAAAATTTAATAAAAATTAAAAAATTTGTTTAGGTTTCATTATTTATTTAATGATTTTTACTCACAGTTTTATAGTTTTAATAAAATTTAACTAATAATGAAGAATGTGTTAGAGGAGAAATTATTAGATAATTCCATACTACCATGTTCTCAGTCAATCTCCATGTGACACATAATCAAGTTTATTAATTCTTTTTAATAAATTGAAAAACTTGATTTTATGTATCATATACATATTGATTGAGACCATGATCACCTTGTGGTCCCAAATCATATACTCCCTCCAATCCTTTATATAAGAAACAAATAACCAAATTGTCAAGACCAATAAAAATAGTTAAGTTAGTTACTTATAATTAATAATGCCATAAATTTTAATTTTATTCCAAAAGTACCCCTTAAATTGATTGGTTTAAGTAGTGGTTACATTAATGATACTGCACTTCCACCAATAAGTATAACTTGTATTGTTAATAGACCAATAAATGCATGGAAAATGAGTAGGTATCTCATTAATGGATTTTACAATATGAAGGATAAAAAAGAAAACTAACAATTAATACATCTTAAAGTGGGTCTATGTTTCTTATAATTATGACAAAAAAAGAACACCCTTTTGTTTCTTATAAAAAGGACCGGAGGGAGTAATAATTTAGGCTAAATTATACTTTGGGTCCTTTATCTTATTTTTATGATTCACTTTGATCTTTTATCTTTCGAAAAGTTCATTTTGATATTTTATCTTTTAAATTTAGTTTAATTTGGTCCTTCTGAAATAATGATTATTTTATTTGGCATACGATTTTGAACCCTATTTTTATATTGATTCATAACGTGTAACTTATCTCATTATATTTACCTATATGAAAATTATAAAACCAAACTGAAATTTGAACTTAAAAAGGGCATAAACATGATGAAAATCACGTAAAAAGTGGGTCTAACGAGCAACCCAAAAATTGAAAAATCTATTATCAGGTCCTTTGTTAGTTGTTTGCGTGACTCATTTTTTCATGCAATTTTCACCACGTTTATGGCCAATGTTTGGTTTGAACATTAGTTGAGTTATATAATTTTCATGTAGGTAAATCTAATGGGATAAGTTTTACGTCTTTAATTTTTCATGTAGGTAAATCTAATGGGACAAGTTTTACGTCTTTAATCAATAAAAAAATTGTTCAAAATCGTATCCTAAAATTGAAAATGATCACTGTTTTAGAATGACTAAATTGACCCAAATTTAAAAGATAAAGAATCAAAATAAACTTTTTGAAAAATAAATTTTAAAAATGAGATAAAGGATTCATGCGCATCATCCACTTAGATTCTTGATCTTGTACTTCATCGCCCTCACCATTGTACTACTATATATAGCCCAACAAAGTCTGTGATTTATCGGAGTTCACACAAGGAGTTTCAGTTAACGTACCGGGTTGGTCTTTATATTTAGTTTGTTGGCATCAACAAAGTCATGGAAGAAGTTAATGGTATGTGCCTTTTCTTGGGGGAAAGAAATTTCTCATTGTCTATCTTTTTTCCTCTATATACGTGGATTCTGATTTTATTTTTCTCTTATCAATCAATTTCTTTCCTCTAATTTTAACTTTTACAATCTTTATGTATCGGTTTGAGCATGTGTTATTATTTCTCATCTACTTATAAATTTTAATCCCAAAACACTTTCTATGTTTGCTTTCTTCTAGTCTAAATTGTCCACTGGTCTTATGAATTAGCAAAGAGTAGTACAAGGTTAGATATACCCTTAAGGCTTCTGCAAGACTGCAACTTTGCACTGGTAGTAACCTATGAAGCACAATTTTGACAGACAAACACCGGACATTACACAAACATGGATACAGTGACATGATTAATATCCAAAATATAGGACACTCATACATGACATAAATATAATAATGACCTTCACAAATAGAATACAATAAAGAAGGATAATTTCACAATGCAATCTTTTAAAAAAAATATCCCAAGATAAAAAGATATGAATCATATCTTTTAAAAGTCAAAACAAATAGTTAGGTCCTATAAAAACTAGTCTCACAAAAAATAAATGTTACCAGCCTTATAGTATTTATATACTCCCTCCGGTCCTTTTTTATAAGAAACAAGTTCTAGTGTAAAATACACTAGAACTTGTTTCTTATAAAAAGGATCGAAGGTAGTATAAGTTAATTTTTCTAATTTGTTTATGATAGGAGTGGTTAAGAAGTGTTTTTAGCCAAGATTAGATGTTAGCACTCTCTTGCTTGTGTCCTAACCGTGTCACAGATGTATCCAAGCCGTGTTAGAGAATAATGTTCAAGCCAAAATAATATATTCCATCCAGTCCTTTATATATATAAGAAACAAATGAGTCAATTTTGTTGGTCCTAATTATATATATAAGAAACATAGATTCACTTTAAGATGGATTAATTGTTAATTCTTTTTTATACTCTTAATTTATTGATGAGATCCCCACTTATTTTCCATGTAAGTAAATGCATTTATTGGCCGATAGTTAACAATATAAGTCACATTCATTGGTGGAAAAAATTATCCATTGAATTATATGTAGTGTTATTAAATATTACCACTACTTTTTATGGATATATATTTTTGGAATAAAATTTAAATTTTTATTATTATTAATTTAAATTAACTAATTTACCTATTTGTATTGGTTTTTGGGAATTAGTTATCTGTTCTTATATGTAAAGGACCAAAACAAATACTTTTTAATTGTGACACGCTGAAGGTGTTCGTGCTTCCTAGGTAGTAACAAAAATGTATAAATTAAGCCATTCCTAAAATGAAACATTAACTTTTAGTGGATTTTTGCATCCTTCAGATTCCTTAATTCCTTGTTTGGAATAAGAATAAAATAGAAAGGAAAGAAATGAGAAGGAATAAAATAGAAAAGAGAGATATAAGAGAAATAAAATAGAAAAAAAAGTGGAAAAAAAATTCTATTCACTTATTTGGATGAATAAAAAAATGAAAATAAATATAAGAAAAATAAAAAATTATATATTAAATTTACTCTATTTTTCAATATAAATTATTTATTATTTTTAAAAAAATCATGTTATAAAAAATTATTTAATTTTTCAACAAATTAAAAACAAAAACAAAAATTACAAATCCTCCCAGTTTCATCCCATTTCAAAGATGGACTTACTCTATGGTGGAGCCCATTTATTTTTGTAATTTCCTGATCCCTTTTTTATTCTAACCAAACACATAAAAATTACACAATTCCTTACATTTCACTCTCTCATTTTCTCTCCCAAATCACCCAGTCCACAAAGGGTATTAGTCAATGTTCGATTTATCTGTTTTTTAGTGTTCTTTACAATAATTTTGCTCTTTTGATCATCCCAGTGGTTCAAACCAAGGGTGGAACTGTTTCAGTAGCTTCTGCATTTGCTGGCCATCAGGAAGGTAATGATACTAAACTATTTACTTATTTAGCTTTCTTGTTGGTTGTTGTATTCTTTGTTTGATTAAGGTACATAAACTTTTCTATAAACACTTTTTTTTTTTTTTTATCATGACTATAAACACTTGTAGAAGAAGAAAATTAAAAAATTAAAAAAATTTAAATTTCTCTTATAAGTTAAAATTAAAATTAATGTTTTCGGGAACTAGTAAATTATTATTATCTTTTTTTTTTCTGTTGTCTTTTGATCTCTTGATTTAGTAATGTATTTGTCAAGATTTTTCTTATCATGAATTTTTTTTGGGTATTTTTTGATAAATTTTGCATTTATTCTTATGAATTAATGAAAGACCCATGGTTTGATGCATACAAATTATTTATTGTTTTTTTCTAGACAAGCGAATTGGTTACATAACAAATATTTGTTTTTTCATAAATTTGTTATTTTTATTTTTCCTTATTAAGCCTGGAATCATCTCAACTTTTATACAAGCTTTCTACCTCTCTCATCTAATTTTTCCAAAAACTGATATGTATAAATTGATTTTAACTTATGAAAAAAAATTGATTTTATTTTTATTTTTTTATAAATACTTAAGAAAAAAAGTTTATCCACACAAGGTTAAGTATGTTGAGGTTCCCCTTGAGTCTCCTCTCTCAATTTATGATTTGTACGTTGCCTCTTAATTAGTTTTTGGTGTGGCATTGGCTAATTAGCTATACAGCATAGAGATCACAAATTTTTAAGAATGGCTATTGAAGAAGCATATAAAGGGGTAGAGTGTGAAGATGGGGGTCCTTTTGGTGTTGTTATAGTTTGTAATGATGAAGTAGTTGCTTGTTGTCACAACATGGTTCTGAGGAACACAGACCCAACTGCTCATGCAGAAGTCACAGCAATAAGAAAGGTTAGATGATTATTTGAAGCTAAATAATTTCCTTAAATGGAATTAAAGTGCATATTTTCTTTTAGTGTATGTCGGTATTAACATTTATGCTTTTCTGACTGATGCAGCAATTGATTGTTTATGTGCAAATTGCAAGTGTTTATTCTTGTAATGTTATGAGGTGGATGTCCATATATAATATCATTTGGGTAGGTTCTCCAAGTAATGTTCTATGCAAAGATTTCCATGAGGAAGGTGGCTATTATAGTATTTTCATTTGAGATGTTAATAGTTAAGAATTTGTTACCTTCGAACTGAAATGACTTCAAATTAAATTACCATGTTCAACATAGTGGAGATACTCCAGAATTGATTTTCAGCTGCAATCTCTGATATTTTCTTAACATATTTGTCTCTGATATTTTCTTAACATAATTCATTTTCAGTTGGCTAAATTTTTGTCGTTTATTTTATTATATATTCTGATGCAGGGTATCAATTCTATACATACTTCATGACAGGGACGGATATATACGGAGGGGGGCAGGCACGGGCGCCAATCCCTCCGTCCTAAGGATTTTTTGTGTATATACATATATATTTTTAAATTAGTTAATATAAAATTAATTACGTATGTTGTTATTATAATACTAGTTAAGGTTAATTAGTTTAAAATTGTGTAAAACTAGTTGTGTTTGTTATTATAATTGTAATAGTTAAGATGATAATCAGTGTAAAATTATATAAAACTAGTTGTGTGTTTATTATTATTATGGTAACAGTTATGGTTATTATCATTTAAAATAAAAATTAATTTTAATTTTATGTATAAAAATAGTAAAAAAATTTTACAAATTATTATTTATTAAAAGTTAGAAATTTAAACAAATATAAAGGAAGAAAAAAAAATCCAAACCCCTTTCAATAGGTTCTTGGATCCGTCCCTGCTTCAGGATTTTAATATATAGTCTTTCTGAAGAGTTCATTGCCAGAATATATTAATTTTTGTTTTCAACTTAAATATGTTTTTAATTCCTTAAATTAGAAGTATATTTTTTTTAGTCCATCAAATTTGAATAATGTATTTTTAGTCCTTCAAATTTGATAAATGATTTTTTAGTCTTTCCCAAAAGTGTCAAACAGGAAATATTGAATTCGCAATTTGTGACGGCTTTTGATCGCCAAAATTTGATTCTAACGGTCAAAAGTTGCCACAAATTACGAATTCAATATTCTCCGTTTGGTAGACACTAATAACATATATTGAAAGGGACAAAAAAAATATTTTACGAATTTGGAGCACGAAAAAAGTAACTTTTAATTTGGGGACTAAAACAGAAAGATTCCTATATTTAAATGATTAAAAATATATTTAAGCCATTTTTTTCCTTACTTTTTTGAGCTATGGTTCCAGTCAAACTTTATCACATCTTAAATTACATGACAATAGAACTGATTGTACTGATTGTACATTACTCTATATTTTCTTTTTAACTTTATGTGCAGCAAACATAATGTATGCAATTAACATGATTTTTATAAATGCAATGATGTCGCTTTTCAGGCTTGTGAAAAGCTAAACCAGATAGAACTTTCAGACTGTGAAATGTATGCTTCTTGTGAACCCTGCCCAATGTGCTTTGGAGCAATTCACCTCTCACGAGTTAAGGTTGGAAATGCCCTTCTTTTCCTACCCTTTTCAATTTTTTTCTTTTTATAATTTTACAAAAATTTAATTATAGAGAAAAATGACTATGCACTGACAGTATAAAATAATTTTACACCGTCATCTAATCACAACCCACCATGTATGGTAAGTTTGTTGACTTTTAAAAAATTATCTTAAAAGTCATACAAACGGTGATTTGTGTTTTGATGACCGTGTAAAACTGTTTTACACTGTCAATGCATCACCATTAAACTCTTAAATATAATACACTAATAACATTTATTTTTTACCCTGACATCTAACTATAGGTTATTATACACAGTAAAATTGTTAAATTTTGTAATAATTACTTTGAAAATTATATTTAAAGTAATTTTAAATTGATTGACAATGTAAATTTTTTAATGCTTGAACTTATTTAACAAATTGAAGCTTACTTTTGGGCTCACTTTCTTACAATACTCAATTTATTTATATATATAGAGGTTGGTTTATGGAGCGAAGGCAGAGGCAGCAATTGGTATTGGGTTCGATGACTTAATGATTTCAGATGCATTGCGAGGGACTGGATTCTATCAGAAAGCACAATTGGAGATTAAAAGGGCTGATGGCAAACAGGCTAGCATTGCTGAAGAAGTTTTTGAGAAAACAAAGGAAAAATTCCGAATGTTTTGAATCTTTATGTTTCCTAAGCCATTAGGTATTCACACCTGATGGAATTTGACTTAATATAAATAAGCTCGTTGCTCTCATGAGTCATGTGTGTATCCTAAATCCTAATGAATATCAACTAATAATTGTATGGGGAGAATCAAAATGAAAATTACTTTGCATATATATGATGCCATTCTCATGCTATATCCTTGTAGTAATGATTGTAAATATAAGTTTATATCAATAATTTTTTTTGTAAAGTAATATGTCATAACACACCTCGCTTAAGATTACAATAAATTTTAAGAATATAATAATCTTAGTATTTCATTTATCTAAAAGAGAAAGATATCTTTAAATTGATACAATATATCAAGATTCAAAATTTAAATCCACTTAAATTTGAAAACAAATTTAAATATAGATTTTTAAAAAGGTAATACTTATAAATAGAAAATAGAGTAATTTACATTACCTTCTCCTGACATATATGAGTACTAGTGTTTTAGCCCGTGCTTATTCAAATTTTCACTACTTTATTTATATAGTTAATAGAAAGAAATTTGAAAAAAATAAATAAATAAATAAAGGTCGAAAGAAATTTTAAAAAAGAGATAATTATAAATGAAATTAGAAACTATAAAATTAAAAAAAGAAAAGGGAATATGTAATGATGTAACTTTGAAATTATGGATGAAAGAGAGAAATATTCGGAATTAAAAAATAGAGTTAAAAAACTTATAAAAGAAATATTAAAAAAAAAGCAAAAAAGATTAGAGACTAGAAAGAGAAATTTTCAGAATTAAAAAAATAGAGTTAGAAAAACTCAGAAAAAGAAATATTTAAAAAAAAGATAGCATGAGATAAAGAAGTGAATAGAGGTAGTTACAGAAATATTGTGAATATGAGTAGTTACAGAAATTGATAAGAGAAACTTTAAGAAAAGTAGAAAAACTAGATGCATGTTAGAAAAGTGAACTACACCACATGAGAAGAGAGTATTCAAATGAGAGTGAATGTGAGGAAAAGTGGGGAGAGTGGAGCAATTAGAACACAGATAAACTTATATATATATATATATATATATATATATATATATATATATATATATATATATATATAAGGAGATTATGCTGTCATTCCTTCACATGTTAAAATATACAATTCTATTTAAGTTAGCACCCATGTTGTGTGAATAATCAACCATAGTTGAATCGGCTAATGCTCCAACACGATTCCAAAATAAACCATCTAGCGATTGACACTGAGAAAGGGAATCTGTCTCTCAGTTATAAATTCACAAGTTACTAAAGGAAGCACTTGGTGTAGGTGAGGAGGAAATGATAAAATGATAACAAAATAACTAAAAGCGATAAAAAGCAGTAAATTGTGGTAAAGATATAACGAAAAGATAAATGCTTGAAGTTTGAATGTTTTAATTGAAGGTCCTCTTTTTGTTGTAATACAATGCTTATTTATATGCCAACAATGGTTAGTCCAATTGGTAAGGATCGGACTCCCACGAGGATGTGGGTTCGAATCCCTTTGTTGATGTAAGAATCTTATTAGTGAGCAGTTTGTAAATATCTCTAAACGCAAAGTAAAGTTTGTTAATTTATCAGGGAGCTAAAACATATTTAAACATATATTGATCTATATTGTTAATTTTTAAAATTCTATTTTTAAATTTGTTTTCAAATTTAAGTGGATTTAAATTTTGAATATTGATATATTGTATCAATTTAAAGATATCTTTCTCTTTTAGAAAAAATAACTCCTATTACCTCCATCCCTATATGTAAGACCCTTTCAACTAATTCACACCCTTTAAGAAAATTGGTTAATCACATTAAATTTGTTAGTTGTTATACTGTCTACCAAAATTACCCTTCATTTTTTTCTCTACTTAATTGCTTCTCTCCTAGGCGTAATTAATGTTTGGAGAGAGAATGCTGTAATTAATGAAGGGTATTATAGAGAAAAAAAATTAATGCACCAGACAATTAGAATAAGACCTTATAAAAAGAAACAAACAATAAAATGAACAACGTCTTATATGAGGGACAAAGGTAGTAATATACTTTTCTAGTCACCAAAAATATCATCTTTGTATTACCTATTTCGGCCCATTTGGCTGTTGATCACCATTTTAGTCAAATTTTTCTTCTATTGGGCCTATGGATTTGGGCTACCAAAAATTCAAATTTTGGTTGCCAACAACACCGTTAAAGTAAATTACATTTTCCTCTCATGAGATATACCATTAATTATTACACATTCTTATGTTAAAATATGAAGTAAATTACACTTTTTTCTCTTAAGAGGTGTGAATATTACACTATCCCTACCCTCTTTTTGTTATAATATTTAATTTAATTTAGCTTAAATACTATCTTAATACACATGTTTAATTGAACAAAAGCATTTTTAGTTGTCATTCTTTTATAAGAGTGTTTTTTGCTGTCATTTATTCATTATTTAACAAAAACTAGTGTTTTAGCTCGTGCATTGCACGAGCTTATTCAATTTTTTTTACGTTATTTATATATTTAATAGAAAGAAATTTGAATAAAAAAAAATAAAGGTCGAAAGAAATTTTAAAAAAGAGATAACTATAAAAGATATTAGAAACTATAAAATTTTAAAAAAGGAAGATATAACAATTTAACTTTGAAATTATTGATGAAAGATAGAAATCTTTAGAATTAAAAAATATAAAAAATATTAAAAAAAAAAGCCCAAAAGATTAGAGACTATAAAACTTGAAGAAAAAAAAGATTATATAACACATCGATTTTTTTTAAAAAAAAAGAGATAATTATAAAATAAATTAAAAATTATAATTTAAAAAAAATATAAGGGAAGATGTAACGATGTAACTTTAATTTTTTTTAATATTAACTTTGAAAATTGAAAAGTAAATTGAATTAAGTATTTAAAATTATTGATAAAAGATTAAAAAATAGAGTTAGAAAAACAGATAATATTTTTTTAAAAAAAAATATAGCATCAGATAAAGAAGTGAATTGAGGTTGTTAATTTAAAAAAAAAAATTGATAAGAAAAATTTTAGAAAAATTAGAAGAACCAGAAACATGTTAGAAGAGTGAACTACTACACCACTTCATGAGAGGGGAGTATTCAAATGAGAGTGAATGTGAGAGGGAGTAGAGAGAGTGGAGCAATGAGAGCACAGATAGACTCATTTATTTATGTATATACTAGTGTTTTAGCTCGTGCATTGCACGAGTTTATTCAAATTTTCACTACCTTATTTATATAGTCAATAGAAAGAAATTTGAAAAACAAATAAAGGTCGAAAGAAATTTTAAAAAAGAAATAATTATAAAAGATATTAAAAACTATAAAATTAAAAAAAAAAAATAAGGAAAGATGTAATAATGTAACTTTGAAATTATTGATGAAAGAGAGAAATCTTCGGAATTTAAAAATAAAGTTAGAAAAACTGATAAAAGAAATATTTAAAAAAAAAAACCAAAAGATTAGAGACTGTAAAATTTGGGAAAAAATAGCACATCGAAAGAAATTTCAAAAAAGAGATAATTATAAAAGAAATTAGAAACTATAATTTTTTTAAAAAAAAAAAGATAAGGGAAGATAGACAAAAAAAAAAAAGATAAGGGAAGATGTAACGATGCAACTTTAATATTTTTAATCTTAACTTTGAAAATTGAAATGTAAATTAAATTAAGGATTTGAAATTATTAATGAAAGAGATAAATCTTCGAAATTAAAAAATAGAGTTAGAAAAACTGATAAAAGAAATATTTTTTAAAAAAAAGACTGCATTAGATAAAGAAGATGAAGGTAGTTATAGAAATATTGTGAATATGGTTAGTTACAGAAATTGATAGGAAAAATTTTAGGAAAAATATGACCAGATGCATATTAGGAGAGTGAACTATACCACTTGATGAAAAGAGAGTATTAAAATGAGAGTGAATGTAAGGAAGTTAGGAGAAAATGGAACAATGAGAGCAAATATAGACTTATTCATTTATTCATTTATATATATAATGAGATAAGGAGATTTAGAAGCTATTTTTTTATGAGAGCACTTTAATCTCTTATCTCTTTCGATTTATCATTTTCAATATCTTTAATTGTAACATGAATTTTAACATTTTTAAAATAAAATATCAATAATTAAAAATAATATTATATCATAATATAAATTATTTTTCATAAATCTAAAATATAATTTAAATGTTAAATATATTTATTTATTATAAATTTTAGTTAAATAAAATAAATATTTATTCTGTGTAATACAAGCTCAAATACTAGTTATAAATAAAATAGGAGTATTTTAAAAGACTTTTGAATTTCATAATATAAATAGTTCATATTATAATTTTAAATTATTATCCAAAATGGTTCATGAACCAACTTTTTTTTAGATAACGTTCATGAACTAACTTAGAAATGATATTCAAGATATTCTAAAAGATTTCTTAATATCAAAATATAAATGATTCATATTATACAATATCTTGTTTATAATTTTGAATCTTTTATCCTTAGATTTTTTTCCTTATTTATATTTTTGATTGCTATATTCAGTTATTCAGAAGAAGATGGTCACTCTCTTTGAAGAGTTGATAGAAGAAATTTTGTTGAGGTCACCGGTGAGATCTTTACTGCGTTTCAAATGCGTGTGTAAATCTTGGCTTTCTCTCATTTCCGATTCCGAATTTGCTAAATCCCATCTTGACCTCGCCGCTGCACCCACCCATCGACTTCTTCTGAATTCCTCCTTAGATTTCAAAGCTTATTCCATAGACATAGAGGCACCACTTCATGACGATTCTGCGAAAGTAGTCTTTAACATTCCAAATTCATCAACCTTATCCAAACGTAAATGCACGGTAGATGTTCTGGGTTCTTGCAGAGGATTTCTGCTCTTAACCAATCAGTATGGATTCTCCGACTTCATTTATTTCATCATATGGAATCCGTCAACAGGCTTCCAGAAACGGTTTAACAAATTGTGGAAACATCCGTGTGTATGTGGCATTGGATATGACTCATCAACTGATGATTACGTGGTAGTGATGGTAACATTGCCATCAGCCGAACGAAATGGAGGACGTGTTCAATGTTTCTCTTCGAGGACCAATTCATGGAGTTGTATTGAGGGTAGTGTTCCTTATAGGTCTGTAAGGCATGAATTCAGACAAGGGTCCCTCTTGAATGGGGCTCTTCATTGGTTGGTTCACCGCTACGATGATCTTCTCCCCGTGATTATTGCATTTGATGTGATGGAAAGGAGACTATCAGAGATTCCACTGCCACATGAATTGGTCGACAGATTAAAAACTAAAGATTACAATTTGATGGTAATGGGAGGATGCCTGTGTCTCGGTTTTGCGGGTTCCAAAGTGAGGCATACACCAGCTGAAGTGTGGACGCTGAAGGAATACAAAGTGCAGTCGTCTTGGACCAAGTCATTAGTTGTTTCTACCAGCTGTTCTATTTCTGACTATAATTTTCTCCCAATATGCTTCACCAAAAATGGTGAAATTTTTGGATACGATGGTTGGCAAACATTAATGAGACTGCTGAATGACAAAGGCCAGCTGCTTGAGCATCGTCAATATGAGTTGTACGAAGGCATAAATGTTTTACAAAATCGTTGTATGATGTATAGAGAGAGTTTGCTACCACTTCCTAGGGTCTATAAGAAACTAACCAAGTGAAGATGAACAAGGGTAACATACTAGAAGAATTAATTTATGTAATGTTCTCTAATCTTTTCCACTATCTTATTACTATTGAAATTGCATGATGAAAAATTAATGTGACATTATATGCAGAATGCACATGATTTGATTCCATAGCCTGTCTTATCTTACAAACTTTTACGTGATTATTAGGTTCCAGCCCCACTGATTGGTTATTGTGCTATTACGCATTTTGGCTTGAAGTTATGGAGATATTGATCTTGATCATCTGGGATCTGACAGAGCAGAAGGCAAAGGGTTGAAACTAATCAATTGACAGATCGCCTACTGCTATGTTTTGCTTTATCTCCTTTCTTGTAGTTCGATCAGTTTTGTGGTTTGCTTAAAATACATGGATTTTTTTTTTAATCTGGTTGCTTATTTGATGCTCCTTAAGATTCTACACTATAAGTTTAGTTTTTCTATTTTATTTCCATCTAGTTTTATTTTGCTACTCGCCGCTTGTTTCACAGAATGCCGATTCATTCTTGGACTGTTAAGGGGTGTAGGTATTGATTGAAGACGTTTGTGTTGTTAAGATTGAGCTATCCCTTCATGTTCATGTTATTCCTTCTCCTATTGAACTCAAGCCTATAGTAAGTATTATGTGGTGTTTCATTGAAATGGTAGGATTTTGTCTATTAAGTAAAGAATTCAACTTTGAGATCACTTGGCTTGATGGGAAATTGCTTTAGATCCTACATCTTGATATTTCTTTCCTCTAGTGTGTAAGCTGTTCAAAGGATTACAGATAAAGTTTATGATAATTTGTGTTTGTCAAATCATAGTAACAATTATCACCAAGGGATTTAACACAGTTGATTGAGCAATGTGCGTGCGTAAATTGTTGTAAATATGATGATATCGAAGTTCGACTCCTCCCTAGGAACCAAAAGAAGAAGATTTTAGCGCAATATATCTAACATCTTGATATTTCTAAGCAGCCAAGGCCGCTGATATTAAAATTGAGCATTTGTTTTATATTGTTTATTTATTTATTATATTCTTTTAAAATATATCTCTTTCTTAATTTTCCTTAGTTAAAAACCATTTTTTAATTATATCTTGTGTGACCGAGTCCTTTACTGCACAGCTAGAAGATTTGCAACGTGGTGTGGAGTAGCTGTCCATACTCTCTTGTGTGCCACCTAATACCCTTTTGAACATAACCTTTTCTTAAGGCCAAATTTTATTATTCATTTTTTGGTAATATATTATATACTGTATATTTAGACTTCTAACAATAATTTTGGCTAACTTAGCTTCAGAGTAGTCAATCCCGACAGTAACGTGGAGTACATGACCCCAAAACTGGTATAGTGGGTTAGTAGATAATGGGGGTGGCAAATATGACGGCTTCTACTGTGCATGAGGCATATAGGTCCCGCAGCGTGCGAAAATTTTGTTGTCCATTAGATATATCTTTTAGTCGATGGATCCGCTTGATTCTGTGGTCCGCACCGCATGGAATAACTATTTTGTTTTTTTTTTTGGCAATAAGTCCAACAACTGGGCTAGCTAGCCATTTCTCTTCACTGGACTGCTATTCCCTAGAAATTGTAATAATACAGATTTACAAAATTTTATTAACATCATTGACCCTACAAATTATTTTGCCTCATGCACAATGCTCACGTGTATACATACTAGTATACGGATAAAAAATATACATACTAGTATGGTGATCCGTGCAATGCAATGGTCTATTATTATATTTTAAAATTATAAAGTTGTTATTTTAATTTATATTTATTGTATATATTATTTAAGAGTTTTTTACTCAATTATTTAAAAGTTATAAAACATAAAATTTAAAGTAATAATTACAGATTATTAATCTAAGCTTTATAAAAAAATTTAATACACCATATATCATTATTTGTGACTGAATGATAGTATAAAACTATTTTACACAGTTAGTGTATAACTTATTTTCTATAAAATATATATATATATATATATATATATATATTAATTATTATTTATTCTTTAATTTAAATTTAAATTCATGATTATGACAATTGATTTTTCTAGTTTTTAATTTCTTTTAATTATTTATTTTTAATTTAAATTAATTTGTATTAGTTGATTTCTTATCTCTTCTAAGTTTCTTACCATAATTTTTTAATGCTTCTAATTATTTTATTTAATCCTTTAATAAATTTTAATTTAAATTTATTAATGATCGATTTCGTTTACTTAATGCATTCTCCTTTCATTTATTTTATTATCATTTATTCTTTAAATTATTTGATTATTTAATTATTACTAGTGTTTTAGCCCGTGCATTGCACAGACTTATTCAAATTTTTATTACCTTATTTATATAGTCAATAGAAAGAAATTTAAAAAAAATAAAAAATTATATAGCACATCAAATTTAAAAAAAAAAAAGATAAGGGAAGATGTAACGTTGTAACTTTAATTTTTTTAATATTAATTTTGAAAATTGAAAAGTAAATTGAATTAAGGATTTGAAATTATCGATGAAAGAGATAAATTTTCGGAATTAAAAAATAGAGTTATAAAAATTGATAAAAGAAATATTAAAAAAAACTAAAAGATTAGAGACTATAAAGTTAAAAAAAAAGATTATATATCACATCGAATGAAATTTAAAAAAAGAGATAATTATAAAAGATATTAGAAACTATAAAATTAAAAAAAATAAGGGGATGTAACGATGCAACTTTAATTTTTTTTAATATTAACTTTGAAAATTGAAAAGTAAATGGAATTTAGGATTTGAAATTATTGATAAAGAGAGAAATCTTCATAATTAAAAAAAGAGTCAGAAAAACTAATAAAAGAAATATCTTTAAAAAAAAAAGATAACATCATATAAAGAAGTGAATGGACGTAATTATAGAAATATTTTGAATGTGTGTAGTTACAAAAATTAATAAGAGAATTTTTAGAAAAAATAGAAGAACCATATGAATGTTAAGAGAGTGCACTACACCACTTCGTAATAGGAGAGTATACAAATGAGTGAGGAGAGTGTAGCAATAAGAGCACAAATATACTTAAGGTCTGTTTGATTTGCTAAATATTATGGTATTGGACATGACAAATATTTTTGTTCCCCATTTGATTTGAAAAAGGATTATGGGACAACACAAATTAAATAGATGAGGACATGACAAAAACTTAACTTTTTGTTACTCATAAAATCATGGGACAACTTTTTGTCTCAGGTACAAAGTATTCAAAAGACACATATACCTTATTATCTGCATTTAAAATTGAGTCACTGCATTTGAATTCTTATTATCTGCTAGCTACAACAACAATCTTATCATGCCATGTATTTTGAATTCACATTATCTACTAGCTAACATGTATATATTTTGTATTTTGAATTCACATAATCTATAATAATAATAATAATAATGCAAATTATATTAAGATAATTAATATTAAAAAAGGTATTTTAGTAAATTTCATATTATTTTACTTGTGTTGTCCATTGTTCATCAAACAATGTGCATGATAAAAAGTTGTCCAGTAACTTCAATACTTGTTCTATATTGTGATGTCTAGTACCATGATTTAACGAATCAAACAGACCCTTATTCATTTATATATATAAGGAGATTGATCCAACAAATTAAATTTAAAATGATTTAAATTGATAATAATTATGAATGATAATTGATTTCTCCTACTTTTAATTTCTTTTAATTTTTTTATTTTTTATTTTAATTAATTTTTCTATATTTCTTCATCAAGGTTATACCTTTGCTAACTACAAAAAAATGAAGTCAGAAAAATAAAATAAAACAATTGTATGTAAGATATCTTCAAAGAAAAAAAATATAAAAGTGTAGTACTAATATTTAAGGAGAGAATAAACAATGAAAGGAATAAATAATGAAGAAGGAAAAGAAAAATATTGATTTACCTATAATTTCATCTCTATTTTTACCACAATACAGTAAAAAACAATAGGTCAAAAAATTGGGGCATGCAAGGGATGATTGAAGAAAGAACAATGAAAGGAAGAAGAATATATATAGCAATAAATATTTTAATTAATATGAAATTATATAATCTCCTTATCTCCCTATATATATAAATGAGTAAGTCTATCTGTGCTCTCATTACTCCACTCTCCCTCACATTCACTCCCACCACTTGATTACTCTCCTTGAAATAGTGTAGTTCACTATCCTAACATATATCTAGTTATTCTGCTTTTCCTAAGATTTATTTTATCAATTTCTATAACTACCAACATTCACAATATTTCTATAACCACCTTCATTCACTTCTTTATTTGGTGCTATTTTTTTAATATTTCTTTTATCAATTTTTCTAACTCTATTTTTTAATTTCGAAGATTTTTCTCTTTCATTAATAATTTTAAATCCTTTACTCAACTTACTTTTCAATTTTTAAAGTTAATATTTTCTTATTTAAAAAAAAATTACAGTATTTAATTTCTTAGAGATGAATTATCAATTTTTTTCAAATTTCTTTCGATATGTTGTATAATCTTTTTTTTTTTAAATTTCTTTCTATTGACTATATAAATAAGGAGTATTAAAATTTTGAGTAAGCCCTATATTGCACGGACTAAAACACCAGTTATCTTAATTTAAAATCATCTTAATTAGCTTGATTAAATATGTTTATTATAATTAATTTAATTATTACATATTAGAATATATACTTATTATAATTAACTTAATTACTATAGTATTTCTTTTTTGGCGGTCGTATATATGTATATACGTGAGCATTGTGCATCAGGCAAAATAATTTGTAGGGTCAATAATGTTAATAAAATTTTGTAAATATGTATTATTACAATTTCTAGGGAATAGCAGTTCAATGAAGAGAAATGGCTAGCTAGCCCAGTTGTTGGACCTATCGCAAAAAAAAAAAAAAAAATAGTTATCTCATGCGGTGCGGACCACATAATCAAGCGGATCCATCGACTAAAAGATGTATCTAACGGACAACAAAACTTTCGCATGTTGCGGGACCTATATGCCTCATGCACCGTAGAAGCCGTCGGCAAATATACTAAACATAATGGATTCAATATGTGAATAACTTATGAGAAAAAAGGCTATACACTGACAGTGTAAAATTATTTTACACTGTCATCCAATCACAACCCACCATGTATGGTAAGTTTGTTGACTTTAACAAAATTATCTTAAAAGTCATACTAACGGTGATTTGTGAATGAATGATAGTATAAAACTATTTTACATTGTCAGTGCATCACCATTAAACTCATAACTTATACTGCGCATGCACACATATAAGTTATCAAAAATAGTAAAAGAATTACTAAAAATTAGAAATATATTTATCATTAATAATCAAAACTAGTAGCCCATACTCACAGTAATGATTAATCTGATTAATGAATTGATAACAAGAAGGAGCATATGCATTATGTAGAGGCAGCACAACACAGAGGAACGAAATGAGAACTGGGGAAAAAAATTACAGAAAAAGTAAAATGGAAAAGAGGGGCGAGGACTGTGCAGACTTGCAGAATATGCAAAGATGTGTGAAATAAAATCAGCTGTTTATTGAGTGAAATTTATTGAGTGTGATGGAATCCTAAAATTATTCTGATGCTAAAAGGGACTAGGATTCACTATGAAAAATTCAACTGAGAGATTGAGTTAATTTAAACTTATGCTCTTTCACACACACACACACACACACACACACACACACACACACACACATATATATATATATATATATATATATATATGGGATTGCTAACATAGACCCACTTAAAAATTAGAAGTCTGTATGTTAGCACGTACAAAACAAAAGGTGATAAATACTAACATATACCTTCTAATTTTTAAATGGGTCTATGTTAGCATATATATATATATATATATATATATATATATATATATATTGCGGCTTAAGATCACCAAGCTAAAAAGTGTTTGCTGTGTCCCATTTTGTTTACTCAATGACTCTATTTTTTCCATTTTCCCAATTTCTTTTCTCATTTTATATATCTTGCTTTGTTTACATTGATTCCATTTAAGATTTTCTTATTCAGTTGTGTATTTCTTAAGAGGAACAGAATGAAGAAGAAAGGAGATAGACTCTTTATGCCCCTTTTGCTTCCCTCTTCATCTATCAAGATACTATATATTCAAATCTAATTGATGATTTCAAATATAACTATATCCAAGAATGTCTTCTCACCAAAAAAAAATATCTATCAAGAAAGTCTGTCTTATAACTTATAGAAGGTTTAAATATGTTTTTAGTCCAAGATAAATGATCAATTTTTTTTAGTTCCTATTAATTTTTTTTTCACCTTTGGTTCCTGATAAATTTAAAATTTTGTATTCGATTCCTGCCGTTAGACTAGTTCTGTTAAGTACTGATGTGACCGTTAAATTTTTAAAATGCGATTTCTAGCAATTTTCAAAATTGCCACTATTCATTTTAAAAATTGAATTATAATTTCTGGTGGTTTAAAAACTGGCAAAATCGAAGAAAAAAATAAAAATCAAAACCAGAAGACACCTCTCTAAACCCAAAACCAAAAGGCTCAACTTAACAAATGACAAGGGCGTTCAAATCCTCTCCATTCGTTGAAGAAATGGATATGTCCACTTCCATCAACCTTGAATTGACACGTATATTAAAAAAATTCAGCGGTTGAGATTTAATCATTCAATTCAATTTAATTAAAAAAATGAAATGCAACAACAAGAAGTCAATAACAGGGAGCCTATAAATAACAATGAGCGTATGAAAAGTAACCCAAAGCAGCACAAAGAGCATCCACGCACAAATGTTTATCCTCCCGAGTAACACTAACACATTGGGTATCCCAGATCAAAGTAATTGCTACAAACACTCCTTGAAAAAACACCATGGTAGCATTAGGAAAAGGTCCAATAAAAGCTTTCCCGAGAAGAAAACCAATCTCTTGCCAAATGACATGTGAAAACCTTGGTTACCCACCACCAAAGCTTTTAACGATAACGCCCCTACCGCTCCGGCCATGGCTATTGAAATCGGAATCGCAGGTTCATATGATACAACGACGAAAAGAGAATTTCACTCGTGGGAAAAGGGATTTTTGCGAATATGAGGAATTTTGAATTTGATTTTTAATTTTCTAGGAGTGGAAGGAGAGAGAGGTGGTGGTGTGTTGCGTGGATCTGGATGTCTAATTGATTTTTAATTGTTTTGCAATTTCGTACTGGAATTTTGATTGTGCTCTTCTACTGAGATCTCAACTTGATTTGTATTTGGATGCTCAATTGAGAGAAGAACAAATCAGAGAGGGAGAGAGACAATTGGGGTTAGGTTTTATTTTGGTTTTTTTCTTAATTGGTGGAGAAGGATGAGAGAATTGGAACCCAGACCCATCATTTTTATTTGTTGTTGTTGTTGGCATTTAAAATCTGTTTTTGATAATTGGAGTTGGGTATTTTGATTTGAAGATGTGGGGGAGAACCTAGATCTATTTCCTTTTTTTTTTTTCTTTGATTTTGATTCTGGCGATTTTTAATATGCTAGAAAATGTAATTCAATTTTTTTTAAATAAATACTAGTGGTTTTGAAAACTACTAGAAACAGCATTTTAAAAATTTAACTACCACGTTAGCACTTAATAGAGTCAACCTAACGGTAGATATCGAAAACAAAATTTGAAATTTATCAAGGACCAAAAATGAAAAAAAAAATTAATAGGGACCAAAAACAAATTTTGGTCATTTATCAGGGATAAAAAACGTATTTAAGCCTTTCTAAAATTTTAATCTTGATCATGTTAAAATGCATCGATTCTTAATAAGAGCTTGGAATGGAAACTTTTAGCTTACCCTAAATCCTCTTGATAACAAGTAGATACTCGTTAGTTCAACTGCTTTTGGTTTGGGCATGCTAAACCCAAATAAGAGTGTGTTTTTGAAGCATTTATTTACAGCTTATTTGAATTTATCTTATAATATAAGCATTTCATAAGTGTTTGAAAGAATTTATCAAAATAACTTATAATATGTTCATAAGTTATTTTCAACTTTTTAATTAAGATCTCTAAAATAGTTTATGAAAACAACTTACAAACACAAAAACAGTTTAACCTTATTTTCTTTTTGATTATAGAAACAACTTTTGTGATGAGCACTTATTTAATAAGTGTTTGATTATGCTATTACATTTACATGTTTGTATCGTTGACTAACCTAATTATGATATTTATTGACTATATTGATGTTAGATTGTCTTCATATTTTAGACTTGACATTCGAGGGATTGTAAGGCTAACCTACTCATCGTTTTGGGTAAATATCCATTTTGGTTCCTGAAAGTGTATGGCGCTTACAAATTGGTTCCTGAAAGATGAAAAATTCAAATTTAGTTCCCGAATGTGCAAAAAGTGTGATAAATTGATCCTGCCGTTAACTCGTCTCCGTTAACCTTAACGGATGTGCCTACGTGGCACCTTTCGTGATGACGTGTCATCCATGTAGTTGCCACGTGTCATCCACGTGGATGCCATGTGGCAACCATTGAATTTTCACTTTAGTATATGAATTTAACAATTTACTGTCATTTTAGTCTCTGAACTTAACCACTTACTGACATTTTGGTCCCTAAACTTAACCACTTATTGACATCTTGGTCCCTGAACTTAACCACTTACTGACATTTTGGTCTCCGAATTTAACCACGTACTGTCATTTTAGTCCCTAAAAGCACTTTTGAATTTTTAATTAAGTCTCACGCTGCATGTAAGTTATTAGCATAGTCATTCCCAAATCCCCTTACTTCCATTACATATCCATCATATTTACACCTTCTTCTTCCACACTTTGTAGTTCATCTTGACTTTCACCTCCACCATCTACATGCAAAGTTCACCACTTATTCAACTGAAACATCAATTCTAATAGGAAAATAACACAAAAACATCTTTAAAAACTATTTAATTTTTTCCTTAATAAACATTGTCTAATTTTTTCACTCTCTACACTCGAAACGTGATCAAAAGAATGAAAAATGACACGTGCTTCGTGTGCCACCTGAGGGCCATGTCCACTCAAATCCTCTAATACCCAACCTTTGAACAACGATGTGAAAATTGCAAAGACAAATAAAACAAGGGCAAGATGTACTACACTTGCCTCATTGAAAGCGTATGTAAGCAAATGGTTCTAATACTTTTATTTTTCTCCCTTTCGTGATTTCAAGTTTTTTAACTGTCTTTTCGTGATTAATGTTATTCCATAAAATAGATTAATTAAATAATTAATCTAACATTTTACACATATTAATGGCATATAAGATAATAGCTTGATTTGTATAGAAATATGATTTGGAACCTTTTAGAATTTTGTTAGCAATGTACTGGATTTAGCCGCTAACTACTGCTATGTGATCACTCATAAATTAGTTTCATATTTATAGTATAATTTAAATGACGAAATTGGTAAGAGGAAGGTGAAAAATATGAGGGATAAAGAATGAAAGTGAGGGAATATGGTAATGTCTATGCTAATAATTTACATGCATCATGGAACTTAATAGTTAAATTTGAAAGTGCTTTTAGGGACTAAAATGTCAATACGTGGTTAAGTTCAGGGACCAAAATGTCAGTAAATGGTTAAGTTCAAGGATCAAAATGTCAGTAAGTGGTTAAGTTTAGGGACCAAAATGTCAATAAGTGATTAAGTTTAGGGACTAAAATGACAGCAAGTTGTTAAGTTCAAAGACTAAAGTGAAAAGTCGGTTGCCACGTGGCATCCACGTGGATGACACGTGGCAACTGTCAACTGTCATGTCATCACCAAAGGTGCCACGTAGGCACATCCGTTAAGGTTAATGGAGATGAGTTAACGGCATGACCAATTTGTCTCATTTTTTGCACATTCGGGAACTAAATTCGAATTTTTCATCTTTTAGGGACCAATTTGTCAGTATCATTCACTTTTAGGGACCAAAATGGGTATTTACCCCATCGTTTTTGTTGTTGACCTACTAATAATCACTAGCAGTGCCCATAATGCAATTGACCTACTAAGATTTAAAATGACTTTGCAGATTTATAAGATTTGAAAGGATCCCATGATGTTTTTTAGCAAACTTTCAAAGTTATAATTGCCCTTTCCTTTGTTATTTCCTTATTGTGAATCCTCCATTTGAATTACTTATCACCAACTATAAAGTTAAAGATTGTCTTTATGCATTTTAACCAAGCATATATAGAAAAAGGTGAAATATCCAAAGGTCTTTATATGTTTTTGACATCGTTTTTTTTGGTGATGCATACATTCAATTTGTCTAAACAAGTTGGTGAAAGGCAAAAAAAAAAAAGTATAAAGGTCTTTTTACATGATTGCATAGAAGGTGTATTGGAATGAAAAAAAGAGATGATCAAGTATTGTACCATTGTTTGTACTACCTTCAACAACAAAAAAAAGAATTATGTGTGATGGAAGAAAGAAAAGTCTGACAACGACAAAAAAGTCTTTAGGTTTTGGGTGATATTGTTTGATGGGTGTAATATTTATACATCATACTAAAAAGTCACACAAAATCCATTGAAATTCATCCTACCAAATAATCCATTGAAATTTGTATGTTTTTTAATACTAGAAGACTTTTTGTAAGTTATAAAAAGTCTCAATTGAATATCACCAGGTTTTGTCACCCTCCTTAAAAAATGCAAGTAGCTTTGATAGAAAACCACAATTTTTTTTATCACAAAAAAGTCTTTTGAATTTTTTTAAAATCCCAATTTGTTGTAAGATTATAATAATCTTAATATTTAATTTATCTAACAGAGTAATTATGAGATACATAATAATAATAATAATGATAATACCATCAAGCGCGTGGATCAACTAGCGTGGGATTGTTCCAGCTTAATCTAAGGTCTCGAGCTCAAGTCCTAGGTATGTTGTTGCTTTAAATACTCGGAGGGAGAGTTTTGTCATCCATAGTGGTCCTACCTGACTCGAACAGGATTGCCTCCAGTGGAGGATACCTGTGGTATAGACCAAAATAATAATAATAATAATAATAATAATAATAATAATAATATTACATCAATTAAATACTATCTTAATACACTTATTTAATTTTATTTTACTTATATATATTCTAAAAGATTTATTAGTTTCAAAATATAAATAATTCATATCATAAAAATATTTATTACTTATTTATATTTTTGCTTTATTCAGCCTTTAGGAAAGAAGATGACGAGGATGGCCACTCTCTCTTTGAAACTCCCTAGGAGTTGATTGAAGAAATTTTGTTGAGTTGCCAGTGAGATCTTTACTGCATTTCAAATGCGTGTGTAGGTCTTGGCTTTCTCTCATTTTCGATTCCTAATTTGCTAAATCCCATACTGACCTCGCCACTGCACCCACCCACCGACTTCTTCTGAAATCCTCCTACGGTGTCAAAGCTTATTCCGTAGACGTAGAGGCACCGCTTCACAGCAATTCTGCAGAAGTCTTTTAACATTCCAAATTCATCACCCTTTACCGAACGTGAATGCAGCGTAGAAGTTGTGGGTTCTTGCAGAGAATTTATACTCATAACCAAGGAGTCTGCATCCTCTGACTACATTGATTTCATCATATGGAATCCGTCAACCGGTTTCCAGAAAAAATTTAACAAATTACATAAACATATATATTTAAGTGGCATTGGGTACGACTCATCAACCGATGACTACGTGGTGGTTATGGTAACATTGCCATTGCCATTGCCACCAACCCGACAAAGTGGATGGGTCAAATGTTTCTCTTCGAGGACCAATTCATGGAGCTGTATTGAGGGTACTGCTCCGTATATGACTACAAGGTATGATTTCAGACACGGGTCACTCTTGAATGGGGTTCTTCCTTGGTTGGTTAAATCCTATAACAATCTTCCTATGATTATTGCATTTGATGTGATGGAAAGGAGACTATAAGAGATTCCACTGCCACGTGATTTAGTCGTCGGAATGGGAATTAAATCATATAAATTGGTTGTAATGGGAGGATGCCTGTGTGTCTCTGCTTCGTGGGTTCCAAAGTAAAGCATCAACCAGCCGAAGTGTGGACAGGGAAGGAATACAAAGTGCAGTCATCCTAGACCAAGTCATTAGTTGTTTCTACCAGTTGTTCTCTTTCATACTGTAATTTTCTCCCAATATGCTTCACCAAAAATGGTGAAATTTTTTGATACGATGGTTGTCGGACATTAATGAGACTGAATGACAAAGGCCAGCTGCTTGAGCATCGCCAATATGAGTCATACAATGGCACATATGCTTTACAACACCGTTGTATGATGTATAGAGAGAGTTTGTTATCACTTCCTGGGGACTATGAGAAACTAACCTAGTGAAGATGAACGAGGGCAACAAACTAAAAGAATTAATTTATATAATGTTCTCTAATCTTTTCCACTATCTTATTACTATTGAACATGCATAATGAAAAATTAATGTGAAGTTATATGCAGAATGCATATGAAACATGATTTGATTCCATAGCCTGTCTTATCCTACAAACTTTTACATGATTATCAGGTTCCAGACTTAAGTTATTGTGCTGTTACTCATTTTGACATGAAGTTATGGAGATATTGTTTTTGATCATCTGGAGCTGACAGAACAGAAGGCAGGCATGGAGTGAAAGGGTTGAAACTAATCAATTGACAGAACACCCAGTGCTATGTTTTCCTTTATCTCTTTATTTGTAGTCAGATTTGTGGTTTGCTTAAAGTACATGTTTTTTCATCTGGTTGCTTATTTGACGCTCCTTAAGCTTCTACGTTGTAAGTTTAGTTTTCTACTTTATTTCCATTTAGTTTTATTTTACTACCCACAGCTTGTTTGATAGAATGCCGTTTCATTCTTGAACTGTTAAGGGATGTAGGTATTATTGAAGATGTTTGTTTTGTTAAAATTGAGCTAATCGTGCAAAGGTAGTCTTTATCATAGTTACATAATTCGTGAATCCTTTAGAGAACCGTGAATTGGTTCATGAGTACCAATTTGCGGTACGTTTGTGAACCGGTTCGCTGGAATTCGGGGTTAAATTCGTAAATGGGACGAACCAGAAAAAATAGCTCTTAAAACACCATTTGCAGTCAAGCTTGGCACAGGAGGAAGAAATGCTACAGGGACGGGAAGACCAATGCAAAAGAAGACGAAAGAGTGAAAAAGAAGAAGATGAAAAGGGTTGGTTTTTTTTTTTTTTTTCACTTTTCAAAAGAGTTGTGCTGGTTCAGTAAAGAGTTGTTAGGAGCACTATTCTTGGAAAGAGAGTTGCATAGTAAATTGTCACCAAAGTTAAAATAATAATATATTTATAACCATTTCTTATATAAAAAAAAATTAAAGCTAAAGCACTACTACGGGAGAGTTACATTGATAATTGTGTGCAAAATTACAATAGTGTTTATAATCATTTAAATAAAAATAATTTAAAATACTTTGCACTTTATTCAAATATTGATAATGTTAATAATAATTTATAATATTTCATATTAAAATTAACATAGGCTACAAAAATGTATAGTACATTATATTTTATACTCATAAATAATTTATGAATTATGATTATATTTCATAATAATTTATAGTTTTATTTAAATAACATACCGACACATATTGACTATGTATATTTTCCACATACCAATTCTTCATAAGGTCGCGTACTGCGCACCCATATCCGTACCACGTACAGAAACGTATGACGAATTATGTGACTATGGTCTTTATTTTGTTGTGTATAGGTGAAGATGTCTGCATTACGTGGTGTTACATTGGAATTGTAGGATTTTGTCTATTAAGTAATGAATTCAAATCACTTGGCTTGATGGAAAATTGCTTTAGATCCTTTTCTTTCCTCGTTTCCTCTAGTGCGTAAGCTGTCAAAAGCTTATAGATAAAGTTTATGATAATTTCTGTTTGTAAAATCATAGTAACAAACTTTATCACCAATAGAGTTGTGAGCAATATATCTAACATCTTGACATTTCTAAACGGCTAAGGCTGCTGATATTAAAATTGAGCATTTGTTTTATATTGTTTATTTATTTATTATGTTCTTTTAAAATATATCTCTTTCTTAATTTTCCTTAATTAAAAACCATTTTTTAATGTCCTCTTCTTGTGTGCCATATTTTTGGCTATAAAAGCTTACTGCACATGCACAGCTAGAAGACCTGCAACGTGGTATGGAGTAGCTGTCCATACTCTCTTGTGTGACACCTAATACCCTTTTTCAAAAAACCTTTTTCTTAAGGCCAAATTTTATCTTTCATCTTTTGGTAATATCTACTGTAAATTCTGGACAGTGGCGTGGACTGGCTGAATGCAAAATAGTAAGAAAGAATTACTAAAACTTGGAAATATATTCATCATTAATAATCAAAATTCGGTAGTCTATAGTCTATACACACAATCATTATTAAGGAGCATAAGCAGAATATAGATGCAGCACAACACAGAGGAATGAAATGAGAAGTTATAGAAAAAGTAAGAAGGAACAGAGGGCCAGACTGAGCACAGAGCTTGCAAAATATGGACATTAGTCATTAGAGGGAGAGTGAAACATAGATGTGGAGAGCAAACCAGAGTGGTAAGTGAAATGGTTTAACTATAAAGCTCAAAACAGGTGGGTTAATTGAGTGAGATGGGTTTTAAATCCTAGTATCTTTCTTTTGCTAAAAGGGATTAGGATTCACTATGATAAATTCACTATAATTAAGAATAGGAATTATGTGATAAATATATATTACAATTCCCTGAGGAGTTGATCGAAGAAATTTTGTTAAGATTGCCGGTGAGATCTTTATTGCACTTCAAATGCGTGTGTAGGTCATGATTTCTTTAAAATGAAAATTATAAAAAATAATAAAAAATTATTTTTAAAATAATTATTTATTCAATTGAATTATCTATTCATTTTGACTTGGAGTTATGGAGGTATTGATCTTGATCATCTGGGAGCTGACAGAACGGAAGGCATGGAGTGAAAGGGTTGAAACTAATCAATTGACAGAACACCTAGTGCTATTTTTTTCCTTTATCTCCTTTTTTTGTAGTTCAGTTTTGTGGTTTGCTTATTTATATCTGGTTGCTTGTTTGATGAACCTTAAGCTTCTACACTGTAAGTTTAGTTTTCTATTTTATTTCCATTTAGTTTATTTTGCTACCCACAACTTGTTTGATAGAATGCCGCTTCATTTTTGGACTGTTAAGGGATGTAGGTATTGAAGATGTTTGTGTTGTTAAAATTGAGCATCTTTTAGTCATGTGAGAAGTGCTATAAAGGAACTTGTGGATTTTAGTTGTTTCTATTTGTGCAAAGGAAGGCATTATTTCTAATTTCTAGCTTGTATTGAGCTAATAGTCCAGTTGTGCAAAAGTAGTCCTTGTTTTGTTGTGTAGGTGAAGGTGAGTTCATATGTTTTGGTGTCAAGTGTTGTCGACATTCATGCTTGGATTGATCAAACAAATGCTATCCCTTCATGTTCATGTTATTCCTTCTCCTCTGAACTCAAGCCTAGTCAGTATTACGTGGCGTTTCATTGGAATTGTAGGATGTTGTTAAGTAATGAATTCAACTGAGATCACTGGGCATGATGGGAAATTGCTTTAGATCCTACATCTTGATATTTGTTTCTTTTTTCCTCTGGTGGGTAAGCTGTTAAAAAGCTTACAGATAAAGTTTATGATAATTTCTCTTTGTAAAATGATAGTAAGATTTTATCACAAACAGAGTTGTTGTGAGCTTGTGAGCATTATATCCAACATTATTTCTAAGCAGTCAAGGCTGCTGATATTCAAATTCAGCATTTGTTTTATATTGTTTACTGTTTATTTATTTATTATGTTCTTTTAAAATATATCTCTTTCTTAATTTTCCTTAATTAAAAATCATCTTTTAGTTATATCTTGTGTGACTGAGTCCTCTCCTTTTGTGTGACATATTATTGGCAATAAAATTTTACTGCACATGCACAGCTAGAAGACCTGCAACGTGGCGTGGATTAGCTGTCCATACTCTCTTGTGTGCCACGTAATACCCTTTTTGAACATACCCTTTTTTTAAGGCCAAGTTTATTGTTCATTTTTGGTAATATATATTTAGACTTTTAACAATAATTTTGGCTAACTTGGCTTCAGACTTCAGAGTAGTCAATCCCGATAGTAACGTAGAGTGGATGACCCTAAAACTGGTATAGTGGGGTAGCAGATAATGGGGATGGCCAATATACTAAACATAATGGATTCAATCTGAATAATTTATACTGCACACATATAAGTTCTAAAAACTAGTAAAAGAATTACTAAAAATTAGAAATATATTTAAATTACGTTGACCCCGTTAAGGTTACTTGAAATTACAGTCTTTCTTTTTTGCCATTACTTTAAACCTTCTGTGTACAAACAGTTACTTAACTTAAATTATTAGAGATTGAATGACAAAATTACCCTCAAGTTCTGTCAGAATCCAAGTCTGCTAAGTCACTCTTCTTCACGGGTTAGGATCCTCTCCATTTCTTTTTCTCTCCATTTCCTCCATTTCTTCCATTTCATATGATTTTTGGTAAATAAATAAAATGGAGATGATTCACACTTTATGAAGATTAATATTTATTTTGTTAAAAGCTTGGTAATGGAAGAAATGGAGAGGATCCTAACCCCTTCTTCACGGAAGTCTACTAACCCCTTTTGACCATGGCTATTTACTTAACCTCTAGCCATGACAACACCGTCATATTTTCATCTCCCATAGCCGCACCACAACGAAACCGTGACACCACTTGACGACAACCCTTGCCCCGATCTCGCCATCAACGACGCCAATGAGGTCGACCCGAACCTTGTCAAATGCCCTCGACATGGTCATTTCAGTTCTTGCGATGTTGGTGGGAGTCGTTTATTTCTGCTGGAAGTACAATCTCACTAGGCTACAGGAACTGTTCAAGGAAGAAGGTTGCAATGCGATTAGGGTTTGCGTAATTTCAAGAATTCAATTGGGGATTCCTTTGCTGGTGGCGCTGAAATTTCCGCTCTCGAATATCTTTTTCCCCTTTATTTTTTTAGTAACGTGCTTATTCGATTGGGTAATTTTTGCTCTCAAAAGTGTAGTGTGCTTATCCCAAACGCAATTGTAAGCACGTGTTCTAGTTTTGGGGTTGGCGATGATGTTGGTTGGGAGAGTGCGACCTGCTGTCTGAGGATGAAGGAGAATGTGGTTGCGCATTGTTGAATTTGGTGAGGTGCGGGAGCAAGAAAGTTGTTGGGGAGGTTAGGTACAAAGTTAGGGATTTGGACGGTGGCACTTGAAATTACTTTGGTTGTAGATTCCGATGGCACTTGAAATTAGACAAAAGAATCACATTTTGTATAATTTTAGAAGAAATGTTGGGAAAATATTTGGTTGCTTCTGTATTGTTGTCAAGATATTTTGGATAGGAATGTTTGAAAACAACTATAAGCTTTCATAGTTTTACTCCAAAACCATTGCTGGAGTTGGATTTTTTTTTTCTCTGCATATTCATTTAACGTGAGCTTGTAGATGAAGAAGGGGACATTTTGGAAATAATATTTTCATTAAAACTCACGTGCAGATCACATGAGAACTTCTGTTAATTTACTTGACAGTGTTTGGTGTTCAGTGTAATATGTAATGTTATAAAAACTGGACCGGTTATCTTTGCCAATCACAGGTCGAAGAAAAGAGGGTATACGGAATCCCTAGCTTTGGCTCTCCCGGTCAAAGTACTAAGTTGATAAATTACTTATCGAACTGGTAGATCAATAATTGAATTGGTATAAGTAATATAATACTTAAATATATATTTTTGTTAAATTTATTAAATAGCTACTTAGTGTGATGGTAAGTTTAAATGCTAAAGAAGTCTCAGGTCCTGAGTTCAATTCCTTAAGAAAGTAACGATTTTTAACAGGTTTTGACAGGATTGATGATGTCATCATTGAGTCAGTAACATTTTCGATCTAATCATCAGCTCGAAACAAGTGGGGTTTATCAAGTGAAATTTGTTGAGCAAGATGGATTTCTTCTGATATTAAAAAGGACGAGGATTCATTGTGAAACATTCAATTGAGAGAATGAGTTTGTTTAAGCTTATGCTCTTTGTTTGAATAAGTTTCTCCACAAATACTTATAGAAGAACAAAAAATGAAATAAACTCCTCCAAAGGTTAAAATTAGCTTATACATAAATTAAAAATAAATTAAAAATAATAAGTTTTTAGATAAGCTAATATAAGAGAATTTCTACAAATTAATTTATCCAAAAGCTAATTTTATCTTTTGAAGAATCTTATTTCATTTTTTCTTATTTTCTTCTCCTATAAATACTTATGCAAAAATTTATCCAAACAGGCTTTTATATTATATTGCTGCTTAAGATCACTAAGTTAGAAAGTGTTTTACTTTGTGCCCCTTTTTTTATTCAATGTCTTTATTTTCCCCATTTTTTCATTATTTTTTTTCTTCTGATTTTGGATATCTATCTTTGGTTACATTGATTCTATTTAAGATTTTCTTTTTCGGTTATATATTCCTTCAAGATGATTAGAATGGAAAAGAAAGGAGATAGACTCTTTATGCCCCTTTTCCTTCCTTCTTCAGCTATCAAGATTGATTGATATATTCAAATATGATTGATGATTTCAAACATAATTATAGCCATGTCACGTCTTATAATTTCTAACAATTTATTCTTTATAAGATTTTAATTAAAAATAGCCATGTCATTGTTACTAAAATCTCATAATTATAGCCATGTCATGTTGGGAAAATGATTAAATAATACTGTAAATTGTATTGATGAACAAGGAAATAACAAGAAATTGAAAGATAATTTAATAGAAGGATATCTATCAATGCAAGCCAAACGGCTCCCCTCATTAGAGAAGACTCTAGGTGATCTCACTCTCTATAACAGAAATCTATGATGATCCTCTCTTGCCAGCTCACCCCCCTATTTTGTTACTTACATTTCGTATAGTATACTTGCCAAACCTCGGGCCTATTTTCCATATTTTGTATCAGTTGGACCAAGTCTTTCGATCGATTTCTATCAATACTACCCCGATAACAACAATCTTGTCCACAAGATTGAACTCGGGGAATTGGCTTTGGATGAAAATGCCATTTTCCCAAGTCACATTCTCAATTGGACTGTCCTTCCACTTGATCAAGCTTTGTCATATTGTAGCACCCCTTTTGTGACAGTTCTTTGGCCTAAAACTGACTTTGGTTCAATGTCAATATCAGTTGGAGCCTCTAACTCCCTGCACTTCATAATCTCCACTAGCCTTTTTTAATTGTAAGACATGAAAAATGGGATGGATTTGAAGCTATGATGGAAGTTGGAGTTTGTAAGTGTTGAAAATCAGGATAAAATAATATACATTTATTATTAGTAAGAAAGTAGGATTTGTAGGAAAGTAGAATATGATTTTGAGGAAACAAAATATTCTCTCATTATTAGTATTTATTGTAATGACATCTATATAAACACACATCCGTTGTGTTCTCTAACACATGATTCCAGTTCATTATCCATCTGTCTTCTCCTATTAACATGGTATCTTGAGCCTGATAGAGGGATCTTGAGGACTATCCGTGCCTGGTGGATTCACTGTCACCGAAGATAAATATTTTTGTTAACCGTGTACCATTCTGGTTTGCATATCTTGCCGTCGTCCTTTTTCAGTGTGTTTTCCAACCATCGCCTTATGCTTGCCGCTCATTTTTTGGCGAAGAACTTTCCGGTCGCTTATCCTGCCGATGTCCTTTTCTAGCGTGTTTTTTTATGACTTTTTTGTGCTTTGCTAGTTGTGCGATTCTGCCATTGTTTTCCTTGCCCATGGCTATTTATGATGATTTCCTCTCTTTCAAGTTTAAATAATCTTAGGTCTCCACTAACAATGGTTTGAAGCTTCTAAATGTGGTTCTTAAGAAGGTTGAAACTTGCTTTGCTTGTCATAAATTTTCTTAGGCTTATGGTTATTCTAGCTCTTTGGCAATGTTATCTTTCTAGTAATACTCCCTGACTTCGCCAACATCTCTTATTTGTCTTTCAAACCATTATTTTTTTTGGTGGAACTCCATTTTTTATGTTTTTTATTTATTAGTTGGGAATAAATTTTCTTGTAACAAGATGAGAGCTAAGTAAGCTTCAGTTTGAGGGGGAGTGTTGAAAATCAAGATAAAATAATATACATTTATTATTAGTAGGAAAGTAGGATTTGTAGGAAAGTAGAATATGATTTTGAGGAAACAAAATATTCTCTTATTATTAGTATTTATTGTAACGACATCTATATAAACACGCATCTGTGGTGTTCTCTAACACACGATTGCAGTTCATTATCCATATGTTTTCTCTTATTTTTAATAGTAAGCAACTTCTCCCCACTTTAGCTAGTACTTGGAAAGGATCATGTTAATGGGAAGCCAACGTTTGGTTGATCCTCCTAGCCACCAAATGTTGTCTATGAGGCCTCAACTTCAAAAAAAAAAACCCAATCCCCTACATCAGAACTCAGTTAACACCTCTTCTTATCTACATATTTCATCATTTGTGCTTGAGCCATGGATAAGTGCAGTTTATGTTAGGTGAGACCTCCATCTCTTATGATCTCTTCTTATCTTGTCATCAATAAATAAATTCAAAAAATATAATTGCCATACTGACATGTCACTCAGGGCATGATCAACATTAGCAACTTAACGATCAACACAACTAATTTAGATGGTAGGACCAAATTTTATGATTTTTGAAAACTGGGGGACTGATGTGTTTGCTAAAACTAGCTAATAGGCTAGCTGAAGCTGATAAGCTAGTTGAAGCTTATAAGCTAGCTAATTGAAAAGCTAAAAACTTATAAACTAACTAATTTGAAAGTGTGTGGTAAGATTAATTGATAAGTTGGTTGATAAATGTAAAATGACATAAAAGGATATAATTAATTATTTGATTAAAAAAGGTAAAAAAAAATAACTCAAGTAAATTAATGAGGATAAAAATGAAACAACAAAAAAAGCTAGTAGCTTATAAGTTAGCTTATTTTTGTAAGCTACTTGAAGCAGCTTATGAAAATAAGCTAAAAGCTATTAAAAATAAGTTTGTGTGTCAAACAAGTCAAACTAGCCAATAAGCTCCCCGAGTGCCTTGCTAAACATGATTGCAGATTGAGAAAAATAGGGAGATCAAAGTTGTATTTTAGCCTAAAGTAAATTACACTCCCTTTCCCTAAGAGATACAATTATTATTCTTATGTTAAAATATGGAATAAAATACACTTTTCCCTTATGTTATAATATTTAATTTAACATTGTTAAAATTTATTCTTTATAAGATTTTAATTAAAAATAAACTAAAATATTTTTAATTTACTAAGTTATCATTCACTCACTTGATAAGGGATTATGTGATAAATCATATATATATATATAATGATAAATTGTAATATATTTGCATCAGTTGAAGGAGGAGAATTTTTTTTTTTTGTGAATGGAAAATATGTATTTTAATCCAATGAAGTAGTTAAATGATATTTTGATAATAACTTATTTTTCATAGGACTTTAATGAAAATTTTAAAAAATAAGTGTCATATACTCAAATTTTTAACATAAGAGGAAAATGTAGTGTAATAATCACATTTGGTAGGGGAGAGAAGTGTAATTTTACTCTAAAAAATATTAATATCTAAAAACTTGATGTTCATCAACCAAATCTCTCTCTATATAAATTAGAATAATTATATTGAACGAAAGCATTTTTAGCTGTCATTCTTCAATGGGAGTGTTTTTTGTTGTCATGTATTCATTCTTTAACGAAAGCCTTTTACAAGCTTTGTTTTTTTTTTTTTCCAATGAGAGCTCCTTTTAAAAAAAAAAATCTTAATCTCTTATATCTTTCAATTTATCATTTTCAACATCTTTAATTTGATCATGAATTTTAATATTTTTTAAAAATATCAATAATTAAAAATAATATTATATCACAATATAAATTATTTATCATAAATCTAAAATATAATTCAAATGTTAAAAATATTTATTTATTATAAATTTTAGTTAAATAAACAAATTATTCATTCCGTGTAATACAAGCTCAAATACTAATTATAAATAATATTGTATCACAATATAAATTATTTATCATAAATCTAAAATATAATTTAAATGTTAACAATATTTATTTATTAAACATTTTAATTTTATATAATTTATATATTTAAAAATATTTATTTATTATAAATTTTATTTATATAAAATAAATATTTATTCTGTGTAATACAAGCTCAAATACTAGGTTTAAATAAAAAAAATATGTAACCAAAAAAAGTTATAAATGAAATATTTTAAAAGATATTTGAATTTCAAAATATAAATAATTCATATTATCCAAATATCTTGTTTATAATTTTAAAATAATTAGTATAATAAACCGTGCAATGCACGGGATTATATTAAGATTTTTAATATCAATATATAATAAATTTAAGATAAATTTATTATATAAAAATATTAATATTATATTCATATTTTGTTAAATCATATTATAAATTTATAAATTAATTAAATATATACATAAATGAATTAGTTATAATCTAACGTTAAATTTTGATATTTTGTATTACTTAATTAATTTAAATTTAATTTTTATCATAACTCTAAACAATAAACACTGAAAAAGGTTAGCCATTTTTAAAAATATTATCTTATTTTTAATTTATGAATTGATATTTGTAATTGATTTATATGAAATTTAATTAACACTTTAACATTTTAAAATTATTTTTAGCATAAATTAATATGATTAGAATTTAAAATAAAATAAATTAAAATATTATTTATTATTATTATTATTAATTTGTTGTCATGAATTAATTATGCTAATAAAACATTGGTTATGGATTATATGACAAATAATAGTACCAATAACAATATAATTTATTAATGGTAAAAAATTAAGGTGATGATTACATAATGTTTAAATTTAAATGAATGAGAAAAATAATAAAAAAAAATAAAACTATTCTAGATGAAAATGTTATTAATATTATTTACCTAAATTTAAAATAATTCTATTACTCTATACTCTTTTAAATGTGGATATATATATATATATATATATATATATATATATATATATATTAATTTGAATAAAAATAATATATATTGATTATAACTTATAATTACCTTAATTAATTTAAGATTTAAATATCTTTTTAGTCTGTCAAATTTAGTCCCGTAATTTAAAAATAATTTACTTTTGATCCCCTAATATATGATCATTTTAGTCCCTGATATAAGTACCAAAAGTGGACTATTTTTAAATTATGGAGACAAAAAAAAAATTAATTTGAGGGATATAAGTAAATTTAATGCAAATTTAAGGGACCAAAAAGATATTTAAGCTTTAGTTTAAATTAAAATATATATAGATCATAATGACCTAATAATTATCTATTTTTATGAATTAAAAAATAAAAGTCAGTTGAATTGCGCCAACAAAAATTAGAATACATACTAAGTGTGATTGTCTTAATTAATATAATTATATTTTTTTTTTAAAAATAAGTATGAATATAATTTTGATCTCTATAAAATTGAAATGTGTTTTATCATTAATCAACAATATTATAATATCATTATTCATTTCAAAAGAGTAATTATTTTTTAGCTATGTTTTAAAAATTGTTATAATTAAAAACCAAATAAAATAAGTAAAAAGTTTAGAATAAAGATAAATTGGTATTAAAAAATAGTCCATAATTTAAAAATACTTTGGTAAATTGTGATGGGAATTACAATTTACTTAATGTATTTTTATGTAAATATTTAATATCTATATGGTCTTTATTTTTTTTAATTAGTTTATCTGAAAATAGCAATGTAAAGCAAACGATAATGAAAAACCAAAAACGCTCAAGGAACAAAAGATAATTAAATTGTTTTAATTAATACTCTTATTTTATTAATGATATGTGACATTTACTTACGTAACAAAATATTTTTTACGGTACTTACGTAAAAAAAATCTTTGTTTTGTTACCGGGTCTCATAAATAATCAGTGAAAATAACAATAACAAATATAGAAATTAAAAATCAATCAATATATCAATGGTATTAACTAAAATCAATGATAATTAATTTATTATAAATTTTGTTGTATTTAAATAAAGAAACATATTAGGGTATCAATGAATATAGCACCTCCAAAACTATTTTTAAATTAATCAATGATAATCAATGTATATTAAAATTAATCTATATTGATTTAAATTAATTTATATTGATTGAAATTGAAATAATCCAAGCAATTTATGTTGATGAATTATTTATATTAAAAATAATTTAACAACTTTATATAGACCAAAACATTTCGAATGGTTATTAAAAAAAACTTTTTAATCACTTGGATTGTTTTTAATTAAGATTAAGATAAATAAAAATCAAATGTTATTGTAAAGTAACAAATTTGGTAATTTCACTTAAAAAATTTGTTATTATATTAACAACAATTGTTTTCTTTAAATAAAAATTTGGTTAAGTAAAAATCTCACTTAAAATGAAAATTGTTAATTTAATTTATTATAAAAATATAAAAATCTCACTTCATATAGAAAAGTAGCTAGCGTTTTGATTTAAATTTGAAATCGTGAAAGATACCCACTTAAAACTAAGAAAATCATATTTGGTAATTATTTTTTTTTAAACATTGACATAAATGGTTATTAATTTGCTACATATTTCTTGACCTGTACTACATGATGTTTTCACTTATTTTCTTTTTTTCATTTCTTTATGATTTGTTGGCCTTCTAGATATTTTTTTGTTGTCTTTGCTCCATGCTTATTCTATTTCTTTGCCCCATTTTTTTTCATTTCTTTTTTTCATTTCTTTATTCTTTATGATTTGTTTGACGACTATTTAAATATTACATGTTATATTACCCGTTGAAGTAACAAATTAATAAACATATAAATATTGGCTGTTTTAAATATTTCACAATTCGATTAATTAAAAAATTAGTTAAATGAACTAATAAAAATCCAAAAACTTCAAATTCGAATTAAAGAATAATAAATCTATAGGTAAATCGCCCTCCCAAAAAATAAAATAGAAGGATTTCTCCTAAATAGAAAAACCCAAATACAGAACATTGAATCTATAGCCCTTTGAAAAAAATGGTAAACGTGTATATTGCAAATAAATTATTCGTTTATTATGTACACATGGAGCTATTTGCCAAAAATCTTGAAAGTAAAAAGAAAGAAAGAAAGAAAAAGAAGAGAATAAATCCTTTTTTTTAAAAGCAGAATAAATCCCTTTTATACTTGTACAATAAACACAATTAGAAAAACCTACATCCCAATAATAATAATAATAAAAAAAAGATAAGAATATTTATTTGTGTGTCGATATCACACTGATGCTAAAAAAGCTGTAAGTTCCCCCATCACACACCTAAGGAAAACCTATTCATTTGAAGTCACCACCAAAAAACATGTTAACTTGGCTGATCCACCCAACATTTTTTAATCTAAGAAAATGACATATTTGAAAGATAACAATACTTTTAAGAAAAATAGATATTATTAGAAAAAAAAATGAAAAAATACAAATTCTCAATAATTTCAATTGGCTCATAATATCGTTAAAAATGAAACTTTTACATTACATGTATGCATGCATATTGCATTTACAATTCCAATACTATATAAATAACTTCATATTGCAGCTCTAGATTTTTAGCTTATCATCATATGCAATAGACAAAATGTTAGAAAATCTGGAAATTAAAATTTAAATATTATGAACAAATTAACTAAAAGAATCAATATACCATACTTTAAAATATACATACATGATACGAAGAAGATGATGATGAGTGAGAGAGAGAGAGAGAATGTGAGGTCTAAAGACATTTCGAAGATATGATACAAATATAGTGAGATAGACAGACCAATAAATAGAAAATGAGAAAGTTGGTGTTAAGTGGAGGTATCTATAAAATTTTCAATATATTTATGCAAAGTAAATATATTTAATTTCATAAATATAAGTAAGTGGGAAAGTGGCAAATCATTATACATATGAAAATAAATATATTTAGAAGTGTCCTGGAAATTCACAAACGAATACAGTAAACTAATGCAGGGCAGACTCAATTAAAATAATATTACCACTTGTAACTGATGCTCCTAGAGAGTTTACGTACATGATAATATCCTAAACAACATAATTAGTAGTTGATTAAGCAATCACGGGATAATGATATCATATTAAAATGAGAAAAAAACCAAAATATAAGTTTTTAATAATTTGAATTTGAATGTATTGAATTTGATACATGAAAGTATTGAATTTGAATGCCATCCTCAAAGGTTCAAAATAATTTGAAGATAAACCACGAGTTTTTAATAAACTAATAGTAAAAGTTGAAGAACAAACCTGGCGATGGCATGAAGGTAAAAAAGTTGGGCAACTATGATTAGCCATATCATCATCATCAACTGCTCCCCCACAACGTACTATTCTGTAAATACCAAAACATATTGTTAGCAAATGAAAGACAAAGATCCGAAGCAAAAAAAAATGAAAGACAAAGACTAAAAGGAGGTTATAAGTAAGTGGAAAAGTGGCAAACCATTATCATTATTTATAGATATGAAAATAAATATATTTTGTCAAAAAAGAGCATAAATATATTCAAGGAGTGTGCGGTTTTTTTTTATGGAAAGTAAATATATTTGTCTTCATATTTATAATGATTTGTCAAATAGAATTCACTTTTAATGGAAATTATGTATTCTTATAGACACAATTTTCAAATTATTTTCTATATTTAAAGTAATAAATAAATTTTAATTGGATCATGAAAATTTCAAAGAATTCTATATCAACAATTAAAAGGATCATAATGATTTTTTTCACTAAAATTAGAACATTTACTGTTTTTACATTAAACCTATACCATATTCAAATTAAAATTGATTGGCATTAAACATGAAGTGATATATTGATTGGCGTCTAATTAATATTGATTAAGATTTGAGCCATTTTTATATCACGTGATTAAAGTTGTACATTAATAATATTATCATAATTAAAATTGGACTGGTCAACAATTTAAATGTATTTGAATTTGAATTTGGTTTGTAATCAAACTAAACAATTCCGAAGCATGAAATGATGACACGTGTCATCCAATGTTTGAGAAGCAATCTTGTTTCGCCATGTGTTTTTCGAAGCTGTTTTTGGATTCATAAATTTTATACATATTGATTTGTAAATTTTATATATATTGATATCTAAAAACACGGTATTCATGAACAAAATTAGAAAAGAAATTGAAGATATTCTAAAAGATTTCTTAATTTCAAAATATAAATAAGGATAAAATATGTTTTGAGTCCCTGTAAAATATGCAAAATATTAATTTCATTCTCCAAAGTCAGATTACCATCTAACTAAGTTACCAATGATGACCTAAAAAAATAGGTTTCAATTTTAGAGGGACCAAATTAATACGAAAAAAAATTGGAGAATGAAATTAATATTTTGCATATTTTACAGGGACCTAAAACATATTTTATCCTATAAATAATTCACATCATACAAATATCTTGTCTTGTTTATAATTTTGAATCTTTTGTCCCTTAGAGATTTTCCTTATTTATACAAGGGTAAAATTGTCTAGTAAAATGTATACACAAAAGTGAATATTCCCTTTATTATTAGTAGGTATAGATTTTTGCTTGCACTATATTCAGTTATATTCAGCCTTTAGGAAAGAAGATGACGATGATGGCCACTCTCCCTGAGGAGTTGATTGAAGAAATTTTGTTGAGGTTGCCGGTGAAATCTTTATTGCGTTTCAAATACGTGTGTAGGTCTTGGCTTTCTCTCATTTGTGATTCCCAATTTGCTAAATTCCATATTGACCTCGCTGCTGCACCCACTCACCAACTTCTTAAATCCTCCTTCGATTTCAAAGCTTATTCCGTAGATATAGAGGCACCACTTCACAACGATTCTGCGGTTGTCTTTAACATTCCATATTCATCAACCTTTTCCATAGATGTTGTGGGTTCTTGCAAAGGATTTCTACTCTTAACCAATGAGTGTGATTTGACTGACTTCATTGATTTCATCATATGGAATCCGTCAACCGGTTTCCAGAAACGATTTAACAAATTACATAAACACCCATATGTATGTGGCATTGGGTATGACTCATCAACCAATGACTACGTGGTAGTGATGGTAACATTGCCATTATTCCAACGAAGTGGATGTGTTCAACGTTTCTCTTCGAGGACCAATTCATGGAGCTGTATTGAGGGTAGTGTTCCTTTTAGGTCTATAAGACATGAATTCAGACAAGGGTCCCTCTTGAATGGGGCTCTTCATTGGTTGGTTCTCTCCTACGATCCCATGATTATTGCATTTGATTTGATGGAAAGGAGACTATCAGAGATTCCACTGCCACATCATTTAGTCTTCAGATTAATAACTAAACCATATTATTTGTTGGTATTGGGAGGATGCTTGTGTCTCTGTAACCCAGGTTACGAAGTGTGGACAATGAAGGAATACAAAGTGCAGTCATCTTGGACTAGGTCATTAGTTGTTTCTACCACTTGTTCTGTTTCTTTCTATAAATTTCTCCCAATGTGCTTCACCAAAAATGGTGACATTTTTGGATACGATGGTTATCACACATTTATGAGACTGAATGACAAAGGCCAACTGCTTGAGCATTGCCAATATGAGTCATACCATGGCACATATACTTTAGAAGACCGTTGTATGATGCATATAGAGAGTTTGCTATCACTGCCTGGGGACACTGAGAAACTAACCAAGTGAAGATGAACGAGGTTAACATACTAGAAGATATGTAATGTTCCCTAATCTTTTCCACATGTTATTATTACTATTCAACATGCATAACGAAAAATTAATGTGAAGTTATACACAGAATGCATGAAACATGATTTGATTCCATAGTCTGTCTTATCTTGCAAATATTATCAGGTTCCAGCCCAACTTATTGTTTACTGTGCTGTGCTATTATTCATTTTGACTTGAAGTTATGCAGATATTGAACGTGATCATCTGGGAGTTGACAGAACAGAAGGCATAAGTGAAAACTAAACAATTGACAGAATGCCTACTGCTATGTTTTCCCTTATCTCCTTTCTTGTAGTTCAGTTTTGTGGTTTGCTTAAAGTACATGTTATTTTTTTATCTTCTTGTTTATTTGATGCTCCTTAAGATTCTACGCTCTGTAAGTTTAGTTTTTCTATTTTATTTCCATTTAGTTTTATTTTGCTACTCCCGCTTGTTTGATAGAATGCTGATTCATTCTTGGACTGTTAAGGGGTGTAGGTATTGATTGAAGATGTTTGTGTTGTAAAAATTGAGCTATCCGTTCATCTCACATTATTCCTTCTCCTATTGAACTCAAGCCTAATCAGTATAATGTGGTGTTTCATTGGAATTGTAGGATTTTTTTCTATTAAATAATAAATTCAACTTTGAGATCACTTGGCTTGATGGGAAATTGCTAATTTTGAGATCATTTGGCTTGATAGGGAATTGTTTTAGATCCAACATCTTGATATTTCTTTCCTCGTTTCCTCTAATGTGAAAGCTGTTCAAAATCTTACAGATAAAGTAGATAAAGTTTATGATAATTTCTGTTTGTAAAGTCTTGGAAACAAGATGATTTTATCACCAAGGAGGTCTAACTCAGTTGGTTGAGAAATGTCTGTGCGCGAGTTGTTATAAACCGCCTGGTATTGGAGTTCAACTCCTCCCTATGAACCAAACAAAGAAGATTTTATCACAAATAGAGTTGAGAGCAGTATATCTAACATCTTGATATTTCTAAGCAATCAAGGCTGCAGATATTAAAATCGAGCATTTGTTTCATATTGTTTATTATGTTCTTTTAAAACATATCTCTTTCTTAATTTTTCTTAATTAAAAATGATTTTTTAATTATATCTTTTGTGACTGAGTCCTCTCCTTTTGTGTGCCATATTTTCTGCTATAAAATTTTACTGCACAGCTAGAAGATTTGCAACGTGGTGTGGAGTAGCTGTCCATACTCTCCTAGTATCCTTTTTGAACATAACCTTTTCTTAAGGCCAAGTTTTATTGTTCAGTTTTTGGTAACTTAGCTTCAGAGTAGTCAATTCCGATAGTAACGTGGAGTGGATGACCCCAAAACTGGTATAGTGGTGAAGCAGATAATGGGCATGGTCAATATACCAAACATAATGGATTAAATGCGAATAATTTATACTGCACACATATAAGTTCTCAAAAATAGTAAAAGAATTGCTAAAAATTAGAAATTTATTCATCATTAATAATCAAAACTCGTAGTATTTTTAATCTAATGATTAACAAATTAATAACACGATTCAAGGAGCATATGCAGTACGTAGAGGCAGCACAACAAAGAGGAACGAAATGAGAACTAACCAGAGTGGAAAAGAGAACCAAGAACTGTGCAGACTTGTAGGAATATGCACAGATGTGAAGAGCTAACCAGAGTGGTGAGTGAAATGGGTTTACTGTGCAGCTCAAAACAGGTGGGTTTATCGACTGAAACTTGTTGAGCGAGATGGATTTCCTCTGATGCTAAAAAGGACCAGGATTCACTATGAAACATTGAATTGTGAAGAGCTAACCAGAGTGGTGAGTGAAATGGGTTTGCTGTGCAGCTCAAAACAGGTGGGTTTATCGAGTGAAACTTGTTGAACGAGATGGATTTCTTCTGATACTAAAAAGGACCAGGATTCACTATGAAACATTCAATTGAGAGAATGAGTTAATTTAATCTTACGTTCTTTCTCTCTATTTAGGGTTTACTTGGATAAACTTCTCCATAAATAGAAAACGAGAATAATATTGAAAATTTAGATGATTACTGACTTGTCTATTACACAATGCAAGGACATTGTGAATAGAAGATAGATCCAAACTGATATTGAAAATGCTTGACAGTCAGGAGCAAATTGCTTTTGCAAATTGACAATCTAGAAAAACATGTTTAGTTGATTCCATTTGAGAACAGCATATGCTACACATGGAGACAGTGGCAAAATCGCGTCTGGCAAGGTTTTCATCAGTTAGCAATCTATTACAGTGAGCTCTCCACAAAAGAAACAATTTGGATGGAGGAATGTATCTGTTCCAAAAAGAAACACTGGGAGTCAAAGAAAGATTAGCAAGATGCAAGAAGTTGCAAGCATCTTTTAGAGATAAATTGCCATCCTGAGAATGTTTCCAGACTATTTTATCTTTGTTAAGCAAGGGAGGGATGATGACTTGCTGGATAATGTCAGAGATGCCTGGAAATTGATTCTGAAAAACTGGAGGGATCACCCATGAATGATTATGAATGAGATCTCATGCTTTCGCTTGTAAAGATGGATGAATTCTGAATGAGATCCTTCCTTGGACTTTATTCGCACACATCCAAATGCCTTCTCATATTTTGCCAAAGCTCAATTTGATCCACAAGTAACTCGAAATGAGCACACGAAAATAGGGTTGACAAAAACTTAAGTGTTTGGAATCCACCAATTTTAATAAATTCCATATAGTATTATACTATCATTCTATCTTATGTTAAAATATACTATTCTATTTAACATTGTTAAAGTAAAGGCTAAAATGCAATTTTTGTCCATCTATTTTTTTTAATCCACAATTTAGATCTTCTATTAGAGACATTTAGTCCTTCAGCTTTCGAAAATAAAGACACTTAATTCCCTAATTTCATGCATTGGCAACTAAGTTTTTAACGTTGACTTCCAACTGACACAATTTATCTTATGTGACATTTGTTGATTAGTTTTTTTTTTTTATAGTCATGATTTTATTAGTTTATTTTTTGGTGATCATGATTTCTTTAAATTGAAAATTAGAAAAATTAATAAATAAAAAATTTTTCATTAATCAAAATATTTGAGGGACATAATTCATCTTATGACTTAACATTACATTTTTTCCCCTTATGTTGTAATATTTAATTTAACATTGTTTAAAATTATTCTTTATATGATTTCAAATATATTTTTAATTAAAAATAAACTAAAATATTTTTTAGTTTACTGAGTTATTATTCACTCACTTGGTAAGGGATTATGTGATAAATCATATTAAATATATATATATATATATATATATGATGAGAGATCAAATTACATCAGTGTAACTCTAAAAGAGTTACACTATTTTAATAACTTGATATAGAATAAAAAATTTATCGATCCAACCGTTGAATTATATCTACATATTACCAAGATTGTTTGTGTCAAATTTTGTAAAAATTGAACAACAATAAGAAGGTAATCAAATGATCCATATTTTAGTATATTTTGAAAAGTTTATATTACGTCGATTTTAATCTATATGAATGAGGTATCAAATAATTTTGGATTAATTTGAAATTTTGTATACATGATCTATGTGAAAGGAACTTTGAATCCAACGGTGGCTTTTAAGAAAACATCATTCAGTTGAAAGTTATTGAGTGGTGTAATAGTTGTTTAAGTTACACCGGTGTAATTTAATCCCTCATATATATATATATATATATATATATATATATAATGAGAGAGACTTATCTTATATGAGTAAGAGGAATAAATATTGATCACTAGATCTTATTCGAATGGTTAAGATTAAAACACACTAAACACTGTTAGATTTTTCTCTTTCACACACTATTTTGGTGCACCATCGCTACCATATATTTTTTTTACAGCATAATTTTTCTTTTTTTTTCTCTCTCTCTCCCTTTTCCTCCTCTGCTCCTGCAAGTTCACCGCCGTAACCCTCATCCATTCTCCGACGATTTGCCGCCACACACACCGCTGCCAGACGCAATTTTCGATGAACTGATGGTGCGGTGGCGGAGCCTCTACAGCTACCCTCCATTCTCCAACAGCCCACCTTCGTTTTCCACCGTCAGCAGTGACCCTCCTCTCTTTCTCTCTCTTTTTTATTCTTCTTTTCCTCGCTCTCTCCTCAAACTCTCTCTGCACCAACAAAGCTGCTTCCCAAGAGAATCTAGATGGCAACGTTGAAACATTCAAACAAATAATTTATAACAAAAATCCCAATTTTGTAGGAACAAAAAAAATTGTAATCGATATCGTCATGGGGGTGGTGGTCCAGATCTAGCAATAAATGGACGGGGTATTAATTATGGAGGTCAGCTACTAGTAGATGCAGTTTCCAGACAGTACCTCTTTCACAATTTTATAACAAAGAAGAAAATAGAAGAAAACGGAAATAGAGGATTTTCAACAACAACGAAGACCACCACCGCACCACGAGTTCGTCGAAAATCGCGTCCAGTGGTGAGTGACAGTTGATTGGTCGGAGAACGGAGGAGGATTCCGGTGATGAACCTGGCAAAGCGGAGGAGGGAAAGGGAGAGAGAGAAAAAAAAATATGCTATTGAGAGTGCATCAGATTAGTGTGTGAAAGAGATAAGTCTAACGGTGTTTAAAAGTGATCTACGGTAAATCATATGCAAAACTGGTTCACCGTGGATGCTATATATATATATATATATATATATATATATATATATATATATATATATATATATATATATATATATAGGGCTGTTCAATTCGAACTGAACTGAACCGAACTGTCATGAACTATTTTGAACTGTAAATGTGGTTTGCCTGAACTGAACTGAACTGCCAAACGATTCAGGCAAATGGAACTGAACTGTTTCGTAGTTGCACTGAACTGGATTGAACAATTTTGAACTGAACTGCTCCGAACTACTCTGACCTATTCTGAACTACTCTGAATTGTTCTGAACTGCACCGAATTGTTATTAAGAGCCATTTGTTTTGAGAAAATTATTTTTATTTTCACTTTTAATTACAAAAAATACCACATTGTTTTAATTTTGCTTCTCATTTTTACTTTGGTTTGTGTTAGAAAAAATTAGAATTAGATAAGTAATATAATAAAATTATATATATAATATGATAAAATATTGAAATTTTTTAATATTAATTGAATTAGTTGATAAAATAGATTGATTTAACTAGATTTTAACTTGTTAAAAAAACCAACTAAAATTTAACTTATGAACTTAGTTATGCGTAACTAAATATTCAACCTTTTGTCAATACAATCAACACTTGGTTCTTATAATGTGTAGGATTATAAAAATATAAAATTTCATTTTGTTATCACAATAAAAAAAAAAATTCAAAGATAATAATAGGTTTTATAATCAACATGACATACAATTATTGGTATAGCAGAATTGAAAAATTTTAAGAACAATAATTAATAACTATTATTTGCAAAATCGTAAAACATATATTTTCTACCTGTGATGTTAATCATGTTATTAGTTTACGTTATTCATAATCTATATATTTAAATGGAAATGGATTGTGTGCACTTTAAAAACTTTCAAAGTAGAAGAATAATATGAAATTTGGAAACGTGGCTGAGAACACTGCCATTATACTTCCTTGCGTTGATCTGCAGACTGCAGCATATTATGCCTAATAGCAATTGAACTGAAGATCAATTCGGTTAGCAGTTCCTTTGGATGCGGTTCAGTTTTTACAAATTGAACTGAACAACAGATCAGTTCAGTTCTTAATAAAAAGAGTTCAGTTTTTTTTTGGATCAATTCAGTATGGTTCAGTATCAGTTCAGTTTGGCTCGGTTTTTTTTGCCCACCCCTATATATATATATATATATATATATATATATATATATATATATATATATATAACATCATTTAAATACTATCTTTGCATCAATTAAAATATAATATATTATATATAATTGTAAATTGTAATATATTTGCATCAATTAAGGGAGGAGAATATTTTTTTTTTTAATGGAAAACATGTATTTTAATCCAATGAAGAAGAATGATATAATAATATCATGTTTGAGAAGAGGTGGTAGTTAAATGATATTTTGATAATAACTTTTTTAACAAAACTTAAACGAAAATTTTAAAATTTGAGTAAAGTGTCATATACTGGAATCTGTAACATAAGAGAAGGTAGTATAATAATCATATTTGTTAGGGGAGAGAAGTGTAATTTTACTCTAAAAATATTAATATATAAAAATGTGATGTTCATGAACCAAATTAATCCCTTTTAGAAGCTGTTCTTCAACCTTTTTTAGAAGCTTTTCTTCAATGAGAGTACTTTTAAAAAATTATCTTAATCTCTTATCTTTTTCAATCTATCATATTCAATATATTTAATTTTAACATGAATTTCAATATTTTATAAAAGAAAATAATTGTATCACAATATAAATTATTTATCATAAATCTAAAATATACTTTAAATGTTAAAAACATTTATTTTTTTACAAAATCTAATTATAATATGTCTCTGTTTTGCGGGTTCCAAAGTGAGGCCTACAACAGCTGAAGCATGGATAATGAAGGAATACAAAGTGCAGTCCTCTTGGACCAATTCATTAGTTGTTTCTAGTTCTACCAGTTGTTCTCTTTCCTTCTGTAATTTTCTCCCAATATGCTTCACCAAAAATGGAGAAATTTTTGGATACGATGGTTGTCGAACATTAATGAGACTGAATGACAAAGGCCAGCTGCTTGAGCATCGCCAATATGAATCGTACAATGGCATATATATTTTACAACACCGTTGTATGATGTACGGAGAGTTTGCTATCACTTCCTGGTGACTCTGAAAAACTAACCAAGTGAAGATGAACGAGGTTAACATACTAGAAGAATTAATTTATGTAATGTTCTCTAATCTTTTCCACTATTTTATTACTATTCAACATGCATAATGAAAAATTAATGTGAAGTTATATGCAGAATGCATGAAACATGATTTGATTCCATAGTCTGTCTCATCTTGCAAACTTTTACATGATTATCAGGTTCCAGCCTTACTTATTTATTATTTTGCTATTACTCATGTTGACTTGAAGTTATGGAGATATTGATCTTGATCATCTGGGAGCTGACAGAACAGAAGGCATGGAATGAAAGGGTTGAAAGTTGAAACTAATCAATAAACAGAACACCTAGTGCTATTGTTTTCCTTTATCTCTTTTCTTGTAGTTCAGTTTTATGGTTTGCTTAAAGTACATGTTATTTTTTTATCTGGTTACTTATTTGATGCTCCTTATGATTCTACGCTTGGAGTTTAGTTTCTCTAATTTATTTCCAATTAGTTTTATTTTTTTACTCTCCACTTGTTTGATTGAATGCCGTTTCATTCTTGGACTGTTAACGGGTGTAGGTATTGATTGAAGATGTTTGTGTTGTTAAAATTGAGCTAACAGTTCATGTACATGTTATTCCTACTGCTATTGAAATCAAGCCTAGTCAGTATTATTTGGTGTTTCTTTGGAATTGTAGGATTTTGTCTATTAAGTAATGAATTCAACTTTGAGATCACTTGGCTTGATGGGAAATTGCTTTAGATCCTACATCTTAATCTTTCTTTCCTTGTTTCCTCTAATGTGCAGGCTGTTCAAGAGCTTACAGATAAAGTTCATGATAATTTGTTTGTAAAATCATAGTAACTAGAAGATTTTATCACCAAGGGAGTTCTAACTCAGTTGGTTAAACAGTGTGCATATGAGAGTTGTTGTAAATCGCATGATACTGGAGTTTGACTCCTCCCTATGAACCAAACAACGAAAATTTTATCACAAATAGAGTTGTGAGCAATATAGCTGACATCTTGATAATTTTAAGCAGTCAAGGCTGCTGATATTAAAATTGAGCATTTGTTTTATAATGTTTGTTTATTTATTATGTTCTTTTAAAATATATCCCTTTCTTAATTTTCCTTAATTAAAAACCATTTTTTTAATTATATCTTGTGTGACTGGGTCTTCTCCTTTTGTGTGCCATATTTTTGGCCAGAAAATTCTACTGTCCATTCTCTCTTGTGTGGCACCTAATATCCTTTTTGAACATAACCTTTTCTTAAGGCCAAGTTTTATTGTTCTTTTTTTGGTAATATATATTTAGACTTCTAACAATAATTTTGGCTAACTTAGCTTCAGAGTAGTCAATCCCGATAGTAACGTGGAGTGGATGACCGCAAAGCTGGTATAGTGAGTTAGCAGATAATGGGGATGGCCAATGTACTAAATATAATGGATTCAATGTGAATAATTTATACTGCACACATATAAAGTTCTCAAAAATAGTAAAAGAATTACTGAAAATTAGAAACATATTCATCACTAATAATCAAAACTCGTAGTCTATGCACACAATCATTAAGAGTCTAGGAGCATATGCAGTATGCAGAGGTAGCACAATACAGAGGGATGAAATGAGAACCAAGGAAAAAAATTACAGAAAGAGTAAAAAAGAAAAGAGGGGCGAGGACTGAGCAGAATTGCAGAATATGCTCTTTTTTTAATTCAAAACCATAGGACGATTGAGTAGAAATTATTAATTTTCAGAATTTCACCGAATTATACCAGAGTTTTGAAAAATTTGTTTTCATAATCTAAACATTTTTTCTGGGGAGCCACCTTTGGTGAAAGTGCATATGAACTTGTATAGGATCCATACTATATTTTTACAGAATTTTTAAAAAATAGATAATAAGGAATTTACCACAAAATTGGGTTCAATAAAAAATAGAACAAATTTTAGTAATGTTCTCGTAGAATCGTATAAAATTGAAAATAGAGAATTAAGGGTTGTCCTTCCTTGGACTTTATTTTTTTTTTTTTTTCGAAGAGCATGCAAAAAAGCATCAAACTTTAGCATGCACAACATTATGTATAAGAAAAAGGTAAAATAAATACAAACCATGGGAGAACCAAACCAAACCCATGAGAAGGGGATTTAACAAAACCTGTAAGAAGGTAAACCTAGTCTATTCTTTTTAAATGCCTCATAACAAAACCGAGGCAAAGAATCCCACCAAAAAAACCCAAAATGGTTAATAACAAAGCTGGCAATAGAATCTATACAAGAGTTTCCTTCGCTGTAAATATGAGAAACTTGGAAGTCCAAATGTTGTAGTAAATTAAGGCAGTTACACCATTTGTTGAGAAGCTTCCATGGGACCAGATTTGATTTCTTTTTTAACACATCCACCACCAATTTAGAATCACAATCGAGCCACAATTTAGTCCAACCTTTATGATAAACCAATTCAATGGCTTTAATAGCAGCCAGCATCTCTGCATGAGAAGTCATTTCAATTCCTAAGGAGTCTGAAAAACAGCCAAGAAGCGCTCCTCTGTAGTCTCTGAAAATATCCCCCAGCAGCAGCTTGTCCTTGGTTGCACCATTTGAGTTGCATTTAACCCAGTAAGGAGAAGGAGGGAAAGTTTTGGACTGTATGGATGGGTGGAATCCAATTTTGAACGCTTTTGAGAATCAGAAAATCAGTCTTCCTGTTGTTGATGTAGCATTCGAAAGATTACCTGTGAGATTTATGGAAGCATAGATAGTCGCTGCAGTAGGAATTTTGTTATCATTGAATCTAGCCTGATTTCTACAATTCCAAATGGCCACAAAGGAATAAATTATGGCCGCTAAGAAGATGAGCTTTAGATGATTACTGACTTGTCTATTACACAATGCAAGGAGATTGTGAATAGAAGATAGATCCAAACTGATATTGAAAATGCTTGACAGCCAGTACCAAATTGCTTTCGCAAATTGACATTCCAGAAAAATATGTTTAGTTGATTCCATTTGAGAACAACATATGTTACAGTCAAAGGACGAGAATTTTTTTTTTTTTTGTGAATGGAAAATATGTATTTTAATCCATTGAAGAAGAGCGATGTAATAATTGTGTCTTTGAGGGGTGGTAGTAAAACGATATTTTGATAATAACACTTTTCAACAAAACTCAACAAAAAATTTAAAATTTGAGTAAAGTGTCATATACTCGAATCTGTAACATAAGAGGAGAAAGTAGTGTTAATAATCATATTTGTTAGGAGAGAGAAGTGTAATTTTACTCTAAAAAATATTAATATCTAGAAACACAGTGTTCATCAACCAAATCCCTCTCTATATAATGATCAAAAAAATCCCTCTCTATATAAATTAGAATAGCTATGTTGAATGAAAGTGTTTATAGTTGTCATTCTTTAACGAAAGCGTCGTTTATTGCTGTCATTTTTTCAATCTTTAATGAAAGTGTATTTAGCAGCTTTTATTCAACGTGAGCACTTTTAATTTTTTTTAATCTCTTATCTCTTTTAATCTATCATTTTCAATATTTTTAATTTTAACATGAATTTCAATATTTTTTAAAAGAAAATATCAATAACTAAAAATAATATTGCATCACAATATAAATTATTTATCATAAATCTAAAATATAATTTAAATGTTAAAATATTTATTTATTACAAATTTTAATTATTATATAATTTATATATTTATAAATATTTATTTATCATAAATTTTAGTTATATAAAGTAAATATTTATTCTGTGCAATATAGGCTCAAATAATAGTTATGAATAAAATATTTTAAAATATGTTTTAATTTCAAAATATAAATAATTCATATTATACAAATATCTATTTATCTTTAAATTAATATCTAAAAACACGGTGTTCATGAAGACATGAACCAAATTAGAAAAGAAATTCAAGATATTCTCAACGATTTCTTAATTTCAAAATATTATTTTACAAATATCTTGTTTATATTTTTTAATCTTTTATCTCTTAGAGATTTCCCTTATCTATATTTTTGCTTGCACTCTATTGGGTTATTCAGCCTTTAGGAAAGAAGATGACGAGGATGGCCACTCTCCCTGAGGAGTTGATGGAAGAAATTTTGTTGCGGTTGCCAATGTGATCTTTGTTGCGTTTCAAATGTGTGTATTTAATTAGGATTTTAACAGATTTTTTTTGCATAAAAAAATCCTGTGAATTTTAAAAGATTTTGTAGGAATGTAATGACTTTTAAGATTTTTTTAAAAGACTTTTATGATTAGCCTGGAGACTTGAGAAACTAACCAAGTGAAGATGATGAACGGCGTTAACAGTGTAAACAGACTAGAAGAATTAATTTATGTAATGTTCTCTAATCTTTTCCACTATTTTATTACTATTCAACTTGTGTAATGAAAAATTAATGTGAAGTTATACGCAGAATGAATGAAACATGATTTGATTCCGTAGCCCATCTTATCTTACAAAATTTTACATGATGATTAGGTTCCAACCCTACTTATTGGTTATTGTGCTATTACTCATTTTGACTTGAAGTTATGGAGATATTATCTGGGAGCTGATTGAAAGAACAGAAGGCATGGAGTGAAAGGGTTGAAACTAATCATTTGACAGAACGCCTACTGCTATGTTTTCCTTTATCTCCTTTCTTGTAGTTCAGTTTTGTGGTTTGATTAAAGCACATGTTTTTTTTTTTTCATCTAGTTGTTTATTTGACGCTCCTTAAGTTTCTACGCACTAAGTTAATTAGTTTTCTTCCATTTAGTTTTATTCTGCTACCACCGCTTGTTTTATAGAATGCCAATTCATTCTTGAGCTGTTAAGGGATGTAGGTATTGATTGAAGATGTTTGTTTTGTTAAAATTGAGCTAATGGTCCATTTGTGCAAAGGTAGTCTTTGTTTTTGTTATGTAGGTGAAGGTGAGTTCATATGTTTTGGTTTCACGTGTCGTCTACATTCATGCTTGGATTGATCAAACAATGCTATCCCTTCACGTGTTCATGTTATTCCTTCTCCTATTGAACTCATGCCTAGTCTGTATTATGTGGTGTTTCATTGGAATTGTAGGGTTTTGTCTATTAATTAATGAATTCAACTTTGAGATCACTTGGCTTGATGGGAAATTGCTTTAGATCCTACATCTTGATATTTCTTTCCTCGTTTCCTATAGTGTGTAAGTTATTCAAAAGCTTACAGATAAAGTTTATCATAATTTCTGTTCGTAAAATCATAGTAACAACAAAATTTTATCACAAATAGAGTTGTGAGCAGCATATCTAGCATCTTGATATTTCTAAGCAGTCAAGGCTGCTGATATTAAAATCGAGCATTTGTTTTATATTGTTTATTTATTTATTATGTTCTTTTGAAACATATCTCTTTCTTAATTTTCCTTAACTAAAAACCATTTTTTAATTATATCTTTTGTGACTGAGTCCTCTCCTTTTTGTGTGCCATATTTTCTGCTATAAAATTTTACTTCACAGCTAGAAGACCTGCAACGTGGTGTGGAGTAGCTATCCATACTCTCTTTTGTGCAACCTAATACCCTTTTCGAACATAACCTTTTCTTAAGGCCAAGTTTTATTGTTCATTTTTTGGTAATATATATTTAGACTTCTAACAATGATTTTGGCTAACTTAGCTTCATAGTGGTCAATATGTGGAGTGGATGACCCCAAAACTGGTATAGTGGGGTAGCAGATAATGGGTATGGTCAACATACTAAACATAAATGGATTAAATGCGAATAACTTATACTGCACACATATATGTTCTCAAAAATAGTAAAAGAATTACTAAAAATTAGAAATGTATATTCATCATTAAAAATCAAAACTCGTAGTCTATACACATAATCATTATTAATCAGATTAACGAATTAATAACAAGAGTCAAGGAGCATATGCAGTATGTAGAGGCAGCACAACACTGAACGAAATGAGAACTAAAGGAAAAAAAATTACAGAAAAAGTAAAATGGAAAAGAGAGGCGAGGATTGTGCAGACATGCAGGAATATGCACAGATGTGAAGAGCTAACCAGAGTGGTGAGTGAAATGGGTTTACTGTGAAGCTCAAAACAGGTGGGTTTATGGAGTGAAATTTGTTGAGCGAGATGGATTTCTTTTGATGCTAAAAAGGACCAGGATTCACTATGAAACATTCAATTGATAGAATGAGTTAATTTAGTCTTATGCTCTTTCTCTCTATTTAGGGACTGTTTAGATAAACTTCTCCATAAATACTTATAGGAGAAGAAAACGAGAAGAAAAAATGAAATAAACTTTTTCAAAGGTTAAAATTAGCTTATGCATATGATAAAATTTCAGGATTGATCCGCTGATTGTGAGCATTTCAGATTGAATAAATAATTGGCTGGAATCAAATTGTAGTGAAGCAGTGAGCATGATTTTCTGTCTCGTGTGGGCGATATGGCAAAGGAGAAATATTTGGGTGTTTGAAGGTAGAAAGCAACCAATTGAGCAGACTCTATCATTAGCTAAATCTTTGCAGAGGCTAATTGTTGAAAATGACAACTCACAGCCAAACCAGCCAGTGGTAAAGTGGAAGCTACCCTCCGCCTGAATCAATGATAAAGGGTAATTTTGATGTTTTTTTGAAAGACAAAAATGAAGGGAATATTCTGGGGGCAGCAACTGATTTTCGGGATTATCATTACTCACCACAAGTTGCTGAAGTTTTATGTTTTAAATGTAGCAAATCAAATGTGCTTCCAGGAGGTGATGTTTGAAACAGACAATTTGCAAATATATAAGAATTGGACTATTGCAGAGTGTTTTGGACTATTGCAAGGCACAAAGATCTCTTTTTTCAAGATGTGAACTGAATTTCACAAAAAGAGCTGGGGACTTGGCAGCTGAACTTAGCTAGATTTGCTTTTTTCTATAAGGAAATGTATTGGTTGGAGGATTATCCCCACCAATCTCTGCATCTATTTTGTTTGATGTACAAAATTTGCTCTTGTCTGAATAAATTGCAGAGTTTCATAAAAATAAATAAATAAATAAATAAAATAAATTGAGTAAAATTTCTTAATTTTCAGAATTTCACCGAACTATACCACAGTTTTGAAAAATTTGTTTACATAATCTAAACTTTTTTTTTTTTCCTGGGGAGCTACCTTTGGTGAAAGTGCATATAAACTTGTATAGGATTCATACTACATTTTTACAGATTTTTTTAAAAAAAAATAGATAATAAGGTAATTTACCACAAAATTGGGTTCAATAAAAAATAGGACAAATTTCAGTATTGTTCTTGTATAATCGTATAAAATTGAAAATAGAGAATTAAGGGTTGTCCTTCCTCGGACTTTATTCTCACATCCAAATGTCTTCTCATATTTTGTCAAAGCTTAATTTGATCCAAAAGTAACTCGAAATGAGCACACGAAACATAAGAGCTAGGCAATGTAATAATCATATTTGTTAGGGGAGAGAGAAGTGTAATTTTACTCTAAAAAAATATTAATATCTAAAAACATGGTGTTTTTAGATATTAATATCTAAAAAAATATTAATAAACTAGAATAGCTATGTTGAATGAAATTGTTTTTAGCTATCATTTTTTAACGAGAGCGTTTTTGGCGGTCATTGTTTAATTTCTTAACAAAAGCATTTTTAAGACTTTTCTTTATCGAGAGAACTTTTAGAAATTTTTCTTAATCTCCTATCTCTTTCAATCTATCATTTTCAATATATTTAATCTTAACATTAATAAAAAAAATAATATTGTATCACAATATAAATTATTGCACATAAATTTAAAAATAATTTAAATGTTAAAATATTTATTTATTACAAATTTTAATTATAATACAATTTATATATTTAAAAATATTTATTTATTATATATTTTAATTATATAAAATAAAAATATTTATTCTCTGTAATATAAGCTCAAATACTAGTTATAAATAAAATATTTTAAAAGATTTTTTAGTTTTAAAATATAAATAATTCATATTATACAAATATCTTGTATATAATTTTAAATTAATATCTAAAAACACGGTGTTCATGAACCAAATTAGAAATGAAATACAAAATATTCTAAACGATTTCTTAATTTCAAAATATAAATAATTCATATTATACAAACTAGTGCAAAAATAGGCACTACGTTCCCGGACATGGAAGTTAACTGTATATGCAAATTAACTGTATATGCAGTTGGGTATAACTTGTTTTAAAAGATGTAGGTTAAAATAAAATAGGGTAGTGATTTATAATAGTTAGGGATGAAAATATCCATAAGAAAGTGGACACTAAATGGGGTTATTCCCTTTATAATAGTTATAGATTATAGATAATAGTTATAGATATATCTTGTGTATAATTTTGAATCTTTTATCTCTAAGAGATTTTCCTTATTTATATTTTTGCTTGCACTATATTGAGTTATTAAGCCTTTTTAGGAAAGAAGATGACGAGAATGGCCACTCTTGCTGTGAACCTCCTCCCCGAGGAGTTGATAGAAGAAATTTTGTTGAGGTTGTCAGTGAGATCTTTATTGCGTTTCAAATGCGTGTGTAAGTCTTGGCTTTCTCTCATCTCCGATTCCCAATTTGCTAAATCCCATCATGACCTCGCCGCTGCACCCACCCATCGACTTCTTCTGAATTCCTCCATAGATTTCAAAGCTTATTCCGTGGACATAGAGGCACCACTTCACGACGATTCTGCGAAACTAGTCTTTAACATTCCAAATTCATCAACGTTTTCCAAAGTTGAATGCAGCATAGACGTAGTGGGTTCTTGCAGAGGATTTCTACTCATAACCAACGAGTCTGTATTCTCCGACTACATTGATTTCATCATATGGAATCCGTCAACCGGTTTCGGGAAACGATTTAAAACAGCGTGGATACTTTCGTATGTATGTGGCATTGGGTATGACTCATCAGCTGATGACTACGTGGTAGTGATGGTAACATTGCCATTAACCCAACGAAGTGGATGTGTTCAATGTTTCTCTTCGAGGACCAATTCATGGAGCCGTATTGAGGGTACTGCTCCTCCGTATATGCGTAGAAGCCACGAATTCAACAACGGGGCACTCTTGAATGGGGTTCTTCATTGGTTGGTTGACTCCTATGATGATCTTCCGGTGATTATTGCATTTGATGTGATGGAAAGGAGACTATCAGAGATTCCGCTGTCACAAGATTTAGTAGTCAGATTGAAAACTGAAGCATATAATTTGATGGTAATGGGAGGATGCCTGTGTCTCTGTTTCGCGGGTTGCAAAGTGTGGACAATGAATGACTGGTATAGTACTGCACCGGCTGAAGTGTGGACGATGAAAAAATACAAAGTGCAGTCATCTTGGACCAGGTCATTAGTTGTTTCTACCACTTCTGTTTCTTTGTATAACTTTCTGCCAATACGCTTCACCAAAAATGGTGAAATTTTTGGATACGATGGTTATCAGACATTAATGAGACTGAATGACAAAGGCCAGCTGCTTGAGCATCGCCAGTATGAGTTGTACAATGGCATATATATTTTACAACACGGTTGTATGATGTATAGAGAGAGTTTGCTATCACTTCCTGGTGACTCTGAGAAACTAACCAAGTGAAGATGAATGACGGTGACAGACTAGAAGAATTAGTTTATGTAATGTTCTCTAATCTTTTCCACTATTTTATTACTATTCAACATGCATAACGAAAAATTAATGTGAAGTTATACGCAGAATGCATGAAACATGATTTGATTCCGTAGCTCATCTTATCTTACAAACTTTTACATGGTATCAGGTTCCAGCCCTACTTATTGGCTATTGTGCTATTACTCATCTTGACTTGAAGTTATGGAGATATTGACCTTGATCATCTGGGAGCTGACAGAACAGAAGGCATGGAGTGAAAGGGTTGAGACTAATCAATGACAGAATGCCAAGTGCTATGTTTTTCTTTATCTCCTTTCTTGTAGATCAGTTAAGTAGTTTGCTTAAAGTACGTGTTATTATTATTATTTTTTAATCTGGTTGCTTTTTTTATGCTCTCTAAGATTCTACGCTGTAAGTTTAGTTTTCTATTTTATTTCCATTTAGTTTTATTTTGCTACCCAACGCTTGTTTGATAGAATGCCGATTCATTCTTGGACTGTTAAGGGGTGTAGGTATTGATTGAAGATGTTTTTGTTGTTAAAATTGAGCTATCCCTTCATGTTCATGTTATTCCTTCTCCTTTTGAACTCAAGCCTAGTCAGTATTATGTGGTGTTTCATTGGAATAGTAGGATTTTGTCTATTAAATAATGAATTCAACTTTGAGATCACTTGGCTTGATGCGAAATTGCTTTAGATCCTACATCTTGATATTTCTTTCCACATTTCCTCTAGTGTGTAAGCTATTCAAAAGCTTACAGATAAAGTTTATGATAATTTCTGTTCGTAAAATCACAGTAACAAGAAAATTTTATCACAAGTAGAGTTGTTGTGAGCAATATATCCAACATCTTGATATATCTAAGCGGTCAAGGCTGCTGATATTAAAATTCAGCATTTGTTTTATATTGTTTTATTTATTTATTATGTTCTTTTAAAACATATCTCTTTCTTAATTTTCCTTAACTAAAAACCATTTTTTAATTATATCTTTTGTGACTGAGTCCTCGCCTTTTGCGTGCCATATTTTTGGCTATAAAATTTTACTGCACAGCTAGAACACCTGCAACGTGGTGTGGAGTAGCTGTCAATAATCTCTTGTGTGCCACCTAATACCCTTTTTGAGCATAACCTTTTCTTAAGGCCATGTTTTATTGTTCATTTTTTGGTAATATATTTAGACTTCTAACAATAATTTTGTCTAACTTAGTTTCAGAGTAGTCAATCTCGATAGTACCGTGGAGTGGATGACCCCAAAACTGGTATACTGGGGTAGCAGATAATGGGGATGGCCAATGTACTAAACATAATGGATTCAATGCGAATAATTTATACTGCACACATATAAGTTCTCAAAAATAGTAAAAGGATTACTAAAAATTAGAAATATATTCATCATTAATAATCAAAACTCGTAGTCTATACACAATCATTATTAATCTGATTAACGAAATAATAACAAGAGTCAGGGAGCATATGCACTATGCAGTATGTAGAGGCAGCAGCACAACACTGAGGAACGAAATGAGAACTAAGGGGAAAAAATTACAGAAAAAGTTAAAAAGGAAAAGAGGGGCGAGGACTGAGCAGAATTGCATAATATGCACAGATGTGAAGAGCTAACCAGAGTGGTGAGTGAAATGGGTTTACTATGAAGCTCAAAACAGGTGGGATTTTCAAGTGAAATTTGTTGAGTGAGATGAATTTTAAATCCTAAAATCCTTCGGATGCTAAAGGGACTAGGATTCACTATGAAAAATTCAGTTGATTGAGTTAATTTAATCTTATACTCTTTCTCTCTATTTTTAGGTCACCATAATATTGGTGTGGAGTATCATCAACTTTGCTGATGACTAATTTTTATCGAAAAACCTGGTTAGTCACCTTTAGTGAGATCTCTCCTCTTAACCATTGCTTTTTTATCTCCAAAGTTCAAACCTAAAACCTTGTTTAAGAAATTCAAACCAAGTGTCGTTCGAACCGTAAAAGAATAATAATTTGAGATATTTGAAAGAATTTCTTTTTATCCAATAAAAGAGGTAGTATGTAAAATATGCATCTAAAGTAGCAAATAAGATACATTGCTTCTCTCTCTCTTTTACAATAAATAAGATAAGATAAATTGTAAAACAGCCTTTTCAGACATAAAAGGAATAAGAAAAAGGATGGCCCATATTAAATTTTATTCAGCCTACACATCCATCCAGCCCATAAGTTGGGCTCCAGGTACTGACGGTCTTGACCCATTCCATGGCCCACGATATTTTTAGCAAGCTCATGAAGGAAGTAAGGGAAATGGACTGGGTGCGCCGCATGCAGGTTGCTCATGCAAGAATAGAAGTAAAGCAACCTAATATAAAGCACACTTATATAGACTTTTTTTTTTTAAAAGAGTGGAGTTGAAGTCTCTTACCAAAGAATTCACAACCGTTGCATATTTCACATCGACAAGTGATATGGCTAAAATAGAGTATATAAGTGAGGTGCAAACCCACATTATAAGTCAGTTTTGTAGGGTTGAATTAGACCAATAACTCACAATTCTAAAATAGTATCAGAGTCTATCGTAGCAAGTATTGTTGGGCCTATCGTGTCACTAGTTATCGGACTGCTATCAGACCACCGCAGATGTCTAGTCCTGCAAACTTCACATTCGAAATGTCCAATTCTCGACGTGAGAGGGGTGTGTTGGAGATCCCACATCGACTAGTGATACGACTAAAATAAAGTATATAAGTGAGATGCAAACTTCACCTTACAAGTCGATTTTGTAAGATTGAGTTTGGCTCATAATTCTTAAAATATAGTATATAATCTATAATCTATATATGGATCAACTCGAGTACTGTTTTTACTGTGTTTGAAGTTTATGTTTAGCTATTTAGTTTTGAATTTGCATGTCTAATTTGTTATTGTTTATTTGTATTGCATCGCTGTAATGCTCTTGCAGTTCTTGAATATTTTTAATTAGTGATCCTTTTAAAATAAAATAAAAAATCACCTCGTGGATATACAGGACGGGTAGCACTACTACAACACCATTGTTTGACATAAGCATAACAATAGCCTTAATAGGTGACGCAACCACCCAGGCACCCACTTGGAGTCGTATTCATATATAGTTGTGTCTTTGCTGCTATTAAATAGCTAGAGTTGAGTGCATAATAAAATGATTTGACAGATAATGTGATAGTTTTTGTCTACTCTTGCATAATCTCAAATTTTTTAGTAAATTATACTGAAACTTTTTAAAGTTTTGTAAGATGTACAATTTTTTTCTATTTTTTTCTATCTTTACATTCTTTTAATTATTTTTTAAAAAAAATTAATTATTTAAAAAATATTATACTAACACTTCTTATATATTATATTAATTCTTTACCTATTTTGAAAAATATTGTACTGTATTTGTCTCTTTATTAAAAAAAAAAGCTGCTATAAACATTTAAAAAGAAAAAAAAATATATATTGTGCAATCTATCGAAACCTCATAGAATTTTAATATAATTTACTCATAATTTTATGACTCGTACATATTTGAAATGTTTAATGAAGATTTGGATAAGAAGCTCAACGAGAGTGATAATATGAAAAGGTGTTCTAGATGAAAGATACTAGGCTGATATGAAATAACAAACACAGCAACAATTCAAGTAAAAATTGACAGCAGGCCTACCACAAAATTTAGGTGAAACATACACCAGCAACAATAAACTCTTATCTCATTAGGTAAAGTAAATTATATGAATCACTTGATATCATTTAACACAGTTAAAAATTAAAATTTTAGAATATTATTTAACTTGAGATCTTTTTTAATAATTTTCTCCAACATTTTTTTTTTGTCTTTTTATTCTCCTTTTCACCAAATTAAAAATTATATAAACTACTCTTCTAATTGACGTTTCTTGTAACTTTTTTTTACAATATTGCAATCGAATAAAAGAGAGATTGATAAGACTACATGTTAAGGAGACATAGGCACTGCTGATTGGTGGATCTTGTAATGATGATAAAAACATATCAGCATTACAAGAAAACTCAGTCCATTGTGAAATGACACACCGTGTAAAAGTTTTGCGGTGGGATGAGTTAAGAAAATTTCTAATAAAGTTCAATTATTATTACCAAGTGGCCTAAATAGTACTAAATTAGTATTTTTCCAATAGCCTACGTCAAACATGTAACATGAGTCAGCCCCTATTACCCAAAATCTTAAAGGGGCATACGCATCATATATGTAGTGCCTCCCATGTAATAGAAGATTATGTCACAACCAACGAATAAGAATATGCTACAAAACCTCCAATATCATGTTGCCCTCCAACATGACAACACACCACACAGCCCTTAGTGGCGTTATTAAATTTGGGGGCACTCTACCACCTAATCAGTCTACACGAAATAAAAGACATCCTATTGGCAATAATAAAACAATAGATAATATTAATATAATAAAAAGAGTTTGTGCTTCATAAAAAATTCTAAGATTATAATTCTTGCTTTCAAACTAGACGAGTCACAAAGATTTTTATTGTTAAAAAAATATAAACTATTCTAAATCTCTGCAATTTTTTGTTTCTAAAATTATCTTATAATAAAAAAAAAAGTTTAATTTCGTAAAGTTAATATTTTTAAAAGTAGTTTAAAATTATAATCTTCAGAAAATACAACTTTTTTAGATGTTGCATATAATTCATATAGTCTATATATATCACCAAAAGATTGTTATATTCCCATCTTTTTTTGTTTTTATCAAACGCGGAATATGTGAAGTCTAAAAAGGCTTCTATCAAATAATATACTTAAAATTGAACCTTGAGAGACTAGTAAAAAAAAAATTAACTTAGAATATGAGGACTATGTTATTCTTTTTGTACAACTATTTTGTTGTAGTGGAAAATGTTAGTAGAGAGTCAAAGACTAAACATGTCCAAGTATTGTTGGGTGAACTATGATAAAGACAACATGTCCATCTCTTTTATCTCGTATCTTTCATTTATTATTACTAACAAGTCGAATTGATAATGAATTTTTTTTTTTTTTTTTTATGAAAACTAAGGGTTTTTTTTTAAAAAAATATTGTTTAACATAATAATTAAAGGCAATACTTAATCATCTATTCGTGAAAACCTTTCTGCTACAATGTTGTATAAAAGGTTTTTGATTTGTCAAAAAAGAGTTTTGCAGCTTATAAAACAAAATTCTACACCCTTCTTGCATTTTGTGTTTATCTTTTACAGTTGATGTCAAAGTTCAACCTCGAACTTGAGCACTTAACTGTATTGAGAGGGGGGGGGGGGGGGGGAAATCCAAAAGAGAAAATGCCAAATCATAGCAACTAGTTGATAGGAATGTTTACTGTTTACGATAAATCGATTTTGACTAAATTCATTATCCAACCTATTCAAATTTGTACGAGTTGGATTAGGTTGAGTTTGTAAATTTTTTTTTTAAAATCTAACTCAAACCAACCAATTCACAAATGGATTAATTTGAGTTGGATCAATCACGTTAGAACATTTAAACTTATTTTAATTTTCTAAAATTTAATATTATTTTAAATTTTTTAAAATCCAATATTATAATTACACAATGCACAGGTTTCAGTCTACGTTACAACAACATTTGAATTAGCAATTTTGAAACTTCCAAATAATTTGTGAAAGGAAAAAAAAATGTGATGTAAAAGGCAACAATTATATAATGCACAATTGCACGGGTGGGTCCACGTTCTATTACATCTCGACACTTGAAAATGCAACTAACAATACAGGACAATCTTAGCACCTATTCAATTAATTTGCAGCATCATGTGCAGCATGAGCTTTCATCTTATTCTCATTTTTTTTTATCTTTACAGTACACAATTAACCTCTCGGAAAGGAAACTCAATAAAGAGTGAACCGTCTATCTCACATTTCTTGTGTGAATGAACGTGTTGTGTAATAACTTTGTATGATCTAATAATGAAAATAAGCTTGAAAACCTTAGTGACTCGAACATCATATATTCCACATGGCCTATCAGCTATGAAATGCTTTATCTATGGATTACAGTCTATACTTTTGGTCAAATAAATGAAATAATCTAAACAGTACAATTAGTTCTTGTTTTATATTATTTTTTGTCCAATAATCATTTACCTTAATTAAGTGCCCATACCAATACAAAAAATTCCACAATTTGTGTGCTCTCATTCTAATTTACTGAATTCAATAATTAATTCAACGGGTCATTCAAATGCCCCATCAACTTCAATAACAATTTTGTCATTACTAGAACTAAAAGTCAATCACTAGCAAAAAAAAATTTGACTTAAATTATTGTCACTAAAATCAAAGTTGAATCAGATTTAAAAGGTGTTAAATATTTGTTCAAATATTTAAGATCATAAATATCTATTCAAATATTTAAGATCTTAGGAATTTGGTTTAATTTTGATTTTAGTGACAATAATTTGAGTTAGAAAATTTGCTAGTGTCAACATTTAACCTCAGTAATGACAAAACAATTACTAAAGTTGATGAGGTATTGGAAAGGGATGTTAAATTAAATCTAGGATTCAATCAATTAGCTAGACTAGGAGCGAGAAAGTTGTGGAATTAACATGGTCACTTAATTGAGCTAAATAGTTATTGGAGTAAAATTTATATAAAACAACATAATCCATAGATAAAACATTTTATGGGGTCTAATAACAAGTCATGTGGAGTATACAGTGTTTGTGTCAGTGAGGTTTTCAAGTTTATTTTTTCTCTTAGATCATACAAAGTCATTTTGAAATTAAATTTTCTTTATTGTAATACATCAACATAGAGAGATTAAAATAGTTCTTCCACTACATGTTTTAAAAAACATTTATAGGAATTTGAGTTGAACTTATTGAACAGCAAAAACAAAACAGTCACAAACGGTGATTACTTATAAAATAAAATTAATCATAATAATACATGTTATTAACCATAACCACACATTCAGATAAACGCTCAATGAAAAAACTCAACAGGACGTTAATCATTACTCCAACAATTATTATTGAGTGTGACTATGTGCTTTCTTTTTCTTTGGTTCATAAATAAACAAACTAGTTTGATGGAATTGGTTTCGGTTTCAGAATTAATAAAAGAAACAAATTTGAACCGATGAGGTTTTGTCAACTTTTTCTTTTGATGGTTTTGATGGATTCTTCACAGTTGTTCAACCTTTCTTTAACTTCGTTGGACGGCGCCCATGTAGGTTTTGATTGGAGGTTTATGTCCATCTATAATTTTTTTTACCTTTTTTTTCAAACACAAAATAAATTACGAAAAAGTGAATTAAAAATTATATAGATTACTAAGATTGAACCTAAATTAAGGGTAATGATTTATTATCTGTCAGTAACTTAACCTCAATTTAATAAAATGATCCATTAAATAAATTCATGTAATTTAAGAATTAATTAAGACAAAATAAAAGTTTAAAATATTTATTTTGAAAAAGAATAAAGTTTAAAAATATTATATATACTATTCACTAAATATAATAAGACTTAAATATTTTTTTTTCCTGAAATATAGTCGTATTTTATTTTTAATCCCTAAAATATTTTTACTTACTTTTGGTCCTGTAAATTTTTTTTAAGTCCTTGTTATTTTTCTTTAATTCTTCTAATATATTTATTTTTTTCATTTTAGTATAATATGTAGATTATTTATTTTTAGTCTCTATAATATTTTTCAAAAAAACTAATTCAAAATGAACAAAATATTATAGGAACTAAAACGAATATGTATGTGTGTGTGTAAGGCAACAATTATATTCTGCCGTAAGTTTTCGTATCATTTTGTCATTAAGTTATAATGTTTAATGATCAATTTAACATTAAATTATAAAGTTCAGATATCAATTTGTCATTAAGTTATACAATAAAACGTAATTATCGTATTTTTTACACATTTAGGGACTAAATTGTCACTGATTTACACATTTAGGGACCAAAATGATCATTTACCTCAAAAATGTTTTAGGAATCAAAAGTAAAATACAACTATATTTTATGAGAAAAAAAAAATATTTAAGCCATATAATAATAAGAATATTATATAATGCCCGCCCCGACCCGTTTCGTTCCATCTCCATCCGTATTAGTGGACATCTCGAGACTCGAGCTGTTACGGGCCAAAGCTAAAGAGCTTTGTCCATATTTATTTTATTCAGGGAAAACGTTGATGATAACCGGATAAGGAATTAAGGACACGCCCAAAATGGATAAGGACACACCCGAAAAGGATAAGGACACACCCCGACCACGGTTCACTGTACACAACCTTTGGAGGGGTCTTTCATATGAATTTCTAATTCTTATAATCCATAAGTGTGGTCAATGTTATCAGTTGGTCGGATCAGGTTCTTATATTATATATAGCACTTATTATTATTATTATTATTGATATATTTCAATATTAATATTAGTAATTTTTCAACGCATTTTTAAGTTTTAAACTTACCTCTGTACCTATCTATTTTCAGGGTTGTAACCAGAAATTATAAGATTTTAAGTGAAATTTATATTTAAAATGTAATTATGTAACTTATCAATTTTTATTTTATTGATTACAAAATTAATTATTTTTAACATTTCACTAAGTATTTTTAACATTTCACTATCAATAAATAAAATGACAAATTCATTTAATCTATCTTTTAACATAGTTAATATCAAAGAAGATTTGAGTAATTTTAATTTTAAATTTTTACTTTCAACAATAATAATAATTATAAGTATTATCAATAATATTTTAAAAACAATGCATGCATTTGAAATATATATATATATATATATATATATATATATATATATATATATATATATATATATAATTTAATATTTTCAGTGGAGTATTAATATTTTTTGTTTGTACTTTATGAAATATCTTTATTTTTAAAACAAATCAAGATATTCAATATTATAGTACTCACTAGAATTTTAAGTCCTTTTAATATTAATATAATATTTTTCAATCCTTCCTCATCCAAAGTTTACAATTGTTCAATTAATACAATCTTAAGACTACATAAATCTTACTAGTGAAAATAGTATCAAATAATATCATAATAAAATTTATGACAAAACTTAGATGTATTTTCTTATGTGCTTTTAATTATATTTTTCCATTAGAATTGAAATTTCATTTTAATAATTTGCATAATAAAAAATTGCATTAAATATTAACTTAAGTTACCTAGGTGATAATCCAATTTAATTATAAATCAACACCAAAAACACATAAAAAATCACATCTAAAATATATCACTTAATAAGTGACATTAATATTAAATATTGTTTGAAAAGTTTTATTTTTTACGGTTTAGAAAATTCGAGACCTAAAGGAACTACTTCATTGACCTTCAGTTGTCACATCTTGTCTATTTCTTTCTTATTGACATTGTTATTTTAAATTTAAGCATTTATTTGATGACATTTATATCTGAAAAATAGATATTTTCTCAACAGTAAATCATTCAGTTAAGTTTTAAGGAAATGATTAATTAATTATAGATGTTAGCTGAAAACACTATGTTAAATAAAAATATAAATTAAGGTATGTTTGAACCGACATTATTTTAACTTAAAATTTATTTTTAAGTTAAAGTTAAAAATAAAAGCTTAAAAATAAAAATAAAAGTTGTTTTAGAACTTTTAAGCTAAAAGTTCTATGGTAAAAAAAATTAAAAGTTTTAATTTTATTTAAAATTAGTTATTTCATCAAGTGAAAAAATATATTTATAAAATAAAAAATATGAAAAATCAATATAATTTATATAAAACTATTTTAATGATAATAAAAAATAAAAATATGAAAATCTAAAAAATTAAATTTTTTATTTTTAAAATGTCAAATAATACATTAATTTTTAATGTTTTAGTTTTTTATGATTTGCAAAATAATATATATAATGTTAATTAAAGTAATTTAAAATATGACATGACTTCTATATCAAGTGACAGGACAATCAAATATAAAGAGGAACAAGAAATAGACATGATGGGATTCGACCACATGCATTTGTATATGGCAAAGAAAAATAAAAGCTCTGCATAATAAAAAAAAATATAGTTTATTATTTTTTTAGTTTCTAAATTTTGTAAGATTTTTATTTTGAAATTTTGAATTTTTTTACTGGTCAATATTTTTTAACTTTTTTTCCTTACTTTTAATCCGTTAAATTTTTTATTTCATTCTTACTTTTAATCCCTTCAGAGCGACTAAGGACAAAGAAAATGATAAGGGGCTAAAATCAGTCAAAAAGTTTACGGACTAAATATAAAAATTCTTAAAAAATTTAAAGACTAAAAATAATAAACTCAAAATATGCGGGATTCGAACTAAGGACATTAGAAGAAAAAAAAAAGTTTTGCATAAGTTATATTTAAGTTACTTGATTCAGCTTTTATAAAAGCTTTTTTTTTTTCTCCTCTTAAAAATTAAACTACTTTTTTTAAAGTAATTTTGTATATAATATGTTTGGCTTAGCTTCTCTTTTAAGGAAAAAAAAAAGGGTCAAACACTACATAGTCATTGAATTGCATTTTTGTCAATAAGATAGTTATAATAAAGAAAACGATAATATATATATTATTATGGACCATATCTCGGTGGGACCCACCGTCTAGGTACCCGATACTTGGTTTAATTCTCTGTAGTAGGAGGTCGAGAGGTCTCTTATGCCAACAAGCTTCTTGGTCGAGAGCACACACAGAACATGTGATCCTTGAGATTAGTCATGAGGACGGAGGACTTCATGGCTCTAATCACCTAACTAACTTTTCCACATAAATAGAGATATATAAAAGCCAAGGCACTCCCAGGTATGGACCAACTCTAATCTCATAAGTCACCCTTCTCCATCTAAAGACTAACTTAGACATCAGAGTGTTTACAGGTGCAACCCTCAATGCCGAGCTCCACCGCTGGTCTACGAGATATATCCCTAATTTCCGCCACAGGGATGAACCTATGACCCTTCGGGCGAACATATATGATTATATCCTTTAACTTTATTTTATTATAGTTGTAAAATAAAAATAAAAAAACTACTTTATTTTCAATGTCATTCCCTAACTCTTTTTTTTTTTTTTTTGTGAACCTGGGTATCCCTCCGACAGCCAAGGACTAATCACTCGAAGTACTGAGATCCATTTAAAGGGTTGACCTCTCCCAACATATGTTTTTCCATACGCACCGACCAGGAATCGAACTCTTGACCACATGCTTATTGTTTTTAGATTTGTCCTCTATCTATTTTATTTAATTTTGCATAATATTTTCTAGATTTGTAATGCCGTCTCTGAACGGCAATGTTAATATCATTAACTATGTTAACTTAGGGATATAATGGTGTTAAGACGATATTGAGAAAAAAAGAGTTAAAGATCTAAAACTAAAAATATAGAAAAATTAAATTAAATATTAAAATAAAGTTTAACAATGAAAGTATATATTTAGCCTTCAGTTTTAATTTGTAAGTGTCTGATATTATTATAAAAATAAATTATAGAAAGAAAAAAAGTTGTCCAAATTCAAAATAAACATTGTTGTGTTCTCAATTCTATCTAAGGTATATCTTTTCATGCATTGCACGGTAGATTAATCTCTGATCAAACGCGGTCACAATCAATTACTAATCAAGAGACCCAACAAATTATCCAATATGTGAATATCTGACCAAACTTATCATGACTTAAAATTGTATTTATAAACCAACAAGTCGTTAGTTTGAGTGGTGCTGGACTTGGTTTCCTTAAGTAAGGTCTCGGATTTGAATCCATTGGATGGAATACCAATAACATGGTAAAAAAAAAATTATATTTATAAGATAAACTTTATAATTAAAAAAATTAAATCACTTTGGAGTTAGATAACCTTCCAGCATTTGTGACTATATAAGAAGGCCTACATATGTGCATTTGTGACCTTAATTATCATTATTATTATATTTAAAATTTTATCTCAATCACTAGTACATATTACATAAGTTCTTGACCTGCCGCCGCGTACATCCAGATTAGGCTTCTAAAAAAAATTCAGAGCACGTTATTCATTCGTATAACGTTTTTGTCGTCAACAAAAATCGTGGGCACTAATTGTAGCCAGAAAGTTCTCTTGTCCTCAAGTATATCCTCCAAGATGTTCTAGTAATATTATATCAGAGTAGGTACACAACCACTTCAGCATAATGTGTTGTTGGATTTGAATTGATTCAGTTTTAAAAACATCATTCAAAATTCGAAGCGAACTGATCAATTATACAAAATAATGATTTAAAAAAATTTTAAAAAAATTGGTTTTCATCAGTTTGTGATTTTTTTTCGGAATTGATTTGCAATTTATTTTTTAATCAGTTTGGATTTAAACACCCTTACACTTTAAACTTTCAAATTGAAAGACATTGTCATATTCATCTCTAAATTAAAGGGAATTAAAAAAAAAAAGTCTCAAAATGTAAATCAACAATCACATTAATCTAAAATTTAAAAAAGTGCAACTTAAATAATAATATTAACATATGTTAGGGACAAAAATTATACAGTTAAGTTTAAGAACTTATTTATATTTCAAGAAATTATTTATATTTTTTTATCGATAAATGTTAGTTGTTAATTTGTTATTTTTTGTTAGTATGATAGATTCGAACTCACAATTTGAAATTTTCTTAATTTCATGAATTAATGTAACATTTTCTTTTAATTTCGTAGACTCATTTTCTTAAAGTAACTGTTTATTCAATTAAATCATGATGAGACTTACATAATTTGTGGGGTCTCCGAAAATTGGATGGTAACGATCTTTTGAAAAGCAAGAAGAAAGAGTGGGGACTAATAATTTTTCTAGGAGACGTTGTAGATGGGATAGACACGTGAGAATGTGAGATAAAGCACTTGAAAGTTGAAATATTGTGAGGAAGTCGAAAGAGTACAAGAAGCAACGTGGGTTTAGACTGAAGAGGATGAGTGTCAAAGTTATGGGGAATTTCCATGAAGATAAGGATAAGAGAAGCTGATTAGGATCCAATGGAAGTTAAGGAAAGATGAAGTAGCATGGGATAAAATAGGTGACGATGCAATGACATGCAAGTTGAGATAAAGATTGGACTTTTCTAGATTAAAAAGTTGAAAGAGTTGGGGAAACTACGATGTGTTAATTAAAGTTAATTAAATAAGGAAAGTATAAGATGGTTTAATTTTTTATATAATGATGGAAGAATGAATCAATGGAAGAATGAATAAGCAATTGAGCATTATTAGTTACTATTCTTATATGAAAGCTTCACTTTGTCCAACAACTATGATTGAATTTTTAATGAGTTGTAATTATGTCAGCTTTTTTCATTTTTCAATGAATGGTTATTTTTATCACCCTCCCTCATGTAACAACCACTCATTTTAACAACCAACCTTAAATCTTTAACAATTTCCGATTATTGAATTTTGCTAAATATTCTTTTATAATGTGACATCACTATTTAAATGTTAGTCACTAGGATTGACTTAGTGTGGAGGATTTTGAATGGCTTGCACGTAACTTTAAGTTCTAACCTTGTTTTTGCTAATATACAACAAAAAGTTACTAATTAAATGTTTTCACCTTTGAAATTAAATGGAATCTAAGCAAGAATAATTGCTTTGTTTTGTCTAATTAAATAATCTAAGCTTTGTCCCAAAAAGCATTCATGGAGAAATAATTGGTATAATGAAAACGATTTCATCAATTACGTATCAACAAGCCGTTGGCACAGTAGCACGCGTGAATTATTTTATTACCTAAGTATTACTATTACTATTATATTTTAATAGAAGATTAAAGCTTGCTGACGTATACATCATTTAAAATGTCACTCTCTAAACTAACAATGCTCCAATTATTGAGACCCAGCTTGCACATATCTTATCTTATTTGAAACAATAGGGCAGGTTTGTTATGCGGTAGACAACTTAATTAAATATTTATTTAATAATTGATTATACAAAAAATTATATTATAATTTAATTATAAAATTTATTAGCATAATTTAAAAAGAGTTTATTTTGATAAGTTATATTTTTTATTAGGCTAATTCACACTTTTGGTCTCCTATAATTCTTAATTCACAATTTTGGTCCCTCAATTTTTAATTATGTGATTTTAATCTCCCAATTTTGCAAATTCTGCAATTTTGATTCAATTGTTAATTGTATGTCTATTCATCATTAAAATTGTAATATTGACAATGATCTAACATTATTTAAATGACATGACAAATAATATTTAATAATATTTATGCTAAATTGCACTTTGGCCCCCTAAGATACCCGATCTTTGATTTTGATCCTCTTTTTCTTAATTATGCAATCTTAGTCCTCCAACGAAATTTATGATTTAAAAATTATAGGTTAAATTGTAATTTTTGTTCTCTTATAATTCTTAATCTGCAATTTTAGTCCCTCTGCCTATTGACTAGTTTATCATAATGTAACATTTTCATGCTAATGTAGACAAATGATGTGGCACTTCAACGGTGATGTGGCAAAGTGATTTATAATTTATAAAATATTATAAAAATGATAGAGATGAGACTAGAACCCAAGTCTCTTTCTTTCTCCTTCATCACCTAAATCACTATATCATTTTACTTGCTTGAGTTATATTGTAAACACTATATCGTATATACATTATTATTAAAATTACTATACAAATTAGTTGTCTTTAAAAATATTTATTTAATGTTAAATCTAGTTTATAAACAATAAGTTTATCCAAAAAATATAAAAATAAAAATATTTAATAAATAAATTATATAATTTATTATTTAATATATTTTCCATACAACCACAACCACTTTTTGTCTTTCATATATATTTTATCCCATTTTCTCATTTTTTTTCCACGTCACTAATTTATATAATTTATTTTAATATTATAATATTTATAAATTTATAACATAAATATTATAATTTTTTAAATGTATATAAAAATTATAAAAAATTATTTAATATTTTAAAAATATTAATGCAGTGAAAAAAATATAATTTCCCAAAATCATGCTTATGTAAAATAAATTGGGAGAAATGTGTTTTTAATTGTTGACTCCTTGTATTTTTGGTCAAACATGGTATTGGTCCTTACATTTTTAAATTAATGAAATTAATTCTTCAATTTTTGAAAAATTTGACTTTTTTCCTCCCCCAATAACTTCATTAGTGACAATGCTAACATGGAAAGCAAATTATTGATGTTTTAAATTGCTAGAAAATGTATTTTAGATCGTCACAAATCATAAATGTCAGTTAACCATTTGCCATGTCAGCATTGTCACTGATAGAGTAAGTGGGGAGGGATGAAAGTCATAGATTTTCAAAAATTAGAGGATTGATTTCATCGAATTGAAAATGTAAATACCAATACCAAGTTTGATCGAAAATACAAGGACCAAAAATACATTTTTTTTCCAAAACTTTTTTGAATTGTCTCTTAACCTATTAGAGGACCCACATAACTACCTAGTCTAGCATAACACCAAGATCACCCTAATAGAGGTCCAACAAAACTGTCCAATTTAGCCGAACACTTAGAACACCCTAACTTCCACCGCCCCAACCAAGTGATGAAAATAATTGGCTAGAGCCAACTTACAAGGTGATATGTGTATTTTTCCCTCTTAAGGAATGTAATTCACACCACATTTTGAAGAACCAAACCCTAGAACACGAGTTCTTTGCACATAAGCAAGGCTAAGAATAGGAGAAGTTGTAGACACTAATAGATGTCTCATCTAGCTCTTCCACCTAATCCTCACCACCCACGCCTATATATATGTGTGGTAGACTCTCACTCTCAAGTACACATCTTTCACTATATACCAAAACTTTATTTAACCATCCATTTAATTGAGTGTTAGAGTGTTTATAGGTAGCAACTAGCATCGCGTGACCTCCATTAGAGACCTTTGCTAACAACTAGCAATAGAAGCATTGCTCAATTGATGTGTACAACTCAAGCACAAAATTGAGGACCTGATTAGAAAATAGAGGTTGACTAAATACCTATAGTCCATCCTCCGATGGTGACGGATGTGACTAACCTCGAGGAAGAACACATAGGAAGCACCACTCACAAAGTTGGAGCCCTAGAGTCAAGCAATGCCATTATCATTTTAGACCATCCCTATCTTGGCGAGGAAGTCAAGAATATAGGTTAAATTGGTTTGGTGAACGTGTGCCATCAAAACTTGTAAAGGACCAACTAACCCAACCTCTCCCCATGAAAAGTAGCATCACCTTTGTCATTCTTGGAGGCTTTATTGAAGAGGGGTCCAACAATCACTTCAAGAAAAAATGATTAAGAGAGATCATCGTCATTTTCAAAGACTACAAATATAGGTATAAGTATTTTACAACTAGGTCACCTTTGGCCTTTTTTTCAGAAGATTTGTTCTATTACCTTGACCATGACAACACTCTCATTATCATTGCCTTCATAGAAAAATTTGAGGTTTGTTGAATCATGGTTGACTTGGGGAGCTAAAGAAAATCATCTCTAAAAGTTGCAAATCTTGAAAGAAGACGTAATCCCCATTTAAGGGAATTCACTGGCTTCACTAGAAAAAATGACAGAAAATCCAAAAGGAATGGGTTGAATTTAGATATTACCCATTTTGCGATACCAATTTTTTTTAGAAAATTCCTTTAAAAGACTAATTGATTCAGACTCTTTGAGGTGTTTGAGAGTGATTAATGCAACCTTGAATGCACTAACAAAGTATAAACCCTTTCTATTTAATAACTAAAGAAACCCTTTCTGTAAACAAAAACAAACAAAAGACCAAGAAAGATATTGCCTGAGTGATTTTCCATCACAACTTGAAGCGCTTTGAGAACCCATAATAGATCACCAAAAGTTCTTTGATAAATTGATCCAAAGTGATTTTTCTCAATGAGGATTCTCTCTCAAATTTTGTAGATCACTCTCTCTTCTTACATAATGAATAATCCCCTTTTATAGACTAAGAGAGGATAAGAAGATAAAAAAAACTCATTTTTCAGTTTTTGATAGTTTTAACTGTTTTTAATCAATTATATATTGGTTTAAACGATTAATTTGTTCACTTGAATACTTGGGTTTTAACTTTGAATTCATATAATTGATTATTATAATGACGTAATCAATTAAATGCGAATGGTCAACTTTCTTGAAGTTCATTTCTCAGCCTTTTAATCGATTATTATAATGATGTAATCGATGATTTGCGAATGTACTTATTTCTTTGAAAACCTTTTAAGAGCATTTTAATCGATTATCTATTCATATAATTAATTATTCTATTTTCCCGAAACTTGTTTCAAAAACCTTTTAACACATATTTTAGTTTTCTTGGGTCACCATGACATTGGTGCGATGTATCCACTGGTTGTATCGATAACTAATCTCTGTCGGGGAACCTAGTTGTCCACCTATAGTGAGATCTCCTCTCCCAACCACATATTTTTCATCGAAAAGGCTCAAACCTGAGACTTTGCTTATGGGATTCAAGCCCAGTTCCACTCAGACCAACAACATGTTGGTTAACATCACATCTTTTATTTATGAGCTTAGTTCCATTTTTAGTTTGAAAAATCTTTCATTTCATTTTTTTTCTTTCTTTTAAGCTTTATTACTTTAAAAGAAAAAATTGGATCAATATCAAGAATTCTCAAGCATATAAACAAACTCACACACACCTAGCACTATTACAACAAATTGGCCAACACAATCAAATGTGAGGTGTGGTCAAAAGTGATTCGAGCGACAACTTATTACAGCGACAACTTAATTGTTGCTTACTTTATTTTATTCTTTTTTAAAAAAATGCAGGAGAAAGTAAAAGATAAAAAAAGTGTGGATGAGATGTTTTTGTTTTGATGCTCAAGTTAAAAAGTAGTAAGGTTAAAATACAATTTTGTCCCCCTTATTAAAAATAGAGATATTTAGTCCTCCAGTTTTCAAAAATCAAGAAATTTGGTCCAACTATCCAATTTATTGCTTTAGTTGTTAACTTATTAACGTTGACTTTCTAAGTGGCACAAATAATCTTAGGTGGCATTTGATTATTCGTTTTTTCTTTCAATGGTCATTTTTTTATTACTTAATAATTTGGTGGTCATGATTTAAAAAAAATAGAAAAACAAATAAAATAATAAAACAATAATCAAAAGAAGATGAAAAGCTTTGTATAGGGAAGCAATTCCCAAACCATAAATTCCTATTTTTCCCCAGTCTTGTTTCCCCTTTCCCCAAGAGAGTCGTGTGAGAGAGAACGAGAGCGATTCCTCCGTTGCTTGAGACATGCGTGGCTCGATGAAAAGGAATATGTGCAACAATTGGTGTAAGCAATGAAAGGGGACATTCGTTTTGGTGGAGGTGATAGTCACCACCGACGGAGCCGCCATGCCATTACAACAACTACAATCTTGGCAAAGGGGGAAAGAAGGAGATGTGTTCAAGTGAGAGAGACCCTGTTTTCACCTTTCTATTTGTTGGTTGTTTTAGTGCGGTGGTGTGTCACTCATGGCGAGTTTGGAATGGCATTTCAAGGTGTTGAGGTACGTGGTCATTTTGGTGTAGACCAAAGCATAGATTTGATGCATTCACAATGCGACATGAACTTGGTTCTTGTCTTAATGCACCCTGTTTCGATGGTACTGGGTGATGACACTACTAGTTCAGGCGTTTAGTGGGTGGCACTAGAAGCAATGATATTTATGGTTTAGTGTTGGTAACACTGGGGAAATAGGGTACTCATAAACATAAACGTCGTTTGCTTTTGTCAAACCTAAGAAAAAAGGTTATGTGTCTTCATTAAAGCTTATGAGTAAACCAATGTTTGGGGAAGACAGAGCTTACAACTACACGAACAGTTGGTGAAGATGAATCTTACCTATGCACAAATATTTCATAAAGATGGAGGCTACGGGTAGATGACACTTTAAGGAAGATGAAACTGATGGGTTCGTTACCCTTTGAGGAAGATAAAGTAGAGAGGCTGAAATGGGTTAGAATTTTGGCATTTGGGACACCTACCTAATTGATTTAAAGACAATTTTAATTTCTTTTATTTTAAAATTTTTATATTAAATACTTAATAAATTAAATTACCTAGTCATCAATAAAAAAATAAAAAATATATTGACATGTTATTATTCCTTAACAATCAATGTTCATCACCTAATGGGACCAAATGCAATGAAATATATATATATATATATATATATAGAGAGAGAGAGAGAGAGAGAGAGAGAGAGTGGAGGGACATACATATAGATAGGCGTGTTCGCGGTGCGGTTTAGTTCGGTTTGAATGTAAAATTAAATCCGAACCAAACCAAACCAATCTTTTGCGGTTTGGTTTGGATCGGTTTTGGCGGTTTTAAAAATCTAGCAATAAGTATTAAAAATATATATATATTTGTAACAAATTAGCTAATAACAATTTCAACGAACCAAATTACCGTACTATACATTAGACTATTTTTTTAATAAGCAAAATGATATTATTAACACTAGGCAGACTTAGCTAAACCACCACAGGGTGTGACAAAGCCAAAGCAAAACAATATAGAAAATATAGCTTACAAAGCATAACATGTGCCCACCCTTTCCTATAACAACCACCCAACCCAACAAAACATTCCCTTATCTGGTGACGTCCCATTAGCCATAAAACCAGGAAGACTCCATTACAAATTGAGCCTACCTAATCAACGTACCATTCTAAGACAATCATGTAAAAAAATTTGTCCAGCAAAGAAGAATTTTTGCAGCTGCATCATGAACGATTATCCCCTGATAGCAAGACATTTTAAGCTATTGAACCACATGCAATGGAAGTGTTGTTTTATAGAATAGAGAGTGTCTTAAAGTTAAGAGTGTGTCGTTACGTATATAGCTTCTAAGGTTTAGTATCGTTTCAGTATTATATATACCTAATATGCATACTTAAATTTTATAAGCGGTTTGGTTTGGGTTGATTCGGTTTTAGATTCCCAAACCGCAAACCGAATCGAACTGCGCGGTTTACAAAAATAAAAAACCAAATAGATCTAATAAATTTTGATTTTCCATCGGTTTGCGGTTTTTTGGGTCGATTTTCGGTTTTCTACTTGGGTTGGTTCGGTTCTAAACACCCCTACATATAGAGGAGGGATCCACTTACTCTTCATCTTCACCATTCATTTTCTTAAAATCTAATGGTTAATAAAATTTAGTAATAAAAGAATTTTGAAGGTAAGAAAATTTGAAATTATTTTGAAAGTATAAGTAGTTAAAGTTTAAAAAGAATAAAATAGCATAAAATATTTAACGCAATGATTTAGATGCCTGGAACAAATTTATTGATTTTCAAAAACCGAAGGATTAAATATTTTTATTTTTTTAATGAGAGACTAAAATTATGAATTGAAAAATGAGTAAGAAAACTAAAGTTATATTTTAGCCAAACAATAATGAAGTAGTCATCACTACCAATCAAAAATATTTTTTTTTCAAATATTATTCACTACCAATTAAAAATATTTTTTTCAAATATTATTCAGTAGCAACAGTCTAAATGTCATTTACAATTAAAAATATTTTCTTTTTCAAAAATTATTTCATAACTTACAAATTATTATTATTATTATTATTTACATAACATCAATTTAGTGACAATCATCCCTAATTGAGACAGTCATACGACTGTCAATCAAAGAGGTCTAGCTAAGTTGGTTGAACAGGTGCTTGAGTGTTGTAAATTCCTTGTACGATTCTTACCGATAAAAAAAATCTTACGGTTGTCTACTAGCAATTCGTTACTACTTCGGTCTTCGGTGAATAAAAGTAAAAAAGCACAATTCCATTAATGAAAAGTGAAAAATTAATTAAAATGCATCAACTCTTGAAACGAAATTAAGAGAGAAGCTTTTAATTAATAACCGTTATTTCGGGTGATATATTGAAGTCTTCGAATGTGCGTATTAGGCTCAAGTTCTATTATCTCTACTTTATCTTATAGGATCACATTCCATTAAGATTGCATTATCTCTACTTCCTTTTATTATATATTCTCCTCCCTTTTATTCATATCAAAAGTGAATTATAAACATTTAATTATTAAAATCAAACCAACTCAAACATGTAAGAATATAATCTAATCCAACCAGATATGGGTAGATTAGTTCCAAAAATATCAACACATCACTGCTCAATGTAACACCCCAAGTTTCGGGTACTAGGAATATACCTTAAGGAGAACCCTTATTAGGACCCTTTTGTTATATTTTCTGTAAATTCTTGTTATTATTACTTGTGTATTGGTTTTGTCCTAAACATGTACCTATGTTGTGATAGTGTTTGTACTTTTCTATGCACGTGTGTCGTCTGTAGTTTATTGTTGTTGTTGTTGTTGTTATTTGTGATCTGATTGGTGTGGATGTTAGATTATTATTTTTATCTTTATTATATTATATTATATTAGTGTTAGAGTTATTATATTTGGTGTTAGAGGAGTGTTAGATTAAGTTCTTATAATTAGAATGCTTGAAAAATGTTTTAGTGATGAGCTTTATGATGAAAACCCTAGAAAGACTACGTAATATCTTGAGTTGTACTTGTCCGTTTGAGGTGTTGTTTGTGTCGTTGGAAAGCTTGCTAAAAAAAGCTACAATTTATCCCTACACCTTAGAAACCAAAATCGGCTTCCATCTTAGAGAAAATCGGCTCTGAAGTAGGTCACTTGATTATGAAAAACTCTTTAAGTCCCACATTGGGCAAAACAATTTCATAAATCCCTTCCTTCCTATATATATAGAGGAGATCACCAAGCCTTAGGAAGACCGAAGAATAAAGTGGGCTTAGTGTTAAGCGCGCCCTTAGAGTTTCCAAACTCGGGGCATATAGGTGGTTTGGGAACGTGTTTTTCTCACACCCAAGTTTTAGCCAAGTTTTAGCCATAGTAAGAGTTGTTGTGGTGGTCATGATGGACAATGCCACCAAGCTCTCCCGGGTCGGTTGGAGATCATCTTCGTGCTTCCCAAGTGAGTGATTTCCTTTACCCTTTGCTTTTATATTTTAATTGGACGGGTTGTGAATACCCCGAAGCATTATGTTTTCTTTAATGGGATGATAAATTGATTATGTTCGAATTGTAGATATTTAAGTATCTTAACCTATCTCAGGAACTAGATATCTTATCATAGATTAGAAGAATGATATGGAAATCGAGAGATGTGAATATAGTAACCATGAACGTGTTTTTAATGTGAAAAAATAGTTACAAAGATGACCGAATTAGGCTTAGGTGTCTTCATAAGAATTGTAGCCCTAGATTCTAGCTAACTAATGGCTTTGGTTTCACGGTAATCGGAATTCTAGAACTCTAGATATCAACGAATTAGTGAGAAAAGGTCAAGCTGTCAGGATTCTGCGATAAGTTGGTAAGTTGGTGTTCTTAATTTTAGGCATATAAGATTATAAAACTAGATTTTGAGGCCAACATAGAAGTATTAGATAATTGTCTTATCTTTAAAACAAGATAAAATTCAACTTGATATGATTAGTATAACTCTAGATATAATGTTTATACCTCACAAAGGTCATAGACGCGCAACATAAAATGATAAAAGTAATACTCAAAACTTAATGGATGTTATATTAATCATAATACAAAGTAGATAGATGCTATAATTGATGTATGACATAGGGTTAAGATGTATTTCAAGTAATTCACTTGATTGAATAATGATATTGAATACATGTGTGTTGATGTTATAACTTGAATGGTGATTTGTGAGTGTTGTGCAATCATTGAATGCTTTACATTATCTCTAAAGTCTGAATTGTGATGTATGAGTATTAAGTGTCTTTGACTTTGAGTTAAGAGGTGATATTTTGACCTAGCCCATGTGGGGCGAGAATGGGCTCACTATGTTTGATGTGAGGTTTAATGAAACCATGAACATCTATGTGAATCATGCATCATAACATGATATATATGTGTTTTCGAAAGTTGTTTACGAACCTAACTGGGGGAGGTCGTGAAGAACTCAATGAGTTATGACCTTGGGGGTGTTATCTAGTTTGGAATCTCCTTTAAACTCATGCTGATCCCATGGGTTGAAGTATCCTTGCAAGACTGGGTAACCTTGACGAGCCGCTAGGGGTATCATCCTGATTGAGACTGTTAGTGTCGGATGTCCATGGTGTGGCTATTCGTCGACTCGCACGTACTCCCAGGCTACTTTCACAAGAGTAATATGTTGTGAATGTGTGAATGATTCTATCCATAATCGTAATATGTTGTGAATGTATATGTATCTAGACTTGTAATGGAATGGGATAGGATGTGACTCTTTATGGGCATAGAGAGAGATGTACCTAGAACGACACTATGTGAGTATAGGTCATGATGTAGTTTGCTATTAAGAAATAGACTGATGCAAAGAAAATGTTAGATAGTAGAATACGAGCATGGAAAGTGAAGTTAACGTGAGAGGGAGTAATTGAAGTAATTTGCTAGTTAAAGAATAAATACTAAGATACCGATGATGGTGAACCAACGTAGTAGAGTGAGCACGAGAGATGTGTTAGAGGAAAGTGTTTATGATCGATGGATGTAGACCAACTATAGAAATAATAGAGTTTGATAGAGGCTCGGAGAGGGTAAATCCATAAAGACTAATAGATGAATTGTTCGGGTATAAGGGTTTAACCCAGTCGTAGAGTCTTAGAGCACTCACTGAGACCTTATGTTTCACCCCTTTAAGTTTCCTCCTTTCAAGAAACAGGTGATGGCATGGAAGATGTAACTTAGTTATTTTATATTTCTATGTAATTTTCTTATATGTTGTATGATGTAAATGTTACAAGAAATAAGTTGTAATTATTAAATCAAGTTGTAATTTATATGTTTATATGTTAGCTTCCGCATGAGATTGTTGTGTAAATGTTTTTAATTTTTGCGTATTTAGAAATATTAAGCGTAGTTACGATAATACCCTTAAGGTGTTACACTCAAAATATTTATATTTTTTGTAAATTTTTCGATATCACTACTACAAATTCAATACATATCTCCACTTGATATTAATTTATACACACTTCTAATACTCTTAGAATGCTTGTATAAACATTAAAAAAAATGTTTGTATAAAAAGGGAAAATAAACGAAGAGTAAAATGTTTTTAAGTATATTTTTGTCTGAAAAGTGTTGAATAATAAGTAACAATGAACTATATATGACTTACTAATAAACAAAAGTAAGAGAATGGCTTTATTTTACAGGTTATTTATTTACTTCTAAATTCTAATATTCTTTTCTCTTTTAAACATCATATCAATCGTCTTAATTAAATCAAGTAGGAAGTTACGTTTCTCCTTAAACAAGGTCAAAATATATAGTGGGGGACAAAGCTATTCGTTCAAAGTGTAACTTTGCACCCAAAAAATTGTGATCCATATATTTGACTCATATTAGTCAAGTGAAATGAAGTTTCTAAGTATTGATGCTTTGAGATTAAAACATTCATAATCTTTATGCAGTTTTTTTTTTTTGTTGGTATTAACTGATATTCATTTTAAATATTTTTAATAATATATTTATAAAATAGTGATTTGTTAATATAATAGTAAATGATATTTCCTTTCTTTAATAAATGCTTAAATTACATTATCCTATTTTCTTATTTTAAAAATTACACTTCCCTTTTTAAGAAATTAATATGTGCTATAATTTAAATTATTTTAATATAAATGAACCACTTTATTGTTAATATTTGCTCCTTTTTTACTCAACATTACTGGTAACTAATTTTGAATTATTTCCATGGGCTTTGGCACTTCAGAAAATGAAATGAAGATTTGAAGTGAAGTTTCAAAGGCAATAGTATGATTACTATTTCATCTATATAATAAATTTGACAATACAATATTCCAAATTAGTCGTCATTAATTTCAGAAGTTGAAGAGAAAAAAAATTACGTTTTGGAGATTTTTTTTTTTAGAGATGTTCACGGTCACTGATAGATTTGATCATATTAAAATGGACTAAAATATTTTATATAAAAAAAATGGACTAAAATATTGATCTGTCAAGAAAAAAAATCTTTTTTTTAATGAGAGAATAGTATTGAAGTACATCTTAGAAAAGGAAAGTATATTTTACTGTTAATATAATCTTATTTTAAAACGAGCATATATATTTAATAGTTATATTTTTACATTTAATAAAATACTACGTGTATAATAAATTGTTAAAATATTTCTTTTAAAAAGTAATTAAGAAATATTAAGACTTAAATGTTGGATATCCCACATTGACTAGTGACATGGCCAAATTAGTGTATATAAGTGGGGGACAACCCTCACCTTATGTAGGATTGAGTTAGGCTCAAACTGACTTTCTAAGATGCTCACACTTTCTAAGATGGTATCAGAGCATATCCTAGCGATCTGTTGTTGGGCCTATTGTGCCTTGTTGTGGGTCTATCGTGCCACCCGCTATTGGGCCGCTATCAGACCACCCGTAGATGTCCAGTCCTGCAAACTTCATGCTCGAGATGTCCAGTCCTCAGCGTGAGGGGGGTGTGTTGGATATCCCACATTGACTAGTGATATGACCAAGTTAATGTATATAAGTGATGGGTAACTCTCACCTTACAAGTCGGTTTTGTAAGGTTGAGTTAGACCCATAACCCACTTTCTAAGATTAAATACCAACATTGATTGACACAAGTGGTAGCGGCTTGTGTCCCTTAAACAAGTGGTCCAGGGTTCGAATCCTGGTTATGCCACTTTGGGTATAGAATAAACCATGTTAGGAGGGGAATACCCACCTTGGTGTGCACTCATGGTTCCTGACGGAGTTTAGTCATTACTTCCGGTGATGAATAATCTGTACCAATGATGGAGTTTAGTCTTTGATTCCACCAATACCATGGTTAGCAGCAAAAAAAAATATTAAGACTTAATTATGTTTTTAATCCCTATAAAATAAGTGTGTTTTGATTTTGGTCCCTACAAAAAAATTTCTTTATTTTTCATCCCTTTAAAATTTAAAATTATTGTTTTTAATCCTATAAAATGTGCAAATTTTGGTTTTGTTCTCTGTAAAATATTTTTCTTTCGTTTTAAACCCTCAAAAATCTGGAATTACTATTTTGGTCCCTAGAGTTCATTTTAAGGTACATAAATAATTTTAAGGTTCTAGATTTTTTTTGAAGATATCACATGTTGTCATTACACCACATATAATACAAGTGGGTATTACTTGAGATAGTTATTTGACTTTTTGCTAAACACATAAGTAGTTAAAGTGTATCACATAATAGTAGGGACAAAAACAAAATTTTAACGTTTTGAGAGTTGAAAACTAAAAAATTTTCTTTATAAAGACTAAAATTAAAATTTGCTAATTTTACATAAACTAAAAACATATTTAAATCTTTAATAAAAGAGTAAATTATATGGATCCCCTAAGATTTGTCCTTATTACATGGACTTTCATTACATTGAACCCTTCTCTTAAGTATAAATCATTACATCGACCCTCCTCTTAGACGTAAAAAATTGTTACACCAATCTTCTCTTATACCATGTTCATTTGCTGTGAAAAAGAACTAAAAATGAGTGAAAAGAACAGTAAAATGAAGTGGAATTAACACTTTTATACTATACTTTAATTCAAAATTTTTATTTCAATTCACTGTCATTTTATTTCATTTCATTTTATCGAACATCCATATAAAGCTTAAAGTAATGTAAAAAATGAGAAATATCAAATGCAATCAAATCCAATTTCATAAAAATATGTGTAATTTACTCTGAATAAAATACTACTATATTAGCATCATCCAATCCAATTCCAACATGATATGTTGACAGCTTATCAAAATTTGCAAAGACATTGGATAGGAACGCTCACAATGTTTGTTGGGTGAGTCACGAGCTCGAGAATCACATCCCACCTTTCTGTAGATCATGATGTCCCATAACTAATAACTACAGTACGGTCTGCATCAGCTATGTAAATATTCGGATGAGTCATCAAGTCCCCGTTCACATGCCTTTTCACACTCTAATTTTATTTTTATTTATACTCTGATTTTATAGTTTTAATTTCATTTATTTTCTCTACAAAAAAATTCATTTATTTCTTTCTTTTAAATCACACCATTTATGATTATATTCTTTTTCTTCTACTTTTGTATCTTTCTTTCCCTTATATATATATATATATATATATATATATAGGTGTGAAAAGACTTTTTGTTTGTCCCATGTGGCAATTTCTTTAATTTCACATCTAATTCTTTCCAACATTCAGCGTCTGCATGATAGCGTCATCTTAGGAATTGTTCTTTATTTTATTTATTATTATCATATTCATATAGTAAAATATAAGAAATGAGATTTTATATATCTCATTTCTTATTTAATAAATTTTACTAATAATTTATAATTTTTTTTATAAAATTTAACCAATATTAAAAATTATATTAAAAAATAAATTATTACATGATTTTGAATCATTGTAATTGCGATCAATTTTTACATGACATGTAATAAAGTCTTATTAACTTTTTTTATGTAAGTTTAATTGTATATTTTATCACTTAATTATAATTATTTTGTAAATTTTACTATCTAATTTTTTCATATATTTTACTATCATATTATTTTAAATTTTTGTTTTGCATATTTTATCGATGTGTTAAATATATAATAATGTGTTGAATAATAAAAAAAAATTGATCGAGATTAGGGGCGGACCCAGACTCAAATTACAGGGGGACCAACAAAAAAAAATTTATGTAACAAATATATATCATCAATTTTTATAAAAAATATTTATAATTTATCCATATATTATTAATCTATTAAAAATAGTATTACAAGTATTATATATATATATATATAAATATATATTCAATTATATGTATTATATATAAATGTAAAAATACTAAAACATCAATTATAAAATATAAAAAATTAGAAATACTTTCTTTTCGTGTGGTGCGATGCCTTTTAGTCTATGTCTCTTGCCAACTCCAACTTTGGCTCGTGATTACAGCAATTGTTGTTGTGTGTTTCTAGAATTTGTAAATTATAACAATCTCCCATCACTTGTTTATATGAGATTTAAAAAACAAGAACTCCTTCAATTACAAGAAAAATAGAGTTTAACAAAGCCCAACAAAAATAAAAATTAATTATATAATAACTAAATTTTGATAAAATATTTAGATAAGATTTCTTTGGAAAAAAAAAAGATAAATTGATTTTATAACTTAAAAAAGTTAGGAGACAAAAACTAATTGTATAATAACTAAAATTTAATAAAATATAATAGTTAGATAAGATTTCTTTAAAAAAAAAGATTATTATTGATTTTATAATTTAAAAAAAGTTAAAGATAAAAACTAATTATATAATAACTAAAATTTAGTAAAATATATAATATTCAAATCAGATTTCTTCAAAATAAATAAATAATAATCTGTTGAGTTTTGAATTTTAAAAGAAAAGGTCAATATAGTTGCGAAACCTTGCTAGTGGATTATTTCCCGCTGAATCCCTGTTGTGGTTCTTTCTGGGAGCTATATGAGGATATAAGGCTTTATCACAATCACAATTTTAAAAGATTCATGGCCCCCCTTCCTAACGACGTCGGTCCGCCCCTGATCGAGATCATTACCTCATAGTGATTTTGGACTATATGCATGTTAGCAAAATATGTTATTAATACTCTCAACGAATAGTAATAGAAAGAAAGGAAAATATAAAATAAGATGAGTAACTTAACTAAGAGAGATAGAGAATATACTATTTAAATTATTGTATGATGTTATTGGATGAATATAATTTTTTATTATTATTATTGACATATGTACGGGGATACCACATTCTGCATTTATCGTGGAACGCATATTTTCTCTCTCATGGTCATCATCCACTTGGATTCTTGATCTTGTACTTCATTGCCATCACCAATGTACACTATATATAGCCCAACAAAGTCGTTGATTTATCAGAGTTTACACAACGGAGTGTTTCAGTTGAAGTACCCAGTTGGTCTTTATATTTAGTTATTGACATCAACAAAGTCATGGAAGAAGTTAATGGTATGTGCCTTTTCTTGTGGGAGAGAAATTTCTCATTTTATTTTTCTCCTCACGATCAATTTCTTTCCTCTAATTTCAACTTTTCCAATCTATATGCATCGCTTTGAGCAAGTGTTAATATTTCTCATCTACATATAAATTTTAATCCCAACACACTATCTATGGTTTGCTTCTTCTAGTTTAAATTTTCCACTGGTCTTGTATTAATTAGCAAAGAGAAGTACAATAAGATCATATTTACCCACCCATAAGGCTTCTGCAGGACTGCAACTTGCACTGGTAGTAACAAAATGAATAAACCACCCCATATATGAAACATGAACTTCTAGTGGATTGGTTCATCCTTCAGATTCTCTAATGCCTTGTTTGGATTAAGGGTATGTTTAGTTTAAGGAAGTGAAAGGAAATAAGATTATTTTATAAGTTGTTTAATAGAAAAGACAACATGCAAGAGAAAAGAAAGTTAATTAGTATGTATATAAAATATCATAAATATCTCTAAAAAAGAAAATTACAAAAATAATGATGTTTTGGATATTTAATGTATAAAAAATCTTTCTCTCTCCTTTTTATTTTTGGTATGGAAAGATTGATAAACTTGTAGGTCTCATCCACTTTTTAATATTTCCTCCTCAATTGCTAAAGAATATTTAAATGAAACAAAGATGGTTTCACTTTCTTTCCATCCTCTCACCTTCTTTCCTTAATTTTTTGCATAACAAACATAAACTAAGGGTAAAACAGAGATGATACAAATGAAAATGAATAAAATAAAAAAAATATAAGAGAAATAAAGTAGAAAATATGTATCATTTAGATAAATAGAAATAGAAAAGAAAGAAGTGAAAAAAATTTCTATCAACTTATTTAGACGAGTGAAAAGATCAATGAAAAACAAAGTAAAAATAAAAAATAAATTACATATTGTTTTATGGTAATTAAAAAAATTATTCCATTATTTTTTTCAACATAAAATTCTTTATTATTTTTTAAAAATTATTTAATTTCTTAACAAATTAAATAAAAAGTCACAAATTATCTTATTTTCATCCCATTTAAAGAGGGATTTACTTTACAGTAGAACCCACTATTTTTTGCAATTTCTCTATCTCATTTCTATTCTAACCAAACACATAAAAATCACACAATCCCATATATTTCACTCCCTCTTATTTTTCTCCCTCCCAAATCACCCAAAATGTTCAATTTTTTTATTTAGTATTCTTTTTAATTTTTTTACTTTCTTGATCATCCCAGTGGTTCAAACCAAGAATGGAACTGTTTCTGTAGCTTCTGCATTTGCTGGCCATAAGGAAGGTAGTACTTCTAAACTATTTAACTTTCTTGTTGCATTCTCTGTTTAATTAAAGTTTCTATAAGCACTTTTAGAATTAAAAAAAATAAGAAAGTAAAATAAATCAAATTTCTTTTACAACTTAAAATTAATTTGATTCATTTTTTATTTTCTTCTTTGACAAATTCTTATGAAAAAATTTAGCACACAAAGATAATTGATACATTAATGAGGTCCCCTCTTGAGATTTCATTGTCATATTATGAAAATGTGCAAGCATCTTATTAATTAGCTTTTGGTGTTGCACTGGCTAAATAGCTATACAGCATAGGGACCACAAATTTTTAAGAATTGCTGTTGAAGAAGCGTATAAAGGGGTAGACTGTGAAGATGGGGGTCCTTTTGGTGCTATTATTGTTTGTAATGATGAAATAGTTGCTAGTTGTCACAACATGGTTCTGAGGAACACTGACCCAACTGCTCATGCAGAAGTCACTGCTATAAGAAAGGTTAGATGATTATATATAGCCAAATAATTTCCTTAAATTGCATTAAAATGCATATTTTCTTGTAGTATATATATGTTAATATTTACATTTATGCTTTTCTGTCTGACGCAGCATTCATCACTACACAAGAGGGATATGTTAATGTCATTCCTTGCTTTCTTTGGCAATTGATTGTTTATGTGCAAATTGCAATTCTTTATTCTCGTAAATATTATGAAGGGGATATCCACATATAATATATTATGAGTTTAATAGTGATGCACTGATAGTGTAAAATAATTTTATATTTTTATTTAATCATAAATCACTGATGGTATAACTGTAAAAGTCAACAAACTTACCATACATAATCGTTTATAATTTAATAACAGTGTAAAACTATTTTACATTATCAGTGACTCAGTGTATAGCCTTTTTCTTTCTCATATATCATTTGGGAAGTTTCTCCAAGTAATACTATGCAGAGATTTCCATTTGGAAGGTGGCTATTATAATATTTTCATTTGAGAGGTTAATGTTTAAGAATTGTTAGCTTTGAAATTACCATGTTCAACATAGTGGAGATACTCTAGAATTGATTTTTTAGCTGCAATCTCTATGATATTTGTTGAGCATCATTTGTCTCTGCTTATTATATTGTTTTAGTGGATACTAGTGGGCAAGTTGGCTAGCAATATTAATTTTTTGTTCATTTTATTATATATTCTGATGCAGGATTTGACGAGACAAATATATTATGCATATGGTATCTATTCTATGCATACTTCAGGATATTGGTATCAATTGAAATTTTAATATCTAATCTTTGTGAAGAGTTCACTACCAGAATTTATTAATTTCTTGCATTACTTTTCTGAGCTATGATTTCAGTCAAACTTTATAACATCTTAAATTCCATGAAAACAGAACTGATTGTACAATACATTACTCTGCATTTTTTTTTCAACTTTATGTGCAACAAACATAATTTATGCAATTAATGGGATTTGTATTTTAAACTCAATGATTTCATTTTGCAGGCTTGTGAAAAGCTAAACCAGATAGAACTTTCAGACTGTGAAATATATGCTTCTTGTGAACCTTGCCCAATGTGCTTTGGAGCAATCCACCTTTCACGAGTTAAGGTTGGAATGCCCTGCTTTTCCTACGCTTCTCAATTTATCTTTCCCTTTTATTAATTTTACAAGAAATTAATTAAAGTACATTAATAGTGAAAATTTGTTTCACACTATTATTTAATTAAAAATTATCATATATGGTAAGATTATCAACTTTTGTAATAATTTTTAATTAGTTAATAATTTTATTTTTTTTTATAAAAAGAGTACATGAAAATTAAATTCATTTTACAAAGCTTACTTTTGGGTACTCTTTCTTACAATACTCAATTTATTCATATAGAGGTTGGTATATGGAGCAAAGGCAGAGGCAGCAATTGCTATTGGGTTCGATGACTTCATTTCAGATGCATTGAGAGGGACTGGATTCTATCAGAAGGCACAATTGGAGATTAAAAGGGCTGACGGCAAAGAAGCTAACATTGCTGAAGAAGTTTTTGAGAGAACAAAGGAAAAATTCCGAATGTATTGAAATCTCTATGTTTCCTAAGCCATTGGGTATTTGCACCTGATCAAAATTGAGTTCATATAAATAAGCTCGTTGCTCTCGTGTATCCTAAATCCTAATGAATAAATTGTATGGGGAGAATCAAAATGAAAGTTACTTTGTAATGTGTGATGCCATTCGCATGTTAAATCCTTGTAATGATCCTAAATAGAATAATTCTAAATTTTCCTCAAATTTTCTTTTCTACGATAAATATTGAATGAGTTTTATATTTATGTTTTCATTTAATATTTTTTTAAGAGGATTTACATGAATTTGTAGGAGGATATAGTATTTTTTTTATACGCATATGATTGTAAAGAGTATCCTTGGTCGTTCATCGAGACTAATAATCTTCAAGAGATCTAAAGGTACTCAAAGGTGGGTTGTCTCTTCCTAACTAGGTTTTCTTCATACAGAAGAGTCGGAATTCAAACTTTTGACTACTTGCTTAAGAAACTTGAGCTTATCACAACTTGGATCAACCGCTTGTTGGTGTAAGAAAATATAGCATTACTCCTATAAATATAAGTTTATGACAATAATTTTATTTGTAAACTAGTAGATCATAAGTACACAATCATTAGGGATGCATATAACATAATCAATAGCCGTTGTATGAATGAGAGACAACGAGGAAGGTTGAGATTGGAAGGGAGAGTTTATGTGAGGAAGAGGTCAACTTTAAACTTGATAAGGATATTTTTGGAATGGTTCATGATGAACAATTTTTAATCTTGACCATGTTAAAATGCACCGATTCTTAGTAAGAACTTAATTAGAATGGAGACTTTTAGCTTACTCTAAATCTTCTTGACTTCTTCGTTAGGCAACCACAAATTAAGAAAGTTCTAGTTAGAATCCAACCTTAATCATCAAAACCCAATTCACTAATCCTCAGATTCTCCATCAATTCATCACTAATTAAGAAAAGAATCTTGACTATCGATTCTTGCTCAATTGACCAACATTTGATTTTTTTTTTAATCTAAATGGCAATTTCTCATTAGTTGAGCATCATTCCATTTACATTAGGATAACTGCGAAAATTAGATTATTCAAAAATCGATTATGTATAATCGATTATTGTTATAATTAATTATAATCATAATTAATTTTTATTTGGATAAATTTGTTAAAAAGTAGTTTTAAGATAAATGGAGTCATTATTTCCTAATCTTTTTCTTGATTTTATTTGTAAGCTATCTTTTACTAATGTGAACATACAAACTTTGAGTCACACATGTTCAATTTCTATCGATCCACCTATCCTTAATAATTATTATTATCAAATCTAGTTTCTAGATTTAGGCTATTGCTTCCTTCACCCCCAAAATTTTTAATATTCTCAACTTACCCTCTTCTGCCTTGCACCATTGCGACCCAAGTCTCGTGCTGTCGTGACTAGGGCATCGCACCACATTCCGCCATGGACATCGTATCACACCTCTCCTTCCTTGCATTATCGCCACTGCGGAATTCTGAATCCGAAAGCTGGCCAACAATGTTCCGGATTGAGTAATCCGAATACATTTGTATTCCAAATTGCTCAATTTGGAATTATGAAACCATAATTTCGTAATCCCAAATCCGGAAGATGGCCAACAGTATTCTAGATTGAGTACTTTAGAATACGAATAATCCAAAAATGTATTCCAGATTACCTATTCCAGAATATATTTGTTGTATTTCGGATTACTTATTCCTGAACACAACAAATATATTCTGAAATAGGTAATCCAGAAAATACCAACACTTACAGAACGGGCTTTTTGGAAAATACCAACACTTACAGAACGGGCTTTCTGGAAAACACCAACACTTCCAAATTTGTTTTTCCATAAAACACCAACATCATATATTATTTCCTTTACAAGTTGCGTAGAGAGTCTCAGATAAATCTAAGCCCCATGTTCGTTCATCATCCTCGGGAGTTGGGATTCAATGGGTTTAAAACTTCAAATGTAATCATCTACATAGTTGAACGCCGCAAAGGTGGTGGCGTCAAGGGCAGTGTTGTTGGAAGGAGGTGCTAGGGTTATGGGGGCATTTTTGTGCATTCAACTTTCTATGGGGTGCAAGAAGCAAAAACGGGTGGTGCAGGAAGCAACTCTCCTGATAGTCCATGAACCATTTAAAATTTGGGTTCTAATCCTTTAAGATTTAGCCCGTTCTTGTTGTTGCCCTATATCATAGTCAAAAAGCCTAAAAGGGAATTGTTATTCTCACCCCCAATTTGCTATTCTCACCACCCACGTGGGTGGTTTTTTCTTGATTTCCCAAAATACCCTTGTACAACGGAATTGTAATTCTATTGTACAAGGATACAATGGAATCACGATTCCGTTGTACACTTGAACAGCGGAATCACGATTCCATGGAAAAGTGTACAATGGAATCACGATTCTGTTGTACAAGAGGTGAAAAAAATATGTACAACGGAATGGTAATTCCGTTGTACCAATTTGTTTCACCCCCTTGTACAACGGAATTGTGATTCCGTTGTACACTTGTACAAAGGAATGTACAACGTTGTACAAGGGTACAACGTTGTACAACGGAATTGCACTTTTTTTTTAATTTATTCGAATTTTTTCTAAGTTTTTTTTTAAATGTTTTATATTGAGTAATGTTTTTGAAATGTATAAATTTAGGTTTTAAAGACTTGGCTAAAATAAATATACAAATTTAATGTACATTGGTTGATGTATCTTATAGGATTCATATAGACAGTTGGTTTTAAATAGTTGGCAAAAACAATACTTGGCAAAAAACAAACATACCAATTTAACATACTTGGCAAAAATCCTATATTTTGTTGGTGCTATGATGTTGCACATTGTTGTTGTTGTTGTTGTTATTGTTGTTTGTTCTATAATTTTAATAGAGAAATCGTTCCTTCTTTGATTATATTACCAGGCGTGGGTGTTGTTTATAGAGTTTACAAAGAAAAATGTAATAAACTTAAAACATCAACATCATTTATATAATAGAATGTATATACAAAATAAAAGTTTAGATAAAAATATAAAAAAATACATCATAAATCAACCGCCTCTGCGGTCACCACCTCCACGGCCACCACCCTCGGTCCTCCTCCTCTGTTTGTGTCCTTGGTTGCTGCACCCAGCACCTAAGCCACCCTGTGCTATGCACAATAGCCGCTGCACCAACTCATGGTTATGTGTGCCCTCAGGAATGACTCTGGTATGCAACAACCTCTCTGCAATCGTAGACATCATCCGGTATCGATCCTACATAAACGAAAATTAAAATTAATAATTTCAAATCGAAAAAAATGTAAACAATTATGAAAAAAGTGTTTGCATTACATTACCTCGCACGAGTAATCTACACCATCTACAAACTCTGGTAGAGGGTCACCAGGCTGAGGCTGAGGTTGAGGAATGGGGTCGGGCATACGTACTGGGCTCCGTGCTGCCTCTCCTTTCTCTTGCGGAATCACATATGGATGTGAATGCTCATAATACCACGCCAAGTAGTCGGAGGTGCAGGCCCATGGAGCATCCTCTGGCACATGCTCGCCCAGCTGCACTCTATGCTGCTCCCACTCTGCCCACGTCTGAATGGGTGTCTCAAATGGAGGACGAGGAGGTGGTGGTGGAGGGATCCCCTGTATGTAGCCGAACTGCCTCAAAACCCTCTCTGGCAGATAGGGTCGCATGTCTGTGCTACACCTTATGTGACCAGAATAATATGTCTGCTCCAAGAAGGGTCTCTTAGCGACAGCCCTATATCCATCATCATATGGGGACCAGATGACGTCCTCCATCTGCAACATATCCAGCAACCGCCTGGTCCCCCAACCCTTGCCGGTACCCCTCATCGTCTTTCATCTGGAAGCAAAGGGAAGTGTGGGGTCATAAGCGACAGCCTCCCATCTGCCAACTGATGGCAGATGTGCAAACGCCCATGCCTGTAAAATAAAGAAAAAAAATTATGTTAACATTTGTATTAAAAATTATACAAACAAATATGTAAACAACAAATAAATAATTTCTTACCATCAATAATGTCATACAACCTCCACACTTCTTGCTCTCCCGCAAGCTCGCATAGGGGAGATGGTAGTAAAGATACACCTATGCAGATACTCCCCAACCGTACTGCGAGCAGGTGGACAGATTGCTGAGGTAGCAGAGGTTGAAAATGTTCACATATGTGGAGCTCTTGTCGGCGAAGATGGTACAGCCGAGCAAGTGCAACAAGTACGCTTGTGCGGCCCACACATATGAACCAGACTGCACATACCTCTCATATAGCTCCCTCAGCCATGTGAGACGTACCATAGCTCCTGTCGTCGTAGCAGCATCAGCGTCTTCGTCAGACAACAGGCCTAGCATGGTCCTCAGCAACATCCTAATCTCAGCCTTCGAAAAGGCGGTCACCTGGCCGGCAATCTGCAAGCCTATAATAGGCAACTGCAGCAGACATGACACATCATCCAGAGTGATGGTCATCTCTCCAACAGGCAGGTGGAAGGTGCATGTCTCCTGATGCACCCCTCAATAAAGGCATTGACGAAGCCTTTATTTGCGATATATTGCGCATGATAAAGGCTCGTCAAGTCAGACTGATCCACGTATGCCGGGACCTGTGACTGGGTAGGGTAGGGAATCAACTTCCCAGTGTGGCTGACCACCTTCAGCTCCTCCCGAGGCTGATCAATTCAAATATGTCCAGCGACGTGGTCCTTGTAGGACCCCAGCAGTGTATCAACTGCGGGACCACCAGGAAATGGCGGTCTAATGATCCGGTCAGCAAACGGGATCACTGTGGCTGCTGGCTGTGGTACCTCCGCCACCTCTGCATCAGGCTGTGGCACGTCTGCCTCAGCATCTACATGCTCTGCAGCCTTTGGCTCGTCGTGCTGTACTCCTCCAACGACACTAGTATCCTCTGCCCGACGACGGTGAACAGATGTTGTCACACATCGCTGGTCTACCCTGGACGGTTGAGCAGGCTGACCAGCATCTGCAACAGTATCTTCCTCCAAAGTGGAGGGATCCTGTCGGCGATCGTACGAAACATATTTCGTCCGAGCCATAATAAATCTGCAAAAAATATACTAAAATACTTAGAACTCGATAAATAAAAAATAAAGTCAAATACTATATAACTAAATAAACAAATAAATAAACAAACTTACAATGTAAATATAACACATTTAAAAATATAAATTTCTTATTTTAATATTTTTTTTAATTCAAATTTTTTTATTCAATTAAATAATTATTTTAATTTAAAAATTAAATATTAAAAATAATACTGTAAATATATAATACAAATATAATGAAATATTTTTGTTTTAAAAAAATTACTTTACAAATTCAAAATTTAAAAAAAAAAATTCAAATAACACAACAGAATCACGATTCCGTTGTGTTGCTTGAATTTTCAAATAGTACAACGGAATCGCGATTCCATTGTACTGCATAAAATTGAAAAAAAATAAAGAGGGAGGGGACAAACCTCAAGGAGACAATGTGAGGGAATGGGAAAGGTGAGGGAGAGACGTGAAGGAGAGTCGTGGGTGTTGAAGGTGAGCAGAATGGGGAAGGGGGTGAGAAGAAGGGCGCAGGGATGGTGAGGGGGTGGGGGGTGGGGGGTGGCTGACAGGGGTAAAGGGGTAATTTCACCACATGGGTGGTGAGAATAGCAATTCTTAGGGGTGAGAATAGCAATCCCCACCTTAAAATCATATGTCTAATTAATTCACTCAAGCCCAAGTCCAATGTCTAATTCTACTGATCTATTTAGGTCACTTTTCATAAAATAAAATACATTAATTTTATATCTGTTTTACTCTATAACATTGGAATAATTATTATAATATATTTTTGGAAAATAAAAATATAGTTAAAATCAGGGATTTACATTTCTTCTCTCTTAATATATTTTTTTTACTTCAAAATTAAAGTAGCTAACTTGAAAATAAATACGTATATTTCTTCATTAACTCTCTAACTCTCACATAGCATCTGTTGAGTACTTGAGTTAATCCTATTCGTACTTTAACTAAAGGTAATTATTTATACTTTAATTGTATTGTGCCAGGTTAAATACATTTCCTGAATTGAGAAGTTGGAAAACATTGTAGAGATTAAAAAAAACAGAGGTAGTGAGGCAAGTGAGTAAGTTACGAGACAAGTTCCTTTTGCAAGTTTTTAAGATTTCATGACTCTACCAACTCGAGAAGTTGTTGTGACTCGTAACTTAGAAATATATGTTCACCTTCTTGTAGATCCAAGATCCTCTTTCCTTATGTTCTGTTTGGTAAAGAGGATGAAAATAAATATGATAAAAATAGAAGAGAGATATTTGAATTAAAAAAAAATGTAAGAGATGACAGACCCACATTATTTCTCCTCTATTTTCATTAGCTAACTATGTATCCCTGTCATATTTTCTTGAATAATCTAGGTCTCAAGAGCAAATTCTCTCGAGTCTCGTATCTACGAAAGAGACTCTTACATTTTTTTCCATATAGAATTTCTTCATAAAGTGTCATCCCAATACCGAAATAGTAACTATATATATCATTGCATGCTAACTTTATTAATAGAAAAAAAAAATGATCCCAACCTATATGTTAAAAAACGCATGCACTCAATAATCATTTAAAGATCGAGTTTTCCTTTATGATTATCCATCTATTCAAGGATAATAAGCACATTATGACATATTTTCTTTGCTTTTTAGCCGATTATGGTATGACATTTTTTTTCCTGACTTTCTGGACAGTTACGATATGAGTGTGATGCAGGGTATAAAACAAACATTTTCTTCATGAAAAAAAGGTGATGCTTTATTCTCTTAACATTTTTATAACTTAATAAAAATATCAAATAAAAAGTACATTAATTAATATAAAACTATATATTAAAAAATTTGGTCAATACAATTTATAATTTCTACTCATTTAATTTTTGGATTGAGCTAGCATGCGAGTGTCCATGTGTGGAAAGTGGAGTGTGGAAAACTAACCAATTTGACCAAATCATATCATCATGCCCCAAGAGTGATTGGGGGGCCACAACTCATTACCATTTGTAGAATGAGTCAATCTAGATTTTTGGCTGCACCGTTGTAAAAGTAGCTGGATTCAATTGAGAAACTAATTCTATATGGCTCAAATTTCACTTGTTTTTGCATAAGTTAAGGGGTTGGCACATTATTTCTGGTCTTAGTTAAACAAAAATTGGTATGAAAGGTATATTCCAGCGCAGCTTTCCTTTACCACCTGATTCTTCTTCCTTTTACTTGTTGATTTGGATATATATGACTTTGAAGCAAGTCATCGTTTTCACAAGTAAACTCACTCGTTTGAAATATATATGAAACAAATAATTCCTCAAACTACAACCAAGCACGGCAGCGTCAACGAGAGTCTGGTCTTAGTTGGAAGTTGAGAGATCAGGATTAATTTACTGACTCATGCCTAGCTAGCTAGCATTACAGGCTCACATCCATTAACCAGCCTTTTTCTTTCTGTTTAAATATTTTAAAAAATAGTTAGTTTTAATTTTAATTCCGATCATTACTTTTTTTTTTTTTTATCAATCATTACTTTTATTTAACTCTTTATTTTATTGAAATATATAATTTTAGTTACTTTTTTTTTTCCATAGAGATCATAGGTATTTTTAACGAAAGACAATTTTGCTCAAGCTGAATAGAATCACTATGACTAAGTGTGTGTTTGGATTTCAGTTACAAAGTTAAGTTCAGTTGAACTTAACTTTGTAAACTTAAATTTAGTTAAAAGTAAGTTTAATTCAACTTGATTTATGTTTGGATACTTTTATTCTAAAAGTACTTTTATTATAATGGAAACATGTTTGGATGATATTCATGAGAAATACTTTTAAATGTATAATTACTAAAATGGGTATGGATATTATAATATTATTTTTTATCAACATTTGTTTTTATCTTATGAGCCTCGTCTCCACCTTTCATTAGCATCAAACACCCCACTCTCCTTGCCCCATCACTACTGTCCAAAAACTTGTAAAAGGTTGAGATGACTGAATCCAATGGAGCGTTGCCTAGGGGAATGCTTGGTGGGGACGCACCCATGGATTTGAAATTGGAGATGAAACTTGGGGGTGAGGATCAGACCGCGGGACTCAAAAACTTGTAAGGATCAGTCCGATTTTTTCCTCAATTTTACACGCACGCTCGTTCGACTCGGTAGTCAAAGTCGGCCACCATCGAGTTATAAAACTCTGCCGGCAACATCGTGAAAATCGTACCAGAACGCTGCCGTCGCCTCGCCTTCATAGAAAGGGTAATGTTGTCTGTGATGGTTTATTGAAATTGAAAACATGCAATTAATGTCTTCAACTGATGCCCGTTCAACGGAAAAGCAAGCCATAGGTAGCTTTGAGTTCAACCCACGTTTTGATGAAAATGGCATTCAATTCAACGGGAACGAAAATTGGCAAACATACTGTTGCAGCGTTCCGAGGAGCACGAACGTCCGTTTGGTTGCTGAAACAGCAAACCAAACACACCCTAACAAAACTTTTCCTGTGTATTTAACGCATTTGCATATTTAGAACTACTCAAATTTAAGATCGCTGGTTAAACTAAAATAATTTTACATTAATTGATTCATGCCACTATTGTTTGGCGAATTTAAGGGTGGAAGTTTGATCTTACATTCAACACTTTATAGTTTTAGTTGCTACCATTATTAGCTTTATTGTATTAAATGGTAACAATGATAAACGAATCTTATACAAGTGACATAACCTGAACACATCATTGCATAAGAGAAAATATAATAGTTAGAGGCTAAAGATATGTATTTTAATAAAATAAAGAATTATTGTTGGACCAAAGTTGAGAATCTAGAGGGATGAACAGATTCTTAAAACCTTTTGCTTTCTTTTTCAAAAACACTTAATATCTTTTCACACCTTAGGATGAAGGGTTTTCAGAAATCTATCAATTTAGGTTTTAGTGTTAAAAACCAATTTAGAAACCCAAATTTCCAAGCTAAAAATAGAAATATCTTGAAATCAAGACTTGGCTAATTGAACCCAATGTTGAAAAATAAAGAGACAAGGATAAAGATTCAAAGGAGTCAAAGATTTATATTGGTTTGATCCATCGGATCTACATCCAATTAAGTCAACAAGCTGAGTTAAGATTTCCACTATAAATTTCAAGGTATATATACAAACACTATGCACACACACAAGAAATTCAAAAACTCCCTTCTTCTTGAACCTTACAAGAAGAACCCCTTTGTAGAAAACCCACTACAAAGAACCTGAGAAACCCTATCTCAAAATCCTAAAACCTTCAAAAACAACAAAAGAATTATGGAACGAATTCTCCTCATGTGAAGATTTCCATCATTGAGCACAAAGATTAACCAAGAGAATGACTAAGCCTTTGATCTTGTGATGAGAAATCAAAACGTGTAATCTAGTGATCAATCTTGATGAAAAACACTTCAGAGCTCCCTTCTCAAAAGTCTAAGAATGTGTGTTTTTAGTAAAAGAGAGTTATGACTTGAGAGAGGGTGTCTATTTATAAATTTTAAAATTTTAACAAGAATAATCAATTACAAGCTCCATGTAAGCGATTAATATGTTCTTTGTGGTTTTGGGTTTGAGTTTGAATGCATTTAATCGATTAATTCGTGATGTAATCGATTAAACTAGAGAGCTTGTTATTTGATAGAAACTTAGTATAGCCTATTGTAATTGATTAAATTGAAATGTAATCGATTAAACCAGTAGTTGTGTTTCATTCAAACCCAAGCTAAGTTTCACCTCACTTGATGTAATCGGTAATCCGATGGGTAGTCGATTACTTCAGTGATCTTTCTTATACCCAGATCAGCTCAGAATAAATTAATCGGTTCCAAAGTTGTGGTAATCGGTTACTATTCATTAATTTTGAATTTTACTCTTTAAAAAGGCTTAGTTTCATGCTTGGTTACCTTAGGTCATGCTTAGGAATAAATTCACAATCTAAAGAGCATATATGCCTAAGTCTAAAACACTCAATACATATGCAATGTATATTGTATAATAAGCAAAGTTTGGCACAAAAAAGATAGTAGGATCAAAATCAAAACTAATAGGAGAGACAACTTCTTGTACATTCCATTTTTAGCCAACAATTATGTCAAAGTTAAATTTAAGTAATCTTTCTGAGATGAAAAATATATACTTTTTTTTTGGTATCAATATAGTAAGGGAATGGCATCACAATCCAAAGTCTAGAAAACATTAAGGTTCAAAAACTATTATAAAGGATTATATTTATCTGATCACAAGATGATAAGTGAGGGTCCCTATGGCATGATTAGTTAGGCTATTGCAACAATATCTTTTAAATTCAAATTATTCAAATACTTGCAACTGACATTCTATCTTATCTTTTGGGTATCTTATCTTTTGGATATATATATATATATATATGAGGAGGGATCAAATTACACCAGTGTAACTCTAAAATAGTTACACCATTTTAATAACTTGATATATAATGAAATTTTTATCAATCCAACCGTTGAATTATATCTACATATTACCAAGATTGTTTGTGTCAAATTTTGTCAAAATTGAACAACAATAAGAAGGTAATTAGATGATCCATATTTTAGGATAGTTTGAAAAGTTTATATTACGTCGATTTTAATCTATATAAATGAGGTAGCAAATAATTTTGGATTAATTTAAAATTTTGTATACATGATCTATGTGAAAGGAACTTTCAATCCAACGGTGGGTTTTAAGAAAACATCATCCATTTGAAAGTTATTGAATGGTGTAATAGTTGTTTAAGTTATACCGGTGTAATTTGATCCCTCCTTATATATATATATATATATATATATATATATATATATATATATCAATTGTATCACAATTATTAAATAATGAGAAAATCGTAACTTCCTCCATTCTTTATATGGTATGAGATTACCCCTTAGCTTCACAGCAATCCCTTAATCCTAAAAATGGCATCCCTCACCACTTTCTCACTTGTGGAGCTCACCATCGCATCCACCCTCCCTATCAAACTTAGCCCCAATAATCACCACACTTGGCACATTGAAACCACTCATCTTCTATAGTCACACGATCTCTATAGATATGTCACTAGCATCACTTTTTGCTCCCTACAATTGTCGGTGAAGGAGATGCAACCATTATTTACCCTGCCTACACTCATTGGTAGCACCAAGATCACTATGTGTTCCTTGCCCTTCTTTGGTCTTGCGGTCCCGATGCTCAAATTGTCATGATTTATGCCACCTCTTCTGCTGCTACATGGACAAGGTTAAACAAACAATATGCGAACACATATCGCACTCGTGTCATGTCTTTGAAGGAGCACCTTTCAACAATTACCAAAGGCACTTCCAATGTAAGTAACTATTTTGCATTCTATTCAAGTCATATCGGATGAGCTTGCTCTTATCAGTCACCCTGTTGATGACCTCGATCTTGTTATTGCTGCCCTCAACGGCCTCAGACCATCCATTTGCGAATTCACAGCCTGAATTACCACCAAAGATACTCCCCTACTATTTGATGAACTCTTTGACAAATTAGTAGACTTAATTTGAAATATTCATGCAACGTGATGAATGTCAGCAACAATCATTTCCTACCACTACGAATTACATAGGATCTCAAAACAACTCCTTGTTCAATATTTTTATGATGGTCTGCTAACGCATACAGAGAATGGTGTTAAATGTAGCTAGTGGAAGTTCCATAGTGAACAAAACCCCTTAGAATATAAAGGACTTATTTTCCATTATGGTTGCATAATTCAAACCACTACTACAAGAAGAAGATACTATGTCGGGCTTTCTACATGGGTTGTTATATAACCGATGTAGTAGAAAAATGCGATGACATTTTTGAAATTAAATGAAAGTATACTACATCGACGTATAATTAACTTATGTAGAATATCCATTTTTACATTGGTTCTTATTTGAAACGATGTAAAAATGGACAATCTACATCGCTTCAAATAATAATTGATGTAGAATTATTTTCTACATTTACAAATTGCAACTCCTTTTTGCTCTCGCCTTAATCCCTGCTCCTCAAACCCTTGAAGCCTTATTGCGCCACCACTGCCATCACGTACCACATCTCATTTCCACCACCACCACTATCACCACTGCCACTACCACCACCATGTACCACATCCTATTTTCACCACCACCTCATTGCGCCGCCACCACCACCACCACCACCACCACATTGTGCCACCACCACCGCGTACCACATCACGTCCTCCATTATTCGCGATGTTGATGGTGTCGCCACCGTTGTTACGTTTCCCTTCTTCTCTCCTTTTCTCACATGTTTCCCTTTTTCTGAACAAAACCATTCTTCTTCATTTATGAAGAAAACAATCTCTGCTGCTGGAACCTTACTCTTTGCCGCCACCGTTTCTAGTTCAACTCGTCACCGCTTCTGTAGGTACGAATGTAGGGTTTCTTAACTCAATTTGTTTTTATTATTGGAAAGTAACTCAATGTGTTGATACATTGTGAGTCCATGTTTGCCATGTTCTAAACTCATCATGTATGTGTATGTATATACTAAACCTATGGATGAACTAGTAAAAGTTTTGTGTGTATTGTGTCTTTCTTTATTGCTTCTCATTTACATATACATGTTGCATACTTACTTTAAGTTTTGAAAAACCTTGTTTTACAAAAGTATAACTCTGATATATTACACAAAAGGTTTTTACAAAACGTTTTAAAAATCAGAAGCAACATCTACTTTCCAACAAATAAGATAAAAATCAACATCTGTAAATAAGTAGAATCTGAACTTTTCATAGTAATTTTTGAAGCAGTACTTCGCGTGTGTTTAACATGGAAGATTATTTATTAGATCTTTAATTTTATCTAAGGATTTTAGAAGGATAACCTATGCTCCTAACAAAACTTTTGAAATCCAAGCTAGAAGCTTGAGAAGAAACTTTAGAAGCAACGTGTCTTGTGTAAAAAAAACCAAAGTCAGTCGAGTGTCACTATTTAACCCCCTTATAGTGACATTCTGATCCACTTTACTGACATCTTATCTTTAATTGTCACTAATACCAATTCGTCTAACTTAATGAGTTCTTATTTTTTTTTATTTCATTCCCATCGTGCTTGAGTTTTGAGCAAAGGACAACTTGTCATGGCTAAATGACACATAGTGAAAATGTTGAGCATGACTAGCGTAAATTGATTTTGGACTCTTTTAAAGCTAAAATTGGATTTTTATGTGTTACTATCACTTAGGGCCTTCTTAACGTTACAAGGTTGTTTTCATTTGTCCTTATACCTCTTCCTAAGCTTCTAAAGGTGGATCATGTTTCTTGAATGAACTTATCATAAAGGAAGAAGGAGTAAGCAAAACATTAAATGATATACAACATAAGAAGCTTATTGAGGAGAAATGACTAATTAATGATAAAGGAACTAGAAGCACAAGTGTCAAGAAACTAAATTGGTTATAAAAAGAAGTGATCTACAAAATACTCCTAGATCAATTCTTAGTACAATTGATTAAGAATATCATGTCAGAAATTTTGAAAGTTACAAAGGACGTCAACATTCTAGATCAACTGATTTAGAAAATTATTTCTAGATTGGTTTGTACAACTAATATTATAAAGCATTTTCTAGATCGATTCTATAGAAATCAATCTTAAATGTTCATCGTAATATTACAAAAATGTCATTATCTCACATACTATATCCATTTTCCAAGAACGGATCTAAGAAAACATTTTTTTTCAGTAAAGTTTATATGATATGGTCTTAATATATAAGCAAATTAAAATTTGAAAGATTTCAAGATTCAAATGTTACTGTACTAGTTGGGGTATTCGGCAACACATATAAACCGAATACCCCCGACAGTAGGAACATGTGTTCGGTACCCGAAGCATAGCCGAACACCCCAACGCCGTATGATCCGTTCGGCAGACAGAGTATTCGACATCTATAAATCCGAAGACCCCTAAACCCCTCACCTCGGGCCTAAATGATAGTATTCGGCACAAGTAGGCCGAACACTGGTAGAGATATATGCACCATTAGTAGCTAAGGACAACGTAAACATAAGGCTAAAAGGTAATTAAGTACTCTTAATTACCACATACATATGAATAAGAAAAGGGCCAAGGCCCATGAGGGCCAAGGCCCATGAAAGCCCAAGCCCAATAAGAATATGTATAAAAAGGGGATCCGCTCCCCAAGGTAAACTCTGAGAATTCTCATTTATTACACACATTAAATGCTCTGCGCCGAACCCTAACTTGAACGTTGGAGTGTTTATTGCAGGTACCCCATCTTTCGGACAAGTTACAAAGATCTTAGAACACAAAGAGACAACCGAAGGCCTTCCCCTTATCCCACGACAGGAACATTTTGGCGCCCACCGTGGGGCCCGGTAAAACTTTCCCCGCAGCCTCACAAAGAATGGTTACTACTCGAAGTCACGCGCACATGGAAGAACGTCTCGTCGACGAAAACCTGGTGGAAGATCAGACAAATCTTTCGTCAGACTTGAGGCAGTTGCGAGCCGACATCTCGGCAATAAGGCAACAGCACGCTCAGGAGTTGTCGGCCCTTCGCCAAGAAAATGCCGAGTTGAGGGACTTGAACCAATCCAGGAGACAAGAAAATCAGAAATCGGACAAAAATCATGAAGAGGAGTCGATCATCAACCTTAGCATGCAGGGTACGACGAATCGGCCTTCCTTTTCTACCTTTAACAGCCAGTCACGTCCCTGTAGGCACCCTTTTGTCTCAGGGATTATGGAAACTCCCCTTCCTCCAAACTGGAAGAACCTTAGTCTGGACCGATACGATGGTAGCACGGATCCAGATGAACATGTAGATGTGTATGTAACCCAAATCAGTTTATACACCTCTGAAGATGCCGTTCTATGTAGGGTGTTCCCCACCTCCCTCAAGGGACACGCCCTCAGTTGGTTTACTCGCCTACCACCGAACTCCATTGACAGCTTCGAGACGTTGGTCACCAGATTTGGCAATCAATTTGCAACTAGCAGACCCCATCATCTAACTTCAGTGGCACTAGTCAATATTCGGCAGGAAAAAGGGGAATCTCTAAGAGGGTTCATGGAAAGGTTCGGCAGGACTGCTTTAAACATCCGAAACCTAGACTCGGCGGTGGCCATGCACCAGTTAGTGACGGCTCTTAAGCCAGGAGCCTTCGTCAACAGTCTCTGCAAAAAGCCGGCTCTTGACATGGATGACCTCCGATGACGAGCAGCAAGATACATGCAAATGGAAGAATTATACGAATACAGAAGCCAGGTCCAAGCAGAGTCTAACCCAAGGAAGAGGGAACAAGAAAAAGATTATCAAGGAAAGGGAAAAGACAAGATCAGCAAGGAGAAGGAGTACCGTGGCTCCAGGTATACGACTTATACCCCGCTTAACACTAGTCGATCCCGAATACTCGAACAGGCTCTGACCACAGAAATTTTGGCCATGCCGAAGAGGGCCAACACTCCCCTTAAGGCCGATTACAGCAAGCAATGCCGATACCACCGCAACAAGGGTCACTCCACTGAAGAATGCGCCGCCCTTAAAGACAAAATAGAAGACCTCATCAAAATGGGACACCTTAAAGATTTCGTCCATGATCCGAGGACCGAAAGATCTCATTTTTGGAGATATAAAGACAATGACAGAACCTATAGGACATACTTTAGCCATGCCAGAAGAGACGAAAGACAAAGGAGCAGGTCCAGGGAACGACAAGACATAAAACCCTCTAATCCTATGAGGGTCATCAACACGATTGTCGGAGGATTTGTGGGAGGAGGAAGTACTTCTTCGGCCCGAAAAAAGCACCTCCGGCTAGTCCGGTCAGTCAACATGACTTCAACTACAAACAAACTCAAAATGCCACCCATCACCTTCACAGATGCAGATTTTCAGGGGTCCGACCCAATGCAAGATGATCCAATGGTCATCAGTGTAGATGTGGCCGAGTGCACAGTCCGGAAGACCCTAGTAGATCAAGGAAGCTCGGCCGACATCCTATATTGGAACACCTTCAAACAACTGGACATACCAGAGAAAAAGCTCATGCCGTATGACGAACCCTTAGTCGGATTCTCCGGTGAGAGGGTTAACACCAGAGGATGTATAGAGTTGGACACGACCTTCGGGTATGAGGGAAAGGAGTACAAGACCATAAGAGTGAGATACATTGTGGTGCACGCCAACACGTCGTACAACATACTACTCGGACGACCGTCGTTGAACACTCTTGGAGCCGTAGTCTCCACTCCACATCTAGCCATGAAATTTCCATCAAACCGAGGCACGGTCGTCACGATCCACGCGGACCAAAAGGCGGCCAGAGAATGTTACTTAGCCAGTCTAAGGGTTACTCAACTAAGGGAAGACGACAGCAAGTCAGTACATATGGTCTCGGCGGCTGAACCCTCGCACCAAACTTTGGATCTCGATCCCAGAATCGAGGACCAGCGAGTAAAGCCGAATGAGGAAGTCCATCCATTTCAAATTGGGCAAGAAAAAACTTAAATTACATACCTCGGAAACAATCTATCCGAAGAGGGCAGGTTTCGGATTCAAAGAGTAGTAGAACAAAACGCCGATCTCTTTGCCTGGAAAGCCGCCGCCATGCCCGGCATTGACCCAAAATTCCATTGCCACAAGTTGGCAATATGCCGAGAAGCAAGACCAATTTCGCAAAAGAAAAGGAAGATGGGAGAGGATAGGAGGAGAACAGTAGAAGAAGAAGTGTCCAAATTGTTAGTCGCCAATTTTATCCGAGAGGTTAAGTATTCCACTTGGTTAGCCAATGTGGTCATGGTAAAGAAGGCAAATGGAAGATGGACGATGTGCACGGACTACACGGATCTGAATAAAGCTTGCCCAAAAGACGCCTACCCGCTACCAAACATTGACAGATTGGTCGATGGGGCAGCTGGACATCTTTGTCTTAGTTTTTTGGATGCTTATTCAGGGTACAACCAAATCCGAATGCACCCTCCAGATGAAGACAAGACAGCTTTCATAACCGAATCAACCAATTTTTGCTACCAAGTAATGCCCTTCGGCCTGAAAAACGCAGGAGCCACTTATCAAAGATTGATGGACAAAGTTTTCCAAAAACTGCTAGGACGAAACCTAGAGGTGTATGTCGACGATATGGTTGTTAAATCTTCCATGCCTGACGAACACGCAAAGGACCTCGAACAGATCTTCGAGGAACTCAGGAAACATAACATGCGCCTAAACCCTGAAAAATGTGTCTTCGGCGTCCAAGGGGGAAAATTCTTGGGCTTTATGTTAACATGCCGAGGCATAGAAGCCAACCCAGAAAAATGCGAAGCGATTATTCGTATGAAAAGCCCGAGAACCCCAAAGGATGTCCAGAGACTCACAGGGAGAATTGCCTCTCTATCACGATTCCTGCCTAGAATTGCCGAGAAGGTAAAACCCATTATGCGTTTGCTGAAAAAATTTTCATGGAACCAACAATGCGAAGAGGCTTTTCAAGAACTAAAAAAGACCCTCTCGGCCCCTCCCATACTCCAAAAACCGGAACCTACAAAAGATCTAGTGCTTTACATCTCGGTTTCCCAAACAGCCATAAGTGCGATTTTAGTACAGGAACAGGAAGGTGGTCAGGCACCCATATACTTCACTAGCCGAGTACTACAGGAAGCCGAGACCAGGTACCAAACGATTGAGAAGGCTGCCCTAGCATTAGTAAATGCTGCAAGACGCCTGAGACAATACTTTCAAGGACATCGGGTGATTGTAAAAACCGATTGCCCAATTGCAAAGGTATTAAGGAAACCAGAATTAGCAGGGAGAATGATAGCATGGTCAGTAGAACTCTCAGAGTTCGACTTAAAGTACGAATCGAGGGGCCCAGTCAAGGCACAATGTCTGGCAGATTTTATCAATGAACTACACCCTGCTGAAACCTTTGAAGAAGAATGGTGGACAGTACATGTAGATGGATCGTCAAACCAAAGGGGAAGTGGTGCAGGCATCATACTGGAAGGACCCAACCAAATACGGTTGGAACAGTCATTACGATTCGGTTTTAAAGCATCCAACAATCAGGCCGAGTACGAGGCCTTATTAGCTGGGCTCAGACTGGCCAGAGAGATGGGAGCCCGAAAGGTACAATGTTGGAGTGATTCGCAAGTAGCAGCCGAACAGATCAACGGTGGTTTCCAAGTCAAAGACCCTCAATTGCTGAAATATTATCATACTTTCATACAGCTGAAACAAGAGTTCGAGGAAATTCGGGTAAATCATTTAGCCCGAGAACACAACGACAGGGCAGATCCACTCGCTAAATTAGCTACTACCCAAAAACCCGGACAGTTGAGAACCTTCATCCAGGAGACGTTGCCCGAACCAAGTATAACCGCCGGAGAATGCATGCAGCTTTCGGCAGCCAAAAGTACGTGGATAACCGAAATACAACAGTACTTGGCACAAGGAATCCTTCCGGAGAATAAAGAAAAAGCCAAAAGATTGCGAATCAATGCTTCAAGATACGTTATGATAGCCGAAGAGTTGTACAGAAGGGGATTTTCCATGCCCTTGTTAAAGTGTCTTGAGAAAGAACAAGCATAATACGTGATGAAGGAGCTGCATGAGGGAATCTGTGGCATGCACTCTAGAGCACAAACGATGGCAACACGAGTTCTCCGAGCAGGATATTACTGGCCGACCCTCAAAACTGACTGCGCCGAGCACGTAAAAAGGTGTAGCCAGTGCCAAAAACATGCTAACCTTATCCACCAACCAGCGGATAAGTTGCACTCCATATCGTCACCTTGGCCTTTTGCTGTATGGGGAACCGACATCCTAGGTCCTTTCCCTGTAGCCACAGGACAACGCAAGTTCTTGATAGTAGCTGTCGATTACTTCACAAAATGGATAGAAGCCGAGCCTTTGGCAATCATCTCGGCTCTGAACGTACAGAAATTTTTGTGGAAAAATGTCATCACTCGCTTCGGCATTCCATATGCAATCGTCACAGATAACAGCCTACAATTCACGGACAAGAAGTTAAACGCTTTCCTTGAAGGTTTGGGAATAAAGCATAAAGTTACCTCGATCGAGCACCCCCAAACAAACGGACAAGCAGAAGCCGCAAACAAAGTCATCCTGGGAGAACTGAAAAGAAGGTTGGGAACAGCCAAAGGGGCTTGGGCCGAGGAGATACCTGAAATATTGTGGGCATACAGGTGCACCCCACAATCAACCATCAAAGAAACACCTTTCAGAATGGTTTATGGGACCGAAGCAATGATCCCAGTCGAAGTAGGAGAACCCTCATTCCGAAGACAAAACTTCGAGACTTTCGAAAACGAAAGTTCCATGAGGTGCGAACTAGACTTGGTTGAAGAAATACGTGACCGAGCACGTCTCAATGCCGAAGCATGCAGACAAAGAATGACTCGAAGATTCAACTCAAAGCTGAAGCCACGAGACTTTAAAGAAGGTGACCTAGTCCTTAGGGTGCAAGGCGACGCCCGAAGAGATTCCAAGGAAGGAAAATTGGCAGCCAATTGGGACGGCCCATTCAGAGTTCGGCAAAACCTCAACAATGGAGCGTACAGGTTGGAAGAACTATCAGGAAAAACAATACCAAGAACCTGGAATTCCACTCATCTTAAATATTACTTCAGTTGATGTATTTTCACTATATATTTAAAATGTGGTACTTTCTTCCCTCTTTATTTTATAATCCCTACAAAAATGTAGAAGGGTGTTTTCGGGTAAGGCTTTTATGAGGCATACCTCCAAAAGAATTCTAAACGACTTACAATTCGCTATTATTATTTGAGCACACCATTCGAATTTTCTTCAAAATGGTTTCCCTCCCGAGTGCTCCCACTCGGCTAAGGATGCACCATTCGGATTTTCTTCAAAATGGTTTCCCTCCCGAGTGCTCCCACTCGGCTAAGGATGCACCATTCGGATTTTCTTCAATATGGTTTCCCTCCCGAGTGCTCCCACTCGGCTAAGGATGCACCATTCGGATTTTCTTCAACCATTTTTATGACAAACGTCAATATAGGAACCGCTTCCTCGAAAAACACTTACAGTTCTACTTCGCCCAAAAATAAAAACGCAAGTATTACAAGACGAGTAAAAAAGCGAAATAAGCTAAATTAATACCGAAAGGAAGAATATATTTTTCATTAGATTATCATAAAGGGCCGAGTCCATATATACAAAATGTCAAAAGGCTCTAACGGCCTAAAAACTACAAAAAATCATTCTATTTTTGCCTAGTCCTCATGAACATCGGCGTCAGTGGTTTCCTCATCACCCCCCTCATCAGCGGCCCCAGGATCTGCACCATCATCAGCAGCCGAACCATATAGAGGATTCTCGAGAATGGCATCATCCGGAATGTCATCAATAGGCACCAGCTGCCCTTGATAAACATCCTTCTCCATGTCAAAGATGCTGCGGTCACGAACATTATAGAAATGTGTTATTTGCCGCATTCCATGGAGGAAATCAGCCTCGTGTTCGACTAGAATCTTTTCTTCAGCCGAAGAGCGAAACCTTTCCCTGGCAACACGCTCTGCGTCCCTTTCTTCCCGAGCCTCGGCCAACAGAGCCCTTAGCCGCTCGATCTCATCAGATTGAAGCTTAGCATCCTTCTCGGCCATTATTACTTTGGTGTCTAATTCATGCACTTTGACCGAGAGGTCCTTAACTTCATCCTTCAAACGCCCATTATCGTCGGCCAGAACCAAGTTGGCCTCTAACACCTGTCTATTTGACGCCTGGGCCTCCTCCAAATCCTCCTTCAACTTATCGGCCTCCTTCAAAGGATTCCCAAACAAATGATATGCGACGGCTGTAGCCCTTGCCTGAAATTCGCAAAAGGCCGACCAGTTGGCAGCAGCATCGGCTTTGTTGAGGATGGCCTTCCCAGTATCCGAAATGTCGTTGGTGCTCACCATCTTCTTGGGCCGAAAGTCTTTAGCAAAAAAGCCTTCGGCAGTCAAGGCATTAATAGCAGATAAAGAAGCTGAAGCAGGAAAACCCAAGGTCTGTTGCTTCAGCTTCTTAACCCTTTCTTCTTCCGAAGCCTCACGACTCCGGTGCCTTTTCTTGTGCTCTCTCTCTTTGCTTTTCTTTTCTCCTGCTGGAGGAGGCACAGTATCTACTGGAGTTGGTCGGGGGGTCGGTTGTTTGGGAATGAGGGGCACGGAAGCAATTCCAGACTTGTTCCCCGCAGCTTGAGCCCGATTCCTCCGGGCATTCCGGAATGAAAATACATCTCCTCCGGCATCGGCCATAATACCTACACAAAAAACACCTAGTCAGTGACAAAAGCTAAAACTTTTAAACACTAGTAAAGAAAGAACAAAAATCTTACCACACATATCTGCTAAAACAGTGGAAGAATTTAACAGGGCCACAAGCTGCCTAGCAGGGAGCTTTCGGGGGAGAGACTCTAGAAAAAGGAGATCCTCGCGTTCCGTTTCGGTCATCATGGATTTTGGAAACTTGTCATAACGCCGAGGGTTTTGCTCCCAATAGAACGGAAATAGGGACTTTCCACTCGTATCATAAAGATGGTGAGTCCCTATATTCGGCCTAACAACTACCTTGAAGAAACCAGTTTTGAAATTCTTATAAGAGGTAGTGAATGACTGGAAGAGAGGCCTTTTCGGTTTTCTTATCAAGGAAACCCATAAACCATCTTTAGGCAGAGTACAAAAGTAATATAGAAACACGCTTACCGAAGGCTCTATAAAATTAAAAATACAGAGAGCTCGGAATGCCTGGATAGCAGTCCACCCATTCGGATGCAACTGCGAGGGTGCGACGTTTAAAACCCGAAGCACCCCCATAGTGAAGTCGTCGAAAGGAACCTTCACATGTAGATCACGAAATACGCAATCATACATATAAAAGAAATCCCTTTTTGAGTTGCCTTTCCCCATGAAAACAAATTCAGGGTCCGGCTCTCGCCGACAACACTGTAACCCTACGGGACAAAATTCATCTTCGGCAATGGAAGACACATCTACATAGTTTACAAAATTACAGACGCTATTCCTATCGTCATACCGAGACCAATAGGCCCCAACTTCTCCAGCAACCCAGGTATACCCTGGAAGGGTAATGGGTGGAAAAACCCTTTTCACATGAGCAACCCGGGGTCTACGCTTCGGTTTTGCTCCAGAGGCCTCCTCCGCTGAAGAGGCAGAAGAGGCTGCAGGACCCATAACATTCTCACCCATCCCCTCTCGGTTTGGAGATGAAGAAGGAGAAGCCGAAGAAGAAGAAACGGACTCAGAAGACGAGGCAGTCGAAGACCCCTCGCTAGAATCTCCACTACTAGAGGAAGCGGACGGAAAGTCAACTACCTCGGTTCCCCCAGAAAGCTCAAGGCCAACCGAACTCATAACAACAAAAAGAAAAAAGAAAAAGCCGAACTCTCGTACCTTAATTAAGACGAGAAGAATGAAGCTAGAAGAACTATTCGGCCGAGAGCAAGAGAAGAAGATTTTAGTGAAATCGTAAATATGGGGAACGAGAACGACATCTTTCCCCTATTTATAGGGCCCAGGCCCATAACGGTCCAAAACCCCCCAACCGTTAGATCTGTCAAGATCTAACGGTTCACGTAACGCAATGCTTCGATCCCTCCAACCCAACGGCTTTATTCTGCCATAAATGGCAGTGATTTCAAACGACACAACCTTAAAACGCCAGTATCAACAATAAACCTCTTCGCTATCTTCCTTCGCTTGAGGCTGGGGGGCATGTGTACTAGTTGGGGTATTCGGCAACACATGTAAACCGAATACCCCCAACAGTAGGAACAGGTGTTCGGTACCCGAAGCATAGCCGAACACCCCAACGCCGTATGATCCGTTCGGCAGACAGAGTATTCGACATCTATAAATCCGAAGACCCCTAAACCCCTCACCTCGGGCCTAAATGATAGTATTCGGCACAAGTAGGCCGAACACTGGTAGAGATATATGCACCATTAGTAGCTAAGGACAACGTAAACATAAGGCTAAAAGGTAATTAAGTACTCTTAATTACCACATACATATGAATAAGAAAAGGGCCAAGGCCCATGAAGGCCCAAGCCCAATAAGAATATGTATAAAAAGGGGATCTGCTCCCCAAGGTAAACTCTGAGAATTCTCATTTATTACACACATTAAATGCTCTGCGCCGAACCCTAACTTGAACGTTGGAGTGTTTATTGCAGGTACCCCACCTTTCGGACAAGTTACAAAGATCTTAGAACACAAAGAGACAACCGAAGGCCTCCCCCTTATCCCACGACAGGAACAGTTACCACGTAGCCATGCTTGGTTCGTTCATTTTCAAAATCTATCATCTTTTACTATCTTTAACTGACTACTTTTATTGGTCTTCTAGTTAGGAATATTCTTATCATTTGCCTAGGGTGACGTTTTATAATTAACGTGAGCATACAAGGTTTTTCATAGCTAATTACAGAACAAATTAAGTGATTTTCATAGTCTAATACAGTGTTATCAGACCCGGCCCGGTCATCGACTCGGCCGGGGGTACCGGGTCACTAGGTCAGGGGTCAACTCGGTGAGTCAATAGTTGACCCGCATGACTCGGTCTGTATTAAAAAATAATTAAAAATTCATAACTTGTAAACTTTTTAATAATTTTTTTTTCAATAATTTCATAACCTGTAAATTTGTACACTTTTTTTTGTGTGCAGAAAAGATAGCTTATAAACTTATACCCTTAAATATTTAAAGTTTAACAAAATTCAACACATTTAGAAGCATAGTTATGAACTTGTTTAAGAATCTTGAGCAACATATTTTATTCTAAAATTCAACATACACAACCTTAAGTTATAATTTAAAATATATCATTATCATCTATTTATTAAAAGCTAAAGCTATCATTGTTGTACACCGGCAGACATAATATATATAAACCTATTTTATTTAAATAATACAATTTTTTCATTCATCTCACTATTGCTCTGATAAAAAATAATAATTTTTTGAACCAGTAAGTATATTGGATGAGATAAGATAAATACAAGTTTTACTCGTAAATAACAATATAAGCCAAGGAGAAAAGGCAAAATTGGAAGTGACAATAGCTTTATGCCTTTATCATCTCAAATCCTAATATGCGATTATGCTTGGTAAAAAAAAGTAAGTAAATATATAAATAACATAAGTGTAAGATATAAATTAAATTTTCTTATATGAGTGTTATTGTTCTCCTGTAAAAAAAAAAAAAAAAAAAAAACCAAAATTCGTGACCCGCCGAGTCAACCCGGTCACCGGGTCACCGGGTCGCATCAAACCCGGCCGAGTCAACCCGGGTCATACCGGGTCGATTGCATAACCGGTCCGATTGGTGACTCGGACCGGTTGGGTGACCGGTTCGCGGGTTATTGGGTCGACCCGGCCGGTTCGAGCCGGGTCTGATAACTATGGTCTAATATTAAGTCAAAATTCATAAACGCGGTGTAGACGCGCAAAGAATCCTTTTTCAAAAAGTCTCCTTCCAGAACATTATTAATCATATATTCTTTCAATAAATTAATTGGTTAAATAAGAAAGAGACGATGTTGTGTTACCTTAATCACCACGCCCCGTCAATCTCAAATTTGAAGGCTAAATTGGATTTTTTTAAAAAATCTTCTTCCTGGGTAATACCGTGTACTCAGAATAATATTTATCAATAGCACCTAGTTAATATTTGAAACTTTGAACAGTATTTCAAGGAAGTTTCATGGTTCCTTCGTGCTCAATAAATCTATACGCGAACTGCTGAGAGTTATTTAGTTGATTATGCTTACATATTTATCATGACACGGCGGGGGTTGGTACTAATTGGTCTATATTTGACTCTCTGTCAAAACCTTGGGAGAGAAAATATTAAAACAAAGACACTTTGTTGTTTTGAAGTTTAGGTGAATTGAGTCCTGGAAACTCATCGGGATTAGGACATGCCTCAATGTTCAATGAGTATTTATAGAGATACTTACATATTATTTACTAACAAGGTCCTCACATCGTCAGCAAGAATTGAACCCACATCTTTTTAAGAATATAAATATGTTCTTTACTTACTAGATCAACATTTATTTACAATTTTTTTTGTTTTATGTAGTAAACAAAACATTATATATATAATTTATATGCTAAGCTTAAGACAGCAAAATTAACCTTATTCTGAGGGGTTAATTTCCCTGAAGTTAAGCTTGTCAGCATATATCTAGCTTGGATTTATCTACATGTATGACATTCAATATTCCTACACGTCCAAACACCAAATGTTGAAACCTCACACTAGCAATATATAAACAGTTGCGTGCCACTCTTATTAGGAAGAATAAATAAATTAATGAAAGATAACTTCTTCGGAGACATGAAGATGACGATAAGTTCCGGTCACAAAAATAATTAGCATAATTGATCACAGAAACAAATAGTCAAATCCTTTGATATAAGTATTAATGTCTGTTAGTTCAAGTACAAAGAAGCTTATTTCTCCTTAAAGACTAAGTTAACTTTTTTTTTTTCTTAAAAAAGGACAAGTTGAGCCAAATAAATTTGGAGATTTTTTTAAAAAAAAAATAAGAAGCTTATTTTTATAAAGAAAGGAGAGGAAAATAGTTGTCTTTTAAAAGAAGAAATTAACTGAAGTATCTTTTAAATATAAGCTACAGATCCTAACCTTTCTCCCTCTCATATCCTGAACTAGTTAATATGTGAAAATTAAAGAGTTTTTAATTTAAAATAAACGTTATAGTTAAAACTGTCAAACGATTTCTACTTTTTTTTTTAAATCCATTTTAAGTTTTAATTTCAAAATATTTTTATGTAAAAAAAAGAAAGAAAAAAACATCTTGAGATTCAAGTCTAGTAAATGGGGAGGGGGGTGGGGAATATTAAGAGAGAGTTTTGTCCTCTTACATAGAAATATCTGCTTGATTTGAATTAATCGAAATTTAAAGTGGCTCCCAATTATTGAAAATCTAAAAATCTTAGACAAAATCTCCTTTGATGCCAGCAGGTATGTATATATCCAATAGCTGGATTTCTTTTTCAATCTTTTCTTATCTTAGAGGTGCAAAATTGAATTGTACATATATGTAAGAGTTAAATATTGTCTATATTTTTATTTTTTTTGTTGGTACATCTCTATATTTTTATTTGAATATATGCAAATCGCAAATAGTGAGAATAAAATTGGAAGAGTACGTAGAGGTGCTTTTAAAATGTAAACGAAATTTCCCTTCAATTTCAATCGCCTTGAGCACTTGTTTAATTTGTTGGTTTCTTTAATAGAGAGGAAGACAATTAATAAAGGCTTAATGTTGCAGCCTGAGTCACGCTGGATATTGAATTATTCTCATGTTTTCCTTCATTAATTTTCCTTTCCCTAAATGAAGGGAATAATAACGAAGTAATCTAGAATCCCAATTTGTCACTTTCATTGTTGTTGGTGAGAACGAGGACGTTTCTACGGTTGACTTACATTACAATAAGATGATTGCTATTGCATAGTCTAAATGCATCCAATGTAAGACTCAACCTGTCCCAGAAATTAAAGGAGGAGTCTTCATAATAAATACAAATGGAACATATTATTAAAGAGTCACTGATCAGATCGTGAGGTACGCCCTCTTTTTGAATTTGATATATTAGAACATGTTGCCATATTGTGTAGAAATGTTGAAATTTTCTTATGAGGCTTGTACGCATGTGGAAATTAATAGCCAACACAATTCGAAAACAGGAGAAGAAAAGAAAAGACAAACTTGCTACTTGTATTCCCAATCGGGAAAATTGAGATAAATAAATAAATAAATTAATTAATAAATAAATAAATAAATAAATAAAAATTCACAGGGAATAAAAAAAATGCAACACTGGGAACTATATATATATATATATATATATATATATATATATATATATAAAACCTCACCATGCTAATTAATGGCTTTATAGTTTAGGATTTGATTGATTTAAAGTGAATTTGGTAAAATAAATAATCTCAATAATCGATGACAAAATCAACCGTTTATATTTCATTATATCTATAATTTGTAATGTAAGTACGGACATTTAATATCGATTGTTGATTTTATCATTAAAAACTGAAATTAATTACTTACTTTATCTTAACTTCCTCCGTTCCAAAATGAGTGTCGTCCTAGATTTTTTTACACAGACCAAGAAAAACTATTAAATAGATGAAAAAGAGATGTAATTTTACAAAACTGACCTTATTATTAATATTGCATTAAAAAACTAAAGTGACACTTATTAGGGGTATTAGTGAAAAAAAATAATTAATATTATATTAAAAAGTCAAATGCGACACTCATTTTGAGATAAATTTTTTTTTTCAAATACGATACTCATTTTGGAATGAAAAGAGTATTATAAAATAAGTGTTCACTTCAGAACAATCAAATCCATTAATTTATTAGTACGTGGCTCCATAGTAACTCCCTGATCCCTAGAGTCTCAACACTAGGGTTTAGTCTTCCATGTCCTATTCAACCCATAGTTTTCAAAACCGGACCGGACCGGCCGGTTCGACCGGTTCGACCGGGAACCGGTCTGATGACCGGTCCGGATACTCTATAAAACCGGAGGAACTCAGAACCGGTGGGAACCGGTCAAGAACTGGTCAAACCGGGCCAAAACCGGCCAAAACCGGTCAAGAACCGGTAGCCAAAACCGGTTTGAACAGGTATTTTTTTTATTTTTTTTTAATTTTTAATTTTTTCATTTAAAATTTTAAATTTAATATAAAATATTTTAAAAATAAATAAAAACACATATTTAATAAATATCTCAAATAGATATAAATTATTTTGTCAATTATTATTACTACTTTCTTGTAAAACATATAATTTGCTCATTTATATTAATTTATAATTTTTTTATATCTTGATTTTTGATAATTTTATATTATATTAATTTGTCATTTTCTTTCTTTATTCTAAATGTAAATTTGTTATTGTTAATGGACATTATTTTATTTTATTAAAATTTGAACTTAAGTATTATGATATATTTAATTAAACTTTTAGTGATGTTTTAAGTTTTATTATAGTTTTTAATGTTATAAAGTTATGTGATATTATATTTATTTAATATTATTTTATAAATTATTTTATTATTATTATTTTATTAATACCGGTTGAACCACGGTTGAACCATTGAACCTTAACCAGTGTCTTGACCGGTTCAATGACCGGTCCGGTTTTAAAAACATTGATTCAACCACGTCTTAGAGCCTCCATTTTAAAATAATTAAAACATAACTTTAATTTTTTTTAATCGTTTCTGAAACCTTCTCCCTCTTATCCCTATATCCCTTGTCTCCACCCCTTACTCGAGGTCATTTTTATATTTTATGTAGAAAAGTATTAATTTAACAAACCGAATTAAATATATTTTAGATGGAAAAACAAACTATGTATATTATTAAAAAAAAAAATACATAGACTTAGCAAGGACTTATATTGATGGTGTGTACAGTGCAGAAATTTCGTCCATAAACGCTGCAGACTATACCCACTATATAGTTATGCTTCAAAAGTTTGGCTTGGAGGTTCAAGTGAGACCCTATTATTCACTTTGAGAAAACCAGTTATATATGCATATCTGATATCATCATCATCTGAGTAGTAGTAACCAGCTTAAAGGGTACAAAAATGGAAGAAAAAGTTGTGTTAAAAAAATTGCTGGAAGATGAGGAAAAGCCGTATGATAATAATACAAACGCACGGAATGGAACCGATGAACCATCCTCTCATAATTCTGTAAGTTTTTATATTAGTGGTGTTTCTAATTGCTTAATTTCTAGCTAGCTTTTAAATTGTGGTTGCAATCATAATTCTTTCAAAACCTTAATATATTGCAAAAATTTAAGAAAAAATATGACCGATTCGACTATAATTGTGGTTGACCTTGGTCTCTTCTTGCTTAAATCGATTTTTTTTTTTGTATATATACTTTTTGTTTATATCCATAAATTTTTTAGATAAATCATACATATATATGTGTACGTATGAGCAGATTTTCTCGCACTATAACATAATTTTGAGTTATTAAATGATTTTTGCCAACTAATTGTGAACAAAAAAAAATTGTGCAGATGGGATCTACTCTTCTCAGCTTGAGCCTGAATAACTCAGGACAACCCCTTAACCAAGTGAGTGATATTAATTAATTTCTGGGGTACCCCATAAACCAATAGTATATACATATATTATTTTTAATTATCTGCATATATAAATTTTCATTGATGCCCCTTATGTTGAAGATGATCAAATGGATCAATAATAATTTTTTCTGGGTTCTTAGATGGGCATGCTGCGAATCAAGCTTGAGGAAGCGAAGAAAGAGAATGAAATTTTAAAGGCTATGCTAAATCAGGTTAATGAACACTGCACTGCTCTTCAGAATCGCATACTTTTTGAGATGCAGCAGCATCAACTATCTTCATCATCACCTCGGAATAATAATAATAATAATCATCATGACTCGCAGGTAATAATTAAGTTTGACTTAAATTTTGTTTTGCACAATGCTTCTTTGATATCAATATAGGTCAATTTCCATTTTTAATTACCTTTGATTCCAAATTTTATATTGCCTGAGAAAACAATTGATCTAGTTTTACTTGGTCAACAATTCAACGTGTATAATTTTAGTGCCAGCAATAATGTCCGGCCCAGGAGGTCTCTATCTGCTAGCTATACCAGGAATTAAAGACAAACAGATAAGCAGCGATCATATATGACCAAAACAAAAAAAAAAAAGAAAAATTATTATTTTTTGTTGTTTTTGTATAACTATCGTGACAGAAAGATAGAGAAATAGAAAGAGCAAAATGAGTGTGGAAAAAAAAAAGGATAAATTCAGGGCTATTAAATTGGATTTTGAATTGGAGTCACAATTTTCGATTTCATTGCGATCATTAAAATTATGAAAAACGGTTGACACATGCATGCACTTGATGCAGAAAAGTTGTGGTTGCAATGTGTTTGTGAAGATTCCCAAAATCTTGACATTGCAATCCCAGTTGTAGTTTTTGACCATTTTTTTTAAATATCGAATTAAAAAATAAATTTTGATTAGTGTGTGTGGTTAACTAAACCGTTAAGGCTTTATCTTTGCACCATATTTTGTTATATGATAATTAGCTTGATATCTTCATATAATATGATACCTTTAAGTGTGTGTGATTATAAAGAAGTAAAGGTTGTATATTTTTCATATAAATTTTGAAGGGAAATAAACAAGATGCGAAGAAACCAATGCTACACACAAGGCAGTTTTTGAATATTGGCGAGTCTTCATCAATTTTAGAGGGCAACACAAAAGCATGTTTATCAATGGAAAACATTGAAAATAAAATATTAGGCAGAAACCTTGCAAGTGATAATAATAAGTACAATGTTGAAGGTGAAATCAACAGCCAAATAACATCGCATGAAGCAAAAAGCACAGAAGATCAAGCATTATCTGAGGTTACTTGCAGGAGAGCTAGAGTGTCCATAAGAGCACGATCAGATTTTTCTTTGGTACGGATTTCTCTATCTCATTTTGTAATTATTATATTATTATTGTTGGGTTTTTGTATAGGACGGACTAATTTTATACTACTTTTGGTCCTAATTATAAGTAATATAGGACAAATAATCAATACCAAGAAAGTAATTAATAAAGTTTTTTTTAATTAATTCTATCATAAATTTAATTTTTATTTCAAAAATATCATTTGCTTTAAGTGGTTGTTATAGTGCATAGGGAATAAAATAAACAATAAAGTAAGGGTACAAAAGAAATTTACTTTAAAAATTAGTGATTGTAGTTTATAATTATGACCGAAGAAAAAGTTAATTTGTTGTTTATAATTATAACAAAAGATGTAGTATTAGAAAAAAGTTTATTTCACACGCAACAATTGTGAAACACGTTGAACATAATCCTTAAACTTTAATTCTTGTCAAATTCTGAAAGAACTTTTTGGACCATTTTCTTTTAACTTTAATTTGGACTAATTTATACGTACTTAAAGTTTTGTTACTAAATTAGATATCACATAAAGTTAAAGAATGCAAATTAACAAATTAATTTTTAAATTATAATATCTATTATTTTATATACTTACTAATTGACTGATTATAGTAAAATAATAATAATAATAATTGACTGATAATCATGCCTGCCTGGCCGGCATGTATGCAATCGGCCAATGCTATTTTTCCTTTTATAGCCTCTGTATATTTCATAATTTCATATTAATTATATATTTATGTCCTATTTGGTAAATATGAGAGGTAAATTCTATCTATATTGTAGAAATAAAAAAGAGGTGGGGGGGGGGGGGGGGGGGGAGGGGGGGGGGGGGGGGGGGGGTGGGGGGTAAGAATAAGTGAGAAATAAAGTGAAAATTGAAAGTGTTTAGTTGAAGAGAAATAGAGAAAAGAGAAATGAGTGAAAATAAGTGAAAAATAGTACAATCGATCTCCAAATTTAAAATTATTTCTCCTCTTTTTCCGTCCTACCAAACAACCAAGAAAAATTCCATCCTTCCCCCTCACTCCTATTTCTCTGCAACCAAACAGAGGGTTAAATAGATTTGTTAACGTACACTCACTTTTTTTTTTAGTTGCAATACGTTAGCAATTCTAACTAGGGATTATCTTAAAATGTACCCATGATGTTTGCTAAAGTACTCTAATAATAATAATAATAAAGAAAAAAAACACAAGTGGATGTTCTTTTAGCAAATGCTTGTGAGATTTGTTAATGTACTTTTAATTCTTTTTTAGTTGAAATATGTTAACAAGTTATAACTAGAAATTATCTTAAAATACACATACAATATAACTTGCTAACGTATTATAACTAAAAAACAAGTGAGTATATTAGCAAATTTCATATTTAAAACATTCATGTAATAGTGAATATAATATAAGTTTAATTTTGATACACTATCAGTGTAAAATTTTCTACATTATTAATTATTTATAAATCAACTTTTAAAATAGTTATTTTTAAAATAAATATTCTTATTATACATAATAATTTATGATTATATGACAGTATACAAATATTTTATATTGTTAGTGTGTTTAAATTTAATTAATAAAATATTCACATAAAGGCATATTCTTTCCTGTTTTTTAGTTAAACATTTGCTTCATCTCACTTTTGACATTATTTCTCATTTTCATATATATACACAAGAGAAATGCTAAGAACACACTATTAGATACACTCTATTGAACAATTCTTTCTTTTGAGACCTTTCAGTTCAAAATATACACTGCTTGTTATTTCTCTTTTACTCATAGTAAATGAAAAATAATTACTTTACTCTGAACTGTAATTTTAATTTTAATTTTTACATAAGATCAATAGCAATGCACTCAATACTAGTTAATTAAAATGAAAGTGATATGTCATCTTGAACAAACTTATAATATTAAATGTTTGAATTCTAAAGTTGACAGTCTAAAAAAGAATTTACCTAACCTATAGCCTGACACCCAACTTAAGAATTCAATAACAATGTTGAAAAGTTAAATAGATTAACTATATTATTGATATAAAAATGTAGACATCAACAGGTTATTAAAACTCAAAGAATAATCATTTCGCATCAAATATTTCTACATTCTCATGCACTCTCCCTTAAAGGTGAAAAGAAAGCATTGAACCAACTTGTATTTTTTATTATAAAAATCATATGTGTGAAAGAAAAAGACAAGGGTGCAAAGTAAGTATAATAAATAGAAGTATGGGATTATCATGTTCCTAAAAACTCGGTTAAAAATGATTTTTAGACAAAATAATTGCTACACTATATTTAATTTATAAGTATAATTAAAAAAACTCGTTGCAATTTTGCTTTTTTATGCTACCAATATTAATGTTTTGAGTCAGCTCATGTGATATAAGCTGGGAATGTGCATTTGAGTGGAATTAATGGTATGATTTTTTTTTTATCGACAAATGTTAATGGTTAATTGTTAATCTTTTTGTTAGTGGAGGATTTGAACCCACGACCATTTCCTCCTTTTCTTTTGTCTTCACCACCAATCCAATCTTATAATTCTGAATTAATGGTATGATTATGCATTAATGTAATTGGTATTCGAATGTTCAGATGGGCGATGGGTGTCAGTGGAGAAAGTACGGACAAAAGACAGCGAAGGGCAACCCTTGTCCCCGAGCCTACTACCGTTGCAGCATGGGAACTGCATGTCCAGTTCGTAAGCAGGTTCGTACCTGGACAAACATTTATATTTTCTTCCCAACATTAATTTCACATAGCCTTGCCTTGCTGTCACAGCAGGGAGAATCTTAAATTCAGCATAGAAAAACCCTTGATCCTAAAAAATTATACATGGACGATGGTATTCAAAAAAAAAAAAAAAATGGCTATCAAGTTATTCTTTCAAAAATTTTAATTGTCATCATATTAGCCATTTAAAGATTTTAATTACCAAATTAGTTCTTCAAAGATCTTGCAAAGGATTAAAAATGGAGAGAAAAAAATCAATATTTCAAAGTTTGATTTGGTAACCTATTAAGTCTTTGAAGGAAAAAAAAAAAATTAAAATTTCACATATAAATTAGTCTTTGTAGCAGACTATAGTGATAAAAAAATATCTTTGAAAAATTAATTTAGTCATAATTTAAGTATTTAAGGGATTAATTGGGTGAAAAAATCTTTAATAATTAAAGTGATGACAAAAAGAATTTTTAAGGAATAAATTTGGTGACTAAAATTTTAAAAAGACTAATGTAATAATGTATATAGCTGAAAAGGATGAAATCAAAGGTTTTCTGTCCAGTTATATTATAGTTCCTTATTCTTCAAGCCATGCATGCACACATAATACATATGTAACCTTGTGGGCTTAAAATGAACTTAATAATATATTGTTACGTTACGGCATTTGGTTTGAAGAATTTTGACCCTATTGATTATATTTCCTTACACTAGCATTGAATCTTGGATAGTTAGTTTTGCCAATATTGATAACACCAATTTTGTGGTTAAGAGAAGTTTAAAGCAAATATGCTGAATGTCTTAGGTTACTTGACAAGCCTGGTCTGTCACCACCCGTTGATCACTTTATTTTAATTTGCCTGACTGAGACTTGTGATTCATAGATTTAAATTAGGTCCGTAATCGCAATTGTGACCGTAACATAAAGGATTTTTGACTCACTGCAACCATATAGTGATTGCGATTGCAGTTGCATTAGCCGCATTTTCCAACAATTACTTACAGTGTAATGATTTTTTGACTCACCATAACTGCCACTGCAACCACAATTTAAAATCATGCTTGTGATCCACATCTGCTCTGCATATATAAATTCTCTTTTAGCATATGTCTTGAAAGTTTCTTGCACAGTTCACTAAATATGGTGGTATATATTTGAATTTGTAACAGGTGCAAAGGTGTTTTAAGGATGAGACTGTTCTCATCACAACATATGAAGGGAACCACAACCATCCACTCCCACCAGCAGCTAGACCTTTGGCAAGCTCAACATCAGCTGCACTGAACATGTTCCTTTCTGGCTCAATCACAAGTTCACATGCCACCACCACCACCACTCTATCAAACTCATCACCCCTCTTCTCTTCCTCCTCACTATCCCCCATTTCCCCAACTGCTGTGGCCACTTTCTCCCAAAATGCAACATGCCCCACAGTAACACTGGACCTAACCCAGCCCAACAACAACAACAACAACTATCTCCAATTCCAAAGGGCCACCACCACTTCCTCACAAGACCACAGACAACCACTGTTCCCTCTGCCACTGCATGGCCACCCTCAAAATTATTCTGAGGGGTTGCACTTGTTGTCTAAGGTTCCAATTCCAACCATGTTAACCCCAGAGAATAAAAACCTTGCCTTGGTGGATGTTGTCAGTGAGGCTATAACCAAAGATCCTTCTCTCAAGGCAGCACTGTTTTCAGCCATTTCCTCACTCACTGGAGATCCTGATCAGAAGAACATCATCAATAACCACAGCCAGCATAGTAGTAAGAGTAGCAGTGGTTATGACCCTTGTTCTAAGATGCCTGCAATACCACCTCATCAACCTTACACTACTCAGCTGATATAGAGTTAAATATATATTTAGTTGTCAAAATAATAAATCAAATAGCAATGTGGCTTGCTTGCCAGAAGAAGAGGTGAGCATGTATGTTATTTGTGTATGTGTGTGTGAGAGAGAGGTAAGGTTTATGAGAAATCTACGTGAATTCACTCCACGGAAGACATCCATCGTAACACTGGCTTTCGTTAGCCGTTATTTTGTAAAATAAATTAATATTGAACATATATATTGAAGTTTTGGCTCTTGGTCTTGTAATTAATTATTCGCCTCATGTTATATATATACAAGAAAAATAAATATAGCTAGGTTGTACATTCATCCATGTATTGTATAATTGTAAGAATTAAAACTTTTTTTTTTAAATAATATGATTACTTAAAAAAGTCACGTAATTTATTTTATTTGAATTCTTTCATTATTATATATCTATATATATATATATATATATATATTTATTTTCCGGGGAACAATGGGGAATATAAGGCCTCTAAAGAAATTTAAAAAAGATGGTCAAAAAGGATAAAAAATTGAGAGAAGTGCAAGTTTGAGTTGATTAAAATTTAAACAAGTTTTCATAATTTTCTTGTTCAATTTCGGTACACGTATAACTTTACAAGTATCCCATGATGATCAAAAGACATACACTAATTTACTTTGATACCATATTGAAGAAAATTGATAACATAACTAAATCTATATAACGACTACCTTGACGCTTAGAGTTGCACACACTTGATAGTCGATAAAAATAATGGAAAATGATTTTGTATAGTTACAAGGACCTCTATTACATGAGTGACTTAATCTATCATGGGTAATTCAAAACGAAAGTGTAGTTGCAATTCATCAACTAATTAAGTTATATATGATTAAAATAATCTTCATAGTGAATATATTTAATAATTCAATATTTATTCTAAATAATTAATTTCACAAATAAATAATCCAACAAGGTTTTTGGATATGGTACCAAAACAAATATTTAATTATTGTACCAAGTATTACGAATTGATCATATTTTAGACTCAAACTTCGACCTTTCTTCCTTGTTTGGGTCATAACCCAAACTCTATATAGGAATGCAATTGAAGTAATCTTGGTCTTTATGGAAAGCTTAAACATAGTTCTACATTTTTCATGAAGAGAGTTTGATCAAATTTAGCATGGATCATAGAGGAAAGTTGAAGTTGACGTGTTGTTTTGACAACAATGACATAAATGTATTCTTTTGAATATATCTTAGAGTTGTAAATATCGGAATGATATGGGACTGGTTCCATGTTTTCAAGGATAAAATTATCTATAACTTTCATGAGGACACTGGAAGTTAGTTCTGTTTGTAGAAAGCCCGATGGACAAAATACTGAGAGTAGGCCTGGACGAACTTGCTCGACAGGCTTGGGAGGTTGCCTAGCAAGTCCTAGTGCCCGCCTATCGCCAACACATCCTTGTTTTTGAAAATTTTCATGCCTATTAGGCCTCCAATCCTATTGGACATGTCTAGGATCCGAATTTAATGTCTTTTACCCCCTATTGGGCTTCCAAAAAAAAAAAAAAAATCCAAACTCGAATATTTGAAGGAAAAAATTACACATTTAGGATATTCTTTTGACTCCTTTAAGTACTAGAAACGAGGAAAAGCTTGGAAATTATTCTCTCCCATCGAAGATTTTAGAAAGTTACAACAACTCTTGAAGATTCATGGCCTTATCCTCATCTTTCCTTCATAAATTTGTTTTCTTTTCCCTTTTGATGAGTTTTTAATTTTCTCTGGAATAGGTTAGGATGAACTTGATCTAAAGCTATTGTAAATGATTTTCTTTCTGAATCCTTTTTTTGTTATGTTGATTTAGTTATTGAATTTATACTTAATCCTTTTCCACGATTGACGCTAATTAAGAATTAATCCGTAATCTAAGTCTTGCAATTGAGAAATTGAGGTTTAAACTGTTCCAATTCAATAAACATACAATTCTTGAGCCTAGGGATAGGAATAGATTGCATGTTTACGCCTGAATTTCCTTCTCCTAGTGCTTATGAATAATTTAGCTATAATCAGGAATAAAGGGTTTACCAGTTAAGGAATTAGGGAAAAACTGAGCTGGTGAAATTGGTTGTGAATTACATAACTAGAAGAGATTTAGAAGAGAAAAAAAGAGAGGAGATTTTGATGCCTAAGCGCTTTAATTAATTGAGTTTCTAAAATTGTTTACTCTCATTTTTTCATTCTTTCAATTATAAATCAAAAACCCAAAAATTCTAATTTTTTCTTTCTTCTCAAATCAAAAGGGTAATTAATTGGTTGATGAGTTATTAAATCGCATTCTTTGTGCATACGACAGCTCATATTTTATTCCTTTATTACTTGTATGACCAATATATTTGTTGCACTCTTAACAAAGTACTTAGAAGAATTTATATTGTTCAAGTCAACCAATTCCATAGAGTTTTTATCGTTTCCTTTCATGTTCCATTATATCCATTGTTGTGTTACAGATATGAGTCACTTACATTGACAAGATTCAGATACTAAAACTAATGGGGGTTGAATCTAGTAGAAGAGATTAGTCTCCTATAATGTAAATCAAAGAAGAAAAAAATATTTAGAAACTATTTTTTAAGGCAAAATAGGCATGCTAATGCATCACTATGAGGACTGCAATCCCAATCAGGTTGAAACTTAGCCCTCACCTATTATTTACCGTAGAGCTGTCAAAATGGGCCGTGACCCGCGGGCCAACCCGGCCCACCACGGGTTTGGGCCGGCTGGGTTGAAAAAAAATTGTGCCTTCCAATTATTTAAAAAATTTGACCCGGCCCACCTACAACCCGGTCCACCACGGGTCAACCCGTGGTGGGCCGGGTTGGCCCGCGAGTTGCCCACTTATTAAAAAAAAAAAAAAAACTACCCTCCCTCACATACATCACAAGCCTCACTATATCACTTAGGAAATTTTACATTGTCTTAGTTCCCTTGAGGTTGATGATATATTAATTTGAATTTGAAAATGTTAATGAATGTATAATGTTTGATAGATCCAAATTTGTTAGGAGATGTATGATGTTAATGAATATATGAATCTGAATTTAAAAATGTTAATGAATTTGAAAATGTGTTATTTTCGGTGTATTTTGGCAACTTCTGATTGCTATTTTTACATGAAAAAAGAAAATAGAAGCTAATTTTTTTTTAAAAAAAATTGATTTTTCTTTTTTTTTTTTAAAAAAAAATTGATTTTTTATTTATTTTAGGTGAGTCAACTCGTTTACCCACCAACCCGTGGTGGGCTGGGCCAGCATTTTTAAGGCTCACCAAGAAGTGAGCTGGGTTGGGTTGGCCCACCTATTAGATGGGTCGAGGTGGGCCGGGCTGGCCCGTTTTGACAGCTCTAATTTACAGCACACCAGAATATAATACAAATAAATAAAGAAATAGCAACATGGGGGGGACCCTACCCATGGACAACTATTTAAACCTAAAGTTATTTCAAAAGAAATAATCCCACATGAAAGTAGGAATAGTGTCCTACCAAACAAAACTCTATATACTAATACTGTGAGTGACAAGCTTATATGCAAATCGGGTAATTGAGTAATATTATTGTGGGGTGAACAACTTAAAAAATAAACAACAAAAACACTCTTAGAGGTGATCCTTTAAAACATAATCAGAAATTAAAAAATAAAAGGGCACTTAAATGAATTCCTTTGTATTGTTCTGAGTTATTTGAAACCCATGATACATAGAAATTATTTGGAGAATGGATTCCCAGCCACAAGCATCAATCAGAATTGATGAATATTCAAAAGGTAGACATCATTTCTTATATTTAGCAAAACTATGATGTGACTCAATTGTCAATGGCTTAGAAATTTGAATTTGTCGTGAACCATTGTGTTGAAAAATTCATAAGGTCGACGTATATCAATACCGATAAGCTGAATCAAGTGGCAGATGGAATGTCCATGTAACATCCCTATTTTAAAAGTAATTTAATCTTTTACAAATTTGCTAGTCAAGTTACGTTCATAATATGTTTGATAAAAGTTCTGATTGAACATTTGTTTTTATTTTGGTTGAGCATTTCGTCCAAGATGTTCAGGTTAAAGTCCTGTTTCAGTGCCTCATTTCTCTCGAAAAGGGGTGTAACTGTAGATTTGAGTTCATATGTTTTTTTTGATGGATTAGAATCCCAATTCAAGTGGTTACTTGATATATTTAGTTTATACTATTCACAATATATTTTATTTTCGTATGCAACATCAATATGAATCCTTTAATCAAATACTATATGTTTTAATTTGTTTGATATTTGTGTGTGTGTGTGTGAGAGAGAGAGAGTGAGAGAGAGAGAGAGAGAGAGAGAGAGAGATCAATTTAATGACATAGATTTTCAGAGGACCAAAAAATATATATTTAGTTGATAAAATGTAAGGATGTTTTATAATCCTTGCTTGACGTTTTATAAGGATGTAAAGTACTGCAAAATAAATATACAGTTAACTAAACATTTCTCTCTTGAAAGTTATGCTCCCTTATATCTTTTTCTCTGCTTTTCTCCCAATTTAATCCTTGTGAACAAATATCACAAATCTTATTCATAAAATATACCAATCGCCATTTACAAGAGACCCTGAGACAAATTCTCAGGGACTGCTATTATTATTTGCCTTAGTGAATCATGTAGACCTCCATTTTTTTTATTCACAAAGAATTTGGCATAGTAATATCACCAAACTATGACTATGCAGCTTCTGCAAATCCTATACGGAGATTGCCATAGTCAAACACTGTATGATATGCCCCCAAGAAAATACTTCCAAGAACCCTGCACACATATCACTACTGTCATACACTAAAGATAGAGGTTGAAGAGAGAGAGAGAAGCATGCATCTGGCTCATTTCAGCAATGATTTAGGAGCATATATAATTTACATTTTATCAAAGAAAGACATTAACAAGACTAGTATAGATTACCAGAGGGGACCCTGTGGGGGAGGCACATCTATAGCAACAAAACCGCCATAGCAGACAGTTGAACAGCCTTCTTCAACTCGAAGGATATACTGAGAAGGACAAAGGAGAGATTAAATGTCTGAAAGATTATGCAATGGCAATCATGGATTGCAACAATCAAAACCAGCTTTTTTGTGTTTAGTTGTCAAACATTTTTAATGGAAGGGATAGAAGCAAATATGAGAAGTTGGAGAGAGCAAAACAAAATTGAGGTAGGTATTAGATATAAATACATTATGCATGATCACTTTTTCTAGTGCAAAGGCACTGATTTATAAACAACAGAGAATTCATGTTAAACAACAGACCTGTTCTGGAGAGAGGGGAAAGGACTTGTTTCCAATGGTGAATGTAATGTGTGGCATAGTAGCAATCCTATTGCAGTTTATATATGATTGTCCTGGGGGATTTGGGAGCTTCTCACACAGCTTTTTACAGAAGGAAATTGAGACAAAGAAAAATCTTGTGAGTGCTTAATTGGAAACATATTTGAGGCATATCTAACCATTGTAAGTTTGTAAACAACTACCTCATCCACATATTTTAATACTTTTTCCTTTACATTGCTTTGCTTAAGCTGAACTTGAATCCAAAGGACAATCATATTGCAAAAACTACATAAGGGGCTCTCCCTTGTTTGTGACCCATTCCAACTTTGATTATGCACCACTGTTTCAATAACATCACTGCAGGTTAAAGTTAGACTTTTGTTAAGCGAACTGGAACAAAGGAATGTTTCTGTAAAGAATCAAGATTAGGAAAATGAAAAATTGTACTCCGTTGTATAAAATCCATTATTTGAACAGACTCCAATGTCACTGCATATAATGTCAGGATTTAACTGCAGACATGAGACATAAGAAAGTAGGTAAAGGATGGTTAAAATTCAAATAAAGCGGTAGATAATCATTGTGAGTTTAAGTGTAAAATTACAAATGGAACAAACCCCAGCAATCAAGGATTCCCATATTGAATCGCCATAGTTATGGACAATGCTTTTACACTCAAAACTGACATATCCATCTGCTCCAATGGCATGGTTAATTTGAGTCACAACACTCTGCAAACAAAAAAATAGTAAGAAAAAAACCCCAAAGAAAAAGTGAACAAACCAATGTATCAAGATAGGAGAATAATGTTTGAGATCATACAATTGGACCAGCAATTAAAGATGTCCCTGAGTCCACGACTGCAGCACAGCCACCCTCACATAAGCCTGTAAAATTTTTTACATGATTTTCTATTGTGAGTCAGGTCAAAGGTAATTAAGAAAAGTACCAGGCATGGAAATAATGCATGTCAACAGTAAAATTTATGCTGTGTAAAATGAATCAAGAGGACCAGTTGAATTGAAAAGCAAAAAGTTGATGCACAAAACCTTTTAATTCTATACAATGTCTGTGGAAATTTAAATGTCATTTCTGGAAAATGCACCAATATGTAGCCTATTAGTATAATGCAATGTCTAGCAACTTTAATCTCTTCATACATCGTATTCAGTCACAGCTATAAGAAACAATGTAAAAACATTGCAGATTTAAGCATCATGATGAATAGAAATTTAAGAGGACCTGTTGAATTATTTGCAAGTAGAACATCTCCCACATCAATCTGCAGGTGCAAACACCAAAAGTTAATAATGACATGGTTGGTGATAATAGCTATGGATGAAGTTCTAAATATATTATACCTGCCAATAACCTTTTTGAGAAAGTGGAACGTATGTGTGTTCTCCTCTAAAATGCCTGTAGTCAATACCACCAAAGACAATCTCACCCCCCATCTCTTCTGTTGGATCTTGATTTAGCCAAAGAGAGAATATTTTGTGGCATATGAGCCCTTGTTCTAACATATTATACCTGCAGTCGCAAAACTAATCGTTGTATCTAAGACATAAAAAACTTTAGAAATAAAAAGGAAAGTTTGATTATCCTTCTACCCTGTTACCACAAAAATACAATCACACCATTATTCTTGCACTTCTATTCAGATTTAAAATGGAAAAAAGAAGAAACATCAATAAACAGAGAAATAAATTAACAAAGTTCTTGTGTGTACCACACTGGTGTGACTTTTCCAACTGAAGTATCCTGGAATCCGAGTCCAAGTATGCCATCAAATGGAAGTGCTGCAAGTGCCAAAGATCCTTCCCTTGTAATCTCAGCAAATTGCTGGAGGATGGGAAGTAACAAACCATCAGTGCAACCAAAAGAAGCATATATAAAACTCAATCAAAATTCTGACTGAAAACTAACAGAGGTCAAAATACTGACTTGATCTTTGATGATGATATCCCCAACTTGTACATTATCTTGGCTGAAGAATCCAAAAATAGATCCTTGGCCATAAGGGATTTTGCAAGGTATTCCTGCATATTTTCCCAAATGCAACTTTATGTACATTGAAACAAACATATTTATGTTTCTGCATATGAAAACAAATAGAAACACCTAAAAATGAAAGCAATTAATTTAACTTTTCAATTATATGCCATGCTAATCCAAAGTTACCGATTTCTGTATAGGTGCTAGATATCTTCGACCTATACTTGGAATGAAAATAGCAAGCAATCTGCACGTGCCATATAATACATGTTCATTAAAAAAAAAAACCAAAAAGATCAAATGAGTAACCAATTGAATCAGAACCAGATCATTGAATAACTTACAGAGAAAATGCATTTGGAAGATGGGACCCAAAGATTTGAGCTGCCAGTGTCAAACACAACATTGAAGTATTGTGGGGGTGAACCAATACTAATCTCCCCAAAATATTGTGCATCAAGATAATTTTTAAGATATACTGTATCTTCATCACAACAATTTTTATTAACACCCCCAAAATCCCTGTGATGAACAACAGCCTCATTGATTCTTGCAGCTTTAAGACTCTGAAGGTCTAAATTCCTCCTTTTTAGACCAATCCTCATCAACCCCCCATCATTAGAAGTTGCAAAAGTCAACGATCCAAACCAAGCCCAAGCACACACAACAACCAGAAGATACTTGAATCCCATACTTACAACTCATCTGGGTTAACATGTTTGAAAAAGTTCAGCAGAAGCAATATAAAAGCAGCAGATTAATTACAATAATCACACCATCTTTACGGTTTTCAGTTCTGCTAACAATTTCAATAGTTTGACTAAAGTTCATTTAAATGCCTGCTATACAGCTATATACGAAACAGAGATTTCTAAACAAATGCAGAAAATAGACTATTACATGATAATATCATTTGAATTTCAGAAGCAAAACATAAAGAAGTTCAAGGTTCGAAGATTGGACTTAAGCAAATATTAAAATTTTAAAGTCTAAAACCAACGGTAATAACTGATACTAAAAAATAAAGATGAATTTCAAAAAATCAAACCTGATGCAAAGGTGTTTGACTAAAATATGATACTGCAGGTCTTGCAATTTTTTTTACAACTAATATATGCGGAGTAACATGCCCTTCATATATAAAACTAAACTATGATACGGGTCTTGCAAATTTTTTACACCCAATAGCAACTGGGTATGAAGTTTGAACAAATTTACCACTTCCCCGTTCCCTCAAAATCATAGTTACCCTTTAATTTTTATGTTTAAGTTGTTTTTGGTGATGAAAAGGAACAAATTAACCTTACATGGAAACCACTGCGTAGTTTCGCTTAGGATAATAGTATTTCCGCACGGTAATAAGAGTGGAACTAACTTCAGCGGTTTGCAGCATACGATGCAACACGTGCGAACTAGTACGGCCTATTATTTTGGTATATTCCCAGAATCCAGGTCACTTGAGTAGGTACTAGATGTTAATGAATTATGAAGAAGTGTTGGTCGTGTAAACTTCACAGCTTCACGCCCTATCCACAAGGAGCAAATTTAAACCATATTTTTATTTTTATTTTTTGTAATATATTAATTGCAAAGCGTGTAACGCATGGGCATTTTTATAATAATGTTAAATATGTTTTAAATTTTTAAATTTTTTTAAAATTTTTGTTTCAATTTTAAAAGAAAAGTTTAATTGCATTTTTGGTCTCTTCGCAATTATGCGATTTTGGTCCTTCAAGTTTCAATTGCGTAAATTAAGTCCTTCACGATCAAAATTGTGTAAAATTGGTTTCAACAAGTCTTTTGTTAAATATTTTTGCTGATGTAACACTAGATAATGACGTAACTAATATGTTGTATGATACATATATTGACATGGCGTAATTGCTCTTTTAATCCCTCATGATTGCAATACCTGAGGAACAAAAGTGTGATTAAGCCATTTAGCATGTGTCAAACATGTCAATTTCCACATCATCATGTCATCATCCAGTGTCACATCAATAAAATCCATTAAATATTTAACGAAAGACAAATGGCTGGAAGGACTAAAATTGCATAGTTGCAATACCTAAATGACCCAATTCAAACAATTGAAACTTGAGGAACCAAAATCCCACAATTACGATACCTCATAGAGCAACATGCAATTAAGCAAAAAAAAAAATTAATTCAATTTTATTTTTCATTAATTCGACACATGTTATATTAGTTCTTATTTTTGTCTAAGGTTAAGTGATGATTTAGCTAAAAATTGGCCACATCATCAATGTTTATGTGTCAATTTAATCTTGTGTGGCAACTATATGCAACAATTTTCATTTTTTAATTTATAGTAATAATTAATTTATACACGATATATACTAGAGGATAAGAATGAGGAGTGAAAACCCCAAAAAACCAAGTTTGGTCTTGTTTTAAATTTCTAAGGCCGGTAGAATGTGTGATGAGTGTCTACAACACGTCAATTTTTTTGTGCTATAAGCAAGGTATCCCCATAGTCGAAAACCATGAAACTAATCTCCCAAGGCGTAGAGATTACTGAAGTGGATTTTACCTCTCCTAATAAAGTCTTCTCCATATGCATGGCCAGAAAACTGAACCCCTGTTAACATGCTCAAGGAACTCAGTTATCTACCAACTGTGCTGGACCTTGTTGGTACAACACGTCAAGGTGAAGTTTTGAATATTAGAAATAAACCATGAGAAGGCCCTTGTTAGGACCAAACTATTATATTATTTGGTTGGAGATGAGAAAACCCTTAGTAGGACCCAACTATTGTTGTTATTGTTACCTTATCTTAAGAATTTAGTATCTTATGACAAACTATCTTATCTTATCTAAAGGATTAAGTATTTTATCTTAGTTTAGGAGAATGATATGGAAATCAAGAAATGAGAAGAAAGTAATCAGGGATGTGATTTTAATGCATAAAATGAGTTGTGAAGATCACCGAATTAGACTTAGTGGTCTTCATAAAAAATGTAGCACTAGATGTTAGTTAACCAAAAAACTAATGACTTTGGTGTCACTCAAAAATAATGTCTAGAACTCAAGATATGATCAAATTGGTGAGCAAAGGTCGAGTTGTCAGGATTATGCGATAAGTTTGTGTTCTTCTTAATTTTAGGCATAGTAGATGATAAAACCAGATCTGAGATCAACATAGAAGTTGTAGATAATTGTCTTAGCTTTCAAATAAGATAAGGATAAACTTGATTGATATAATATAACTCCAAATATAGCGTTTACACTCTACAGAGGTCATAGGAGTGTAAGAGGAAATGAAGGAGGTAGTACCCTAAGAACTTAAGAAATGATATACGAACCATAGATGTTAATAGATAATTATTATAATAGGAAAATGGTATAGAAATAGGATGGATTGAATAGTGTATTGCTTAGTTGAATGTGCATAAGGATGGTTGTGATTGAATTATGTTTGGGAAATTTGTTCCATTTGACAATGAACTTGATTAATGTATATTGAGATGAGTATGATATGTGATGCATTGTACCTTGTGTGTGATGAGATGCCATGGCACAAATGTAGTGTTATGAGAAGTATGAGAACCTAGCCTATGAGAGGTAGGACCCTCCATGTGATATATGTATGTATGTAAGACCATGTGCATCTTGTATTGACCATGCATCATGAACATGAATATGTTTTCGAAAGTTGTTGTTGAGTTTAATTGGGGATGCCATGAATGAGTTGAAGTATGACCCTGGCCTTGGGGTGTTATTCAGTTTGGAATCTCAGTGTGGCTCATACCGATCTCATGGGTTGGAGTATCCTTGTAATGCTAGGTAACCCTGATGCGCTACTGGCAGTCTCATATTGGTTGAGAGTGTTAGTGTGGATCAAATGGATTCGTCGACTGCATGTACTCGCGAGCATCTTTCACAAGTGTTTTTAACTGGTACCACATGCATATGAGAATAGAAGAAGGAAAGACGTTGCATTGTATATGTGCATTATTGTGAGCGTGTGTGATTGGTGTGGTTTAGTGATGTGTGTGCCATGTGTGCATTGTGTTCTACTTGTATGAAGTGTGAATGATTCTATTCAAAGTTGTGATATGTTGTTTATATCTAAAATTGTCTTCATGAATTGTAATGCGATTGATGTGACAATCAAGAATAAGGGTATGAGTTGTATTTAGAATGATGATGTGTGAGTCCTAATCAGGGAGAGTATAGATGTAAGGATGTTTGTTATTAATTAAGGATAGAATCATGTAAGGTGAAAGGTTGGGAATATCATAGAATAATAGTAACCCTATACTTGATTTTGGTAGACAACTCTGTTGAAGCAGAACTCCTTCTGAAGCTTAAGGTTTAATGACAACAAACTTCCAAGAAGCAAATTATAAGTTATCTAGACTTAGCTACTAATGGTTTGCTTTGAGATGTGTTTAATAAGATGAGACTTGTCTAAGAAGCATGAAGAAAGGTATGAAGCATCAACTTGTAGAATGCCAGCCTTCCAAACATAGATTCAACCATATCAGAAGCATGACTACTAGAAGAAGAGTTGACCAAAAGCATGAAAGACAATCATGTTTTCCATATCAAAGTGCAGATATCAGAAGCTGTATGATCAGAAGCATGGTTTAGAAGAATCTTTAGTCAAGTGTAGATATCAGAAACTACATATGGCTTGAGTACCATAAGAAGATGCACTACTGAGCAGAAGAATGAAGATAGAGGAGTTTACATTGTTCAGAAGCACACACCAGAAGCAAAATATACAGAAGTCATGCACCAGTGCTTAGAAGCACTAAACTAGATGCAGCAAGCTTTGGAGAAGATTTGCAAGTAGTGTTCAGAAGCATAAACTTGCAGAGGTCATCAAGTCCTCATCAGAACAAAGCAACAAAAAGACAAGAAGATTGATGCACAAAGCATTGTAGTAACCAAAAACATCTCCAAAAGACATCATGCAGTAATCAATCTTCAGAAGACATCTCGTGACAAGCTTAAGATGATTTCATGAGGCAACCACTAAGACATAATAAAAGCACTAATGACCATATTTCAAATTTGAATTATTCAAGCTATTAACAATGGATAATAGTAAAGTGTTTTGGCTAAGGAATACTCTATTGAAATTTGGGGTATTCTTCTTGAGAGACTCAACTCTTCCGACCTTACCTTCACTTGTTGGTTTCTATTCCTTGCAATGAGCTCCTTCAAATGAAAATCCTTAAATAAACCTTGCAGTTAGCCATTTATGACTGTTGAAGGGATTTTCAAATAGTTTCAAATGCCATATCAATTGTCCCTTTCATACAATTGTTTTTGACTGCTTTTTCCCTTATTAACCTGCAACTTCTAAATAATATTCTGCTGCATTTTCTGCTCTCTCCACTTGTAGAACTAGCATAATTCAAAATTTGAATTGTATCTATTGGTTGATAATTGTTGTATTTACTTATATTACAATCATAAATCCCAGCAATTATCTTTCTCTTGCTTATTGCAATGTTTTGTCCTCCTTTTTAGCTAGAATTGTTTATGTTTAGGAATTAACTATACATAGATTAATTGTAGGGATTTTTAATTAGCTTTACAATTATTTTGTAGGAACTTAGAAACACCTTGGAAGAAGAGCATGGAAGAAATTTTGAAGTCTTGGACGTGCTTGTTGTAACAACTCAATTTTGACCTTTTAGGAATTTGGTTTGTTTGATATATTTTAAGGAAATTAATTATTTCTTAAAATATAATTGATTGATTTCTAAGGAACTTGACACGCAAGTAAATTGCGGTTAATTCCTTATGTGTTCGATTTTGGGACTTTTAGTCCTTTTATCACGAAGTTTATTTCATGATATGTGATTTAATATTGTAAGTACTGATTGGACTTTATTTGATTGAAATTATTTAAATTAGTGATTTTAGTGTGATGTTGGAATCTAATTAAATTAGCATGTTGATGTTAGTTATTTTTGTGAATTTAATTATTTGATTAAGTATTTATTGAAATGTTTTATATAATTATGGTCCTAGAGATAATAGAATAGTTAAATTGGGCCTAGGAATGAGAAAACAAAAATCTGTCAGGGGTTGTATATAGCAGTACATGGGGTGCAGCCTGTAAAAATGGCCTGATGCAAATTGGGGTCAAAGAGCAAATCTGGGGTACAAACAGTAACAGCATGGGCTGTCACATGTTTTTGGCCCATTTGACATAAATCAGAATTTGGGCAATTACTTAAGGCACCCCATTTTTGCTTGGTGCACCCCTAAGACTTATAAAGTTCCCATCTTACCCTTCTCTCCATGTTCACTCTCTTCTTCTCTCCATCTTCCTCTTCACCGCATCGCACCTTCTCACCGTCGCCACTAATCCTTTCACTTGCTTCTCTGCGTCTCCGGCACAACCTTTTCACCCTTCGAATACAAGATTCAAAGTTATGGTTTGATTATTACGGATTGTACAATCTGTAACACATTTGTATTACGGATTGTGCAATCCGTAATACATTTTTATGCATTACGGATTGCTCAATCCGTAATGTATAAAAATGTATTACGGATTGCACAATCCGTAACACATTTGTATTACGGATTGTTCAATCCGTAATACATTTTTATACATTACGGATTGAGTAATCCGTAATGCATAAAAATATATTACGGATTGTATAATCTGTAACACATTTGTATTACGAATTGTACAATCCGTAATACATTTTTATTACGGATTGTACAATTCGTAATACATTTTTATGCATTACGGATTGCTCAATCCGTAATGCATATAAATGTATTACGGATTGAACAATCCGTAATACAAATGTATTACGGATTGTTCAATCTGTAATAATCAAACCATAACTTTTAATCTTGTATTCGAAGGGTGAAAAGATTGTGCCGGGATGCAGAGAAGCAAGTAAATGGATTAGTAGCGACGGTGAGAAGGTACGATGCGGTGAAGAGGAAGATGGAGAGAAGAAGAGTGAACGTGGGGAGAAGGGTAAGATGGGAACTATATAAGTCTTGGGGGTGTACCAAGCAAAAAATGGGATGCCTTAAGTAATTGCCCAGAATTTGTTTTTAACAAAAAAAGACCTAAAATAGAGACATGAAATGGTCACTTCATCTCCTTCCACACTTTTCATCATTTGGTTAAGCCACATTTTTCTACAAGCAAGGTGACCCCTATTGGCTTCCCTTGCCACTCCCGCATGCAACTTCAGCCAACTCAAGCTTCTAGGACCTTCCCCTTCACCTATAAATACAACACCATGATAAGATCATTTCACACCAAAACCACAAAGCCTTCTAGAAGCTATTATGTCATTCCTCTTTTTAATATTCCCATAAACAATGTTTATTTGTTAGGACTAGTATTTTTAATAAAAATATATAGTTCAAACAAAAACAATTTCTTGCACATTTAAATAATTTTTCTAAAAACAGATTAAGTTAATCTAAGCATGCAATTAATAGTGTTTGTTGTTTTTCTGTGCATCAGTATTACATGGATAAAACCATGATATCAAAACACCTTAAGGAAACAATCTTCAATTAAAAAATAGCATGATTCTGCCAGTGGATTTGGTATAATGGAAATGACTTCAAAGTAAGATTTTTTTTAATAAAAAAGTCAATCAATAGTGCAAAGCACCAATAGTTTAACTTTCCTTTTCTTTTTAATTTATTCTTTATATCGAATCCGTGCCATTTTATTTCTTCTCCATTTGTTATGCTATTGTCAGCCAGCATATTTGATAGAGGACTAGAATGGTACATGAAGAGCTTAAAGTGGAGCCAAATCTTAGAATAGAAGTTTATGTAATTTGGGCCTAAATTGGGCTTTTGTTGAGCTTTTTATGTTTTTAATGATGTTTATTTTTAATTTGGGACTTTTTAGTTGTTTGGGCTTTTAGTAATGGGTCTTGGTAAGCCTTTTAGGTTCATATTATAAATAGGCCAAATGTTAACTTTGTAAGGAGTTTTGACTCTCATTTGGAATGAAGCTTTGATGCTTTTGTGAGAGGAAACTCTCTAGGTTCTTAGGAACTACCCTTGATTCTTATCTTTGAATTTCCATATTTAAAGTGGCGAATCCTCCTCAACTTATCAATCCCTAGGGATTGTGGCGTTGTTCTTTCCATTTCTTGTCTTTCCGCTTTATATTTTCTTCACCTTTTGAGTTTCCGTAATTTCCGTTGATGCTGAATTTGAGATCCGGAAAGGGGTTTTCATCATTTGGTATCAGAGCTCAAAACCACAGGAAGCGTGGTGGGCCCATAACCCACAGGTCCCTGGATCGAAACCAGGCTCTGATACCAAATGATGAAAACCCCTTTCCGGATCTCAAATTCAGCATCAACGAAAATTACGGAAACTCAAAAGGTGAAGAAAATATAAAGCGGAAAGACAAGAAATGGAAAGAACAACGCCATAATCCCTAGGGATTGATAAGTTGAGGAGGATTCGCCACTTTGAATATGGAAATTCAAAGATAAGAATCAAGGGTAGTTCCTAAGAACCTAGAGAGTTTCCTCTCACAAAAGCATCAAAGCTTCATTCCAAATGAGAGTCAAAACTCCTTACAAAGTTAACATTTGGCCTATTTATAATATGAACCTAAAAGGCTTACCAAGACCCATTACTAAAAGCCCAAACAACTAAAAAGGCCCAAATTAAAAATAAACATCATTAAAAACATAAAAAGCTCAACAAAAGCCCAATTTAGGCCCAAATTACATAAACTTCTATTCTAAGATTTGGCTCCACTTTAAGCTCTTCATGTACCATTCTAGTCCTCTATCATTCCCTCCTTCTTGAAGGAAATTCGACCTCGAATTTAGAGCCAAGGTACCTACATCATAAAAACAACACAAAACAACATGTTTTAGTTTTGAGAAAATATTAAAAAAGAAAATCCTATTTCTATTGAGACTTGGATTCCTTAAAAAGGAAAATCTCTTATTATCTATGTGCTTATATATCAATCCTCCCGGATCAAATACAAGCCTAAAGAAACCATCAATTAACACTAAAATGAAATGCTTAATCACAAATTTCAAAGACAAGTCAATCCAATGAAAATTATGAGCAAACAATGACATTTTCAAACCAAGAATGGAAAAATTAGATTTATCCATTTTATGCACAATCCATCTATCAAGACACTTGAGTGTACCATACATTACTAAACTCTCACTATGAGTTGCTCCAATTAATGAATCATGAAATGAACATTTAGGCACACAAAATGCAGCATCTTTAAACCTATGCTCTTTATGCCTATAGAAATCATCATTTTCAATTTTCCCATAAACAACAACACACATAGAGGAAGACTCAACATGATCATACAAGTCCAAATAATGTGCATTAATATCAAATTTCAAGAACTTGGCACCATCACCTAAAACAATATCATGCATACCAAAAGCAACATTCAATTCACAAACATTTTGGGTTAACACATGGCACACATCAATTAAATCACAAGGTTTAGAGATGGTGTAAGTCAAAATTTTCTTCTCTCTATGGTTGCATTGGTCCTCATATGTCTCCACTTCTTCTCCAAATTGTCTTGCCCATTGATCCTTGATGTACAATTCTTCTCTAGGCATCAAAACAAAAGAATTATGGTAAGGTGCACAATCAAATTTACAAGAAGAATTAAATTCACAATCCAATTTAGGAGAAGGAATTAGAGTTTTGCACTCCCCCTTTGAGGACTCCTTTTCAATTTCTTTCACAAGAGAGACATCACTTTCAAACAAAGTTTTGCATTCATCCTTTTGAAGCTCTTCAAATTCCTTGAGCAAAGAATCATCACAAACAAGGAAAGGATTAGAATGAAAACAAGAACAATCATATTCCTCTTTATCTTTTGCTCTCTCTTTTTCACTCTCTTTTTCAGTTATTTTCTTTTCTCTCATCTCTTTTTCTTTTAACTCATTTTCTTTTGCTCTCATCTCTTTCTCTTTTATTTCTTTTTCTTTCACCTCTTTTCTCTCTTGTTCTATTTTCTTTCTCAACTTAATTTGATCCTCACTTGCTTCCTTAGGTGAAAGTGATGCAAGTTTTACCTTATGTCCTTCATGTGTAAAAGAAATCTTGTGGGTCTTTCCATGGTGCTTCACATTTCTTTCAATTTGCCAAGGTTTACCTAACAAGATATGACATGTTTCTATGGGAGCTACATCACACAACACAACATCTTTATATGTTCCAATGGTAAAGGGCACCAACACTTGTTGGTCTACAACCAACTCACCTTCACATGGCAATTTCAAGCAATAAGGTGTAGGGTGTGGGGTGGTTTGAAAATTAAGTTTGCTAACCAACCTAGTGCTAGCCACATTAATACAACTATCCCCATCAATAATCAAAGAACACACATTCCCTAGAACCAAGCATCTAGTATGAAATATGTTCTCCTTTTCAATTTCATCCCTACCCTCACATTGAATTCCCAACAACCTCTTACACATCATTAATTCTCTATCTAGAGGTTTGGTACCACATGCACTATGATTATCACTAGAGATATTAGATGAACAAGTATAAGATAATTCACTCGTGACAACTTCATTTTCCTTCAAGACCTTGGTTTTCATGTTTGGACAATGCAATGCAATATGGCCTTTACCCAAGCATTTAAAACATTTAATTGTACCACTCTTAGAAGTAGAAGTGCTAGGGTTAGGAACATGTTTACCACTTGGAGAATTTGAAGCTTGTTGCTTAGGTGAGGAAGATCCCTCTTTCTTGGACTTGTCCTTACCACTAGAAGAGTCATAGTGATAGGTCTTCTTGTAGGAATGCTTCCTCTCAAGTTGTCTCTCCACTTTGTTGGCTTGGTGCACTAGATCCTCCAAGCTCTCATAGTGTTGTAACTTCACTATGTATTGAATGTCTCTATTAAGCCCACGTAAGAACCTTGCCATGGCGGTTTTAGGTTCTTGTGCATTGGCTCTCCTCATAGTCATTTTCATCTCTTTGTAGTATTCATCAACACTCTTGCTACCTTGTGTGAGACTTTGTAGCTTATCATAAGCATCTCTCTCATAGGAAGGTGGTAAGAATGTCTTCCTCATCAAATCCTTCATTTCTTGCCAAGTTGCTATCTTAGGCATCCTTATCCTCTCTCTTCCATCCTCCTTATACTTCCACCATGCAAGTGCACTCCCTACAAACTTCAAGGTAACCTTCCTAATTTTCTTCTCCTCACTATAGTCATGGCATGAAAAGACTTGGTCAACTTTCATCTCCTACTCAATGTATGCTTCCGGATCATTCTTCCCTTGAAAACTAGGAATTTTAAGTTTCTCCTCTTCCATACTATCCTTTATTTTATTTTCTCCCTCATTATCTCCTCCATGTCTCCTAAGCCTCCTTTCTCCTTCATCTTCCCCATAACCTCCATCAATTCTATGGTAAGAAGAACAATACATTCCTACACAAAAATGATTAGCACAAATAATAGAAATATGGACCTCACCACTCACTAAGTGTTTCACTCAAATACACTCGTGTTTCTCTCTTTTGAAGGCTTTTTCTATAATGTGCACACTTGCCTTTTTCCACTCAAACTCCTCTTTAGTCCTTAAGAAGCACTCTCAATCACAAATCAAGAATTTGTATTCAAAGTGAAAGATTTAACAAATCCAAACTCAACTCAAGAGTCCAAAACAAGAAAACTCTAAGACAAAACCAAAGAAATTTAGAAGACAAGCAATAAAAGCTAAAAGAAATGAAAGGGACAACTCAAAATAGAATGTCAAGCAAAGACATGACTAGAAGACACAAGAAAAGAGCAACACAAAACTAAGAAACTCAATTTTTCAACATGTGAAGAACTAGTGTATTCAAGAGAGCTAAAATGGCATAAAAGTGTATGAAAAAGAAAGAATTAAGCAAAGGTGTAGAAGGACTTCTTATAGGGCAGATTTTTTTCTTTCCAATGGTATAATTTTTTTTTTTGAATTTTTTTTACACTTTGGCCCCCAAACTTTTCATAATTGCACTTGGGCCCCTAAACTTTTTCTTTTTGCACTTTTGCCCCAATATTTTCTTTTTTTATCTTTAAGTCCTTTTCTTTTGCTAATAAGTCCTCAAACTTTTTAATATTTACGAAAAACACCCAAACTCACTTAATTCAAATTTTTATAGATCAAACACAAGGGTTTTGCCAAAGACTCTCAAGAACACACATGAACACTATGAATGTTCTTCCCCAAATTCAAATCTCAGAATTTCAATGTGCAGATTTGGACTCAAATTAAACACAACACAATCCAAAAAATATGGATCAAAACAATAAAAATCACAAATCAAATGAACAGTACCGAAACATGAACAATACCGCGATATGAACAGTGCCACGATCGGGATGAACAGTATCGCGCCGGTGAACAGTGCAACGATTAGCAGTACGCGCGGTGGACAGGGCCGGTGAACAGTGCTCCGCGTCGATGAACAGTGGTCGCGATGAACAATACCGCCAACAGAACCGATGAACAGTAACACCGGTGATGAACAGTGCCGACGCCGCGATGAACAATGCGCGCCACCGATGAACAGTACGAAAATGATGCCAAATCTAGCTCTGATTACCAAATGATGAAAACCCCTTTCCGGATCTCAAATTCAGCATCAACGGAATTTATGGAAACTCAAAAGGTGAAGAAAATATAAAGCGGAAAGACAAGAAATGGAAAGAACAACGCCACAATCCCTAGGGATTGATAAGTTGAGGAGGATTCGCCACTTTAAATATGGAAATTCAAAGATAAGAATCAAGGGTAGTTCCTAAGAACCTAGAGAGTTTCCTCTCACAAAAGCATCAAAGCTTCATTCCAAATGAGAGTCAAAACTCCTTACAAAGTTAACATTTGGCCTATTTATAATATGAACCTAAAAGGCTTACCAAGACCCATTACTAAAGCCCAAACAACTAAAAAGTCCCAAATTAAAAATAAACATCATTAAAAACATAAAAAGCTCAACAAAAGCCCAATTTAGGCCCAAATTACATAAACTTCTATTCTAAGATTTGGCTCCACTTTAAGCTCTTCATGTACCATTCTAGTCCTCTATCAATATTTGAGAAGATACATACCTGAATGATAGAGAACCATATATTGCAGCTCTTATAAGACTAGAAGCATCTTGTTATTGACAAGTCCAGTAATTAAAATTGAACTCTTCCGTTCATGACCATGATAAAACTGGTTCAGAATAAAAAGGATAAATTGGAAAAAGTAATCAAGACAAACCTCAAATTCTAGCTCAATATCAGATTGATAAATGAACTAAGTAAGAGATGATTTACACAGAAATTGAGAAAAACATAAAGTATGCTTCCTAGGTATTCTAGAGATCCGGACTCTCCTGCTGCTGCAATTTCAAACCCAAATCTTCTAATTATACAAGTCCCCCTTTATTATAATTTACTATCTTGTGGACAATTACAATCTCTCTTACAGTCTTCTGGACTGTTACAACTCTGCCTCTCTCCTATTGATTCCTTCCCATCACTATCTCAATTAATTATCTACCAGACAATCAATCTTATTATTAATAACTCCATGTAGCTCTAGTATTTTGTTACTACTCTTCCTCTTCCTATTTAAAACATTTTTAATGGGTGGTTTAGTTTACTTAAAATACTCCTCCCCCAACCAAAGTTTCACCTTGTCCTCAAGTTGAAAATAAGTTGTCTTGAATGGTGGCATCTGATTCGCATGAATTTTCACAACCCAGAAGATCTTTCCAGGCAATCAACACTTCATCAACCCCTCTTGGGTTCTCACCAATATCCAAAACTGCTGTTGGCTGAACCTGTAACTCCAATTCACCAGATAAACAGGTGCCAGGGGTTGAGAACAACGTTGTGGTGAGATGGTCCTTTTTACTAAGGACACATGGAACATGGTGATTTTGTCTGCAAATTTCAGAAGATACATACCTGAATGATGGAATACCATCTATTGTATATTTACAGCATTTGACACAGATATGTCATCAAGCTCTTAAAAGAATTGAAAGATTTTGTGAGTAACAAGTCCAATGGCTAAAACTTAACTCTTCTATTGATAAGTTCTAATAAATCCATCTCATCATTGTTCAGCACACAACCATTTTATAATGAAATAATGGATTATGGATACAACTTCAATACCACCTTTCATTTGAACTTAATTTACATGTTGTTTTGATTTCATTATCTATCCGTATTGCAAATTATGTTAGTGATAACTCTCTTAATTTATTTATTTCCTTTGGATATATTTTATAGGAAATTGCTACTTTTTAAGTTTTCTCATTTTAATTCTCCTTTTATGCTTTCTGATACTTAGCACTTTGCCGGTACCTCTATGCTTTAGGTTTCAACAACTGATTATACATGCCAAAGATTTGCTTCTATTTCCTGACTATTTTCTGCTTTCAATATATGCCCCTTCATGTTAATTTAGTTTCTTAGAGGCTGACAGCAGAGAAAAGCTTGGCACCATAGGAATTTGTGGGGTAGCAGACTTAATATGAGTGGAGAAGATTGAACTTAGGATTATGATAAAAGGATGGATGATGAAGCTCATGTTTCTTTCTGATCAGAGGAAATCAATGGGAAGGTACCCTTTGCGAAAGAAAAGGAGATACAGAACAAAGAAAAGGGAGTATGATGGATGCGGATCATATGAAAGAAACAAGAAATAAGTAACTCAAAAGTGAGGGCACTTAATTAGTATGTTAAGCTAAATGACCTTCGTTGTGCAAAAAGGTGTGTGATGTGAGGCTTCATTTGCTGTATGGCTGAAAATCAATGACTTGCTGAAGTTACACTTTGTTCAGAACTGTGGAGAATCTTCTGACAGTAACATTTTTAAGTTATAGAGGATGATGAGAGTGTCTTGGCAATGTATAAACCCCTGACTTCAAGGAGGAAGAGTCAATCAAATTAAAGAAACCGGTAATGAAGGAGCTTTTTTCACGACCCTCATTCCTTTCATTATCAAGCTTGTTTATTTAAAATAAATCTAAAGGACCTTCTGAAGAACCCTGAAAGTGCTGGAAAAGGCCTGATATATGCTGCAACAAATGCAACCAGCTTGGTCATATTGCAAAAATTTTCAAGAACAAAAGGCAACCTCAAACTGAAGTTCAAGTGGCTGATCAACAACAGGAGGAGGAGGAGGGGCAGTTATTTGCAGCAACCTGTTTTGCCATCAACAACAATGGTGAAAGTTGGTTGATTGACAATGGATGTACACATCATATGACCTATGATGAGGAGTTGTTTAAGGCGATAGACAGAACAACCATTTCAAAAGTCAAAATAGGCAATGGAGAATGCATAATTGTTAAAGGAAAAGGCACTATTGCAACAAAAAGTTGCTTAGGTACTAAAATCATTACCGATGTGCTTTATGTACCTGAAATTAATCAAAACTTGTTGAGTGTTGGCCCGCTACATGAAAAGGGCTACAAAGTATTGTTTGAAGACAAAATGTGTCTAACTCAAGATGCAAAAAGGACAAGATTTGTGTTAAGGTCAAAATGAAGGGAAAAAGCTTCTCTTTGGATCTTATGGAAGAGGTGCAGGATGCTATTTCAAGTCCAATTAATGTCATTGAGCTTTAGCATAAGAGATTGGGTCATTTTAACCATGCTTCACTGATGTACATGAAAAAACTAAATATTGTGGAACACTTACCATCATTAGAAGACCAAGTAAGCAGATGTAGTGCATGCCAGTATGGGAAGCAATCGAGGTTGCCATTTCCACAATCAAAATGGAGAGCATCACAGAAGCTGCAATTGATTCATACAAACCTTTGGAGGACCACAACCTGAATTATCTTTAAAGGGAAGTTGATATTACATTGCCTAATTTATTGATGATTTTGCTAGAATGTGCTGGATTTATTTCTTGAGATTCAAATTTGAAGTTGCAGGAATATTTTAGAGGTTTAAAGCTTGGATTGAAAATCAGTCTGATTGTAAAATTCCGTTTTTAAGGTTTGAAAATGGGAAAAAAATATGTATAAGATCAATTTAATTCTTTCAATGAAAAGGCTGGGATTGAGAACTAGCTTTCTACCTCTTACACTCCACAACAAAATGGAGTGAGTGAGCTGAAGAATAGAACAATAATGGAGACGGCTAGATTTATGATGCATGAGAAAAGACTTCCAAAGAAATTATGAGCTGAAGCTGCTAATATAGCCGTGTTTCTATTAAACAGGCTTCCTACAAAGGCAGTGCAAGGGAAAACTCCTTTTGAAGCATGTTATGGCCATATACCTTTTGTTCAAAACTTCAATGTTTTTGGCTGTATTTATTTTACTTATGTGCCAAAGGTGAAAAGAGATAAGTTAGATAAAAAGGTAGATGCAGGAATCTTTATTGGCTATGGCGCAACTTCTAAGGCTTATAGAGTCTTACAACCACAAACTGGTAAGATCTAAATGATTCGCTATGTATTATGGATCAGCAAAGAGTTTTAACCATAGGCATCATCAGAGTTTTGTCAATAAGTGTCATCAAAGAGTTTTATAATAGACTAACAAATTTTTGATTTCAAATTACGATCTCAGTACAAGGCAAAATTTATATGAAGGAGTCAAGTGTAATACGAGGAAGGAGAAAACGTAAAAGAAAACAATTTGGTTGAGCTGGCTTTCATTGCCTTTTTTTCTTCTTCTCTTTTTTGCTTTTTGGAGGTTTGAAGTGTATATTTAAACTCTAATTCCATAAGTTTGATTTAGTTATTAGGGACCTAGGTTGGTGTTATAGTGTTGAAATAACTCTGTTATGGCTAATTGACGATTCATGATTCAACTTTTACTGGGACACACATAATTGGTGGTGGACTTGTCACATAATTTTGAACAAATATAAAAAAAAAGGAGCAGGATAGTTTGTGACTTTCTAAGACAAGGTAAGAAGAAATCTTATATTTATACATTATGATTTAGGGTAAATGACTATTTTGATGCTTGAATATGTGAACCGATGACAATTTAGTCCTTGAAAAAACAAAAATTCTAATTTAGTCCCTGAATATGTAAAAAGTGCGACAATTAAACCTTGCATATAACTTAATGACAAATTGATCCTTGAAGTTTACAACTTTATGTCAAATTGCTCCTCGAAAAAATACAACTTAATGACAAATTGGACCTTGAACATTACATCTTAATGAAAAAATGGTTCCACAAACTTAATGACAGGACATAATTGTTGCAGTACTTTTTACACATTCAGGTACTAAATCAGAATTTTTATTTTTTAGGGACTAAATTGTCACCGATTTACACATGTAGGGACAAAAATGGTCACTTACCCCTATTATTAATAAATGATGATGATAATAATAATAATAATAATAATAGGGGCGGCTGCAAACTGGTCATCAAAATAGACAAATAGAATATTTACTCCCATCCAGCTACAACTACGCTTGTTGAACACGAGTTTGAATGCCTCAAATGATTCTTCTGCTCAGTTTATAACAGATATACCAGACCATATCATACAATATAAGATGTACACCTTGCAAATAAGAAAATGATACGATGGACTAATTAATCAAAATCTTTACAAGAGAAATTACTTCTATACTAACAAAAAGTATCTTGTACAACCCATTCCCTCCTATGACGCCAAGAAAGGGGGAATAAAGACAATAAAAGAATTTAGTGATTGCCACATCATGCCAATATTTTCATTCACAAAAAAACATGATATTTATCGTTGTTAATCTTATTTTGACTGACATAGACCAAGCTGAAGAGTTGTTTGAGGTATTCAAACTCATCTAACAGTCCCCATTTTTTCTTGTCAAGGGAAAATGTCCTTTTGCCCGTGCAGTAGCAGGTGGGTGGGAGGAAATATTTAATTCTATTTAATGACCCGCATGGAGTCTATGGAGCCACAAAAATGAATATTTGCACGTTGAATCTGTTGGACATATGTGTATGTCAGTATTTGTATAGTGTTATCTTTGTTATGGGATCGAGTCAAACCACATGTCTGCACTGTGATTGGTTGCATCCCTATTTTCCAAGACAGTTACACCGAGATTTCTTTTTTTGGTTCACACTATAAGTTTAATTTATATATATTGTTACATATTATATAAATTGTATGTTCAGTTGTTGGCTATAAAGATAAAACACAATTATTGTGTCAATGACTGCTTTACTGTGAGTCGGTGATCTTCGTCAACTGATCATTTTTGTCCAAAGAGAAGAAAAAAAAAAGAAAACAAAGAAAACAGCCGAGGCTTAATTTCAAATTGTTGTATATATCCAGTTTGTTTTATAAACTCCATGATTTTTCCACTCCGTTTCTAACTTAATTTCTTTTTCTTTCCAATTACCTTGTGGCTCATACATATTCCAGTGTGAAGACAAAGAAAGATCCATTCTGCACTTTATGTTGGAAATTGAATATGTTGTATTTCTTTCTCTCGATTATTTCTTTGTGTGCTGTTTTTCTTTGTCTCTACGTTATTTCCAAACAGAAGAGTGTAGAGGAAAACCCCATTTCAGACTGCGACACTCCTCAAATAATAAAGTATGATGTTTTTGTTAGCTTCAGGGGCGAGGACATCCGCGATGGGTTTCTTAGCCATCTGCTAGACACTTTTCAAAGGAAGAAAATAAATGCCTTTGTAGATGATAAACTTGAGAGGGGAGATGAAATATGGTCATCACTTGTTGGAGCAATTGAAGGATCATTCATCTCGTTGGTCATATTCTCACAAGACTATGCTTCTTCTCGTTGGTGTTTGGAAGAACTTATGAAAATACTTGAATGCAGAGAGAAATACAAACAGATTGTAATACCTGTTTTCTACCATGTAGAGCCCAAAAATGTACGACATCAACTGGGGAGTTACAAAGACTCTTTTTCTAAGCATAGAAGAGAACATAAGACCAAGGTACAACTCTGGAGACTTGCCTTGAATAAATCTGCTGCTTTATCAGGAATTGAGTCATCAAAATTTCAGTAAGCTATTTCTTCCTCATAACTGTTCAATATCTAGTTGCTTATAGCTTATATGCATATTATCATAACGTGGTTGGTTAAATGGAAAAATGATGCAACCTTAATTTTTTAAATTGTTCTCAGCAAAACTCGGCTGATATAATTTTAGCCTACGCCACTATGCTAGAACTCTGATAGCACCAAACATGCTTTGTTGGTCCATTGAATTTAGTGTTTAAATTACAACCAAGTAATACATTTAAATATATTCAATTTCTAAAAGATATTTTTTTAAAAGATTTTTTTAAAAGATTTCTAGATACATCTAACAAAACCCTTGTATTTATTTTTCACTACTGTCTGTTAAGGAATTAATCCCCACTAAGAAGGAAGGAAAAAAAAAGAAGGAAAATAATCCTCACCCCCCAACAAACTTCCAAATAATTGAGTTAATATTAACAGCATTGATTTTAATGCAAACCTTCTGTGTGTGTGCGTGTTTGTATGATGTAGGGATGATGCTGAGCTGGTTAAAGAAATTGTCAATCTTCTACTGAAGAGATTGACTAAACCCCCAATAAAATCAAAAATACTTGTTGGAATTGACGAAAAAATTGCAACTGTAGAATCATGGATAAGGAAAGAGTCAAAAGACACCTGTCTTATTGGAATTTGGGGTATGGGTGGTATTGGCAAGACAACCCTTGCAGAAGAAGTATTTAATAAACTACAGTCTGAATATGAAGGTTCTTATTTTTTAGCTGCAGATGAAAGAGATCAATGGAACAAACATGAATTAAAATCTTTAAAGGAAAAAATCTTTTCTAAACTATTAGAAGATGATGTGAAAATTGACACGCCAAATTCATTGCCTGAAGATATTATTTGGAGAATTGGTTGTAAGAAAGTTCTCATTGTTCTTGATGATGTGAATGATTCAGAACATGTAGAAAAATTATTAGGAACTCCTGATAATTTTGGACCAGACAGTAGAATAATTATAACAACGCGGGATGAGCAAGTTCTTAGGGCTAACAAAGTCAATAAGACATATCGGCTAAGAGAATTCAGTTTCGATAAAGCACTTGAACTTTTCAATTTGAATGCCTTTAGCAAAAGTGATCATCAAAAGGAGTACAATGAGTTATCAAAAAGGGTGGTCGATTATGCCAAAGGCATTCCATTGGTGGTTAAAGTTTTGGCAGGTCTTCTTCATGGAAAAAATAAGGAAGAATGGGAAAGTATGCTAGACAAGCTTAAAAAAATGCCCCCTACAAAAGTTTATGATGTAATGAAACTAAGTTATGATGGTCTAGATCGCAAAGGGCAACAGATTTTTCTAGATCTGGCATGTTTCTTTCTTAGAACACATGTAGCAGTAAATGTGGGCAATCTAAAATCTTTATTGAAAGATAATGACAGTGATAATTCAGTAGCTTTTGAGTTAGGAAGGCTGAAAGACAAAGCTCTTATAACTTTCTCCGAGGATAATTTTGTATGTATGCATGATAGTGTACAAGAAATGGCCTGGGAGATTGTTCGTCAAGAGTCTATTGAAGACCCTGGAAGCCGCAGTCGGTTGTGGGATCCCGATGACATTTATGAAGCAATGAAAAATGACAAGGTTAAAACCTAAATAAATATAATATATAACATTTGGGTTGTTTTGTGCGATAAATGTGGCTTTTTATCATGTTTAAAATTTTTATTTTACATTGATGGCAGGTTACTGAGGCTATTAGAAGCATACGAATTCAGTTGCCAACAGTTAAGCAGCAAAAGTTAATGCCCCACATATTTGATAAGATGAGCAAACTAAAATTTCTGGAAATTTTTGGTGAAGATAATTATGATTGCTACGATCAACTTATTCTTGCTGAAGGGACTCATTTTTTTGCAGCTGAACTAAGATTTCTTCATTGGTATGGCTACCCTCTAAAATCCTTGCCAGAAAATTTTTCTGCCGAAAAACTTGTAATACTAAAATTGCCATGCAGCAGAGTGGAAAAACTTTGGAATGGAGTGAAGGTAAATATACAAGTCTGACTGTTATAGTTTTATGTTAATTCAAGGAATACAAAATTATCTAATATAATTTAGCTGGCTTGTGATATCATATTTTGTTTCATTTTATTACAGAATCTGGAAAATTTAAAAGAACTTGACCTCAGTTACTCTGAGCAGTTAAAGGAGCTGCCAGATTTATCAAATGCCACAAATCTTGAAGTACTGCTTCTCTGCGGTTGTTCTATGTTGATTGATGTGCATTCATCTATTTTCTCTCTAGGAAAACTTGAGAAATTGGACTTTGGGAATTGCACGTCCCTTACCATACTTGCAAGCAATTCCCATTTATGCAGTCTGACTTATCTCAACCTTGATACTTGTGAAAATCTTATGGAATTCTCACTGATATCAGAGAATATGAAAGAACTGAGATTAGGATGGACAATGGTCAAGGAACTTCCCTCATCATTTGGAAATCAAAGGAAGCTTGAATTACTAGATTTAAGAGGAAGTGGCATTGAGAGGTTACCTTCATTCAACAATCTTACGCAACTGCTACGTCTAAATGTAAGCAGTTGTTGGGCACTTCAAACAATAGCAGAGCTTCCCCCGTTCCTTGACACTCTAAATGCCAATTACTGTGGATCACTGCAGAGTTTACCAAAGCTTCCCCCGTCGCTTAAAACTCTAAGTGTCGTGTCCTGCAAGTCACTTCAAAGTCTACCAGAGCTTCCGCTGTCCCTTGAAACTCTAAATGTCCAAAGCTGCTTTTCACTTCAGATTATACCAAACATTCCCCGGTCCCTTAAAACTCTATATGTCCGGTTCTGCAGTTCACTTCAAACAATAGCAGGGCTTCTCCCATCCCTTAAAACTCTAGATGCCCGATACTGCAAATCACTTCAGAGTCTACCAAGGCTTCCCCGGTGTCTTAAAACTCTAAATGTCGAGTACTGCAAATCACTTCAAAGTCTACCAGAGCTTCCCCAATTTCTTAAAACTCTAGATGCCAGAAATTGTGCTTCACTTGAGAGTCTTCCAGAGCTTCCCCTGTCCCTTGAAACTCTAAATGTCACTAAATGCAAATCATTGAAGACTGTATTATTGTTTCCTTCAATGGCTGTCGAACAATTAAAGGAAAACAGGACACAGGTTCTGTTCTGGAATTGCTTGAACTTGGATGAACACTCTCTAGTGGCTATTGGATTGAATGCACAAATCAATGTGATGAAATTTGCAAACCAACTTCTGTCTGCACCAAATCGCCATCATGTTGAAAATTACAAACCTTACGATCATTTGAATCGTCATTCTTATCAAGTTGTTTACGTGTATCCAGGAAGCAGTGTTCCGGAGTGGTTGGAGTATAAGACAACAAAAGATTATATAATCATTGATCTCTCTTCTGCTCCAGCTTCCCCCGTCCTTGGCTTCATCTTTTGCTTCGTCCTTGGTAAGTACCGACACATAGACATAATTAGAAGACTTGCATTTAACATCACCATAACTATAAGTGATGGTGAGGGTGAAGGTATAAAGGACAGTGTAAGAATGTACATAGATTGCTGGGATTACACAATTAAATCAGATCATGTGTGTGTGGTGTACAACCAAAGATGTTCTAGCTTCCTAAATAGCAAAGCAAAAAACTGTACAAGGTTTACAATCGGTGTACAAACCTACTGCGCAGCAACTCATACACAGCCACAGCAGGTATTAAAGGGATTTGGAGTCAACCTAATAGGCACCTCGACATATAACAGTTTCATTCAACTAATGGAATTGCGTGACTCAATGTCTCAATTTCATTAAATAAATGGAATTGAGTTGTGCTTTCTATCATCCCAGGTATTTCCTTACTGTGATTTACGACCAAATCTTTGATTTAGAAGATCGATGCTTATTATTTCTTATTATATAAGAACTTAAATGGTTACAACATTCTGTTTATTAACGAGTTCATTTTAAAGTTATCACATGAACCTACTATTTTCTTAAACAAGCAACTCCAAGTAATCCCAAAAGACAATAGTACGGAAGTGTATGCATAACTACCAAGGAAGATACTAGCTAGTATGCATATATTGTTAATAGTAAGGAATATGACCCTAGTCGAAGTGATGATTGTGGTAATTTTCAAGAAAAGTAACACGTTACTGTTTTCAGTCTGCATGGTTTGTAGATTTAAATGGTTTGATATATATTCTGAAACTGAAAGTTTTGGTCTTATGCTTGTTGTATCTAGATTTTTGTAGGGAATTAGCAAAGAAAGAAATTCTTTCCTTCAGCATCACCTTCTTTACCACTTACTAAAACACATAGAATTGCTTAAACTGTGGCACTTTCCCTTGGCTCTGGCATTCTATTAAATATTGATCCATACATTACTTCTAATTGTTTAATGTGTCTTCGTGTCATAAATTTATATAAGTTCTAAAAATATTGAGGCGAGACAACAGCTCCCATAGACTTCGCCAACCCCACACTACAAAAGAAAAGGAAAAATCAAGGGCTCTTTTGGTAGATATAATACAATAACATATATAGGATGCGATATAAGAGAGTTGGATAAAAGTAGGATACACACACTGTCATTGTATCTTTTAAACACGAACAATTTCACCACATTAACATAACTTTTGATATACTTTATGCCTTAACCCTATAATATTAACTCTATTTTAATTTTCATAATAACTTCCAATTCTAATTAATCTTCATAACTTGAGATGACAAAGGCATTTGCAGAGCACTACAATACCTGATCGCATATTATGCTTTTGTCGCACCACAATTATTCTTTTCGCATGCCTAACTCTCCTTATTTTTTCTTTGTTTTTTTTTTTTTTTGCTAAGTTTGATTTTTATTGTTTTTTTTGTCTCTTTCTGCTCCTTTTTCTTTTCTTTCTCCTCCATCTTCTGTCAAAAGTTAAAGACAAATTTAACCCTCTTGTAGGGTAAGCTCTTCCACCACTTTCTTCTCTGTCCTTGAAGAGCTCCTGAAGACTTTAAACCTGAAGCTGCCTTTCTCCTCGAGAAATCCTTCATTTGCATTATTATCACTAAGGTACCACTAAATGTCATTGTAAGTTTCTTCATATGAGACTTGCATGTTGTTCTTGTTAACATGTATGATACTACAAATCTTATTACTTGCCTAATTGCCATGTATAAATCCTCAAAGTTATTTTGGATTGGCCTAAAAATTAGACTGTCATAGATATCAAATTAACAACAGGCCTAAACGATGAATCATAATTTTTTTGGTCCTGGGTTTGTTATCATAATTGATTTTTCAGGACTCCTCTTGGATGGAAGAGGTTTTCATTACAATAGGTAAAAGTTTAAGTGATCCAACTCTTACATTTGTTTGAGAATTAATAGAAGGTTGAAGTTGTAGCTGTTTGTTAGAATTCCAATTGTCTTTTATTCTCATTCATTGCATGAAAACTTTAGAGTTGAAGTTTTGCCTCTATTCTTTAGAATGGTGATGACATAAGCTCGAGTACCTAATCTTCAAATGCTTGAAGCTTTTCTTGAAAGGGTTTATTAGGGGAATAATAAATTTCTCTATGTTTAAGTTAAACAATTAATCCCTTAGTGTATTTTCTTTTTACTTATAACAATTATTTTTTTTTGAAAATATTTGGGGATTTATAATGAATTTTGAATATTAAATAATTATAAAAGTTTAGTGTAAAAATGAATTGAAAACATGAATGGAATAATTTCATAAGATGCAAGATAGGGATATTTAAACAAGAAAAATTGATTTTTTTTTATTTTGAGAAATTTGATGTTTTGATGTTGAGTTGAGTAAAAGGACATTTAAAACTATTTAATTAATTCAATTAGTGAATATTTTGAGTAGACAACATTAACTTGTGTATTTTAAGTAGAAAAAAAATTGATGGAGAGACTAAACTTGCTTAATTTAAAAATAAAGATACTTTTTTTTTTTGCTCTTGCCACGAGTATTCTTAGCCCACTAGCCAGAGACTAATCTCACTCGTGGTACTGTGACTGCCACTTGCCCGAAGGGTTTTCGCACATGGCATTTTCCGCTAAATAGATCATCCCTACAATGTCAAATGATACTCAAACTAAAATTAGTCAACTAAAATAACACTTGGAAAACTAAAATCATACATGGTTCAAACTAAAGAGTCAAAATTATAATTAAGTTAATTTTTTGACTATTGCAATGTCAAATGATACTTAAGCATGATAATAAACATTAAAAGAAAAAAATGATCATAAAGTCTTCAACTTTTTTTATATAAAAAAGAGACATGCAAAAGTACGGGTGAGTAGAAACCTGACATCCAAATTGAACCCAAAAAAACCGAAGAGAAGAAGTGACTTTGGGGTGGGTTCGGATGGGTATGCGGGTTGAAACGGTTGAAAAAATGAGTTGAAACGGTTATTGTCGGGTGGGTTCGGTTTTACATTTTAGCACCATCGGCAACCAAACCTGACCAACATTCTGTGTTTAAAATGTAAAAAAGTCATCTCGTGATTACTGGAAAAATAAATGTCGTCCCCGGTTTCATCTTGTAGAGAACGTATGTGGATTTGCATATTTTTCCACCTAGTTACCGGTGCCTAGTTGTCCTTCTTGTACACCTACTTCATAGTGACTAGTGCCTTTTTCTCATCTTTACAGTGCCCATTAGAGTAGTAATCATAAATTGCAATTGATAGCAATACAAGTCCGTGACTTTGATTTTATCTATCTATCTATTTATAATATATAAGCACAAGCTTAGAAGCTGTCATTTGGATTGCTTTTTATCATTTCATGTCACATCAGCAATTTAGCATAGCTGTCAACATGGGTTGTATACTAAAGTTTTCTGCTGTGTGAATAATATATAGAAGCTGGAACACAAACGTGCTTTTATTCAAGAAAACATAATCAGTTCCATGACTCATTTACAACCATTAATGGGTTTAAATGAATAATTAATTTCTACCAACCCCACAAATGCGTCAGTTACTGCTAACTCTCCCACATTTATCCTTCAAAATATAACTGCTACCTGTCCCATACTTATGGTGAATATCTGCCTTCAAAATATAACTGTTACTTTATTTTGTGTTACTTTCTCTCAAATCATTCCCGTAAATCTCTGGATCCTCAAACTTTTCTTACCTTTCTTCCTTCCAGAGTCATCATTGTCTTCTTCTTTCGCTCTATTATCTCAGTATTACTTCATTCTTTGCTCTTATTGTTGCTTCAGTTAGTAACCATTTTACTTTTGCTTTTAACTTTTTGTCTTTTTCATTGCTGATTTTTATTTTATTTTATTCAGCACATTAAAGGTGTATGTGAACTGAAACGTTTTAAGCATGAGGTGGGACATTTTTCGTGAAGGATGAGATTATTGCTGTGAACATGTGCAGGGTGCTCCTGACAGGGGAGATGATGTTGTACCTTGTTCTAAAAGGAGATTGCAAACCTTGATATAGATAAATCTGATTTTTTATCTGGTCTCTGAACAATTTATAATGTAACAAAAACTTCTGAGTTGTCTGAATTAACAATTATTTGAGCTGTTTTGTTGATATGTCTTCTGCATGACCCATGATTCTTATTATGGTGCCATGCTTACAGAGTCACAGACTATGTGAATCTTCCAGTAAAAGGCACCCAAATTGTGTAGATTGGACTCTTTCTTCTACTGATGTTATTGTCCCTTCATCATGGACAATTTTTGGCTTCCAAAATGGTAAAAGTTTATTTCTATTTCTGTTGTTTGAGTTATCATTGTTTTGTGAAAATTGTTTTAAAATTTCACTTAAGTACTAGAGTTGGCTAAAAATGGTAATGTGTTTTATAGGTGTAATGCAGGTTTACGACAATTTAAATAAGCCAAAGACAAGGATTCTTGATCAAAGATACTGACAGGTTTCACCAACAGTGAAAGTTTCGTTTTCTTTGCTTCTGCAAAAAGTAAAAGTTCTGGTTTTCTTTCCTTATTCAATCTACAACAAATGTGCAACCTGCCGACCAAAAGATGGCTCATGAGGATAATTTATTCTGTTTATGACTCAAATTATATATAGTATTGTATTGTTGCACACACTATAATGTGTTTAGATCAAGAAGAAAAGTCTAGAAAGAAAATACAAAAACAGCCAAATTTTTTTATATTATAGGAATTTATTTAGACCTAAGTTAATATATTATTAATATTAAATTCTACCCGTGCATGGCACAAGCCGTTCCATCTAGTTTAATATAAAAGTAAAGTAATAACAAAGTATGTAACCAACTAGCCATCCTCCATTTTTGCATTTTCTGTTATTGATGAACTTCTTCTCAGTTTTCAACTTCTCACCACCATAGCCATTTTTCACCTAATTAATAGCAAGCGCATCCACGGCAACCCACTCTTCCACTCTTAGTTTAACGTCGTCATCTACGTCCAGTCGTCCACGACAATGCCTTGTGTGTCTGCAGTCTTTCATGATCCACACCACCGCCAACAGCCCCGAGACCACCACATGACACCGTCAACTGACATGAGACCACCGCACGCTACTGCCAACCACTGAGAGACCTTATTCCGGTGTTCTCTTTTCCCGACGTTCTTTTCTCCACTTAACCTGTATATACCCACCCGAAAGCCGTCCAACCCGATGGCTTATTTGGTCGGAAATGGGCCTAGTATACATAGCTCACGGTTTGTTGCGGTTGGGGCTTTTTGGACCGGAACCCACCTGCTGATCACCCCTATGCAAAAGCATCACTATAGGGGCAGCCATCCCAACAAGGTTGGAACCACACTGCCTCTAACAATCGTTTGCTGCACACTTGAATATTATTAATAAGAAATGAGAGGATATACAACTCCATCAGGGGAAGAACCAAGCCCATGGTTGGAAAGATCTATTTGCAATTGAACTCCTCAGAAATGAAAGACGGTATAAAATTCCATCAAAAAGATGTTTGAATATTCACAACATAGGGGGCTAGCCTATCTGCACAAACATATATAATTTCTCCATCTGTTTAATAGGCACCAAGGAACAAGATCTTCCTTTTTCAAAGCATTCACCACTAGTTCCGAGTCACATTCTAGACAAAGATTTCCTCCATCCTCTTTTGTAAGCAATTCTATATTTGTCATGGCTCCTTCTAGTTTCGCCTAGTAAGCATTGCAAATCTTTAAATTTACTGCTAAACAACCCAGACAGTCCAAGCTACTGATATTAGTAAAAATACCGCCACATCCAAGCATCTAAGGTACTCCCTTTGATCTCAAATATAAGAAAAAAACTAATTAAAATTAATTATGAAAGTTAGTTATTAGTAGTTAATTGTACTAATTTCATTTAAAAATAAATATTTTTCTAAACTAGCCTTCTTTGGAACTTGATGTCAAGAATAAAAGAGAGTCATTGAAAATTAAACCTCAATTTAATGAAGGAAAATTTGGAGATAGTCTCATTAAATAAGGTGAAATTAGTTGATATTTGCTTATATTTGAGAACCAAGGTTATTCCACCACATTCCAAATTAAAGGTGATTATAAGAATTGTGGGTTTGGTCCTAACTCAACCCTACAAAACCGGCTTGTAAGGTGAGGTTTGCACCTCACTTATATATTCTATTTTAGTCATATCACTAGTCGATGTAGGATCTCCAATAGTAATGAATGAGGATATTCTATCACCACATTCAGGTCTATTTGCAAGCCATTGAACGAGATGGGAGCATAGGAATCCCTCAATGTAACATTATAGAGTCAAAATAATAAGTTGACAAATCAAATTCACACACACACACACATATGAGGAGGGATCCACTTACTCCAAGAGTAACTCTAAGAGAGTTATTCCTTATCCTCACCATTTATACTCACTCCTTATCCATATTATATATATATATATATATATATATATATATATATATATATATTCAAATTAATTATAATGTAACACACAAAACATATTTCATTTTACTCACAATTAATTATAAGACTATTTTTTTTTTTTTTACATTTATTATGAACCATATTGTGTCAACATTTTATTAAATTGAAAAATATCTTATTACCATTAGCTATAAAATTCTCTTATTTTAAAATATGTAACACCATATACACTAATTTAATTAAGGTTGGATTTTTATATCTTAGTGCAAAATTATTTTTTTTATATTTATAGTTAATAATAATATTTATTATTTTTTAATATCTGAGATATTAATCAAATTAAGTTTCTTATTACAAATTAATCATTGATATATAATGCTAATTAAGCAAAATTTAAAATTATTTCAAATTATCACTTACCCAATACAGATTCTAACACAATTAATTATCACGTTGAATTATGACAAATTGTTTGAATTGATTTTTGTTATTAAAATATATAATACAAACTCAATGTCATTATCATTCTTTTTAATGCATGATACCTTAGACATATATTTTCATTAATTTAAATAAATTATTAAATTTGAAATTTAATTTATTTTAAATTTATAGTTTTAAAATATACCTAAATTGAAAAGACCATACATAAAACAATTTTTATTAATAAGATCTTGGAGATAATCTTAAGACACTTATGTGATTTTAACTACTACTGTTATATTACTTTACTATTATTAATATTACTACTACTTCATCCAGAACATACTATTGACTTGCAGTTTAATTTTGGAATTTATCTCTATATTATTTCTTAACTTATAAAACTCACCTCAAGTTTATTCTTCTGTTAACTTTCTTTCACCAATTTTAATTTTCACTCCAAGTTGCTGCTAAACATGCCTTTCTCACGTTAACTTCCATGTGCCAAATTACACATAAAATAAATGACACACCTTCTACCTTCATAACTAAGTTGCAGAGAATAAAATGAAGGAAGAACACAGAAAGGAGTTGCTTATATGACATCAGAAACTATACAATTACAATTTACACGCAGAGGAACAGTCGCAAAATTTTCATTTGTGTTGTCATCTACTCAAGAGTTAGGACATGGCAAAAAGGAGAACTGATGCAAGTTCTGGAGAAGCTAGTGAACTTAAGATGCTTATTAATTACCAGAGGATGATACGGATTTTGGTCTTTTGTTTTGGTAACTGATAGAATGCCAGTGGATTTTATGACTATATGCTTTTGCTGTTTCTGAATCCATATTTTGACACACAATGTTCTGGTTTCTTTTTGTTCTTTACTGGATCGTGCAGAGATGTATAATGCACAAAATAAGTTTTATTCTAGTCCTATTAATCATGAAAGCTTGAACAGAAGTAACAAAGTTATTCCTCATATCAGTCAAGGAACAAGACTTCTGACTAAACTAGAACAAAGTCAATTAAAAAAAAAAAAAATTATGCATGAAGACGCACTATGCCTTTGTTTTCTCCTTTCAAGTCATACACAAATAAAATCTGATTAAGATTTTGATATGTATAGCCATTGCCCTATCTTGATTTCATGTTTCTATGCTATAAAGAGTCAGTATACCTTTGGCATGGCTTTAAAATTTCTAATTTCTATTCATAAGAAAAGAGTAGAAAGAAAAAAGAAAGGTGATATCACCCGTTCATCCAACACTCTTTCTGCTGCAATATTGTTTCAAAACTCAATTGATGATTGAACCGACGAGATATTTGGATCATGGTTAGATTGGTTCAAGCAGTTTTATGATGATTAAACTGTGTGTAAAATGGATGCGTAGTTGGTTCACTGTCCACCCAGTTCATTTCATCTTTTTCTTTGATAACTTAATTGCTAAAGAGGCTGGTCTCTTTCAAGTAATTTAACATCTCCCATTTTGGTCGCTAGAATGTTATCTATCTTCAACATCATTGAAGAGAAGTTATACTATCCTAGCCTTTCTTGGGTTAATTGGACAGGTCCTAGTGACTGCATTTAGATGTACACTAAATATTCCTTCTTTTGCATTTCTCTTAAATTTCTTTAAAAGCTTTGCAAGGTAGTTTGTTGGATGCCAATAGCCCTAACTTTACTGTCAATTTTAACACTATTTTGGATTTCCTTACATTATGTTCCACCAGCCTATTAGATACAGTAACATACCCAATTCATACTTTTCAATGATTTACTTTGTAGTTACCAACTTATAATTTCTTGTTCTGCAGCATTTGTTGATTGTGAAATTTCACTGATTTCCTAAGACTTTTCATTCTGGACACTTAAATCTAAAATCTAAAAAAACATTAAGTTTCTCTGGTTCTGTAGAATGACGAGCACTGGTAGGTCACATAACTTGAGGAGCAATAGAAGTTGCAACATGAAAGGCACAAATTATCTTGATTTCATGATTCTATGCTATACCATATATTTTAAGAACTCTGAAATAAGTTTCAGTTTTCAATGCCTCTTGCTACCATGGAGAATGCATTTGAATTTTGTTCTGTGCTTTTATTTTTCATTGCAGGCAGATGTAGCTCTTTATACTATTGTTCATAAAATGTGTGAACTGTGAAGCAGGCTTTACCTGTCAGCTTGGGGTGTTGCAATACATTTTACAAATTTTTGTGGGAACTATTGTATGATACATCTTATATTCAACAGCTCCCGAGAATTGACTTGTACCTGCAAGAATTTTGCAATGGTTTCTGCAGCAAGTATAGCTCGCCATATTATAAATTTACTGTTCAGCTGATTGATTCTCTGGAATGGCCCTGGACTCTGACAATCAGGAGATGGTGTATAACCTTCACCTGTTAGAGCTCGTATGAATCAAGCCCTTTGAGTTGTGTCAAATTGATGCAAGTTTGGACCTGCACAAACAAAGGACAGAATTTTCTCTGTACACAGTACAAAAGAAGGAATAGGGTAGGATTTAGCACTGCAAGTTTGGTATTTTCACCTTTTCCAAAACAAAATAACGGCCAAGATTCGTAGTAGTTGAGAAGCTTATGCCATATGAAAAGGACATTTTCACAGGAATAGATGAGTTCGAATGCCTCAAATACGTCTTCTGCTAAATCTTTATACCAGAACCTTGAAAATAACAAAATGATAAGATGCACAAATAAATCAACATTTTTAGAAATGAAATTTAATTTTATATACAAAGATTTAATCCTAAATCACAAGAAGGAAATACCTGGGATGATATAAAGCACAACCCAATTCCATTTGTTTTTTAATGAAATTGATACATTGAGTCACGCAATTCCATTTGTTTAATGAAACTATTATATGTCAAAGTGCTTATTGGGCTGACCCCAATCCTTTTAAAACCCGCCATGGCAGTGTAAAAGATTCTCGGGCTTCTAAAGTTTTAAGGGACAAGGGAAGCTTTCTGAAGTGAAAAGCAGCTTTGGACATTTAGAGTTTCAAGGGATGGGTTAGCTTTGGTAGACTTTGAAGCATAGTCACATAATTCGCCATTCGCTCCGGTACATGGTACGGGTACGGGTACGCGGTATGCGACCTTGTAAAGTATTGGTACGTGGAGGGTATATTTAGATAATACGCTTCGGTACGCTATTTAAATAAAATTATAAATTATTATAATTTATAATAATTATTTCATAAATTAAATATGAATATAAAATATAATATTTCCATCTTTTGTAACCCATGTTAATTATATTATGAAATATTATAAATTATTATCAACATTATCAGTATCAAATAAAGTGCAAAATATTTAAAATTATTTTTATTTAGATGATTATAAATACTATTGTAATTCTTTATACAATTATCGATGTTGCAAATCTCTTGTGATGAGAGTGCTTTAGCCTTTTTTTTTTTTTTAATTTATTTATATATGATATAGTAGTATATGATTATATTTTGGGACAATTTTCTATGTAACTCTCTTTACCGAGAAAAGTGACCCACGCTGACAGCGCCTTTATTGAAACAAGCACCACTCTTCTGAAAAAAAAAAAAAAAAAGAAGACCTTTTCATCTTCCTTCTTTTTCACTGTTCTTCTCTTTCGTGGAGCATTTTTTTCCTTCTGTATAATGCTTGAATGCTAATGTCTTGAGAGCTATTTTTTCTGGTACGTCCCGTTCACGAATTTAACACCGAATTCCAGAGAACCGGTTCGAAAATGTACCGTGAATTGGTACGCACGAACCAATTCGCGGTACTTTGAAGAAGCGACGAATTATGTTACTATGCTTTGAAGTGACCAGGACTCGATATTTAGAATTATAAGGGACAGGGGATGGTCTAATAGACTCAGAAGTGATTTGCAGAATCAGGCTTCTTCTGTTTTAAGGGACGAGAAAGCTCTACTGTTGTTTGAAGTAAATCACATAATCGGACATTTAGAGTTTTAAGGGATGAAGGAAGCTTTGGTATAGTCTGAAGTGAAAGACAACCTTGGGCATTTAGTGTTTCAAGGGACAAGGGAAGCTCAAGTAGACTCTGAAGTGATTTGCATTCTTGGACATCTAAAGTTTCAAGGGATGGAGGAAGCTCTGGCAGACTTTGAAGTGAACCACAGTACCCAACATCTAGAGCTTCAAGGGACAAGGGAAGCTCTACCAGACTCTGAAGTGAACCACAATATTTGACATCTAGAGTTATAAGGGACATGGGAAGCTCTGGTACAGTTTGAAGTGAACTGCAGCCTTGGGCATATAGAAATTGAAGGGATGAGGGAAGTTCTGGTAGATTTTGAAGTGATTTGCAGGACTCTACATTTAAAATTATAAGGGATGGGGGAAGCTCTGGTAGACTCTTAATTGATTCACATGCAGGATTGGGCTTCTAGAATTATAAGGGATGGGGAAAGCTCTTCTATTGTTTGAAGTGAAACACATAACTGGACATTTAGAGTATTAAGGGACGAGGGAAGCTTTGGTATAGCTTGAAGTGATAGGCAGCCTTGGGCTTCTAGAGTTTTAAGGGACAAGGGAAGCTTGGGTAGACTTTGAAGTGATTTTGCAGTACCTGATGTTCAGAATTTTAAGGGACGGGGGAAGTTCTCGTAGACTTTGAAATAATGTGCAGGACTCGGCATTTAGAATTTTAAGAGACGGGGGAAGCTCTGGTAGACTATGAATTGATTTACAGAATTCGACTTCTAGAGTTTCAAGGGACAGGGGAAGCTCTAGTATTGTTTGAAGTGATTCACAAAATAGGATAGTTAGAGTTGTAACGGATGAGGGAAGCTTTGGTATTGTCTGAAGTGAACGACAGACTTTGGCATTTAGAGTTTCAAGGGACGGGGGAAGAATTGGTAGACTTTGAAGTAATCGACAGGACTGGACATTTAAAGTTTTAAGGGACGGGGGAAGCTTTGGCAGACTTTGAAGTGAAGTGCAACATTGGGCATTTAGAGTTTCAAGGAATGGGGGAAGCTCTTCTATTGTTTGAAGGTTTCTGCATTCAGTTACGTCTAGATGTAGTAGTTGGGTAAGATTGTTAAAGGATGAAGGTAAACTCTCAATGGAACTTCTTGCTATATGTAGCGTATTAAGTTTGCTTTGATGTCCAAATGATGAGGGAAGTGCTTTGATCTTTGTATATGTTATTCTCAATTCTTTCATATTCTCTGATATTAGTGAGAATTCCATAAGATTCCTACAATGATCAAGATTGAGATAACTGAGGCTACATAAATGGGAATCACTTGCAAGTATGGCAAGTGACTCGCAGCTCCAAAGGTCCAAAATTTCAAGTTTGCCCAAAGAGAAAATAGATGAATGCACCCTAATCAACCTTCTACAACCCCAGAGATCCAATACTTTAAGATTTGTGGATTTTGATAAATCTGGCAACTCCTTTAAGGCAGAGCAACTGAGGTCAAGTTCTTTTAAATTCACCAGATTCTGTAATAAAATGAAACAAAATGAAGATATCACACAAGCTAAATTATTTTTGTATTCCTTGAATTAGTAGAAAAATATAACATTGAGTTGAGACACATATTTACCTTCTCTCCATCCCAAAGTTTTTCCATTTTGCCGAATGGCAATTTCAATATAACAAGTTTTTCGGTAGAAAAATTCTCTGTTGGCAAGCATTTGAGAGAGTAAAAATACCAACAAAGAAATCTTAGCTTAGTTGCCAAAAGTTGAAGCCCTTCAGCTAGGATATTATGTTGATCAGAGCCATCATAAATTTCCAGAAATTGCAGTCTACTCATCTTAGCAAATATGCGAGGGCTTAACTTTTGCTCCTTAATTTTTGTCAGGTCAATTTGTATGCTGTCGCAACCAAAATCGCGACAGGACGGTGAAAAATAAGTTTAAAAAACAGAGGAGTCGCTACCATAGTTTATTAAGGAAAACCACGGAAAAACCTTTTTTAAAAGAAAATGGCCTTTGAAACCAAATTTTACGCATAAGGAAGGTGTTAGCATCCTACGACGTCCGTCCTAAGACGGTTACCTCTAATTAATTAAGCAAATTATTTTTAACTTTTAAAATATTTATCTCACCCTAATAAAAGAAAATTATGACAAAGATTTATTTTATTTTTTAATGAAAATCAAACCTTTTTTTTTTTTTGAGAAAGAGAGAGTTAATGTTTTGTTATTTTTATCTTGTATATTTATTGAACTTTAGGATTTCTGAGCTGTTACAACTCATAGTCCTAAATTATAAAACTATAAAATTGACAGAGGTGTACACCCAAGCCAATTCTTAAATGCAATTTTGTTAAATTAAATAGTAAATACTTAACTATGGAATATTAATTTTTTTATCTAATTATATTATAATTATTAAATTATTTATCAATATCGTTTATCTATATTATTCCAATGCCTTAGTGCCTTTTGAATAAATCTCAAGACTTTATAGCCCAAAAGTGACGTACAAATGCAGCAAAATGATGATGCTAATTTAAAAAAAGCATTAAAACAAAGTGAACCAAAACTTAGCAAAAGGAAAATGAGAAGTAAAAGGGCAACTAGTGCAGCAAAAATAAAAGCAGTACATGCAAAATCTCAATCACAGTAAACACACAATAGTAACTAACCGCAGAACAAAATTGAGATTCAATCATTTTTACACATGCTGACCAATAAAAAAACAGTAAAAGGAACAAGAAAGCTAACTGAGACTTTAATTAAGAAAGAAAGAATGAAGAAGAAAATCAGATAAAAGCAGAAATGGTGGAAGCGGTGCAGCAATGCATTATTCAACATTCACTTCTTCTAATTATTCACAATGTAACTGCTACGAAACTAAAACAAACTAACTTGGAATAGAACATGTTGGTGTCCCATTTTTTACTCAGTTATTGAGCACTAAATGTACTGAGAACTAAAAGCAATGGGCCAAAAGCATTTTCATCAATCTCCAACTTTATATATGCATCTTCTAGTTTGAACTAAAAGTACCATGAATTAAAAGTCATGAATAGATCACGAGGACTGTTGGGAAGGCTCTTGACAAAGAACAAGGAAAAGTTATGAAGAGCCAAAATTTAATCAAATCCATTTAGCTTAGGCATTTTGTCGAGTAACTAGTCAACGAGAACAAAATAAAACGCATAACAGCAAATGAGGAGTATTATCAAAGCCAGTAATGATTCAAAGCTCAAAACAAGAAGAATCATTTAGGGAACATCAAAAGAATAGCCAATAGAAGACATTTATACAGTGATTACATAATGAAAAATTGACAAAGAAAATGTATTACCAAACTGAAGTTGGTCTTCTATTAACAGTTCAGTGCTCAAAATACAAGCTAAGCTATTCCTTAAGGACAAAAGATTACAACCAAGTTTACCTGCTCTCAATTCCCTTTTTCCCTTCCCCTTTTTACAGAAGAACTCTCATATAAAAAAAACCTTAACTCTCAGTAGGAGAAGTAAAAAAATCCTCCCTTTTTTGAAATCCCTCTTCCTTTATCATTCTTCTTCTGAAAATATATAGGGGAAGAAAAGAACCTCCTTCAAAACCTGTGTTTGGTCTCGTCCAATGGCTCCCCCAAAGATCTTCTGGTTTCTTCTCTGTATTGCAGAAAAAGAGGAGATGACTGACTTCTATTTTGATCTTGCTTCTTCAGTAAGCACTTCCTATTTCTGTCTGTCGTCAGTGTCCTATGAGGCATAGCATATGACTTTGCAGAGCCTGTGCAATGTGAAAAGATGGTGCAGCGCTTCCCTTTGTGCGTGAGGCAGTGTGGTTGCGTGTTGAAGCTAAAGGGATGAATGAAATACACGATGGAATAATCATGGGTGTTTCAAACTTGGTTGCAAGAGGAAGCCGTGTCCCATGTAGCTGCTAATCGGAATTGGGTTCTGAATAGGTGATGGACCGGGCCAATAGCTTGATCAAATTGGGCTTTTTACATTAACCTGAAAATTAGAAAGCTGTAGAATTTCCTATCTTTTTTCTCTCTTTTTCCTTTAATTTTTATTTTCTTTTTTCAATTTATTTTCTCTCTTTCTTTTTCTTTGTCTTTTTTTTCATAAAATAACATACGTAATAATAAGTAATCCGGACAAAATTGGGTGCTTACATATGCTTCTAATGGCCTCAATACCCTGCCATCAATGTTGAAGAAAAAATTTAAACAGGCCACATTTCTCACGCGCACACAAAAAATAAAATGTTATTCAAGAGATGTTATATATAGTTAGGCTTTAACCTTGTCATCTTTAAATACTTCACAAATGTCATCAGGATCCCACAACCAACGACAGCTTCCAGGGTCTTTGCTAGACTCTTGACAAACAATCTCCCAAGCCATTTCTTGCAAACCATCATGCATACATATAAAATTCTCATAGAACATTATAAGAGCTTTATCTTTCAACCTTTCTAACACAACAACCACTGAATTATCACTCTCACCATCTTTCAATAAAGATTTTATATTGCCCACATTTACCTTTCTATGTAATCTAAGAAAGAAACATGCAAGATCAAGAAAAATTTGTTGCTCTTTACGATCTAGATCATCATAACTCAGTTTCATAACATCATAAACTTTTGTTGGAGGCATTTTTTTAAGCTTGTCAAGTTCACTTTCCCATACTTCCTTATTTTTTCCACAAAGACGATGAGCCATAACTTTAAGAACTAATTAATGGAATGCCTTTGGCATAATGGACCATCCTTTTTGATAGCTCATCATACTCCCTTCGATGATCACTTTGATTAAAGACGATCAAATGGAAAAGTTCAAGTGCTTCATTGAAACTGAGTTCTCTAAGGCGGTGTATTTCATCAGCTTTGTTAGCGTTAAGCACTTGTTCATCTCTAATTGTTACAATTATTCTACTACCTGATCCAAAATTATCAAGCCTTCCCAATAAATTTTGTACGTGATCTGAATCATTCACATCATCAAGAATAATAAAAGCTTTCATGCGACCAATTCTTCGAACAACATTATTGGGCAATGAATTTTGTGTTTTAATTTTCACAACATCTTCTAGTAGTTCAGAAAACATTTCATTCTTCAAAGAAATTATTCCACATTTGCTTGATTGTTCTCTTTCATTGGCTAAAAAATAACAACCTTCATATTCGTGCTGTAGTTTGTTAAATATTTCTTCTGCCAGGGTTGTCTTGCCAATACCGCCCATGCCCCAAATTCCAATAAGACGAATGTCTTTTGGCGCTTTACACTTGCGAATAAGTGATTCTACATTTGCAATTTTTTCATTAATTCCAACAAGTCCTTTCGAGTTAACAAGGAGTTCAGCCAACTTCATCAGCAAAAGATTGACAATTTCTTTAACTAGCTCAGCATCATTTCTATACAACACACAAAGAGAGAGAGAGTGAGCGCATTAAAATCAATGTCTTTAATATTAACTCACTTCATTCAAAGTTTGTTTTGGGGGGGGGGGGGGGGGGGGTCATCATGCTTTATGGCATGGAAAATTCCCTTCATTTTCTAAGATTAAAAATTAACATTTAGAAATAAAAATATATTAAAATGTATAACATGGTTGTAATTTAACCACTAAATTTCATGGACTAACAAAGCACAGTCGGTCCCATGATAATTCTAGCATAGAGGCATTGGCTAAGTTTATATATGCAAAAGTAATAAGTTAATGAATAACATTCAGCAAAAAAAATGAGTTAATGAATAGTTAGTATATTTTCTGCTGAAAACAATTTAAAAATAAAGGTTACATCTTTTTTGCAACTTAAGCAACCACGTTTTGATAATATGCATATAACTATATAACAGCTAGAAAATATTGAAGATCTATGGGGTAAAAAGAGCTTACTGAAATTTTGATGATTCAATTAAACCGGCAGATTCACTCAAAACATGTCTCCAGCTTTGCACTTTGGTCTCGTATTTTCTTTCATGATCAGCAAATGCATTTTTGTAACTCTCCCCCGATTGATGCCTTACATGTGTGGGTTTTACTTTGTAGAAAACAGGAATTACAATCCATCCATATTTCTCTTTGCATTCAAGTATTGTTACAAGTTCTTCTAAACACCAACGCGAAGAAGCATAGTCTTGTGAGAATATGATCAAAGAAATGAATGATTGTTTAATAGCTAGAACAATTGAAGGCCAGATTTCTTGTCCCTTCTCAAGTTTATCATCTACAAAAGCATATATTTTCTTCCTTTCAAAAGTCTCAACCAAATGGCTAAGAAACCTGTGGCGGATGTCCTCACCCCTGAAGCTAACAAAAACATCATACTTTATTTGAGGAACATTGTTGTCTGACATGATTTTTCCTCTACACCCTTTATCAGTTTTCAAAATAACTGAGAGACAGACAAAAACAACACACAAAGAAAGACAAAGTGTGGTGTTGGATTGGAACAAGTGCAGACTGGATCTTTCTTTGTCTCTACAGCCTGAATACAGAAAGTAAGTGGAAAGAAAAAGAAAGTTGGAAATGAAGCAGACAAACCATGGAGTTTTATAAAACAGAAACTTGATAACTACAATACACCAAGTTCAAATGAGGAAGAAGGAGGATGTAATATAAATACCAGCTTCTTCTGAATTAGCAAGCTTTCAAATTAAGCCCTTCGTTCTTGTTTGCTTCCTTTTCTTTGGCCAAAAATGAATAAGTGATGGAAATGACAGTAAAGCAGTGATTGGCCTCGAATATAGATACAAAGTGATGCTTTGGTGTTAGTGTTAAAAAATTATATACTAAGTGATGTTTTGGTGTTAGTGTTCATTCCTCTACATTATATGCTAAGTGATGCGTTGGTGTTAGTGTTTTTATATACTAAGTGATGCTTTGGTATTAGTGTTTAAACAATATATACTAAGTGATGCTTTGGTGTTAGTGTTCAAATATTCCTTTTCTTGCCCATGAATGTTGTTGGACGGTCCTGTCCTGTCATTGCCGGCCTTGCAGTTTCCGAAGCAATTTCATCAAAAGTACAACAAATTTACTACTCTACTGCACCTACATATTTACACAGGCCAAGGTCCCATAAGGAAGATAATTTGATATATTATCATTATATATTGTGCATAAAGTCAAAGCAAGAAACCATCGTTTGGGATTTAACCGAGATATGATGGAAGGATAAAATTCACAACTTTTTAAAAAGCTTAGGACAAAATGCGCCATAAAAAAAGTTCGGGGCTAAATTCTCAAAATATTGATAAGTTGGGGGCAAAAAGTGTAATTAATCCATAATTGATTATCTTATTGCAAAATCAAATTTACAACCCTTAAATAATTTATTTGTAGTCAACAGAATTGATACCTTCCAAGTTTTAAAATTTCAAAATGTGTTTCCACAGTAAGGTAATACATATGGAGTGAATGTACTTAGGAGATTCTAAATACCCATAACATGAACACAAACAGGGTATTCAACCTTAAGCATATAGCTGTGTATAAATTAACATTATATTCTATCTTCTAGTTGAATTCCACCGAGTTTTGTAAGTTAAGAGTGTTGCTACTCAATCATGAAATGAAATCACCATTCAGTAGGGTCCTTCACATAAGCTACATCCTCTTATACTATTAACTCCCATCATTTAGGAAAAAAAAGAGTTAATCGAATCTAATATCAGAGATGAATTTATGAAAAATTCATTGGTAATGAAGTTATTGGATACTTCGAACTTTACTTCCCGAATGTGACTGTAAAATTATTTGTTTATTACAGCAAGTCAGTAAAAGTTAATTATATGCACCTATACATGCAAAGCTTCTTGTTCTTGTTACATAATTAGAGTAGAGGGGTCTAACTTGGGGGAAAAAACTATTTAAGCTCAATGACTGTGAAGATTTTATCCACAGAACAAGATGAGGGAAGCTGCTAGTTTGTAACCATTGAACAGTATCAGACTAGCCACTTGACTTGCTCAACCACTCTATGGAATGTACTCTTTTCAGAATCTCTTCATGTTCCTTCTTATTTCTTCCAAATGGTTAATATTGTTGAACACTGGACATAAGGAAAAGAAAGTATAACATATCAAAGTCCTCTCATGATGATGCTATGCCAGCCAAAAGTTCTCGAGACCCTGCCAAGTGTCCTGGTACATGTTGCCTTATCTCTTCAAAAGCACACAAAGTTTCTGCATCCAGACCACCAGCAAACTACAAAAACATGCCAAAATAAGTAATCAGCCTAATAAATTATGAAAATTGTAAGAATATTCCCTATTGTGGGCTTCCACTGAGTGATATTTTTTGGCTTTTTATGAAAATGGACTGATGGTAATTTCAAATGGGAATTGGAATGGGTTAGGATGATCCACTTAATTGTTTAGGCTCATTGCAACACCTTATAAGGTTGATATGCTAGGAGACTAGTGTTTTACCCATTGAGAGAAGTTTGTTGCTATTAATTACATCATATGCAGTGTTTGTAATCATATATGGTATCCCCAATTTGCTTACAAAATTGTATATTCAATTTATCTAGTTAAAACCAGGTATCTTTCTTTTTCTTCTTAATGATCTGACAATGATCTTCTGTAAAAACGTTAATAAATTCAAAGGCATGAAATGACCAATGCATTCTACATTTTCCCAAACCTCCAAAATCATTAGTAAGTTTGCAAAGCATGAAACAGCAATCTAGTAGTACTAAAAAGCCTACTCATCCTTAAAACTAGCACATGGTATTTGTTCCTGTGTAGGGCTTCAATTTAAGATGATGTGCTCTAATATGACATTTCTAAACATTTTCAAGTTGCAAATAACTGACACATACATTGGGAAATTAATATTGATGACAAGAAAATATGCAGAGTTTTGCAGACAGTCATGTAAGAAATACCTGATGAGCTCTATATGCAAAATGCATGCCCTGAAGAAGAAGGGATTCTTGGCTAGACTGCCTGTCTGAGTTCCTAGCAGATCCAAGCTCCATTGTCACTCTTTTCATGTACATCTTGACCAGATTCATAGAAGCCTGCTTTATCTGCAGACATGGCATATTTAATATTCATCCAATCAAGTATTACAACTGAAAATTGGAAATTTCGCTTTCAATTCTCAAAGATACATAATGTGTTTATGTGGGTAAACAATTGCCAGAGATTTGGACTAACACATCCTAAGCCGAAGTATATCCACCATTCAATTAGTTATGCTGATCTTAGTGTTTTCATTATTATCATTGAGTAAAAATAAAATCAAGACCGAAAGTAAAGGAATATATTGCAGAGCATGGAAGTAAATGCAAGGAAATTGTGCATAACTATGGCGCAGGCTCACACAACTCAGTTCATGTCATTAAGTATTATATCTATTTAAGCAGACTAACTTCAACAACTGTAATTGTGAATGTCATTGAAACATAACTTCTAATTCTTATCAGAAGGCAAGGTTTACTAAGTATCATTATTGTTATCACATTCACAAAGAAGGCAAAAAAAAGATACCTTGGTCATGATTCCTGAATCAAGCATCCATGCAGTTGGAATTTTGTACTCTTGATATGAACGCATTGCAGAATTTCGTAACTTGATTAGCCTCTGTATGCTGCTCTCAGACCTATCACAATGAGAAGAGAGGACGGCATTAGTAACAGCCAAACTATAAACCTGGAATATTTAACATTAAAAATTAAATACATGATATTGATCTATTTCTTTACTTGTCTAATAGGCTGGCCATCTTTCTCAAGGAAGCTCCACATGGAATTTCTGGGTCATCCTTGAAGCAGGAAATCTCTTGTTCTAACGATTTAAGTTCGCGATACTCAACTGCAGCTTCACGCATGGCATCAGCTTTCCTCTCTGGCCAATTAAAATGCTTCAAGACGGCACGCTCATCAGCCTGTAGAAAACAGAATATAAAGCTAATAAGAGTCACCTTTCCTTATCTACCAGGGTTAAACTAAATGTACCAAAATCAGAAGGAAAGTATGGTAGAGGTAATATAACTCAGAAGGGGGGTATGACATCAAATGCAAAATCAGCAAGAATTTCTAGTTTTACTCTGAATTAACTAATGCTAAATTTCCGGTCTTTATCCATACAACTTTCAGATTTCACTTCAGAAACAGGATGTACACCCTTCTTGCACCAATTTAAACTGCTAAACTACTATAAATTTATAATGGAATAAAATTATGTATGTCTTACCAAAATAGAAACTATAAATGTGATGTGTCATTATCTTAAATGACAATGAATTAACGGAAATGAGCTGCCTAACTGGTAGAGAATAATTGGTTCAGCAGATTAATAATTTTGCTACACACTCACCAATGATGATAGTTCACCATCAAGCCAATTAACAAAATTTAAGACATCTTCAATATCCGTGTAGGCTGCTTCTACCACTTTATTTATAAGGCCATTAATAAACTCTCCCTTTGTTTCAATGTCCGCCCTTATCTGGAAAACATAATTAGTCATTAATGGTGCATATTAAGTTGAAAAGGACAGAAAATATATAACCACCAATTGAATTTGAAAACACAATGCTTACTGCTAAAAGATGAGCAGAACGGTTTTGAATTTCTCCAACAATGCTGCTGTGTACATTGACAGCTACTGGTTTCTGCTGTTTAACTGATCCTGTTGTGCTTTTCATCCCTTCTTGATTCTTTAATGTGTGAAATAATTTCACAAATGCAGGGGCCCTTTGGGTGTTGCTCGCTTTTGCTATAGGCCTAGAAGGGATTGATGGTGGCATTGGTGGTGGAGGTGGCGGTAGGCACGAGTTTGGTGTAGGTTTTCTTCCTATCCTTGTAGTTGTAGCATCAGAAATGACAGGAATTGCAGTTGGTGCTGGAATTGATGCTTTAACAAAGCCTCCATCAGTAGTGGCTTCCTTTTTCACAATGGACCTTTCTAATTTGTCAGCAATGAGTTTCTGAATGTGTTTAAACTTGGGGCTCTGATGTACTCCAATTGGCTCCTTCATCCAAAATAAAAATCAGACTCATTTCTAAGGCAGCCACAGTTGTTAGATAACCCTTATCCACAAAACAGATTTGTGGCATCATTGTACAGAATAACACTGTCAAAAATCCAATGAAACTGCATTTGATGATTCTAATAAATGGACTATCCATACTACTACCGCTTCTCCAAAACTATTGATGTTTTACAAATTTCAAGTCTCATTAATTATTATTTTTTCTACATATGCCTCTATTTAAAATAATTAGATTTGATCTTTAAGGAAAGTTCTACACTTGCAACCTATCTAAAAAGCATTTCAACATACAACAAACCACATTTACCTCTTATATTATAAAAAAGGTATTTTAGACTAAATACCTTAATATTTTACCCATATTAAATGCTACTTAATTTGTATGCATTCTCTAACCTTAAGAGGGTTTCTATGGTACCCACAATAATTTTGGGGGGTTTTGATACTGTTATTTTTTTAACCAATCAAATTGCTTATCATTTTTCTTCTCATTAATTAATAAAAATATTTGTTATTTTCAAATTAGTCCTTAATTAATTAAAATATTGTTTTTTGAAATAACAACTATTTTAAATTAAAAAATTGATTAAACATAAGAAAGTGAAGTCATTTTCCCTAATCTACTTCACCTCCTTCCGGTAAATCAAGCCTAAACCCTAATCTCCTTTACCTCATTCATCGGTAAATCAAGTCTGAACCCTAATCTTTTTTACCTTAATCTCCTTCACCCTAACCTTAATACAATGCCTTACTTAATTGTTTAATGGTCTCATATCTCAGAAAATCTTTTGCAGTAGGAAACTAGCTTATTACGTGCCAACAAAATAAGTAAAGCATTGACAGGTACATCCTGGAAAACTAGCTTATTACGTGCCTGCAAAATACGATACATTGCACAAGCAAAGATCATAGGCCACTCACCAAGGGAGTTAAAACTGGAGGGCTGAGAGATATTGGAGCAAATCCACTGTTGAAAAATTGTGTAATAGAAGTTGAAGTGATTTTGATAAAAATCTTTTCATGTGTATTTCAAGGATCCAACCCCTTTCTATGTGCACTTAATGCTCAAACCAACAACAAGAGCAGCCAACCACAACATCTTTCCATGTGTAATTAGAGTGAAGGAAATTAGGATTCATACTTGATTTAAAGGAGGTGAAGGAGATTAAGAAAAGTGACTTCACCTTCTTCTTATGTTTAATGTTTAGTATTTAATGTACTGTCTTCGATTCCTACGAATAAAAAGAAGATTTTTTAATTTAAAATAGTTGTTATTTTAAAAAATAATATTTATTTTAATTAAGGACTAATTTGAAAATAACAAAAGTTTTATTAATTAATGTGAAAAAAAATGATATGCAATTTGATTGGTTAAAAAAATAACAGTATCAAAATCCCAAAAATTATTGGAGGTACCATAGAACTCTCTAATCTTAAACATAACATCATGAATTTTGGACACGAGGTAGTAGAAATTATGAACAGTAAAAAGGAAGCAACAACTAAAGAGAAGAAGCAGCACACATTCCAAAATTCCATTTTTTTTCCTTAAGCATATTATAACAAATCCATTAACATTCAAATTCTAACCTTCTCATTGCCACCCAAAGACACCACCTTCGCTTCAGCGGCAGCAAGATCCTCAGTGAGTTTCCTATTGTGAGACTCAAGCTCCACATTCAAGACCTTAACTTTCTCCAACTCAGCCTTCAAAGCCAGCACTTCAGACTGCAGATTCTTGATCAAACTCTCACTCACCTCAAGCTTCTCCATCAGTTCCTTCTTACTCTTCCCATCAGGGTCCTCCTTATCCCTCTTCAAAGCAAATTCCCCAACCCCACTCCTTGGCCTAGCAAATTGTTCCACAAGATGAGGCCTCACTAAACGAGCCACAACCTTAGCCTCGTCAACCTCCCTACCCCTTTGGCTTCCCACAACCTCTTCATTGGGTTTGGCCTTGTTCATCACAAGACCCCTTTTGATCCTTGAATTGTGCTTCAACTCTGGAGTCACAGACTTGGCTCTCCTTGATGGTGTTGTTGACACCACCCCATTGACAAGCTCTGGTGGAGTCTTTGGAGGCTCTCTGTAGTTGGAAGGAAGTCTCAACCGTGATGGAGTCAAACTGTTCTGAAGCTTGATCACATTTTTTGTTGTTGTTGTTGTTGTTGGTGGTGGTGGTGGTGGTAGCAACGATGGCGGTGGTGATGCCGGTGACTCTTGTTTCATGGCTCTTGTGCTGAAAATGGAGCCTCAAAAGAGAGAGAATAGATCAAAGAATGACAAAAGAAAAACAACAAAAGAGAAACAAAAAACAAATAGTTCTTTGTGTCAGTGGAATGGTGGTGTTTTTGTCAGTGGCAATAATATAAGTAGTGGTTGAAGCAGGAACATGGCACCTAGAAAAGACAGAGGACTTATGCAACACCTTTGTATATGGAAGATGAGAATTAAGACACAATCAGTGATAGTATTGGGTGGTCATTGATGATAAACAGTGACACCAATTCTTTGAACCTCAGTGACTCAACACAATTTGTGTATAATAAAGAGCTTTGGTGATTCTTTATTCTTTCTTCTTCTCAATTAATATGCACATTGCAGTGATGTGAGTGAGAGTTACCAAATCACTTGTTTGACATGGAATGAATGGAAAAAGCTTAAAAGCTTGGTGCTTAACTTGGTCACCCCAAAATAGTGACCCACATCCAAAGGCTGAGGACACTATGACTCGTAAGGTACGGTTAGATTCTAATAGAAAAAGGAACAGAAAATTCCATTGATGATTCTTTGTCTTTTGCTAGGTAGAATCTAGTCCTAGTAGTTCTTCCACTTTGGATGGAATATATGCTGCTTTAATGCCTAGGACTAGCTTCGTCTATAGGAACTAACCTATAACTGCAACAATGTTCCATTTCAATTCATATTGCTTAATTAATTAAGTTTAAACTTAATCAATAATGTACTTAAAGTTAATCAAATATCAGAATATAAATGAATAATCTATTAATTTTTTTTAAAAAAAAAACACTTTCTTGCCTGTGAATGTTTATGTTGATTTTTTAAGTTAAGTTTTTTTTTTCTATTATTATTATTTGCTTAAAAAGTTATTAGAATTGAAATGATTTTGATATGCCGAACTTTTGGATGCGTTGTCTATTTATCAAGCAAGCGTTGCCAAGAAGAAGAAAAAAAGATAAAAGGGGATTTTCTCATTTGATTGGTTTTGTATTCCTTTTCTTCTTTGGTCTAATCACAAAATAAGGGGAGAGGAAAATGTAATGCAATTTGTAGAAAGGATATACAAATTCCTAATTATGACTTAAACATTATGGACCCATTGTTTTAAAATTGAATAAAATTAATTTTGAATTGCTAAACAAAATTAAGATATGTGTTCAAATTAATCTTATGTATAAATTTTACATTAAAACATGTATTACACTAATACTGTAGAATAATTGGTTATGGATATTTTGTAAAACAGATACTGTTTCTTTCTCGGAATGAAATTTGCAAACTACTAGTTTACCCACTAAAAATATTGTATGTGAGATTTTTTGTTTCTTAATTTCTTTGTATTATTTTTCACTATTGTCCTTTTCATTTTGTTATGTCCCTTGTAGGGTACAGCACATTAGCAGTTGTAATGAGGATCCAATAGGCAATTTTTTTTTTTTATATTTTTTATAGGCTAAATATTGTACATACAGACAATAACATGCACCTATGACGATTTTGCCATAAAAGGACTAAACCGTTCTTGGGTCCCAAAAAAGAGAGGTAGTGTTTTTAGTGCAAATGGGCGAAGGTTTTGAAATTTTGGCCTTCTACATGCCATAGAATGACTCCATAGAAGAATTTGTCATGTACCTTTACTATAAGAGGTAGTGTTAACATCCTTAATACAGTGTGCCAAAACAATTCAAGACATGAAACTTCGTCATTATTTAGTAAAGTACAATAGTACTACAGGACACTAAATCCTATTCCCCAAAAAACAAATTATATATATAGAGAGAGAGTCGTGTCTTCTAAGGTGAAATTACTAGTTGGAGGTTATTTTTGTAATTAAGGCCAACATATAAAACTGTATTCTAAAGGGTAGAATATTGGGTTGGCGAGTTTTTGAAGTGGGTAGAGCTTAAAAAAGAGTATGCTTGATTTCAAGTTCATGTTTGGTGGCATTTTGTCTTTCATTGTAGCTTAAATTACAAGTATTAACAGCCTCATTGGTTCATTGATCAATAATGCGTTTCCAATTGACTTAACAACTTAAGCACTAAACCACTTTTTTTTTTTTTTCTCTAACTATGTGGGAAAACAATGCTTTGATTTGGGCTGAAGGGAACAAAATGTCACTTGCAAGCATGGAAACAATCTTTAAGGATATGGATTCCTCTGCCTTAAATGTCAAAATCAAACTCATAGGGGTCACACTCTTTACCTTGTCTTTCACGGGTAATTACAAATTCTTCGGATTAGGGACCACGGATTGAAAAAATATCATTACAGTGGAATTAAAGATAATGAAAGTAAAAGTTAAGACATGATTACGAAATTTGTTGCACTTAAAGCATAATTTTGCATATATTTTTGTATGTTGGTCTATATATGTTGGATGCATCAATGTGAGAAATGCAAGACAATGCACATTGCTAAGGTCTTTTAATTTTTTTACTTCTCTGTGGCCCTATAATTAAAGCCAAGAAAGCAACACATAGAAATCTAAGGCATAGATTGAAAACCCTCGAGTCTCGAACTCAAGGTACCACTACTGAAAACATCGATAATAATTTTAAAAAAAAAAAAAAAAAAAAAAAAAAGCTATGTGATCTCAACATTCCCCACTAGAAGACAAAAAGGTAAAAGGTAGTGGGTATCATGAGTTTTAGCCATCAATTCTTTACTTGACGCTCTTAAAGCAGAAAAAGGAAATAATTAAGTTTCTTTTCGCTTTTGACAAGAAAGATTCGTCATCAAGAATACTTGGATAAACCTACATGTGTAATGTGTTTTCGAGTTTTAGAGAAGTGTATTCAATTCATGAGTAAACCTTGATATATAAATATCAACACATAGTTTGTACAGGTCAATGCATTTATAAATTTATATTAACATATGGGTAGTATGCTTTCTGTTCTCATGACATGCATGTAGACTTCCAACAACTACAACTCTACAAAATTTAAGAAATTAACATAGAAAGAAAGACATTCGTATAATTTATATCCTCAGGAACACTTGAGTATTATTAGTACTACTCCATCTTGAAATTTCAAGCTTTAAAATCTTAATGAACCAAGTAAAGTAAAATTTATAAGGAACGAATGGATTATTCTTATTGCATTCCCCCTAATTTAAAAATAAAGATAAAAACAATGCTGAATATATATTATTTATGTACTTATACCTGACTAGCTGGCAGAGTGTCTCATAAATGTGAAGTGAAATTTGTGATTTGTTCAATTTGTTAGCAGATGGGAATTGCTCACATGAAAGTTTGCCAAGCCTCATGTGAATGCTGGGAGACGTTCTCAAATAGTAATTTTTCACATAGTTTAGTGAGAAAGGTGACACGTGAAATTAAACCTCAATTTACATATGTAGCATCACATCATTGTAAGAGTTATATATGAGATCATCGTGTATGAAAGTGAGAGAGAATGGAGTAGCAGCTGCGGCCCCAATATTTTAGAGCCATTGCATGCTACACACTATTCAAAGCAGGCATTTCGTGCCACGTCTTCCATAAGGGCAGACACAAAAATAATAACACCTTTACTTTATTAATCACATTTTTTGTCTTGCGATGAGACCTGAGGACCCACTTGAGCTTGTTTCTTCGTTATACTCCCTCTAGTTTTTAATAAGAATCAATTAATTATTTTATAAAAATTTAATTTATAAGAATCAATTAATACAATTGTGTGTCTATATTAGTATTCTAAAGTTTCATTAAACCCAATTTAAAGTTAGATACTTATATGTTTTTTGGTTGGTTAGTTTCATAATTTCAGAAAATGCTTTTCTTATAAACTCAACTTTTGGCAACTTTGCTGTTTGATGTCAAGAGAACAGAAAACGTTTTTTTTTCTCTTATTGAAACTAAATAAAGAGCCCAAATGTATATTTTCCCCTGGTTATGAGGAGAGTTTGAGCCTGCAGTTTTCAGTGTTTGGTCAGAATATACTTACATCACAGACAATAAACACAGAGATGCATATACTTCAGAGAAAGTGGATCTAGTTAACTGAAGTGTTTAAATTAGTTATTGTGAATCATAAATAAATAATTGACCAAATACCTGTCTTCCTGTATTTATATTTCAGAGATATATTGCAGTTTTGAATATTAACTGCCCTTGAATCATTTGTCAAGCCTTCTCAAGTTCTGACAACTAAAACTCCTTCATGTCATGATCAAGCTATAAAGATGAACATATATATATATATATATTAGTTGCATGCAGGAATTGATTATAGCTATAAGGCTAAACTTGATAATTTAGGTGAATATGACTCATACAAGCATGCCAAGATAGCAGAAAGACAGGGAAGTAGAAATGCACCTTGAAGCTTTTTGCGTTCCAATTTAATGTATGTTTCTTTGCTTCATTTGATCTTTGGTTATGAGAAAGAGTTGAAAATATAAGATGGAGAGAAAGGGCAATGTGGGAGAAGGAGTGTTGGGGGGTTGAGTAGGTGATTCCCTTTGAAGGAATACTTGAAACACAAAAGAAAATGTTCAAACCAGCTTGCTGCGGTTAGTTGTGACTTCACATCACACAACAAGGTACCATTTGTTACTGCGGTTGAGATTTAAGAAATGTCATTATATATATTTGTTTGAAATGCCTTGTCTTATGCAATTTTGCACTTGAATTCACGTGCCTAACATTACATGTCTGTTGCATAAAGAGGTGTGAACACAAAATTCATCCCCTTTTCTGGTGGGTACCAGGGTTTAATTAAAAGTATCTTAAGATGGGAGACAGCAGCATGTCTTCATCGTATTGATTTTACTATCTTAACCAAACTTGACATTATACCCCTTTTTTTTTTATCAAAATTTTGTCTCTCTTTCCAACTGAATATAACGAGACTTTGACTTAAAGTGGGATTAATCTTTAAAAATTACAAAAAAATTGTGTAATTTAATCCTTGATAAGAGACTAAAACTACACCATTTTTGTTAAGTATAAGAAGTAAAAATGAATAAACTTTTTACAGGGATTAAAATAAAAAGAAAGTTGTATTATCATATATTTAAGCCCTAACTTTAGCATATCAATATCAAAAGATTAAGGTAGTGTAAAGAAAACAGCCCCTAGTAAGCGCATTTGAAAATAATAATGATAATAATAATAACACCACCCATTTTTTCTTAACACGTTATCCATTTTTTTTTTAATACCCCTAATGTCTCAAGAGTTTTTTATTTTCTCTGTTGGTTTGTCTTCTGAAATTTAAATTTAAATTCTGAAATTATGTAAAAAAAAAAAAAATTAGCTTCTGAAATTAAACTGTTTAGAAATCTATATAAGAATATTCAGTTAAATTTTCAAAAGTATTTATATTCTGAAATTATTTTACTGATTTTTACACCTTTGGCAATGTCCTACTCAGAATTGGTATTGAGGCCTAGGAATCTTCTACTTTGAAACATAATTTTATGACAACAAAAATCTATTTTAGATAGAACACTTTCATTACTTTCAACCTCCATATCTGTCTTTCATTACTTTCGAAAGCAGTGAGAGGTCGACACAAAAGAGATAACCCATTTAGTCCAATTGTGCAATCCAAAATTAAGGGGGAAAAAAAAAACAATGATGCTCATTTTAAGCGGAGGAATGGGAATAAAGCATGTCATAAAGTCCGTAAATTAATTGGATGCATAAGAATGGGAATAAATATTATCCTGTTCAATGTATAGGAAAAACCGGAGGAATCAACATCCTTGTATACTCGTAAGCCAAAAGAAGCCAATAATATTGGTAGATGTCAATTGATGTCCTTGAATGTTAAACATGGGCAGCTACATGTGACATATTATACATTGTATACTTGTAATGGTAAAGAATGACACTTATTTTATGCATCTGTGCTCCCATGTTTTAATAGTCTTGTGCTAGTCACAGCAAGTGAAGAGAGCACAAGAACTGGATGTTAAGCAACCATGTGATTCATTGCAGAAATGGATTTTATCACCTGCATGATTAGCTAAAAAGTCTGTTTGGCTAAGCTTATCTAGAAACACTTCTATGAGAAGAAAATAAGAAGAAAAACATGAAATGATCTTCTCCATGAGCTAAAGTTAGCTTATGTATAAGCTAACTTGTAGAAGCTCTCTCATATAGTTTTTCTAGAAGATGTGAGACTTTTTACAAATTAGCTTATCGAGAAGTCCATTTTTTTCTTCTTCTTATTTTTATCTTTTAGAAGTGTTTTTGGATAAGCTAACCCAAACAGGTCCAAAATATAACTGACACAGTAGAGTGTAAGAACATGTGTTTGATTAAAATACAAAATTAACGCATTACCATAAACAAACCCATTCAATCATAAGCATTTTGACATTTGCTCTAACCAAATTCACACATGACTTCACAGAGATCACACCTCGCAAACCCCATCCTCCTTTATTTTTACATTTAACACGGTCCTTTTTGTTTTAAAGGGTAACCGCTTTTCACAAAAGAAAAAGGCAATATGAAGCACCCAGCATGCAAAATCCAACCAAAACTACTTATTTTGGCTTCTAAAAAACCCCTACTAAATGAAAATCAAATCTATTATGTGTGCAGAAAAGTGCTAAAAGAATTGGAATTAACACAACAACCAGACCAAAGGAAATAGTACTAAGATTAACATGACAAGCAAGACAAAACAATATAAGAAAAATTAAAGGATTATTTTTCCTTTCCTATATAGGCTTGCACTTTTCTGCCAGAAATAGATATGATAATAATTGAATCTCAGTTAAGACTGATCTAAAAACGCAAGATACCAAATGATAACTTACTAAAAATTAACAGTTTCTGTTCAAATTAATAAATAAGAAAAAAGATAAATAATCAGCAAGACAAAACATAAAAGTCAACCCAAGAATATCATTTCAAGTCCTGAAGCCATATTTACATCCTTATTTTCCAGAAATCAGTTAAAAACATGACAATTTGAGTTTTAAACCAAAATTGCATAAACATTTTTCTTTAAGAAACAAAACACATTTTTATATATTTTTCTATTTTTATCAGAAATAAATTTATTCTCAAAAAATGCTTGATTATTGCTAATCCCTGTTTTCACAAAGAGAGCAATACCAAAATGTCATGCAAACCATGGTGGCAATTCATTACCGATGTAAATTGGTGCTATTTGTTAACCAACTGCAGATTCGTTTTCCTTTTCCATTATTACACTTTCGTGAGGTGGCCTACTATATTCAGCTGATCAACTCTAGTTACCACATCTGATCAACTTTTCTAGTCCAGATCATAATAAGCAATTTTTTAAAATCGGACCGGTGATTGAACCGGTGAAGGTACTGGTTCAAAGTTCAATGGTCTAACCGTATTTGAACTGTGGTTGAACCGGTTTTATATTTTTAATATTATACAATATTTTAAGTAATAAAATAATATAAAATTATAAAAAATCATGATCTACAAAATTATAAATTAATATAATGACTAAATTATATATTTTATATGATAAAAGTTAATAATAGTTGGCAAAATAATTGATACCTATATGAAATATTTAAATATGTATTTTTATTTATCATAAAAATATTTTAGATTAAATTAAAAAAATTAAAAAGTGACCGGTTCAAACCGGTTTTGTGCACTGGTTTAACACCGGTTTTGGACTGGTTCGACCGGTTCTTTACCGGTTCCCACCGGTTCTGAGATGCTCCGTTTTTTTGAGTAAACGGATCGATCACCATACCAGTTCCCGGTTGAACCGGCTGGTCCGGTTTGATTTTTAAAACAATGATAATAAGAGAAACATTTGTACTGAACAATAATATTCAACTAATTTAATTTGTTGTCAAGATTGAAGCATGATGCGTTGCATTTTATATGATTCATGCATAGCATTTCACTTAGAAAATATTGCATTTTCTGATATTTAGGACTCATTTTGCTTGCATTTGCATTGTTTTTCATTTCATTTCTTTTTGGAACTGGTTACGCTTTTGGTATTTTCATGTTTCAAGGTTGTTTCTTGAGCTTCAAGACATTAAACAAAGAGAAAGATGTGTGGTGACTCCAAGGATTGAAGCTAAGAGCATAGGGACACTTGAAGATTAGAAGAAAAGCACAACCAGGTTACCTGACAGAAGTCATAGGCATGACATTCAGAGTCATGGTCGTGACTATGCTGATTTCCACATTTTGGGATCCCTGATAGATGTCATGGCCATAACATTCAAAGTCATGGTCGTGACCCAATCTGACTTTCAACTTCACATCATGATAGGAAATTGTCATGACCATGACATTCAGAGTCATGGCCATGACCTGCACCACATTAGGAATCTTATCTTTTGCAATTTTGATTGTAATTTGGCCTTAAATCTTTATCTTTTCCTTAGTCCATTCTCTTTAAATAGAGTGTTTTACTTAGGATTAGGTATACTAGAATTTGGTTTTAGCATACGGTTTAGAGAAAGAACGGAGGATTCTTCTTCTTCTTCAACTCTTTTTCTGATTTGTCATGTTTTCTTTCAATTTCATTGTTGTTTCCATGACTATGAGTGAGTAGTCTCTTTATTCTAAGATTGGGGCTTAGCCCTTGACAATTATTATGCTTAATTGATTTATCTTTATGTTCTTTTGGTTTCTCCTCTTGATTTCTCTTCTATTGCTTTTATATATGTGAAGTGTTTGGCCACTGTTTTTCATAATCACAGACGCTTAGGAAAGAACTGAGAGGTGAACCTAATCGTTGGATCTATAGGGGAGGAACTTAGGTATTAAATCACGAAAGTAGGTTTAATCCTTCGAGGAATCAATGAATTAACAAAGAACTTAATGGGTTTAATTGAACTTAATTACCACGAGAGTAGGGATTAATTTAATTAGATACATCTTTGTATCCTGAGAGGGAACAAAGGTTACTTTAGGTTAATTCACCTTCAAAGAGAACCAATATGAACATAGAGGTAGAAAGGTTAAGTCAATAGGAAGTCTTGGTGTAAAACCCAATCCTAGAAGTTTTCTTATTATTGATTTCAATCTTTTCAAATATATATTTGCTCTATCTTTATCTTATCTTATTTTAATCTTATATTTTCTTTATTTTATCTTATCTTTTCTTTGTTTTTATCTTATCTTTTATCTTAAATTTAATCTTTTCAAATATTTCCTTATCTAATCAAATCTTTCCTTTTGCTTAATTTTAATTAAATTGTGAAAATTACAAAGCCAAAAACACAGTCCATGTGGAGACGGTATTTTATTACTTGACGACAACCGTGCACTTGTGGTAAATCTCACATCAAAGCATTATATTTTCTAAAAACAGTGAATATCTAAAATTGAGATAATATTTTTAGTTAATACACTCCTTTCTTGAATGGGTAGCATGTAGCAAATAAGTCTGACAATTAGCTCTAATAATAAAGAAGTTTATTGCCATGATGGTAACTATATGATAATTGTCTTATTTACTTAATTGTTGAATGATTTTTAGTTTTAGTTAATACACTTCTTTCTTGAATGGGTAGCATGTAGCAAGTAAGTAAGACAATTATCTCTAATAATAAAGAAGTTTATTATATTGCCACGATGGTAACTATCTAATAATTGCCTTATTTACTTAATTGTTGAATGATTTTTAAGGAAAATATCTCACTTTCATCCTCATTTAGAGTAATGTTTGACTCATTTAGTTGTAAATTTTTAAGTATCTAGTTTCTAGTTTAGTTGTTTAGTTTCATGGTTGCATCTTATATTTTTTTGTCTACATTCTATGTAGAAATGAAGAATTGAAGATTGAGAGATTCATTTGGAGCTCTATTTTGAATCCTTGAAGAATTTGCCTTGAATAGTAAATTTTGCTTAGGCTACCTCAGTTGGGTTAAGCAAAATTACCTGTTTGTGAAAAGTAAAATTTGAACGTTTGGCTCAAGCAAGGACAAGTTGCTCAAGCAAAAAGTAGAGCGAAAGCATCAGGTGCAAAAATTGGCTTAATCAACCTCAGGGTGGCTAAAGAAAAATCCAGTTTCAGACTTATCATTTTGCAGTTTTGCTCAAGCAAGCAAAGATGGCTTAAGCAAACTGTCACTTAAAGTAGAAACTTTGCTGATGTATAAATAGAGTTAGTTGTCATTTAAGGAAGTGTGTTGTACAGAGGGGCACGCATCTTCACTGTTCTATTTGGGAGAGAAGCTCCTTCTTGCTCCATGGGAGCATCTTCTTCCATTCTCCGTGTATTTCAAGGCTACCCATGGAAATGGGTAGCTAAATCCTCCATTGTTGGGGTTAGATGTAACCAAACTCATACTCTCTTGTATCTTTTGATATATATATATATATATATATATATATATATATATATATATATATATATATATATATTCAGTGTATTCAATGTTAATTTTTTCTTCTTTGCTTAATGCTTGTTGTGGATTGATCAACCATAGCTTGTTTTCATGACGTGATTGTTGTGGGAAAATCCTTTCATTGTCTTAAACTGAAGCAAAATACCTAATGAACTTGGTATCTAAGAATGGAGCTTAGTTCATTGGTTATCTTGTCACTAGACTTAAAGTTAGTTCATTTCTTAAGTTTTTGAGGAATCGAGACTTAATAATGGAACTAAGACTCTTTTCACCTAAGGGATTAGGGTTAAGAAAGCAATGTGTTGGCTGATTTTAACATTGAGTTACAACGGGTATATATTGTGCATTCAAACAAGAAGAGAGTGAAGTTTGGTAAAGTCTAACCCCGACAATACCTTTATCATCTGAAACCCCTTTTTATTTTTTAGCTGTGTTTTAACTACAAAACCACAAAAAGAGTATTTTAACTTTGTTTCTTCACTTGTTCTGTTTTTAAGTCTTGAAACATCAATCAAAATGTTTATGTTGTATTGCTTTCTATGGTAGTTGTTAGCTTAGTTAGTAAATTTTGTGAAGTTTGCCTAATATTGCGCAAGTCTCTTGGAAAACGATACTTGGACTTTCCATTTTACTACTTGTGCGATTTGGTTCACTTGCCAATGAGTTAATACTATCCACTTCAAAGTGAATTGTTTCCCTTGTTATTGTAAATAAGTTTATCTTGCATTGCTATTTGAGAAAAGAGTAACTTATTTTTCATGCAGTATATACTTTTTTTTACTTTTATTATGAAAAGGCTAAAAGATGTTTTAAATGTTTGCTATTAGAACCAATTTCATTAAGTAAAACCTAATCATTGAACATACTGGGAATTTTATTTTTCTTTCCCTAGGCTGATAAACCATATAGGAAGAAAAAATGACATTTGTGGCAACTTATTTTCTTCAAACATAGGACAAACATAAGGCTGAGCAAAGAGTGAGTGGCAGTATAAACTATAAAAAGCATAAACATTGCATAAAGACGTGCTATATGTTCAAGATTCTTTTCATGGGAAAGATGATAAAGAATAAAGCTAACATAAACATTGGTTTAAAAATTAACATATTCATTTAACACCAGAAATAACAGGCATCCAAAGGCTACACTATAATAATAGGGTAGAATCCACCCTTCCAAAGCATCAACATCATCTCCCCTTCTTACTATCCCATTTGCTTCTTCACCTTGTGTTTTCTCTACATTAGACACACCTTGTCCTATCATTGTATATTGGTCTATCATGTTGCGTTTATGGTTATGGGTCCAATCTTCTCTGTCTTTCAGGTGGCCTCTGCACAATCTCTCCATTCACAAAGAATTCACTTGCAACAATATGCAATTTTATCATTTTTAAAATGAAGATTTAGTGATAATTTCTTTATTTACCTATTTATTGAATGATTAATTAGGCAATTATCTTACTTTTCTCATCATTTAGAATAATGTTTGACTCATTTTGTTGTAATTTTCTAAGTATCTAGATTTTAGTTTAGCTAACTTGTTTTGTTGGTTATATCTTATTATTTTGTCTACATTAAAAATGGAGATTGGAGATGTTGATTGCATTTTGGAGCTTAATTTTGAAGTTTTGAAGCCTTGAAGGGTTGCCTTGAAAAGTACCTGTGGTGGCTAAGCAAAAAGTTACTTAAAATAGAAATTATGCACGTGTATATAAGGGGTCGACCCTCATATAAGGCATCATTTTGTATAGAGGGGAGTCGGCCCTAGTGCGAAATCCATTGTTAGAGTGTAGATGGCTCTATTTCATCATCTTCTTCCATTTTCCATGTATATTAGAGCTATCCATGGCTATGGGTAGCTAATTTTCTCAGTTGTAAGGGGTTAGATGTAACCATTCTTAAACTCTCTTGTATCTTCGGATATTATTATTATTATTATTATTATTATTATTATTATTATTATTATTATTATTATTATTATTATTATGCATATTTGTGTTTAAATGTTAGCATTTTTCTTCTTTACTTAAAGCTTGTTGTGGAATGGCCACCCATGGCATGATCTTTGGACATGATTGTTGTTGGTAAACACTTTTGTTGTCTAGAACTGAAGTAATATACCTTATGAACTTTGTATCTTGGAATGGAGCTTAGTTCATGAGTTATCTTGTGTCACTAGGCTTAAAGCTAGTTCCTTTCTTAAGTTGTTGAGGGATCAAAAGGAACTAAGACTCTTTTCACCTTAGGAATTAGGGCTGAGAACACTTTTAATGGTTGATTTTAACGTTGAAATGTAAATGGAATATATATTATGTGTTAATGCAATAAGAGAGTAGAGTTTGATAAGATCTAACCCCTGCAAAACATCGTTATTATCTATTTTTACCTCTGTTCACAACTGTGTTCTTTTTATAAAACCACAAAAAGAGTATTTTAACTTTGTCTCTTTACTTGTTTTGTTTTTAAGTCTTGAAACATCAACCAAAACATTCATGTTTTATTGCTTTTTTGTGATACTTGCAGCTTAGTTAGTATTTACATGAAGATTGTTCAATATTATGCAAGTACCTTAGAAAACGATTCTTGGACTTTCCAAGATACTACTTGTGCGATTTGGATCACTTGCCAAAGAGATTAACATTTAGCCATGTCATAAGCCATAAATTTACTTGGATTTCAATTTTTTAATTCTATGATTACAATAATGACCATAATTGACTTCCATTAGCTTTTCTAAATAAGTTATTCAACATTTAAGGAATAAACTAAAAAAAAAAATATCGAAGTCAAATAACCTCCAAATGCAAGCCCAATGACTGTACCTACTCCCAAGCTACAACAGCATGCAATCAGATTTGTTCTTTTTGTGTTAAAATGCTCTATATTGTTTGTGAATCAAACTGATTTTATAGCTACATATTTATAGGTGATTCATGATAGTGTAAACACGATGTTTAAGGCAGGAGATGATATCCATTTCAAAATTCAAATTGCAACCAGAGAACAAAATGCACATGATGATACTTGTCAGAATACATAATATATTTTGGATTTATTATTGGCTTAATTACCAATTTAGTCCCTAAATTATTTTAAATGTCTCAATTTGGTCCCTATATTTTCAAATGCTCCAATTAGGTCCCACAATTCTTAAAATTGCATCAATTTAGACCTTTCCGTCAAATGGAGGCTGACGGTGTTAAATTGTAAATTCTGGAGGTTTAATTTTACAAAAAGTGGCAGTTATTAACCGCCACTATATTTATTAATTATTATTTTAAATTAAAAAATAAAATAAATATAATTTAAAAAATTAAGTTTTAAAAAATAGTGGCGGTTAAAACAATCACTTTATTTATTATTATTTTAAAAAAATAAAACAGAACCTCTACAGAAACCCCAGCCCTCCCTTCCTCCACCTTGGTTCCAGAGAAAACCCCAAAAATCCCAAACACAAAACTACGTCCTCTTTAAAACACACCACCGGGAGACCGCTTCTCTGCCGCGAGCCTCCGTCACGAGCCTCCTTTTCCGCTGCGAGATCACTTTCCGTTGTGAGCCTGTGAGTGCGACCCCGACCTGCCACGACCCCTTCTCTGACCTTCGTTGCGAGCCCGCTTCTCCTCCGCGAGCCTCTTTATCCACCACAAGTACCCCTTCTGTGGCCGCCCCTCTCTCTGTTCATTTTATTGAGTTTAATTTTTTTTATCTTTATTTGGGCATTCTATTTCCTTGGTTGACTTGTTGATTTTCTGTTAATGTTCTGATTTTGTTGGCTGCATCTGTATAATGGTATTTGGTCATTCTATTTTTGGTTTCTATTGAAAAGGATACTGATGAGCTATTGTTTCAGGTGTTTGGATCCATGGCTGGGATGTCTAGGGAAGTTTATGATGGTGCGTTTTATTTTTTAAAATAATAATAAATATAGCGACGGTTAAAAACCGCTACTTTTCGTAAGTTTAAATTGTCAGAACTTATAGTTTAACGTCGTCAACTTAATTGGATGAAAATGACTGAATTGATGCAATTTTTAGAATTTGAGGACCAAATTGAATCTCTTAAAAATATGGGGACCAAATTGACTCAAATTAAATAATCTGGGGGACCAAATTGGTAATTAAGCCTTTATTATTCCAAGACTCTATCTCAAGTGATCCAACGCAAGGCATGTACCATGTATTTGCTAACTTTTATTTCTTGATGAAGACATCTATCTATATATTATATAAAACACAGTTGCTGACTAGGACTGGTTGTCCACGTGTCACATTTTGATGTCATTTTTTAATCAATTAATTCATTATTGATTAGCACAATCACAATCTTAACATTTGTAAAACATTTAATATATTATTAATTTTCTTTCTAGATTTAAATAACGAAAATTTAAAATTATATTTTGAATGTTTCATAACGTGCATAAGATATATATTTTAATATTTTAATTAAAGTAATTTAAAATTATAATGATATAAATTTATTATTATTATTATTATTATTATTATTATTATTGAACATTTGATATTTGATTCGATTTTATATTATATTTCCACATTTAATTTCGGGTTGCATGATTACAACAAATTGAACAAATATTATGTGAAAATTGAAGAATCATTTCCTCATTTATTTATTTTTTTTCTTCAGACTGAAGAGTCCATATTTCCTTATTTAATTTCAAAAGATGTTTGTGTTCTATTTATATCGTCATTCTCCTAAAACATGTTTCCAAAAGATGTGGGTACTGTGAAGAGACAATTGTGATTCTGGGTGACGACGTTGATGACCGACACATGGTGTTGGTTTGACAGTGCTGTAGTGGATTTTTTCTTCTTCTTCTAATGTTTTCTCTTTTTGTTCTTTTGTTTTTCTTATTCCTGTCTTGCTTTTGTTTTTCTTTTATTTTCTCATGCTTATCTTTTGAACTTCGATTCCATGTGTGACATTAACTCTATTGCATATTTGGGAAGGGAAAGACACAATTGTTGCTAACCATTTTGTGTTTTAAAGTTTTTTTTTAATTTTATTTTTGGTTTTATATTTTTTTATTAGATAGTTTAAAAGTTTGGTTTATACCTAGATAGGATATACATGGTTATTGATGACTGATTCTTTATTGAGACACCGTTTGGTGGTAGAGAAGGGAGATGACAACAATCTTAGCAATTTCTCTGTCAAGGGAATGAAGAAAGGAAGAGAACAATATAGGATTTAATGAATTTGTCATTAATCTTAAGGGAATATTATTTGTTTTTAGTTATGATGTTAGTTCTCATTTCTATTGTCAAATTTTTTATTTTATTTTTTATGACTATTATCATAATCTTATCTTTCAAAATATGATCAATATAAAGATATTTAAATAAGTAACGACATATTAAATTGCATTAACAAACCTTTTTAATTTATGCCTAAGTCTTCTTTTCTAATAAATTTTTTGTTTGATCATATTGAAAAATGTTTTGTTAACATGGAATGTTAATTTATTTAATTGGAATGGACCCAAATTTTTCATTGATTTTTTCTTATAGATAAAATTTTAATTAAAGATAAATTAATTTTTTCTTCAAATTCACCTGAAATTAATATCCCTGCCCGATTAAATAGTTATAATAATTAAGATAATTAAAAATTATACATATTCTAATTTGAATTAACTATGATATATAATCATGACATATATATTTTTTAAAAAGGAAAGTAAATAGTGAGTATTTAAAAGTGTTATTTTTTTATAAGATTTAAAATTATTATTACTTAATTTAAATGGGATTTGGCATTATGATTGGGCAATATTTTGGTCTACTTATTTTGCAAGGGTAATATTAAGTTTAGGGAAAGATTAGATGATTACTTTTTCTAAAAGTTAATCGAAAAGTTATTATTTCAAAATAATAATAATAATAATAAACTTAATCAAATGATAGATAATTTTTAATATTAAATTAATGTATTTTACATCAAATTATCAGAAGTAATTTGTACTTAAATTTATTTATTTATACAAATATTCATAAAATTGAAAAGTTTTTTAAAGCTATTTAAACCAAAGGTGAAAATTTACATCAATTATGAATGAAAGTTTTGTACAAAAAAATATTAAAGTTTAAATAAAATATAATTACAAGCCTAAACATTAATTACGCAATAAAGAAATGAAAACTTTATAGCAAAATATAATAGTATGCAATGATTTCTTGAAAGAATAATCATAGTCCATACTTTCAATATCCGATCTTAAAAAAATAAGGAAAATAATATTTAAATTTAAATTATAATGTGAATATTTGCATCATGAGAATCAAAGCTTTATAATAGCAATGACAATTATTAATAAAGTATCACTATAATAAATATATACAAAAACATATTCAAATTAAATTCTAAAATTAATTTAATATAATTTTATTTATTGCTAATAAATTGGTGAATATAGTTTTAATATAACATATTTAAATTGAATCATATTTATCTTGCTAATAATATGAAAAATATTTTGAAAATAAGTATAAACGTGAAATACTTTGATATATTTAATGAACTATTTTAAGTTTTTAGACAATTGTTATTATGTGTTCTTTTTGTATGTATCGATGAATGAAGATGATAACTATCATATTTTAATTAATTTTAAATCAATAATCTATAGGGATAAAATTATTTGAAATACATTACTTTGAACAAATAAAAATTTGTCATTTTTCCTTTCAAAAAAAATTGTCATATTTAAAAAGGTTAAGGATTAAATGTTTCATAAAAACTTTACCTAAGAATGCATTATATTTTAGAATACAATTAGATTTGCAGCTTCTACAAACATTTACTAAATTCTGTCAAAATTATTGATTAGCACATCACAATTTAATATTAGTAAGACATTTAATATGTTTATATTTCTCTTTCCAATTTAAATAATCAAATTTTAAAATAATATATTTTGATCAGTTTTATGTTGTAAGAATCAAATTTTAAAAGTATATTTGAACATTTGATAACCTACATAATATATATTGATTTTAATTAAAGTAATTTTAAAAGTTTACATATTTTATACAAACAAAAAATTCATTCCCTCTTCAAAAAACCCATGCATTGTCACGGATACTATCTAGTTTATATTTAAAAATGCAAACTAACACTGATATGCCATGATGATACTTATCAGAATATAGATTCATAGGTTCAACAACTATCAAGCATGTGTTGAAATATGACAAAGGAGATCAAATAATGATAAGAACAAAATTTGACTATGTATGCATTAATTTCTTATTCATCTGTTTCATTTAAATCTAAATACATGTTTTCGAGATAGATAATTCGGCATTGTATATATATTTGCTTTCAGATTTTGATTGCTTGATTGAAACATTATTCCCCATACCATTGACAATAAACTGAAAATTAAAATCAGAATTCTATAATTTGACAATAAACATTATTCCCCATACCATTGATAATAAGCATTAATTTGATATCCATTTGTTTCTTTTAGTTCTAAACTCATGTTTTCGAAAGAGATAATTCAGCATTGAATATGTTTGTTTTAGAAAAAATTGATTTTTTGAGTAAAACATTATTCCCCGTACCATTGACAATAAACAGAAAATTAAAAAGAATTCTATAATTAATCATGAATTATAAGATAATTTTTACGTACACTTCATGAGATAGATATAAGAAATATAATGAGTATATTGCATGCATCTAGCTAACATATAGTACTATATAATTAAAATTAAAACAGTCAACAAATAAAGTTAAAAATGGTGTCAGGAGAAACGAAGACTATAAACATGCATGAGTGTTTGTCGTATTCAAATGTTTCATTGCTCTGAGAACCATGATATCTAATGAATTTAAAGGTGCAAATGTAAAAAAAAAGTTTTAATAAACCATTCGAAAATTTATATATGGTTTGCGATTATATAATATAAAAAAAAGTCTATTAATTAAATAAATAATATTTATCTTTCTTCCTTTATCTCTCAGACTTATTGTGTATGTCGTATTTAATAAACTATACAAAAATTTATATATGATTTTCAATTAAGTTTATATAATATAAACTAATCATTATTTAGTTAAATGAATAACTGTTAACTTCTTCCTTTTGTATCTCACACTTTTTTTTTTTTACTTTTTTTTTCTCTTTTTTCTTCTTAAACAATTTTTTAATGGAATTAATTTCTTTTATACCATTAAATTGATCCTATATAAAAATTTACACTAACTGGGTAAGACGTACAAATGTACATACGTTGTATTAAAATAAACAAATTAAAAATATATTGGTTAGCAACGGAAATTATTTTATTAGTATTCAACACATGATAATGAAATAAAACATATTTATAAATAATTAAAATTTAAAATATTTAAAGTTTAATAACTAAGCTTAATATAATAGAATTTTTTTTTTTTAAATTATTCAAAAATAATAACCTCCCATTTTTAATACAACTACTATACACAATTCAAAAAATAATAAGATTGTATATTTAAATACAATAAAATATATCATTATATACAAATAATTTATACTCTATAAAAAGTTAAAACAATAATTACATAAAATATTTAATGTTGATGTATTAAACCAATGTAAATATATATAGTTCTTAAAATATATGATAATATTGCATAAAAATTAAAAAGTTTAACTTGAAATACAAAGGATTTAAAGAAAATTGTAATAAACATTAATAAATTAACTCACAAAACTAATTTAACTTTTGCATAAAATCTGTCACAATGGATTATAAATATTGGGATTCAACTTCGAATAAAGACTTTGCATATATGTTAACATATAATGTATATTTGGTCAGATAACATATAATGTATATAACATAATGTATATAATATAATATATTGTGAATATCGTAAATCATAAAAGTATCACATTTGAATGTATCCTTACAATTTGGAGCATGAAGGTCAAATTACTTTTATTTCAACAGTTAGACAATTTATCCTTACAATTAGTCTATTTGTATTATGAAATTATAATTCTGGAATCCTTACAATTAGTCTATTTGTATTATGAAATTACAATTTATCCTTAAACCTGGGCAGAGTTGAGTTCAATGTAGAACCAAGATGTACGATTTTTTTCTTTTTTATTTTCTTTCTTCAATAGGTCAAATTCCATAATCATTTGTTACTTCTTTATCTTTTTTCAGGCAAATCACGGTAAAGATGAAATACAAGAAAATTTAAGGATTTGGATCCTCTCCTGTTTATTGTTAATAGGAAGGTCCTGTTTAATAAATCCTAGTCATTCATTACATTTAAAATTTAATCTACGGCTGAAATAAAACCAATTAAAATTCATCGTATGACTACCCACTGAACCAGTCACCCATTTTCTCCTTTCTTCTTTTACGTTTCACTGATAACAAAAAATCCCGTGTTGAGGCACGATCACATTGCTGCGACCAACATCGCAAGCAAGAGGAAGCAGAAGGGTGACTCCAGTGACACTATAGAGGCGAACAGAGACGGAAAAGAAAAAATGGGGGTCACGGGGGTCACAGTGTTCTGCACAGTTTCCAGCGATACTGCGGTGGTGCGAAATGCAAATTTACAATCTAATTAGGAGGAGACATTGTACTGTTCAACACAAAATTGTTCTGGCACTGATTACAAATGGTTTAAAGAGAATTTTGGTGAAAAGCAAATATGGAATGACAAATTTTGTGTAGCAAAACAATGGGATTTGTTGTTACCACAACGTGAAAGGAGAAAGGGGAGGGGGAATGTGTGTCTGGTTTAGTGGGTTAGTGGATTTTTATCTCAGCTGTAGATTTAAATTTTTAAACGAATGAATGGTTGGGTTTTATTAAACAGGACCTCTCCTGTTAACAGTAAACAGGAGAGGATCCAAATCCAGAATTTAATGACTTTTTCGTGGGAAAACTCCATGCACCGTAAAGACTGGGTTATGTCTGGAAGAAGGGTAAGGTTTATATCTGAAGAGGAGGTGCTCAGAATTGAAATGAGGGACTTGATCACATTTCTGACAACTAAAACTATTGATGTCATCTGGCTAAAAAGATGAACATTGAACATATATTAGTTGCATGCAGGAATTGGTTAGCTATACATATGCATGGCTTAAGGCTAAACTTGATATGGTGAATATAACTCATACAAACATGCCCAAATAGAAAGACAGAAGTCAGGGAAGTAGAAAGGCATGCACCTTGAAACTTTTTGCATTCCAATTCCAACCAATGAGTCTAGAGAAGTGCAATGTTACAACACTCCTAGAAAGAAAACAGCAGGGCCGGCCTGGGCTTAGTAAACTGCACAGGCCCATGGCTAGAAGGGACCCAAATTTTTTTAAAAATAATGTTTATAATTGTGTAATAATTTTTTTATATTATTTTTATAAGTGAATTGAAATTGTCATATGTTTTATGCCTATTTTTTCCCTTTTTTTAATTTTTGGGCCCCTTTTATTTATTTAAATTAAAATATAACATGTGATTACAAAGCATGAATTCATGTTAGTTTTTTTCCCTTAATGTTATATTCATGAATTCATGTTAAATAATTTTTTTCAAGTAACTGTGATACACACACACACACACACACACACACACACACACACACACACACACACACACACATATATATATATATATATATATATATATATATATATATATATATATATATATATATTAACATGTAATCAATCTATGATAATATCTATCTTGAGTAATAAGAGAGATAGGAATAAGAGAAAATGTGAGATGTAATTAAAAAGTTATATATACATATTGTGTATTTTTTTCTCTCTTTTAGGGGGTGACCTTATATATAAATATTTGTATGTTCATATAATCTTTTTTTTTTAGACGTAAGTTGAATGATAGATGATAACATGACAAAATTGAATAAAAAATGTGATTTTTTTTTATATTTGTTAAAATTATATTATTCATTTAATATAATAAAATATATCATTTTTAATAAAATTGTTTGTCTATTTTTATGTAATATATATTAACATTTTTAAATACTTATATATAAGGGTCATGTCTATTAGTCTGCCCATGGCAAATGTCAGGACTGATCCTGGAAAACAGTCCCTAAGTGCATTTTAGAAAAATAAAAATTACACCATCCATTTTTTAATACATCATCCATTTTTTTCTATCCCAAAAATATCTCTAATGTCTCAGTTTTTTTTTTTTCCTCTGTTAGTTTGTCTTTTGAAATTTAAATTTAGTAAAAAATAAATTGGCTTATGAAATTAAAACTTTTAGAAGTCTATTTATATAAGAATATTCAGTTAAAATTATCCAAAAGTATTTATATTCTGAAAATTAATAATTCTTCTATATCTTCAACAATTTTTTTAATAATAATACATATAAATATTTCTTATATATTCATATTTCTTTAATTTATAATAATAATAATTTGTATGAATTTTTTTTCTTGCTTTATCTTCTCACTTAACTAATTTATTGAATATTTTATTTTATCTAACAAAGAAAATATGAGTAAAATTAATGTCTAAAATCAATTTTAAAAAAATCATTATTCATTTCTTATTTATTATCTTTTCACTTATGTATATTATTGAAAATATTATTTTTCCTGTGTAAATTTAAATGCTCTTTTATATATTGATATCTATATATAAATTTATTGATAGAGAAATTAAATAAAAAATAAAAGTCTTGAGAATGAATATTTTTTTAATAAAAGCAAGTAGGAAAATTTACGCTAAACTCACGGCGATGAACATCTAAATTGGTGAGGTGGTGAAATTAAATTTCTTTATGGGTGAAATTAATTTTCTTAACTCATTGCTATAATAATAATTTTAATATGAGTATATTTTTATATATATTTGTATATGAATAAAATAAATGTATAAAATTATTGTTTTAGATAGATCATTATTCATTTCTTATTTATCATCTAATCACTGGTTAAAAATATTTAAGATTAACTTTTACCTTTATATCTTGAGTAAATTAGACGAACCTCCCCTGAAGTTTGCTCTTATTTCACCTAATACCCCTTCATTTTTTTACATTACTTTGAGTCCTCTAAGGGGGTCAGTGTAACGTTTTTTACGCTTAGGAGGGGGGTCGATGTAACGAAAACTCAAAAAATTAAAGGAATTTTTTATAGGATTCAAAAATGGAGGGGTAGTCCGTGCAATTTATTCCTATATCTTTAAATTTTCTCTTATACATTGATGTTATATGTAAAATTATCAATTTATTAATATAGAAATATAGAAATTATATTATATATAAAATAAAACTCATGGGGATAAATTTTTGTTATGAAATCAAGTAGGAAAATTTATAAAAGCCCATGCAAGCTTGATGCATGTATATAAAAACATAGTAGGCATCATACAAAATTCAGGTAGCAAAATGAATATGATCACATATAGAATAATAACATTACAAATTCATACCTTTAACATGATGAAGTTGGGTTATCTAAATTCATGGACTGAGGATAGGAAATAGATTACCAACTCTCAATAAAGAAGGTTAAAAAGTTATATTTGTTGAATATGAAAAATATCAATGAAAAAAAAAGAGGGATGGGGTATTATGGCATGATCAACATCCACTAAGATCCATCAAAGTCCTATTAGGAATGAATCGATTGATAGGTAGTATGAAAAAAGAGACAAAAACAAATACAGAGACATCAAGGTTAAAAGAGGGATGAGGTATTATGGCATGATCAACATCCATCAAGATCCATCAAAGTCCTATTAGGAATGGATCGATTGATAGATAGTATAATCCAATGAGTAGTGTGAAAAATGACAAGGAGAAAAAGTGTAAGAGAATAAAGAAGAATTGAAAATCAATTGGCAACAAAGAAAAAGTCTAAAGAAATGAAAAATGTGTGAACTATATGAGAGAAATGGTAGGTTAAAACTTAAAAGTTAGAAAAAGTGTGAACAGAGATAACATTGAAAATTGTTACAAAATTAGTAATCCTTCTATATTTTGAAATTTATTTTTTTAAAAATTAGTATTCCCTCTATATTTTTAACAATTTAATCTCTAAATTTTTTTTATAACAATACTTATAAACACTTATCATATGTTCACAATAAAGACATTTAGTTTTATTCTTTACATGTTAAAATGTTAATAAAATTTTATTTTTTACTTTGTTCATAATCTTTACATGATCTTAAGAAAAACAATGATTTTTAATAGTTTTCATAATTTATTTATAGTAAATAATTTATTTAAAGTAATTAATATATATATCGCGGTTTAGAAGTTTCAATTCTGTAAAAAAATAAATTGGCTTATGAAATTAAACCTTTTAGAAGTCTATTTATATAAGAATATTCAGTTAAAATTCTCCAAAAGTATTTATATTCTGAAATTATAAGTTTGGAAGCCTATTTATTACACATTCCGAAAAATAAATTAAATTCTCCAAGTCTATTTGTATAATTCTAGAAGTCTATTTGTATATTTATAATTTCATAAGCCTATTGGTGTTACACATCCCGAAAATAAAATTTCAGAAAGTCTATTTGTATAGTTCTGGAATGTATAACAAACAAATTTCCAAAACTATAATTCTAGAAATATACAAATAAATTTCTGAAACTATAATTCTAGAAATATATAATAGACTTTTGGAATTATAATTCTAGAATATAAAATATATTAAGTTTCAAGAATGGACGTTTATTAGGGATGCTTTTTTCAAACAAAAGAAAAAAGAAAAAAAAAATGAGTGGTGTCTTTAGAAAAAGATAGATAGTGCAAAAAGTAATTCCGAATGCATTTTTCAAAAGCTCACACAAGTCACTAGAAAACAGCCCATATAAGCGTATTGCTATTTCCACCCAATTTTTTGATATTTTAATAGCATATTCTGTTTGTTATTTTTTTTCCCCTGAAAATACTTATAATAGAAACGTATTTCAGTGTTAGAGGTGCGCTCATCATATACAACGGAAACACGTTTATGGAGGGTGCACCCCCTAACATAATGGAAAGGCATTTCTACTATGAATTATACACAATAGAAGTGCATTTTTGTTGTGTGTTGAATTTCAATACACAGCGAAAACACACTTTCGTTGTGTATAATTCAAGGATACACAACAAAAATGTATTTTCTTTGTGTGTTAAAAATCAATACACAATGAAAATACATTTATGTTGTGTATTTTGACAAATAGCAAAAATTGCAATTAACATAAACACACCAACTTCATATGGAATATCAGAACCAAAACCAATAACAGTACCAAAAGTATCCATAATATCAAATAAAAATCAACACCATTACATTAATCACCAATGAGTCACTGCGACCATTACTTTATCTGAAGGTATGTCATTGCATTGTGTTTATTCATTAATACTATGCGTGACTTTTTTTAATGCTACTAGAAATTACTTTCTGAAAACATATACCTATTCTAGAAAGTAATTTCTAGAACTATGTGTTAAAATACAGTTCTAGAAATTACTTTTCGGAATAGGTATATGTTTTCATATAGTAATTTTCGGTACTTTTTTTTATTTTATTTAACTACAACTTTATTTTTCTTCTTTTCTTTTTCATAAGCATTAAAAGAAAGGATTCCAAATTAAAAAAAATAATATGTTTCCAAACGAATAAAGGGGGTTTGACAAATAAAGGAATTGAAATGAAAATGAGCCACATATTTTTGGAAGAGGAGGTGCAAAGGAATTAACAATGTTTCCAGAATAAAGGGGTTTGACAAACAAAGGAATTGAAACGAAAAGAATTTAAGATTTACAAGATAACTTTCAATAGAGAGGATATACAATACTGAGCTCAAATACAAAGGTTTTGCAAAAGCAAAGTGTATGAAAGTTTAGGTACAGGTAGCATCCACTAAAAACAAAGAGCTTGAGACTTAGAGAGATTTGAGCCAAAGGTCACGCAAAGTTCTTTTCTCTTTTCTTCTGATTCGTTGAAGATATAGCCGTTGAGGGATATATATCTTCTTCCCGTTCTGAATATGCATTAATTTCATGGACATATTCTCCACGTAAAGAGCTTTAGTTGTCTTTTCTAGAAAATAGAAAAAAGGTGTTGCAAATTGAAACTGTTAGTTTATACCAAAAAGGTATAATTGCTTTACTTATTTGAAAAAATAGGGTAAAATATATTTTTAGTCCCTGTACTTTTACTAAAAGATGGTTTTAGTCCTTATATTTTCAAATAGATATTTTGGTTCTCAAACTTTGAAAAACATGTGAATTTAGTCCCTTAACAACACTAACATCAATAAAAGAGATGGATTAAATCCACATGTTTTTTTAAAGTTTGGGGACCAAAATGATATTTGAGAGTACAAGGACTAAAACCAATTTTGAGTAAAGGTATAGGAATCAAAAACATATTTTACTTAAAAAATAAAGCATTATGGTTTGACATGAAACATGTCTTCTCTTAATACCATAAAACACTCAAACAAACCTTTACAATAAATGCATCATATATTCGGATAACAAGCTAAGGATATATAGGGTTAACTCTTTTGGAAAGCATTTTGTTCAAGACAACATGTTTAAAAGAATCGTCTAGGTTTATATAAAGATAAGAGCTTGTAATATCAACATTTGATGGACACTTATATTTAAAAACACATGTTGAACACTTAGTTTAAGAAGGCGTAATGGATGCTTGATGTAAAACTTATTAATTTGAAGTCCGTTTTATAAGATGACATTTTAATATAGATATGCACATGGAATACACTATTAGGAGTTTATAAATTTTAATAGTCCTCATTATCAATAAAACATATAATGGGACATGAATGTTTATGTCTTTAATTCTAACACAAATATAACCAGGGACGGATTTAGAGGGGGGGCTCAGAACTTTTCATGTATATATGTACATATATATATATTTTTAAGTTTGTTAGTATAAAATTTTATAAAATTAATTATGTATGTTATTATTATAATAATGGTTAAGGTTAGCTAGTAAAATTGTGTAAAACTAGTTTTGTTTGTTGTTATTATTGCAATGATTAAGGTGATAACTAGTGTAAAATTGTGTAAAATTAGTAGCACTTTCTTGTTATTATGATAACGATTAAGGTTATTATCATTTAAAATATAAATTAGTTTCAATTTTGCATGTAAAAATATTTTTTAAAAATTATTATTTATTAAAAGTTAGATATTTAAACAATTATAAAAGGAAGAAAAAAAAAATCCAATCCCCCTTTAATAGGTTTCTAGATCCGTCCCTGAATATAACTGACATGAGTACATATGTCAATGGAGATATAAATTAGGACGGCTTCTAGCGTGGACCACTTTAATAAGTGGTCCACGGTGCACAAAATTTTTTAGTCGTTTGATTAATCCCATGACTATGTTATTACGGTGCACCATCAGCACCATATTATTTCTAAACCCTCCCTCTCACCGTCTACCCTTCACCTTCCCCGACAAACCCCGCGCCGTCGCCGACAACACCCCTTCTTCCCACTTCCTCTCTTCGTTAAAACCGCTAGCATGTTCGATGGATTTTGTTGTCAACATATCTCAATCGCCAGTACCTAAACGACGTGTTTTCTGTTTTGTCTTCGTCACGCAAGCCCCTCCACGAATGCAAAGTACTAGTCGTTGCCTTCATCTTCCATACCTTTCACAACTCCTCTTTCCCACCCTTTATCCTCGATACCAACTTCAGTCCCACTTTCCCCAACCCTATTCGAACTTAAACCCAAACCCTCTAAATTTCACCTTCTTCGTCAAAGCTCTCTCGGTGCCTCCGCTCCCTCGCCGTGGCCAACTACATCGACGATCGCGTCCACCTCTACCAACACATCAACCTTTTCGCCCCAAGAACACATCCCACTTGAACCCAAAACTCTGCAAAGCGCGTCAGTAAGTTTTTGGGAAGGTGCAACGGCATTTGACAGGAGAGGTGTTGGCGGCATTGGTGGAAGGGAGATTGAATTCTTGCATTACCCGTCAATTTCTTAGTTATGGAATAACTAACTTATTTCATGTTTTTGATGAACGCTAGATTTGTCTCCAAGGACCTTTCAAAGTTCTTAGGTGTTAATTTAAAAGGATTTGGTAATAGCAAAGATGCTCAAAAGCTTTGGTGGTGTTCTCATTATGTGGATCTTCGGTTGGAAAGAAGTGCTAGAATTTTTCTAGCTTTTTTTGTGATGTTTTGCTCATAATCTTTTAAGGGGGTGCCTTTGTTAGATATTAAGAGATTGGCATTTCATGCTTCTTGATTTTTATTTTTATTTTCATTTTATGTGATAGTGGATTCATTGGAAACGGCACGGGGTTCGTCAGAAACTTCGAAAGTTTACTGGCAACGGCGTGGGATAGATGCTGAAAAGGAGGATCCGAAAATAATATGATACTCAAGGTGCACAATAATAACATATGCACCAGATTAATATAGTGACTAAAAAATTTTGTGCACCGTGGACCACTTGTTACGCTAGAAGCCATCATAAATCAGTACAAAAAGTATATTAAAAAGTAAAAAAATGAGTAATTAATAAAACAAACATTCTATTAATCAATTTCGGATTTTGGCAAGGACTTTTGACCGTATGTGATCAACTTGGTCCTATTACGTAGTCAAAAAAAAAAAAAAAAAACTTGGTCCTATTACATACCAATACTTTACTAATTTAACCAATAATAATCATTAAATTATTATATTAAGGAGTTAATATATACATTTCATAACGACTAAATCAAATTGACTCACAAGTCTATAATACTTATAAGAAATGCTAACATCACATATTACATTCTTCTTAAGACAATCTCCTTTATTAATTAAAATTTATAAAAAACAAAACAAAATTTTGTAAATCTCACATTATATTTAATAATTCTTTCTCCTAATTTTATAATTTTTAATATATTTTAACTAATTAGATAGTGCGTTTAAAAGAATTGTGTTCTTAAATCTCTCAATACTCATCGCAGAGTTTAAATTAATATTTCGATAATCCAATGTAAATTTTAACGACCAACTTAACTCCAAAATTACTCCGTAGTCAAGAAAATGGTTTTTGACCCGACTATAAAATAAAGGAAAGAAATAATAAAATAAAATATTATACTTTTCAAAAAAAAAATATTATAATTTTTTCCTTGCTGTCACACAAAGCGTTCCCGGGAACACAAATTCCGTTTTCCAGTGTTCTACCGCCAACTCAACCAACCGCTTCTTCCTCCTCTCACCTCCCCGTCGATGTTTGGGGCGAAGCTCTTCTCCTGCTTCTCCGTACACCTCGACGTGTCCGCAACCAACCGCTTAACAAACGGAGTCACTTTCCGTAACGGCTTCTTCGGTGTTGCGAGAAAAAACGCTTCCACGCTCTGTCTCTGTTCCGTCCAGCAATTGCGACGTGGACTACCTCGGGAAGAGCACCAAGGGGAACTTGATCGTTAAGGTGGAAAGTCTCGAAGCTTTTGGTAAAAACTTCAAACCTTTTTTCCGTCACCGTTTTGTTTTGTTTTTTTTTTTGGTTTGCATCATTAATATCTTTTTAACCTTCAGAGACTTATTCCTTCCGAGGCGTAGAGATTATCGAAGTGGGTTTTGTCTCTCCCAACAAAATCTTATCCATACACATGTTCAAGAATTGAACCTTTAAAGACATGCATATAAGGAACTCAACTATCTATCAACTGTTCTATTTATTACCGTTTTGTTGTTACAATGCTCCCAACTTTTTCCGTTACCGTTTGTTGCCACGGTTTTGTGTATGCTCTAGTTTCGCGTTTGTGTGGGTTGGGGTGGTTTTGCGTTGTTCTGTTAGTGGTTAGTTGGAGCTATGTGAATATGTATGTGTTTATGTTGTGTTGCACAACGATTGATTCTTCTTCTATTCTTTATTCTCTGTTTGGCTCAGCGGAAGCAAAAAAAATGAAAGAAGAGGGAAAATTTTGAAACTTGAACGGAAGAGAAAATGGAAAGAAAGAGCAATTTGAATTTTGATAGTGAAAGTCAAATTTTCCTTATTTTTGTTTTTAACCAAATAAAAGAAAATAAACCATTTTCCAATCTATTTTTTTTCCTCTGTTCCAAAGATACTGCAGGGTTTTCAAGTTTGAGCCTTTGTTCTGATTTTGCTCCTTAATGTATTGATTATTGAATAGAACCAGTTTGGATGGATTTGGATTGTTTTGTCACAGGATGGTGAATTTGTCTGTTACATTTTCTCTTTGGCTGTTACTTGCTACCAAGTACCAAATATGGGTCTCCTTTTTCTTTTTGATGGCATTTGTGCTTAATTGATTGGTGAATTGTTCTGTTGGTGGTTAGTTGGAGCTATGTGAATATGTATGTGTTTGTGTTGTGTTGCACTGCTATTGATTCTTCTTCCCTTCTTTATTCTCTGTTTGGCTCAGCTGAATAAAAAAATGAAAGATGAGGGAATATTTTGAAATTTGAATTGATGAGAAAATGGAAAGAGAAAAAAATTGAATGTTTGCTTGGAAAAGTCAATTTTTTTTCTCATTTTCTTTTTAACTAAACAAAAGAAAATGCATCATTATCCCTGTTTTCTTTTCTCTCTATTTTCTTTCCATTGATTCAAAGATACCATGAGGTTTTCAAGTTTGAGTGGTTGTTCAACTTGTTCTGATTCTGCCTCCTAATGAATTGATTATTGAATAGAACCAGCTTGGGTGGATTTGGTTTTGTTTTGTCATAGGATGGTGAATTTGTCTGTAACATTTTTTTCTTTGGCTGTTACTTGCTACTAAATATTGGTATCTTTTCTTTTTGTTGGCATTTGTGCTTAATTGATTGGAACTTTTGAATTTGGCAACTGCTAATGAGCCCCATTGGGGAACTTGGTAAGAATTTAACAATGGCAAGTATTAAATGAAAACGAAAGATTTTTAAGTTTCCGACCTTTAATGGTGTACTTTTCATTAAGAATAATTCTAAATCATCCTACAATATTCTGCTACCTTCTTTGTATGGTAAACATTGAATGCTTTTTTATGTTTCTAAACATGAATGCATTTACTTTTTCAGTTAATATTTTCTTTATAATATATTAGGAAGATAAAATATTACTTTTTCATTAAATGCTTTCCTTTTTTCTTATTTCTTAACAAGTGCTCTTAGGGAACTTGTTAGCATGATCATTTTGTTTTAGATCATGAGCTGGTGATTGTTGCATAAGATAATGTAGTAGACTCCTCTATCCTAGAAGCATGCCAACTCATTGCTTGGGCTTAATTAAAAGCATGTTACTGGGCTTGTTGTTTGGCCCATTCTATTGAGGCCCATGAGGTAGTCCAAAACAAGTATTTCAAGGGCAAAATCCCTCTACACTATATATGTTTCTTGTCTAAACAATTAAGTGATATATGGTTTAGTGGAGGAAGATTTGGTTAGGTCTTGTACAATTTTGTGTATCTTCAACAAGGATTTAATCTCTAGTCATGGCTTTAAGAGGTATGTATGATTTGCAATAAACTTCTCTCTATCTGGTGTTCTAAATATGTGCTATGTTTGACAGTTTATAGTGGAATGGAAGGGAAGGTAGGGTATGAAAGAGGAGTCACTTTCTCTTGTTTGAATGTTTAAGAAAGGGGTGAGAGTTCTCTTTCCCTTGTTTCAGAGTTAAACTAAATGAAAGGGAAACTATTTCCCTTATTTAAGTATAACCATTGCTCAACTTTTCTTTTTAGCAGAAGGGAAGTGAGGGAGGAGATGAAACAGTCATATCCACTTGTTTGAGTGTTATAGTTAAAGTAAGGGGAGATACTTCTAAGTTCTAAGGGAAAGAGCTAGACAATTTGATCAGGCAGCCAAAGAGAAAAATACTATTGATTAGGGGTCTAAGTTCAAAATATTATTCCCCCACAAAAATTTCATATAGGATCAGTATTTTTTTCTTGAAATCATTTGCACTGGAGGAAGCCACTCAGCCCTTGGCTGTTTCCCTTATTTACTTTAGGGTAAAAGCATAGTCTGTTTCTTAACTTAACCCTATAGTTTGTTTTTTTAATCATCATTTAAAACTCCTAAAAGTTTGCTTCAAGTGAAAATGCTACCTTTTAAATTGAATGAAATAGAATACACACCCACATATGACCTTATCGTTAAAAGAATAAGGTTTATCCTTTATCACTTAATCCCACCTAAAGTTTGGTTTTAAGTATCTTGAGGTTAAGTTCTACTTGATTTAACTACAGTTACATTTTCTCTTAAACCGAACTTCAGTAGGGTAAGTTGAGAAATGAATATACTTCAAGGGGGTAAAATGCATTTGGTTGTCTAATTTAATGCTTATGCCCCGATTTGGGGAGGAAGAATTCTAGGGCTTCCCCCTGCCTTTTCCTCCTTGAAATTTTTGAAACATGGATATAGTAATTTTGTTATAATTAACACTTTCTGTCACAAATTACTGATATTAATTAAAAATATTTATCTTTGGTCAGTGTCAAGTATCCAACACCATTATATTGATTATGGTTGCAACAATCATGGTTTCCCTTGTAGGAATTGATGGACATGCTGCATTTGAAGGTCCAATTGAGGAGGTGGCCAGAACAGAGGCTAGAGAAGTTGAAGATTTACTGAAAAAATTGGATATTCCGGTGCATTAGACCTACTAGCTTTATGTTTTTGGAGTCTCAAAGTGAATAGTTATAGAGTAAATTACAGATACCTCCCCTTAGGCAGTTTATAAAGCCTATGCAAATTGCAAACAGCCCATTATCTAGTTTCAGAAATTGCATTGACATTTTTCATATGATATACATATACTCCTTGCATAACTTCTTCTGACACCCTTAATAAACAACTAAATGCAGGCCTTTGTATAATATGAAACCAGAGAGGATGTTTACATAGGTTTCAGAAACTTGAGACTTTGATGTAATTTACTAAGAATTTAATTTGAATACATTGATAGCGTAAAGGTTTTTTACACTTATGTCCAATCATGGATTTCCATATAATTGAAAATTGTTTATTTTTGTAATAATTACTTTTGTTGAAAAGTCATCTTAATTGCGGTCACCCCTAACCCACCTTAAGTTGTGGCAGGTAGCCGTGGGCACAAGAAGGTGTGTTGGAGATCCCACATCGACTAGTCATATGACCAAAATAGAGTATATAAGTGGGAGACAACCTTCACATTACAAGCCGGTTTTATACTAGTAGTATATCAAAATTAAACTCATTAACATGTAGGATTATTTTTATATTTGGTTCCTCTTCTATGACCTATGTGCAATTTTTGTCCACCAATATTTTTTTGCTCCAATCAAGTCCCCTAATTTTTCTTATTAAAAAATCAACTAGTCTTCTATTGTCTGACATCCAATATTTAAGGAAAATGGCACACAATCTTTGGATGTCTCATAACAGATTGTTTAATTGGTCATCTAAAACGACTACTTTGATATGTAGGATTAAAATGCATGATCCATTGATTTCTTTTTGTTAATTTTTTTTTTTATATTAGTTAATCCATTTTAATCCTATATGCCATAGCTGGTCCTTTTAAATGAACAACTCTGTAACATGTTATGCCACATATGAATATCGTGTGCTGCATCAATTATTTTTATTTGTAATTGAATGACTTGATTTGTTTAATTACAAAAATTAGGGGACTTGATTGGAGCAAAAGAAAATGAGGAACCAAAATCACTTGAGGGCACAGTAACCTTGTTCACAAAGGTGTGCTAGATTTGAGGAAGTTGTATATGATAGTGGGAGTTTTTAGTAGTAAATTAATTTGTTGTGTCATTGTACTATTTGAACCTTTGCTTTTCTTCCTTTTCAATTAATGTACTGGTTAACAGTTATCTAATATTTTTATTTTCCCTCAAGATATGGACCTACTATATATCTTTTACCACATGTTATTTTCTTCATTAATTGTTGCTGATTGGCACACTGTCTCTATATTTTTACCCTCGTGCTCTACTCTGTTTGGATTTTGGCTTGAACATTCATTAATGTACATTAAGTAAATAACATTGTTTAGTGTCCTCATGCAGAGTCCTTCTTTGTCTAGAAATTCACCTCGTGGAATATTCTGCACCCGTACACTGAATCTACGGTCAATTAGTGCCATTGGATATGACATGGACTATACCTTGGTGCATTATAATGTGAAGGTAATTGTTGAAATTATTTATTGGATTTTTTTTTTAAATTATAGGTTATTTAGTGTGTGTATCCTTGTAATTGGATTTCTCTGATATGGATGTGTGTTTTAACAGGCTTGGGAAGGGCGGGCTTATGACTACTGTATGGAAAACCTCAAGAATATGGGTTTCCCTGTTGATGGACTTGCATTTGATCCAGACCTGGTAACATGTCATCTCTGGCAAGCTGAAGCATTTTGTGATTCATTGGATTATTATTATCTCTGGTTTTTCCAAGTGATATTTGCATTCCATTAAATTGTTCAGGTTATTAGAGGCCTTGTCATAGATAAAGAGAGAGGCAATTTGGTTAAAGCTGATCGATTTGGTTATATAAAAAGAGCCATGCATGGAACCAAGATGTTATCTACTCGTGCTGTGAGGTAAGTGCTGAGCATTGTGATTCTGAATTTTGATTACAGAAATTCGTGCAGAGTCTTTTTGTTATATGAACAAACCCTGCAACAAGTAACAACTTGTTAAAATAGATATCACTTTAGGTGATAGTGATTCTTTAATAATGCTTTCTAGATAGATAAATATGTTATTTCGCATGAAGTTATTGATGAACTATGGAAGTTGATACAATGCCTTCATATATTCAGTTTTCTTGAAGTCAAGGTATCACCTCAGGGTTCACTGGTTCAGTAGAGTTCAGTGCCCCATCGTCTCAAATAAGTTAACCCTCTACTTGTAGTACATCTTACGTAAGCACATGGATCAGCTACTGTTTCTAGTAGAATATGATAGAATCAACAGGTAAAAGAGAGACAGAGAAACATGAAAAACGCTCAAGCAACTGAAGAACTTTTTCTTTCTCTGCCCAGTTACAGTTACTGTACAGTTGAATACAGACATGATTTACAGTTACTCTACAATAGAATCAAGCAACTCAAATAACCTGTCTCCAGTCTTCACAAAATTAGACTTAACAACAGACATGATGAACATTGTCCCGACAATGGAATTCTCCAAAAAGTTAATTATGCATCTTTGCTTCCTATTTGTCCAAGCATCAGACATTCGAGCACCTAAAACTTTCCCATTGTTCCCTTTGACCCTTCATTAAAATATTAGTGTACTCCACCTCTTTTTGGAGCAGTGGAACTCGTATGTCATGATAGCTTATTGGTCGCAAAATGCCTTCCAAAACTGCCAATAGCTTCAAGCATGTCATGAAAGCCTTTGCAACTTGACCAAGTTGAAAGATAGCCTAACTTGCTACCAAAATCGTGCTACATTTTGGTGGACCCTTTCCTTAGCTTTTTTGTCACGAGCCTCTCTTATATGTGCTTGCTTCAATTTCTCATTTCGGTTTTTTGCAGTTGTAGGTTCCTATTGTCTATAAAAGAGTAAAATATTTTACAGGAATTGTGTGTTAATTTATCACACACAAGGTATATTATTTATAATGAAGGAATATAGTAATAAGGGAAATAAATCCCTAAAGATCAGCTGTACAATTATACATAATTTCCCTATTTACAGAAAATCTAATCATATCTTTAACACTCCCCCTCAAGCTGGAGCATATATGTCGTATGCACCGAGCTTGTTACAAATATAATCCACGCGAGACCTCTTGAGAGACTTAGTGAAAATATCCACCAGTTGATCACTGGAATTGACAAAGTCAGTAGTGATTTCTCCTGAGAGCACTTTTTCTCTCACAAAATGACAATCTATCTCGATGTGTTTAGTTCGCTCGTGGAAGACTGGATTAGATGCAATATGAAGAGCGGCTTTATTATCACAAATAAGCTTCGTGTCCTGGATGTCTCCAAATTGTAGTTGTTAGAGAAGTTGTCTAAGCCATGTAATTTCGGAAGCGGCTACTGCCATGGCACGGTATTCAGCTTCGGCGCTGGATTTAGCAACTGTATTTTGCTTCTTGCTTCGCCATGAGATCAAATTCCCCCCGAGAAGAATGCAATAACCAGAGGTAGATCTCCTATCTGATGGTGATCCTGCCCAATCAGCATCAGAGTAACAAACGATCTTGGTATTGCCTTTAAATTAAAAGGACAACCAGGAACAAATAAAACAGAATTTAAAAAAAGATTAGGAAGTGGGTGGGTTTGTCCGATGCCTCAAACCTTAATTTGAGAGCCATCTGCGAGAGTAACAGACGGTAAGGTATCGAAAAAAGACAACTGGGAGAAAAGAGATTGGTTACCAGTCATATGATCAGAGGCACCAGAGTCAAGTATCCAGGGTCCAAGGGAGGAGGACTGAGAGACAAAGGCTACAGGATTACCAGACTGAGCCACGGTAGTAGCAGGCAATGCAGATTGCTGGGCTGCTTGGAACTGGAGAAATTTTTTATTCTCAGAGGCGGAGATAGTGACATCCGCAAGAGGGGCAGGGTCGGCAACATGAGCAAAATTAGCTAACTTCGACTGCTCTTGGGCTTTAGTGCGACACTCTGCTTCAATATGACCATAGCGGTTACAATAATTGCAACGACGATTCTTGCCGCCACGACCACCTCCCCGTCCACCACGCTGAGATGAGTGGGAGACAAGGGCGGAGGAATTAGCAGAGGAAGTAGAGGAAGCAGAGGAATGCCCAAAAACATGTGGAGTGGAGAGACGCAACAGCTATTCACTAACCGTATCATAAGTGGGAATAGTGGGGCCAGATAGTATCTGGTTACGCACGGAGTCAAGCTCAAGTGGAAGACCTGCAAGAGCGAGAACCATGAAGTACTGGTTACGTTGCCGGTAAAACGTGTCTTGATCAGTAGTGAAAGGCATCAAACTATTATAATCGACAATCAAACGATCGAGCCTCCCAAGATACGTCTGCATGTCCATATTCTCAAGTTTGGTTGACATAATAGCGGTGATGACATTGTAAAGACGATGAACGTCATTGGAGTAGACTCTCTTGGCTTTGGTCCAAACCTCATAACAGGTTGGAAATGCCTGATATTGCGGTTGAAGATGGGGAGCAAGAGAGAACCAAAGGATGCTGCACAAGGAGGCATCTATTTGCTTCCAACGAGCTCGATCTTTGTCGGGAATATCTTTAACCTGAGTGGTCAAGTGGTCGGCACGACCTTGACCTTGGAACCATAACTGAACGGCGGCTGCCCATGTATTGTAATTGGTGGGGCCAGTGAGTTTCTCACACGGAATCAGAGGGACGTTTGTGAACGTCGTGGCGGAAGCGGGTTCCAAAGGAGAGGCCATGAGAAGCAGCCAAACAGGGGCTGGATGAAGTCGTCGTAGGGAGGCGACTGTAGTCGCAGGTGGTCGGACCTCTGGAAGGCTGCCAAATTGAGGCAGAGAATGTGCGTGTACTGTTCACCGCGCACACTATTCACCGCACGCACCGTTCACCGCAAAGGGAGGCTGCGCGAAAAAGAAAGAGAAGGATCGAACCCTTCTGATACCATAAAAGAGTAAAATATTTTACAGGAATTCTGTGTTAATTTATCACACACAAGGTATATTATTTATAATGAAGGAACACAGTAATAAGGGAAATAAATCCCTAAAGATCAGCTGTACAATTATACATAATTTCCCTATTTACAGAAAATCTAATCATATCTTTAACAGTCTACAAAAGAGGTCAATAGGTCCCTTCAAAGTATCCTTGTACATCCCCTTAGCACCACTAAGAGGTAATTCAGCTTCTAACTCTCTAAAGGTTAGAAGGTGAAGAAGATCATACATCAGAGGAAGGAAACTTTAGAGAGTTAGAAGCTAAGTTACCTCCTAGTAGTGCTAAGTGGAGGAAGAAAGATATTTTGAAGGGACCCATTGACCTCCTTTTTAGAAAACGGAATCTACAGCTGCAAAGAACTAGAAGGAGAAATCGAACCAAGCACATATAAGAAAGGCTTGTGACAAAAAAAAAACTATGGGAAGGGTCCACCAATATATAGCGTGATTTTGGTAGCAAGTTGGGCTATCTTTCAACTTGATCAAGTTGCAAAGATTTCATGACATGCTTGAAGTTGTTGGAGGTTTTGGAAGGCATTTTGCAACCTCCACGCTATCATGACATAAGAGTTCCACTCCTCCAAAAAAAGGTGGAGTACACTAATAATTTAATGAAAGGTGAAAGGAAACAATGTGCAAGTTTTGGGTGCTCCATAATGTTAGATGCTTGGACATATAGAAAGCAAAGATGCATAATTAACTTTTTGGTGAACTCCTCTGTTGGGACAATGTTCATCAAGTCTACTCATGGGCCTAACTTTGTGAAGATAGAAGACAAGTTATTTGAGTTGCTTGATTCTATTGTGGAGGAGATTGGAGAAAATAAAGTTGTCCAAGTCATGACGGACAATGGGAGTAATTATGTTCTTGCCAATAAGAAGTTGGAGGATAAAAGACCCAAAATTTATTGGACTCCTTGTGCAACACATTGCATAGACTTAACAATGGAGGACATTGGGAAGCTTCCCAATATAAAGAAGACAATTCAGCGGGCTATCTTTGTTGTTGGCTTTATTTATAGCCATTCAAGCACTTTGAGTTTGTTGAAGTTCTTTACAAACAAAAGGGAGTAAGTGAGGCATGCAGTCACTTGATTTGCAACATCTTATCTTTCCTTGGAAAGGATTCACCAAGAGAAATCAAATCTTAGAAAGTTGTTTGTCTTAAAAGAATGGAATGCAAACAAGTTGTCAAAGGAGACAACGGGACAGGAAGCAATTAAAACTGTATTGATGCCAAGTTTTTAGAAGAATGTGGTTTATATTCTCAAAGTTATAGCTCCTCTTGTGAAAGTGCTTTGGCTTGTTGATGGTGAGAAAAAGCCAGTTATAGGCTATATATATGAAGCAATGAAGAAGGCAAATGAAGCTATTATGAAGTGTTTTAATAATAGTGAAAATAAAATGTGTTTGAAATCATTGATAGAAGATGGGATATTCAGTTTCATCACCCATTACATGCAACTAGCCACTTTTTGAATCCAGAGTTCTTCGGATGGATATTGATAGTGAGATTATAAGGTAATTGTTTTCATGCATCAATAAGTTGGTGGGAAATCTATAGGTGGAGAAGATGATCATGTTGGAGTTGCACACTTATAAAGTAGCAGGGGATATATTTGGGACAGAAATACGCTCGTAACATATGCATTTGATATATACTTTTAATATCAACTGAACTATTTAACTATCTTTTTGTCTCTTTCAATATATCATTTTTAATATCTTTGATTCTAACTTGAATTTCAATATCTTTTTAAAAGAAATTATCAAAAATAACTATTATAAATCTAAAATATAATTTATATGTTAAAAAGTATTTATTTATTACATATTTTAATTGTAATATAATTTATATATTTAGAAGTATTTATTTATGATAAATTTTAGTTGTATAAAATAAACATTTATTTTATGCAATGCATAGGCTAAAACTCTTGTATATTTTATGTTTAGATGTACGACCTTTTCTTAACATATTATATAAAACTATAAATGCTACTTTATATGCCAATGTATCTTGGATACTTTGTCCAGGGAGAATTAGATCAGGCCACATTGCACTGGTCGCCAAATCTCATCATAGAGCAGCGAAAGAGGAGAGAGAGACAATAGAGAAAGGAGAAAGAGGGGAGAGAATGAGGAGAGAGAGGCTAGCATATTTTTTGCTTTTTTATCCAATGGATTTTACTTTTTTATTTAATATAATCCAATGAATTTTAAAAAATAGTGGATGGATCCTTAACCATCCATAAAGTTAAATGGATGGATTTGATCCAATCTATTATTATGATTCTTTTTTTAATGGAATGGACTTACTTGTGGATGGATTGTTTTGTCACCCCTAGGTGTTATGGATGAAGATCATACTTGATGACCTCAGAATAAAGGACGAGAATCCTATGAGGCTATGTTGTGAAAATAATTATGTTATTAGTATTGCACACAACCCAATACAGCAAGATAGAACCTAGCACATATAGATAGTCTGACATTTTACCAAGGATAAATTGAATAGTGGTTTTTTTAACTCCATCCTATATCCCTTTGAGACTTCAATTGGTACATGTATTCACCAAGGGGCTTCCCACATAGTCATGGTGATTCTGAGATCTTACTTGCAAGCTGATGATGGACATCCATTCACCTGTTTGAGGGAGAGTGATGTAAATATGTAAATGGGCACCAGTTTAGGACAGAATATCCTATATAATTATTCAGATTATATATGCAATTATTAGTTTATTACTACAAATTTTATTTCTGTATTTCCTGGTTATGTTTAGACTATATAAGCTGATTAGTTCTTGTATTTTGAAATATTTTATGTGCATGGAAGTGAGATGTATGGGAGAGAACTGGTGGACCTGCGGCAAGTGAGTCGATGGGAGTTTCTTAACACATTGTTCTCTGTGTCTGAAGCTGTGGCTTACATGCAGGTATGTTTCAATGCCTGTTGAAAACCTCTCAAATTTTACTGGAGTTGTATTCAGCCACATATTGTACGGTAGGATTTTTATCCTAGTGTATATGTCTTTTTTTCTTTTTTTTAATTCCTGAAAAGGGTGATAGGTTGTGTTAGTTCCTTAAAATTGAGTGTTGCTACCTATATCTATGAACCCTAATAGGGTAAGCAGAAATGAAACCACCAAGTCTCCTTATTTTACTCTTTATTGGTCAACTAGGGATTCTAAATGTTCTATTCTTTCAAGTAGTTAATAGGTCCAAGTGAGAGTTCTGAAATATTAAAATATGAAATTTTAACATGAAGCAGCTCCAGAAAGAAGCTTTGGTCTATTTGATTCTTGTCTTGCAACTAACAGGTTACCTATATTATAACCATCTAGTTTACACGTATGTGCACTTTTGATTCAACGTTTGTCTGGGAAGGGATGAGACTTTATTAATGTGATTGTGATGTGATTGTTTTCAGATGGTTGACAAATTGGATGATGGGGTTATACCATCCAATCTTGGCTCCTTCGATTATAAAGGGCTTTATAAGGTAGTGTGCACATATTTTGATAAAATTATATTTGAGTAGAAATGTTCTTTTTTTCACCTTTGGCTTGACTTTCAGGCTGTTGGGAAAGCTCTCATCGCAGCACACGTAGAAGGCTGCCTCAAGGTGAACACATACACATGTTGTCAATGTCTAGGATGATCTATTTATGATGTGCTTTATGTGCAACTAATGACTTACTGAATTTATGCAGAGTGAGATTATGTCTAACCCTGAACAGTTTGTGGAGCCTGATCTGGAATTACCCTTCGCACTTTTGGATCAGAAAGAGGTATTGCTTACAATATGTTTATCTTTGCCTCGCACATAATGTGCTTCTACTCATTACTTAGTTGTCTTCATGAAACAGGCAGGCAAAAAACTTGTGCTTATTACCAACTCAGATTATCATTATACAGAAAAAATGATGCATCATTCATTTAATAGATTCCTTCCCAATGACATGGGTTGGCGAGATTTATTTGACATTGTAAGTTCTCGTACATTATCAATACAATATGAAGTTATCCTCTTGATAGTGGAGGAATGAAAAATACATGCTATTCTCTTTACTTTTTGTGAAATAAGCCTTGCATAAATTGATGTGGCTCTCGTTCATGAGTAGGTAATTGTCTCAGCAAACAAACCAAAATTCTTCCAAATGTCACACCCCATGTATGAGGTGGTGACTGACGAGGGCCTGATGCGTCCATGCTTTAAAGCTCAAACTGGTAGGTACTCCCTATGTCCATATAGTATGTTTCATTGCTTTTCCACAGAGTGAGATTATTCTTATTTTCTGATTTTCTGATAAAGAACATGACATGTGACTTCAAACTTTTCTTTTATTGTTTAATATATCAAAATCAAGAATGTTATCTAGAACACTATTCCTTACTTTTTTAATTCAAAAGAAAAAACAAGGACAAATAGAAAAAGTAATGAATGAATTTACTTCTTGTCTTTAAACTCGAAGTAAGTCTTATCAGTTGGGACATAGGTGATATTCCAATCCTTTACCAAAGGAAAAGGTTATTTATTTATATTTTGGCATTTTCTATGTCATTACATGCATAACTGATATCATTAAGGATTTAGGTCTGTTCCTACCTTTATAAAGTTTGGAATAGAGGATGAGTCACAAATTGTAGACATTTGTTACTTGTGTGCTTTGCAAGCCACCAATTCAAAGAAGGAAAGCAATAATGACATTTTTTTTTATTAAGTACAATTAGTAATCAAGTTCTTAGTTCTTCCTATTTTAAGATTGATCAGAAATAATGATTGAAATGCTTTTTATTATTCTATCAAGATAATATAGAGCTGAAATGCTGATTGACAATATTTGATTTCTTTTCCTACCCCTTAAATAACCACCATGTTAGTTTGCACTGAACATAAGTGAGCTGCTAAATATATTATGGAGAATGCATTGACTTTGCAATGTGCTACATTTTAAGTTATTTTTAAAATTATTTAACTCTGTTGTACTTTATTTACCATATTCTGCAGGTGGTTTGTACTCAGGGGGTAGTGCACAGATGGTTGAAAGTTCCCTAAATATACATGGAGATGAGATACTGTATATTGGAGACCATATTTACACTGATGTTAGTCAATCCAAAGTCCATTTACGATGGCGGGCAGCATTGATTTGTCGGGAACTGGAAGAAGAAGTCAGTACTATCAGTTCATGCATAACAATTTTCTGATTGTAGTTTAATTATGCTCTCTAGAATTTTGTTTCTCTTTAGCTGAAAAAAGATTATATGATCTCTTGTTTTGAGAAAGGAAAAATGACATGAATGCTAGTTAACATGAAGTTAAAATGAAGTTTCTACCTTTAATTTAACAGTTCTTTTATGTTGTGAACCGTATGTACTGTGTTGAGCAACTATGCTGCTCCAACTGGTCTCCAAAGCTGAAAATTTCTTTGTGCTTTATAAAATGTTAAAAATTCAGTACACTGCCCTAATTCGTAGCTGGGGTCGTAGACAATCATTGGTGGAGCTTATAAATCAAAAGGAGGTTGTTGGTGATCTCTTTAACCAACTACGGCTGGCTCTGCAGAGGCGAAGTCAAGGGCGTCCTGCTCAGGTAAGTTTGGTCCTCTACTCCTATTATATATTGTATATTTTATGGTTTATTTGTACACATACATCTTGCAATTTCTGATTGAGAATTTTCTTTTGCCTTGTTATGTTATTTCCCACGTGATCCTCCTTTGCTTTATTGCCTCCTTCAACTTCTCCACAGTTTTAAGCTAAATATAATCATCCAATGCAGTCATTAATCTTCTCACAACAACTATATTTAAGCTGGTGTGTTCTTATAGTATTATGCCTGGTATGTTCTTATAGGATTGGAATGATTTTTCCTTCCATACCTTTGAGTCTTGTTACTTTTCAAATTACAACTGAGCTCCTTATGTTTATGCAACTTGAAATATAGTGAAAATTATCCCAAGGTTGACCTTGTCTACTTTGTTGGTTCTCTATGAATTATTGAATATACAATTGTGTTACATGTTTCATTTTGAACTGAACCAGATAAATTTGATGAGTAAAAGTTCGAGTATAGCAATATGTTTGATTTTCCATGTACTGAAAGACCCTTGCTGCAACCAACATGGATGACAAAAACCTTCTGAAAGCATGCAAAAGCTACTTCTTGTAATGCAAAGACTCGATGAATTGACCTTGTTTACTTTATTGGTTCTCAATTTGGTGTTATTGAATATACATTGTGTTACATGTTTTATTTTCTGAATTGAACCAGATAAATTTAACATGAATAAGGATTCAAGAATGGCAAGTTTGCAACATGTATTTGTTAATACTGATATTATGATTTTGTGTATTGAAAGACTGTTGCTGCAACTGACATGGATGATGAAAATCTTACTGAAAGAATGCAAAATTTACTTCTTGTTATGCAAAGACTAGATGGAAAAATTGCTCCAATGCTAGAGGCAGATGGGGAGCTCTTTAACAAAAGGTAAGTTCAAAGAACAGGCCTATTGATTTACAAATTCTTTATTATACTCAGCTATTATTGATTTCCGCCACAGGTTTGTATATATAGACTATATATAGACCTAGCTTATGCTTATTATTGATTAGTCTTGCGAAAGAATTTATGACCGATGAGTGATTTTAGTCAAAATATCCCAGTTTGAAATAGTCCCTTACATTTGTTAAAATACTCAACTTCTCTATCATGAATCTGGACACAACTACTACTTTTCTTGTCCCCTCCCTTTTCTCTTTGTTGCCCCTGAAGGGGGTGGGGGTTAACTTGTTATATTACAGTGAGCATGCCATAAACATGCAAAATGCAAAATCATCAAGGAAAATAAAATGGCATGTGAACGTAACTAACAGTCCAGCTATCAATTCAGCACTTTACTAACATAGTACAAGGCTAATCAAATTAATACTAATACTTTGTTGGAGATGTTGGAAATGACTTCTATATTGGAAATTGATGTCTAGGATAGATGAACAGACAGATACTACTTTGTATAATGCTCATCATTGCTCTTAGGGAGTTACATTTCAATTTATTGCTCTTAAATGTAATTTATTTTGAAATGAATATAAATATAGATGTTGGTGAGTGCTTTTTCACTCGAGCATTTCACCAAAAGTCACAGTCTTCAACTATTATATTTCTAACATTCTCCCCTCAAACTCTGTCTGAAAGATAACAAGCAGAAATTTGGGGATTAACAACAAATTGATGTAATCGGTGGCCCTTGATTACTGCTTCAACTTGTTGCTTCCGTAACACAGTTTTTCTCATCCAATTTGTCAAAAACTGAGTGAGAGAAGTTAATAGGAGATGTCGCCAGAAATGGCAAGGAGTGTGGATAGAAAATTTGTGAAAGGCATTGCCAGTTGATGCCATTACTTGTATCACAAGCTCATGATATCATTTAATAAACCATACTAGGGAAAGAAAGTGAGAGAAAGTACTGGAAAGTTAGAGAAAGTTCAGATAAATGAATCTGTTATTAAATCAATCAGCTCAAAAGTGAGTTCTTATATTTATACAGGGCGCTATCTGTTACTACATTAGTGATCCTGACTAGCATAACTAAAATAACTAGCAGTCCAGTTGTCAGTTCAGCAGTTTACTAACAGAGTACAGGGCTAATACAACTGATACAATTATATCTCTTAGAACACATATGAACTTGTATTGTCTCAGTAATCCTGATTTTCGGCCGTTAGAAAGTTGTAAATTGTAATAAATTGGAGATTTTATTGTTTCTATTTTTCATTGTTTTGTTCTCCCTTGGTTGAAGTAAGAGAGGGAAAAGCGGTGTGCTCATCGTAGCAATCAACAGATATGCTATATGTTTTGCATTTCAGTTATTTATAGCAGATGCGTATGGTATTAACCTGCTGTATCTGCCTACATTAGGTGGGGCTATCTATCACGTGCTGGATTGTGGGATAAAAGCCACTTGATGAGACAAATTGAGAAGTATGTTCTTTCTTCTAGACACCCCTGATCTCTATTATACCAGACTATGCACTTTCTTGAAAATGGAAATACTGTTAAAATTTATTTCAAGTGCAGGTATGCAGATATATATACCTCTAGGGTGTCAAATTTTTTATATTACACACCCTTTATGTGTTTCCGCTCTCAGGAACAGGTATGCAGATCATCTTCTTTTCCTTACCTCATCATCCAAATCCTTAAAGCATTAGGTTATCATTTGGGTTGTAAACTTAGACATTTTTCTTTCTTGTTCTGCAGAGCCTTGCGCATGATTCATACACACTATAGTTCTCAACTTGATAAGTTTCCTTCCTATGGAAAATTGGACCAAAATTGAGGAGAAATAGAAGAAATAAATGTATCTGGTTAACCTAAAACAGATGTGTCATTTCAACCTTGTACAATGCCGTGATGATGATATACTATATTATTCAAATTAATAAGTCTATGAAAGGTCCTAGATATCGTGTTTGACAATGCTTTAAAAGTCCCCATGTAAATAAAGATGATTGGTATTTTGGGTCAACAATAAGGATGGCGTAGCAAGGTACTTTCCCTATACCAAAGGGTGTTGTAGTTGGCTTTTGGTTTCAATAGGAGCAGAGGCCAAAGCAAAAAGAAATAAATGCAAGGGATTGTGTTTCCAACTGAATCAGAATGGCATGTATACAGCTATAGTGGGTATAATCAGATTGACATGACACTATTGGCGATCAATCAAGTTTGTATTATATCCCTCTATTTGGTTCCAATGAATTATATTTCTACCATCATGACAAATCTTTATGCATTTCCTTGGCTATAATTTGATCATTTCACTCGTTTCAAAGCTTGAATAACAAAATAATTTGGTCTGGCAGCGATTATTGGTCTTCGGTCCATATTCTTCATTTCCTTACCAACTGTTATTCTTTGCTTTTGATGCCAAGTTTCTTTTCTTTTTAACATAATATCAAAGCTGAAGAAAAGTTCATGTATTTGGAACAAAAACATGGGAATGACCAAAGTTGCATATATAGCGGAGATGTAATGAACCGTAAGTCAATTTCATTGATTCTTTCAACAAATAGAAGTTTAAAGCCAAATAGATAGAGGAAGAAAAAACAAACACCGAACAATTTGAACTGATATCAGTTAAGTGGTGAATTTTACACTAATGAGAAAAGGAAACAAGTAATTGCTTCGAACTGATTCTTTCTCAACTTTGACATTAACAAAAAATAATTGCTATTAATATTCTGCTTAGTGTCATTGTTAGTGCTTTGAAAAATCTAATATGGCCAGTTTGATTGATTCCATCTTAAACTGGACCGTTGGCTGATCGTGTCAAGTCACACAAACCAGTCCTTTAAAATTGGACTAGGATTCCCTGTAATCATATGGCTTATATATAATACATATTAAATAACCAAAGATTATCTAATATTTAGACTTAATTGCACTTTCAATCTTTATACTTTAGCTTAGTGTAATTTTTGTCCTGAAACTTTTTTTGCAATTAGCTCTTTTAATTTCTCAAGGGTTCAAATAAAGTCTCATCGAAATTTTCATCGAAATTTTCAGCTTTGGAGACCAGTTGAAGCAGCATAGTTGCTCAACACAGAACATATGGTTCACAACATAAAAGAACTGTTAAAGGTAGAAACTGCATTTTAACTTCATGTTAACTAACATTCATATCACTTTTCCGTTCTCAAAACAAGAGATCATATAATCTTTTTTCAGCTAAAGAGAAACAAAGTTCTAGACAGCATAATTAAACTATCAAAAGGATCTAGTTTAGTTGATTGAACAAGGTGCGTGAGTTATTATAAATCCCTTAGTACCTTCTTCGATTCCTACAGATAAAAAAATATAGCATAATTAAACTACAATCAGAAAATTGTTATGCGTGAACTGATTGTACTAACTTCTTCCAATTTCCGACAAATCAATGTTGCTCGCCATTGCAAATTGTATGCAGCTACGTTAAATACTTGGAATGAGCGCTTTTTCACCCAACTCGAACATAATTGTCTCTTGTGAAAAATACTTGTGATTTATAACAAAAATAAATAAATAAAGTCTCATCTCAAAATCTCATCAAATAATTAACATAAATATAGCAAAGATGTGACATGTAATTGATTTATATTTTTTTATCGGCAAATGTTAGTTGGTTAGTTTTGTTAGAAATGTTAGTAGGAGGGATTTGAACTCGTGACCTCTTCCTCTCCCCTTCTCCCTTCACCCTTAGCCCCCATTTCCCAACCACCAAACCAACCTTATATCTCCCATGTAACTTATTTATATAAATTAACAAAGAAAATATTTAAATAAAAAATAAAATATATAAGTCGTACAAAAGTCATTTTTGTTTTTTATTTTTATTTAATTATTTTACATATTTTTCCTGTTGCAAATTTATATAAATCAATGATAGATTATGCATCTGTTACCTTTCTGTTATGCATCTCAAAAGTTAATGATATACAAATCAATGTATTAGATGAAATTTTGGAATGCGGAACTTAATTTCAACAGTTGATAAATCATAGAAATTAAATGTAAATAATTAAAACTAAAGAAATAAAAAATGCAATTAAACCTAGTAATATTTTATTTAAAGAGAAATAAACGTAAAATTTGAACATAACCTAATATGTACCTATACGAGAGGATTAATTAGTTCTGATCTCCCTTAGATCTTGCCTTCAATGAAGGGGAATAGCCACTGAGTCTGACAATTGGACCCTGATTATTCACACAAGTAAAGACAATAAACAAATATCTATGATTTTTGCTTAGGAAATTAATGTATGGTAAACAATAGCTCAATAGCACCAATCCTTAATGGATTTAAATATGGTGAGAGGAAAATTAAATATTATGAAACGGGACATGCATGGTCCATGGCTTTGAACGATGAACAACATTGACATGTGGCACAGTACTATGCAGTTAACACCCCCACCAAATTAAGGTTACCCTTTACAGCTTATGCCTTTGTGGACCTTGAGTTCACACACAAACGTGAATTTCACAAGGATTGTTTGTAGTTGAAGGTTATGCTTAGGGCAAAGTAGTTGGCAATTAAAACGTCTACTTTTCAATTTTTCATCAACCAAAAAAAGATCATATTTCACTTTTCAAATCTGCTATCTCTCATCATTATTTAATTAGAGAAACTCAACCATATCTGTGGCCACAATTTGTTTTCTTGTGAACGTCCATCGCTTTATTACACCCACACCAGGAACATGCACCTCGTATATATTAGAAATTAAGGTGAATTAAGAATGAAATGAAACCAATTTCGAGACAACTGAACCGTGGTATGTGGTGTTAAAAATTCAAGTGTTGGATATAATACGCGTGACTCTTATTGACGTGACATCATATGTATTGTGTGCATGATTTTTTGGGGACACTGAAAAATGTGGTGTTTATTTGAGAAAATGTATGGTGTTGCATGCGGTCACAGAAAATCTCCACAAAATGGGTTGGAATTTCATTTATGACTACTTCATTTAAAAGTGTGTTCTATCATTACTACCAAAAAAAAGGTGTGTTCTATCAAATGCTAGGAGGGTTTAAATTCGAAATATTTAGTCGTTATCAAAATTGTAAGGATCTTATGAATTTGGCTTTATTATCCAACTATTATTATTATTTTGTGAATTTTATTATTTAAGTTTTTTTTTCCGCATATTTTATTATTATGTTTTTTTTTTTATTTTTCCTCATTTTACTGATCTCTTAAATACGTAACGAAATGTTGATGTAATCATAAAAATATTATTGTCATCAAGTTTTGCAAAATGACATCTTTTGTTATCAACATGATGATAAAATATGCAGAAATTGAAAAACTTGATGGTAAAACCTAAAATGCGATGAAAAAAGGTGATAAAATGCATGAAAATTAAAAACATGATAAAATATGAAAAAAAAACTTGAAATGATAAATCCGTGAAATAATAATAGTTGAGTGATAAAATTTAAAATTAAACCTATAAATTTTATCTTGTTAACAGTCAAATTTTGTGATAACTGCCGAAGTCCAAAGAAAGATATTAAAAAATGGGTCCAAAACCCGGTGAAAAGTTGGTTCAAGACCACAAAAGTAAAATACATATAGCGCAGCTTAAAAATAAATAAAAATTTCAGGGGATTACAACAAGGAGACGTTTGTTTCATGAAATCTTTTAGCAGTTTCGATAATATGAAGGTGTGAATACTTATTCTTATGTTTATTAGAAGGTTATTCAAAAATATTCTCGGTATCTTTTATTTTCAGAAAAGTTACATTCCCTTGTTTACACTATTTTTATTCACATGGTGAGGGATGGGAAAGTTACATTCCCATGGAAATATGGGAAGTTATGTTTTAACTTTACTATAACTTTCATTTTTACTTTTATTTTTTATTTTTTATTTTAAAATTTAAAAAATATTTCCAGGAATATTAAAGGTTAACCAAACGTATTTTTAGATATATCTAGAAATAACATTCTTTCTAATAATATTCCCAGAAATGTGATTCCTAGGAATGCAATATCATAACTTGAAACAAACGCCCCCTAATGCTTATAGAAAAAAAATGACTATGCACTAATGACTATGCACTAATGTTCTAAATGTTATAAGATATTAAAAAAAGAATATCAAAAGTTTTTTTAAATGTTATAAGATATTACAACAAATTTTTTAAATGTTATAAGATATTATAAAAAGAATATCAAAAGTTTCATAAATGTTATAAGATATTATAACAAATTTCTTAAATATTATTAGATATTCATATCCAAAAGTTTGTTGAATATCCGTGTCATGCGCTTAATTAACTTGATATTTGAAAGCTAAGGAAAAAAAAAGAAGGAAAAGCATTAAAAGCCTCAGATAGATTAAAAATATTTGAATTTAATTTCTAAACTATTTTAAATTAGATTTTATTTTACCAGAAAAAATTGATAAAATTTAATTTAGAATTGAGCCAGCATGTCATTTTTTTTTTTTTGACAGAGCATGTACAATATTTTAAAACTTTAATATCCAAAAGTTGTTAAATAGCAAGATAATATCTGTTAAATATTTGAAATTTGATTCATAAAAAATCAAGGCACCAATGTGTGCAAAAGTTTCCTCTCACATTTTGATTTTTAATTAAAGGGGTATGAGTGTTCATAAAATTTGAAGGCAAGCGGAAAGAAGCATTTTAATCAAGTAAGCTGCTGATTTGTTTTTATTTTTTTATTTTTTAATAATATGTCAAAAATGAGGTGATGAAACATGTAAAAAAATGCATATAGTGTTTTTATACATAAAATTAAATTGAATAATTTAATATGGAGAGCAAAAGGGATAGTCCTGGTAAAGGAGGAAGATGGATTGAGAAGCGTAATGTCGTTAAAGTGTTGTCCCAAGAGATTGATCTTAAATTAATTAGTTGTTGTAGCTGGAAGCATATCTAATGAGCCAATGTCACTGTACAATATTGATTAGCTAAATTCTAGGTCTAAGAAATTTCACCACCATTCATGGTCTGTTAACAAAACACGTTTTTTTATCACCAAGTGTGTGGATCAATTGTCAATTGTTGTGAGGTTGTTTCAACTTTCAACTTAACTAGTGATTTCTTTAGTGGTGGATACTTGTGGTCCAGACTTAAAAAAAAAAAAAAAAAACCATGTTTGAATGGACCGTTTCATAGGCAACCTAAGCTCGAGCTCACTACTAATAGTTAAATCTTGTGATAATGGTTAGTGTATTCAGTCATAGGTTGAGGTCTAGTGAGACATTAAAAATTGAGCCTAATATCTAGTTAATAGTCAAATTAGGATCGCAAATCTAAGACATATATAACTCGGCTTAAAATTTGGAGAGCATACAATCTTCTAGCCTCAAACAAGAAAGGTGAACAAGACTTAAAAAGCTGAGAATATGGTAACAATAATGTGATTTTTAATAGAGTTTAATTTCTATGCACTTCGGTCTAAAAATTTTATACAATCAACTAATCAAAAATCATGTTAAGATATAATTGAGTCATGAAATTTATTTAATCTTATATCTCTTATTAATTGGTGTATTGACTCTTAATTTATAGTTTGGTGTTGCTACTTTTTTTTTAAGCAAATAATAGCACGCAGAGGCATCATAATAGAAATAGTTATCCAAACAAGGTTGCTTGACACCCCTATCTCTAACTATCATCTGCAAAATACCAAATTATTATTAAAAATCAATAGAGAAGAACCAACAAAAAGAAGCATGAGGGAGGGGGACATGAACCAAACCCATGAAGACAACAAAACAACAAGTCTCTCTGAAATATATACTAAGTGTGTTTAGAACTTCAGTAAGTAAAATTTATATTAAAATATGATTAAACAAATTTGAACTTAATTAAAATGGAATTTTAACTAAATAAAGTGGTAACAAATTTATTTTAAGCACAAATTAAATTGAACCACTAGTATATTTGGAATAAATAAAAGTAGAATGCTAGCGACACTCTCTCTGAAAGAAAGTGTTAGAGAGAGTGTCGTTAGTGTTCCTCTAAAATAATTTTTTTTTTATTTTGGATTTTGACCCCTTTGATTACAAAAAGTCTACAACGTTTACAACTTTACATCACCTACGGAATCAATCTACCTAATTTAGAAGAGTATTGATATTTGTATATTTGGAAATGGTACACCTGGCGTGATGGGGCCCACCTAGCACATGTGGTTAATCGCATATATAAATATGGTTAATTTTATTTCGCAAATGATTAACTTTTATTATACATTTCAATAACCTCTTAACATGGTTAATCACTTGTGAAATAAAATTAATCACTATTAAACATTTCAATAACATTGTGATATTATTAACCACATTGATAATTTGATACAACCACATTTATTTACTTTTAACTAATTGTGAGTAAAATTAATCATATTTACATATGCAATTAACCATGTGAATAGTCAATAATTTCATAACAGTTGTAACCACTTGTTAAACAAAGTTAACTACATATATAGTTAATCACATGTGATGGTTAATAACTTTATGCTATCATAATATCATTAATCATATTTATATATATAGTTAATCACGTGCGTCAATATTAACTACAATAATAATTTTATATAATTATATTGATTTATTATTAATCATTTATAAAATAAAATAAAAATAACTACTTTTTTTACACATAATTAACTAGATAAACACTAGATGTACAAAACAGAGTGGAACACTTATATTTTTCCTATTTAATTAGAATATATACTTGCGAGGCGGTTGCTCAAAACCCGCTGCAATCTGTTTGTATCCGTTGCCTACCTAAGGATTAAACTGCAATCTTATCACTATCATTAACTTTTCCTCCCTAAATAGTTAGTAAAACGTCACTTAATTGCTTTATTTTATTTTATCTTTTTTCATTATAATAAAATATGTGACTCGCATTTTTTTTATTAATATATGTGACTCACATTATAGGTAAAAGTAGTTACATACTTGCACGCATAGTTATCAGACCTGGCTCGAATCGGCCGGGTCGACCCAATGACCCGCGAACCGGTCACCCAACCGGTCCGAGTCACCAATCGGATCGGTTATGCAATCGACCCGGTATGACCCGGGTTGACTCGGCCGGTTTTGATGTGACCCGGTGACCCGGTTGACTCGGCGGGTCACGAATTTTGGTTTTTTTTTTTTTTTTTTTACAGGAGAACAATAACACTCATATAAGAAAATTTAATTTATATCTTACACTTATGTTATTTATATATTTACTTACTTTTTTTTACCAAGCATAACCGCATATTAGGATTTGAGATGATAAAGGCATAAAGCTATTGTCACTTCCAATTTTGCATTTTCTCCTTGGCTTATATTGTTATTTAGGAGTAAAACTTGTATTTATCTTATCTCATCCAATATACTTATTGGTTCGAAAATTTTTTATTTTTTATCAAAGCAATAGTGGAATGAATGAAAAAATTGTATTATTTAAATAAAATAGGTTATATATATATATATATATATATATATATATATATATATATATATATATATTATGTCTGTCGGTGTACAACAATGATAGTTTTAGCTTTTAATAAATAGATGATAATGATATATTTTAAATTATAACTTAAGGTTGTGTATGTTGAATTTTAGAATAAAATATGTTGCTCAAGATTCTTAAACAAATTCATAACTATGCTTCTAAATGTGTTGAATTTTGTTAAACTTTAAATATTTAAGGGTATAAGTTTATAAGCTATCTTTTCTGCACACAAAAAAAAAGTGTACAAATTTACAGGTTATGAAATTATTGAAAAAAATTTATTAAAAAGTTTACAGGTTATGAATTTTTTATTATTTTTTAATACAGGCCGAGTCATGCGGGTCAACTATTGACTCACCGAGTTGACTCCTGACCCAGTAACCCAGTACCCCGACCGAGTCGATGACCGGGCCTGCTTGCACGTACATTTAAAGTCTTTTTGGAAGTCATATATATGAAGTAATAAGACGACGCAACTCTGTAACGTGTTGTTAAGTGTCAAGTCTCAAGAGTCAAAACAATCACTTTCAGTTTAATAATTAATAAATGGGAGTTAGTTCAAATTTTTGACATTTCATATGGTATAATATTCTTATATAGTAAATTTAAATTTAAATATAGTAAGTTTAGTGGTAAGTAAGTTTGTAGTGATTGAACAATTTTAATAACGTCAATAGTTTTAATATATGTAAAAAAAAAAATATTTGCAAGGAAGGTTTTTTTTTGACAGAATTTGCAAGGAAGATTAATATCAATTTTTAAAACAAAATTTAATTTTACATGCAAATAGTACAAGAAATCACTGAGTATGTAGATTAACTGGCACAAGGTTACAAGATGTCTCGAGTTCAAATACTGAATATACAATTACATTAAGTCTCTAATACGATTGTCTCCAATAAAAGATACATGTAGTCTATAAAAAAAATAATGCAAAGAAAAACTCATAAGGAATAAAAGATACTAAGTACATAAATTAAAAAAAATAATTAATCTTCTCATTTATATTAAAATTATTTATAATCTCTTAATATGTCTTTGATTTTTTTATTTATTATTTTGACATCATATACGATTGCGTTAATATGTCTTTCATCTCTAATTATTATTATTATTATTATTATTATTATTATTATTATTATTATTATTATTATTATTATTATTATTACAGGCTTAATAAAATTTTCACTATTTTATTTATATAGTCAATAGAAAGAAATTTGAAAAAAAAAAAGAAGGAATTATATAGCACATTAAAAGAAATTTAAAAAAAAGAGATAATTATAAAAGAAATTAGAAACTATAAAATTAAAAAAAAATAAAGGAATATGTAACAATGTAACTTTAATTTTTTTAATATTAACTTTAAAAATTGAAAAGTAAATTGAATTAAGGATTTAAAATTATTGACTAAAGAGAGAAATATTCGGAATTAAAAAATAAAGTTAGAAAATCTGATAAAAGAAATATTAAAAAAAATAATAGATTAGAGAGTATAAAATTTGAAAAAAAAATTATATAGTACATCGAAAGAAATTTTGAAAAAGAGATCATTATAAAAGAAATTAGAAACTATAATTTTTTTAAGAGAAAAAAAAGGGAAGATGTAATGATGTAACTTTAATTTTTTAATATTAAATTTGAAAATTGAAAAGTAAATTGAATCAAGGATTTTGAATTATTGATAAAAGAGAGAAATCTTTGAAATTAAAAAATAGAGGTAGAAAATCAGATAAAAGAAATATTAAAAAAAAGTCCAAAAGATTAGAGAGTATAAAATTTGAAAAGAAAAGAAAAAAAGAATTATATAGTACATTGAAAGAAATTTTGAAAAAGAGATAATTATAAAAGAAATTAGAAACAATAATTTTTTTAAAGAAAATAAAAAAGATAAGGGAAGATGTAATGATGTAACTTTAATTTTTTAAATTGACTTTGAAAATTGAAAAGTAAATTGAATTGAGGATTTGAAATTATTTATGAAAGAGATAAATATTTGGAATTGAAAAATAGAGTTAAAAACCGATAAAAAATATTTAAAAAGTATAGCATGAGATAAATAAGTGAATGTGAAGGTAGTTATAGAAATGTTGTGAATGTGGGGTAGTTAGAAAAATTGATCAGAGAAATTTTAGGAAAAGTAGAAGAATCAGATGCATGTTAGGAGAATGAACTACACAACTCCATGAGATGAGAGTATTAAGTAAGAGTGAAAGTGAGAGAGGGTGGGGAGAGTGAAGCAATGAGAGGAGAGACTCTCTTAGTCATTTATAATAGTAATTCATATTATTTCAAAGTTTTAAAATGATAGATCTGATAAATAAAATAAAAATTTTCTTCAAACTGACCCCAAAAAAAAAAAAAGAAAAACGAAAATAATATGAAAGAAAGAGTGCTTAGCGATGTTACCTATGCTTCCAAGACAAGCAACATTTACTTATAAGGAATTTTTGAACCAGATTTATAACTAACAGTCACGGGCGTACAAGATTTTTTTGGTAAATACGGGCGTACAAGATTAAACATAATTCCCAATATTAAATAAAAAATTATATGTGTAAAATTCAAACTACTTTAATTCAAATCAAGTTATTCTCAAGCATCAATAAGTTTCACATATTAGCGGGTTGGAACCAGGTTAAATTGCAGAGTTTAATGGTGATGTACTATAGTGTAACAACTTTATACTGTTATCTAATTACAAATCATTGTTGATATAACTTTTAAGATGATTTTGTAAAAGTCAACAAACTTATCATACATGATAATTTGTAATTAAACTATTTTACACTGTCAATACATAACATTTTTTCTCTAATTTGTATATAGTCAAAAGGGCTATCGTGGTTCATGGAAGGGCATGTTAGCATGGCATGTAGGATGATATGTTAGTAACAACATTGTCATGCTAGGAAAGAAAACTTTATTATAGGAATCAATTTTTTAAAAAAAATAAGGAAAAACAAAAAATATGGTAGATTACAAAGACCACAATAATAATAATAATAATAATAATAATAATAATAAAGTTTTTTTTGGTTCACACTTCTACCATGACTTCGGTTGCAACAATATTTTTTGGGTACAACCATAAGTCTATTCTACTAAAGACAATCTTACTTGAGTTAAGTAGGATTATTATGAGCAATAAAACTCTCTCTTTAAATATTTAATACAATTGTATATTCAAATACTATAAACACAAGAACAACCATGAACTCCCCAGCTAAATATCTCGGTTAATGAATATGCTTAAGGGGTGTTTTGATAATGACAAATGCAACTCTTGAAGCACTCTCTAACATGAAGCCAAAACCAAAAGACAAAGGGATGAAGGCATAAGCAATCACTTGAAGACATTAGTCAAGAGTCTTAGGTATTGTTTTGTAAACTCCTTATTGTTAGTCGGATTGGCAAGTGTACCAGTCGCACAAGTAGTAAATGGATAAGTCTAAGTATCGTTTTCTCAAGGGATTTGCGCAATATAGGCAATGTTCACATAAATTCTAGCTAGATTGAACTGGTTTTCACAAGAAAGGTATAAAAACACAACCTTTGGTTGGTTTTGTGGGATTTTAAAACAGATTTAGTGCAGGACAGAAATAAAGAAGATATTTTTGTGACTTTTTAAGATAAAACACAGCAGTAGAAAGATGTTAAAACAGATAAATGTAGATGTTGCAGGGGTTAGATCTCACCATTCTCTACTCTCTTCTTGCATGCACACATAATATACATTCTATTTGCATTTAAATGTTAAAATCAATCAATAAAAACATTCCCAGCCCTAATTCCTTAGGTGCAGAGGGTCTTAGATTACTCCCCCAAGCCTTGATTCCTCAACAACTTAACGAAGCAACTAGCTTTAAGTCTAGTGACCACAAGATAACCCATGAACTAAGCTCCATTCCTAGACGCAAAGTTCATGAGGTATATTGCTTTAGTTCTAGACAACGAAAGTGTTTCCCAACAACAGTCATGTCCATGGATCATGCTATGGGTGATCAAGCCACAACAAGCTTTAAGAAAAGAAGCAAAATACTAACTTTAAACGCAAATATGCAGAATATATATAGATAATATCAAAAGATACAAGAGAGTTTTGAGAATGGTTACATCTAACCCCTAACAACTAAAGAAATCAGCCACTCATGGGCATAAGCAGTTGGAAAATACACATGGAGGGGAAGGAGATGAAGAGAAAAACTAAGAACTAAAAAGAGAGCTTTTCTCTCTTACTAAAACAGTACAAAACGAGCTACAGAGACTGCTACTAAAAAATGTCCAAGCCTTTCGAACTTCTGAGGGTTAGTCCTTTATATACATGTGCAGAATTTCTCCAAAGTGACATTTGGCTCAGCCCGGGATTTTGGCTTGGCTGATTGGGAATTTCTGTACTTCAACAGATTTCTCCTGCAAAAGACCTTCCACTGCTTCCAAAGCTCATAATGCAGCTCCCAAATGGGTTCTTCAACTTCAATCTCCGATTCCTACAAAAATTGGGGCAAAACACTAAGATATAACCATAAAACTAGAAAATCTAAAGAAATTCTAACTAAATTGCGAAATTAACAGATATTGAGTAAAACAACACTACAAAAGAGAGAAAAAGATAGATAATTGTCTTAAAAACTACTTGAAAAGTAAGTAATTACAACAACTAACACTTATTCATCAACTAATCCATGCTACAATCATCCAATCTTGGGCTTTAAAATTGAATTAGGATAATTAATTAACTGATTAATGAACTAATGCGACTAAGCATAGGCTCAAAGGTGTAAAAGAAATTATTTTGAGCATATTAAGTTGTGAGACTTGAGTTTAGAATTGGGAGACTCGAGTCCTACATGCAAAACTCAAGTCTGGTTATGGCAAACCCTGGTTTGCATGAAGTTGGCTCGCAAAGACTCAACTCCCACATTGTTGGACTCAAGTCCCACAAGTTATAATGGCTTAGGGATAAGTTTTTAAAGCTAATTTTAGTTTAATCAATTTCCTAATCAGATATATCCTTTAGATTTCAAAAATTAATGTTTTTATCATTAAGAAAACTCAAATTTTGATTAAGTATATTGAGATAGAGATTGGGTATTTTAAAATTAAATCTAAGCTTTTGATATTCACAATCTAAATCATTGACTATCATGTTTTATCAAATTGGGTTTGAATCTAATTTTTTCTAATCATATTGAAGCAAATTGGAATATCTAATAATCTGACATAATCAATTGGGATATTCTAAATATCTTTTCCAAATTAATGAATCCTTATTTAAGAAGTTGAGAAAAGTGTCCAAGCAAGAGAACCAAGTTTAAGAAAAGAGAATAGGAATCCAAATCACATAGAAATTAGTATGCTTATAGAGAGTTAGTATTTGTATAATGTTCATTGTTTGGTAGATGAATTAGTATTTGTATGATGTTCATTGCTTGGTAGATGAAGAAAGAGTGCTAGAACTTATGTGGCTATATTTGCTTTTGAGAAATTGTACTTAGCCAATTCCTTTGTTTAAAGGAAGAGTCCCTTGGAGGTTTCTATCTAAGACATAAAGGTAGGGGTGTCTTAGGCTTGGGTTGTCAATTGGGGTTTTCTTGAGCATAAAATAAGTTTGCTACTGTATCTTCAGACTTTTTAGGGTGTGTGATTCCTAGGGACTAAGTCTAGAGTTGAGAAAGGGGTTTCCCAAGGTTTGTGTTGTCATGCATAGTGACACAATCAGCTCTCTGCTCTGTAATTCATTGACACAGTGGAAAATCTTAAGTGTGCTTAAGGATTGGACATATGTCAAGTTGATTGAACTAGGATAAAATATTGGTACACTCTTTTTATCCCTTAACTCTTTACTTGTTTATACTATTGTGCTTATACTACGTTGGGGATTTGGGATTTAAATAAATTCTCTTCATCTTTATGATTCTTGGACATTAAAGGTTGAGCGTGAAACAGTTTTAAAAGAACTCAATTCACTCCTCCTCTTGAGTTATTGAGTCCACTTGGTTAACAAAGGCTAGAACTCAAGACCACTAATTAAATTAGAACAACCTAGTACCAATTAATCTACATGTTTGCTGGTTCAATGTCAACAATATAAAACACTTAGATAATGTACACCCCAAAACAAATCTTAACTAAAAAAAATAGTGATATACTTGCTTAGCCAAAATGCAAAAACAGTTTACACAGTAATGGATTCATAAATATTGAGTTATGTGGGCAAGACAATATATTTTACTTCAAACGAGGAAAAAATTGTATACTTGTAGCATGATTGAAGACAGTGAAGCATAAATGACAAGTAACACTATAAAGTAATACTATATCATTTTTATAATATCTCTTTACTAAATTTTCTAATATTTTTAAAGAAAAAATTAAAAAAAAAATGAATTCATTATTTTATAAATATAAAAGTATTTAACATTTTTTCATCTAATAAATAAAAAGATATTATAAGAAGATTTAAAATTATTCAATATTATTTTTTGGTTTCCTACATGTTTCTTCCTTTAAAGGCTTACTTGAAATATTTTTGAATACTAAATGTAAACATTTCTCTCAACTTTGAATCGTGGTTCGTCATGTTGTGGGGAACTACCTCCTTCTATTATATTCAACCCTTATTGATAAATTATTCAATATTATAACAACAACGACAACAACAATGATAATAGTATTTAAAATTTTCAAAATAAAATGGGGGCATATGCCCCATGTTGTTGAATGTAAGTTTGTCCTTCTATATTACACTACTCAAGCTTTTTATAGTTGTGAAAAATTTAATCTTTCAAAGAAAAAAAAATAATAGTATCATCAATCAAGAAATGATTAAGATTAAGAATGAGTTGGGCATCCTTGACGAGAAATGATAGATTCAAGGTGGGCTATATTGTCATATAAATATAAAAGTGTTCATATGTGTCACAGATTTGTTTTTGAGTCTAGCATGCTAAACATAAATGAAACCAATCAATTACCATATTTATGATGAAGGCTACCGTGAACCACTTTCATAAGTGGTCTATACTACTACACTATTTTTACTTACCGTTGGATTCATCTAATCCTCATGGTCATATCCTACACCTTACACACCCCATTATCCCTTTCCCCCAACTCCCTTCACATATTGTAAACAAAGGATAGACACACACAAAGGTGGAGCAACGTTATCATGACAAATCAATATCAAAGTTTTTTCTTCCATTTCCTATTTGATCCAGATGCACATGACAATAATTGGTGAATTAGAAACTCGATAAAGGATTGGACACTAAGAAGCAAACATAAACCCTATGAAGTCATTGTTGTGCGATTTTCTTGGAACTAATTCTTCATTTCATCTTCTTGATTCTTTTTTTCTTTGTTAAATTTTGATTACTCTGCCTTGAATTTGAGGAATGTGTTCAAATATGGATTTGTAACTTTATCCTTCTTGCTTCTTCATGTTGCTTGCTTCCATTTTTTTATTTGATTATGTTCTTTTCAACTTCTGATTCTAATTTTGTTGATTTGAGTTTTATTCTTACTTTCTTGGATTGGGTTCTTGATCAAAGGTAGAGGATGTAGCGGTTACCTTAGGGCCCGTTCGGGGTGGTTGCCAGTTTTTGGTTTTTGATTTTCAAATGCAATTTTCAAAACAAAAACATGTTCGGCAAAAATAGAGCTGAAATGGTTTTTAACTCAATTTCAAAACACTTTTACATTCATTTTGAAAACCAAGAAAAAAGGTTTTGTGAATTTGGTTTTTAGTTTTAAAAAACATTCTCATTACCACCACCACCATCATTTGACCACCACAACTACCACCACCACCACCACTACCATTCCACCACCACCACCACCACGATCGCCATCGCCGCCACCGCCATCACCATTTCACCACCGCCACCACCACCACTGTTGTCATCACCGCCGCCACCACTATCGGCACTGCCACCACCGCCATCACCGCCACCGTCCCCTCCACCACCGCCACCACCACCATCACTACCATCACCATTACAACTGCCACCACCACCACCGTTACCAGCACTGCCGTCACCGCCACCACTATCATTTCGCCACCGCCGCCACCACCACCACCACTGTCACCGCCATCACTGCCATTGTCACTGCCACCACCACCGTTCCTCCACCGCCACCACCATCACTACCATCGCCACCACCACTGCCACCATTACCATTCCGTCACCACCACCATCACCGCCACCGTCACTGCCACCACCATCACTGTCACCGTCACCTCCACCACCTTCGTCACTGCCACCACCACCGTTCCTCCATTGCCACCGCCACCCCACCACCGTCGCCACCACCACCATCACTACCATCGCCATCACCACCTCCACCATCGCCACTGCTGTCACTGCCACCACTACCATTCTGCCACCGCCACCACCACCATCACCTCCATCACCGCCTTTACCGCAACCACGGGTTTAATTATTTTTTATTTTGAATTATTTTTTATGTGTCGATATTTTTTTATATTGTATTATTTCATAGTGAAGCAAGATAAGATAAAATGGTTGACTCATTTATCAATCTTGAATTTGTAACAACTTTTTAAAAACTAAAAACAAAAAAGAATTGAAACTAAAAACTTAAAACTAAAATTGGTTTTAGTTTTTAAAAATTTCAAAACTAAAAATGGAAAACCACCCCGAACGAGGCCTTAGATTCTTGGACTTGAATTTGTGGTTTTGGAATCATGGAAGGTGGATCTTGAGGTTGTTCCATCTAGAAGTTTCGGTCGAAGTTCGTGACATTGCTATGTTGTGGTGGTTGACAGTGACATCGTTCACAACCTTGTTGTCCTCAAAGAAGAGGAAGGATAAGAGGTGGTGAAGGGAGCAGAGGTCAAAGGGAGTGGAGGTATGTAGGCAACGAAGGTGTTGAACGAAGAAGGTCACGGTAGTGGGGGGAGAATAAATATGGTGTGGAAGATGCACCATAATAATGTGAGGTTGAGATTAATCTAAAGGTTAGAAATTGTGGTGCATCTTGGATCATCCATGTTAGCCTGCGTCAAATTTAACAACTTAATAACTTTTAGTTAACCAATTGATAAAATTTGCAAATTTCATGTGAATCTATTTTATTGAAAATGTTGGATTATTTATACAGAGGCAATGATTGAACTTTGATATATATTTTATTGTTAATGAATTTTATGATTTAAAATAATGATCTCCCATCAAAGTCATCTCAAATAAAATTCTAACTATGACATCAACCTCGTTCCTCTTACACAACGCCTTAAGCAAAATGTTGCAACTAATAATGTTCGACACAACCCCAATTTTTTTCTTGGAATTTTTAAACATAGTGGTCCAAACGGTGCCATTTGTTCTGGATAAAGCGCGTTAAGGGACCTAACGTCGAGGGGTTAGAATTTGAGGAAAAAGGTAGAGGGAGGAGACTCAGGAGAGGGGTTTTCAGGCAAGCCTTTAAGTGTAGATGAGGGTGACAAGGAAAGGGCTCCAATGGGGGTTGGGGAAGCGTGTGAGGAGGGACTTAGGAGGTGTTTGGTAGGGGGGAATTTTTTCATACCCCAAAATCATGACTCTTAGGAAAGTCGACTCCTAGGAATCATGATTCTTGGGGAATGCTTAAAATACATTTGGTTAGTCATAGTATATTTTATGGGAATTAAAGTTTTCTTTGATTATAGTATTACTTTCTTGGGTATATATGAATTTTTTACAAATATACTCTTTATTAAAATAACTTTATTAAATATTTTTTTTACTATAAGAATCGTTAAAGTTACTTAACAATTACAAAATAATGCAAAAATGAAATAATAAATAATGAGATAAACTTAGATAATAAAGTAGTTGGGATCTATACTTTTTTTTTTAAAAAAAAAAGATAAAGATAAAGAAAGATTTTTTTACAAATTTCAAAAAAAAAAAAAAAGAAGAAGATAGAATCGCATGGATAAGTGTAACGTTCAACAATGAAGATAAGTTTAGAGATAAGCTTATGGATAAAGATGAATATTAGGTGAAGATATTTTGTACTTAAAATAAAGGTAATGTAGTCTTTTCATATTATTTAAACTTTCTCCCTAGTTGGGAAAGTTAGATTCCCGCTTCTTCCATGAGAAAGTTTTCGTGGGAAACCTAGCTAAAAACATTCTTAGAAAATATTCTTTTCCGGGGATGTTTATTTTTTAAAATAAATACCAAACATACGAAACCAATATTCTCAGGAAACCAAAAACTTCTTCCTTACCAAACGCCCCCTTAAGGTGGGGAAAACGGCAGGCGCATGACAATTTGAGGAAACACCTTCAACAGCGACGCTCTCGTCCTTCGATTTAAGAAGATGATGTTTGATATTATTTATTTTTTGAGTTTGGGTTTGTTGTGGGTTGTGATCTAGATTTTGATTTGGGTTGATCTAATCTATGTTTCTTGGGAAGGGGAAAAGGAAGAAGCAATTTCTAGTGGTCTTTAATCACCAGAGATTGTTTCATATATCTTAAACACTTTAGTCAATTATTTTTTTTTTGATAATTTTTATTCGCCAAAAAAATTAACTACCATAAAATTTATTAGATAATAATAAAATTAGCGCCACATCATCATTTAATAGACACTTGACGGTAGGGATAAAAAACCAAATAGAAGATATTGATTAAGGATAAAAAATGAAAAACTCTAAGAATTCGTTTGGTGTCCAAGACATGACAGGATATGATATGACTAATGAAACATGTTGTTTGTTGTGCCAATAAGATATGATAGTGTTATTCTATCTCTTATCATATCTTGTTGGTCTAATGTATTAGTTAGCATTAATAGGATATATAGGAGTATTGAATATATATATATATATATATATATATATATATATATATATATATATATATATATATAATATAGGAATTTGCTAACTTACTCCTTCTAAAAAAATAAGTGAGTGTAAGTTAACAAATCCTATACGCATTTGCTAACACACATCTATTTATTTTTTAGAAGGAATAAATTAGCAAGTTATACTGGGTGTATTTTAAGAAAATTTGTATTTATCATTTGCTAACTTACTCCTTCTAAAAAAATAAGTGGGTGTAAGTTAGCAAACCCCTATATATATATATATATATATATATATATATATATATATTATTAAAAAATTTCCAGCCCCCTTTGATGGAAAACACCGAACATCAAGCGTGAATCATCCACCAATGTTTGTAACGTGAAAGTGATGCGAAGATACGTGTAGGGAATCCGTTGTCGAAGTTGAACGGTTTGAACCAATAAAAAATACGAATAGTCTATTTATGAGTACATTTTTACCCACATATATATGCGCATAACACACAAACTTTAAATAAAAACAAAATACTCTTTAAAAAAAAAAAAAAACAAAATACTAGTATAGCACTATTCAACAAACGGCGTTGGAAGTATTTATTGGCGATCGTTTCAATACATGAAAGGGCGTGTATAACCAACCAAGGCATTTATTCCCTTTCCTGTGTGAACCAAAACAGAAAAGCAGAGCAAGCAAAAGCCGAAGCAGGGTTCAGTTGAATTTTCCAAATTCCTATCCACTTCTTATCTTATCCTAGTAACAACACGTTTTCGCGAAAATTCTCATTCGTTATATCCTTGAAAATAGAGAAATCGTTTTCTGTTTTCCGTTTCAAACCGTTTCAGCTTGTTGCACTTGTTGCGATATTTATTATAACTTACAAAATCGCAATTACAATCCATAAACAAGCAAGCATTGAAGGACCCAGAAGGATCACGGTTACAAAGAAGCAATCTTTTGGGTTTGCTTGATCTTGGGTGGACCCTGTTTCATCGATTTTGGCATCGGGGAGAGAAGGGTCGTGTAGTGGAAAATTAAATTGGTTTTTGGCAAAAGGGTGTTTTAGAGAGAGAGAGAGAGAAACAAAGGTGTTTTTGGTGATGGTGATTTTAAACCTTGGGAGAAATGAGGGGCAGGGAATGCGACTTGGGAAATACGAGTTGGGAAAGACTCTTGGGGAGGGCAATTTTGGAAAAGTCAAGTTGGCAAGGGACACTCATTCTGGGCAACTCTTTGCTGTTAAGATCCTTGACAAGAGCAAGATCATTGACCTCAATAACACTGATCAGGTTTGCTTCATTCTTATTTGTTTATTTTTTTTTTTTTGTGAATTCAGGTTTGGTTCAATTGCTACCTCAATTATTGTTTTTTACTGTTTTTTTAATCTGTTTTTGGTATGTGCTGTCACAAATTGGGAGTTTTTTTTTTTTTACTGGAAATTGGGAGTTTTCAAACTTGGGTTTTGTTTTGTCCCAATTCATGGGAAGAGTTCAATGAGAAGCATGAATCAAAATTTCCCAAATCTTCTGGAACAGAAGAAAACTGAAAATTAGGTGGTCCTACACTCCTGCAATGTAATTGGGGTCTATATTCATTTTGTTGTGCAATTTTTTGTGCAAATTTTCTCTGTGTGTGTTTCTTTACCTCTCTTTGCTTATAAATTATGATTCAAATTAATACAACCGATCAGTTTTCTTATCTTCATTTTTCATATCAGATAAAGAGGGAAATATCCACCTTGAAGCTCCTGAAACATCCGAACGTGGTTAGATTATACGAGGTAACATCCTAGTCCTATGATTCACACCGTATTCTATCTGCAATCTAAAACAAACTTAAAGTATAATTAAGAAGACGTCATCCAAATCTAATTAAAGTTTTTATACTGTTTCTTTTATAAGTTAGTACAATTGGCTTTCTTTTTTATTTATTTATTTTTTTAATTTTTTTCTCTCCCCACATTCATCCTCCATCTGACCCTAATTTTTTCTGAGTTTTGAATTGATCCACTCGGGGATGCACTGTTTTTCGTTTATCCGTTAATGTTTGCTTTGTTTATTGTTTTTTTCCCTTGACCATGTGTTTTATTTTATTTTATCTTACGTGTAAAGTGCACTTAATGCACTTTAAAATAATTGATTTTAGAAGTATTTCCATTTTTGATGTGTTGTTTTGGCATTTCTCTACCTAGTCAGAAAAAGTTAGCTTCGCTTTTATTTTCTTCGTGGAAACCTGTCTACGTGTTTATCGGATCCACAATTTGTACAGTTTCTTCACTAGTTGGAATAATTAAAAGAAAATAATGGTGGTTCAGATTTATCTTGGTAAATCATATTTAAAACACGCACAAGTCACTCCATTTTCATCTAGACTCTAATTTATTGACCGTGTCAAATTCATTTCCTTTTTCTTAACGTTTGAAAAATTAATTTTCGAATAAATATTTGATTTTATAAAATTGATTTTAGAGTGACTTGATTTATATTTAAGTTAATAATTGCCTATCAAAGAGTCGTTGGGGACTCGGTCCCCTTAAGCAAGGTCTCGAATTCGAACCTTGTTGATGGAAAAAACGTGATTGGAAAAAGTTATTGGTACCAAAAGAAAAAGTTAATACTTGCCTAAAAAAATAAGTTAGTAATAAGATTCAAAATAAGTATTTTTTTTATTCAAAGCAAAAAAAAAAAATTGGACCCAGAATCAATTTCTAAAATAATATATCAATATTTACCTAAAATCAAATTTCTAAAATCACATTAATTGCACACACTTCATTTATCAAATTCCAAGAATAGACATAGGGAGAATCACTATACAAATTTCTCACGAGTGAACATATATGTCCTTTAATGTCTATTTCACACACGCACTAGCCAAATCCCCCAGCATCAAGGTCCACACTTCCCTCAATTATTTATTCTTCTATGTCTACACTCTCCCCACATTTTGTATAGGTGCACATTTTATGTCTCAATTGGCTTAATTGACGTCACACTCACCCTTTATCCGATCTTAAGAGTTCTCAAGTGTATGGCCTGAGTTATTGATTGGATTATTGGATAACTTAGGCATTTATTTTAATTGAAGGAATTTTAATTGATTGATGGATTGAATTGACGACCACTAACGCAATAATAAGCAGTTTTCAGAAGGGATAATAATAAAAGAATCTGTCAAAATAATAATAATAATAAAAAAAAAAAAAACTAGTGGTGAGGTGAAGATATAAATTATGCCGCAAATTACGATCTCTCAAAAACACGTTTGGAAATTGGAATCCAGTTATGCTTCCGTGTCTTTCAAAACACGTTTGGAATCCAGTTTTGCTTTTTGTATATTTTTCGAACCTTGAACTACACCCTTGTACTTTATGCTTCGAATTTTATTCTTTGGTTCCTTTTCGTGTTAAAAATAATTATTGAAACAAATAAATTTTTTTTTTTTGGGTGCAATTGGCCAATTGACCCTAGTAATATAATATTTTCCATCTCAGTCTGTCTAAGAAATTTTCTCAAGTATTGAATATTTCATAAATTAATGTTTTCCCTACGTACTGCGTACTGGGCTACGCACGTCAATATCCCCTGTGGCGGTGGGATTACATTCTGGGATTTTAAGTTTAAATAATTTTTTGGATCGTACTTGTTCTTAATTTTTTAGTCTATAATAAGAATTATTTTTAAAATCATTTTCATTGTTCATTATGAGTAATATTTAGCTTGTGTAACGTACCAGATAATTGTTTATTTTATATAATTAAAATTTATAATAAATAAATATTTTAATATATAAATTATTTTATAATTAAATTTGTAATAAATAAATATTTTTTATTATTTAAATTATATTTTAAGTTTATAATAAACAATTTATATTATGGTTATTTTTAATTATAGATATTCTTTAAAAAATATTAAAATTTAATTTAAAAATAAAGATAAAAATGATATATTAAAAGAGATAAAAGTTAAGAAATATCTCTAAAAATATTCTCATTGAAGACAAATTTTTAAGAAATCTAGTAGAAGAATAATTTTTAAAATCACTTTCATTCAAGATAATTATTCAAATATATATATATATATATATATATATATATATATATATATATATATATATATATATATAACACTTTGAAATTACTGTAAAATTATCGTCAAATATATTACAATCAATTATTATACAAATAATTGATTATTAAAATAATTTAATTTTCATAGCTCTCGGTCACTAAAAATATAATAATCTTTATACATAACTCTTATTTCGTTCGCACACTTCATTGTTATAACAGCACACGAAAAGGATTAAATTATTTGTTATTATAAAAGTAAAATTGAAAATAAAAATATAAATAGTTAGTGGACAATCCATGGAATAATTCGAATATCCCACTGACACTATGTTTATTGTCTAGAGGGTCCTAATATGGTTTTCTGCTTATCATCATGAGCAAGCATACGTATTTACGTATTATGCGTGAAATAACATTCTTCAGATCACACGGTCCCACCATATAGCGATGTATTAAAAAATAAGAGTTACGTATTAGCTTGTTAAATACATTTTTATCTTTTTCTTCAATCACTAAGCAACCGCCCATAATTTGTCAATATTATCATAAATAAAACCTTTAGTGTCTGTCAGTGGATAAATTAGTGAATCATAATACACTGTGTTTAGTGTTTGGAGGGGCCCGATATGCCTCTAATTGCCATCTTATGCATAAAATAGCATTTTTCAGACCTTATATTACACCTAATAAAAAATCACTGTAACTATTACTTGTATTGAAAGTCAATAATCTTATTATATGCTTTGTGATTGAATGATGATATAAAACTGTTTTATTACACTGTCAATCAATAAAAAAATTACTGTAAATATAATTTTTTAGATAGTAGTAATTGTTAAAGTCAATAAATTTGTCACACATAAAAGTTTGTAATTAAATGAAAGTGTAAAATTACTTGCACTGTAGTGTATAGAGTGTTTTCTCATATATTATGTATAGTTGTATACAAATGGCCTGGTGTATAAATTTGATACATAGTAGATTTTTCCACCAATGATATGTGTATTGCATCAGTAGCAGCTCTATATAAGTAGCACCTGTCATGGACGATATGTGTCAAATTAATGATTTTATAATATATTTCTATTACACCCTCTAACACAAGAGGGGTTTAGGCTTAAAACGTAAATATTGCACAAGAACATTTATCTGGTATTACTATACCAACAAGATATTGGTCTAAGTGGTACTGGACTTGGTTTCTCCGGTTCGAGCCTTGTGGATGGTAAAAACATGGTTGGAAGGGGTGACCCTACTAAAGGTGGCCAACCAGCTGAATCCTTGGTGGTAATTAGTCATCAGCAAATCTGATGAATACTCTGCACCAATGTCAAGGTGATCCAAAAAAATAAATAAATCTGGTATTACTATACAGCTTTTAGTATAAGAATGGGACACAAGTGCTTAAAGTATTAGGTCTAAGACATGTGAATGATTTGTCACATCTCTAACAGCACCAAACCTCATATTAAAGGACTAAAGTGATTTATTGCATTTAGAAAGCAGCTTGCTTATGAAACCTTGATGATCTGATTATGATTTGTACCTGTAATTACGCAGGTCTTGGCTAGCAAAACCAAAATTTATATGGTACTTGAGTACGTGAATGGAGGAGAGTTATTTGAAAAAATTGTAAGGAACATTTGCTTGATATAATTATTACATGATGATTTATTGCCTAATGGCAATGACAATCAATGAGCTACTTGTCTTCACAGGCATCCAAAGGTAAACTTAAAGAAGCTGAAGGTAGGAAGATATTCCAACAGTTGATTGATTGTGTGAGCTTCTGCCACAATAAAGGTGTCTTCCACAGGGATCTCAAGGTATTTCATTTGTCTTCTTAAGAACTGTTAATAGTATTTTGGAACTAGAATTAAAACTATGCTGCATAGTTACCAATATTTGGGGTAATTTTTACACAAATGATAACTTGTTGCAGCTGGAGAATGTACTTGTGGATGCCAGAGGGAACATAAAGATAACCGATTTTAACCTTAGTGCTTTGCCCCAGCATTTTAGGGTGAGATACCACTTCTATGAACCATACCTCAAGGCTACTTAATTTTTCACTCAAATATGAAAACTTATGAAAGTGCTCTATATTCAAAATAAGACATTTCCTTTGCCTACTATAACTACTTATTTTAGTTCTATATAAACATATTTCCTACTATACTAGTTATTTTGAAATGATTTGAAAATTTTGGAATATTTTAAAGTATTTTATAGTTCCTTACTATGTCAATTTCAAATTCTTGGTCACTGAATTTCATGGTCAATGCAGATTTATATTTAAGGACAGATATTACTCCTCTGTTCTCTTTCATCCTTTTGGTAATTGACTCATGTGATAACTGTATGAAAATTTCAGGCAGATGGGTTGCTACATACAACATGTGGAAGTCCCAACTATGTTGCCCCTGAGATTCTTGCCAATAAAGGCTATGATGGTGCAACATCAGATATATGGTCATGTGGTGTTATCTTGTATGTAATTCTAACAGGATACCTTCCTTTTGATGACAGAAATCTTGCAGTTCTCTATCAAAAGGTATTTGTATAAGTTGCTTCAATGATATTTTTTACATAGTTTAGTTTAGTAGTTTTATGAACTAAATATCGTTTTCTTTGCCACGAGGATCACAGATTTTTAAAGGAGAAGTTCAGATACCAAGATGGCTATCACCTGGTTCTCAAAACATTATAAAGAGAATGCTTGATCCCAATCCTAAAACCCGGATAACAATGGCTATGATCAAAGAAGATGAATGGTTCAAGGAGGGTTATACTCCTGCAAATCCAGAAGATGAGGAAGAGAATGTGTATATTGATGATGAAGCCTTTTCCATCCATGATGTGGTATACTTTGTAACTTCCAGCTATCTATATCATTAATAATTGTTACCACTTTTTTTTCCCCCCTTTATGATTTGGTCTGTAATCTGAACATTTATCTTGGTAACAGTCACTTGAAGCAGATCAGGGGAGTCCAAGATCAGCAACACTTATCAATGCATTTCAGTTGATATCGATGTCTTCAAGTCTAGACCTCTCTGGCCTTTTTGAGCAAGAGGTGAGGATATGGAATCATGGAAGTTTATTGGCACTTGACACATATTTATTATATTTTGATCTTATTTCCCTGTGTTCTAACTTCTAAGATATTTACCACTTCCTAAGGAAAGTTCACTGAATTTAACACACATTGTACTTAATATTCCAGGATGTTTCTGAGAGGAAGATAAGATTTACATCCATCCATTCACCAAAAGATTTGGTTGAGAGGATAGAAGACATTGTAACAGAAATGGGATTTAGAGTCCAGAAGAAAAATGGAATGGTCAGTACAATTATTGATTATTTTTGTTAAGGCTTATTGTGTTATATGCAGCACACATGCTAATAATTGAAGTATTATTAGTTTTGCTAAATTGTCTTTACAATATTGGATTTCAGTTGAAAGTGATACAAGAGATCAAAGCACAGAAAAGTCTAGGTAGCCTCTCAGTGGCAGCAGAGGTAATGCATGTTGAGACTCAGCTAAACTTCTTATACTGATGTCCACAGCTTAAATATCTTCAATTTGCATGTATAGTTTTCTGACATTATGAAACTATCTTATTCTCAAAAACAGGTGTTTGAAATAAGTCCATCCTTATATGTAGTAGAGTTAAGTAAGTCTTGTGGAGATGCTTCTGTATATAGACAGGTATGTATACTATTACTATCTCTCTTCTCTCTCTCCCTTATCCAGAAAATTCAAGGCTTATATGTACATTTTTTTTTTTGTTATTATGTAGTTATGCAAGAAGTTGTCAAATGATTTGGGTGTCCACACAAAGCAACAACTAGGGAGCTCAGAAGTGATGGCTTGAGAGAAAAGAATTTGGAAGCCAGATAATGTATATATTTTGCCTTTTTCTTTGGGGTGGGGTAGTTATTTAGGTGTGATAAAATATCAATTTTATAGACCATGTTCACCATCAAGTTAGTGATGTGCCTCTATCTCTATTAGATAAAAGAAGAGCACCTATTTTTTATTTCAACAATCTCTTCAATAGTTGAACTCCGTACCATAGCTTCTATATGCAAAAGGATGTTTTAGTCAACCTGAAAAATGGCATCCTGTCTGTATCATATAACGTATAGAAAGTTTATTTATCTCTGAAATGAATCATTATTTATATCTATTTATAAATTTTTGAAGAGTGAAATATACTAATATAGCCTGGATCAGGCTAATATAACCTGATCCAAAATAAAAAATAAAAAATACTAATATAGCCTGGACATGTCAATTTTACTATTTTGCCATATCAACATTTTTCTACAATTCTTAACTTATTGAATGACTTTTCATCTTTTGTTCTCATAGATTTGCTATATTACTCAATTTATCTCTTATTTTTAATGCTGTAAATAGAATGTAGCTAGAGCAATTCCTGTGCAGAGCAGAGGAAGAAAAAAATAAAAAAAAAATAAAAACCGAGGCCCATGTTTTAACAAGAGAAAGAGAGTAAGCAATAAAATATTTAAATAAAGGATGTGTGGACACGTGGCTGAATAAAATGGAGGCCGGATGATTTTTATAAAACTCTTGATGATTGATGATGGAGTCGCATTTTAGAGAATAATTAAGATTAAGATAGAGAAATGTAGGTGATGGCACACAACAAATGTATGAATTTCAACTATAAACTCATGCGAAAAACAAAGGACATAAATCCCTGGCTAAATAAGCTCACAAACTTTAAATGAGACTCATGCAACATTTAACGTAGTCATGCAATTTTAAATGAGACACTACATAAATTACCAATTATAGACTATGATTTAAACCAAAAGCCTATGCGCATAACACCACTCCTAGAAAGTTCTTACATATGATGCTCTTGTTTTCTATTGCTAGAGTTTTATAGCATTACCAATTGCATAGTTTATAAATATGTGTTTTATAGGAATTTGTTTCAAAAGGAAATTTTCCATTTTGAAGGTCATGTGGTTGTGGAAATAAAATCTAAAGGTGATTCTAAAAATTTCATTAAATAAAGTAAAATTAGTTAAGATTTGCTTATATTTTTCTACCGTAATGAGTTTTTTTTTTTTTTCTTCTTATAATCAAGTTTGAAGGGATATTAAGTATTAAAATCTATGGCTATGTTTGACAAGATATTTCAGCTATTTTCTAACTTTTTTTACTAGTTGAAAGCTTCTTTGAGTGTTTGGTAAAAAAATCTTTTTTAGTAGCTTCCAGCGTTTTTTGAAACCCACTTCAAGTAGCGGTTTTTAAAACGTTAGTCGCTACCTTCTAGTTTTTTATATTTATTCTCTTTTTGTTCTTGAATATTTATTAGATTTCTTTTTTTAATCTTTTCTATATAAGGTAAGATTTTATTATATTTTTTTTCTCTTCTTCCACTCACAAGGTAGGATTTTATTCTTTTAAACTTTATTTTATTTTTTTATTATTTTTTAATATTTTAACATTAAATTATTTATTTTAATCATTACTCTATTGACATTATTTTTCTATTTTTTTTAATATTTGACTTCAAGATATTTTAACCATTACACTAATTAAATTAATGAAAGTGTGATGTCTATTTAAAAGCATGTTATTTTTACTTTATTTTAACTTTGATTGAAAATTTTATAGGATATAGTATAAGATGAATAGTAAAAAAGCACAATATGTAAAAAAAAAATACAATAATTGAAAGTAAAAAATATAATAAAAATAATTCAGCAATAAATAAAATTATAAGTAATTAAAATTAATTAAAAACTAAAATTATAAATAACCAAAAATTATAAGTAATTAAAATTAATTAAAAACAAATTATAAATACCCAAAAATTTTGAAATTGAATAATTTTTCTAGGATTAAAATTTAAAAAACTTAGTAAAGTTTAAAAATAATCATTGCATTTTTTGCATGCTTAGCAAATAAACCAATTAAGAAAAGAAACCATAAAATTAAGGATATTGTATATGAAATGAAATTAAAAATCACACAAATGAAAAAATTCAAAAAAAAAAAAAAAATTGATGCTATCCAAAGGCACCACAACAAAAAATTTATCAATTAAAAAATCAAATGAAATAATCATAAGTGGTGCATATCTCCTGATGTGGTGGAACAAAATGACAATTGAAGTGTTATACGTATTTTCTTATTTGAATGAGATTGCTATTTATCTATATTAATTATCTATTCTATTGTAATATATACAATTTGAAATGTTTCCATTTAATTTTAAACAGTTTAATAAGTGTACATCTTTATCATGTCAGTTTTTTTTTTTTTTTCATAAATGTCACATTTTAGTTCAATCTTTCACTTATTCTCTAACAATGATCAACTTATGTTTGCCTTAGCTACTCCTTTCAATTCAATTCAATAACATGAATGTCTCCATCCGTTCTCTTTAGTTACCCAAATAGATAAATGTTGGCAACTTCATTCTTCATTAGACACTCAAATAAATGGTCCACCAAAGTATATTTTGAAATTTAACATTACTGAACCTAACAATGATTTTTTTTTTTTTACAAAACAATGATCACATATACTAATACAATCAAATGATGACATAAATCAATCTTGGATGTGTAGCATAGAAAAAACATGCAATATGATATTTATATGTAGCATAGAAAATTACATGCAATGTGATATGTACATGTCTATTTTCCAACACTAAAGTTAGAATTTTTGGAGTTTTACTTCTTCTTCACTTCTAAAGTTAGGAACTTTTGGAGTTTTAATGGATTTTTTTTAATGATTGCTATGTGGAATTTGTGTGTTTTTTTTTTTAGAAAGTTATATGCATTGGTTTGTTCATTACTATACACTTTAGACTTTCTAAATAGGTTAAAAATAACATTTTACATAATGTTGCTATAGAATAGGGATATAGAATATGAGAACTTTTCAAATCGGATATTGAATCAATATAAAAAAAAAATTTAGATTGGTTACTAACAAAACCAATTTAAAAAGTTTTTTTTTTCCTAAATTGATTACTAAATGAACCAATATAAAATATACACTAAAAAAAAAATTTAACCGGAAATGAATAGTATAACTCCTTAAGCATTACCATTCATTCTTAGACCTCCCCACTCCACTTTATAATCTAAACCCCAAGTGACCACATACAATCAAAGATCTTGTGGAAGTGATCATCAATAGAGGAGTGGTCATTCAAGTTATAAAATGATACAAGCAAGAATTAGAGATCTTGTGAAGTGGTCATTAACAGAGTGATCATTCAATTTATAAAATGATAGAGATCAAATGACATAAACGACTTACAAAACACTTTGCGAACAATATTGTATTCTCATGCAAAATTTCGTTATTAACTCCTTTGTAACCAATTGAAGTATATGGCCTAGAGCCAATGATGCATTATACCATAAACAAGAAAATTATAAATCATTCATATTTGATATATAAATATATACAAGTATTAATCACTTCAGTGATCAAATAGATGAAAATCATCGAGTTAAAAATTAATGAAAAATACCAACATAAAGTTAAGATTTGTCAATTTCTTTCATGTACAACTATGTTTACTCCTACCAACATTTGTACTATATAAATTCAAAGGAAAAATGGTGAAATACAACGTCAAAGGAAAAATGACAATATATATGAAGAAAAATATAGAAACTAAAAAATATAACCATACTATGTGAATTCAAGCATAATATTGCATTAATAAACATGAGTTTTGCTATGCAATGATAACATTATGTATGCTCGTGTGTATCCATAAACTTGATTTCGTAAGGAAATAATTTTAGAACAAAGTAGCCGTAGTAGTTCCTTATTATAAATAAGTGTTTACACAAATTACAAATAATAGCGACCCATTCCTCTTAATTTATTGCAACATGTGCAAATTACAAATTGAAACAATGCCCATCATCCATATTGTGGTTTATCTACTTGTAAAAAAATTAATCAACATTAAAATATGGCAAATAAAAGAAATAAAACTTTATGTCTAGGGATGCTTCCAATTAGGCTTGTGTTATTTGAAATAAGCAAATTAATCAACATTAAAATATGCAAACTAATGTTATTTGAAGCTCCACTACATCAGAAGGTAGTGCTATACCAAAAGGGTATGTTGAGTTCATTTGCACTTTTGATTTGGTTCTAGGATTGTGATTAGGGGTGGAGCCAGGGGGTTGTTGGAGTTAGCCTTAGTGGCCAATCCATTTTAAACTATATTTGTATTATGATTTTGATTTATATATTTTATATATGAGGCATTTTAGTTACTATATTAATTGTTCTATAATATGGTAACGTCCTTAGAATAGGCGGGCTATTCGATGATGTGAGATTCATTGAATAATAGAACGCAATTCTTAAAGTGTCTATAGTCGAAGTATCATTGTTAACTAGGATGACAATGATGCATCAAGACTATTGTGTGAGTAGCACAATGACCGCATCTCACAGGTCATGGATATGAGATATCAGGCTGGCATACAGGTATAAATATTAGGAGTAATATTTATACTAGACAGACCCACTATGAAAAGGCTTCATAATAGTTATGTAGGTGTCATAAGCGCTTCTCACGAAGACCATAAGGTGATAGTAGTCCTTTGACTTGAAGTCACTACGATTCCTACATGTAGAAGTTGCAGGCTTTAATGCTATCAAACATCATATGTAACAGGGTGATTATAAACGTAGTACTTGGGCTTGCAATGAATCATGTTGAGGAATGTGAGTGACGTGGATAGGATTCGTCCCTCCTACATAACAAATGGACTGATATGAGATATTGGGTTTGTTTGTAATTAAACGTCTACTTGGGTATCGAGAAATAAATGATTGGACTTAATGAGGATGACACTCTTATGCCTCGTGTTCAATTGAGATATTTGGACGAAGGGACAAAGGCTGCACAGTGGAAATGGTTGTTGTAAAGGTTGAAATCGGATCACCGATTATCTCATAGGCTGGGTGACAGCGATGCATTGCTAGATGTCAATCATTGTCTATAATATTATAAAGATAATGTTATTACCTGTCCAGTGGGAGCCTATAGGGTCACACACATAGAGTAATTTATTGGAGCAGATGAATAAATTAAATGTGATTTAATTTAGTTCATGATTAATTAATAAAAGATAATTTAATTAATTAATCAACATATTTAATTAGATGAGATTTAATTAAATAAGACACAAGATGATAAGATAATTAATTAGATATGATTTAATTATCTAAATCAAATAAGATTTGAAAGGACAATTATCTGTATGTCCAATCAAATAAGATTTGATGAGATATTTTATGGGATCAAATAAAGAGGTGCATACCTCATAAAATGATGCATGAAAAAACACTTTGTGAGCTCTTTCTAAATCCCTACACGTCTACCGTCGGCTAGCACCGAGACCCCGCTCCAATAGTTACTCGTGTGGACTGAGTAGAGGTGTCGTTACTTTGACGCTTGGTGATCAAAGGCAACCCCATTATTCAAAAGCATGCTACAAAGGTAATCATAACCCTTAGAGATTCATAAGTAATGTGTAATCCATGGGAAATGGTTGTTTCCACACTTGGTCTTAAAGAAAATCTTAAAATTATAAACCATAAAACCCCAACAGGGGTGACTAAGGAATGTCATGGTCACCCCCAAAATTTTTAACTTCTTTTAAAATTCTTATATAAAAGTATTTTTTTGCCACGCTTGAAAAAAAGAAAAGATAAGAGACTTAGTTTTGTCCATCCTTAAGGCCTGATCTTGCCTCCGCCTCTGATTGTGATTTGTATTTTGGTCTTGGGTTGTGATTTGTCTTGTGAAACAGGTATGGGGTTTTTGATTTGTGTTGTGATGTAGGTATAAAGTTTTTGATTTGTGATGCAAGAATAAATTCAACCAACAAGATTAGTGAAAAAATTGTGAGACTTATTGAATTCTTATTGTTTTGCTAGTCCCCAAGTGGAAGGAATGAAACTTGGATTTATTTCTTGTTTGAGCACACTCGTTGTTGTTGGCATATAATTATGAATCAAATTATTTAAAAGAAACATTTTCTAGCAATTTTACATCACTAGAAAATTTGAAACAATTTTAACTGCACTTGAAAATTGAAGTTTCACATCCAACACTTTAAATAATAATTTATTAAGAGTAAAATAACAATGAATTAATAAAACAATTATGTGAAATGATAATAAAATAAATGATAAGTATAAAATAAAAACACGAATTATGTAAAAATAATAATTAAGTTATTAATAATTTAAAATATTTTATATAATAGTATTTTCTAGCAGTTTTACACTATGAAAATAATAGTTTGTAATCGTCAAAAAGTGAAAATCATAGTTACACTTTTATCCATTTGTCATGTGATTGTCACGTCAAACTAGTAATGTACATGTCAACCAAGGTTGTCACATCATATATCAATTAACAATGATAGTTAATGGGAGAGATTAAAAGCACAAATGAAAATTTTTTTAGGGACTATGATTGGTCAAACTTTTTTTTAAGGAACACAAGTAGAATGTGCAATAAAATGAGAGAGGAAAAACATAATTAATCATTTATTTCTTTTATTAGAAAATACCATTATACATAAGTATTTTACAGCAAACAAAAAATACAAACACCCACTATACTAAGATATCCTTAAACATAATAACACTCATGCTAGCAATTTGCTTGCAAAAGACCACATGCGACAATCTTTTTTGAGTTGATTTGCTATCATATAATATGTCCCAATGTGTTCAATGGATATATGGATCTTCTCTTGTCTTAGCATGCAACATAATCAAAATATCCTATGATCTCCATCCTATTTGAACACAGGATATTTGAAGATGTGATCCTTCATTATTTACATATAGTGAATGATCCATTTGACTATTATCCAATTATTCATTTTAGGATTACTTAGATTTTTGCTTAGCAAACCCACAACATGCATTCTTTAATTTGCATTAGACTCGTGTATTGTTTGAGCACACATCAGACTCTCAACAACTAATGCCTAATGAATCTTTTGCATTTCTTCAATTTAGAGGTTGATGGGGAGAACTCCATCTGCATACATTCTTTCTTTTGCTTATTTTCTCTCTTTTTTTAATGCTTAGCTGCTCTTCTTTCAACTTACACTCTTTTGTAATTCTAATTTGATCAACATATGCTTTAGCAAGTTTGGGAGGTGTTAATACAATGGTGTGATCATATGGCAAGGGTATACCTATTTTTGTACCCATTGTGAGTGACTTTTCTATCAAATTGCCAAGGACACCTGAGAAGATGTCTAGCAGGCATAGGCACAACATCACAAATGACCTTATCTTTATATTTGCCATTGGAAAATGAAACCAAAGCTTGTTTAAGCACCCTTATATCTCCTCAATCATTCAACCACTAAGGTCTATATGGATTAGGATGCTTTTTCATTGGCTGGTTTAATTTCTCAACCAACAAAGTGCTCGCAACATTAATACAACTCCTGCTATCAATAATCATGCTATATACCTTGTCATTTATGTGGCACCTGGTATGAAAAAAATACTCACATTTCTACACATTGCCATCTTCCTTAGGTTGTATACTAAGAGCGCATCTAGTAACAAGTACAACTCCATGTACAGGTTTGACAACTTCAACACCATTGCAATCCTCCAATGGTGGCATTTCATCATCACTTGAGCTCACACTCTTTATGTCACCATTATTCATCATAATCATTGCTCTTTTGTTTAAACATTGAGAAGTAATATGTCCAATTCCTTGACACTTGAAACATTTTATATCACGTGATCTAGAAGATATATTAGTTTTAGTTTTACCTTTAGGAGTAGCATTTGAATATTATTGTTACATCGTTGGCAAGCGCACCAATCGGAGTAGTATTTTTGAAATGAGTATAAGATCGTCTCCACAGGGACTTGTTCGTACTAAGAAATTTGTGCAAATTCAATCTCTAGACAAAGAAATATAAACTTGAGTTTTAAAGTTGCAGAAAATAAAGTTCAGATCAAGAAAAGAGTAACTAAAAACAGGACAAATTTAAAATAAACAAAACAACAAATAGATGGTATGCAAAGGGTTTAGCTGCAGAGTAATAGAGGTGTTGGGGGGTTTGGTTTCACTAAGCTAGTCTCTCTAGTAATATTAAAGGTTTTTCTTTACTCAATATTAGATTTAGTGTTACCTAAACCTATTAAAATACCTTAACCATGATTCCTCATATGAAAGGGCGTAAGCTACTTAACTCAACTCCTAATCCCTTAGCAAGTCAAGCTAAATAACTTGGATCTTGGTACTGAGGTTAAAAACAAGGCTAATAAATGTAATTCCATCCTTAGACATAACATCCATTAGATGCTAACTTCAGTTCTTAGAATAAAAGCATTTTCCAATGACATTTAAACTACAAAATCATGCATATGGGTGATCAAACCATAAACAAGCAAATAAAAGTATAAGAAAGCATTAACACTGAATCAAATACTGAATAAATAGTGTAATAATGATTACATGAGAGTAGCTTAGCACACCAAAACCTCCCAACAAGGGTAAACTAGCCTCTCATTGTCATGAGAGGCATCCAAAAAGCTCAAAGTACAAAAATGGAGAAGAGAAGATGAAGGAAAATGAAGAGGATGGAGTAGGTGAGGGTTGGAGGCGCAGCACAAAACCCTAAAACGATGCCTCTCTGTCTCCAATGATAAGTGCCTTTAAATACTTGTGGAATCTCTATTTTGTCTTTTTTGCATAAAGGCACTCTCGCTTAGCGACCAGAACAACTCGTTAAGCGAATTCCAAATTAATTCAATTCTTGTCTTCACAAAAAGGTTTGCTTGTTAAGCGAGCAGATGCTTGTTAAGCAGACTAGTCATTGCTGATGTGGCTTCTTCAACTTCAATCCGCTAAGCGAACATAACTTCTTGCTTAGCCTTTAGATTGCAACGTGTCCTCTTCTGAACGAGCTTCCTCGCTAAGTGACTAGTCCAACTCGCTGAGCGAGTAGTCTTCAACTTCAAATCTTTAGCTCCTCTTCTAGGTGCACCAAATCTATGCAAAAACACATAAATAAATTTCCTAAAATTAAACTACCTAATTAATTACACCTAATACTAAGAAAATCCTAACTAAAAGGAACCAAACATAACTATAAATAAGAAGGAAATGAGATAATTGCTGTGAATTTGGAATGAAAGTATAAGTATGCACAACAATTATCAATTTGGCATTCACATCTTCTAAGAGATTTGCAATAGCTTTATTGTTCTTCCAATTTGATCTCCGTGAAGAGCTTTTAGACTTCAATTGTCTGTCCACTTGAATTGCTTTGTGCAACAAATTGTCCATCTCTACATATTATTGCAACTCCACCACATAAGTTATCTCCTTTAATCCTCTAATGAATGTAGCCATAGTAATCCTTAACACATAGAATCTTGAGTTAAAGTGTTACTTTGCAATTTTCTACAAAAGACCCTGTGGTAATGAATTGGTACAAATCTCCTTATCATGACAACCCTCATCTTTTCCCATGTACGAATAGGCCTCCCTTTATTACTACACCTATTGATCACAGATTGACCACACCAAATACTAGCATAATAAGTAAATTCAATAATTGCTAATTTTACCTTTTTCTCCTTTGAGTAATTATAAAAATAAAACACGTGTTCAAACATTTCTTTGCCACTTTAAGTACAATTTAGGATTGTTCTTTCTTTTGAATGCAAGCATTGTCATCTTAACATTACCCAAGTAATTGTCACCTTTTGGTCCACCTCATATTTTCTTCTCAGTATTTCTTCCATATGAATACTCCTATTCTCATCTGTCATCATTGTTTTGTCTAGGAGTTGGCCTAGATGGAGGTTGTAAATAATCCAATCTTGTATTAAGAGCCTTGAATTGTTCTGGAACAACTTTCACAAATAATTTGAGATCCACCTCCCATTCTTTTTCTTCTACACTAATGATTAAAATGTTGCAAGAATTGAATTAGAAAAAAAAATAAAATCCTCTTTCAAACACTCCTTCACGTGTTTACACTCAAATTATCTTTTAGTCACACTTGTTTCACTCAATTTGGCCTTTTCCCTTTTATAATCTCCCCACTCTTGCCTTTTACTACTCAATTTCACCTTTTAAGTGTTGAAGCAGAACCCTTTCAGAATTAAAATGTTTTAGTGACAATAAACTTTTAAGCAAATTCAAAGTCTTTTAGACTTGTGCTACTAATGGTTTTCCTTGAGTGCTTTTAATAGATAGGACTTAATCAAGAAGCATGGAGAAAAGGTGTGAAGCATTGGCCTACGGTGAAGGAATCTCAAATCTGAAGACTATCCAACTTCTGAAGCAAGAAATCAGAAGCAGAAGGACAATCATGAATTCTATGTCAAAGTGCAAATATGAAAAGCTGCATATGAGTAGAAGCATGATTATGGAAGTAACTTAAGGATCATTAGAAGATGCATTGCGGAAGAAAACAATGCAGACAGACGTGTCTACATAGTTCAGAAGCACGCACCAGAAGCTATGAGGAAAATGCCATGCAACAGTGTACTGAGGCATTGTCATATGAAGGGACAAGCTCTTCTGAAGACATGAATTATCTTGAAGATAAGAGAGCTAGTCACCAACTACAAGTCCTATACCAACAAGGCAACCAAGAACAAGAAAAATAGTCTCAAAGAGACCTGCAACATTTGAAAAAGGAGGAAGATTAACCTGCAGAAGACTCACTTTTCTGGAGTAGTAGAACTCATGACTATGCTGGAGAAAGGAGAAGTCATGCACCATTAACAACAACAAGCACCAACAACCATAATTTTGAATTTAAATTGTGTGCAAGCTATTCTAGCTAAGGAAGAAAGAGGAACCAACTGTATTGATGGAGACAACTCACAACGAATCTCCTTACCCTCCAAGCCTCTCAAGAAAAGAGCAACAATCATCTTCAAAGCTCTATATAAGAATGATGAAGTGCAGTTGAAGTTCTTTGCTAGGAAGGAAAACAAGATAGAAAAGGTATAGATCTGAAGCCGCATTGTACATATATATCATTTGCTTTTGATAATAGTCTTCCTTAGCCCAAACTCTCTAGGACTTTAGAGCCAAATTGTAACACCCCTTGTTACTATTAAGGAATTTCTATTTATTTGTATTATTGGCGAAAATGATTTATTCCTCAATTGTATAGTAACCTTCGAAATATGAGGAAATTTATTCCTTTTTTAACTTTCAAATCTTATTACTTTTAACTCCAAAAGAATAATTATCCTTGTTAACTTATCATTCATTTAAAAACGTCATTTTTTGTGAAATAAAAACCTTAATAAACTAAACTCGAATTATCAAAACATCATAACTATGGTAAACCATTAAAACATAATACAACTTCTTTTAAACATCCTCAATTTCATCATTAGATAATTATATTACACAAAACTGAATACACTTTTACATCCTTGAAAACGAATACATTGTTTTTTCAAATGAGTCACATGAAGGAAAATGATACATCATAATACTAAATCATAGTCTATCCTCATTTATAGAAGAAAGGAATGAGACTCGGAGCAGTGACTCAACAAAAATTTGAAACCTAAAATACCATTAAACCCATAAGGCATCCTCAGGAGGATCCTCTTCTTCCTTGAACACGTCCATTTGTATCATTGGCACTTGGCGTAGTATTTCCACCCCGTCTTCTTTATTTGCATAGGGTCAACCATCTTCCTCTGAAAAATAAAAACATGTGAGTGAGTTCTCCATTTCCTTGGTCACCACAAACAATCGGACTTATGGTCCCAAACAACCTACGCAACCACTACATGTGGTTCACTAGCGATAACCGCTCACGATAATCCTAGTCCTAGTATCTATCTCACAACATATATTCCTATGGGCCCTACTGCCATTAAACCTCCCAGGTTTTAATGGTTTTATGCATTTACGTGGATGACGATTGGGAGTACACAACGTAGGTGGTACAAATGGCATGTCGCTCTCACCAACCTTGGCTATAGCCTCGCTCTAGTCGGGAATGCCAAGTCGGTAGTGTGAGTTCCCCGTACTAACTGGTCTTTTCACCTTAGCCAGGGTCGTCACAACTTGACACCATTTCCCCTAGGACTACTTTGAGCCGAACGAGCTATTCCACAACATACCAACTATAAGTCATCCACTCCTTACAATGATTCCTCACACATTTTCCAAGCCGCGAGAATCATCATTCTCAGGACATTTGGTTTCAATGGTACTTCCGAGAGGACGTTGGAGGACCTTTCCACCGAGTATGGAGCCAAACCCCATCTCTAATTCATAACACCGTCTCTCTAACTCCAACCCGTCTTTGCCACCAGTGTACTTTTCACACAATTTTGTCTTCTCGTAGCGTGCATCATCTCGTGCAAGGTAATGACACGAAATGTTATCCATTACTCCTCGTATAACAAGAGGAGAAGGGTTTTGTCCCTCCTCACCTCTTAGTGTCATGAACATCATGACCACTTAAAGTGGATACATCCACTTAAAAACTTCTCAGTGTCTCGGACACCTCAACCTCAACCATTCTATTTATGCACAAACAAAACCAACATGCATTGCAGAGGGACAGCCCCTCTGACTCAGATCATAGCAAATAATATATACACAGGAAGTATCTGACAATTCATATCAATGCCGGAGGTCACATCCTTTCGGTCTTAGCAATTAATTGATCACAACGTATTCATGACATACTAATGTACAATTCAATAAGTATAGTACCGAAGGTCACGCCCTTTCGGTCTTAGCCAATAATTTCACACAAAGATTAACATTCATGTAGTATATCCATATACTTATGCAAATTAAACTCTTTACAAACTCTAGGTTTTTGGTCAAACCCGCAGTCAACACAAGACCATAATTTTCAAACATCACAATTTCTTATTGGGTCTCAAACACTCACAAATCAAGTTCCAACCCACATGTACATGTAAACTTTCATTTTTCACTACAAAGAACTTATTTTAGGCATTTAAAACTTAGATTTTGGATGGATTATTATTCAACCCGAAATTGGTTCAAAAACCCCTCAAAAAGACTTCAAAACTTCAAAATTAATTTTCTGTTGATGTGAAAATTGGTTTTTGACGAACCAAATATGCAATCCTAGGTTTTAAGATGTAAGGAACCTGTTTCTCTAGTCCAAAACAGCTAATTTCAACTCTAAAAATTAATAATTTCGAAACAGTGGCAGGTTCAATGAAAATGACATGAAAACTTAAAAACTAATTTCTCGTTGATGTAGAAATCGGTTTTTGGTGAGTTTTATATGCAATCCTAGGTTTTATGGGTATGAAGAAGCTAATTTTTAGGTCCACAACAGCCAATTCTAGACCCATTTGTCCCAGTTTACAGAACAGTGGCGAAACAGAGCAAAATGACACCAAACCTTAAAAATTAAATTCCTGTTGATCTAGAAATTTGTTTTCGATGAACCAAATATACAATCCTACATTTTGAAACATGAGGAATCCATTTTTGAGGTAAAAAACAACTAATTTCAGTCCCATAATTCCCAATTTTCAAAACAGTAGCAAAACAGGGCAAATGCACTTAAAACTCAAGAATTAAATTCCCAATGATCTAGAAATCCATTTTTGATGAATCTTATATGCAACTCTACATTTTCAAACATGAGGAATCCATTTTTTAGGTAAAAAATGGCCAATAACAGCCCCATTATTCCCAGTTTCGTAAACAGTGCCAAAACAGGGTAAAAATGCATTCAAATTCAAAAATTAAATTCCAAATGATCTAGAAATCCATTTTTGATGAATCTTATATGCAACTCAAAATTTTCAAACATGACGAATCAATTTTTAAAGTAAAAAATAACATAAAAATCCCCTTCATGCCCAGCACACCAAACAAAATCCAAAACAAGTATAATGGCCCTAAAACTCAAATATTTTATTCCAAATGATTCCAAAGTCCAAATGTAACATTCCACATATGCAACCCAAGGTTTTCATACCCAAGGAACCCATTTTTGGGGTCAAAAACATCAAAAAGTGCACCCATTTTTTCAGTCCCAAAGACAGTAGCGAAAATCACAACTTTCAAGCATATTAAAAGTTCAAACTCACACATAATGGTGTTCTAGCTTGACCCATCAAGAGTGGGTCACAATACAAGCATTTTAGGCTCAAGAAAGTGAAAGAACACCTTCCATACCTCGATTTCCTAAGCTCAAGACTCCAAAACAAAATTTCCAACCACCCAAAGCTAGAGCTTCGTGAGCTCTACAACATATCCAAAATGCAAGAGAAAAGGAGAAGAGTTAGTATAGGAAAATTAGAGAAAGGATGAGAAGGAACAAGAGAGAATGAAAGACTCACCTTCACACACCCACAAAGAGAGAAAATGTGAATCTCTCTCTCTCTCTTCTCTCTCAAGTCTGGCGGCTCACTCAAGGGGGGAGGGGTCCTCTCCTAGGTTTTATAGGGGGCCCCAAACCCTAAAATGGTAGGCCCCACATTTAAAAAAAAAGATTCTTAAAATCTAATTATGTTTAGGGTATTTAGCTATTTTAGGTTTTAATTTTTTTTTTAGCTCTAATATGTTCTTAAAACATAGCATTTAATTTTCTAAAGTCAATGCCTTTGGAATCATTCAATTTGGATTTAAAATGAATTTTTTAAGCCCAAAATACTAAATAAATTGCTAAAATTAATAATTAATTAAAATTAATTAATTTTGATGAACCTAAGTTATTTCTATGCTTAATTATAATTATTTAAATTTTATCTAAGTCCAAAATAATTTTTCAAGCTCAGAAACACATAATTACAAAAATGACATTAATGAGAATATTCTCTACTTTGACTAGATTTGACCAGCTCTGACTTTCTTTGATTTTTGGTCAAATCACAGTCTAAGCTTGTTTTACTAATTATTCTCGCTTCATTAATGAAGATTTAATGTCTCACATTCATTTAGTTGCTAACTAATTCTCTCTAGGCTTTAATTAAACAAATTGCACTCTATTTTGTTTAATTACCTTAATTAAATTTTCTAAATCACCAATTACTTTATAACAATTAATATTACTAATTAAAGTCACTCTAGACCCATTAGTAAGCTAATTATGCTCTTAAAAGACTAATTTTAGATTCTAGACACAAGTTTCACTTAATTACAACAATGCCATTAATGAGTTGACCAATTTTCTTCCCATTGACTTTGACCAAAGTGAGTCTATCTTTGACTTTTCAAATTTTGAATTTTTCTCTACTAATCATGTAATGTCTCTACTTAAACCTTATTAAGTAATGCTTATTTTAATTATTTTCATTATTTTTTATTTACTCAATTAATCTCTAATTAAAAGGTTAATTTTCTATTTAGTCTTAACCTCTAAAATTTAGGGTGCTACACAAATCCATCTAGCCATAGAGTGTCTGTAAACATCTTCTCAGAGGGAGCTTATTGTTGAGTTTTCCTTGAAATGTGTATTAAGTACCTGTCCCTAAACATAACCCATTTAGGATAGGGAACCTCAAGAGAACAATCAGGGGATTGCTGCTTCTAAGGGTTGAGAGAGAGCATAACAAGGTGTTGTGCGAGTCAAGTAACAAGTGCTACTTTGGGTTCAAAGCTTGAAAAGGCTTTTTGTTGGGTTAAGCCTGCAAAGGCTTAGGAGATACTGGAGGTGAAGCCTAGAGAGGCTTTTAGAAAGAATACTTAGGTGAAGACTGGAGAGGATTTTTGAAAGAATACTCACGAGGAGCTTGCAGAGGCTTGGAGAATATTGGTGTAGGTGTGGAGGCTTCGGGAAAGAAAGAATACCATAGTTGGTGCTTGTGTTAGTGGAAATCCTACAGGTGTAGGGACTGGACGTAGCCCAAGGTTGTGGGTGAACTAGTATAAATTGAGTGTGTGTTTTATCCTTCTTTATTGCTTCTGATTTGTTGCTTTTACATTCACTAGTTTGGAAAACATATTTTACAATGCTATATCTTTGATAAGTTTTCTCAAATGGTTTTCAAGGTTCAAAAGCAACATCCACTCTTCTCAAGAAAAGATAAAACCATAATCTACACTAACTAGAGTTTGATATTTTTTAGTTGCTTCTGAAGCAATATACGTAAGTATCTTTGTAGTATTTTATCAGAAAATTATTTTCATGCAAAGTATTATAGAAGGATAAGCTGTGATGATGAAGCTTCTGAAATTTAAACGGTAAAGTATTCTTTGAAGCTTCAGAAGCTGTGTTCTTTTGCAGAAAAACTCATAGTTAGTCAAGTGTCACTATTTAACCCCCTTCTAGTGACCTTCTGATCTACTTCATTAAGTTCTTAAGTGACTTTCTGATCCACTTCATTATGTTCTTAAGTTAGAACCTTTGAAATGAATATTTTACACAATAAGGAATAATATGGAAATTGATGATAACTTTAGAGAACAAGAACAAACAAGAAACAAGTGAAGTAGAAACTACAAGGAATTGGAGATTTTTTTTTAATGAGAACAAGATCAATGAAAGTGTTATAGAACCAACAAAAGAAAGAAGATTGTATTCAAACTTTTTTTCTTTTTGAACTTCTTTTTTTATTGTGCAATACGTAATTTGAAGTAAAAAATTGATTACTAGCAAGATTTTTTTCCCCGTTTTTTATTATTTTTTTTTCTCACAACTCTTTTTTTTCTTTTAATTTTGCTTTTCTTTTTCTTTTGCAAAATTTTTGTTTCTTTTTTCAGAATTTTTTACAATAGGATAAAAAAAAAGCACAAAGAGATAACAAAGGGAGATGAATAGACTCAACGAAATAATGCAAAGGAAGATGACACAATAGAAGAAAGGTTAAATTACTCAATTAGTTTCTGAACTATTTGGGAATTTTCAAGTAAGTCCCTAAATTGATTTTTTTAATTAGGTCGTTGGTCGTGTAAATTTTTATAATTGAGTCCCTAGGATTTTTAAAACCATTATAAATTGTCATTTTCTAACTGTTTATTCAAACCATCTTAAATTAACTATAGGAACCTACCTTTTTAGTTTAGCCATCCATTTAAATAAAAAGGGGTAAACTATGTTTTTCGTCATTGAACTTTTTGCCATTTATGGTTTTAGTCCCTAAACTTTTCTAAGACTGGTCAACGTCTCCCAACTTTTTTTTCCGTCATAGCTTTTAGTCCTTTCTGTCTATTTTAGCCGTTAAGTGATGACGTGGCTTTTGGGTTATTATTATTTTTATTATCATTTGTTTTTTGGCGGTTAAAAATCGTCATAAATTGCATTTTTTTAAAAGATTAAATAATTTGTGGCGGCTAAAAGCTGCCACAAATTGCTTCATCTACTTTCAAGTTAAACTTTCATGGCCATGATCCCTTTCTCTCATACCTCATAGGACACAGGACGCACGCCATAACCATGACACCCAGAATAGCCACAATAGCAGACTAAGTCTCAATTGCAAATCCAAGGAATTCGAAAAGCAAAAGCACCGCTATAGTGACTATTTAAGAACACTAAACACCTAGATTTAAATGCAAGAGGTGACAAGGAATTAAGTTTCAAAATGAAATTGAAGACTCCTAACTTGCTTAAATATAGGCAATATGATGAGGCTGTGCTTGAATAATACCTGTGCAATTCAAAATGGTGCCATGAGTCATAAGCGCAATAGTGAAGACAAATGAACTAAACCTTGATGCTTGAAAATTAAGAAACTTGTAAAGTCATAATGAAGGGCAATTGTTGAAATTTAATGAGGGACCAAATAGAATAGACTATGTATTCTATTATAGGTGTAAAGTAAAGGAATTGGTATACTGAGAGAGACATATTGTCTAGAATGAAGAATCATTCTGACGAAGCCAACTAGAGCAAGAATGTTTTTGTTGAAGCCAACGCTAATTGCTTGTTTAATGAATATTTTTGCTGAAAATTATTTCTCTGCTTGATTTGCTAGTTTGTGTATTTTTGTTTCTTGCTAAAGTTACCTAGGTATGAGAGAAATGGGTCATGGCGATGGAAGTTTAACTTGAACATAGATGAAGCAATTTGGGGCGGCTAAAAGATGCCACAAATTATTTAATCTATTAAAAAATGCACATTTTGGTGACTTTTAGCTACTAGAAAATGAATGGTAATAAAATATTAATAAAATGAATGGCACATCGTCACTTAATTGCCAAAATAGACGAAAAGGACTAAAAACTATGACAAAAAAAAAGTTGGGGGACGTTGACCGGTCTTTGAAATGTTTAGGGATCAAAACCACGAAAGGCAAAAAGTTCAAGGATGAAAAACATGATTTATCCTAAAAACATTAATTTAAGGACCCAACTAAAAAAAATTAGTTTAGGTGCCTACTTGAAAATTTTTAATAGTTTAGGACCAATTAAGTAATTTAACCTAGAAGAAATAACAAAAGCAACAACAAAAACATTTTTTTTTGTTTTTTGTTTTTAATTATGAAGAAGATAAACAATCTGGATACATAACACTTGATTTCGTGCTGAAGCTTGGATACCAAATGATGTGATTTTACTTAAAATCGCCTTGAAAACATGGAGTTCGGTCCATAAATCATATTATGTAATTTCCTCCTTTAAGACGAGTCTTTGATGGACGATGATCTTATTGCAAAAAAAAAAAAAAACATTCCCAAAATCTTGGAAGATTTGCAAATGTTAATTTTGATTTTCAAGAAAGGAAATAGAAATACCTGTTGCATTTTGATGTGCCTTACATTTATGAGGTTATAAGTCAGGCTTATTGAATAACCAAAAATAGGGGGAAAATCTCGATTAACCCCTCCAACATGCAAAACAAATTTGTAACCATTTGAAAATTCTAAGGGCCCGTTAGGTGACCAAGATAGGATAGGATATACGGATAGGATAGGAACATGATAGGATAAGAGCTGGATAAGAGTTGGTGATTTTGGCAAGTGTACCAAATCGTGCAAGTAACAAAGTGATGAGTAGAGTATCATCTCCACAGGGACTTGTACGATAAATAGTAATTAATAGTAAAATCAAATGGACTACGAAGATTAAGAATTGAAGTAACCAAAATTAAAGACAATTGCATAAAAGTAAAGAGTTTAAAAGAAGAAAATTGGTTGAGGAATTTCGTCGAACACTTGATATGTGTAGAAATTTGGGTTGTTATCAATGGATGAAGTCGTCGAGGTTTAACTTCATTAGACGTTCCTAACATGCAATTACTAACTATTCCTATTCAATCAAGATATATTATCATCAATCCACAAAATTATTCAAGCCTTAATCCCTTAAGTGAGAGAACCTAAGTCTCTTGATTCCACTATCAATCCCTTGAATTAGTGTAACCAAGGTACTTGCATTAAGAAAAGGGGTTTTAATTAACGATGACCAACCCTCTTTATCATATCCCTAGGCATAAAGACAATTGGTTTTCTTCTCCAGTTCATAATTCAAAGGAATTTCCCAATTTCAATTGAAATTATAGTATGTTCACAATTGGTTGATCAAGCAAAAAACAAGCATTAAGCATAGAAGAAGAACAATAACAATATTTATTGAACGAGAATAAAACGTAATTACATGGAAGTAGTAGTCTAATTACATTAAACCCCAACGAGGATGGGAATTAGCTACTCATAGCCACGAGGGAAGAAGAAATTGAAGAAGAGACAATGGAAGATGAATCTCTAAGCATGATGAATCTCTAAACAAATATGTCAAACGTATTAACCACAATAGAAAACACAAGAACTCAGGAGGGCAACCACAATCATGCATTGGACCAAAAACTACTTTTCTCATGCTTTAATAAAAACAAGCAAGCAATCACTACAGGCCAAGTCACATAGCACATAACCAAGAATTAACATTTATTCTAAAAACAGAAAGCAATAAAAACAAGAAGAGTAAGGGAAAAGAAATACCAACTTTAGGAGGACTAGTCATCATAGTCCTCCCCCATCTTCCATCAGAGGCCCATCATCACCCCCTTGGCCAAGAATGTGCTGGTCCCCAGCTCTCATTGGCCAAGCAACATGGACCGTAAGCTCCACCTCAACACCCCAAACTTAAAGGGATGCCAAGTATGCAACAAGGGAAGAAAAATAAAAAATGAGAGGGAGTTTTTTTTTTTGGGACAATGTAAAGACATGAAAACCAAAAATAAATAGAAATGCAAGGAACGTAGAAGAATTGAAATTCATGCAAAGAAGGGATAGAGAACTGGGTTGCCTCCTAGTAAGCGCTTCTTTAACATCACTAGCTTGATGGATGAGTGACCTCAAGGGTCACTAAGATGAATCACTGTGGTAAGGCATTCAACATCACCCCCAAGGTAGTGTTTGAGTCTTTGGCCATTTACAACCTAACTCCTTTGAGAAGAAGGGTCTTCCACTACTATTGAACCATAGGGTCGTACTTCCTTAACTGCGAAAGGACTCTCCACTTTGATTTTAGCTTCACTGCAAATAGTTTTAGCCGGGAGTTGTACAAAAGGACTTGTTGTCCCGGCTTAAACTCTCTTTAAGATCTTCTTGTCATGCCAAGCCTTGGCTCTCTATTTCTAGATTCTGGATGACTCATAGGCATTGAGCCTCATCTCCTCCAACTTATGTAGTTGTTGCTTCCTCTTGTCCCTAGATAGAAAAGGATCAAAATTCAGAAACTTAAGAGCCCAAAATGCCTTGTGCTCTAACTCCACCGGTAAATGGCAAGCCTTGCCATACACCATCTGATAAGGGGACAACCCTATTGGGGTCTTGAAAGCTGTCCTATAGGCCTACAATGCATCATCTAACTTGATGGACCAATCTTTCCTGGAAGAAGCGACTGTTTTCTCCAAAATCTTCTTAATCTCACAGTTAAAGACTTCCGCTTGACCATTTTTCTGAGGATGGTATGGAGATGCCACCTTATGCTTCACATTATAATGCTCAAGCACCTTCTTCAACTGTGCATTGCAGAAATGAGTACCCCCATCACTTATTAGCACTCGTGGCACGCCGTATCTAGAGAAAACATTCTTTTTCAAGAACTCAATCACAGTTTTAGCATCATCCTTCTGTGTAGCCACAACTTCCACCCATTTGGACACATAGTCCACTGCAATAAGAATGTATTCATTAGAAAAAGAAGAAGGGAAGGGACCAACAAAGTCAATCCCCTAATAGTCAAATACCTCAACTTCAATCATGTTCTGCATAGAAATGTTCCCAGTCCTTTGGCAATTATCACAACTCTTGGCATGATTGTGTGCATCTTTGAACAAGGTAGGCCAATAGAAACCTGACTGGAGAACTTTAGCAACATTTCTCTCCCCATTATAATGACCACCATAGGGAGAGTTGTGGCAATGCCACAAAATATCCTTTGCCTCAGTTTGAGTCACACACCTCCTGAGAAGATTATCAACACCCACCTTAAACAAATATGGGTCATCCCACACATAGAATTTAGCATATCTAAGAATCTTCTTCTTTTAGTGCCAGTTCAAATCCTTAAGCATATCACCCCTGCCTTAAAATTTGCCATGTTAGCAAACCATAGTCACTCTTTAATATAGAATAAGGCCTCATCAGGGAATTCATCCCTAATCTTCTTCTCCTTCATAGTCACCTCCTCATTTACTAACCTTGAGAGATGGTCAGGAACTACATTCTCACTCCCCTTCTTATCTCGAATCTCAATGTCAAACTCTTGCAATAAGAGGACCCATCTTATTAACCTAGGCTTAGAATCAGCCTTAGTGAGAAGACATTTAATGGCAGAGTAGTCAGTGTAGATAATTACCTTGGCACCAATCAAGTAGGAGCGGAATTTCTCTAAGGCATAAACAATGGCAAGCATTTCCTTCTCTGTGGTAGCATAATTGAGTTGAGCTCCACCCAACACCTTGCTAGCATAGAATATAGCATGAAACACCTTATTTCTCCTTTGCCCCAATACTGCACCAACTGCATAATTGCTAGCATCACACATAAGCTCAAACTCTTGCTTCGAATCCGGACCTAATCAACTTCTCTTTCAAGGTATTGAATGCCTTGTGATACTTAGCATCAAACACAAAGGGAGTATCTTTGACCAACAAATTGTTGAGGGGCTTGGCTATTTTAGAGAGGTCTTTGATGAACCTCCTGTAGAATCCTGCATGCCCCAAGAAACTTTGAATATCTTTTACATTAACAGGAGGAGGAAGCTTCTTAATGATCTCAATCTTTGCTTTGTCCACCTCTATGCCACGAGCAGAAATCTTGTGACAAAGAACTATGCCTTCTTGGACCATGAAGTGGCACTTTTCCCAGTTCATAATAAGGTTGGCTTCCACACACCTCTTCAATACAAGCTTCAAGTTGGTGAGGCACAAATCATAGGAAGTGCCAAAGACTAAGAAGTCATCCATGAATACCTCGATGCACTTCTCTGCCAAGTCTGCAAATATAGCTAACATGCACCTCTGGAATGTGGCAAGTGCATTACACAAGCCAAACGACATCCTCCTATAGGCATATATTTTAAAGGGACAAGTGAATGTCATTTTCTCTTGATTAGCCGGATTAACTGCAATTTGGTTGTACCCGAAGTATCCATCTAGAAAGCAATCGTAGGCTTGCCCCGCAAGCCTTTCCAATGTCTGGTCCATGAAAGGGAGTGGGAAGTGGTCTTTCCGAGTAGCTTGATTGAGTCTTCTGTAATAAATAACCATCTGCCAAACAGTGATTGTTCTTGTGGGAACAAGCTCATTCTTGTCATTTTTCACAATAGTCATACTACGCTTCTTTGGCACCACATGAACTGGACTCACCCAAGCATTGTCGAAAATGGGATAAATCATCCCGGCCTCCAAAAGCTTCAATACCTCCTTCCTCACCTCTTCCTTCATGATAGGATTGAGTCGCCTTTGAGGTTGAGCAACTGGCTTGAAATCATTCTCTAGGTGGATGTCATGCATACAATAGGAAGGGTCGATACCTTTAAGATCAGAAATATGCCACCCTATAGCTCCTTTATGCAACCTCAAAACTTCAATAAGTTTCTCCTCTTCTATAGTAGACAAGGAACTACTGATGATTACTGGCTTCCCATCATTATCCTCAAGAAAGACATACTTGAGATGAGATGGAAGCATCTTCAATTCCAGCTTGGGTTTCTCGGGCACATCATCCTTCTTTAGCTCTTCAAACTTGGCTTCTTCTGGTGGAATCTCCTTCAATACCTCCAAGCTTCTTGCACATTCCTCTACTTCCTCATTGAGCTCATCATGGTGATTGAATAAGACTTGCTTAAGAGGAGAGTGAGAAATTAGATGAGTAGGAACATCTTGTTGTATCTTATCAAGAACATCCACCCAGAAGCAAGCACCACTGTCATTTGGGTGAGTCATAGCATTAAAGACATTGAATTTGATCACCTCATCATGAACCGAGAGCCTGAATTCTCCATTGCCAACATCAATTATAGCTTTGACCATCAACATAAAGGGTCTTCCCAAAATGATGGGAATGTCGGCATCTTCCTCCATGTCCATGATGACAAAATCTACAGGAAAGATAAATTTGTCAACTTTAACAAGCATGTTCTCAACTACACCATAGGGGTGTTTGATGGAACGATCCGTAAGCTGCAATGTCATGCTGGTTGGCTTCACTTCAACATCGCCAACTCTCTCCAACATACATAAGGGCATCAAATTGATACTCGCCCCCAAATCAAGCAATGCTTAGCCAACAAAAAGATTCCCAATAGTGATGGGAATGGTGAAACTACCCGGATCCTTGTGTTTGGTAGGTAACATCTTCTTAATGATTGTACTACAACCTACCTCAAGCTCAATATTATCCTTCTCAATGTACCTCATCTTCTTCGTAAGGAGTTCCTTCATAAATTTAGCATATGTAGGCATCTGCTCCAACGCTTCTGGGAATGGAATATTAATCTGCAGCCTTTTGAAAATCTCACGGAAACGAGCAAATTGTCGCTCCTTATCCTTCTTGGTTGGACTCTTCGGGTAAGGAAGCTTTTTAGTGATGGGGGTCTTGGCCTTTAACTTCTCTTCCTTGGCACTCATATCTCTTGTTTTTCTCACTCCAACGCCCTCAACCACTACTTCTTCTTCACCCTCACTCTTTTTTTTCTTTTTCTTCATTTTTTTTTATTTTTTTCTTTTTCACTATTTTTCTCCTCATCCTCCTTGAATCTCACCACCTTCTCAGCTTTCTTTTTCTTCACACTCACACTCTCATACTCACCACCACTCCTTGTACACATAGCACTACAATTACCTTTACGATTGGTTTGAGTATTGGCTGAAAAACCACTCCTGGTTTGCTCCGTCAAATCTGCCACTTGCTTAGCCAACTGCCCCACTTGAGTCTCCAAATTCTTGAAAGAGGCATCAGTCCTCTTTTGATTAGAAGTGGAGGGTTGAATGAATTCATTGAGAGTGTCTTCCAACTTTGTTTGGCAGTCATAGAGGTTAGGCTTCTGTTGGGAAGATCTTTCACCGGCTCCTTTATCAAAGACAGGATGAGTCTGAAATCCACTACAGTTAGAATTGTTATCGTAGAAATTCTACTTCCCTTGGCCATAGTTGTTCTATCTCCCCATATAGTTCACCTTTTCCTCTTGTAACATGGAAGTATATGGACAGTGCTCCATATGATGATCACCCCCACAAATTTTGGTGATTTTTGCAAGTGTACCAAATCGTGCAAGTAACAAAGTGATGAGTAGAGTATCTTCTCCACAGGATGATTACTTCCACAGTTTGCACAACTGAGCACTTGGTGATGAAATTGATAAGAAGTGGCCTTCATCAATTGTTGAGGGAGATTGGCCATTTGTATCTTGAGTGCTTCCACCTGAGCCAAAATTGCATCCTGAGAATTTAGCTCCATTACTCCTCTACGTGGAGCTCTATCATGTTGAGCTTCAAAATCACTGGCTGGTATATTTTCAATCAACTTTATGGCTTCTTCTAGTGACTTATTCTTGATCACTCTTCCACCAGCCGCAACATCAAGCATCACCTTTGTTTGCCCCTTCAGACCCCCAAGAAAGATGTAGAGTTGATCAACCTGTCCAATTCTGTGATTGGGGCACTTCATCAAAAGAGTATTGTATCTCTCCCATGTTTCATAGAGTGGCTCATCATTCCTTTGGCGGAAGCCCAATATGTCTGTCTTTGCTTGGCTTCTCTTCACTTCGGGGGAAGAAACGATCTAAGAACTTTTTTTCAACTTCACTCCAAGTGGTAAGACTCTGAGATTGAAGATTGTTGAGCCACTTCAATGCATTTCCTATGAGGGAGAAATGGAACACCCTTATATATAGATTCTCTTCTTCATTATGGGCCACCATTGTTATGCCACACAGATCATAAAAAATGGTCAAATGGTTGTAGGGGTCTTCATTTCTAAGCCAGCAAATGCATGTTGACTAAGAAGTGTAAGCAAGGCTGGCTTAGCTTCAACTATGCGGTTGGTGTTCCTTAGCCTAGCAATACTAGAGAAAACTCGTGGACCATTATTGTTGACATGATCTGCCAGAGTTCTTCTAGGTGGTGGTTGTTCTTCTGCCATATCCTCCTCTTCTGAACTAGAAGAGTGTTCTGAAGGGGGATTGGGATAGCTCTCTTCCAGTGTCAACTGTTTCACTAGTTGCTTTGCCTCCCTGGTTTGGGCACTGATGCACCGAGCAGTCTTCTCAATTTCAGGAATGAATAAGAGATCCTCAGGATTAGTTTTGCTCCTTGTGCCAAAAGTACATGACATGCACAGAATAACAAACAACTAGAGCAACTAAAAAAAATAGTTAACACTGGATGAGGAAAATAAAAATACAATAAAATAAAATGCGAAAGAATAAAAGAATGTTTAAAGTCCACAAAATATACTAAAAATTTGCCCAATTACTAAGACACAAGTCCCCGGCAACGACGCCAGAAACTTGTTGGTGATTTTGGCAAGTGTACCAAATCGTGCAAGTAACAAAGTGATGAGTAGAGTATCGTCTCCATAGGGACTTGTACGATAATTGGGTAATTAATAACAAACTCAAATGGACTATGAAGATTATGAATTGAAGTAACCAAAATTAAAGACAATTGCATAAAAGTAAAGAGTTTAAAAGAAGAAAATTGGTTGAGGAATTTCATCGAACACTTGGTATGCGTAGAATTTTGGGTTGTTATCAATGGATGAATTTGTTGAGGTTTAACTTCATTAGACGTTCCTAACATGCAATCACTAACTATTCCTATTCAATCAAGATATATTATCATCAACCCACAAAATTATTCAAGTCTTAATCCCTTAAGTGAGAGAACCTAAGTCCTTTGATTCCACTATCAATCCCTTGAATTAGTGTAACCAAGGTACTTGCATTAAGAAAAAGGGGTTTTAACGATGACCAACCCTCTTTACCCTATCCCTAGGCATAAAGACAATTGGTTGTCTTCTCCAGTTCACAATTCAAAGGATTTTTCCAATTACAATTGAAATTATAGAATCATCCAATTGGTTGATCAGGCCAAAAACAAGCATTAAGTATAGAAGAAGAACAATAATATTGAACGAGAATAAAATGTAATTACATTAAAGTAGTCTAATTACATTAAACCCCAACGAGGATAGGAATTAGCTACTCATAGCCATGGGGAAGAAGAAATTGAAGAAGAGACAATAGAAGATGAATCTTTAAGCATGTGGAATTGGATCCCCAATGTTCTCCAAGAATGAATAATTTAGAAAAAGTTGTCCCTAAATCATAAAAATCTAATCTATTTAAAGACTTCAGCTGTCGCAGGGGTGTGCACGGGGCAGTGCTTAGGGTCGTGCATAGGGTTGTGTTGAACTTTCGGAGCACTGTTGCATCAGCACGTCCCGTGCTTGGGGTTGTGCAAAACTTACGGAGCGCGAGCACATCAGCATGTCCTATGCTTGAGGTTGTGCATGGGGTCGTGCAAAAGTTACGGAGTGCGAGCACATCAGCACACCCCGTGCTTGGGGTTGTGCTTACTTACTAGGAACCTAAATTTTGCATTTTTAAGCCTTTTTCTTTTCTTTTTCTTCAATAACAATGATATTTCTTTTCAACACTTCTCCACATGGTTCTTCATTAATTTTCCTACAAAACACCAAAAATAAACCAAGACTAAGTGTAAAAACTAGAAAGTTAGCAAATCCTAAATAAACAAAACTTTTATTCAAAATTAACTAATATGAAGATAAACAAAACTCAAAAGCATGAAAGATTTCAAATAATTTCCCCTAAACTATTACAAAATATAGGAATATCAGGCAATTATCAATAAGCCTTAATCCTATCCAATGTTTAGTGCACACCATGATACAAACCAGTTAACGATAGGAGGTAGTGGTGGTGACGACGATTGCAGTGGCAGTGGTGGTCGCGACAATGGTAGTGGTGGTAGTGATTGTGGTGACAACAATGGTGGTAATAATGGCAATGGTGGTGGTTACATTTGTGACAATGGCTGTGATGGTGGTAGTGGCAATGGTGGCGACATCGGTGGTAATGGCAATGGCGACAAAACCATTGATGGGATGTTGACGACAGTGGCGATGGTGGCGATAGGGGTGGTGAAGGGGAGGGAGGGAGAGAGAGTGAGTGACTATCCTATCCTATCGTAGAGAGAGTGACTATCCTATCCTATCATGTTGCTTTCTAACCCAGCTCCCCCTTAGATAAGAAATACACTACACCAACAGGATAAGATAGGCAATAACATAAGTAAATCATATCATATTGGTGCACCAAACAATTGATTTCAGCAAGATAAGATAGTTATCCTATCCTATCCAATCCTATCTTGACCACTAAACGAGCCCTAAGATCCTATATATGAGAAACTTAAACCAAGCCATTCCAAAAATCATGGTCAGGTCTCAAGAAACTATAATCATGACTCACTTCTAGTTAACAACTTGCAAAGGTTTAGATTTGTGACCACCTATTTTCTGCAACCCTTGAGAAAAATCTAACAGCTTCCTAGCTTGTCCAGAACTTAATCTTGATAGCACATTTCCATCATTTCCTGTTTCTTTTAATTTCTAGTTTCTACTAGTTTTAAACTCAAAGCCTCAACTTCAGATATTCTTTCAAGTTTTCCAACATTTTCCCCAAGAACCAAATGAATTATCTACATACGTACATTCCCTATTTATAAATTCTCCAATCTTTCAACCACTAGAAGATGTACCACTACTACAAAAAACGCATTTAACATCGGTTAAAAAAGGCCTTTAACATCAGTTCTAGAACTGATGTTGAAAGTGGGACACTTTCAACATCGATTTTTCAAACGATGTCGAAAACCAATTTCTACATCGGTTTTGGATTTAACCAATGTAGAAAGTGTGTCAAAAGTGTAAATTTGCCAAACTTTCTACATCGGTTCTGGCTTCAACCGATGTAGAAAGTGCCTATACAACATCGGTTCTGAACCGATGTTGTATAGGCACTTTCTACATCGGTTGAAGCCAGAATCGACGTAGAAAGTCATTTTAATATATATATATATATGGCAGTTTTTATTAGTAAACTACTCAAATTGGGATTAAAATAATATCAGAACCACTGATTTATGATTCTAATATTTTTATTATCATATGAAATATTGGAATCTTAAATATTTATCCTATAATAATATGCAGTGCTACTATGCCAAGAAAAATATGCTTAGAATATAAGGAATAAAAGAATCATAGTGCAATAATTTGAGATTTATTGTTATTTCTCATATTGTAATAATTAAAATGCAGCAGGAAATTTTCCCACGTGGCTTCTGCTGGAAGATCAAAATGATCACACTTGAACCAAGGTTTTGAAAAATGGGGACTTTGGCTAATAAGAATATATATATATATATATATATATATATATATATATATATATATATATATATATATGGCAGTTTTTATTAGTAAACTACTCAAATTGGGATTAAAATAATATCAGAACCACTGATTTATGATTCTAATATTTTTATTATCATATGAAATATTGGAATCTTAAATATTTATCCAAAAATAATATGCAGTGCTACTATGCCAAGAAAAATATGCTTAGAATATAAGGAATAAAAGAATCATAGTGCAATAATTTGAGATTTATTGTTATTTCTCATATTGTAATAATTAAAATGCAACAGGAAATTTTCCCACGTGGCTTCTGCTGGAAGATCAAAATGATCACACTTGAACCAAGGTTTTGAAAAATGGGGACTTTGGCTAATAAGACTACAAAATAGAACATGTCTCACTTGAAATTAGGGATGGTCAACAATTTTGGAGGAATTGACCAAGAGAATAAATTGTTCTCTATATTCCTACATAATAACAAAATCACAAGTAAAAAAATTCTAGTTCTATGCATTGATGCAATTGTAGGATATACATAATATTCATTTATATATCTGAAAAAGTATTTGGGTAGTAAGAATTGTACAAATCTTAAAGACGCAGGTCTTACAAAACATAAAGGGTCCCAGAAAGTTGATTGTTTTGCAAGTGCTTGCAAGTGCAAAATGAATAAATGAATTAAAAAGTAGAGAAAAAGAATTTCCCAAAATGTTAAAAAACAAGGGTGGCAATTAATTCTCTAAACATAGTATCCAAAGATAGAAATGAAAGAGCAGATGCAGTGACTAGTCAATGAGTGAATCAGGCCAAGATTGAGTAGTGGAACAAGCTAGTAGAGCCTGAGTTAAGTTCAAATTAAATCCACTATGCTGCACTACACTTTCACTGCTAGCTACCCACTCTGTTGCATTGCACTTTCACTGCTAGCTAGCTAGTTCTATAGTTATGATAGGAGTAGCAGTAAAGTGTGTCTTGTGTGTCATAAAGTGTGTGATTGCACATGGCAGCTCTAGCTTGAGTGCATACACAGGAGTAGTGAGGGAGCTGGCATGTGAGATTTTGGAGCTAATAGCAGAGGGCTTGGGTCCCGGACATTTGGGTATTTAGCAGGTTCATAAGGGATGTTGATAGTGACTCAGTTCTCAGGCTCAATCACTACCCACCTATAATTAAAAAGACATTGAATTCAATCACATATCGGAGAGTCTAACATAAATTTCTAATTCGATCATTGTTTTTATTTCATATTTCTATAAAAGTATGCCTTTGAAATGTTTTCTGCTCCAAATTGATCAATATGGTAACTTGCATTCTTTGCCAAGCTTCCTAACTGAGGTCTGCCATTACTTTTGGCTGTATTAAATCAAGATAGCACATAATTATGGATGTACTTTAACCCCAAAAATGCAAGAAACTAATGCTTCCAACATGTCCTAATCACTCTTATCTTCCCATAATTTAACATGCTAATGCACTCATTATCAAACAAAAGTATTATGATACAGAAAAACACAAGGACACGTGCATGCACAAAAATTAAGTCATCTGAGACTCTGATACAGAAAAACACAAACAAGTATAAATTGATCATAAGAAAATAACCATTTTGTATAGATGCAGTGAAACTTTGGGGAGTCTCCATAGTAAACAAATAGAAAGAAAAAAAATAACAAATTAATAGTTAATGTTAAAAGAAGAAAAGTATGCTCATATACACACACACACACACACACCTCTTAGTAATGACCATGTTGACTCCAACGTCCTTTGAGCCCATCCAAATTCTTATATGAAGCATGTTGAAAAAGAAATAAGTAATTTGTTAAAAAGTATAAGGAAAACAGAAGAAAAAAAACTCATTGATGCAGAGTTTCTAGACAAGAGCTTGGTACCTGTTATTACTTCCAACCGCTCTAGCATTATTTCCAGCCTACAGTACATTCCACACTTCATTCATTTTATTAATCATGGCTTCTACAACACCCGGAATATGATGAAATCTTTCAGAAGGGAAAACTTTAAGCCACCAACCCAAGTATTGTAGAGCCATGATACCTTCAACCATAAGAAATTTGTTGGCAATCATTTGGAGGTTCGATTTCACACCCTGTTAACAAGAATCAATTTCCACAATAAGTTTCTTCAGGCAGTCCCAGATAACATGCGAAGTTGAAAGAATAATGAAAGAAAATTTGCATCTGATCTGAGTTGGACTTGTAGACAAAATTTCATTCAGATGTAAGTTGTTTATAGACTAATTTTGAATGAATAAAAATAATTTTCATTCTCAAGTAACAATAAAATGAGAATATCCAGAATCATATACCACCTAAATTTCCTCATGTATAGTTTTCAAATGTAGGGCTTATTATTCTGAATAAGGGGTCGGTCTAACAGATTCATAATATGACTAAATTATAGTAAAGATGGCATTACTTACAATGAGATAATGCAGCAACTACATAAAGTAATGCAACATCAAAAAGACTGAAGCACCAGGCAAGCAATATAAAATCCTTCTTTGGCAAGCATATCCAACCCAAAAGCTAGCCCAACATTCTTTGTTACTAATATAGGTGAGCAACTTGACCACCTACAGATAGACCAAAACAAATCCCAACTTGACAACCCCTATGTTGTAGTAAAATTCATTATCTGTGAGAAGAGACATATACCTGACATTCCAACTTTGATAGCAATTGTGGAAGGTTATTTCAAAGGCTTGGAAAGGCTTTATGGACTTGTAAGCTTGCAATTTTTTTTCCTACAGCTCCAGTAAATAAAGAAAGAAAACAAAGGTAGTAATTAACTAACAAACAAAACTAAGAATATAAATCTATCTTCAATCTTGTATATTTAGTATCTACAAAGATATAGTTCCTGCAAGAATTTTTTCCCTGCAGCACCAGTCAAAGAAAACCAGAGGTAGCAATTAACTAAAATCATAATTGACATTAATGATGAGCATGCATATCACTGTAAATAAGTTTAAGCATATCACTGTAAATAAGTTTAAGCCACACCACATTGCCAAATGAAGCATATATAGTAAATCAGTATTAGTGCCCACTCCTTATAAATGAAGGATACTAATTAAAATAAATCCTCAATTAATTGAAGAAGATAAAGAACGAAAGGTAGAGAGTACTATGATTCATGATTGAATCAAATTTATATCTTAAGTAAAACTTCATTAGAAATGCAACAATAAACTAGATTTATATTTCAGGATAATGAACACATCTTCACTGATGAGTGATATTAAATGCAACCTCCTAAAACAGACTGGCATGAAGGAAGACAACCTGTTCTGATGAGGTAAAAGAATGTTGAACCAATCAGACACTTGGTACCCTTCCTGAGATTCAGTTCACACCCATTGCATAGCATGTGTGTCTGAAATCAATATAAATAAATAATATACCACATACAGATGGGAGAGCAGTTAAATATGAACTGCTTCAAAGCTAATTTTATCAGTAGCATACTTGAAACATCTTATTAAGCCTTTCATCTCTAATGTTTCCCAGACCATACGGTATATACAAATCGCTTCTTGAAAAAAAATGTAAATAAGATCTTCCTAGTGTTATAATTTAGATGTCCAAAATTTGGAGTAGATCCAACTCAACTCTAAAAGCTAGAACATGAGGTGAAAATTGCCCAAACCTTTCTAAGTTCTACTAAAATTAAAAAAAAAAAAAATTCAAAGCAATTATCACTAGTAACATATCTTCATCCAATACCATTTTGAAACATAAAAATACCAGTCCAAATACTAGTATTTATTACTTGTATAAAGCCTTAACCAGCTGAAAGTACACTAGTATTTAACAATGTCAACATGGTAAACCATTAACCTCTTTTGTGATGCCTACCACCCACCTAACCCCCAAGGAAAAATAAATAAATAAACCAAGTAAAAATCATCGATTAGTAAAGACACCAAAACCAATGTCTCCAAGTTCTCAGTCTATAACACACATCCCCTTCCAAATCCTAGCTATTCAAAGTTCATTTCATCCAGCCAAAACTCTGAACAATGACAAAGTAATAGGAACCAATGATGCAACTAAAACCAAAACGCATTTCAATTCTCAACTACGAAATTACAGCACAAAGCATGTTCAACCTTCCAACGAGCCAACTTTCAAAACAATCAACCATTTCCAATAAACACATATGAATTCCCAAAATATAACATCTCTATATCATCTTCCTTGTTAATCAAACACATTCTAAATGCAGCAACAAACAAACAAACCAAGTCAAAACAAAAACAAGTCTAAAATTAAAGAAAGACTGTGACACATACCACGCCAGCAGGATCATCATGATTTCCCTGAATAGTAAACATCGGTAATCCAACATTAAAGTGAGGATCCTCATAGTTCACCAGACCAAACCTGCGAAACAAGCTACAATCACTCATTCAATCCCTAATAATATACACATTCACCGAACCAGCATCCATCTAAGAACATGTTTGGTTCCACGTTTGGGATGCGATTTTCAGAAGCTCATAGTTATTATAGCACACACATGTGTCATCTAAGGGGAAGGAGAAACTCACGTTCTGGAAATTGAGCCTCTGGTCGCCGACGACCTGGAAGGGAAAGGGGCGGTCGTTGATGCAATAGTGGCAGAGAATCTTGATGGCTTGTTCTCGTGGAAGAGGTCTCCGTCAAGGAGCACGAAATCGATACAGTTGTGCTCGGTGATGGTGCAAATATCGCCGAAGGTGTGGAAGGAGTCGTGGCGGCGCACCTCGTCCTTTTGACACGAGTTTGATGGCGGCTAATGGATTAGGGTTCAGGATGAGGTGGTGGGGTTTTAGGTTTAACGGGGTAGATGATAGGTTCAGAGGGTTTGCTGGAAGGGTTTGATTCGAAAGAGGAGAAGAGAAGAAGCTTCAGGAGAGGAGAGGAGAAGCTTCAGTGCCGCTAGGGTTGAGAAACGCATGATGTGAGTTGTGATTCAGGGATAGAAAAACGCATGTATAACATTGGTTATTTATTATAATCGATGTTAAATACAGTAAACAACATCGTTTCTATAATAACCGATGTTAAGTATGTTCATTTATTTACAAAAATCCCACCGTGCATTTATTAACAACGGTCATCCCATGACCTATGTCAATTGGATGTTGTTGAATGTATATTTTGTAGTAGTATACACTGAACTCTTAGCTTGCATCTAAACCTTCAACATCATTTTTCAAGTCATAAAAATTATAATCTCCACCAAAACAGTCACAAGGTTGCACCATTTTTGCTCTACATGCATTACTGTCTTCTTAGCTCTCACATGAGCAGAATGCTTGTATCTATATTACTCAATTTGTCAGTCAATATGGTTACTCTTTAAGCACTTGTTGCTAAAAAGTCTCAGAACGTAATGAATTACTTTTTACATCAGTTTCTTCAAGAAACGTGCTTCAATTTATGTCACTATAAGTATCACAATTAGCTCTTGGATTACAATTCTCAGCTGGTAGCGTACAACACAAGGGTTGATGCAGCTCAACTTAATTGATGTGGAAATTCCCACTGATTCTTTCATTGTTTCTTCACTCTTTATTGAAACCATACACTCAGTTGTAACTTGTATCGGAAGCTCAATAACCAGCTCTAGCATTCATGGAATCATGGCTATATCCATATGCTGTATAAGTACACTTGTGTGATTAAATTTCAAAACTTTTGATTCCCTCTCTATTTGTTCACATTCTCCAGGCATGCATGTCTACTTCGATATCCTCCCTGAAAGGTCAGTGATGAATTCTTACCTTGCATTTCTAGTTTGTGCAATGTTGGGAACCACCAATTGGTAATTATTTTGGGTCCTCCTTAGTGTTGTCAACCACACACAATCCTCTAAAAGATCCTGTTTTTCCTTTGTTTCATGCAAAACTCCAACCTCAAAATAGTTGGATTTATCTTCAAGGGACTAATGAAGATTACCTCCCAAATGCTCAGTTGTAGCAGGCTCACCACTATTCAGTGAGGTAGCATATCAGAATTCTCATATGAGATGCAAGTGGGAGAACTTGATGAGGCCAAACATCATAAAGCTCAAAGTATAAGAGAGGACTTCCGTAGAGGAAACTCATTTTGTAATTGATTTGATAAAAGATAAAATGATAGTGTGCAACTACTCTATTTATAGAGTTTATTCTTAATAAGCTAATACTAACACAACAGACATACTTGGTGATCCATTGGAGCCTACTGACCCCACAATCATGTCCTGGAAGTTGAATCAAGCACAAGGAGCATACATGGCCGGTGGTGGACCCATGTAGAATTGAGGGGGTGTATTTGAGAAAACATGAGTATATCTACTGTTGTTGTCTTTTTGCCCCCTATTCTATAATTTGAACCACTTGTTCCCAATTTTTCAACCGTTGTCAAAATTTGTTTTTTATTGACTACCTTCAAGCGAAGTATATCAAGTACTTTTACGCATTATTCAATTGGACATGTCATTCCCTTTTGAACTCACTAAATTTGATTTTAATATTTATGTCTTTATAATAATAATAATAATAATAATAATAATAATAATAATGATTTTTTTTTAAATAAATTGTTCCCACTGACTCAAGGTTCTAGATCCACCGATGCATAGCCCTTGTCTACTTCATCAAAAGCAAGAGCAGCTTCAAGTGAACCAGAGAAAAGTTTCAATCCAAAGTTGATTTGCTTTCTTACTCGCATAATTAATAGGTTCACGAATTTCAGCAGCTCTCTAACCCCAAATTCTCAGAGCCCCCGGCAAGAAATTTGTGAATCACTTACACGGTTGCATCCTAATATTGCCAAAATCAAGTTCACCTTGGGCTTCTTCCATTTCTCAAGAATATCTGCCACATAGGCCCTTTCCAACCCTGTGTCTCGCGAAGGATTTCCTGTCTCTTCAGCCAGCATCCACAAGAAACACTATGTTTAGAAGTGTCTAAACTAAGTTGTTACTCATACCGGAAAATAAACAAAATTTTGAGAACTTCCTACCTAATCCTCCTACAAATAATTGAAAAAAGTTTCTAATTAAGTAAATAAATTATTTGTACCAAGTATAAAAGAATTCGAAAGAAAAGACAGATAATGTCTGAAATGAAAAGACCAGATAAAGCTTTAAATAAAATGAAGGAAAAGCATGTTGAAACAACAGCAACAAACATATGGAGTTGTTTATATGTTAGGATAAATGATTAAATTCATAAGAAAACAACTGACCCACAAATTGTATCATTGGTCATGCTCTTTCTGTAGTTTGCTGCTGAAGAAGCATATAGTTTTATTTACTGGTTTTGTTGCAGGTTTAGTATTGTGGCCTTAGTTTTAGCTGTTTAATAATATGTAACTACCAACGCCATCATTAGATTAGGGACCAGCAAGTAACAGCTCAAGGAGGAAATGGTAACGTAAAGTTTCCCATGTCAATTTTGGTCTCCACCAAGTGGCCACTGCTTGAATTTTCGTTAGACAAAGGTTTTGCCAATTGGCATTGGAAGTGCACCGTTGCTTGTGGGAGTGATATTTGGTTCTGGTTGAGTTTCCTACACAATGTGCTTTCCCTCTTGTGCACCTTGCTTGGGTCTCATAGGACAAGATGAAGCAGAAGCACTTTCTTCAGGTTCGGTTCCTATGCTAATTTCCTTGCAAAGGTGATAATCAAGATTAATTGAGGTTGAGAATTAGATAAACAAAATCTCTGTCATAATATGGCAAATTAAAAGAAAAGGCTTTGATAAACAGGAAACGCGAAGTATGCCTGATTTCAAAGTAGGACAATATCGTGGCAAGCAGAATCAAAAACAGCAAGTGATCGGGCTTGTTCCACTTTCTTATGCTTGGACTCAAAACTTTTTCAGATTATGAAAAAAATACACACTGACCCAAGTTAGTTTCCTTAAATGAATTCAATGACTGAACTTGAATTAATTAGAGTTAAATGTAAGTGTCTCGCTGTAATGGCGAGACACAAAATCAGAGAAAATGTAAGAGAAGAAACAATATTTTTCTTTTTTAATTTAATATTATTTTACTTCTGATTACTACTATTTTTTAATATTTTCAATGAGGTGGCAAGTGGCAACATCACATTTCATGTGTCCAAAAAGTCTTCCTCCTGAAAACAATTGCTTTTTCCCAATCATTATTGTAAATTTGTGATCCTTTCAATGATCCCGTGGGGTGACACTCCAACATACATGTCCAAGAGTTGACTTTAAACCCCCAACCCCTGCAGCATCACTTAGATATAATATTCAAGGCAATTCCACTGCTTTACTGTCATCTCCATCGTTTATCAATTCTATTTTGGCCAAAGAAAAGGAAGAAAATATAGAAAAGAAGAACCAAGGCTTAATTTGAAAGGTTGTTAATACAGAAGAAGCGGTATTCATGTATTTGTCAAATGACATCCTCTTCTTCTTTCCTCATTTCAATTTGTGGATATCTAGTTTCTATTTTATAATAAACTCTATGATTTTCCAACTTCATTTCTAACTTTCTTTTCCTTTCCTGTTACCTTGTGGCTCATACTTATTCAGGGTCTAGACACGAAGAAAGATCAAGTCTGCACTTGTTCCAATCCAACACCATTCTTTGTCTCTTGTTTATTTCTTTGTGTGTTGTTTTTCTTTGTCCCTCAGTTATTTCCAAAACTGAAGACAGAAGGGTGTAGAGGAAAACATCATGTCAGACAACGACACTTCAATGAAGCACTTGAACTTTTCAATTTGAATGTCTTTAACCGAAGTAATCATCAAAGGGAGTACAATGAGCTATCAGAAAGGGTGGTCAATTATGCCAAAGGCAATCCATTAGTTCTTAAAGTTTTAGCTCGTCGTCTTTGTGGAAACAAAAAGGAGGTATGGGAAAGTGTGCTCGAGAAACTTAAGAAAATGCCTCCTAAAGAAGTTTATGATGTAATGAAAGTTAGTTATGATGGTCTAGATCGTAAAGAACAACAAATTTTTCTAGATCTGGCATGTTTCTTTCTTAGATCGCATAACGCGGTAAGTGTGGGTGATCTAAAATCTTTATTGAAAGATGGTGAAAGTGATAATTCAGTTATTGCTGATTTAGAAAGGCTAAAAGATAAAGCTCTTATAACTTTCTCTGAGGATAATGTTGTGTCTATGCACGATTATTTACAAGAAATGGCCTGGGAGATTGTTCATCAAGAGTCTAGCATACTTGGAAGCCGCAGTCGGTTGTGGGATCCCGATGACATTTATTTACTATTGGAAAATGACAAGGTTAAATCCTAATTACATAACATTTGAATTTTTTGTGTATGCATGAAAAATGTGGCTTCAGATGATGTTTAAATTTTTTCTTCTTCATTGATGGCAGGGTATCGAGGCCATTAGAAGCTTTCGAATTCGGTTGCTAACAATTAAGAAGCAGAAGTTAAGCCTTCACATATTTTCTAAAATGAGCAGACTACACTTTCTTGAAATTTATTTGCAATATGAGGATGATATGTTCGATAAACTTTATATTCTTGATGAAGGGCTACAATTTTTGGCAAATGAGCTAAGATTTCTTTGTTGGTATTATTACCCTCTAGAATCCTTGCCAGAGAGTTTTTCTGCTGAAAAACTTGTAATATTAAGATTGCCATTCAGCAGAATGAAGAAACTTTGGGATGGTGTGAAGGTAAATATATGAGTCTTGTTATAATTTTGTTAATTCAAGGAATACAAAATTAACTAATTTAGGTCGTGTGATGTCGTCATTTTGTTTCATTTTATGACAGAACCTGGTGAATTTAAAAGAAGTTAACCTCTGTTTCTCTGTAAAGTTAAAGGAGCTGCCAGATTTATCAAAAGCCACAAATCTTGAAGTATTGTATCTCGGCCATTGTTCTATGTTGACTAGTGTGCATCCATCTACTTTCTCTCTACGCAAACTTGAGAAATTGGTCCTTTCTGATTGAGAGTCCCTTACAACACTCGTAAGTGATTCCCAATTATGCAGCCTCAGTTATCTCTACCTCAATCATTGCAAGAATCTTACAGAATTCTCATTGATATCAGAGAATATGATAGAACTGGGATTAGAATCAACGAAGGTCAAAACATTTCCCTCGTCATTTGGGCATCAAAACATGCTTAAATTGCTACATCTAAAAGGAACTCATATTGAGAGGTTACCTTCATCCTTCAACAATCTTACACAACTGCTACATCTAGATGTAAGTTATTGCAACAAGCTTCATACAATAGCGGAGCTTCCCCCGTCTCTTGAAACTCTAAATGCCCAATCTTGCTGTTCACTTCAAACTATATCAAAGCTTCCCCAGTCCCTTAAAACTCTAAATACCCAATCCTGCTTTAAACTTCAAAATCTACCCGAGCTTCCCCCATACCTTGAAACTCTAAAAACTGAATCCTGCTTTTCACTTCAAACTCTACCAGAGCTTCCACTGTCCCTTAAAACACTAGATGTCGAATTCTGCACTTCACTTCAGAATCCAGGAGAGCTTCCCCCGTTCCTTGAAACTCTAATTGCCAAATTCTGCACTTTACTTCCGTATCCACCAAAGCTTCCCCCGTCCCTTAAAACTCTAAATGTCACAGAATGCACACGACCTCATGGACCACCAGAACTTCCCCCGTCCTTTAAAACTGTAGATGGCAGTTATTGTGACTTACATCACCAGTTCCTTGAAAATCAACATATCACAAACTGCAAATCACTTCAGAATCTACTAGAGCTTCCCCCACACCTTGAAACTCTTGATATATCATTTTGCAAATCACTTCAGGGTCTACCAGAGCTTCCCATGTCCCTTGTAACTCTAAATGTCACAAACTGCAAATCACTTCAGAGTCTACCAAAGCTTCCCCAGGTTCTTAAAACTCTGAATGCAAGAAACTGCAAATCATTGAAGGCTGTATTGTTGTTCCCTTCAACAACTGTTGAGCAATTACTGGAAAACAGGACTCGGGTTCTGTTCTGGAATTGCTTGAACTTGGATGAACACTCTCTAGTGGCTATTGGGTTGAATGCACAAATCAACATTATGAAATTTGTAAACCAACCTCTATCTACACCACATCACCATCGTGTTGAAAATGACAATCATTATTATGATGTTAGTCGGGGTTCTTATCAAGCTGTTTACGTGTATCCAGGAAGCAGTGTTCCAGAGTGGTTGGAGTACAAGACAACTAAGGATTATATTATTATTGATCTCTCTTCTACTCTACCTTCGCCCCTGCTGGGATTCATTTTCAGCTTTGTCCTTGGTAAGTACCAATGCACAGACATCACGAACAGCCTTGAAGTTAACATCACTATAAGTGATGGTGCAGGTGAAGGTAAAAAGGACAATTTCATAATGCACAGATATGGTTATAACATAATTGAATCAGATCATGTGTGTGTGATGTCTGACCAAAGATGTTCTGGCTTCCTAAATAGCAGAGCCAAAAATCAAACTAGGTTTAAAATTGAGGTTGCAGTTGGGGTACGAGACATTATCAATAGAAATTTTACACCGCAGCTGCAGGTGTTAAAAGAATTAGGGGTCAGTCCAATAAACACCTTGGCATATGAGAGATTCATTCAACAAATGGAATTGCGTGACTCAATGTCTCAACTTCATTAAACAGATAGAATTGGGCTATGCGTCGTATTATCGCAGGTATTTCCTTCTTGTGGTTTACGATGAAATCTTTAATTCAAAAGAATGTGTATTATTTCATGTTATAAGAAATTAATTGGTTTCATACATATATTTTAAAGTTATCATGTGAAACTACTAAGTTCTTAAACAAACAAACAATTACAAGAATCGATTACTAAAAAGACAATATTTTGAAACTTGTATGCATTTAATGTTATTAGTAAGGCATAAGACCCTAATCCAAGTGATGATTGTGGGAGCAAAAGTAACACACAATTACTATTGTCAGTCTGCATGGTTGTAGATTTACAAGGTTAGATACATATTTTGAAACTGGAAGTTTTGGTCTTGTCTTGGTTTTATCTAGGTTTTTGTAGGGGATTGGCAAAGAGAGAAGCTCTTTCCTTCAGTGTCACCTTCTTTATCACTTACTAAAACACATAGAATTGCTTAAGCTGTGGCAGTTTCCCTTGGCTCTGTCATCTTTTGAATATTGATCTTTACATTACCACATATTGTTAGTGTGTCTTGAATGAACAAGGGATAAGTGTCTTGAATGCACATGTCATAAATTCTTATTAGTTCTAAAAATGTCTAGGAAAGATAAGTGTTCTTTGACCCTCTTCAACTCCACATTACATATATAAGATAAGGAAAAATTAATTACTGGTTTCAAAAACTAATGGCAAATTAAGTACTGCTAAAAGTACTATATTTAATTTTCTTTTAGGCATTCAGAAAATTTAATCATAAAATATTATGATAGATGAGGCCTATATATGTAAAATAATTCAACATATATAACTTTCTGCACTAATTGTCTATTTTTTTTCTAGGTTTTATCCCTATATTATACTACATCCGTTCCTTATTATAATAAACAAGTGATAGTGTAAAATACACTATCACTTGTTTCTTATAATAAGGAACGGAGGTAGTATACTCCAAACACAAACACTATTCAGATGAACACATTGACTAGTCTGATTGGCATGATATTGTTGTCACTAAATTCTTTTATGTTCTCTATTTCTCCTTTTTTGCTAGTAGAGGAGAGAATGCGTTGTATAATATAATTTTTGTACAGAAAGTAAACTTCATTTCTGAAGATGCTGATTTATTTGTTCACCTTATTATTTTGTTATTTTTAAGGTTGGCTATAAAAGTAGATCATGTGATATGGTCTGGTATAAAGATTTAGCAGAAGATTTATTTGAGGCATTCACTCATCCATTTAACTGTTCTCATTTTTTTCGTAGCCGGTGAAAATGTCCTTTTTAGGGTAGTGAAAGGGCATGATGCATTTGAGCTGTAATACATGAAATTTTGTACATAAAAGTAAATTTCATTTCTGAAGTTGTTGATTCATTTGTTCATTTTGTTGTTTCATTATTTTAAAGGTTTGCTGGAAAAGTAGATTATGTGATGTGGTCTATTATAAATATTTAGCAGAAGACTTATTTGAGGCATTTGAACTCATCTGTTCAACAGCTCCCATTTTTCCATATCTGGTGAAAATATCCTTTTGAAGGTGTAAGTCAGAGGGCTTGATGCTTACGAGCTCTAACACACGAAGGTTGTGCATCATCTCTTGGTTGTCAGAGTCCAGGGCCATTCCAGAGAATCAATCAGATGAACAGTACATTTAGAATATGGATATACTTGCTGCAGAAACCATTACGAAATTTTTGCAGGTACTAGTGCCGAGAAGGATAATGAGCTAGTAGAAAGGTGGGAGGAAATAATTCTATTTGATGACTGATTGCAACCATAAAAATAATTTTTTCCGCTATGAATCTTCTGATACTATGTGTGTGAGACTTGTGTATGTCTTTGTATATTGTCTTAGTAATAGCTGAACATGGAGTTCAGTACCTTGACTTCTCTGTTGCAGCTAAATATTCAAATCAATTGCATATGTTATGGTGTTATTGGAAGAAAAATCCAAAATTCCTGGAAGACCTGGAAATGTTAAATTTGAATTATCAAGAAAGGAAAGAGAAACATCTGTTGCAATTTGATGCACCGTAAGTTTTTGAGGTTATAAGCCAACCTTATTAAATAACCAAGGTTAGGTAAAAAATCCCGATTAACCCAACTAACATGAAAAACAATTTGTAACCATTTGGAAGCTCTAAGATCCTATATGTGAAAAACATAAAGCAAGCAACGTTTGTTCTTCCGATAAACCAAAATCATGGTCAGCACCCTTTCTAGGAGCCCTTGGCGAGGATTTTGTGAATCACTTGCACTATAATATTGCCAAAATATGTTCCCTGTTGTGCTTCTTCCATTTAAGAATATCTACCACATATTCCCTTCCAACCCTGTGTCTCTTGAAGGATTTCCTGTCTCTGCAGCCACCATCCACAACAAAACTATGTTTAGAAGTCTCTAAGTTGTTACTCATGCCAGCAAAAAACAAATTTTTGCAATTTGGTACTCATTCCTTCTATAAATCATTGAAAAAAGTTTCCAATTAAAGAAGCTACTAAGAACTAAGAAGCATAAGAAATTATTAAGGACGGGTAGATAAAGTTTAAACTAAATAAAGTAGAAGCAAGAGCAACAAGCATATGGAGATGTTTATATGTTGAGATAAATTCATAACAAAACAACAAACCTAGAATCTGTATCAGGCTGATTTAGGCATGATGCTCTTTCCAGAGTTTGCTGCTGAAGAACCATATAGTTTTTAGTTCCTAGTTTTGTTGTGGGTTTAGTATTGTAGTCTTAGTTTTAGCTATTTAATAATATGCATAATAAGAAAAATTGTTACAATAATATCACAAATTTTTTGAGTCTCAAAAAATGCTACAAATTACTAAAAAAAGCTTGTTCATCAAACATTACTAATAAAGTCAAATAAGTTTTTCAGCTACTAAAAAAAGTTAGAAGCTAGTTGAAATGATGTGCCTAACATAGTCTTACTCTTTCTTAAGAGGAGACGAAGATTTGTATGTTTAAAAATTAAATCTTCATTTCTGCTAGGGTTGAGCCTGTATATTTTCGTAAAATAAAAAAAGGAACATGTGCTTCAATTTCTCTCAAATATACAGACTTAAGTATGGGCTTCATATGTACGCAAAAGATATCCATATCTACACAAATTAAGTACCTAATTTTATTTTTTGAAAAATATTTTTGACATGCATCCGGTACTATCACAAATACCCAACGAGTATCAAGTGTGGGTACATATCTGGTACGTGTACAACATGATTTTACAAGTACGCAGGAGTTATAAGGTTGGTTTGATGGTTAAGGAAGAAGGGAAGGGGGGAAAGGTCGTGAGTTCGAATCCCCCAACTAACAAAAACTAACATTTAACAACTAACATTTGCTCATAAAAAGAAAATGACTTTATAAGTACCCATGCTTCAGAGGTTTTGATAAATGTGATACGCGGAGTATGCCTGATTTCAAAACAGGACAATATCGTGGCAAGCAGAATAAAAAACAGCACGTGATCAGGTTTGTTCCACTTTCATAAGCAGCAGAAGTTAAGCCTTCACATATTTTCTAAGATGAGCAGACTACAGTTTCTTGAAATTTATTGGAAATATAAGGATGATTTGTTCAATCATCTTCATATCCCTGATGAAGGACTTCAATTTTTGGCAAATGAACTAAGATATCTTTGTTGGTATTGTTACCCGCTAGGATCCTTGCCAGATAATTTATCTGCTCAAATATTGAAATTGCCATTCTGCATTATGGAAAAACTTTGGGATGGAGTGAAGGTAAATATGGGTCTCAATCTTATAATTTTTTGTTAATTCAAGGAATACGAAATTAACTAATATAGGTCGTGTGATATCTTAAATTTGTTTCATTTTATTACAGAATCTGGTGAATTTAAAAGAAGTTGACCTCAGTAACTCTGTAAAGTTAAAGGAGCTACCAGATTTATCAAAAGCCACAAATCTTGAAGTACTGCTTCTGAGGGGTTGTTCTATGTTGACTAGCGTGCATCCATCTGTTTTCTCTTTGGGCAAACTTGAGAAATTGGACCTTCGTCTGTGCCAGTCCCTTACCATACTCGTAAGCGATTCCCAATTATGCAGCCTGGGTTATCTCAACCTTGATCTTTGCGAGAATCTTACAGAATTCTCATTGATATCAGATAATATGAAAGAACTGTTATTAGAATGGACGAAGGTCAAAGCACTTCCCTCATCATTTGGGCTTCAAAACACGCTTAAATCGCTACATCTTAAAGGAATTCATATTGAGAGGTTACCTTCATCCTTCAACAATCTTACACAACTGCTACATCTAGATGTAAGCCATTGCAACAAGCTTCATACAATAGCGAAGCTTCCCCCATCCCTTGAAACTCTAAATTCCAAATATTGCAATTCACTTAAAACTCTACCGGAGCTTCCCCAATCCCTTCAAACTCTAAATGCCGAATCCTGTGTTTCACTTAAAACTCTACCGGAGCTTCCCCCATCCCTTGAAACTCTAAATGCCCAATCCTGCAATTCACTTGAAACTCTACCAAAGTTTCCCCCATCCCTTAAATCTCTAAATGTCAAATTTTGTATTTCACTTTAGAATCCACCAGAGCTTCCCCCATCTCTTGAAACTCTAAATGCCAATTTCTGCACTTTACTTCCATATCCACCAGAGCTTCCCCAATCCCTTAAAACTCTAAATGTTACAGATTGCACATCTCCTCATGGACCACAAGAGCCTCCCCAGTTCCTCGAAGGACCATTCACCAGAAACTGCAAGTCACTTCAGACTCTACCAGAGCTTCCCCCGTCCCTTGAAACTCTAGATGTATCAAAATGCATATCACTTCAGAGTCTACCAGAGCTTCCCCTGTCCCTTGTAACTCTAAACGTCACAGACTGCAAATCACTTCAGAGTCTACCAAAGCTTCCTCGGTTGCTTAAAACTCTAAACGCCCACAATTGCAAATCATTGAAGGCTGTATTGTTGTTCCCTTCAACAACTGTTGAACAATTAATGGACACGAGTTCTGTTCTTGAATTGCTTGAACTTGGATGAACGCTTTCTAGTGGCTATTGGGTTGAATGCTCAAATCAACATTATGAAATTTGTAAACCAACCCCTATCTACACCACATCATCATTATAATGTTGGTCGGAGTTCTTATCAAGCTGTTTACGTGTATCCAGGAAGCAGTATTCCAGAGTGGTTGGAGTACAAGACAACAAAGAATTATATAATTATTGATCTCTATTCTGCTCTACCTTCCCCCCTGCTGGGCTTCATTTTCTGCTTTGTTCTTGGTAAGTACCAACACACACACACCACGAAGAGACTTGAAGTTAACATCACTATAAGTGATGGTGCAGGTGAAGGTAACAAGAAAAATTTCATAATGCAATCATATGGTTATTGGAATAGCATAATTGAATCAGATCATGTGTGTGTGATGTCCGACCAAAGATGTTCTGGCTTCCTAAATAGCAGAGCCAAAAATCAAACAAAGTTTAAAATTGAGGTTGCAATTGGGTTACGAGAAATAATTGGGTTAGGAGAAAATTTCAGTAGAAATTTTACACCGCAGCTGCAAGTGTTAAAAGCATTCGGGGTCAGTCCAATAAACACCTTGGCATACGAGAGATTCATTCAACAAATGGAATTGCATGACTCAATGTCTCAACTTCATTAAACAGATAGAATTGGGCTGTGCGTCGTATTATTGCAGGTATTTCCTTCTTGTGGTTTACAATGAAATCTTTGATTTAAAAGAATGTGTATTATTTCATGTTATAAGAAATTAATTTGTTCATACTTATATGTTAATGTTATCATGTGAACCTACTAAGTTCTTAAATAAACAAACAATTACAAGAAACGATTACTAAAAAGACAATAGTATGCAGGCATGCTTCAAACTACTAAGGAAGATACTTGTATGCATGCATTTATTGTTATTAGTAAGGAACAGGACCTAATCCAAATGATGATTGTTCGAGAAAAAGTAACACACAATTACTATTGTCAGTCTGAATGGTTATAATTTACAAGGTTAGATATATATTTTGAATCTAGAAGTTTTGGTCTTGTGTTGATTTTATCTAGAGAGAAGCTCTTTCCTTCAGCGTCACCTTCTTTACGACTTACTAAAACACATGGAATTGCTTAAGCTGTGGCAGTTTCTCTTGGGTCTGTCATCTTTTGAATATTGATCTTTACATTACCACATATAGTTAGTGTGTCTTCATGTCATAAATTCTTATTAGATGTAAAAATGTTTAGGCAAGACAAGTACTTCCCTACCTTGCCTCTTCAACTCCACAGTACATAAGAAAAGGAAAAATTAATTACTGGTTTCAAAAACTAGTGGCAAATTAAGTACTGCTAAGAGTACTATAGTTTTTTTTAGGCATTCAGAAAATTTAAAATATGATGATAGATGAGGACTATATACGTAAAATAATTCAACATATATAACTTTCTGCACTAATTGTCTATTTTTTTTCTAGGTTTTATCCCTATATGATATATTCCAAACACAAACACTATTCAGTTGAAAACATTGACTAGTCTGATTTGGCATGATATTGTTGTCACTAAATTCTTTTATGTTCTCTATTTATCCTTTTTTGCTACTTGAAGAGAGAATAGGTTGTATAATATAATTTTTGTATAGAAAGTAAACTTCATTTCTGAAGATGCTGATTTATTTGTTCACCTTACCATTTTGTTATTTTTAAGGTTGGCTGTAAAAGTAGACCATGTGATGTGGTCTGGTATAAAGATTTAGCAGAAGACTTATTTGAGGCATTAGAACTCATCTATTCAACAGCTCCCATTTTTCCTTATCTGGTGAAAATATCCTTTTCAAGGTACTCAGGGCTTGATGCATATGAGCTCTAACATATTAAGATTGTGCACCATCTCCTAGTTGTCAGAGTTCAGAGCTTTCCAGAGAATCAATCAGCTGAAACAGTAAATTTAGAATATGGATGTACTTGCTGCAGAAACCATTATGAAATTCTCGCAGATACTAGTGCTGAGAAGGATAATGGGGTAGTAGAAAGGTGGGAGGAAATAATTTTATTTGATGACCAGGCTGCAACCATAAAATCTTTTTTTCCACTTTGAATCTTCTGATAGTATCTGTGTGAGACTTGTGTATGTCTTTGTATATTGTTTTAGTAATAGTTGAACATGGAGTTCAGTCCCTTGACTTCTCTGTTGCAGCTAAATATTCATATTAATTGCATGTTATGGTGTTATTGGAAAAAAAATCCCAAATTCATGGAAGACCTGGAAATGTTAAATTTGAATTATCAAGAAAGGAAAGAGAAACATCTGTTGCAATTTGATGCTCCTTAAGTTTTTGAGGTTATAATTAAGCCAACCTTATTAAATAACCAAGGTTAGGGAAAAAAAATCCTGATTAACCCAACCAACATGAAAAACAATTTGTAACCATTTGGAAGCTCTAAGATCCTATATGTGAAAAACATAAATCAAACAACATTTGTTCTTCCAATAAAAAAATATAGGTCTTACTGCCAATATATGTTCCTTGTTGTGCTTCTTCCATTTAACAATATCTACCACATAGTCCCTTCCAACCCTGTGTCTCTTGAAGGATTTCCTGTCTCTGCAGCTACCATCCACAACAAAATTATGTTTAGAAGTCTCTAAATTGTTACTCATACCAGCAAATAAACAAATTATTGCAATTTCCTACTCAACCCTTCTATAAATCATTGAAAAAAGTTTCCAAGTAAAGAAGCTATTTATACTAAGAAGCATAAAAAAATTCTTAAGGACCGATAGATAAAGTTTAAATCAAATAAAGAAGAAGCAAGAGCAACAAGCATATTATGGAGATGTTTATATGTTGAGATAAATTCATAAGAAAACAACTGAACCAGAAACTGTATCAGGCATCATATGCTCTTTTCAGAGTTTGCTGCTGAAGAAGCATATAGTTTTTAGTTCCTAGTTTTGTTGTGGGTTTAGTATTGTGGTCTTGGTTTTATCTGCTTAATAATATGTAACTTACTGCCAATGTCATCGATAGATGAAGGACTAAGTAACATCTCAACGAGTAAATTAAAGGGTAACGTAACTTTCAAAGTTGCAATTTCTCTTTTTGCAGCTCCCGTGTCTATATTAACTCTTTTCTTTCCAGTTTCAACTGAGTTTTCTACGTCATGAAGGACTCTATTTTCATCTTTTCTACTCGCTAGTTGCTACTACTTTAAACAAATATTGTGCTGTTTCTAGTAACTATATTAAAATAACTTTTCCTTGTCATGTACCGATGTACGATGTTGTCTATATTAACTCTTTTCTTTTTCCACCAGAGACAATCATGTTCGAACCGAGTAGGATCACTATGGATGGCAAAGCTCTCCCTCTAAGTATTTAACGCAGCTGCATACCCAGGACTCGAATCGAGACCACTGGTTAAGCTGGAATATAACCCTACGCCAGTTGATCCATGCGCTTGGTAGTTCTAAATCTGCATTCTAACATGCTTTAAGATGTTTCATTGTGAGAACTGAGTATTTCTTTTCGAACATGTAGTTCCATTAGTTAGTAGCAAAAATAGCTGACTTTAAAGTGCATCCCCTTCATTTTAATATCTAACAGCAAGAATTGCAAGATAAGTACAGCATATGTAAAAATACTGTAATTAAAACCATTGAAGAGACGAAGAATTTAATTGTTTGTTAGCATGGGATTAGTAACAATTTTAATTGACCACTTTATAATTTTTATTAATCAATTAATTTTCATTCAGATAGAAAAAAAAAAAAAACCAAAATCAAAAGGTCTCATAAAAGGTCCCCATATTACATCTGATTCTACTAGTGTTATTGCTATAGCTAATCAAGTCATGAATATGGACACTGGAAAGGAACTTCTCTTTGTGACCATCTCAAAGCGTTCTGGGTTTGTTGCGTTATATACCAATTTTATATGTGACTACTTTATATTTTTTATTAATTAATTAAATTTCATTCGGAAAGAAAAAAAAAAAAAAGAAAAAAAGTTGAACCCTATGCACGTATGTTATGTTGCTACGAAGAGGGACAAAAGGGGAAAAAAATTAGAAATGAGTCTGCAAGTGAATTTTTAATTTTTCCGAGTGTTAAGACTCGCTGAGTCAACTCACCAAATTCCACAATTCCATAAAATGTTGGCCAACTCGTAAGTCGTAAATCAGAGAAAATTAAAAAAAAAATACACAAATACAAATTAATGATTAAATATATTTGATTATTTTATTTACAATTATACTAATTATTATTATTATTATTATTATTATTATTATTATTCTATAAAGAAAATAATATGCATGAGAATTTATAACATAAAGCAAAAAATTAAAAAAATTAAAAATCGGTATAACGCGGCCGGGCCGAGTTGAAAGTCTCACCCAGCCATTCACTCGCGACTCGCGATTCCGAAGCGATTTCCTTTCGCCGCCGAACGTCGAACGATTCCGCCTCCGGCAAGTCCTTTCGCCGCCGGTGGTTCAACTCCGATGTAGATCCTCTTCCTTTTTTAAGGTTTCTTTCTTCCTTTTTCTTCTTTATGCGATTCATCTCTTTCACCTTTGTCTTCCACTTAGGGTTTCGTGGCATAGCCGATTCTTGTGATATCAACACACGATTCTACCAAAAAATAAAAGGAAATTGTGATTTTGAGGTTTATGCAAACCCTAAGTGCTCAATTGTTCGCTATATTTCCTCAGATTAAGTTTTCTGCTTCGAAGTTATGTGAGTTTTTCAAATTAGCTTCGTGATTGTGTTTTTTTGGTTTGATTATGAAGGATGAGAATGTGGTTAAAGAGATAGCATGGAAAGAAGGACTATTGTTGTCAAATTATGCATTTGTAAATGAGTAAAAGAGTGTGGATGTGGCAGTGTAGTGTATCATAAATGGGGATATATAAGGGGAAGGTGATATATCTTTTGAGTGTTGGTAAGTGTGCCCCAATGTGCCTTTTGTGGTAAACACAGTGATACATTCTTATGGGTTTTGCCTACAACTGTTCTAAGCCAAGCTAACAAAATTCTCATACATTGTTGTTGGTTATTAAATTAGTTTTAAAAAATCGGCACAAGTTGTTGACGAACACTCGAACAGGAATTAGGAAGTGAATCAGGTGTTATGTTAGGTGCAATCATGGTGAGTTAGTTCTTTTATTTATTTAATGCACACAAGTTCAAAATAAGTCTTGTGTTCTTTTTTTTGTTGGGGAATAAAAATAGAGACAGAAGAGGCAGACTGAAGAATTTCTTAGAGCTGGAATGGCCTTTTTATTGGGTGTTTTCTAGAGCTCATAGGTGCATAAAGATTGAATTGCCTAGGTGCTGGTAAGCCCAAATGGAGGCTTCTGGATTGTTCATACAATGTTGATGCAGCGAAATATCCCTCAATGCCAGTCCCATCTTTGCATCAACAGAACATTTCAATCTGGCATTCATTAAAAGATTATTGTGTAATTGTACAATTGTTGCTAATTCTTAGTATCCTCTTGAATGCTGTACAATGTACATTTGTTTCTACAACGTGTTTTATGATTATGTAGGATGTATTGTAACTGATGAAGTTGATGGTGTTCCTGGTATCCAATATTTGACCCTTGGCTTTCGTTGAAAGACTGCCTCCATACTTTTTGAAAAGGATAGCTCATTGTTGACTTTATTCAATGCAGAAAAAGGAATTGATGTTTCTTTTGAATTAACCTTATCACCTTGGCTTTATCGTTTTTTCATCTGTGTTATTTTTCTCCTTGCTTATATGGATGCATGTTGGCATTCTGTCTTTGCTCCAATCTTCAAACATTCTCTGTTACTTGACAATCATGGATAACAATTTCTGACTGGCATGTACTAAATTAGGAAGCACCAATACTTGAAAATGGTTGCTGTATGAGTATCTGATATCTATTGCATCACATACTTTTTCTCATATATATTTAGTTCTAGTCATTATACTTGATAAGAGTCCCATGGTTCACTCTTCTCAACTCATACCTTCAACATTTTGTGTCTCGTAAGTTCTTTGTGAGAAGGCAGTTAGCATGTAGCAGAGTTCTTCTGACATGGATTGTAGACAGAAGTTCCAAATCTTCTTAGTATGAGAAGGGAGGTCATCAAGCTGCATGTCTTATTTCTTAGTCTCAGTATACCTTTCTCTTAATTCAACATTTACTCACAAAGATTTTATTAGATTTTATCTTATAGTTAATCCAAATAAATCATGTTTTGGAAAGATTAATGTTGGGAGAAATAATCACTTTTTTTTTCCTAAAGCTCTCTCAAGAATTTGCCAAAAGAGTTATATTTCCCCAAAATAAGCTGATCGAATATATACTAAGATTAGTTCAAGGGGATTTGTTAATCAATAAAACTGTAAGGAGATAAGCCATCTTCAGGTGTTGGACTTTACCCATGCCTCTATCTGTTAAATGTCATAGTAATCCCTGTTGGATGACTTCTTTGGAGATGCTTGTACCTCACATGTGCGGTTAAGAAGCAACAACAACAAAGACCACAAGAAACGAACCACCAGACAATACGTGGCAGTGATGGTGTGTTGGGGGGGGGGGGGGGGGGGGTTGGGTGGGGGAACTTATAGCCATCTTTACATATCAAGTCATTATGATTATTTATGTAAACTTTCCCTTTCTATTTTTGATGGTATGGTCTGTTTCAAAACTTCTCTCATATATAATATCTAAAAAAGTAAAAATTTCAAGTTAGATTTCCTAAATGATTTAGAACCTACATTTCTTTCCACTTTTGCCCTCCTTTTATTTGATATTTGATTTTTAATCTTTCTTGTCCATCATATTTATGCTTTTTTATTTTTTTATTTTTTATTTTCATATGATATTGCTTTAAAGCCTTGATATCAGGGCACCTTACACTATTACTTATACATCATTATTGCTGACACAGGGAAGTCTCTCAGATTACTTGACATGTAGTTTTGAAGTTTTATGTGCCATGTATTCAGCACCAATGCATATACGAGTTGAATTATAATAGCTCTGTTTTGGATGTAATGGCTCCAATACGCTCCACTGGATTTGTTGATCCTGGTTGGGATCATGGCATTGCTCAAGATGAGCGGAAAAAGAAGGTTAGATGCAATTACTGTGGGAAAATAGTTAGTGGTGGGATATACAGATTAAAGCAGCATTTAGCCCGAGTTTCTGGTGAAGTAACATACTGTGAAAAGGCTCCTGATGAAGTCTACCTGAAAATGAAGGAAAATCTTGAAGGCTGTCGTTCCCACAAGAAACAAAAGCAAGTTGACACACAAGCATATATGAATTTTCACTCTAATGATGATGAAGATGAAGAAGAGCAAGTTGGGTGTAGAAGCAAAGGGAAGCAATTGATGGATGATCGAAATGTATCTGTAAATTTGGCTCCTCTTCGCTCCTTAGGATATGTTGACCCAGGGTGGGAACATGGTATTGCTCAGGACGAGAGAAAGAAGAAAGTCAAATGCAATTACTGTGAGAAAATTGTTAGTGGAGGTATTAATCGGTTTAAACAACATTTGGCTAGAATTCCTGGAGAGGTAGCACCTTGTAAAAATGCTCCAGAAGATGTTTATCTGAAAATAAAAGAGAACATGAAATGGCATCGTACTGGGAGGAGACTTAGGCGACCTGAGGCTAAGGAATTGATGCCTTTCTATGCAAAGTCCGATAATGATGATGATGAGTATGAGCAAGTAGAAGATGCTTTGCATCATATGAACAAGGAAACTTTGATGGATGTTGATAAGAGATTCTCTAAAGATATAATGAAGACCTTCAAGGGAATGTCACCAAGTACTGGTCCTGAACCTGTATTAAGAAGATCAAGATTGGATAATGTTTACCTGAAACTACCCAAGAATCAGACTCCTCAAACTTACAAACAAGTAAAAGTTAAGACAGGGCCCACTAAGAAGTTACGCAAGGAAGTTATTTCTTCAATTTGCAAGTTCTTTTGCCATGCAGGGATTCCTATACAGGCTGCAGACTCCCTATATTTTCATAAAATGCTGGAAGTGGTTGGTCAATATGGACAAGGACTGGTATGCCAACCAAGCCAACTTATGTCTGGTCGCTTTTTGCAGGAGGAAATCAATTCTATTAAAAATTACCTTGTTGAATATAAGGCTTCCTGGGCAATCACTGGTTGCTCTATAATGGCAGATAGTTGGATAGATACACAGGGTAGGACAATTGTTAACTTTCTTGTTTCTTGTCCTCATGGTGTATACTTTGTTTCTTCAGTTGATGCCACTACTGTAGTGGAAGATACACCAAATTTATTTAAGCTTCTGGACAAAGTAGTGGAAGAAGTAGGCGAGGAAAATGTAGTGCAGGTAAAATGTTCATTCTAATGTTGTGGCATCCTCATTCATCCTAAATATCACCTTGAAGCTGTTATTAATCATTGTTTCTCCTATTCCTCCCTTTTGATGTAGGTAATCACTGAAAATACTCCCAACTATAAAGCTGCTGGAAAAATGCTTGAAGAGAAGAGAAGGAATTTATTCTGGACCCCTTGTGCCACTTATTGTATTAATCGAATGCTTGAAGATTTTATGAAAATAAGATGTGTGGAAGAGTGCATGGAAAAGGGCCAGAAAATTACAAAACTAATATACAATCAAGTATGGTTGTTAAATCTTATGAAAAGTGAATTTACCCAGGGGGAGGAGCTTCTAAAACCAGTTGCCACCCGGTTTGCCTCTAGCTTTGCTACACTACAGAGCTTGCTGGATCATCGAGTTGGTCTCAGAAGAATGTTCCTTTCCAACAAATGGATTTCATCCAGATTCTCCAGCTCCAATGAGGGGAAAGAGGTGGAAAAAATTGTTCTGAATGTCACATTTTGGAAGAAAATTCAGTATGTTAGGAAGTCAATAGATCCCATAATGCAAGTACTTCAAAAGCTTTATAGTGGTGAGAGCTTGTCAATGCCATATATATATAACGATATGTACAGGGCAAAACTTGCAATCAAATCTGTTCATGGTGACGATGCACGTAAATATGAACCATTCTGGAAGGTCATAGACAGCCATTGGAACTCTCTGTTCTGTCACCCTCTTTACTTGGCTGCATACTTCTTAAATCCATCATACCGATATCGTCAGGATTTTGTGGCGGTATGTGAGAATATTCAATATTTCCTAGTGGTTGCTTATTTTCAAATTTTATCTCCTGAAGTGAATGTTTGATATGACTATAGCATTCTGAGGTAGTACGAGGGCTCAATGAATGCATTGTCCGGCTGGAGCCAGATAATATGAGACGGATATCTGCATCAATGCAGGTAATGTGTCCTTAATAACTGCTATTTGATATCTGGTACCAATATTAGATATTTGTTTTGTCTGCTTCAAAGTGATGTCATCTCCAGATTGCTCATTATAATTCTGCACAAGACGACTTTGGAACTGAATTGGCAATTAGCACAAGAACAGGTCTAGAACCAGGTAAAGTGTTATGTTGTTGTTAAAATGTTCATATGACGATTAACTTTTTTGGAGGCACATTGCTGCTTCGGTACGAGTTAATTAATTTCCTTTCCTTTTGTTACCTCATTTAGCTGCTTGGTGGCAACAGCATGGAATAAGTTGCTTAGAGTTGCAAAGAATAGCTGTACGCATATTAAGTCAGACATGCTCGTCCTTTGCATGTGAGCATGACTGGAGTATATATGATCAGATACATTGCAAAAGACAAAATCGTCTATCTCAGAAGAAATTGAATGACATTATATACGTTCACTACAACTTGCGACTTAGAGAATGCCAATTAAGAAAAAGGTCCAGGGACTCAAAGTTGTCTTCTGTTGACAGTGTTCTGCAAGAGCATTTACTCGATGATTGGATAGTAGATGCTAATGTACAAAGCTCTGATGTTGATAAGGTAATCAGTGCTTTCTGTGCTTTTGAACTTGTATGAATCAAATATTAATTGCTGTGAATTGGATTTATTATAAATGATGGTTGAGTTGGCATTCTTAAAGTATCTTATTTTTATTCTTTAATGCACTATTTGTTGTCACCTTCCAAGTTCCAATATATTGGACTGTAATTCTTGATTAAATCACTTAATTCGAAGGGCTCAAAAGCCTAACTCAATTAGGTCTGATGGATTGCTAATTTGAATTATAAGTTGAAATTGTTGTTGTTATAAAAAAAACATGCGACTTTCATTTTCATGTTAAATATTGCATGGTTAGCTATTGTGGTGTTCGAGATGCTTCATCATCATACGGTTGTGAAACATGCTCTAAAGCAATAAGCATAGAGGATGTGGCTATACTGATGGAATATTTGTTTTGCTTTTGTTTTGTAGAATATCCTTTTTGGAGTTGAACTAGATGATGAATATGAAAATGATTCAATTGATTATGAAGATGGAGCTGCAAGGCAACTAAAGGGATCCCTTGAGCTGGTGACTATGGCTGATGTAGATCATGCTAACATTGATGCTGCCACTGATGATGAGTCTGATCTGAATTATTTTGATGATGATTTGAGCGAGTAATTAAGTTACATGGTTCTCATTTCGGAAGAGTAATTATTTGGAAGCCTGGTTGTGAGCCCGTACTTATTATTTTCCAGTGAAAAATCAAGATGGCCATCTTGGTGCGTACAATCATATTTATTTCATATTTTGGAGCGTAATCATTTTAGATCGTTCTAATCAGTTTAAGAAGTTATTGCTGTTATATAAGATCCATAGTAAGAGCTGGCACATAGTCATACCCATTGATGTTATTGTAAGAAAAATTGACATTGTACAATGTAAGAAATACAAGATTTGTGATTAGATTTAGGCTTAATTGGCATGATAGGCAGTTACATCATAAACCGATTTTCAAAGGCTACCAGACTTGGGGTTAGCTACACGGAGCATCTCTTTCTTACCCTTCGGGTAGTCACAGGGAAGCTCTCTAATAGATCACTTTAGACAAAGGATTAGACAAAAAAGGAAATGAACTACAGCAAAGGACTTCAACTTAAGAACAAGGTTAACCAGGAACCAGAGCAGAATTAACCCAGTAGCTCTGTTCTCAGTAGGAAAGTCGCGTGGGTTCAAAGTCCTAAGCTAGGAGGAAGACCGGCATCTGAGAACTCCTCTAATGCTGCTAAGGAAGGACTTGGCCGGCTAGGAATCCGCCTGACCTAACGACCTTCCTTGTGCGGTAACAAGTTGGTGGCGAAGGTAGTAATCCCCGGCACTCCTTCTCTTCTGAGAATTTGAGTTATTCGCTGCTTCCTTACTCTGATTTTGACTCTGGTTAGCCAAAGGGCAAATACGATGTCGGAGCTTTCCAATCTCTTTCTTTGTAAGTATGTTTTTAGTCCTTCAAATTGAGAGTCAATTTTTTTTAGTCTCCCAATTTAAAGTTTGTTTTTTTAGTCCTTCAAATCTGATAAATGTTTTTTTTCGTCCTTCATGCCAACAACATTAATATGCACCAAATAGGGTTTATTGAATTCGCAATTTGTGGCGGCTTTTGACCGCCAGAATTTGATTTTGTAATTTAAATTTTAAAATAAAACTTCTGACGGTTTAAAACCGCCACAAATGGTAAAAAAAAAAAACCCTAAAAAAATGGATAATTTAAAAACACTTCCAAAATGTATTATCTTCTTCCGACGCTGGCTAAGGTGGGAAGCATGGGAAAGTTATTTTACATCATTAGATATATTGACTTTTAAATTAATGGCCAGAATTTTTTCTATTTTCTTTTTTCTCCTTTTCCCTTTTCCCATTCTACCCCGTTCTTTCCCACTCTCTTTCTCGATTCCTGCTTCTTCATCATCGCCGATAGTGGCGATGCTCCCCCTTCATCTTCTTCTTCTTCCTTGTTCCTCTTATTCTCACACACATATAGAATAGAATTTCAGAGCTTGGATACACACTCCATCCATGAATGAAACATATACTCAGGCAACATCAGTTTCATTTGTTCATCATGTTCATTTTTTCATCACCGTAATATATAAAGAGATGAAATAAAAAACAGAACAAAAAAGTGCTTGAGATCAATAAAATATAGAAGGATACAGAGGCCAGTAAAAAAAACACGATAATAAATGGATCAACTTTCTCCTTCATCGCTGTCGCGCTCCGCCGTCCGTAGTCGGGATCTAGCAGTGGCACTACCCTTTGTTTTCTTTTCTTTCCTTCTTCTTATCTCCTTCCTTTCGAACTTTGCTCCTCTCTAACCAGAGACCGCCGCAGCTACAACAACACCTCTGTAAACATTCCCTCTCTCTCCACCACAGTTACAAGCATCGACGTTCCCTTTCCCTTCTTGTTCTCCTTTTTTTTTGTATTTTCCAATTTTTTCTTTTCGTATCCTACCTCTCCCCTTTTCCCTTTCCAATTTTTTTTGTATTTTCCAATTTTGTCTTTTCGTCTCCTACATCTTCCCCTTTCGCATCCTCCGTCGCTACCATCACAGCCACACCCGCTACGGAGCCCTTCCTCTCGCAGTTCTCGGCCACCCTCGGCCTCAGCACCACCAACCTCGTGAGCGACCTCACCGACGCCACACAAATACCCATTATACCTTTCCACGTCATTGCCATCACCGGCTAGGTCTCCCGAAGAATCATTAGCACCGACGCCTTCCAAGAAACCCCATTGTCGAAGTCACCAGATCCATCACCAAACACAACTAAAACTGAACTTATTTGTCTCACTTATTATTATTTGAGATTGTATTTTCCGAATGTTGATGCGTATACCATGGATTTGTTCATGTGGGTCATGCTATTTTCCTTTGATTGATGAGATAAGTCACCTTTTAGTTCCATTCAAAATTGGGTTTTCTTTTTATTGCACGAAAGAAGAATCTTTTGAGGTGGGTCAACGATTTTTAATGAGCCATGGGGGAGCATGTAGCAACGGTGCACACCGCCATTAACACTTTGTACGCATTGGGGAGGGGTTTTGATGTGAACTTTGATTTTCGTTCTTTGGCAATGGAGAAAGAAGAATATCTAATTCTTGCTTTTTTTTATTTTTTATTCTTTTTTCGCACTTTGTGGCGGTTTTTAACCCCTAAAAACTGCAAATTTAATATTTCCTATTTGGCATACACTAATAACATATGTAGTGAGGGACTAAAAAAAAGCATTTTACAAGTTTGGAGGATTTAAAAAAACAACTTTTAATTTGAAGGACTAAAACAAAAATATCCCTATATTTGAGGGGCTAAAAACATATTTAAGCCTTAGATTTTTAAAGAGTTGTGATTAGATTTACCTTTGCCATTGGAAAAAAAAAAGCTGGTATCTCAAATGAATATCCCATGCTAAATTTTTTCCTCCAGTTCCTTAAAAAATTCAATTTGGTGTTACTTTTACGATTTCATCTTCTATATTCATGAATTTTTCTTGTAGGTTTGGCAGCTTCTATATAATTTTAACAGACGTTAGTGCGAGCTTCAACCTAGCTTTCGTCTGACAAAGGTCCTTTTCCATAGTGATTTAATGATGGCGATGGAAGAGGTGGTTGTTGGAATCAAAGACATGGAAAATGTCAAGCTCCTAAAAAATCTCATAGTTTTGATGATAACAAAGGTTATTAAATTTTGATAATCTAATAAAGTTATTTGAGCTATGCAGATCGATCTTGCATCCAATGAGCAAAAAGGTTTAAACATTTTAACTTACACATGTTGAAAACAATGTTTTATATATAACATCCAAATGTGCTATTAAAAAATTGCGTCCAAGGTTTAAGAAAGGAGTAGCGTCCAACGTGCTAGTAACAAGTATCGTCCAAAGCCTTTTAGAAACCTTGCACCCAACGCACTTTATATGTAACTAAACATCTCATAAGTTTTCTATTGTCTAACTCGAACAATGTGCTCAAGCTCTTTATTCAAAGTTTTCATGTCGTTAAGGTTTTATGCTCTAACGATCTATCCTCATATAAACCTTCACTAATATACTTCTTTTTGCTTTAAAATGCTCTAACATTTAAATATCTTAGCATTTAATGAAAAATAGAATATTCTGAGTATAAGTACAACCTTCGATCAAAAGCAAGTCAACATGTCAAGGCATAGTACAGAGAGAGAAAAGCAAAAGAAGGATTGTTTAGAAAAAGCAACTTTTTGTGTTAGAAGTTTGCAACGCCTTTTTGGTAAAGAAAGGGCAATCATCTTCGCTCTCCTCACTTAGAAGTAGATATGTATAAAGGAAAAATATGAAAGAGCTTCTCATGCATTAAATGAAAACTCAAAACAAGATTATTTCCTACAAAGCTCTCTCACAACGACTAGCTTATGGAGAGCTTATAAAAGCAAGATTTGAAGAGAAGCAAACTAGTTACGTTGAACGAATTTTCAACCCTCTCTTTGCTCTAAAAAAAACCCTTTAAGTTTCACTGGACGAACAAAACAAGCCTCAAACAGTTTTCATCATTTGCATTGGAAAGTTATTTTGTATCTGTGCTAAACTTCTATATCCTCATCTGTGAGTTGTTTCTTTGTAACCTTTAAACATATTTGCCTGGATAGGCTTTGAGTTAAAGAATACTCGGGTTTGCAGTCTTGGGTATCAGGTTGTAGTTTGTTGTAGCCAGAAGTGGCATAGAAAATACTTGTTGTAACCAGTGTGTGGTTAGTGGAACACCACCAGGTTGAAGGGACTGAACGTAGCTCAGCTTGAGTGAATCAGTACAAAAGATTGTGTGCTTCTTTCTGTCCCTTATCCTCACGAGTTTTATTGGACGATAGTTTTTAAATTGCTTAAAATGTGATTTGCGGAAAAGTTTTTACAAACGTTCATACACACAATTCAACTCCCCTTCTTGTGTGTTTCTTGTTATTTTAGTGGCATGCAGTGGTTTGAATCAAGTGGGTTCCTTTCTTTAGTCTTTTGCATGTTTGGGTTATGTAGGGAGGGATGGGTGTGGTGGTTCAATGGCGATGATGTGAGAGGTGGGGTATGGTGGTTCAGTGGCAACGATGGTGAGAGGGAGGTGAGAGGGTCGGTGAGGTACGGGGGAGGTGGAGACAAATCGGAAAAGATAGAGAAAAAAAAAAGAAGAAGAAGAAGAAATATGAGCCATTGGTTTAAAAACCATTTTATTTAATGGACACAATAAATAGTTTCCCATGGTAAGAGACATCTTTAGCTCTCCCACCCAAGCCTCACTCGTTCATTGCAAGGAAGTCATTATCATAACTAGAAAAGACATAGGAGTCTAAACATGAAAAATTGTTTAAAAGTTACTTTTAATAATTGTTTAAATTTTAATATTATATATATATATATATATATGAATAAAAATTAATAAAATAATTATGAAAAGTAATTCACTTAAAAATAAATATGTACACATCCTTTGCATGAACACATATTACAAAAGAATAAAAATTAAATCCATATGCTTATGTATTGTATTTCTAAAATTCAAAAGAAAAGAATTGTCTATTTTATAACTGTTTAAATTCCATAAAACATAAAGTCAAAATAAAAAAGGAGTTTAATGGTGATGCACTGACAATGTATAGTTTTACACTATACATGGTGGGTTGTGATTGAATGACAGTATAAACCTATTTTACACTTTCAGTGCATAGTCTTTTTTCTCATAAAAAAGTTACTTATGAAATGCTCCATTAATATTGTTTTTTAGGATATTTTAATTTGTTATGTCTAAAGTCTATATAACACTCGCCTGATATGTGAAAGTTTGGTAACTTCACCTTTGTTAAAACAAACATTTCCTGTATACATAGAATTAATTAGTATACATTGTCTATAAAAAAAAATTACACTAATACCTACTGATACTTTGACATAATATTAATCATTATCCTTATTTTAATTATAAAGAAAGTACATATTAATAATTAATAATGTATTTTTTTATCTATAGGAATTAAACATAGGTACCAAAAGTTTACAATAACTCACGCATCCTGCTTAAACAACTAAATTAGATTCTCTTGGTAATTAATAATGTATTAAAATATTAGAGTTGTCAGTATAAAACTTTCTTTATACTAAGTACTACCTCCGTCCCTAAATATAAAACTTTTTTCTAAAAAATATTGTCTATTTTTATAAGACTCTTTTCAAGTTGTCTCTTGAAGTAATTATTTTTTGACCAAAATACTCTTAATCACTTTACAATGAATGCTATAAATTAATAAGATAACTCTCTTATGAGGATTGGAAAAGATGAGTAGCACTTATTAATTAATTAGGTAGAAAGTAATTAAGTAGAAAGAAAGAATAATGACTCTCAATAATTACAAGGGTAATTTTGAAAAAATAATACAAGTTGTTAACAAATTTAATGCTATTAACTAAATTAATCAACTTTCTTAAAGGGTGTGAATTAGTTAAAAAAGCCTTATATTTAGGGACGGAGGCAGTACTTTTCATGTCTACCAATTAAATTTCAATATAGTTGTACTAAATACCTATTTTGATTGTCCCAATCCTATGTAGTTGTTAGATGTGAATTTCTTTAGTAATTTGTAAGTCTGTCTACATTTCTCACTAAGTTGAGGATTAGCACTCTACCACGACTCAATGATGTTCACATGATAGTTAAAGAGCTTATGGTAGAAGGAGGATGCTGTGCAGTAAATTTTTGATATGTTTAATCATACTGATGCTGTGCGCGCAGGTCCCTCTTTATAGTTCTATTGAGGAGGATTCTCGCATTTGGTATGGGGAAAGGAATGAATGGCCATTACTCGGTCAAACTATAAGATACACATGAATAAAGTGGTGGATATGTCTTCTTTAACAGCAGTGTAGGGGTGTTCATGGCCGGGTTAAGTCGGGTTTGGCCAAATTCATGATCCTATTCAATCAAATTTAAACGGGTTGGGTTGGGTTGGGTTGAGTTGGTCGGTTTTTTGAAATTTTTTGTAATACTCAACCCAAATCAACTCATTCAAAAACGGGTTGGGTCAACGGGTTAGAGCATTTAAATTTGTTTATTATTTTTTAAAATTTAATATTTTTTATAAGCTAAAATTTTATTAAAATGCACCTAAATTTAACAGAAAACCAGTAGAATAGGGGTATACATTCTCTACCCAAATTTATAAGCTAATAAAAAAAGAATAAAACAAAAGCAAATGCGTAAAACCCCATGAACGTTGTAAGTGTAATGTGTTGCCCTCACTAACAACTGTTATGACTAATAGTCTAATAATAATAATATTTGCTTTTTTTAATTTAATAATAATAATAATTTAATATTAAAAACGGGTTCATGGGTCGGTTCAACATGTTCAGAAATTAAAACCCGTGACCCAACCCAAAAGTCAACGGGTTTGAATGGGTTGGTTCGGATTCGATCCAAACACACTAAATACCTAACCCAAACTGTTTGGGTCAGTTTGGGTCAATTCGGGTTTGCAGGTGATCCATACCCATGAACACCCCTACGACAGAAGGTGAATGGGATTTAATTTGGAATGTTGGCAAGAAGCGTCTATATGATCATTTATAAATCCACTTCTAATTGGTAACAAAGATATATAGTTTTATTGAAGTTTGTTTCAAGGTGTTAAGAATTCTGGAACCAGCACTAAGAGCTCTCTTTGGAATGGTTATTTGGAGTCTTTTGGAGGAACCGTGATTCCAAGCTTTGGGAGGATCGTAGTATGAATGCCAAGCAAATCACTGTCTTGGCAGAACATTATCTTACAGATTGGTAAATGCATGGCAAGGAGTTTCGATAGAGGTAATACTGTTAATTTGTATTCATCTAGGAGGAAGAGTTGGAGTGTTCCCAATGAAGGTTATCTAAAAATTAATATTGATGCTGCATTCAATCATCAACTTTCACATACTAGTTGGGGTGCATGCATTAGAGATGATCAAGGGGACTTTGTCACTGCTCGAACTAATTGGTCAAGCCCTTCATTGAAGGTCTCTGAGGGAGAGACTCAAGGTTCTTCTTCAGGCTTTGCATTGGGTGATCTCTCTGGAAAACAAGCATATAATTTGAGTTGAATAGCAAAGAGGTGGTGGACACATCCTTTCTGAACTTGGAGCCATTATTCAAGACTGCAGACACCTCTGCAGACACATCCTTTCGTTACATCCAAACTTTAGAGTGAAGTTTGTAAGGAGAGTTGTTGCTCATGCTCTTGCTAGAGTAGCTACATCAAATGCTAGTACTATGTTTGATTAGTATGTTCCACAGTGTATCTCATACTTGATTTTGAATGAAAGGTTATAAGCTTTGTTGAGTAAAACAAAAAAAAAGTAGGAAGACATTCATAGATATTAGTGTTAGTGAGAAAATAGGGAAAGTCTTTAGAGAAATGAAATTATTTTCATTATTGATAGCAAAAGGAAGATTAAGAGTGTGTTTAGTAAGTCACCCCATTAGCTTATAAGCTTGTTTGGTACACGAGTTTATTTTAGTAGTATTTAGCTTATTTTGTAACATACTTGAAGTAGTTTATGAAAATAAATTAACTTATAAGCTACTAGCTTTTTTTGTTTTTTCATTGTTATCCTCACTAATTTATTTGAAATCTTTTTTTACTTCAAAAAACTAAATGTCTTTTTATGTCATTTTATATTTATCTTATCAGCTAACTTATTAGTTAATTTTACCAAATACTTTTAATTTAATCCACTAGCTTATAAGCTTTCGACTTTTCAAGTCTTAACTTATAGCTTATAAGGTTCAACTAGCTAGCTTACAAGCTTTCAGCTAACTTATTAACTAGTTTTACCGAACACACCTAGAAGAACATTTGTAATTCTCTTGGTTTATATATAATTAATGATATAGATACATCAATGAATACACATGAGGATGGAAGATTATAGATATATGATCACTTCATTCTTCACCAAATAAAACTTCATAATTAATGATAATTCATATAATGATAAAAATATTCATTTAGAAAAAATTGATTATCGTTTTAATTTTTGAACATTTTATTTTAAGCAAATATAATTAAGGTTGGACAATATTTAGTTATATTATTGTAATTTTGAAGTCTCTATGATTGGTAGTGCTCTTGGTGCCAACCTAGTTGAAATCATTTGTGCTATTGTGATGCTTGCATGTTGTGCCTTTATATATATATATATATATATATATATATATATATATATATATATATATATATATATATAAAGTATACAATTCATATGCATATCAAGTACAGTACTCCCTCTGTTCTCTTTTATAAGCAACAAAAAACTCACTTTTCTTGTTTTCAAATATAAACAAATTTCAACTACTTTTGTCTTATTTAATGAGACTATCTTCAAAATACCCTTGATTTATACTTGATATCAAGTTCCAATGAAGGGTAATTTAGAAAAAACAAGTTTGTTTTTTAATTGAAAATGACACAATTTAATGAAGTTAACTAATTTCCTTAATAAGTGTGAAATCAGTTTTTTGTTGCTTATAAAAGAGAACAGAGGGAGTACAAATTGGACTCACTTATTAACATGAGAATAACCTTTTACGCTTCAATGCACTATTTCTTGTGACATGTCTAATTTATTTTTGGAAAAATCAATTTAATTTTCCAATGCATTTTAAATTGATAGAATTCAATGTTTGACTCTTTAGAAGTTTACATTCATGTTTGAAAGAAAGGATATTGAGAATTTCAAAGATATTCCAATTGTGAAAAGCAAAAAATGGAAATGTTGAAAGAAGCTACACGAAGACGCAAAGTGGAACTCTGGTTGTTACAAAATCGCCACTGAATCTGCAGACGCAAAGACACTTACAGTCGATTTACCATAATCGCCAGAATAACTGCCACTAACTTCCTTCACAGCGATCAAAAGTAACATTAAGTTAAGGTCTGAGATGCACTGTGTAATGGCACTAGCTACGGTGAAGTAGTCAAAAACTGATGCACCGGTGAGACACCACTTATGACTTACTACAGGAGGTAATAGCCGGTTGCATGAAAAATATAAAATTTGCAAATGAGGGCCTCCTATGTTCATCCTATATTGTTCATTTGTCTTCCTTCCGAACACATTAGTTGGGAATCCTTCCTATCACATTCAACACAAACTACACTGGTTTCAATTACCAAATCTGATTTCAAAGCACAAGTTTGATTTGCAAGAAAAATAAGTTCAATTTGAATATAACTTTCCAAGAAATTTCAATTCATTATCAGCCATTCTAACAAACAGTTTATGGGCATTTTTAATTTGGTCATATTTAACATATGTATGAACCAAAGAAGCCATCACAATGGAATCAAAAGACATTGATTTATGCTTTTCTACACATAACCTTTCACATGGCTTCCAAATTGAATACAAAATTTTGTCCCCAGAACTTTACCATACAAATCAAGAACGTGAAGAAATACAATGCTATAAGGTCATATCTTGTATAAACACCAATCGATGAACAAGGGGAACTTTTCCACCCGATTACAAATTCCTATCATCTCCATTTCAATTAAAATACAACATCTATAATCAACTTAAACTAGCAGAAAAAGAAATTTCCAGTGCAACAAAAAAGAAATTTTAGCCAATAGCAACCCCCAAACCACGTACGTATACATAGCAATAGCATCAGGGAACATATACAAGTAATTCATCCATCATAAAGGTTTCCAAAACACCCAAATCTGACAAATCAATACTTGGATCTATGAATTTCCACCACCTCTCTGTCGCAAAATCTCATATCTATGAATTTTCTTACTGCTTCCTCTGCGTTTGTTGTGGCACAATGCCTTTGAAGAGCAGATATTCAAAACTCATATTTACAAAACCCATATCTTCAGAACCCAGATTTGAAGGGGAAAAAAACCCATATCTGAAGAAAACAAAACCCAGATTTAAAGAAGAAAAACCCAGATCTGAGAAACAGTTCGGGTTATGGTGCTTTCGTTTGGGTTCAAGAAGGCCTTGGGAGAAACTCTTTGTAGTTGAGAGCTATGGCTTTGTCGATTTCGCCAAAGAGGTCATCCTCGGAGGAGTCGAAAGGGAGCGTCTTTGACGTCGGCGAGGTACGTGGATGGGTTCTTGTACGTCCTCATTGACTTCTCGTGGGTCATCGTCTGGCTTGGGTAGAACCTCCCAACTTCTGAATGTTAATTTTACATGGGACTAAAATGCAAATTCTTGAAAATACACAAACCGGTAGCAGGTAAAGGATCCCAGTCGTTCATTATTTTATTAATATATCTAACGGTAAATTTTAATGAGTCACCGATGCATCAGTTTTTAACTACTTCACCGTAGTCAGCGTCCTATGTAATACCTTAGCGCATGTAATTCATTTTTGGCTTAAATATGTTTTTAGTCCCTCAAATGTGGGTCATTATTTTTTTAGTCCTTTAAATTTGAAATTGCTTTTTTTAGTCCCTAGAATTTGCAAAATATCCTTTTAAGTCCCTCTGCACAGTATGAGCCAAACGGAGAATAAAAAATTCACAATTTGTGACGACTTTTGATCGGCAGAATTTGATTTTCTATTTTAAATTTTAAAGTGCGATTTATGACAGTTTAAAATCGACAGAATCAAGTCAATAAAAGAAATTAAAGCGGTTTTTAAAGCAGTTAATGAGTTTTTAATTTTTTTATTGACTTGATTTTGCGAATCTGGCGGTCAAAAATTGTCACAAATTACGAATCTCTTATTTTCCGATTGGCTCACACTGTGTGCAGAGGGACTAAAAAGAGCATTTTGCAAATTCCAATGACTAAAAAGAGCAATTTCAAATTTAGATAACTAAAAAAATAATGACCTACATTTGAGAAACTAAAAATATATTTAAGCCTTTATTTTTATATATTCGGATGGCTTAGTGACAGTTTTAACTGCCACAAAGTACATGATTTTTTTATTATTTTAAAAATAGTGGTGATTATAAACTGCCAACATGTAATTTATTTTTATATATTAGGATGGCTTAGTGGCAATTTTAACCGCTGCAAAAGTACATGATTTTTTTTATTATTTTAAACATAGCGGCGGTTATAAGCGCCACTATAATTTTCACATTTTTTTACATTTTAGGGAATTCCTAAATCCAATGTACCAAGAATTACAGGAAGAAACATATCACTGATTCCTAAGTAATTTAAACTAATTAAAATATCACTAAAATATTATATTAACTCTCTTGTGATTATGTTAACTTTAAATTAATTTTATATATATTAATTGGCCAATAAAGTTGCGTCCTGTAATTTTTTAAAATGTATTATATTCCTGTGTGCATGTAGTATCATATCCATATCTTGAAATTGTACCCAAAAAAACTAACTAGCCACATACTAAACATAGCAATACTATCAATATGAAATGATCAATTTCATTTTAGTTGATTCAATCTTATAAGATTGATATTTTTTGGGAAATAAAAATTGAGTAATTTTTCATTTTTCCAAATACTATTGCAATGAAGTTTCTTGGACCTGTTGGGATGATTTATAATGTGCATAGGTTTTATTGCTACACTAATTTTTCAATTTTGCTTATTCTATTTGTTGAGTGTAGTAAACAAGTTTGGTATCAGCATAGTGTACTTGGGCTTCTCAATTGTCTGTATTCTCACTGTCTTGTACATAGCTCGTAACGTTGTGGAAACAAAAGGTCGATCGTTGGAAGAAATAGAACGAGCACTTAGTCCTCCAACATAAAATACTTCACAAATGCTTGTGATCTTAATTCTAATGTTGCTCTTACAATTTTTGTTCCTTAAGACACTTGATACTCTATTTATTTTTTTACTCTAGATGGGGTTGTTATTTTTATCTTATACATCCAACTTATTGATTTTGTTACTTATTAAACTACTCAATTGCTTCTTTTAATTTTTGTAAATCTTTGAATAGGCTCTTCTAATGTTATTTCAATAAAGTCTTTATACTTCTAAATTTTTTTAATAAGTCCATATATAGTTTAACCAAGATTTTAGTAAGACCCTTATTTTAGAATTAAGTTTCTAAAACTTGTAACTAGAAAAATAACTTGTAGATGACTATAAATATTCATTACTGAAGTTCAAATGAATGTAAATGAAAAAGGATTTATTTAATATTTTAAGAATTATTGGGACTTTGTTAAAAATACTAAACTACAATTATATTAAAAAAAAAAAGGAAATAATAGAGAATTTAATATTTTAACCTATAAGTGTATTCTTGCACTATTTGTATACTTGTCTAGATGACTAGATGGAATCAATATAAGCTTAAATGACCATAGCATGGAACTCAATAGTTTAAAGAGGTAAGCACACAAATATTTATTTTATAGTATAATAAATTAGTAAAAGTATTGATGATACAATAAATACTTTCAAATAGTAATTCAAGTGTGTGTTCAAACTCAATACTTAAAAAAAATCTAGTTTCACACTTTCAATGTGAAACACCCCACTCCATTTTACAAGCCAACCACTCTGTTTATCCACAACACGTACCCTACTAGCTAGCTGTACAATAACACTTACACATACTGACATACACACGCAGTAATCCACCACAAGAAACATTTCCACCAATAGTGAACAATAAATAAAAGTCATACCATCCAAGAATTTACATGAATATTATTACTAAGGTTTGTTTTCAGAAGAAGCTTTCAAAAATAAGATACAACTATTCATCCTTGGCTTAACTTATCTCGACCTAATCAATCTAAAGAATATGAAGCCTCAATCGATGGAAATAACCAAAAAAATTGCTCCAAACAAGTAATGTGCCTCAATTACTTCTAGACCCTGGCAAGAATTAAAATAAATTTATTATATAGTAGGGCTGAGCAAGAATCCGAAACCCGCCCGGGAACCGCTTAAACCGATCCGAAAATATGCTATTCGGGCGGGTGAAATCGGGTTTCAGGTTAAAAAAAAGTAAAAAAATCAATTATAAATGGGTAATATCGGGCGGGTGCAGATCGAAAAAAATAAACCCGTAAGAATCCACACCCGACCGAATAAATATGTGTGTAAAAGAAAATAAGTTTAACCGTTGATTTCTTATCACAAAGCTGGTACACGTTCAATGGTAGACTGTATTGAGGGACCCATTCTGACTATTCAGCACATTGAGCCTTGTGCTTTTGCCTCGCCTGTTGTGCCATTTCCTCTCAAGTCTCACCATCACTTCAACTTCATTTTATCACCTTAATTCAAAATTCTAAAGCTCCTTCCTTTTTTTTCTCTTTGAACTCTCATTTTCTCTTTGCACAAGACATTTATATCTTACTTAGCTGTGCAAAAGTGGGTCTTGAAGGGAAGCCACACATTTCTATCTCTCCACCGTGCAAGTGTGCATCTATGCAATGAAGGCATTGGAAAGGAATTTGCTACGAATCTCTTTCTTTCTTTGTGACAATTCTTTTTGTTTTTATAAGAACATTCTCATCCCTTTTCGTGATCAATCGTATAGCCAAGCCATGAATGATCCAACATCGTACAATCACCAACCACCACGGGGCTTTTGACCACCATTGACAACCACGGTACCTCCTCTCGAGGTTCCCTTCTCTTGCGTGTGACCCTTTCTTCCCAAACCGACAGAACCCATCCGCATAACCCGTCAATCGCATTATCCGAACCCAACAAAATCGAACCTCCAAATGGTCAGCCACAGTCCTGTGTTTATCGTCATCGATTTTCAACGATTCAAGCAATTTAGGCCCGAACCCGCTCCTACCCTCCCGTTGCTCACCCCTATTATATAGCTACAAGCAAATCAATAGATACATTCACAAGAAAGGACTTTTTCATCCAAATGCATTGATTGTTGAAGGAAACAAACCTTATTGAAAAGGGTAACAGAGTCAATAGTTATTTTTCTCCCCAAACTCCATAGAAGATAATTCAGCAGGCTATTCTCTATTAATCACCAAAATGACAAATAATTTAGGTCTTAAAATCAGCTTTGACATGTTCAAGGAAAGCAATGGAGATCTACTTGCAAATTGTTTCAACAAATATGGACATCTTTGAAGGGATTGAGTGCAAATAAAATTTACTCTACAATCCACAATCGAGTCACACAAAAGGTGTTGAGTTTCTCATGGAACTTTGCTCTTGAATAGGGTGAAATTCCAGCTTAAAAATAAACACAATCATAGAGGATAACATTCTCATATATACAAAGTGCACCTAATTACAAAATTTGTACCAGGGGTTTAGGTACCCCACCCCCCAATTCCAGGAACTCGCGTAGTGATACCAACGGGATTTGAAAGAACAACCTACAAGGGATCCACACAACTATGGTGAGGAAGAGTAGCAAGTATCGATCACCTAAGCATTGGAAAAAAATGATAAAAGTGGGAAGTGTTACATACCTTGTACACTTGCTCATAGAAATGGGGGTGAACGAAGGTTTGGGTGAAAAGGACAAAGGACTTAGGTCAACCCATGTGAAATTTGGGATGCAAGAAGAAACACATGCAAAATTTGAAATACAAAGATTTATGTTAAGATGTCTCACTCTTAGTAACACAACGCTTATTTCAATAAGTTTGAGGGTTGGCATCCATAATGAGAGAAAATGAGGGTATGAGCGAGAATGTGGGAGACAAAGAAGAGGGAAAGTGAGAAAGTGAAGTGGCGAGACAAATTTGAAACCAATAGTGTTAACAAAGAAATTAATGAAGCGATGAATGTTGGCAGAGAGAATGAAGAAGTGAATGAAGCAGTGATTCTTTTGTCATATTATAAATCTTTGTTGAAATCTCTATACTACTTTATAAAAGAATATTAATTTAATTAAAAAACAAATGTTTTTAATGTACTAAATAAATTTAATGCATTTATGAATAAAAAATACTTAATATATTTAATATTTTTTAGTGATAATATATTTAATATTTATCATATAAAGATAGAAGAAAAATTAAAAGGTAGAATTTAGTGTTTTGGATGTATTTAAAGCATTTAATATTTATCATATAATTAGAAAAATGAGTGGAGTTGAAAGAATGATGAAAGTAGAAGGGTGACCTCATCAATGTACTCATCAAATTGAGGGTGAATGAAGGTTTGGTCGAAAAGACATAAGGGTCGACCCATGTAGAATTTGGGGTCGAGAGAAAAGGAATGTAACACCCCAAGTGCCGAGTACTAGAAGAATACTTTAAGGAGAACCCTTATCAGGACCTTGTTATCATAATAAGTAACTTTCGTGGTCACATTAAACAATACTTATTTCTCACATATTAAATAGACAATAAACTCATGGAAACAACCTAATTATGCAATTGCATAATGGGTATTGAATCAATAATTCTCCCACAATTCCATAAAAAGTCATTCTAGTACAACTAGTACGAAAGCAAACATGTGTTGGTAAGTCTTAAAGATGTTAAACACTCTTATCATTTGGCAAAGAACTAACTAATCCACGTAACTAGACAAGAGAAACTTTCCTTGCAAACAACCCTTCCAACATTGACCAATGGCCTAGAATCAAATATCATTACTAAAGTCTCAATATAGGCCTCTAGCAATATTAAGTGATAGACCTACAAATGATGTTTTTTCTAGGCCTAGAAACAAATATTGTAGTTTTAGTCCCATTGACCAATATCTTATGGTAAGATGTCTAGTAAGTCATATAAATATTATAATATAGGCCTTTGGTCAATAAGACTACAGTCACGATATTTGAGTGTTATATGTGCTTCTGTTTGTTAAAATTCCTAAAGTCCAAGAATGATACTGAAGTCACGATGTTTAATTCTAGGCCACTGGTCAACGTTGGAGGGGGTGCTTGCTTGGAAAACTATGTTTTCTAATTATATAGATTAGTTAGTTCTTCACCAAATGATAAGAGATCTTCAACATTTTCAATATTTGCCAAGACATTTTCTATTTCGCACTATCTATAGTGGCATGACCTTTTATGGCATTGTAGAAGCACTAGTGATTCAATGCCCATCATGCAATTGTATAATTAGGTTGTTTCCATGAGTTTAATATTTATTTAATATGTGAGAAATATGCATTGTTTCATGCCACCCGTAAAGTTATTAGAAATACCTTTTTTAGTATACATCTAACACACTATGTATTATGATATCTACATAAACATCTCACATTAAAATTTATTAGAAATTACAAAATCATAAGTGAACTTCATTAAATAAGAATGACCCACTAAGTTTTGTAACTTTTAATAAATTTCAACCAATAACAAAAAAAATGTGTTCAAAAGAGTATATATTAAAGAACATATTGTCAATATCTAAGAAGAAGAACAACAATAATAATAAAAATAATAATGATGATGATGATGATGATTTCCAAATACAATTACAACTAAACCATGGTTCACAGCTTGATATTTTTAGTATTCCAAACACAATGAGTTATAAATTAAAAGCCAACACCAAGTAGTATGGGAGCAATGCATATATGAATTAAAAACTTACATTATGGCAGCTGAAGGAACTACTTAAACAACAACGCAAAGGTAGGCTCTACACTTGAACTACACGACAATTTTTTAAGGCTTTCTAAGCTAACATAACAAGGGATTTTTCCTGCCATCACTGAGACTCATAAACCTGTAAAGTCAAGATAAATAGCCTTAACATAGTCAATGAAAAATTATGAAACACATTGAATTTTTGTTATTTACCGACCATCTACATTCCTTATGTACAAAGGAATGAGGAATTGTAATATATACACACATCAACATATGGAAATGGTTTCAACATGTTTAGTTATATTTATGCAAATGAATTGAGTACTAAATTTGCTACAAGCAACTCTAGATTACTCATACTAATTGTTGTGTGTGTATCACAATTTCACTAAAAAAATATATCACATTATGTCATATTACTTTACTAAAATAAAATTTCACAATATTTTCCACACAACCAAGATTTGATTCAAATTATTTAACTAGATTACTCACATTAGTCCAGTCATGTGCGCCAACAACTAGTCACAATACTAATTTACAAAGATTATACATGTTTCGACTTTCCATCTTCGCCTCCATCAATGGTAGATATGACATGGCCTATGAAGGATTCGTTGTCATTGATGACAAGTAGACATCTCCTGTTAAAATTGCCACATATAGACAATGTATAAGGAATGTAAGTTTTTCACATAATATTTCAAAATGGTTTCATTTCAAAAGGTAAACAAAATACATTTAACCATTTGGGAGACATATCAAATACACTGGGTAAAGACAATGATGATCAACAAGATACACAATTAAAGCATCACCTTTCAAAAGCATATCTAATAACTCAAAAGTTAAGATTTATAAGAGATAAAACATGGGAAAAAAAATGAGGTACACAACTTATAAAAAGGTGATATTACCAAAATCCTACAGTGAAAATAAGCTACTAAAAAACATAAAAGGCAGGGAACCAAGAACTATAACAGCCCCATGTTGAGAGGACAAAATTCATCTTGAATATCCTACACCCTAAATAAAATACATATATATTTAAATATCCTATATTGATCTCAAAGTCATACAAAGAGATAAATCATTTTTTAGTTAACACGAGTAGAAGATCTTTATTTATTTGTTTGAAACCATTGCATAAACATGAGAATTACTCTTAAATTTTAGCCTATAAGATGAGATATAATTGTTTCAACAAATATGGACATCTTTGAAGGGATTGAGTGCAAATAAAATTTGCTCTACAATCCACAATTGAGTCACAAAAAAGGTGTTGAGTTTCTCATGGAACTTTGCTCTTGAATAGGGTGAAATTCCAGCGCAAAAATAAACACAATCATAGAGGAAGATAACACTCTCATCTATACAAAAGTACACCTAATTACAAAATTCATACTGGGGGTTTAGGTCCCCCGAATTCCAGGAACTCACGCAGTGATACCAATGGGATTTAAAAGAACCGCCTACAAGAGATCCACACAACAACTTTGGTGAGGCTGAGTAGCAAATAGCGATCACCTAAGCATTGGAAAAAAAAAGATAAAAGTCAGAAGTGTTACGTACCTTGTAGACTTGCTCATAGAAATGGGGGATGAACGAAGGTTTGGGTGAAAAGGACAAAGGACTTAGGTCGACCCATGTGAAATTTGGGATGCGAGAAGAAGAACATGCAAAATTTGAAATACTAAATTTTTTTTTAAGATGTCTCACTCTTAGTAACACAACGCTTATTTCGATAAGTTTGAGGGTTGACATCTGCAATGAGAGAAAATGAGGGTATAAAGGAGAATATGGGAGATGGAGAAAAGGAAAAGGACACAGGACTTAGGTCGGTCCATTTGGAATTTGGGGTAGGGAGAAAAGGAACATGCAAATTTTGAAATTCTAGGATCTATGAAAAGATGCCTCACTCTTAGTTTTGCAACCCTTATTTTAATAAGTTTGAGGTTGGTATCACAAATGGAGGGAAAGGATGGGTTTTATAGAAAATGTGTGAGATGGAGAAGGGGAAAGTGAAAAAGTGAAGTGGTGCAATAGATCTAAAACCAACAAAGTTAGCAAAGAAATTAATGAAATGATCATTATTGGTAAAGAGAACGAAATAGTGAATGAAACAGTGATTTTTTCGCCATCTTATAATTCTTTATCGAAATCTCCGTTACTACTTTATAATAAAAAAACAATTTAATTAAAAAATAAATGCATTTAATGCAATAAAAATATTTATTGCATTTATTAAGAAAAAATATTTAATGCATTTAATATTTGTTGAGTTTAATGGTCATGCATTAACAGTGTAAAGTAGTTTTATATGTCATCCAATCACAAATCACCGTTGATATGACTTTTAAAGGAATTATCATAAAAGTCAACAAACTTACCTTACATGGTGGGTTATGATTGGATGATGGTGTAAAATTATTTTACATTGTCAGTGCATAGCCTATTTTCTCATATTTATTATATAAAGAAAGAAGAAAAATTAATAGAAGAATTTAATGTTTTGAAAATATTTAAATTATTTAATATTTATCATATAAAGAAAGTAGAAAAACAAAGAGAGAGAGAAAATGAGTCGAGTTGAAATAATGATGAAAGTGAAAGGTTTACCTCGTCGATTTACTCATCAAAATGAGGATGAACGAAGGTTTCGGCAAAAACACATAGCTTGGGTTAATCCATATGGAATTTGGGGTCGAGAGAAGAGGAACATGCAAATTTTGAAATTCAAGAAACTATGTTAAGGTACCTTACTTTGAGTAATGCAACACTTATTTCAATAAGTTTGAGGGTAGGTATCGAAAATGGATGGAAAAGGAAGGTTTTAAAGAGAACATGGGAGATGAAGAAGGGGGAAAATGAGAAAGTGAAGTGGCGAGACAGATCTGAAATCAACAGTGTTAACAAAGAAATAATAGAAGCGATGATAATTGCCAGAGAGAATGAAGAAGTGAATGAAGCAGTGATTCTTTTGTCATATTATAAATGTTTGTTGAAATCTCTGAACTACTTTATAAAAGAATATTAATTTAATTAAAAAAAACAAATGTATTTAATGTATTAAATATATTTAATGCATTTATGAATCAAAATATTTAATATATTTAATATTTATCATATAAAGATAGAAGAAAAATGAAAACGAAGAATTTAGTGTTTCAAATGTATTTAAAGCATTTAATATATATCATATAATTAAAAAAGTAGAAAAATGAGTTGAGTTGAAAGAATGATGAAAGTGGAAGGGTGACTTCGTCAATGTACTCATCACATTGGGGGTGAGTGAAGGTTTGGTTAAAAGGACACAGGGGTCGTCCAATGTGGAATTTGGGGTCGAGAGAAGAGGAATGTAACACCTTAAGTGTCGAGTACGAGAAGTGTACCTTAAGTAGAACCCTTATTATGACCTTATTATCATAATAGGTAACTTTCATGGTAACAGTAAACAATACTTATTTCTCACATATTAAATAGACAATAAACTCATGGAAACAACCTAATTATGCAAATGCATCATGGGCATTGAATCACTAATTCTCCCACAATTCCATAAAAAGTCATTCTAGTACAACTATAAAGAAACCAAACATGTGTTGGTAAGTCTTAAAGATGTTAAACATCTCTTATCATTTGGCAAAGAATTAGCTAATCCGCATAACTAGACAAAAGAAAGTTTCCTTACAAACAACCATTCCAACATTGACCAATGGCCTAGAATCAAATTTCATTACTAAAGTCTCAATATAGGCCTCTAGCAATACTAAGTGATAGATCTACAAATGATGCTTTTTCTAGGCCTTGAATATATTGTAGTTTTAGTATGATTGAACAATATCTTATGGTAAGATGTCTAGTAAGTAAGTCATATAGATATTATAATATAAGCCTTTGGTCAATAAGGAGTCACGATATTTGAGTGTTATATGTGCTTCTGTTAAAATTCCTAAAGTCCAAGAATGATACTGAAGTCACGATATTTAATTCTAGGCCACTGGTCAAACTATGTTTTCTAATTATATAGATTAGTTAGTTCTTCACCAAATGATAAGAGATCTTCAAAATTTTCAATATTTGCCAAGACATTTTCACTTTTGCACTATCTATAGTGGCATGACTTTTTATGGGATTGTATAAGCACTAGTGATTCAATGCCCATCATGCAATTGTATAATTAGGTTGTTTCCATGAGTTTAGAATTTATTTAATATGTGAGAAATATGTATTGTTTCATGCCACTCGTAAAGTTATTATAAATATCTTTTTTAGTATACATCTGAAACACTATGTATTATGATATCTAGATAAACATCTCACATTAAAATTTATTAGAAATTACAAAATCATAAGTGAACTTCATTAAATAAGAATGTGATCCATGAAGTTTTGTAATTTTTAATAAATTTCAACCAAAAACAAAAAACGTGTTCAAAGGAGTATATATTAAAGAATATGTTGTCAATCTCTAAGAACAACAACAACTACAATAATAATAATAATAATAATAATAATAATAATAATAATAATAATAAGGCTTAGGCTTAAATATGTTTTAGGTCCCTAATAAATTAGCGAATTTTGTTTGAGTCCCTAATAAAACTTTGCTTTGCGTTGAGTCCCTAATAAAACAAAAAAATTGTTTTGGATTTTTGTTATTTTGTCGTAGTCCTTCTAAAATATTAATTGTTTCTTTTGAGTCCCTAAAATATATAGATGATTTGTTATTAGTCCCTATCAAATATTTTTCAAATGGACTAATACAAAATGAACAAAATATTATAAGGACTCAAATGAAAAAATAGATATATTGGAAAGACCAAGACAAAATAACAAGGACTCAAAACAAATTTTTTGTTTTATTAGGGAATCAACACAAAGAGAAAATTTATTAGGGACCCATAACAAAATTCGCTAATTTATCATGGACCCAAAATATATTTAAGGCTTAAATGCAATTTTGGTCCCCCTATTTTCCAAAATTCGTAATTTCAGTCCTCCTATTTTAAAATGGAGACATTTAGTCCCTCTATTTTTCAAATTCCACAATTTTAATCCCCCTATTTTAAAATAGAGACATTTAGTCATATAGTTTTGTAAAATCCACGATTTTGGTCCTTCCATCAAATTCGAAACGTTGACATTAACCTGATTTGACCAAAATTTAGTGACATGGCACGAGATTATTTATTTAATCCACGTCATAATCAACGTTAATTTTTTAACAATCAATGCTTTCAGTTTGGCAAAAGGACCAATATCGCAAATTTTTACAAAATTGAGGGACTAAATGTCTCTATTTTAAAATAAGGGGACCAAAATTACGGATTTTGAAAAATAAGGGGACTAAATGTCTCTATTTTAAAATAGGAGGACCAAAATATCATATTTTGAAAAATAGGGGGACCAACAACAACAACAACAACAACAACAACAACAACAACAATAATAATAATAATAATAACGACGATGATGACGATGACGATGATCTCTAAATATAATTACAACTAAATCATGGTTCACAGCTTGATACTTTTAGTATTCCAAACACAATGAGTTATATATTAAAAGCCAACACCATGTAGTGAGAGGAATGCATATATGAATTAAAAGCTTACATTACGGTAGCTGAAGGAACTGCTTAAACAACAATGCAAAGGTAGGCTCTACACTTGAACTACACGACAATTTTTTAAGGCTTTCTAAACTAACATAACATGGGATTTTTCCTGCCATCACTTAGACTCATAAACCTGTAAAGTCAAGATAAATAACCTTAACATAGTCGACGAAGAATTACAAAACACACTGAATTTTTGTTATTTACCAAGCATCTACATTCCTTATGTACAAAGGAATTTTTGTTATTTACCAAGCATATACACACATTATTTGATATGAGAAACATATGGAAATGGTTTCAACATGTTTAGTTATGTTTATGCAAATAAATTGAGTACTAAATTTGCTACAAGCAACTCTAGATTACTCATACTAATTGTTGTGTGTGTATCATGATTTCACACAAAAATATATCACATTATGTCATATTACATTACTAAAATAAAATTTCACAATATTTTCCACACAACCAAGATTTGATTCAAATCATTTAACTAGATTACTCACATTAGTCCAATCATGGGCACCAACAACTAGTCACAATACAATACTAATCAATTTACAAAGATTATACATGTTTCGACTTTCCATTCGCCTCCATCAATGGTAGATATGACATAGCCTATGAAGGAATCATTGCCATTGATGACAAGTAGACATCTCCTGTTAAAATTGCCACGTTTAGACAAGGTATAAAGAATGTAAGTTTTTCACATAATATTTCAAAATGGTTTCATTTCAAAAGGTAAACAAAATACGTTTAACCATTTGGGAGACATATCAAATGCACTAGGTAAAGACAATGATTATCAACAGGATACACATTTAAAGCATCACCCTTTCAACAACACATCTAATAACGCAAAAGTTAAGATTTATAAAAGATAAAACATGGAAAAAAAATGAGGTACACGACTTTTAAAAAGGAGGTGATATTACCAAAATCCTACGGTGAAAATAAGCTACTAAAAAACATAAAAGCAGGGAACCAAGAACTATAACAGCCTTATGCTGAGAAGACAAAATTTTGTCTTGAATATCCTATACCCTAAATAAAATAAAAATATCTTTAAGTATCCTATATTGATCTCAAAATCATACAAAGAGATTAATCATTTTTTAGTTAACACAAGTATAGTATCTTTATTTATTTGTTTGAAACCATAGCATAAACAAGAGAATTACTCTTAAATTTTAGTCTATAAGATGAGATATAATTGTTTCAACAAATTTGGACATCTTTGAAGGGATTAAGTACAAATAAAATTTGTTCTACAATCCACAACCGAGTCACACTAAAGGTGTTGAGTTTCTCATGGAACTTTGCTCTTGAATAGGGTGAAATTCCAACTCAAAATAAACACAATCATAGAGGAAGATAACATTCTCATCAATAAAAAAGTGCACCTAATTACAAAATTGGTACTGGGGGTTTAGGTCCCTCCCCCCAATTCCAGGAACTCGCACAATGATACCAACAAGATTTGAAAGAACCGCCTACAAGAGATCCACACAACAACTATGGTGAGGAAGAGATGCAAGTAGCAATCACCTAAGCATTGAAAAAAAAATGATAAAAGTGGGAAGTGTTACGTACCTTGTAGACTTGCTCTTAGAAATGATGGTGAACGAAGGTTTGGGTGAAAAGGACAAAGGACTTAGGTCGACCCATGTGAAATTTGGGATGCGAGAAGAACATGCAAAATTTGAAATTCTAAGATTTATGTTAAGATGTCTCACTCTCAGTAACACAACGCTTATTTCAATATGTTTGAGGGTTGGCATCTGTAATGAGAGAAAATAAAGGTGTGAGGGAGAACGTTGGAGATGGAGAAAAGGAAAAGTACACAGGACTTAAGTTGATCCATATGGAATTTTGGGTAAGAAGAAGAGGAACATGCAAATTTTGAAATTCTAGGATCTATGATAAGATGCCTCACTCTTAGTTTTGCAATGTTTATTTGAATAAGTTTGAGGCTGGTATCACAAATAGAGGGAAAGGAAGGATTTTATAGAAAATGTGGGAGATGGAGAAGGGTAAAGTGAGAAAGTGAAGTGACGCGACATATCTAAAACTAGTAGAGTTATAAAAGAAATTAATGAAACGATCATTGTTGGTAGAGAACAAAAAATGAAGTACTAATTCTTCTTCATCTTATAAACTTTATCGAAATCTTCGTAGTACTTTATAAAAAAATAATTTAATTAAAAAATAAATGCATTTAGTGCAATAAAAATATTTAATGCATTTAATATTAATTATATAAAGAAAGAAGAAAAATGAATAGAAGAATTTAATGTTTTGAAATTATTTAAAGTATTTAATATTTCTCATATAAAGAAAGTAGAAAAATGAAGAGAGAGAAAAAAGAGCCGGGTTGAAAGAATGATGAAAGTGAAAGGGTTACCTCGTCTATTTCAATAAGTTGGCCTATAGGTATCAAAAATGGAGGGAAAAGGAAGGTTTTAAAGAGAACATGAGAGATGGAGAAGGGCAAAAGTGAGAAAGTGAAGTGGCGAGACAGATTTGAAATCAATAGTGTTAACAAAGAAATGAATGAAGCGATGATTATTGGCGGAGAGAACGAAGAAGTGAATGAAGTAGTGATTCTTTTGTCATATTATAAATCTTTGTTGAAAAATCTAGACTACTTTATAAAAGAATATTGATTTCATTAAAAAAACAAATGTATTTTATGTATTAAATATATTTAATGCATTTATGAATAAAAAATATTTAATATATTTAATATTTACCATATAAAGTTTGAAGAAAGATGAAAATGGTATCATAAAAAGAGACAAATAAATGGGTTGCTCAGGTAGAGTCCTTAAAGCATTCACTGAGACATTATGTCTCACCCCTTTAAGTTTCCTTCTTTTTTAAGAAACAGGTGATGACGTGTACCATTGCAGCTTGGACCCTTATTTCGGGAGACATAGCGTAGTAGCATTTTGTATTCCTATGTATTTATATTATGTAATGTATGATACCAATGTATGAGGGACAAATTGTATTTAATGATATATGGAATTGAGTTGTATTTTAGATCTTTATTGTTAGCTTCTGTATGTTAACGTTAAATTAATGAGTGTTTTTAATTTTCACGTCTTTAGAAAAATAAGTGTAGTTACGTTAAAACCCTTAGGGTGTTACAAGGAACATGCACATTTTGAAACTCTAGGATCTATGTTAAGATGCCCCACTCATAGTAATGCAATGCTTATTTAAACAAGTTTGAGGGTTGGTATGGATAATGGAAGGAAATGAAGGATATGAGAGAGAACATTAGAGATGGAGAAGGTGAAAAGTGAGAAAGTGAAGCGGGGAGATGATTGCCCGCGGAGAGAACGAGGAAGTGAATGAATAAGCAGTGATTCTTATGTCATCTTACAAATCTTTCTCAAAATCTTTGTACTTTTTTCTATAAAAATATTAAATCAAAAAGCCAAAGTATTTAATGTTTTGAAAATATTTAATGAAGAAGATAAGTTGGTCACTAGAAAGGGTGTTGAATATTGACACACGAACTAACTAGACTTTTTCCTACACAAAACACTTGCTTTTGACTTTTGTTTCTCAAACTTCTAGCTTGGAAATAAGAAGTTCTATTAGGAGCTAGGCCTTTGCTTCTAAAGTACTTGGATAAGATGATATTCTAATGTAAAAATTCCAAGTTATAACTTTAAGATACTGCTTCAAAAGCTACCTTTAAAATCACAAATTTTGTTTCCCAATAGATTATGGTTTTCACTTTTCTGATATAGGGTAGATGCTACTTCTAAACTTTAAAACTGTTTTCTAAAAACCTTTAGATGAAATATCAGAGTTATGCTTTTGTAAAACAAGGTTTTTCAAAACTAAAGACAAATATACAACAACTAAATGTCAATGAGAAGCGGTAAAGAAGGATACAACACACAAAGAATTTATACTGGTTCACCCCAACCTGGGCTACGTTTAGTACCTACACTTGTAGGCTTTCTCTACTAAGACCTAAGACCAAGCACACAACTGTGGTATTCTTTCTTTTGAAGCCTCTACAGGCTCCTACACCCAGTATTCTAAACCTCTACATGTTCCACTCAGTATTATTTGCTTGCCTTTGCAGGCAAAATCACCACTAGTATTCTAAACCTCTACAAGTTCCACTTAGTATTCTCTCCTTGCCTTTGCAGGTAATCCACCCAGTTTGGTTTAAACTAATTTGAGTTTATATTGTATGATTTAATTATTTTAATATTGTTTGTATGATTTATTTAATTATCAATAATTTGATGTGTTTTAATTAATATGATTGAATTTATTTAAAAAAGTATGCATGGTTGGAATTATAATTATGTTCTATTATATGCTTTGATAATTAGTTAATTAATTGCTATATATTTGTTATTATGGGCTTAGATTAAAAGGATGTTAGTTTTTGGGCTTAGAAAATAAAAATAAGAGCTGAAGGGGGTGCGGATAGTAGAAAGAGGAGGTGCTGGAAAGAATTATGGCCTGTTACTAAAAAAAGGATACATATAGTATTTAGGAGAGTGTAACCAGTAACAAAATATTTATTTTATGTACCCAAATAAAAAAATTCAAACAGAATTATAAAATAATATTAATGACTATAAAATATCTAACTACCTAATAAATAGAATAAGACAAAAAAAAAAAAAGATGGAGAGGTGTGAGAGAGTGGGAGAGGAATAGACAAATGCATGCTTTGACTCCCATAATCAATGTTTAGAAACCTTGGAACTTATGAACTCTCATTAACCACTGGTCCTATTTATCACCCTTGTCTCCCAACTTAGCCTATAAATACCACCCTTCATTCCTAGGTTCATCACACTTGAATCATTCTTAGAGAAAAGTTTGAGAGATTAAGAAAAAGCTAGAGAGAATGAAGATCTTGGAGCTCTCTCTTGGTGGTGGTGGTGTTAGGCGTGAGCTATAGGGGAGGAAGAAGGAGGCTTTCAACGTCATCCAAGCTTAGGAGAAATAGGTATAGGTGAGGTTGTAGTTTTAAGATGGATTCTATGTGAGTGTGGAGATGGACCTCTAAGTCCTCTCATTCCATGGTTTCGTCTTATATATGCATGATATGTATTTCTATAACTATTTGTATGTTATTATTCTAAGTGTATATGGATTAAATATTGAAATTAGATGAATGTTATGATAAATTTGTAAGAACAAGTATGAATATGATGAGTGTAGTAAGAAAATCAAGAATTTGGTCCTTTAATCCTAGAAGGGGGCATTATTTTTATCATCCCTTGTTAGTGTTTTATTTACTTTAATTATTAAGTATAATGATGGTATTAAACTAAGAAAAAATATATTTCTTTTATAAAACTTGTATGAGGAAAATTATATTTTTGAGATAGATTGTTGTTATATAATTACATTGAAATTATAACTATGAAAGTCCATTATTTTATGGAGAATTATTATTACAAGTGATTCATATCAATTGTATGTGAAATGTTTTATTTAAATAAATACTGAATTTTATAGATTGAAAACATTATTATTTTGTGGAGGAAATGTTTGTTATCATAAGTAACCTTTATATATATTCCAAACTAATTTAAATAAATAAATTATAAGGAAAATCTTCATTATCAAAGTTTTCTTTTAAGAGTTAGATCAAATAAAATTATCACTATGTAGATGTGTGTGTCACGTGTGTGTATTTATATATTGGTGTCAGGGTACCAAGTGGATTTGTTGAATGCACAAGTATGGGACTGTGGCAGTATTAGAGATATACTTACTCCTCATCGCTTCTTGAAGGTTAATTTGTGATCAGTGGTTGATCAGCCGAGAGTATAGATCCATACTAGCAATGTTGTGAAGGAGACGACGATGATGTGATGACAATGATGACGATGATAAGGATGATGGTCGTTACACCATAACTTAGATAATATGTTAGGTTCCCTTAAATTAGAATATATATATATATATATATATATATATATATATATATATATATATAAGGAGGGATCCACTTACTCCAAGAGTCTATAAGAGATTTACTCCTTATCTTCCCATTAATTTTCTTGAAATAATAGTTAAGATTAGTTCATCTTAACTATTAGATTTCAAGAAAACGAATGGTCAGGTTGAGGAGTAACTCTCTTAAAGTTACTCTTAAAGTAACTAGATCCCTCATATATATATATATATATATATATATATATATATATATATATATATGTGTGTGTGTGTGTGTGTGTGTGTGTGTGTGTGTGTGTGTGTAGAAACATAGTTGCTGATTAAGACTGGTTGTCCACGTGTCACATTCTAGTGACATTTTATATAAAATTGATTGATTGATTGATATTTCATTATTAATTTAGTATCATTAATCAGTTAATTAATTATTGATTAGCACAATCACAATCTTAATATTTATAAGACATTTAATATATTTATAATTTTCTTTCCATATTTAAATAACGAAATTTTAAAATTATATTTTGATTAATACTTTAATTAAAGTAATTTTAAAATTTTACTGATATTAATTTATTCAATTTTAAAAACATTATTATTATTATTATTATTATTATTATTATTATTATTATTATTATTATTTGATTTTATATTATATATTCAGTTCAATTATATGTGCAATATAGTGTAAAACATATAAACAATTATATATTAAATAAAGTAATTTTTAAAGGAACGTCAGAATTTTTGAGTAATATTGATAATTGATAATTGATTGGTTGATAATTGATTAAGATATTTTTAATTAGGGTATTTTGATTAATTTTAATTAACTAAGGTGATTATACGATGAGTATATGTGCAATATAGTGTAAAACATATAAACAATTATATATTAAACAAAGTAATTTTTTATACTTATTATTGGCTCTTCCACAATTAATGACGAAAATAGAAAAGACATTATGAGTAAGTTGACATTTTTTTCATTATTTCTTCGTCTCATTGTTTATTTTTCTTATTAGATACTTTATTTCTTCTTTTTTCAACCACACTTTACATGTTCCATTGTTTTAATTTTTTTATTATCTCATCTTTTCAATGTGCTTGGCGGAGATGAAACATTGACAGTAAACACGGGAAAAATTGTGTAATATTCATGCTACTTACTAATTTTTAAAATTCGTCACACTTTCCCTCCTATTATAGTAATTCATTATTTATATGTAACTTTATATATATTTTTATTGGTTTTTTCTCTGTGGAAATTTTTTATATTTCTTAATTTTTATTTGTTTTTTGGTTGACTTATTATATTCTTTTTTTTCATTTAACGGGTATTGACATCTCTAAATATTTGGAAGACGTGTGATCATATTTGCTTCCTAATTATTTTTTATTTGCTTTATATGTTTTTTATTCAAATTTTGTAATTATATAGTAAAAACGTATTAATTAACAAGTAATGAATATTGTATCATGTGAATGACAATATAGTGGATGATGAAAGTGAACCCTCTACTTTCATATATGAGATGAAAGACAATGAAATGGATAGTAAGATAAAACCTTTAAATTAGAGTACAATGCCAAAAGTATTTATAAAATATTGATATAACATAATAATATATGTATATTTTCTATTTATTTAATTTCAAATTTTCTTTAAATTGTAAAATTATACTATTTTAATTTGATCTTTCCTCTCAAAAAAATGATCTTTGACAAATATAGTGATACAAATGTATCAAATATTCAATATGATAATAAAAAGATAATGATGTGAATACTTTTTTCAACCAATCACACCCAAATAATTTGAGACAACTTCAAAATATTTATTATAGCAAAGAATTATGAAAAGAAATTTATTATTATAAGAAAATTGAAAACAGGGCAATTTCAAAATTGTGAGACAATTACAACAAGAAATTTGCAATTTTTTAACTACAAAATTACATTCAATTAATCATCTTGCAAACTCGATGATGCATATCTATCAAATATTCAACTTAGTAGTAAAATAAAAGTATGGTGAATATTATTACTAATTAAAATCACACTCAATTAATTTTAAAAATGATTATAATTTTTTATCGCAAAAAAAATTGGTAAGGAAAACATTATTATTGCAAGAAATTTGAAAAGGAAACCAATTTGAAATTTTTAAAACAATTATGGCAAAATATTAATATAGATAAGAGTATCTTTTTTTTTGTTAATTTTCATTTTTCTAAAATTCTTAAATTACACTCAATTACAAATATAACAATATAATTTTATGACGTTTAACATAAATGAATGTGATATATGACATTGCGTTTATATGTAATCATTTAAATATGTGTTCATAAATTTATATTGTTTCATTCATTCGCTTAATTTTATTTTCAATATTTTTACAAGATGTTAAATTAATGAATTTCATAAAAAAAATTTAATGGAACAATATGTTAGTTCTTTTAGTTAAAATTAATTTTCTTATTATTTTCATCTTATTTTTGTTATATAATTTTATTTATCTATATGTAGAAAACTTTTTACTTCAAAAAAAAGTGGCATTGTGAAATTTAAATTTATAGTTGTATTATAATTTTTTTTAAATGAGTTATATTATAAAATAAACACATCTAATTATCTTTTATTATTTTTATTAATGAATAAGTTCCTTATTGTGAAAATTTGAATTAGTTTTAGATTTTTTTTAAATAATATAACAAATTAACAACATTGTCAACATACTTTATATATACAAAAATTTAATTCTCTCCTCAATAAATCCGTGCATCGTACTGGTACTATCTAGTGTATATATATATATATATATATATATATATATATATATATATATATATATATATATATATATATATATATATATGTATGTATGTATAGGCGATGGTAGATATCACTATCAAGGAGATCTCAACATTCTTAACCCACCAACAATAGGCACACCGATAGTATCATGTGAGCTTACCTTTCCTGTCTAAGTATTCTCTGTACCTGATTGGGAACAGCTCGTTGTGAATCATGGCCTTGCCGATGAGTACATATGTCTGCCTCTGCCACCTCTTATACCTAGGGGCGATGACCATCATCCTATTGAGATTGATGACGAGGGTGGGGATAAGATTTATTCTAGGTACTGCTCTAATGGGATAGGTTGATTAGTGTTCTCTACTGGTAGTTATCTTATGTTGCTTTAATAGTTTATCTTTTGGATATTTTAGTTGTAATTAACCTTTAGTTATGTTTATCAACATTGTAAGAACATATTGATTAATAGTTAAGTTATATTCCTTTTCATATTGGTGCTTATATTTTGATTTTCATAGTTATCCAAAGATGTTTTCAAAACGCGAAAATTTCACATGGATTTTCATGAATAAATTAAACAAGAGTTTTATTAAAATTAAATACAAAGTGCTTTATGTATGTTTTAGAGTAATGTAACAAGGGATGTTACCATTTCCTTGACTGAAGGGTTTGTTGGTTGGTTGGGATGGAGCATGATGAATCTTCCTACTTCCAAGAAGTTTCTCTTCTTATCCTTTTGGGATTTCCTTTCCCACTGAGCTTGCCTTACCTTCGTGTCATTTTCATAAATGCAGCAATGATTTACAAACATTGGTAATTGAGAAATTTCCAGGTATCCCACAACTTGCTTAATGTCGGGGCTTAACCCATTCTCGAACTTCGAGCACTTGGACCTTTCATCCATGTCCCTATAGTATGGACAGTATTTTGACAGCTCCTCAAACTTGGCAGCATATTCCCCCACAGACATTATTCCTTGCCTTAACTCCAAGAACTCAATCTCCTTTCTCTTCCTAAGATCTTTCGGGAAATACTTTTCCAAAACCTTCTGGCGAAATACCCCCAGTTGATCTGCCTTCCTTCCGCAATCAGTTGTTGCTTGTTGTTCCTCCACCAGTGTTCAACTTCCCCAACAAACATGAATGTAGCATAGTTCACCTTACGCCCTTCTTCACATCCGATAGCGACAAAGATCTTCTCTATCGCCTTGAGCCAATTTGGACCTCCCTCGGGATCATAATCTCCATTGAATTATGGTGGATCATTCCTCTTAAAAGAAGCTAATCCCCTATACTTTGCTGGTTCAGCTTGGTTTTTTTGAGCCACAGCTTCAAGGACTATAGTCATCCTCTTAAGTAACCTTAAAGTTTCTCCTCCGCATGTTCCTTGTGCTGCCATTTTCCTATACCAAGAGTAATTGTCCTTAGTCTTCACTATCAATGGTCATTGCAAGAGTGACTATAATAACAATCATCACGCCCCAAGTCAACTCCCAGGAAAGAGAAGTGAGTCACATTGGACTACTTAAGTACTAAGTCTTTCCTTAGCCAAAGCTCTAATACCACTAAATGTAACATCCCTCATTACATTACTCCAAAACATACATAAAGCTCTTTGTATTTAATTTTAATAAAACTCTTGTTTAATTTATTCATGAAAATCCATGTGAATTTTTTGCGTTTTGAAACATCTTTGGATAACTACGGAAATTAAAATATAAGCACCAATATGAAAAGGAATATAACATAACCATTAATTAATACATTCTTACAATGTTGATAAACATAACTAAAGGTTAATTACAACTAAAATATCCAAAAGATAATTACCAAGAAAGAACATTGATCAACCTATCCCATTAGAGCAACACCTAGCATAAATCTAGTCCCCACCCTCGTCATCAATCTCAATAGGATGATGGTCATCACCCCCAGGTATAAGAGGTGATGGAGGCGGACATATATACTCATCGGCCAGCCAGGATTCATAACAAGCTGATCCCAGTCAGGTACAGAGAATACTCCGGCAGGAAAGGTAAGCTCAACTGATACTATCGGTGTGCCTATTATTGGTGGGTTAAGAATGATGAGATCTCCTTGATAGTGATATCTACCATGGCCTCTATGGAAAAACCATTGTCCAGTCAGGCCGAATGTTACTTCCAGGTTCCATGTTGTTGGGTCCATCTATGTGTAAAAATAAAGTGAAATGGGGTGAGGTCGTATTCTTTCAATGTCATCCCATGGAAAGAGTAGAGATCTTTTCCCATTCCAACACACAAGCAAACAAGTGCACACACACACACACACACACACTCTCTCTCTCTCTAATTTAAGGGAACCTAACATATTATCTAAGTTATCGTATAACAACCATCATCCTTAACATCGTCATCATTACCATCACATCATCGTCGTCTCCTTCATAACATCACTAGTATGGATCCATACTCTTGGTTGATCAACCATTGGTCACAAATCAACCTTCAGGAAACGATGGAGAGTAAGTAAATCTCTAATACTATCATAGTCCCATACTTGTGCAGTCAACAAATCCACTTGGTACCCTAAGACCAATACCGGCTGTCAGATCAATATATAATTTCATCATGCATAATCAACTAGGCAAAATCCCCCAAAGAGATATACCCTTCGTTCCATCACTAGTTGTCTATGTGCTTATTGGGATGTTACGAGCAGGCACTATCAGTCCCAGAACGTAAGGAGCCGACCTACCCATTGGGATGTCACACACTCGATGTCTTCCATCCCTTAGACCTCTTACTCAGGCCACGCATCTCAACTCGCGGTGTACCAAACCATAGCTTCCCACACCACATCTTATCGTACCTTCCGTCCAACTTGGCTAATCCAAGTCCTCAAGGCTCTAAGGTAAACTCTCAGAATATTTTCGTAGAGTAAAACTACTCACAAGGGTCGTTCTCACCCTTTAGCAATTTATATATATAAAGGATATGGTACGAGAAACATTAATAAATAATAATCTTGGTACACTGTCAATCATTCCAAGGCATAACAATTTCATACACATATTATAATTTATTTTAATGGTGACAATGTATTAAACACGTTCACATATTTATACTTAACAAATCCAAGTAATTATATTTAAGTTCCCTTTTAAACTTATTGTCTTTCATGTTTTTCTTTCAAGACATTATGAAAATAATTATATTTAATATTCGTTACTATAATCTTCTTATGAAATTTATTATAATAAAATCATACACAAGTATATAGACTCAAATATTTGATATCTCAATTATACTTAATTTCTTTATAAAATAAGATGGTCATTTGTAACTACATAAAACATCATGCATACTTATGCATGTGTGTGTGTCAATATATATATATATATATATATATATATATATATATATATATATATATATATATATATATATATATATATATATAAAGGACGACGTTACTTACGATAATAATTTCCTCCACAAAATAATAATGTTTTCAATCTATAAAATTCAGCATTTATTTAAATAAAACATTTCACATACAATTAATAAGAATCACTTGTAATAATAATTCTCCATAAAATAATGGACTTTCATAGTTATAATTTCAATGTAATTATATAACAACAATATATCACAAAAATATAATTTTCCTCATACAAGTTATATAAAAGAAATATATATTTTTCTTAGTTTAATATCATCATTATACTTAATAATTAAAATAAATAAAACACTAACAAGGGATGATAAAAATCACGCCCTCTTCTAGGATTAAAGGGCCAAATTCTTGATTTTCTTACTACACTCATCATGTTCATACTTGTTCTTACAAATTCATCATAGCATTCATCTAATTTCAATATTTAATCCATACACACTTATAATAATAACATACAAACAGTTATAAAAAAAACATATTATGCATATATAAGATCAAACCATGGAATGAGAGGACTTTGAGGTTCCATCTCCACACTCACATAGAATCCATCTTAAAAATACAACCTCACCCGTACCTATTTCTCCTAAGCTTGGATGAAGTTGAAAGCCTCCTCCTTCCTCCCCTATAGCTCACGCCCAACACCACCACCACCAAGGGAGAGCTCCAAGATCTTTCTTCTCTCTAGCTTTCTCTCTAATCTCTCTAACTTTTCTCTAAGAATAATTCAAGTGTGATGAACCTAGGAATGAAGGGTGGTATTTGTAGGCTAAGTTGGAAGACAAGGGTGATAAATAGGACCAATGGTTGATAAGAGCTCATAAGTTTCAAGGTTACTAAACATTGATTATGGGAGTCAAAGCTTGCATTTGTCTATTCCTCTCCCCCTCTCTCTCTCTCACCTCTCCATCTTCTTTTTTTTGTCTTATTCTATTTATTAGGTAGCTATATATATTTTTAGTCATTAATATTATTTTATAATTATGTTTGTATTTTTTTATTTGGGTACATAAAATAAATATTTTGTTACTATTTACACTCCCCTAAATACTCTTTGTACCCCTTTTTAGTAACAGCCATAACTCTTTCCAGCATATCCTCTTTCTATTGTCCACACCCCCTTCAGCTCTTATTTTTATTTTTATTTTCTAAGCCCCAAAAGTAACATCCTTTTAATCTAAGTCCATCATAATAAACATATATTTAATCATGTTATTTAATTAATTAATTAATTAATTAATTATCAAAGCACATAATAGAACATGATCATAATTCCAACCATGCATACTATTTAAATAAATTCAATCATGTTATTTAAAACACATCAAATTATTGACAATTAAATAAATCATACAAACAATCTTAAAATAATTAAATCATACAATATAAACTCAAATTAGTTTAAACCAAATATTTAATATTATAAACATATACATTAATTAAATCAAGCACTTTAATTCTAACAAGAACAAAGATTTTTAAGAATTAGCCGCAAGTCATTGCGATCTAAAATCCTTCATACCAACAATTCCATTTTAAGAATTAATTAAATTTCTTAATATATATAAATCAACGCAAATTTCTATAAGGCAAAAATTTGGTCGTTACACCATACAACTATAGTGAGGAAGAGTAGCAAGTAGTGATCACTTAAGCATTCGAAAAAATGATAAAAGTGGGAAGTGTTACGTACCTTATAGACTTACTCATAGAAATGGGGGTGAACGAAGGTTTGGGTGAAAAGGACAAATGATATAGGTCAACCCATGTGAAATTTGGGATGCGAGAAGAAGAACATGCAAAAGTTGAAATACTAAGATTTATGTTAAGATGTCTCACTCTCAGTAACACAACGTTTATTTCAATAAGTTTGAGGGTTGGCATCCGTAAAGAGAGAAAATGAGGGTATGAAGGAGAACGTGAGAGGCAGAGAAAAGGAAAAGTACACAGGACTTAGGTCAATTCATATCAAATTTGGGGTAAGGAGAAGAGAAACATGCAAATTTTGAAATTCTAGGGTATATGATAAGATGTCTCACTCTTAGTTTTGCAACGTTTATTTCAACAAGTTTGAGGTAGGTATCACAAATGGAGGGAAAGGAAGGGTTTTATAGAAAATGTTGGAGATGGAGAAGGGAAAAGTGAGAAAGTGAAGTGGCATTACAGATCTAAAACCAGCAGAGTTAACAAAGAAATTAATGAAACAATCATTGTTGGTAGAGAATGAAAAAGTGAACGAAGCAATGATTCTTCTTCATCTTATAAATCTTTATCAAAATCTCCATACTACTTTATAAAAGAACAATTTAATTAAAAAAATGCATTTAATGCAATAAAAATATTTATTGCATTTATGAAGAAAAAATATTAATGCATTTAATATTTATTATATAAAGAAACAAGAAAAATGAATAGAAGAATTTAATGTTTTGAAAATATTTAAAGTATTTAATATTTCTTATATAAAGAAAGTAGAAAAATGAAGAGAGAAAAAATGGGTCAAGTTGAAAGAATGATGAAAGTGAAAAGATTACCTCGTAGATTTACTCATCAAAATGGGGATGAACGAAGGTTTTGGCAAAAATACATGGCTTGGGTTCATCCATATGGAATTTGGGGTCGATAGAAGAGAAACATGCAAATTTTGAAATTCAATTGATCTACGTTAAGGTACCTCACTCTAAGTAATGCAATACTTATTTCAATAAGTTGGAGGGTAGGTATAAAAAAATGGAGGGAAAATGAAGGTTTTAAAGAGAACATGGGAGACGGAGAAGGGGGAAAGTGAAAAAAGGAAGTGGCGAGACAAATCTTAAACAAACAGTATTAACTAAGAAATGAAACAAGCGATGATTATTGGCAGAGGGAACAAAGATGTGAATGAAGCAGTGATTCTTTTGTCATATTATAAATCTTTGTTGAAATCTTTGTACTACTTTATAAAAGAATTAATTTAATTAAAAAAACAAATGTATTTAATGTATTAAATATATTTAATGCATTTATGAATAAAAAATACTTAATATATTTAATATTTATCATATAAAGATAGAAGAAAAATAAAAAAGAAGAATTTAGTGTTTTGGATGTATTTAAAGCATTTAATATTTATCATATAATTAAAAAAGTAGAAAAATGAGTGGAGTTGAAAGAATGATGAAAGTGGAAGGGTGACCTCGTCAACGTACTCATCAAATTGGGGGTGAATGAAGGTTTGGTCGAAAGGAAATAGGGGTCAGCCCATATGGAATTTAGGTTTGAGAGAAGAGGAATGTAACACCTCAAGTGTCGAGTACTAGAAGTATACCTTAAGGAGAACCCTTATTAGGACCTTGTCAAAATAAGTAACTTTTGTGTTGGAATTAAACAATATTCATTTCTCACATATTAAATAGACAATAAACTCATGGAAACAACCTAATTATGAAATTGCATAATGGGCATTGAATCACTAATTCTCCCACAATTCCATAAAAAGTCATTCTAGTACAACTAGTACGAAAGCAAATATGTGTTGGTAAGTCTTAAAGATGTTAAACACTCTTATCATTTGGTGAAGAACTAACTAATTCACGTAACTAGACATGAGAAAGTTTCCTTGCAAACAACCCTTCCAACATTGACCAATGGCCTAGAATCAAATATCATTACTAAAGTCTCAATATAAGCCTCTAGCAATATTAAGTGATAGATCTACAAATGATGCTTTTTCTATGCCTTGAAACAAATATTGTAGTTTTAGTCTCATTGACCAATATCTTATGGTAAGATTTTAGTAAGTAAGTCATATAAATATTATAATATAGGTCTTTGGTCAATAAGACTATTGTCACGATATTTGAGTGTTATATGTGTTTCTATTTGTTAAAATTCCTGAAGTCCAAGAATGATATTGAAGTCACGATATTTAATTCTAGGCCAGTGGTCAACGTTGGAGGGGGTGCTTGCTTGGAAAACTATATTTTCTAATTATATAGATTAGTTAGTTCTTCACCAAATGATTAGAGATCTTCAACATTTTCAATACTTGCCAAGACTTTTTCTATTCCGCACTATCTATAATGGCATGACTTTTTATGGCATTGTAGAAGCACTAATGATTCAATGCCCATCATGCAATTGTATAATTAGGTTGTTTCCATGAGTTTAATATTTATTTAATGTGAGAAATATGCATTGTTTCATGCCACCCGTAAAGTTATTATAAATTTCTTTTTTTGTATACATCTGACACACTATGTATTATGATATCTAGATAAACATCTCACATTAAAATTTATTAGACAAAATCATAAGTGAACTTCATTAAATAAGAATGTGGCCCACGAAGTTTTGTAATATTTATAAATCTCAACCAATAACTGAAAATGTGTTCAAAAGAGTATATATTAAAGAATGTGTTGCTAGTCTCTAACAACAACAACAATGATGATGACGATGATGATGATGATGATTTCCAGATACAATTACAACTAAACCATGGTTCACAACTTAATATTTTTAGTATTCCAAACACAATGAGTTATAAATTAAAAGCGCACATCAAGTAGTATGAGAGCAATGCATATATGAATTAGAAGCTTACATTATGGCAACTGAAGGAACTGCTTAAATAGCAACGCAAAGGTAAGCCATGAAGGTTTTGTAAGGCATTCCAAACTAACATAACATGGGGTTTTTCTAGCCATCACTTACACTCATAAACCTGTAAAGTCAAGAAAAATAACCTTAACATAGTCAACTAAAAATTACAAAACACAATGAATTTATGTTATTTACCAAGCATATATGTTCCTTATGTACAAAACAATGAGTAATTGTAATATATACACACATTACTTGATACGAGCAACTTATGGAAATGGTTTCAACATATTTAGTGATATTTATACAAATAAATTGAGTACTAAATTTGCTACAAGCAACTCTAGATTACTCATAATAATTGTTGTGTGTGTATCACATTTCACACAAAAATATATCACATTATGTCATATTACATTACTAAAATAAAATTTCACAATATTTTCCACAACACCAAGATTTGTTTCAAATCATTTAACAATATTACTCAGATTAGTTCAATCATAGTCGCCAACAACTAGACAAAATACTAATTTACAAAGATTATACATGTTTTGACATATCAAATACACTAGGTAAAGACTATGATGATCAACAAGATACACAATTAAAGCATCACCTTTCAACAGCACATCTAATAACCCTAAAGTTAAGATCTATTAAGGATAAAACATGGGAAAAAAATCTGGTATGCAACTTATAAAAAGGTGATATTATCGAAATCCTATGATGAAAATAAGCTACTAAAAAACATAAAGGCAAGGAACCAAGAATTGTAGCAGCCATATGCTCAGAGTACAAAATTCATCTTGAATATCCTACACCCTAAATAAAATACATATATCTTTAAATATCCTATATTGATCTCAAAGTCATACAAAGAGATGAATCACTTTTTAGTTAACACAAGTAGAAGATCTTCATTTATTTGTTTGAAACCATAGCATAAACATGAGGATTATTCGTAAATTTTAGCCTATAAGGTGTGATATAATTGTTTCAACAATTATGGACATCTTTGAAGGGATTGAGTGCAAATAAAATTGGCTCTACAATCCTCAACCAAGTCACACAAAAGGTGTTGAGTTTCTCATGGAACTTTGCTATTGAATTGGGTGAAATTCCAATGCAAAATCAACACAATCATAGAGGAAGACATCATTCTCATTTATAAAAAAGTGCACCTAATTACAAAATTCGTACTGGGGGTTTAGGTCCCCCCACCCACACAATTCCAGGAACTCACGCAGTGATACCAACGAGATTTCAAAGAACTACCTACAAGAGATCAACACAACAACTATGGTGAGGAAGAGTAGCAAGTATGGATCATCTAAGCAATGGAAAGAAAAATGATAAAAGTGAGAAGTATTACCTCATAGATTTGCTCATAGAAATGGGGTGAACTAAGGTTTAGGTGAAAAGGATAAAGCACTTGGGTCGACCCATGTGAAATTTGGGATGTGAGAAGAACATGCATAATTTGAAATACTAAGATTTACTCTAAGATGTATCACTCTCAGTAACACAACTCTTATTTCAATTAGTTTGAAGGTTGTATCCATAATAAGGGAATAAGGGAGAACATCGAAGGTAGAGTAAAGGAAAAGTGAGAAAGTAATGCAAGAGACAAATATGAGATCAACGATCATAACAAAGAAGAAAATGTAGTGATTATCAACAAAGAGAACGAGAAATGAATGATGGTGATTCTTCTATCATCTTGTAAATTTTCCTTGAAATCTCCGTGTTTCTTTATTAAAAAAATTTGAAAAATAAAAAAAAAATGTATTTAAAATATTTAATATTTACCATATAAGGAAAGAAGAAAAATTGAAATTCTATATGGAATTTGGGGTAAAGAGAAGAGGAACATGCAAATTTTGAAATCTTAGGATCTATGATAAGATGCCTTACTCTTAGTTTTGCAATGCTTATTTCAATAAGTTTGAGGTTGGTATCACAGATGGAGGGAAAGGGAGGGTTTTAGAGAAAATATGGGAGATGGAGAAGGGGAAAGTGAGAAAGTGAAGTGGCATAACAAATCTAAAACTAGCAGAGATAGCAAAAAAAAATTAATGAAACGATCATTGTTGGTAGAGAGAACAAAAAAGTGAATGAAGCAGTGATTCTTCTGTCATCTTATAAATCTTTCTTGATCCACACTTCTTTATAAAAAAAATTAATTTAATTAAAAAATAAATGCATTTAATGCAATAAAAATATTTAATGCATTTAATGCAATAAAAATATTTAATGCATTTAATGCAATAAAAATATTTAATGCATTTAATGCAATAAAAATATTTAATGCATTTATGAATAAAAATATTTAATGCATTTAATATTTATCACAAAAACAAAGAAGAAAAATGAATAGAAGAATTTAATGTTTTGAACATATTTAAAGCATTGAATATTTATCATATAAAGAAAGTAGAAAAATGAAAAATAAAATGAGTCGAGTTGAAAGAATGATGAAAGTGAAAGGGTTACCTCATCGATTTACTCATCGAAATGGGGATAAACAAAGGTTTGGGCGAGAAGGACAGATGGCTTAGGTTGATCCATATGGAATTTGGGGTTGAGAGAAGAGGAACATGCAAATTTTGAAATGCTAGGATCTATGTTAAGATGCCTCACTCTTAGTAATGCAACACTTATTTCAATAAGCTAGTTGGAGGGTAGGTATCAAAAATGGAGGGAAAAGGAAGGTTTTAGAGAGAACATGGGAGACAGAGAAGAGAAAAAGTGAGAAAGTGAAGTTGTCAAGACAGATTTGAAACCAAAAGTGTTAACCAAGAAATGAATGAAGCGATGATTGTTGGCAGAGAGAACCAAGAAGTGAATGAAGCAATGATTCTTTTGTCATATTATAAATCTTTATTGAAATCTCTATACTACTTTATAAAAAAATATTAATTTATTTAAAAAATAAATGTATTTAATGTATTAAATATATTTAATGCATTTATGAATAAAAATATTTCATATATTTAATATTTATCATATAAAGATAGAAGAAAAATGAAAAAGAAGAACTTAGTGTTTTGAAAATATTTAAAGCATTTAATATTTATCATATAATTAAGAAAGTAGAAAAATGAGTCGAGTTGAATGAATGATGAAAGTGGAAGGGTAACCTCGTCGATGTACTCATCAAATTGGGGGTGAATGAAGGTTTGGTTGAAAGGACATAGGGCTTGAGTCGACCTATGTTGAATTTGGGGTCGAGAGAATGCAAATTTTGAAACTCTAGGATCTTTGTTAAGATGCCCTACTCTTTGTAATGCAACGCTTATTTCAACAATTAATACATCTTACTAATTAATCCAAATATCTTGACTTCCTTTCCCTATTTTTTTAACAAGCACGTATATCCTTTATTCTCCATTTTTTTCCAAGATTTCTATAATACTCCTCAAAGGTTTTAGATCATGCATCACTCACAACTTTCCTCATCTCATTTCTAGTCTTTCAATACCTTGCCAATTTTCCACATCATCACTCTTTTGTTTCTTACCTTTTCTTTTTTTTTTTTGGTGAATATTTCTTACCTTTTCTTGCACACTGTCATTACACCTTTAAGATTTATTGTCTCTTGATCCGAAACCTTTTATTTCTCTCAAGATTGCTTTAGCAAGTTTCTTAACTTTCTTAGACATCTCATCCCAAATAAAGTTAGCATTACCTTGTGATTTCCAATTACCTTTCTCTAATAATTTCTTAAAAGTCAAATGTTTATAACTCTTAAGTTATCACCACATGCTTCTTTGATTTGTAATTTGTCAACTTTTCTATTAACAACTCTTAAAACGAACATCAAGGATTAGAATTTCAGCTTCTTTCCCACTCGTTCTACCCTTTTCTCGTTCTACCCCTTTCTTTCCCACTCTCTTTCCCGATTCCTGCTTCTTCATCATCGCCGATAGTGGCGATGCTCCCCCTTCATCTTCTTCTTCTTCCTTGTTCCTCTTATTCTCACACACATAGAATAGAATTTCAGAGCTTGAATACACACTCCATCCATGAATGAAACATATACTCTCAGGCAACATCAGTTTCATTTGTTCATCATGTTCATTTGTTCATCACCGTAATATATAAAGAGATGAAATTAAAAACAGAACAAAAAAGTGCTTGAGATCAATAAAATATAGAAGGATACATAGACTAGTAAAAAAAACACGATAATAAATGGATCAACTTTCTCCTTCATCGCCGTCGCGCTCCGCCGTCCATAGTCGGGATCTGGCAGCGGCGCTACCCTTTGTTTTCTTTTCTTTCCTTCTTCTTATCTCCTTCCTTTCGAACTTCGCTCCTCTCCAAGCAAAGACCGCCGCAGCTACGACAACACCTCCGTAAACATTCCCTCTCTCTCCACCACAGCTACAAGCATCGACGTTCCCTTTCCCTTCTTATTCTCCCTTTTTTTTTTGTATTTTCCAATTTTGTCTTTTCGTCTCCTACATCTCCCCCTTTCCCTTTCCAATTTTTTTGTATTTTCCAATTTTGTCTTTCCGTCTCCTACATCTTCCCCTTTCGCATCCTCCGTCGCTACCACCACAGCCGCGCCAGCTGCGGAGCCCTTCCTCTCGCAGTTCCCGGCCACCCTCTGCATCGGCACCACCAACCTCGTGAGCGACCTCATCGACGCCACACAAATACCCATTATACCTTTCCACATCATTGCCATCATCGACCAGGTCTCCTGAAGAATCATTGGCACCGACGCCTTCCAAGAAACCCCCATCGTCGAAGTCACTAGATCCATCACCAAACACAACTAAAACTGAACTTATTTGTCTCACTTATTATTATTTGAGATTGTATTTTCCGAATGTTGATGCGTATACCATGGATTTGTTCATGTGGGTCATGCTATTTTCCTTTGATTGATGAGATAACTCACCTTTTAGTTCCATTCAGAATTGGGTTTTCTTTTTATTGCACGAAAGAAGAATCTTTTGAGGTGGGTCAACGAATTTTAATGAGCCATGGGGGAGCATGTAGCAGCGGTGCACACCGCCATTAACACTTTGTAAGCATTGGGGAGGGGTTTTGATGTGAACTTTGATTTTCGTTCTTTGGCAGTGGAGAAAGAAGAATATCTAATTCTTGCTTTTTTTATTTTTTATTCTTTTTTTTGCACTTTGTGGCGGTTTTTAACCCCTAAAAACTGCAAATTTAATATTCCCTGTTTGGCATACACTAATAACATATGTAGTGAGGGACTAAAAAAAGCATTTTACAAGTTTGGAGGATTGAAAAAAAACAACTTTTAATTTGAAGGACTAAAACAAAAATATCCCTATATTTGAGGGACTAAAAACATATTTAAGCCTTAGATTTATAAAGAGTTGTGATTAGATTTACCTTTGCCATTGGAAAAAAAAAAGTTGGTATCTCAAATGAATATCCCATGCTAAATTTTTTCCTCCGGTTCCTTAAAAATTTCAATTTGGTGTTACTTTTACGATTTCATCTTCTATATTCATGAATTTTTCTTGTAGGTTTGGCAGCTTCTATATAATTTTAACAGATGTTAGTGCGAGCTTCAACCTAGCTTTCGTCCGACAAAGGTCCTTTTCCATAGTGATTTAATGATGGCGATGGAAGAGGTGGCTATTGGAATCAAAGACATGGAAAATGTCAAGCTCCTAAAAAATCTCATAGTTTTGATGATAACAAAGGTTATTAAATTTTGATAATCTAATAAAGTTATTTGAGCTATGCAGATCGATCTTGCATCCAACGAGCAAAAAGGTTTAAACATTTTAACTTACACATGCTGAAAACAATGTTTTATATATAACATCCAAATGTGCTATTAAAAAATTGCGTCCAAGGTTTAAGAAAGGAGTAGCGTCCAACGTGCTAGTAACAAGTATCGTCCAAAGCCTTTTAGAAATCTTGCATCCAACGCACTTTATATGTAACTAAACATCTCATAAGTTTTCTATTGTCTAACTCGAACAATGTGCTCAAGCTCTTTATTCAAAGTGTTCATGTCGTTAAGGTTTTATGCTCTGACGATCTATCCTCATATAAACCTTCACTAATATACTTCTTTTTGCTTTGAAATGCTCTAACATTTAAATATCTTAGCATTTAATGAAAAACAGGATATTCTGAGTATAAGTACAACCTTCGATCAAAAGCAAGTCAACATGTCAAGGCATAGTACAAAGAGAGAAAACCAGAAGAAGGATTGTTTAGAAAAAGCAACTTTGTGTGTTAGGAGTTTGCAACGCCTTTTTGGTAAAGAAAGGGCAATCATCTTCGCTCTCCTCACTTAGAAGTAGATACGTATGAAGGAAAAATATGAAAGAGCTTCTCATGCATTAAATGAAAACTCAAAACAAGATTATTTCCTACAAAGCTCTTTCGCAACGAATAGCTTATGGAGAGCTTATAAAACCAAGATTTGAAGAGAAGCAAACTAGTTACGTTGAACAAATTTTCAACCCTCTCCTTGCTCTAAAAAAACCCTCTAAGTTTCGCTGGACAAACAAAACAAGCCTTAAACAGTTTTCATCATTTGCATTGCAAAGTTATTTTGTATCTGTGCTAAACTTCTATATCCTCATCTGTGAGTTGTTTCTTTGTAACCTTTAAACATATTTTCCTGGAGAGGCTTTGAGTTAAAGAATACTCGGATTTGAAGTCTTGGGTATCAGGTTGTAGTTTGTTGTAGCCAGAAGTGGCATAGAAAATACTTGTTGTAACCAGTGTGTGGTTAGTGGAACACCACCAGGTTGAAGGGACTGAACGTAGCTCAGCTTAAGTGAATCAGTACAAAAGATTGTGTGCTTCTTTCTGTCCCTTATCCTCACGAGTTTTATTGGACGATAGTTTTTAAATTGCTTAAAATGTGATTTGCGAAAAAGTTTTTACAAGCGTACATACACACAATTCAGCTCCCCTTATGTGTTTCTTGTTATTTTAGTGGCATGCAGTGGTTTGAATCAAGTGGGTTCCTTTCTTTAGTCTTTTGCATGTTTGGGTTGTGTAGGGAGGGATGGGTGTGGTGGTTCAATGGCGACGATGTGAGAGGTGGGGTATGGTGGTTCGGTGGCAACGATGGTGAGAGGGTGGGTGAGGTACGGGGGAGGTGGAGACAAATCAGAAAAGATAGAGAAAAAAAGAAGAAGAAGAAGAAGAAGAAGAAGAAGAAGAAGATGAAGAAGAAGAAGAAGAAATATGAGCCATTGGTTTAAAAACCATTTTATATAATGGACACAATAAATAGTTTCCCATGATAGGAGACATCATTAGCTCTCCCACCCAAGCCTCACTCGTTCATTGCAAGGAAGTCATTATCATAACTAGAAAAGACATAGGAGTCTAAACATGAAAAATTGTTTAAAAGTTACTTTTAATAATTGTTTAAATTTTAATATTATATATATATATATATATATATATGAATAAAAAATAATAAAATAATTATGAAAGTAATTCACTTAAAAATAAATATGTACACATACTTTGCATGAGCACATATTACAAAAGAATAAAAATTAAATCCATATGCTTATGTATTGTATTTCTAAAATTCAAAAGAAAAGAATTGTCTATTTTATAACTGTTTAAATTCCATAAAACATAAAGTCAAAATAAAAAAGGAGTTTAATGGTGATGCACTGACAATGTATAGTTTTACACTATACATGGTGGGTTGTGATTGAATGACAGTGTAAACCTATTTTACACTTTCAGTGCATAGTCTTTTTTCTCATAAAAAAAAGTTACTTATGAAATGCTCCATTAATATTGTTTTTTAGGATATTTTAATTTGTTATGTCTAAAGTCTATATAACACTCGCCTGATATGTGAAAGTTTGGTAACTTCACCTTTGTTAAAACAAACATTTCCTGTATACATAGAATTAATTAGTATACATTGTCTATAAAAAAAATTACACTAATACCTACCGATACTTTGACATAATATTAATCATTATCCTTATTTTAATTATAAAGAAAGTACATATTAATAATTAATAATGTATTTTTTTATCTATAGGAATTAAACATAGGTACCAAAAGTTTACAATAACTCACGCAACCTGCTTAAACAACTAAGTTAGATTCTCTTAGTAATTAATAATGTATTAAAATATTAGAGTTGTCAGTATAAAACTTTCTTTATACTAAGTACTACCTCCGTCCCTAAATATAAAACTATTTTCTAAAAAAAATGTCTATTTTTATAAGACTCTTTTCAAGTTGTCTCTTGCATTAATTATTTTTTAACCAAAATATTCTTAATCACTTTACAATGAATGATATAAATTAATAAGATAACTCTCTTATGAGGATGGGAAAAGATGAGTAGCACTTATTAATTAATTAGATAGAAAGTAATTAAGTGGAAAGAGAGAATGATGAGTCTCAATAATTACAAGGGTAATTTTGAAAAAATAATACAAGTTGTTAACAAATTTAATGTTATTAACTAAATTAATCAACTTTCTTAAAGGATGTGAATTAATTAAAAGAGCCTTATATTTAGGGACGGAGGCAATACTCTACATGTCTACCAATTAAATTTCAATATAGTTGTACTAAATACCTATTTTGCTTGTCCCAATCCTATGTAGTTGTTAGATGTGAATTTCTTTAGTAATTTGTAAGTCCGTCTACATTTCTCACTAAGTTGAGGATTAGCACTCTACCACGACTCAATGATGTTCACATGATAGTTAAAGAGCTTATGGTAGAAGGAGGATGTTGTGCAGCAAATTTTTGATATGTTTAATCATACTGATGCTGTGCGCGCAGGTCCCTCTTTATAGTTCTATTGAGGAGGATTCTCGCATTTGGTATGGGGAAAGGAACTAATGGCCATTACTCGGTCAAACTATAAGATACACATGAATAAAGTGGTGGATGTGTCTTCTTTAACAGCAGTGTAGGGGTGTTCATGGCCGGGTTAAGTCGGGTTTGGCCAAATTCATGATCCTATTCAATCAAATCTAAACGGGTTGGGTTGGGTTGGGTTGAGTTGGTCGGTTTTTTGAAATTTTTTGTAATACTCAACCCAAATCAACTCATTCAAAAACGAGTTGGGTCAACGGGTTAGAGCATTTAAATTTGTTTATTATTTTTTAAAATTTAATATTTTTTATAAGCTAAAATTTTATTAAAATGCACTTAAATTTAACAGAAAACCAGTAGAATAGGGGTATACGTTCTCTACCCAAATTTATAAGCTAATAAAAAAAGAATAAAACAAAAGCAAATGCGTAAAACCCCATGAAAGTTGTAAGTTAATGTGTTGCCCTCACTAACAACTGTTATGACTAATAGTCTAATAATAATAATATTTGCGCTTTTTTTAATTTAATAATAATAATAATTTAATATTAAAAACGGGTTCATGGGTTGGGTCAACGTGTTCAGAAATTAAAACACGTGACGCAACCCAAAAGTCAACGGGTTTGAATGGGTTGGTTCGGATTCGACCCAAACACACTAAATACCTAACCCAAACTGTTTGGGTCAGTTTGGGTCAATTCGGGTTCGCAAGTGATCCATACCCGTGAACACCCCTACGACAGAAGGTGAATGGGATTTAATTTGGAATGTTGGCAAGAAGCGTCTATATGATCATTTATAAATCCACTTCTAATTAGTAACAAAGATATATAGTTTTATTGAAGTTTGTTTCAAGGTGTTAAGAATTCTGGAACCAGCACTAAGAGCTCTCTTTGGAATGGTTATTTGGAGTCTTTTGGAGGAACCGTGATTCCAAGCTTTGGGAGGATCGTAGTATGAATGCCAAGCAAATCACTGTCTTGGCAGAACATTATCTTACAGATTGGTCAATGCATGGCAAGGAGTTTCGATAGAGGTAATACTGTTAATTTGTATTCATCCAGGAGGAAGAGTTGGAGTGTTCCCAATGAAGGTTATCTAAAAATTAATATTGATGCTGCATTCAATCATCAACTTTCACATACTAGTTGGGGTGCATGCATTAGAGATGATCAAGGGGACTTTGTCACTGCTCGAACTAATTGGTCAAGCCCTTGATTGAAGGTCTCTAGGGAGAGACTCAAGGTTCTTCTTCAGGCTTTGCATTGGGTGATCTCTTTGGAAAACAAGCATATAATTTGAGTTGAATAGCAAAGAGGTGGTGGACACATCCTTTCTGAACTTGGAGCCATTATTCAAGACTGCAGACACCTCTGCAGACACATCCTTTCGTTACATCCAAACTTTAGAGTGAAGTTTGTAAGGAGAGTTGTTGCTCATGCTCTTGCTAGAGTAGCTACATCAAATGCTAGTACTATGTTTGATTAGTATGTTCCACAGTGTATCTCATACTTGATTTTGAATGAAAGGTTATAAGCTTTGTTGAGTAAAACAAAAAAAAAGTAGGAAGACATTCATAGATATTAGTGTTAGTGAGAAAATAGGGAAAGTCTTTAGAGAAATGAAATTATTTTCATTATTGATAGCAAAAGGAAGATTAAGAGTGTGTTTAGTAAGTCACCCCATTAGCTTATAAGCTTGTTTGGTACACGAGTTTATTTTAGTAGTATTTAGCTTATTTTGTAACATACTTGAAGTAGTTTATGAAAATAAATTAACTTATAAGCTACTAGCTTTTTTTGTTTTTTCATTGTTATCCTCACTAATTTATTTGAAATCTTTTTTTACTTCAAAAAACTAAATGTCTTTTTATGTCATTTTATATTTATCTTATCAGCTAACTTATTAGTTAATTTTACCAAATACTTTTAATTTAATCCACTAGCTTATAAGCTTTCGACTTTTCAAGTCTTAACTTATAGCTTATAAGGTTCAACTAGCTAGCTTACAAGCTTTCAGCTAACTTATTAACTAGTTTTACCGAACACACCTAGAAGAACATTTGTAATTCTCTTGGTTTATATATAATTAATGATATAGATACATCAATGAATACACATGAGGATGGAAGATTATAGATATATGATCACTTCATTCTTCACCAAATAAAACTTCATAATTAATGATAATTCATATAATGATAAAAATATTCATTTAGAAAAAATTGATTATCGTTTTAATTTTTGAACATTTTATTTTAAGCAAATATAATTAAGGTTGGACAATATTTAGTTATATTATTGTAATTTTGAAGTCTCTATGATTGGTAGTGCTCTTGGTGCCAACCTAGTTGAAATCATGTGCTATTGTGATGCTTGCATGTTGTGCCTTTATATATATATATATATATAAAGTATACAATTCTTATGCATATCAAGTACAGTACTCCCTCTGTTCTCTTTTATAAGCAACAAAAAACTCACTTTTCTTGTTTTCAAATATAAACAAATTTCAACTACTTTTGTCTTATTTAATGAGACTATCTTCAAAATACCCTTGATTTATACTTGATATCAAGTTCCAATGAAGGGTAATTTAGAAAAAACAAGTTTGTTTTTTAATTGAAAATGACACAATTTAATGAAGTTAACTAATTTCCTTAATAAGTGTGAAATCAGTTTTTTGTTGCTTATAAAAGAGAACAGAGGGAGTACAAATTGGACTCACTTATTAACATGAGAATAACCTTTTACGCTTCAATGCACTATTTCTTGTGACATGTCTAATTTATTTTTGGAAAAATCAATTTAATTTTCCAATGCATTTTAAATTGATAGAATTCAATGTTTGACTCTTTAGAAGTTTACATTCATGTTTGAAAGAAAGGATATTGAGAATTTCAAAGATATTCCAATTGTGAAAAGCAAAAAATGGAAATGTTGAAAGAAGCTACACGAAGACGCGAAGTGGAACTCTGGTGGTTACAAAATCGCCATTGAATCTGCAGACGCAAAGACACTTACAGTCGATTTACCATAATCGCCAGAATAACTACCACTAACTTCCTTCACAGCGATCAAAAGTAACATTAAGTTAAGGTCTGAGATGCACTGTGTAATGGCGCTAGCTACGGTGAAGTAGTCAAAAACTGATGCACCGGTGAGACACCACTTATGACTTACTACAGGAGGTAATAGCCGGTTGCACGAAAAATATAAAATTTGCAAATGAGGGCCTCCTATGTTCATCCTATATTGTTCATTTGTCTTCCTTCCGAACACATTAGTTGGGAATCCTTCCTATCACATTCAACACAAACTACACTGGTTTCAATTACCAAATCTGATTTCAAAGCACAAGTTTGATTTGCAAGAAAAATAAGTTCAATTTGAATATAACTTTCCAAGAAATTTCAATTCATTATCAGCCATTCTAACAAACAGTTTATGGGCATTTTTAATTTGGTCATATTTAACACATGTATGAACCAAAGAAGCCATCACAATGGAATCAAAAGACATTGATTTATGCTTTTCTACACATAACCTTTCACATGGCTTCCAAATTGAATACAAAATTTTGTCCCCAGAACTTTACCATACAAATCAAGAACGTGAAGAAATACAATGCTATAAGGTCATATCTTGTATAAACACCAATCGATGAACAAGGGGAACTTTTCCACCCGATTACAAATTCCTATCATCTCCATTTCAATTAAAATACAACATCTATAATCAACTTAAACTAGCAGAAAAAGAAATTTCCAGTGCAACAAAAAAGAAATTTTAGCCAATAGCAACCCCCAAACCACGTACGTATACATAGCAATAGCATCAGGGAACATATACAAGTAATTCATCCATCATAAAGGTTTCCAAAACACCCAAATCTGACAAATCAATACTTGGATCTATGAATGTCCACCACCTCTCTATCGCAAAATCTCATATCTATGAATTTTCTTACTGCTTCCTCTGCGTTTGTTGTGGCACAATGCCTTTGAAGAGCAGATATTCAAAACTCATATTTACGAAACCCATATCTTCAGAACCCAGATTTGAAGGGGAAAAAACCCATATATGAGAAAACAAAACCCAGATTTAAAGAAGAAAAACCCAGATCTGAGAAACAGTTCGGGTTATGGTGCTTTCGTTTGGGTTCAAGAAGGCCTTGGGAGAAACTCTTTGTAGTTGAGAGCTATGGCTTTGTCGATTTCGCCAAAGAGGTCGTCCTCGGAGGAGTCGAAAGGGAGCGTCTTTGACGTCGGCGAGGTATGTGGATGGGTTCTTGTACGTCCTCATTGACTTCTCGTGGGTCATCGTCTGGCTTGGGTAGAACCTCCCAACTTCTGAATGTTAATTTTACATGGGACTAAAATGCAAATTCTTGAAAATACACAAACCGGTAGCAGGTAAAGGATCCCAGTCGTTCATTATTTTATTAATATATCTAATGGTAAATTTTAATGAGTCACCGATGCATCAGTTTTTAACTACTTCACCGTAGTCAGCGTCCTATGTAATACCTTAGCGCATGTAATTCATTTTTGGCTTAAATATGTTTTTAGTCCCTCAAATGTGGGTCATTATTTTTTTAGTCCTTTAAATTTGAAATTGCTTTTTTTAGTCCCTAGAATTTGCAAAATATCCTTTTAAGTCCCTCTGCACAGTATGAGCCAAACGGAGAATAAAAAATTCACAATTTGTGACGACTTTTGATCGGCAGAATTTGATTTTCTATTTTAAATTTTAAAGTGCGATTTATGACAGTTTAAAATCGACAGAATCAAGTCAATAAAAGAAATTAAAGTGGTTTTTAAAGCAGTTAATGAGTTTTTGATTTTTTTATTGACTTGATTTTGCGAATCTGGCGGTCAAAAATTGTCACAAATTACGAATCTCTTATTTTCCGATTGGCTCACACTGTGTGCAGCGGGACTAAAAAGAGCATTTTGCAAATTCCAATGACTAAAAAGAGCAATTTCAAATTTAGATAACTAAAAAAATAATGACCTACATTTGAGAAACTAAAAATATATTTAAGCCTTTATTTTTATATATTCGGATGGCTTAGTGACAGTTTTAACCGCCACAAAGTACATGATTTTTTTATTATTTTAAAAATAGTGGTGATTATAAACTGCCAACATGTAATTTATTTTTATATATTAGGATGGCTTAGTGGCAATTTTAACCGCTGCAAAAGTACATGATTTTTTTTATTATTTTAAACATAGCGGCGGTTATAAGCGCCACTATAATTTTCACATTTTTTTACATTTTAGGGAATTCCTAAATCCAATGTACCAAGAATTACAGGAAGAAACATATCACTGATTCCTAAGTAATTTAAACTAATTAAAATATCACTAAAATATTATATTAACTCTCTTGTGATTATGTTAACTTTAAATTAATTTTATATATATTAATTGGCCATTAAAGTTGCGTCCTGTAATTCTTTAAAATGTATTATATTCCTGTGTGCATGTAGTATCATATCCATATCTTGAAATTGTACCCAAAAAAACTAACTAGCCACATACTAAACATAGCAATACTATCAATATGAAATGATCAATTTCATTTTAGTTGATTCAATCTTATAAGATTGATATTTTTTGGGAAATAAAAATTGAGTAATTTTTCATTTTTCCAAATACTATTGCAATGAAGTTTCTTGGACCTGTTGGGATGATTTATAATGTGCATAGGTTTTATTGCTACACTAATTTTTCAATTTTGCTTATTCTATTTGTTGAGTGTAGTAAACAAGTTTGGTATCAGCATAGTGTACTTGGGCTTCTCAATTGTCTGTATTCTCACTGTCTTGTACATAGCTCGTAACGTTGTGGAAACAAAAGGTCGATCGTTGGAAGAAATAGAACGAGCACTTAGTCCTCCAACATAAAATACTTCACAAATGCTTGTGATCTTAATTCTAATGTTGCTCTTACAATTTTTGTTCCTTAAGACACTTGATACTCTATTTATTTTTTTACTCTAGATGGGGTTGTTATTTTTATCTTATACATCCAACTTATTGATTTTGTTACTTATTAAACTACTCAATTGCTTCTTTTAATTTTTGTAAATCTTTGAATAGGCTCTTCTAATGTTATTTCAATAAAGTCTTTATACTTCTAAATTTTTTTAATAAGTCCATATATAGTTTAACCAAGATTTTAGTAAGACCCTTATTTTAGAATTAAGTTTCTAAAACTTGTAACTAGAAAAATAACTTGTAGATGACTATAAATATTCATTACTGAAGTTCAAATGAATGAAAATGAAAAAGGATTTATTTAATATTTTAAGAATTATTGGGACTTTGTTAAAAATACTAAACTACAATTATATTAAAAAAAAAAGGAAATAATAGAGAATTTAATATTTTAACCTATAAGTGTATTCTTGCACTATTTGTATACTTGTCTAGATGACTAGATGGAATCAATATAAGCTTAAATGACCATAGCATGGAACTCAATAGTTTAAAGAGGTAAGCACGCAAATATTTATTTTATAGTATAATAAATTAGTAAAAGTATTGATGATACAATAAATACTTTCAAATAGTAATTCAAGTGTGGTTTCAAACTCAATACTTAAAAAAAATCTAGTTTCACACTTTCAATGTGAAACACCCCACTCCATTTTACAAGCCAACCACTCTGTTTATCCACAACACGTACCCTACTAGCTAGCTGTACAATAACACTTACACATACTGACATACACACGCAGTAATCCACCACAAGAAACATTTCCACCAATAGTGAACAATAAATAAAAGTCATACCATCCAAGAATTTACATGAATATTATTACTAAGGTTTGTTTTCAGAAGAAGCTTTCAAAAATAAGATACAACTATTCATCCTTGGCTTAACTTATCTCGACCTAATCAATCTAAAGAATATGAAGCCTCAATCGATGGAAATAACCAAAAAAATTGCTCCAAACAAGTAATGTGCCTCAATTACTTCTAGACCCTGGCAAGAATTAAAATAAATTTATTATATAGTAGGGCTGAGCAAGAATCCGAAACCCGCCCGGGAACCGCTTAAACCGATCCGAAAATATGCTATTCGGGCGGGTGAAATCGGGTTTCAGGTTAAAAAAAAGTAAAAAAATCAATTATAAATGGGTAATATCGGGCGGGTGCAGATCGAAAAAAATAAACCCGTAAGAATCCACACCCGACCGAATAAATATGTGTGTAAAAGAAAATAAGTTTAACCGTTGATTTCTTATCACAAAGCTGGTACACGTTCAATGGTAGACTGTATTGAGGGACCCGTTCTGACTATTTAGCACATTGAGCCTTGTGCTTTTGCCTCGCCTGTTGTGCCATTTCCTCTCAAGTCTCACCATCACTTCAACTTCATTTTATCACCTTAATTCAAAATTCTAAAGCTCCTTCCATTTTTTTCTCTTTGAACTCTCATTTTCTCTTTGCACAAGACATTTATATCTTACTTAGCTGTGCAAAAGTGGGTCTTGAAGGGAAGCCACACATTTCTATCTCTCCACCGTGCAAGTGTGCATTTATGCAATGAAGGCATTGGAAAGGAATTTGCTACGAATCTCTTTCTTTCTTTGTGACAATTCTTTTTTTTTTATAAGAACATTCTCATCCCTTTTCCTGATCAATCGTATAGCCAAGCCATGAATGATCCAACATCGTACAATCACCAACCACCACGGGGCTTTTGACCACCATTGACAACCACGGTACCTCCTCTCGAGGTTCCCTTCTCTTGCGTGTGACCCTTTCTTCCCAAACCGACAGAACCCATCCGCATAACCCGTCAATCACATTATCCGAACCCAACAAAATCGAACCTCCAAACGGTCAGCCACAGTCCTGTGTTTATCGTCATCGATTTTCAACGATTCAAGCAATTTAGGCCCGAACCCGCTCCTACCCTCCCGTTGCTCACCCCTATTATATAGCTACAAGCAAATCAATAGATACATTCACAAGAAAGGACTTTTTCATCCAAATGCATTGATTGTTGAAGGAAACAAACCTTATTGAAAAGGGTAACAGAGTCAATAGTTATTTTTCTCCCCAAACTCCATAGAAGATAATTCAGCAGGCCATTCTCTATTAATCACCAAAATGACAAATAATTTAGGTCTTAAAATCAGCTTTGACATGTTCAAGGAAAGCAATGGAGATCTACTTGCAAATTGTTTCAACAAATATGGACATCTTTGAAGGGATTGAGTGCAAATAAAATTTACTCTACAATCCACAATCGAGTCACACAAAAGGTGTTGAGTTTCTCATGGAACTTTGCTCTTGAATAGGGTGAAATTCCAGCTTAAAAATAAACACAATCATAGAGGATAACATTCTCATCTATACAAAGTGCACCTAATTACAAAATTTGTACCAGGGGTTTAGGTACCCCACCCCCCAATTCCAGGAACTCGCGTAGTGATACCAACGGGATTTGAAAGAACAACCTACAAGGGATCCACACAACTATGGAGAGGAAGAGTAGCAAGTATCGATCACCTAAGCATTGGAAAAAAATGATAAAAGTGGGAAGTGTTACATACCTTGTACACTTGCTCATAGAAATGGGGGTGAACGAAGGTTTGGGTGAAAAGGACAAAGGACTTAGGTCAACCCATGTGAAATTTGGGATGCAAGAAGAAACACATGCAAAATTTGAAATACAAAGATTTATGTTAAGATGTCTCACTCTTAGTAACACAACGCTTATTTCAATAAGTTTGAGGGTTGGCATCCATAATGAGAGAAAATGAGGGTATGAGCGAGAATGTGGGAGACAAAGAAGAGGGAAAGTGAGAAAGTGAAGTGGCGAGACAAATTTGAAACCAATAGTGTTAACAAAGAAATTAATGAAGCAATGAATGTTGGCAGAGAGAATGAAGAAGTGAATGAAGCAGTGATTCTTTTGTCATATTATAAATCTTTGTTGAAATCTCTATACTACTTTATAAAAGAATATTAATTTAATTAAAAAACAAATGTTTTTAATGTACTAAATAAATTTAATGCATTTATGAATAAAAAATACTTAATATATTTAATATTTTTTAGTGATAATATATTTAATATTTATCATATAAAGATAGAAGAAAAATGAAAAGGTAGAATTTAGTGTTTTGGATGTATTTAAAGCATTTAATATTTATCATATAATTAGAAAAATGAGTGGAGTTGAAAGAATGATGAAAGTAGAAGGGTGACCTCATCAATGTACTCATCAAATTGAGGGTGAATGAAGGTTTGGTCGAAAAGACATAAGGGTCGACCCATGTAGAATTTGGGGTCGAGAGAAAAGGAATGTAACACCCCAAGTGCCGAGTACTAGAAGAATACTTTAAGGAGAACCCTTATCAGGACCTTGTTATCATAATAAGTAACTTTCGTGGTCACATTAAACAATACTTATTTCTCACATATTAAATAGACAATAAACTCATGGAAACAACCTAATTATGCAATTGCATAATGGGTATTGAATCAATAATTCTCCCACAATTCCATAAAAAGTCATTCTAGTACAACTAGTATGAAAGCAAACATGTGTTGGTAAGTCTTAAAGATGTTAAATACTCTTATCATTTGGCAAAGAACTAACTAATCCACGTAACTAGACAAGAGAAACTTTCCTTGCAAACAACCCTTCCAACATTGACCAATGGCCTAGAATCAAATATCATTACTAAAGTCTCAATATAGGCCTCTAGCAATATTAAGTGATAGACCTACAAATGATGTTTTTTCTAGGCCTAGAAACAAATATTGTAGTTTTAGTCCCATTTACCAATATCTTATGGTAAGATGTCTAGTAAGTCATATAACTATTATAATATAGGCCTTTGGTCAATAAGACTACAGTCACGATATTTGAGTGTTATATGTGCTTCTGTTTGTTAAAATTCCTAAAGTCCAAGAATGATACTGAAGTCACGATGTTTAATTCTAGGCCACTGGTCAACGTTGGAGGGGGTGCTTGCTTGGAAAACTATGTTTTCTAATTATATAGATTAGTTAGTTCTTCACCAAATGATAAGAGATCTTCAACATTTTCAATATTTGCCAAGACATTTTCTATTTCCCACTATCTATAGTGGCATGACCTTTTATGGCATTGTAGAAGCACTAGTGATTCAATGCCCATCATGCAATTGTATAATTAGGTTGTTTCCATGAGTTTAATATTTATTTAATATGTGAGAAATATGCATTGTTTCATGCCACCCGTAAAGTTATTAGAAATACCTTTTTTAGTATACATCTAACACACTATGTATTATGATATCTACATAAACATCTCACATTAAAATTTATTAGAAATTACAAAATCATAAGTGAACTTCATTAAATAAGAATGACCCACTAAGTTTTGTAACTTTTAATAAATTTCAACCAATAACAAAAAAAACGTGTTCAAAAGAGTATATATTAAAGAACCTATTGTCAATATCTAAGAAGAAGAACAACAATAATAATAAAAATAATAATGATGATGATGATGATGATTTCCAAATACAATTACAACTAAACCATGGTTCACAGCTTGATATTTTTAGTATTCCAAACACAATGAGTTATAAATTAAAAGCCAACACCAAGTAGTATGGGAGCAATGCATATATGAATTAAAAACTTACATTATGGCAGCTGAAGGAACTACTTAAACAACAACGCAAAGGTAGGCTCTACACTTGAACTACATGACAATTTTTTAAGGCTTTCTAAGCTAACATAACAAGGGATTTTTCCTGCCATCACTGAGACTCATAAACCTGTAAAGTCAAGATAAATAGCCTTAACATAGTCAATGAAAAATTATGAAACACATTGAATTTTTGTTATTTACCGACCATCTACATTCCTTATGTACAAAGGAATGAGGAATTGTAATATATACACACATCAACATATGGAAATGATTTCAACATGTTTAGTTATATTTATGCAAATGAATTGAGTACTAAATTTGCTACAAGCAACTCTAGATTACTCATACTAATTGTTGTGTGTGTATCACAATTTCACTAAAAAAATATATCACATTATGTCATATTACTTTACTAAAATAAAATTTCACAATATTTTCCACACAACCAAGATTTGATTCAAATTATTTAACTAGATTACTCACATTAGTCCAGTCATGTGCGCCAACAACTAGTCACAATACTAATTTACAAAGATTATACATGTTTCGACTTTCCATCTTCGCCTCCATCATTGGTAGATATGACATGGCCTATGAAGGATTCGTTGTCATTGATGACAAGTAGACATCTCCTGTTAAAATTGCCACATATAGACAATGTATAAGGAATGTAAGTTTTTCACATAATATTTCAAAATGGTTTCATTTCAAAAGGTAAACAAAATACATTTAACCATTTGGGAGACATATCAAATACACTGGGTAAAGACAATGATGATCAACAAGATACACAATTAAAGCATCACCTTTCAAAAGCATATCTAATAACTCAAAAGTTAAGATTTATAAGAGATAAAACATGGGAAAAAAAATGAGGTACACAACTTATAAAAAGGTGATATTACCAAAATCCTACAGTAAAAATAAGCTACTAAAAAACATAAAAGGCAGGGAACCAAGAACTATAGCAGCCCCATGTTGAGAGGACAAAATTCATCTTGAATATCCTACACCCTAAATAAAATACATATATATTTAAATATCCTATATTGATCTCAAAGTCATACAAAGAGATAAATCATTTTTTAGTTAACACGAGTAGAAGATCTTTATTTATTTGTTTGAAACCATTGCATAAACATGAGAATTACTCTTAAATTTTAGCCTATAAGATGAGATATAATTGTTTCAACAAATATGGACATCTTTGAAGGGATTGAGTGCAAATAAAATTTGCTCTACAATCCACAATTGGGTCACAAAAAAGGTGTTGAGTTTCTCATGGAACTTTGCTCTTGAATAGGGTGAAATTCCAGCGCAAAAATAAACACAACCATAGAGGAAGATAACACTCTCATCTATACAAAAGTCCACCTAATTACAAAATTCATACTGGGGGTTTAGGTCCCCCTAATTCCAGGAACTCACGCAGTGATACCAATGGGATTTAAAAGAATCGCCTACAAGAGATCCACACAACAACTTTGGTGAGGCAGAGTAGCAAATATCGATCACCTAAGCATTGGAAAAAAAAAAGATAAAAGTTAGAAGTGTTACGTACCTTGTAGACTTGCTCATAGAAATGGGGGGTGAACGAAGGTTTGGGTGAAAAGGACAAAGGACTTAGGTCGACCCATGTGAAATTTGGGATGCGAGAAGAAGAACATGCAAAATTTGAAATACTAAGATTTTTTTTAAGATGTCTCACTCTTAGTAACACAACGCTTATTTCGATAAGTTTGAGGGTTGACATCTGTAATGAGAGAAAATGAGGGTATAAATATAAAGGAGAATATGGGAGATGGAGAAAAGGAAAAGGACACAGGACTTAGGTCGGTCCATTTGGAATTTGGGGTAGGGAGAAAAGGAACATGCAAATTTTGAAATTCTAGGATCTATGAAAAGATGCCTCACTCTTAGTTTTGCAACCCTTATTTTAATAAGTTTGAGGTTGGTATCACAAATGGAGGGAAAGGATGGGTTTTATAGAAAATGTGTGAGATGGAGAAGGGGAAAGTGAAAAAGTGAAGCAGTGCAATAGATCTAAAACCAACAAAGTTAGCAAAGAAATTAATGAAATGATCATTATTGGTAAAGAGAACGAAATAGTGAATGAAATAGTGATTTTTTCGCCATCTTATAATTCTTTATCGAAATCTCCGTTACTACTTTATAATAAAAAAACAATTTAATTAAAAAATAAATGCATTTAATGCAATAAAAATATTTATTGCATTTATTAAGAAAAAATATTTAATGCATTTAATATTTGTTGAGTTTAATGGTCATGCATTAACAGTGCAAAGTAGTTTTATAGGTCATCCAATCACAAATCACCGTTGATATGACTTTTAAAGGAATTATCATAAAAGTCAACAAACTTACCTTACATGGTGGGTTATAATTGGATGATGGTGTAAAATTATTTTACATTGTCAGTGCATAGCCTATTTTCTCATATTTATTATATAAAGAAAGAAGAAAAATTAATAGAAGAATTTAATGTTTTGAAAATATTTAAATTATTTAATATTTATCATATAAAGAAAGTAGAAAAACAAAGAGAGAGAGAAAATGAGTCGAGTTGAAATAATGATGAAAGTGAAAGGTTTACCTCGTCGATTTACTCATCAAAATGAGGATGAACGAAGGTTTCGGCAAAAACACATAGCTTGGGTTAATCCATATGGAATTTGGGGTCGAGAGAAGAGGAACATGCAAATTTTGAAATTCAAGAAACTATGTTAAGGTACCTTACTTTGAGTAATGCAACACTTATTTCAATAAGTTTGAGGGTAGGTATCGAAAATGGATGGAAAAGGAAGGTTTTAAAGAGAACATGGGAGATGAAGAAGGGGGAAAATGAGAAAGTGAAGTGGCGAGACAGATCTGAAATCAACAGTGTTAACAAAGAAATAATAGAAGCGATGATAATTGCCAGAGAGAATGAAGAAGTGAATGAAGCAGTGATTCTTTTGTCATATTATAAATGTTTGTTGAAATCTCTGAACTACTTTATAAAAGAATATTAATTTAATTAAAAAAACAAATGTATTAAATGTATTAAATATATTTAATGCATTTTTGAATCAAAATATTTAATATATTTAATATTTATCATATAAAGATAGAAGAAAAATGAAAACGAAGAATTTAGTGTTTCAAATGTATTTAAAGCATTTAATATATATCATATAATTAAAAAAAGTAGAAAAATGAGTTGAGTTGAAAGAATGATGAAAGTGGAAGGGTGACTTCATCAATGTACTCATCACATTGGGGGTGAGTGAAGGTTTGGTTAAAAGGACACAGGGGTCGTCCAATGTGGAATTTGGGATCGAGAGAAGAGGAATGTAACACCTTAAGTGTCGAGTACGAGAAGTGTACCTTAAGTAGAACCCTTATTATGACCTTATTATCATAATAGGTAACTTTCATGGTAACAGTAAACAATACTTATTTCTCACATATTAAATAGACAATAAACTCATGGAAACAACCTAATTATGCAAATGCATCATGGGCATTGAATCACTAATTCTCCCACAATTCCATAAAAAGTCATTCTAGTACAACTATAAAGAAACCAAACATGTGTTGGTAAGTCTTAAAGATGTTAAACATCTCTTATCATTTGGCAAAGAATTAGCTAATCCGCATAACTAGACAAAAGAAAGTTTCCTTGCAAACAACCATTCCAACATTGACCAATGGCCTAGAATCAAATTTCATTACTAAAGTCTCAATATAGGCCTCTAGCAATACTAAGTGATAGATCTACAAATGATGCTTTTTCTAGGCCTTGAATATATTGTAGTTTTAGTATGATTGAACAATATCTTATGGTAAGATGTCTAGTAAGTAAGTCATATAGATATTATAATATAAGCCTTTGGTCAATAAGGAGTCACGATATTTGAGTGTTATATGTGCTTCTGTTAAAATTCCTAAAGTCCAAGAATGATACTGAAGTCACGATATTTAATTCTAGGCCACTGGTCAAACTATGTTTTCTAATTATATAGATTAGTTAGTTCTTCACCAAATGATAAGAGATCTTCAAAATTTTCAATATTTGCCAAGACATTTTCTCTTTTGCACTATCTATAGTGGCATGACTTTTTATGGGATTGTATAAGCACTAGTGATTCAATGCCCATCATGCAATTGTATAATTAGGTTGTTTCCATGAGTTTAGAATTTATTTAATATGTGAGAAATATGTATTGTTTCATGCCACTCGTAAAGTTATTATAAATATCTTTTTTAGTATACATCTGAAACACTATGTATTATGATATCTAGATAAACATCTCACATTAAAATTTATTAGAAATTACAAAATCATAAGTGAACTTCATTAAATAAGAATGTGATCCATGAAGTTTTGTAATTTTTAATAAATTTCAACAAAACAAAAAACGTGTTCAAAGGAGTATATATTAAAGAATATGTTGTCAATCTCTAAGAACAACAACAACTACAATAATAATAATAATAATAATAATAATAATAAGGCTTAGGCTTAAATATGTTTTAGGTCCCTAATAAATTAGCGAATTTTGTTTGAGTCCCTAATAAAACTTTGCTTTGCGTTGAGTCCCTAATAAAACAAAAAAATTGTTTTGGATTTTTGTTATTTTGTCGTAGTCCTTCTAAAATATTAATTGTTTCTTTTGAGTCCCTAAAATATATAGATAATTTGTTATTAGTCCCTATCAAATATTTTTCAAATGGACTAATACAAAATGAACAAAATATTATAAGGACTCAAATGAAAAAATAGATATATTAGAAAGACCAAGACAAAATAACAAGGACTCAAAACAAATTTTTTGTTTTATTAGGGAATCAACACAAAGAGAAAATTTATTAGGGACCCATAACAAAATTCGCTAATTTATCATGGACCCAAAATATATTTAAGGCTTAAATGCAATTTTGGTCCCCCTATTTTCCAAAATTCGTAATTTCGGTCCCCCTATTTTAAAATGGAGACATTTAGTCCCTCTATTTTTCAAATTCCACAATTTTAATCCCCCTATTTTAAAATAGAGACATTTAGTCATATAGTTTTGTAAAATCCGCGATTTTGGTCCTTCCATCAAATTCGAAACGTTGACATTAACCTGATTTGACCAAAATTTAGTGACATGGCACGAGATTATTTATTTAATCCACGTCATAATCAACGTTAATTTTTTAACAATCAATGCTTTCAGTTTGGCAAAAGGACCAATATCGCAAATTTTTACAAAATTGAGGGACTAAATGTCTCTATTTTAAAATAAGGGGACCAAAATTACGGATTTTGAAAAATAAGGGGACTAAATGTCTCTATTTTAAAATAGGAGGACCAAAATATCATATTTTGAAAAATAGGGGGACCAACAACAACAACAACAACAACAATAATAATAATAACGACGATGATGACGATGACGATGATCTCTAAATATAATTACAACTAAATCATGGTTCACAGCTTGATACTTTTAGTATTCCAAACACAATGAGTTATATATTAAAAGCCAACACCATGTAGTGAGAGGAATGCATATATGAATTAAAAGCTTACATTACGGTAGCTGAAGGAACTGCTTAAACAACAATGCAAAGGTAGGCTCTACACTTGAACTACACTTCAATTTTTTAAGGCTTTCTAAACTAACATAACATGGGATTTTTCCTGCCATCACTGAGACTCATAAACCTGTAAAGTCAAGATAAATAACCTTAACATAGTCAACGAAGAATTACAAAACACACTGAATTTTTGTTATTTACCAAGCATCTACGTTCCTTATGTACAAAGGAATTTTTGTTATTTACCAAGCATATACACACATTATTTGATATGAGCAACATATGGAAATGGTTTCAACATGTTTAGTTATATTTATGCAAATAAATTGAGTACTAAATTTGCTACAAGCAACTCTAGATTACTCATACTAATTGTTGTGTGTGTATCACGATTTCACACAAAAATATATCACATTATGTCATATTACATTACTAAAATAAAATTTCACAATATTTTCCACACAACCAAGATTTGATTCAAATCATTTAACTAGATTACTCACATTAGTCCAATCATGGGCACCAACAACTAGTCACAATACAATACTAATCAATTTACAAAGATTATACATGTTTCGACTTTCCATTCGCCTCCATCAATGGTAGATATGACATAGCCTATGAAGGAATCATTGCCATTGATGACAAGTAGACATCTCCTGTTAAAATTGCCACGTTTAGACAAGGTATAAAGAATGTAAGTTTTTCACATAATATTTCAAAATGGTTTCATTTCAAAAGGTAAACAAAATACATTTAACCATTTGGGAGACATATCAAATGCACTAGGTAAAGACAATGATTATCAACAGGATACACATTTAAAGCATCACCCTTTCAACAACACATCTAATAACGCAAAAGTTAAGATTTATAAAAGATAAAACATGGAAAAAAAATGAGGTACACGACTTTTAAAAAGGAGGTGATATTACCAAAATCCTACGGTGAAAATAAGCTACTAAAAAACATAAAAGCAGGGAACCAAGAACTATAACAGCCTTATGCTGAGAAGACAAAATTTATCTTGAATATCCTATACCCTAAATAAAATAAAAATATCTTTAAGTATCCTATATTGATCTCAAAGTCATACAAAGAGATTAATCATTTTTTAGTTAACACAAGTATAGTATCTTTATTTATTTGTTTGAAACCATAGCATAAACAAGAGAATTACTCTTAAATTTTAGCCTATAAGATGAGATATAATTGTTTCAACAAATTTGGACATCTTTGAAGGGATTAAGTACAAATAAAATTTGTTCTACAATCCACAACCGAGTCACACTAAAGGTGTTGAGTTTCTCATGGAACTTTGCTCTTGAATAGGGTGAAATTCCAACTCAAAATAAACACAATCATAGAGGAAGATAACATTCTCATCTATAAAAAAGTGCACCTAATTACAAAATTGGTACTGGGGGTTTAGGTCCCTCCCCCCAATTCCAGGAACTCGCACAATGATACCAACAAGATTTGAAAGAACCGCCTACAAGAGATCCACACAACAACTATGGTGAGGAAGAGATGCAAGTAGCAATCACCTAAGCATTGAAAAAAAAAATGATAAAAGTGGGAAGTGTTACGTACCTTGTAGACTTGCTCTTAGAAATGATGGTGAACGAAGGTTTGGGTGAAAAGGACAAAGGACTTAGGTCGACCCATGTGAAATTTGGGATGCGAGAAGAACATGCAAAATTTGAAATTCTAAGATTTATGTTAAGATGTCTCACTCTCAGTAACACAACGCTTATTTCAATATGTTTGAGGGTTGGCATCTGTAATGAGAGAAAATAAAGGTGTGAGGGAGAACGTGGGAGATGGAGAAAAGGAAAAGTACACAGGACTTAAGTTGATCCATATGGAATTTTGGGTAAGAAGAAGAGGAACATGCAAATTTTGAAATTCTAGGATCTATGATAAGATGCCTCACTCTTAGTTTTGCAATGTTTATTTGAATAAGTTTGAGGTTGGTATCACAAATGGAGGGAAAGGAAGGATTTTATAGAAAATGTGGGAGATGGAGAAGGGTAAAGTGAGAAAGTGAAGTGACGCGACATATCTAAAACTAGTAGAGTTATAAAAGAAATTAATGAAACGATCATTGTTGGTAGAGAACAAAAAATGAAGTACTAATTCTTCTTCATCTTATAAACTTTATCGAAATCTTCGTAGTACTTTATAAAAAAATAATTTAATTAAAAAATAAATGCATTTAGTGCAATAAAAATATTTAATGCATTTAATATTAATTATATAAAGAAAGAAGAAAAATGAATAGAAGAATTTAATGTTTTGAAATTATTTAAAGTATTTAATATTTCTCATATAAAGAAAGTAGAAAAATGAAGAGAGAGAAAAAAGAGCCGGGTTGAAAGAATGATGAAAGTGAAAGGGTTACCTCGTCTATTTCAATAAGTTGGCCTATAGGTATCAAAAATGGAGGGAAAAGGAAGGTTTTAAAGAGAACATGAGAGATGGAGAAGGGCAAAAGTGAGAAAGTGAAGTGGCGAGACAGATTTGAAATCAATAGTGTTAACAAAGAAATGAATGAAGCGATGATTATTGGCGGAGAGAACGAAGAAGTGAATGAAGTAGTGATTCTTTTGTCATATTATAAATCTTTGTTGAAAAATCTGGACTACTTTATAAAAGAATATTGATTTCATTAAAAAAACAAATCTATTTTATGTATTAAATATATTTAATGCATTTATGAATAAAAAATATTTAATATATTTAATATTTATCATATAAAGTTTGAAGAAAGATGAAAATGGTATCATAAAAAGAGACAAATGAATGGGTTGCTCAGGTAGAGTCCTTAAAGCATTCACTGAGACATTATGTCTTACCCCTTTAAGTTTCCTTCTTTTTTAAGAAACAGGTGATGACGTGTACCATTGCAGCTTGGACCCTTATTTCGGGAGACATAGCGTAGTAGCATTTTGTATTCCTATGTATTTATATTATGTAATGTATGATACCAATGTATGAGGGACAAATTGTATTTAATGATATATGGAATTGAGTTGTATTTTAGATCTTTATTGTTAGCTTCTGTATGTTAACGTTAAATTAATGAGTGTTTTTAATTTTCACGTCTTTAGAAAAATAAGTGTAGTTACGTTAAAACCCTTAGGGTGTTACAAGGAACATGCACATTTTGAAACTCTAGGATCTATGTTAAGATGCCCCACTCATAGTAATGCAATGCTTATTTAAACAAGTTTGAGGGTTGGTATGGATAATGGAAGGAAATGAAGGATATGAGAGAGAACATTAGAGATGGAGAAGGTGAAAAGTGAGAAAGTGAAGCGGGGAGATGATTGCCCACGGAGAGAACGAGGAAGTGAATGAATAAGCAGTGATTCTTATGTCATCTTACAAATCTTTCTCAAAATCTTTGTACTTTTTTCTATAAAAATATTAAATCAAAAAGCCAAAGTATTTAATGTTTTGAAAATATTTAATGAAGAAGATAAGTTGGTCACTAGAAAGGGTGTTGAATATTGACACACGAACTAACTAGACTTTTTCCTACACAAAACACTTGCTTTTGACTTTTGTTTCTCAAACTTCTAGCTTGGAAATAAGAAGTTCTATTAGGAGCTAGGCCTTTGCTTCTAAAGTACTTGGATAAGATGATATTCTAATGTAAAAATTCCAAGTTATAACTTTAAGATACTGCTTCAAAAGCTACCTTTAAAATCACAAATTTTGTTTCCCAATAGATTATGGTTTTCACTTTTCTGATATAGGGTAGATGCTACTTCTAAACTTTAAAACTGTTTTCTAAAAACCTTTAGATGAAATATCAGAGTTATGCTTTTGTAAAACAAGGTTTTTCAAAACTAAAGACAAATATACAACAACTAAATGTCAATGAGAAGCGGTAAAGAAGGATACAACACACAAAGAATTTATACTGGTTCAGCCCAACCTGGGCTACGTTTAGTACCTACACTTGTAGGCTTTCTCTACTAAGACCTAAGACCAAGCACACAACTGTGGTATTCTTTCTTTTGAAGCCTCTACAGGCTCCTACACCCAGTATTCTAAACCTCTACATGTTCCACTCAGTATTATTTGCTTGCCTTTGCAGGCAAAATCACCACTAGTATTCTAAACCTCTACAAGTTCCACTTAGTATTCTCTCCTTGCCTTTGCAGGTAATCCACCCAGTTTGGTTTAAACTAATTTGAGTTTATATTGTATGATTTAATTATTTTAAGATTGTTTGTATGATTTATTTAATTATCAATAATTTGATGTGTTTTAATTAATATGATTGAATTTATTTAAAAAAGTATGCATGGTTGGAATTATAATTATGTTCTATTATATGCTTTGATAATTAGTTAATTAATTGCTATATATTTGTTATTATGGGCTTAGATTAAAAGGATGTTAGTTTTTGGGCTTAGAAAATAAAAATAAGAGCTGAAGGGGGTGCGGATAGTAGAAAGAGGAGGTGCTGGAAAGAATTATGGCCTGTTACTAAAAAAAGGATACATATAGTATTTAGGAGAGTGTAACCAGTAACAAAATATTTATTTTATGTACCCAAATAAAAAAATTCAAACAGAATTATAAAATAATATTAATGACTATAAAATATCTAACTACCTAATAAATAGAATAAGACAAAAAAAAAAGATGGAGAGGTGTGAGAGAGTGGGAGAGGAATAGACAAATGCATGCTTTGACTCCCATAATCAATGTTTAGAAACCTTGGAACTTATGAACTCTCATTAACCACTGGTCCTATTTATCACCCTTGTCTCCCAACTTAGCCTATAAATACCACCCTTCATTCCTAGGTTCATCACACTTGAATCATTCTTAGAGAAAAGTTTGAGAGATTAAGAAAAAGCTAGAGAGAATGAAGATCTTGGAGCTCTCTCTTGGTGGTGGTGGTGTTAGGCGTGAGCTATAGGGGAGGAAGAAGGAGGCTTTCAACGTCATCCAAGCTTAGGAGAAATAGGTATAGGTGAGGTTGTAGTTTTAAGATGGATTCTATGTGAGTGTGGAGATGGACCTCTAAGTCCTCTCATTCCATGGTTTCATCTTATATATGCATGATATGTATTTCTATAACTATTTGTATGTTATTATTCTAAGTGTATATGGATTAAATATTGAAATTAGATGAATGTTATGATAAATTTGTAAGAACAAGTATGAATATGATGAGTGTAGTAAGAAAATCAAGAATTTGGTCCTTTAATCCTAGAAGGGGGCATTATTTTTATCATCCCTTGTTAGTGTTTTATTTACTTTAATTATTAAGTATAATGATGGTATTAAACTAAGAAAAAATATATTTCTTTTATAAAACTTGTATGAGGAAAATTATATTTTTGAGATATATTGTTGTTATATAATTACATTGAAATTATAACTATGAAAGTCCATTATTTTATGGAGAATTATTATTACAAGTGATTCATATCAATTGTATGTGAAATGTTTTATTTAAATAAATACTGAATTTTATAGATTGAAAACATTATTATTTTGTGGAGGAAATGTTTGTTATCATAAGTAACCTTTATATATATTCCAAACTAATTTAAATAAATAAATTATAAGGAAAATCTTCATTATCAAAGTTTTCTTTTAAGAGTTAGATCAAATAAAATTATCACTATGTAGATGTGTGTGTCACGTGTGTGTATTTATATATTGGTGTCAGGGTACCAAGTGGATTTGTTGAATGCACAAGTATGGGACTGTGGCAGTATTAGAGATATACTTACTCCTCATCGCTTCTTGAAGGTTAATTTGTGATCAGTGGTTGATCAGCCGAGAGTATAGATCCATACTAGCGATGTTGTGAAGGAGACGACGATGATGTGATGACAATGATGACGATGATAAGGATGATGGTCGTTACACCATAACTTAGATAATATGTTAGGTTCCCTTAAATTAGAATATATATATATATATATATATATATATATATATATATATATATAAGGAGGGATCCACTTATTCCAAGAGTCTCTAAGAGATTTACTCCTTATCTTCCCATTCATTTTCTTGAAATAATAGTTAAGATTAGTTCATCTTAACTATTAGATTTCAAGAAAACGAATGGTCAGGTTGAGGAGTAACTCTCTTAAAGTTACTCTTAAAGTAACTAGATCCCTCATATATATATATATATATATGTGTGTGTGTGTGTGTGTGTGTGTGTGTGTGTGTAGAAACATAGTTGCTGATTAAGACTGGTTGTCCACGTGTCACATTCTAGTGACATTTTATATAAAATTGATTGATTGATTGATATTTCATTATTAATTTAGTATCATTAATCAGTTAATTAATTATTGATTAGCACAATCACAATCTCAATATTTATAAGACATTTAATATATTTATAATTTTATTTCCATATTTAAATAACAGTATTTTAAAATTATATTTTGATTAATACTTTAATTAAAGTAATTTCAAAATTTTACTGATATTAATTTATTCAATTTTAAAAACATTATTATTATTATTATTATTATTATTATTATTATTATTATTATTATTATTATTATTATTATTATTATTATTATTATTATTATTATTTGATTTTACATTATATATTCAGTTCAATTATATGTGCAATATAGTGTAAAACATATAAACAATTATATATTAAATAAAGTAATTTTTAAAGGAGCGTCAGAATTTTTGAGTAATATTGATAATTGATAATTGATTGGTTGATAATTGATTAAGATATTTTTAATTAGGGTATTTTGATTAATTTTAATTAACTAAGGTGATTATACGATGAGTATATGTGCAATATAGTGTAAAACATATAAACAATTATATATTAAACAAAGTAATTTTTTATACTTATTATTGGCTCTTCCACAATTAATGACGAAAATAGAAAAGACATTATGAGTAAGTTGACATTTTTTTTCATTATTTCTTCGTCTCATTGTTTATTTTTCTTATTAGATACTTTATTTCTTCTTTTTTCAACCACACTTTACATGTTCCATTGTTTTAATTGTTTTATTATCTCATCTTTTCAATGTGCTTGGCGGAGATGAAACATTGACAGTAAACACGGGAAAAATTGTGTAATATTCATGCTACTTACTAATTTTTAAAATTCGTCACACTTTCCCTCCTATGAATAGTGTTATAGTAATTCATTATTTATATGTAACTTTATATATATTTTTATTGGTTTTTTCTCTGTGGAAATTTTTTATATTTCTTAATTTTTATTTGTTTTTTGGTTGACTTATTATATTCTTTTTTTCCATTTAACGGGTATTGACATCTCTAAATATTTGGAAGACGTGTGATCATATTTGCTTCCTAATTATTTTTTATTTGCTTTATATGTTTTTTATTCAAAATTTGTAATTATATAGTAAAAACGTATTAATTATCAAGTAATGAATATTGTATCATGTGAATGACAATATAGTGGATGATGAAAGTGAACCCTCTACTTTCATATATGAGATGAAAGACAATGAAATGGATAGTAAGATAAAACCTTTAAATTAGAGTACAATACCAAAAGTATTTATAAAATATTGATATAACATAATAATATATGTATATTTTCTATTTATTTAATTTCAAATTTTCTTTAAATTGTAAAATTATACTATTTTAATTTGATCTTTCCTCTCAAAAAAATGATCTTTGACAAATATAGTGATACAAATGTATCAAATATTCAATATGATAATAAAAAGATAATGATGTGAATACTTTTTTTAACCAATCACACCCAAATAATTTGAGACAACTTCAAAATATTTATTATAGCAAAGAATTATGAAAAGAAATTTATTATTATAAGAAAATTGAAAACAGGGCAATTTCAAAATTGTGAGACAATTACAACAAGAAATTTGCAATTTTTTAACTACAAAATTACATTCAATTAATCATCTTGCAAACTCGATGATGCATATCTATCAAATATTCAACTTAGTAGTAAAATAAAAGTATGGTGAATATTATTACTAATTAAAATCACACTCAATTAATTTTAAAAATGATTATAATTTTTTATCGCAAAAAAAATTGGTAAGGAAAACATTATTATTGCAAGAAATTTGAAAAGGAAACCAATTTGAAAATTTTAAAACAATTATGGAAAAATATTAATATAGATAAGAGTATCTTTTTTTGTTAATTTTCATTTTTCTAAAATTCTTAAATTACACTCAATTACAAATATAACAATATAATTTTATGACGTTTAACATAAATGAATGTGATATATGACATTGCGTTTATATGTAATCATTTAAGTATGTGTTCTTAAATTTATATTATTTCATTCATTCGCTTAATTTTATTTTCAATATTTTTACAAGATGTTAAATTAATGAATTTCATAAAAAAAATTTAATGGAACAATATGTTAGTTCTTTTAGTTAAAATTAATTTTCTTATTATTTTCATCTTATTTTTGTTATATAATTTTATTTATCTATATATAGAAAACTTTTTACTTCAAAAAAAGTGGCATTGTGAAATTTAAATTTATAGTTGTATTATAATTTTTTTTTAAATGAGTTATATTATAAAATAAACACATCTAATTATCTTTTATTATTTTTATTAATGAATAAGTTCCTTATTGTGAAAATTTGAATTAGTTTTAGATTTTTTTAAAATAATATAACAAATTAACAACATTGTCAACATACTTTATATATACAAAAATTTAATTCTCTCCTCAATAAATCCGTGCATCGTACTGGTACTATCTAGTGTGTGTGTGTGTGTATATATATATATATATATATGTATGTATAGGCGATGGTAGATATCACTATCAAGGAGATTTCAACATTCTTAACCCACCAACAATAGGCACACCGATAGTATCATCTGAGCTTACCTTTCCTGTCTAAGTATTCTCTGTACCTGATTGGGAACAACTCGTTGTGAATCATGGCCTTGCCGATGAGTACATATGTCTGCCTCTGCCACCTCTTATACCTAGGGGCGATGACCATCATCCTATTGAGATTGATGACGAGGGTGGGGATAAGATTTATTCTAGGTACTGCTCTAATGGGATAGGTTGATCAGTGTTCTCTACTGGTAGTTATCTTATGTTGCTTTAATAGTTTATCTTTTGGATATTTTAGTTGTAATTAACCTTTAGTTATGTTTATCAACATTGTAAGAACATATTGATTAATAGTTAAGTTATATTCCTTTTCATATTGGTGCTTATATTTTGATTTTCATAGTTATCCAAAGATGTTTTCAAAACGTGAAAATTTCACATGGATTTTCATGAATAAATTAAACAAGAGTTTTATTAAAATTAAATACAAAGTGCTTTATGTATGTTTTAGAGTAATGTAACAAGGGATGTTACCATTTCCTTGACTGAAGGGTTTGTTGGTTGGTTGGATGGAGCATGATGAATCTTCCTACTTCCAAGAAGTTTCTCTTCTTATCCTTTTGGGATTTCCTTTCCCACTGAGCTTGCCTTACCTTCGTGTCATTTTCATAAATGCAGCAGTGATTTACAAACATTGGTAATTGAGCAATTTCCAGGTATCCCACAGCTTGCTTAATGTCGGGGCTTAACCCATTCTCGAACTTCGAGCACTTGGACCTTTCATCCATGTCCCTATAGTATGGACAGTATTTTGACAGCTCCTCAAACTTGGCAGCATATTCCCCCACAGACATTATTCCTTGCCTTAACTCCAAGAACTCAATCTCCTTTCTCTTCCTAAGATCTTTCGGGAAATACTTTTCCAAAACCTTCTGGCAAAATACCCCCAGTTGATCTGCCTTCCTTCCGCAATCAGTTGTTGCTTGTTGTTCCTCCACCAGTGTTCAACTTCCCCAACAAACATGAATGTAGCATAGTTCACCTTACGCCCTTCTTCACATCCGATAGCGACAAACATCTTCTCTATCGCCTTGAGCCAATTTGGACCTCCCTCGGGATCATAATCTCCATTGAATTATGGTGGATCATTCCTCTTAAAAGAAGCTAATCCCCTATACTTTGCTGGTTCAGCTTGGTTTTTTTGAGCCACAGCTTCAAGGACTATAGTCATCCTCTCAAGTAACCTTAAAGTTTCTCCTCCGCATGTTCCTTGTGCTGCCATTTTCCTATACCAAGAGTAATTGTCCTTAGTCTTCACTATCAATGGTCATTGCAAGAGTGACTATAATAACAATCATCACGCCCCAAGTCAACTCCCAGGAAAGAGAAGTGAGTCACACTGGACTACTTAAGTACTAAGTCTTTCCTTAGCCAAAGCTCTAATACCACTAAATGTAACATCCCTCATTACATTACTCCAAAACATACATAAAGCTCTTTGTATTTAATTTTAATAAAACTCTTGTTTAATTTATTCATGAAAATCCATGTGAATTTTTTGCGTTTTGAAACATCTTTGGATAACTACGGAAATTAAAATATAAGCACCAATATGAAAAGGAATATAACATAACCATTAATTAATACATTCTTACAATGTTGATAAACATAACTAAAGGTTAATTACAACTAAAATATCCAAAAGATAACTACCAAGAAAGAACATTGATCAACCTATCCCATTAGAGCAACACCTAGCATAAATCTAGTCCCCACCCTCGTCATCAATCTCAATAGGATGATGGTCATCACCCCCAGGTATAAGAGGTGATGGAGGCGGACATATATACTCATCGGCCAGCCAGGATTCATAACAAGCTGCTCCCAGTCAGGTACAGAGAATACTCCGGCAGGAAAGGTAAGCTCAACTGATACTATCGGTGTGCCTATTGTTGGTGGTTAAGAATGATGAGATCTCCTTGATAGTGATATCTACCATGGTCTCTATGGAAAAACCATTGTCCAGTCGGGTCGAATGTTACTTCCAGGTTCCATGTTGTTGGGTCCATCTATGTGTAAAAATAAAGCGAAATGGGGTGAGGTCGTATTCTTCCAATGTCATCCCATTGAAAGAGTAGAGATCTTTTCCCATTCCAACACACAAGCAAACAAGTGCACACACACACACTCTCTCTCTCTCTAATTTAAGGGAACCTAACATATTATCTAAGTTATCGTATAACAACCATCATCCTTAACATCGTCATCATTACCATCACATCATCGTCGTCTCCTTCATAACATCACTAGTATGGATCCATACTCTTGGTTGATCAACAATTGGTCACAAATCAACCTTCAGGAAACGATGGAGAGTAAGTAAATCTCTAAAACTATCATAGTCCCATACTTGTGCAGTCAACAAATCCACTTGGTACCCTAAGACCAATACCGGCTGTCAGATCAATATATAATTTCATCATGCATAATCAACTAGGCAAAATCCCCCAAAGAGATATACCCTCCGTTCCATCACTAGTTGTCTATGTGCTTATTGGGATGTTACGAGCAGGCACTATCAGTCCCAGAACGTAAGGAGTCGACCTACCCATTGGGATGTCACGCACTCGATGTCTTCCATCCCTTAGACCTCTTACTCAGGCCACGCATCTCAACTTGCGGTGTACCAAACCGTAGCTTCCCACACCACATCTTATCGTACCTTCCGTCCAACTTGGCTAATCCAAGTCCTCAAGGCTCTAAGGTAAACTCTCAGAATATTTTCGTAGAGTAAAACTACTCACAAGGGTCGTTCTCACCCTTTAGCAATTTATATATATAAAGGATATGGTACGAGAAACATTAATAAATAATAATCTTGGTACACTGTCAATCATTCCAAGGCATAACAATTTCATACACATATTATAATTTATTTTAATGGTGACAATGTATTAAACACGTTCACATATTTATACTTAACAAATCCAAGTAATTGTATTTAAGTTCCCTTTTAAACTTATTGTCTTTCATGTTTTTCTTTCAAGACATTATGAAAATAATTATATTTAATATTCGTTACTATAATCTTCTTATGAAATTTATTATAATAAAATCATACACAAGTATATAGTCTCAAATATTCGATATCTCAATTATACTTAATTTCTTTATAAAATAAGATGGTCATTTGTAACTACATAAAACATCATGCATACTTATGCATGTGTGTGTGTCAATATATATATATATATATATATATATATAAAGGACGACGTTACTTACGATAACAATTTCCTCCACAAAATAATAATGTTTTCAATCTATAAAATTCAGCATTTATTTAAATAAAACATTTCACATACAATTAATAAGAATCACTTGTAATAATAATTCTCCATAAAATAATGGACTTTCATAGTTATAATTTCAATGTAATTATATAACAACAATATATCACAAAAATATAATTTTTCTCATACAAGTTATATAAAAGAAATATATATTTTTCTTAGTTTAATATCATCATTATACTTAATAATTAAAATAAATAAAACACTAACAAGGGATGATAAAAATCACGCCCTCTTCTAGGATTAAAGGGCCAAATTCTTGATTTTCTTACTACACTTATCATGTTCATACTTGTTCTTACAAATTCATCATAGCATTCATCTAATTTCAATATTTAATCCATACACACTTATAATAATAACATACAAACAGTTATAAAAAAAAAATATTATGCATATATAAGATCAAACCATGGAATGAGAGGACTTTGAGGTCCCATCTCCACACTCACATAGAATCCATCTTAAAAATACAACCTCACCCGTACCTATTTCTCCTAAGCTTGGATGAAGTTAAAAGCCTCCTCCATCCTCCCCTATAGCTCACGCCCAACACCACCACCACCAAGGGAGAGCTCCAAGATCTTTCTTCTCTCTAGCTTTCTCTCTAATCTCTCTAACTTTTCTCTAAGAACAATTCAAGTGTGATGAACCTAGGAATGAAGGGTGGTATTTGTAGGCTAAGTTGGAAGACAAGGGTGATAAATAGGACCAATGGTTGATAAGAGCTCATAAGTTTCAAGGTTACTAAACATTGATTATGGGAGTCAAAGCTTGCATTTGTCTATTCCTCTCCCTCTCTCTCTCTCTCACCTCTCCATCTTCTTTTTTTGTCTTATTCTATTTATTAGGTAGCTATATATATTTTTAGTCATTAATATTATTTTATAATTATGTTTGTATTTTTTTATTTGGGTACATAAAATAAATATTTTGTTACTATTTACACTCCCCTAAATACTCTTTGTACCCCTTTTTAGTAACAGCCATAACTCTTTCCAGCATATCCTCTTTCTATTGTCCACACCCCCTTCAGCTCTTATTTTTATTTTTATTTTCTAAACCCCAAAAGTAACATCCTTTTAATCTAAGTCCATCATAATAAACATATATTTAATCATGTTATTTAATTAATTAATTAATTAATTAATTATCAAAGCACATAATAGAACATGATCATAATTCCAACCATGCATACTTTTTAAATAAATTCAATCATGTTATTTAAAACACATCAAATTATTGACAATTAAATAAATCATACAAACAATCTTAAAATAATTAAATCATACAATATAAACTCAAATTAGTTTAAACCAAATATCTAATATTATAAACATATACATTAATTAAATCAAGCACTTTAATTCTAACAAGAACAAAGATTTTTAAGAATTAGCCGCAAGTCATTGCGATCTAAAATCCTTCATACCAACAATTCCATTTTAAGAATTAATTAAATTTCTTAATATATATAAATCAACGCAAATTTCTATAAGGCAAAAATTTGGTCGTTACACCATACAACTATAGTGAGGAAGAGTAGCAAGTAGTGATCACTTAAGCATTGGAAAAAATGATAAAAGTGGGAAGTGTTACGTACCTTATAGACTTACTCATAGAAATGGGGGTGAACGAAGGTTTGGGTGAAAAGGACAAATGATATAGGTCAACCCATGTGAAATTTGGGATGCGAGAAGAAGAACATGCAAAATTTGAAATACTAAGATTTATGTTAAGATGTCTCACTCTCAGTAACACAGCGTTTATTTCAATAAGTTTGAGGGTTGGCATCCGTAAAGAGAGAAAAGGAGGGTATGAAGGAGAACGTGAGAGGCAGAGAAAAGGAAAAGTACACAGGACTTAGGTCAATCCATATCAAATTTGGGGTAAGGAGAAGAGAAACATGCAAATTTTGAAATTCTAGGGTATATGATAAGATGTCTCACTCTTAGTTTTGCAACGTTTATTTCAACAAGTTTGAGGTAGGTATCACAAATGGAGGGAAAGGAAGGGTTTTATAGAAAATGTTGGAGATGGAGAAGGGAAAAGTGAGAAAGTGAAGTGGCATGACAGATCTAAAACCAGCAGAGTTAACAAAGAAATTAATGAAACAATCATTGTTGGTAGAGAATGAAAAAGTGAACGAAGCAATGATTCTTCTTCATCTTATAAATCTTTATCAAAATCTCCATACTACTTTATAAAAGAACAATTTAATTAAAAAAATGCATTTAATGCAATAAAAATATTTATTGCATTTATGAAGAAAAAATATTAATGCATTTAATATTTATTATATAAAGAAACAAGAAAAATGAATAGAAGAATTTAATGTTTTGAAAATATTTAAAGTATTTAATATTTCTTATATAAAGAAAGTAGAAAAATGAAGAGAGAAAAAATGGGTCAAGTTGAAAGAATGATGAAAGTGAAAAGATTACCTCGTAGATTTACTCATCAAAATGGGGATGAACGAAGGTTTTGGCAAAAATACATGGCTTGGGTTCATCCATATGGAATTTGGGGTCGAGAGAAGAGGAACATGCAAATTTTGAAATTCAATTGATCTACGTTAAGGTACCTCACTCTAAGTAATGCAATACTTATTTCAATAAGTTGGAGGGTAGGTATAAAAAAATGGAGGGAAAATGAAGGTTTTAAAGAGAACATGGGAGACGGAGAAGGGGGAAAGTGAAAAAAGGAAGTGGCGAGACAAATCTTAAACGAACAGTATTAACTAAGAAATGAAAGAAGCGATGATTATTGCAGAGAGAACAAAGATATGAATGAAGCAATGATTCTTTTGTCATATTATAAATCTTTGTTGAAATCTCTGTACTACTTTATAAAAGAATTAATTTAATTAAACAAACAAATGTATTTAATGTATTAAATATATTTAATGCATTTATGAATAAAAAATACTTAATATATTTAATATTTATCATATAAAGATAGAAGAAAAATAAAAAAGAAGAATTTAGTGTTTTGGATGTATTTAAAGCATTTAATATTTATCATATAATTAAAAAAGTAGAAAAATGAGTGGAGTTGAAAGAATGATGAAAGTGGAAGGGTGACCTCGTCAACGTACTCATCAAATTGGGGGTGAATGAAGGTTTGGTCGAAAGGACATAGGGGTCAGCCCATATGGAATTTAGGTTTGAGAGAAGAGGAATGTAACACCTCAAGTGTCGAGTACTAGAAGTATACCTTAAGGAGAACCCTTATTAGGACCTTGTCAAAATAAGTAACTTTTGTGTTGGAATTAAACAATATTCGTTTCTCACATATTAAATAGACAATAAACTCATGGAAACAACCTAATTATGAAATTGCATAATGGGCATTGAATCACTAATTCTCCCACAATTCCATAAAAAGTCATTCTAGTACAACTAGTACGAAAGCAAATATGTGTTGGTAAGTCTTAAAGATGTTAAACACTCTTATCATTTGGCGAAGAACTAACTAATTCACGTAACTAGACATGAGAAAGTTTCCTTGCAAACAACCCTTCCAACATTGACCAATGGCCTAGAATCAAATATCATTACTAAAGTCTCAATATAAGCCTCGAGCAATATTAAGTGATAGATCTACAAATGATGCTTTTTCTATGCCTTGAAACAAATATTGTAGTTTTAGTCTCATTGACCAATATCTTATGGTAAGATTTTAGTAAGTAAGTCATATAAATATTATAATATAGGTCTTTGGTCAATAAGACTATTGTCACGATATTTGAGTGTTATATGTGTTTCTATTTGTTAAAATTCCCGAAGTCCAAGAATGATATTGAAGTCACGATATTTAATTCTAGGCCAGTGGTCAACGTTGGAGGGGGTGCTTGCTTGGAAAACTATATTTTCTAATTATATAGATTAGTTAGTTCTTCACCAAATGATTAGAGATCTTCAACATTTTCAATACTTGCCAAGACTTTTTCTATTCCGCACTATCTATAATGGCATGACTTTTTATGGCATTGTAGAAGCACTAATGATTCAATGCCCATCATGCAATTGTATAATTAGGTTGTTTCCATGAGTTTAATATTTATTTAATGTGAGAAATATGCATTGTTTCATGCCACCCATAAAGTTATTATAAATTTCTTTTTTTGTATACATCTGACACACTATGTATTATGATATCTAGATAAACATCTCACATTAAAATTTATTAGACAAAATCATAAGTGAACTTCATTAAATAAGAATGTGGCCCACGAAGTTTTGTAATATTTATAAATCTCAACCAATAACTGAAAATGTGTTCAAAAGAGTATATATTAAAGAATGTGTTGCTAGTCTCTAACAACAACAACAATGATGATGATGATGATGATGATTTCCAGATACAATTACAACTAAACCATGGTTCACAACTTAATATTTTTAGTATTCCAAACACAATGAGTTATAAATTAAAAGCGCACATCAAGTAGTATGAGAGCAATGCATATATGAATTAGAAGCTTACATTATGGCAACTGAAGGAACTGCTTAAATAGCAACGCAAAGGTAAGCCATGAAGGTTTTGTAAGCATTCCAAACTAACATAACATGGGGTTTTTCTAGCCATCACTTACACTCATAAACCTGTAAAGTCAAGAAAAATAACCTTAACATAGTCAACTAAAAATTACAAAACACAATGAATTTATGTTATTTACCAAGCATATATGTTCCTTATGTACAAAACAATGAGTAATTGTAATATATAAACACATTACTTGATACGAGCAACTTATGGAAATGGTTTCAACATATTTAGTGATATTTATACAAATAAATTGAGTACTAAATTTGCTACAAGCAACTCTAGATTACTCATAATAATTGTTGTGTGTGTATCACATTTCACACAAAAATATATCACATTATGTCATATTACATTACTAAAATAAAATTTCACAATATTTTCCACAACACCAAGATTTGTTTCAAATCATTTAACAATATTACTCATATTAGTTCAATCATAGTCGCCAACAACTAGACAAAATACTAATTTACAAAGATTATACATGTTTTGACATATCAAATACACTAGGTAAAGACTATGATGATCAACAAGATACACAATTAAAGCATCACCTTTCAACAGCACATCTAATAACCCTAAAGTTAAGATCTATTAAGGATAAAACATGGGAAAAAAATCTGGTATGCAACTTATAAAAAGGTGATATTATCGAAATCCTATGATGAAAATAAGCTACTAAAAACCATAAAGGCAAGGAACCAAGAATTGTAGCAGCCATATGCTCAGAGTACAAAATTCATCTTGAATATCCTACACCCTAAATAAAATACATGTATCTTTAAATATCCTATATTGATCTCAAAGTCATACAAAGAGATGAATCACTTTTTAGTTAACACAAGTAGAAGATCTTCATTTATTTGTTTGAAACCATAGCATAAACATGAGGATTATTCGTAAATTTTACCCTATAAGGTGTGATATAATTGTTTCAACAATTATGGACATCTTTGAAGGGATTGAGTGCAAATAAAATTGTCTCTACAATCCTCAACCAAGTCACACAAAAGGTGTTGAGTTTCTCATGGAACTTTGCTCTTGAATTGGGTGAAATTCAAATGCAAAAATCAACACAATCATAGAGGAAGACATCATTCTCATTTATAAAAAAGTGCACCTAATTACAAAATTCGTATTGGGGGTTTAGGTCCCCCCACCCACACAATTCCAGGAACTCACGCAGTGATACCAACGAGATTTCAAAGAACTACCTACAAGAGATCAACACAACAACTATGGTGAGGAAGAGTAGCAAGTATGGATCATCTAAGCAATGGAAAGAAAAATCATAAAAGTGAGAAGTATTACCTCATAGATTTGCTCATAGAAATGGGGTGAACTAAGGTTTAGGTGAAAAGGATAAAGCACTTGGGTCGACCCATGTGAAATTTGGGATGTGAGAAGAACATGCATAATTTGAAATACTAAGATTTACGCTAAGATGTATCACTCTCAGTAACACAACTCTTATTTCAATTAGTTTGAAGGTTGTATCCATAATAAGGGAATAAGGGAGAACATCGAAGGTAGAGTAAAGGAAAAGTGAGAAAGTAATGCAAGAGACAAATATGAGATCAACGATCATAACAAAGAAGAAAATGTAGTGATTATCAACAAAGAGAACGAGAAATGAATGATGGTGATTCTTCTATCATCTTGTAAATTTTCCTTGAAATCTCCGTGTTTCTTTATTAAAAAAATTTGAAAAATAAAAAAATGTATTTAAAATATTTAATATTTACCATATAAGGAAAGAAGAAAAATTGAAATTCTATATGGAATTTGGGGTAAAGAGAAGAGGAACATGCAAATTTTGAAATCTTAGGATCTATGATAAGATGCCTTACTCTTAGTTTTGCAATGCTTATTTCAATAAGTTTGAGGTTGGTATCACAGATGGAGGGAAAGGGAGGGTTTTAGAGAAAATATGGGAGATGGAGAAGGGGAAAGTGAGAAAGTGAAGTGGCATAACAAAACTAAAACTAGCAGAGATAGCAAAAAAAAATTAATGAAACGATCATTGTTGGTAGAGAGAACAAAAAAGTGAATGAAGCAGTGATTCTTTTGTCATCTTATAAATCTTTCTTGATCCACACTTCTTTATAAAAAATTAATTTAATTAAAAAAATAAATGCATTTAATGCAATAAAAATATTTAATGCATTTAATGCAATAAAAATATTTAATGCATTTAATGCAATAAAAATATTTAATGCATTTATGAATAAAAATATTTAATGCATTTAATATTTATCACAAAAACAAAGAAGAAAAATGAATAGATGAATTTAATGTTTTGAACATATTTAAAGCATTGAATATTTATCATATAAAGAAAGTAGAAAAATGAAAAATAAAATGAGTCGAGTTGAAAGAATGATGAAAGTGAAAGGGTTACCTCATCGATTTACTCATCGAAATGGGGATAAACAAAGGTTTGGGCGAGAAGGACAGATGGCTTAGGTTGATCCATATGGAATTTGGGGTTGAGAGAAGAGGAACATGCAAATTTTGAAATGCTAGGATCTATGTTAAGATGCCTCACTCTTAGTAATGCAACACTTATTTCAATAAGCTAGTTGGAGGGTAGGTATCAAAAATGGAGGGAAAAGGAAGGTTTTAGAGAGAACATGGGAGACAGAGAAGAGAAAAAGTGAGAAAGTGAAGTTGTCAAGACAGATTTGAAACCAAAAGTGTTAACCAAGAAATGAATGAAGCGATGATTGTTGGCAGAGAGAACCAACAAGTGAATGAAGCAATGATTCTTTTGTCATATTATAAATCTTTATTGAAATCTCTATACTACTTTATAAAAAAATATTAATTTATTTAAAAAATAAATGTATTTAATGTATTAAATATATTTAATGCATTTATGAATAAAAATATTTCATATATTTAATATTTATCATATAAAGATAGAAGAAAAATGAAAAAGAAGAACTTAGTGTTTTGAAAATATTTAAAGCATTTAATATTTATCATATAATTAAGAAAGTAGAAAAATGAGTCGAGTTGAATGAATGATGAAAGTGGAAGGGTAACCTCGTCGATGTACTCATCAAATTGGGGGTGAATGAAGGTTTGGTTGAAAGGACATAGGGCTTGAGTCGACCTATGTTGAATTTGGGGTCGAGAGAATGCAAATTTTGAAACTCTAGGATCTTTGTTAAGATGCCCTACTCTTTGTAATGCAACGCTTATTTCAACAATTAATACATCTTACTAATTAATCCAAATATCTTGACTTCCTTTCCCTATTTTTTTAACAAGCACGTATATCCTTTATTCTCCATTTTTTTCCAAGATTTCTATAATACTCCTCAAAGGTTTTAGATCATGCATCACTCACAACTTTCCTCATCTCATTTCTAGTCTTTCAATACCTTGCCAATTTTCCACATCATCACTCTTTTGTTTCTTACCTTTTCTTTTTTTTTTTTGGTGAATATTTCTTACCTTTTCTTGCACACTGTCATTACACCTTTAAGATTTATTGTCTCTTGATCCAAAACCTTTTATTTCTCTCAAGATTGCTTTAGCAAGTTTCTTAACTTTCTTAGACATCTCATCCCAAATAAAGTTAGCATTACCTTGTGATTTCCAATTACCTTTCTCTAATAATTTCTTAAAAGTCAAATGTTTATAACTCTTAAGTTATCACCACATGCTTCTTTGATTTGTAATTTGTCAACTTTTCTATTAACAACTCTTAAAACGAACATCAAGGATTAGAATTTCAGCTTCTTTCCCACTCGTTCTACCCTTTTCTCGTTCTACCCCTTTCTTTCCCACTCTCTTTCCCGATTCCTGCTTCTTCATCATCGCCGATAGTTGCGATGCTCCCCGTTCATCTTCTTCTTCTTCCTTGTTCCTCTTATTCTCACACACATAGAATAGAATTTCAGAGCTTGAATACACACTCCATCCATGAATGAAACATATACTCTCAGGCAACATCAGTTTCATTTGTTCATCATGTTCATTTTTTCATCACCGTAATATATAAAGAGATGAAATTAAAAACAGAACAAAAAAGTGCTTGAGATCAATAAAATATAGAAGGATACATAGACCAGTAAAAAAAAACACGATAATAAATGGATCAACTTTCTCCTTCATCGCCGTCGCGCTCCGCCGTCCATAGTCGGGATCTGGCAGCGGCGCTACCCTTTGTTTTCTTTTCTTTCCTTCTTCTTATCTCCTTCCTTTCGAACTTCGCTCCTCTCCAAGCAGAGACCGCCGCAGCTACGACAACACCTCCGTAAACATTCCCTCTCTCTCCACCACAGCTACAAGCATCGACGTTCCCTTTCCTTTCTTATTCTCCCTTTTTTTTTGTATTTTCCAATTTTTTCTTTTCGTCTCCTACATCTCCCCCTTTCCCTTTCCAATTTTTCTGTATTTTCCAATTTTGTCTTTCCGTCTCCTACATCTTCCCCTTTCGCATCCTCCGTCGCTACCACCACAGCCGCGCCAGCTGCGGAGCCCTTCCTCTCACAGTTCTCGGCCACCCTCTGCATCGGCACCACCAACCTCGTGAGCGACCTCACCGACGCCACACAAATACCCATTATACCTTTCCACATCATTGCCATCATCGACCAGGTCTCCTGAAGAATCATTGGCACCGACGCCTTCCAAGAAACCCCCATCGTCGAAGTCACCAGATCCATCACCAAACACAACTAAAACTGAACTTATTTGTCTCACTTATTATTATTTGAGATTGTATTTTCCGAATGTTGATGCGTATACCATGGATTTGTTCATGTGGGTCATGCTATTTTCCTTTGATTGATGAGATAACTCACCTTTTAGTTCCATTCAGAATTGGGTTTTCTTTTTATTGCACGAAAGAAGAATCTTTTGAGGTGGGTCAACGAATTTTAATGAGCCATGGGGGAGCATGTAGCAGCGGTGCACACCGCCATTAACACTTTGTAAGCATTGGGGAGGGGTTTTGATGTGAACTTTGATTTTCGTTCTTTGGCAGTGGAGAAAGAAGAATATCTAATTCTTGCTTTTTTTATTTTTTATTCTTTTTTTTGCACTTTGTGGCGGTTTTTAATCCCTAAAAACTGCAAATTTAATATTCCCTGTTTGGCATACACTAATAACATATGTAGTGAGGGACTAAAAAAAGCATTTTACAAGTTTGGAGGATTGAAAAAAAACAACTTTTAATTTGAAGGACTAAAACAAAAATATCCCTATATTTGAGGGACTAAAAACATATTTAAGCCTTAGATTTATAAAGAGTTGTGATTAGATTTACCTTTGCCATTGAAAAAAAAAAAGTTGGTATCTCAAATGAATATCCCATGCTAAATTTTTTCCTCCGGTTCCTTAAAAATTTCAATTTGGTGTTACTTTTACGATTTCATCTTCTATATTCATGAATTTTTCTTGTAGGTTTGGCAGCTTCTATATAATTTTAACAGATGTTAGTGCGAGCTTCAACCTAGCTTTCATCCGACAAAGGTCCTTTTCCATAGTGATTTAATGATGGCGATGGAAGAGGTGGCTATTGGAATCAAAGACATGGAAAATGTCAAGCTCCTAAAAAATCTCATAGTTTTGATGATAACAAAGGTTATTAAATTTTGATAATCTAATAAAGTTATTTGAGCTATGCAGATCGATCTTGCATCCAACGAGCAAAAAGGTTTAAACATTTTAACTTACACATGCTGAAAACAATGTTTTATATATAACATCCAAATGTGCTATTAAAAAATTGCGTCCAAGGTTTAAGAAAGGAGTAGCGTCCAACGTGCTAGTAACAAGTATCGTCCAAAGCCTTTTAGAAATCTTGCATCCAACGCACTTTATATGTAACTAAACATCTCATAAGTTTTCTATTGTCTAACTCGAACAATGTGCTCAAGCTCTTTATTCAAAGTGTTCATGTCGTTAAGGTTTTATGCTCTGACGATCTATCCTCATATAAACCTTCACTAATATACTTATTTTTGCTTTGAAATGCTCTAACATTTAAATATCTTAGCATTTAATGAAAAACAGGATATTCTGAGTATAAGTACAACCTTCGATCAAAAGCAAGTCAACATGTCAAGGCATAGTACAAAGAGAGAAAACCAGAAGAAGGATTGTTTAGAAAAAGCAACTTTGTGTGTTAGGAGTTTGCAACGCCTTTTTGGTAAAGAAAGGGCAATCATCTTCGCTCTCCTCACTTAGAAGTAGATACGTATGAAGGAAAAATATGAAAGAGCTTCTCATGCATTAAATGAAAACTCAAAACAAGATTATTTCCTACAAAGCTCTTTCGCAACGAATAGCTTATGGAGAGCTTATAAAACCAAGATTTGAAGAGAAGCAAACTAGTTACGTTGAACAAATTTTCAACCCTCTCCTTGCTCTAAAAAAACCCTCTAAGTTTCGCTGGACAAACAAAACAAGCCTTAAACAGTTTTCATCATTTGCATTGCAAAGTTATTTTGTATCTGTGCTAAACTTCTATATCCTCATCTGTGAGTTGTTTCTTTGTAACCTTTAAACATATTTTCCTGGAGAGGCTTTGAGTTAAAGAATACTCGGATTTGAAGTCTTGGGTATCAGGTTGTAGTTTGTTGTAGCCAGAAGTGGCATAGAAAATACTTGTTGTAACCAGTGTGTGGTTAGTGGAACACCACCAGGTTGAAGGGACTGAACGTAGCTCAGCTTAAGTGAATCAGTACAAAAGATTGTGTGCTTCTTTCTGTCCCTTATCCTCACGAGTTTTATTGGACGATAGTTTTTAAATTGCTTAAAATGTGATTTGCGAAAAAGTTTTTACAAACATACATACACACAATTCAACTCCCCTTGTGTGTTTCTTGTTATTTTAGTGGCATGCAGTGGTTTGAATCAAGTGGGTTCCTTTCTTTAGTCTTTTGCATGTTTGGGTTGTGTAGGGAGGGATGGGTGTGGTGGTTCAATGGCGACGATGTGAGAGGTGGGGTATGGTGGTTCGGTGGCAACGATGGTGAGAGGGTGGGTGAGGTACGGGGGAGGTGGAGACAAATCAGAAAAGATAGAGAAAAAAGAAGAAGAAGAAGAAGAAGAAGAAGAAGAAGAAGAAGAAGAAATATGAGCCATTGGTTTAAAAACCATTTTATATAATGGACACAATAAATAGTTTCCCATGATAGGAGACATCATTAGCTCTCCCACCCAAGCCTCACTCGTTCATTGCAAGGAAGTCATTATCATAACTAGAAAAGACATAGGAGTCTAAACATGAAAAATTGTTTAAAAGTTACTTTTAATAATTGTTTAAATTTTAATATTATATATATATATATATGAATAAAAAATAATAAAATAATTATGAAAAGTAATTCACTTAAAAATAAATATGTACACATCCTTTGCATGAGCACATATTACAAAAGAATAAAAATTAAATCCATATGCTTATGTATTGTATTTCTAAAATTCAAAAGAAAAGAATTGTCTATTTTATAACTGTTTAAATTCCATAAAACATAAAGTCAAAATAAAAAAGGAGTTTAATGGTGATGCACTGACAATGTATAGTTTTACACTATACATGGTGGGTTGTGATTGAATGACAGTGTAAACCTATTTTACACTTAAACCTATTTTACACTTTCAGTGCATAGTCTTTTTTCTCATAAAAAAAAGTTACTTATGAAATGCTCCATTAATATTGTTTTTTAGGATATTTTAATTTGTTATGTCTAAAGTCTATATAACACTCGCCTAATATGTGAAAGTTTGGTAACTTCACCTTTGTTAAAACAAACATTTCCTGTATACATAGAATTAATTAGTATACATTGTCTATAAAAAAAATTACACTAATACCTACCGAAATATTCTTAATCACTTTACAATGAATGATATAAATTAATAAGATAACTCTCTTATGAGGATTGGAAAAGATGAGTAGCACTTATTAATTAATTAGATAGAAAGTAATTAAGTGGAAAGAGAGAATGATGAGTCTCAATAATTACAAGGGTAATTTTGAAAAAATAATACAAGTTGTTACCAAATTTAATGTTATTAACTAAATTAGTCAACTTTCTTAAAGGATGTGAATTAGTTAAAAGAGCCTTATATTTAGGGACGGAGGCAGTACTCTACATGTCTACCAATTAAATTTCAATATAGTTGTACTAAATACCTATTTTGCTTGTCCCAATCCTATGTAGTTGTTAGATGTGAATTTCTTTAGTAATTTGTAAATCCGTCTACATTTCTCACTAAGTTGAGGATTAGCACTCTACCACGACTCAATGATGTTCACATGATAGTTAAAGAGCTTATGGTAGAAGGAGGATGCTGTGCAGCAAATTTTTGATATGTTTAATCATACTGATGTTGTGCGCGCAGGTCCCTCTTTATAGTTCTATTGAGGAGGATTCTCGCATTTGGTATGGGGAAAGGAATGAATGGCCATTACTCGGTCAAACTATAAGATACACGTGAATAAAGTGGTGGATGTGTCTTCTTTAACAGCAGTGTAGGGGTGTTCATGGCCAGGTTAAGTCGGGTTTGGCCAAATTCATGATCCTACTCAATCAAATTTAAACGGGTTGGGTTGGGTTGAGTTGGTCGGTTTTTTGAAATTTTTTGTAATACCCAACCCAAATCAACTCATTCGAAAACAGGTTGGGTCAACGGGTTAGAGCATTTAAATTTGTTTATTATTTTTTAAATTTAATATTTTTTATAAGCTAAAATTTTATTAAAATGCACTTAAATTTAACAGAAAACCAGTAGAATAGGGGTATACGTTCTCTACCCAAATTTATAAGCTAATAAAAAAAGAATAAAACAAAAGCAAATGCGTAAAACCCCATGAAAGTTGTAAGTTAATGTGTTGCCCTCACTAACAACTGTTATGACTAATAGTCTAATAATAATAATATTTGCTTTTTTTTAATTTAATAATAATAATAATTTAATATTAAAAACGGGTTCATGGGTTGGGTCAATGTGTTCAGAAATTAAAACACGTGACGCAACCCAAAAGTCAACGGGTTTGAATGGGTTGATTCGGATTCGACCCAAACACACTAAATACCTAACCCAAACTGTTTGGGTCAGTTTGGGTCAATTAGGGTTCGCAAGTAATCCATACCCGTGATCACCCCTACGACAGAAGGTGAATGGGATTTAATTTGGAATGTTGGCAAGAAGCGTCTATATGATCATTTATAAATCCACTTCTAATTAGTAACAAAGATATATAGTTTTATTGAAGTTTGTTTCAAGGTGTTAAGAATTCTGGAACCAGCACTAAGAGCTCTCTTTGGAATGGTTATTTGGAGTCTTTTGGAGGAACCGTGATTCCAAGCTTTGGGAGGATCGTAGTATGAATGCCAAGCAAATCACTGTCTTGGCAGAACATTATCTTACAGATTGGTCAATGCATGGCAAGGAGTTTCGATAGAGGTAATACTGTTAATTTGTATTCATCCAGGAGGAAGAGTTGGAGTGTTCCCAATGAAGGTTATCTAAAAATTAATATTGATGCTGCATTCAATCATCAACTTTCACATACTAGTTGGGGTGCATGCATTAGAGATGATCAAGGGGACTTTGTCACTGCTCGAACTAATTGGTCAAGCCCTTGATTGAAGGTCTCTAGGGAGAGACTCAAGGTTCTTCTTCAGGCTTTGCATTGGGTGATCTCTCTCGAAAACAAGCATATAATTTGAGTTGAATAGCAAAGAGGTGGTGGACACATCCTTTCTGAACTTGGAGCCATTATTCAAGACTGCAGACACCTCTGCAGACACATCCTTTCGTTACATCCAAACTTTAGAGTGAAGTTTGTAAGGAGAGTTGTTGCTCATGCTCTTGCTAGAGTAGCTACATCAAATGCTAGTACTATGTTTGATTAGTATGTTCCACAGTGTATCTCATACTTGATTTTGAATGAAAGGTTATAAGCTTTGTTGAGTAAAATAAAAAAAAAGTAGGAAGACATTCATAGATATTAGTGTTAGTGAGAAAATAGGGAAAGTCTTTAGAGAAATGAAATTATTTTCATTATTGATAGCAAAAGGAAGATTAAGAGTGTGTTTAGTAAGTCACCCCATTAGCTTATAAGCTTGTTTGGTACACGAGTTTATTTCAGTAGTATTTAGCTTATTTTGTAACATACTTGAAGTAGTTTACGAAAATAAATTAACTTATAAGCTACTAGCTTTTTTTGTTTTTTCATTGTTATCCTCACTAATTTATTTGAAATCTTTTTTTACTTCAAAAAACTAAATGTCTTTTTACGTCATTTTATATTTATCTTATCAGCTAACTTATTAGTTAATTTTACCAAATACTTTTAATTTAATCCACTAGCTTATAAGCTTTCGACTTTTCAAGTCTTAACTTATAGCTTATAAGGTTCAACTAGCTAGCTTACAAGCTTTCAGCTAACTTATTAACTAGTTTTACCGAACACACCTAGAAGAACATTTGTAATTCTCTTGGTTTATATATAATTAATGATATAGATACATCAATGAATACACATGAGGATGGAAGATTATAGATATATGATCACTTCATTCTTCACCAAATAAAACTTCATAATTAATGATAATTCATATAATGATAAAAATATTCATTTAGAAAAAATTGATTATCGTTTTAATTTTTGAACATTTTATTTTAAGCAAATATAATTAAGGTTGGACAATATTTAGTTATATTATTGTAATTTTGAAGTCTTTATGATTGGTAGTGCTCTTGGTGCCAACCTAGTTGAAATCATTTGTGCTATTGTGATGCTTGCATGTTGTGCCTTTATATATATATATATATATAAAAAGTATACAATTCATATGCATATCAAGTACAGTACTCCCTCTGTTCTCTTTTATAAGCAACAAAAAACTCACTTTTCTTGTTTTCAAATATAAACAAATTTCAACTACTTTTTTCTTATTTAATGAGACTATCTTCAAAATACCCTTGATTTATACTTGATATCAAGTTCCAATGAAGGGTAATTTAGAAAAAACAAGTTTGTTTTTTAATTTAAAATGACACAATTTAATGAAGTTAACTAATTTCCTTAATAAGTGTGAAATCAGTTTTTTGTTGCTTATAAAAGAGAACAGAGGGAGTACAAATTGGACTCACTTATTAACATGAGAATAACCTTTTACGCTTCAATGCACTATTTCTTGTGACATGTCTAATTTATTTTTGGAAAAATCAATTTAATTTTCCAATGCATTTTAAATTGATAGAATTCAATGTTTGACTCTTTAGAAGTTTACATTCATGTTTGAAAGAAAGGATATTGAGAATTTCAAAGATATTCCACTTGTGAAAAGCAAAAAATGGAAATGTTGAAAGAAGCTACACGAAGACGCGAAGTGGAACTCTGGTTGTTACAAAATCGCCACTGAATCTGCAGACGCAAAGACACTTACAGTCGATTTACCATAATCGCCAGAATAACTGCCACTAACTTCCTTCACAGCGATCAAAAGTAACATTAAGTTAAGGTCTGAGATGCACTGTGTAATGGCACTAGCTACGGTGAAGTAGTCAAAAACTGATGCACCGGTGAGACACCACTTATGACTTACTACAGGAGGTAATAGCCGGTTACATGAAAAATATAAAATTTGCAAATGAGGGCCTCCTATGTTCATCCTATATTGTTCATTTGTCTTCCTTCCGAACACATTAGTTGGGAATCCTTCCTATCACATTCAACACAAACTACACTGGTTTCAATTACCAAATCTGATTTCAAAGCACAAGTTTGATTTGCAAGAAAAATAAGTTCAATTTGAATATAACTTTCCAAGAAATTTCAATTCATTATCAGCCATTCTAACAAACAGTTTATGGGCATTTTTAATTTGGTCATATTTAACATATGTATGAACCAAAGAAGCCATCACAATGGAATCAAAAGACATTGATTTATGCTTTTCTACACATAACCTTTCACATGGCTTCCAAATTGAATACAAAATTTTGTCCCCAGAACTTTACCATACAAATCAAGAACGTGAAGAAATACAATGCTATAAGGTCATATCTTGTATAAACACCAATCGATGAACAAGGGGAACTTTTCCACCCGATTACAAATTCCTATCATCTCCATTTCAATTAAAATACAACATCTATAATCAACTTAAACTAGCAGAAAAAGAAATTTCCAGTGCAACAAAAAAGAAATTTTAGCCAATAGCAACCCCCAAACCACGTACGTATACATAGCAATAGCATCAGGGAACATATACAAGTAATTCATCCATCATAAAGGTTTCCAAAACACCCAAATCTGACAAATCAATACTTGGATCTATGAATTTCCACCACCTCTCTGTCGCAAAATCTCATATCTATGAATTTTCTTACTGCTTCCTCTGCGTTTGTTGTGGCACAATGCCTTTGAAGAGCAGATATTCAAAACTCATATTTACAAAACCCATATCTTCAGAACCCAGATTTGAAGGGGAAAAAAACCCATATCTGAAGAAAACAAAACCCAGATTTAAAGAAGAAAAACCCAGATCTGAGAAACAGTTCGGGTTATGGTGCTTTCGTTTGGGTTCAAGAAGGCCTTGGGAGAAACTCTTTGTAGTTGAGAGCTATGGCTTTGTCGATTTCGCCAAAGAGGTCATCCTCGGAGGAGTCGAAAGGGAGCGTCTTTGACGTCGGCGAGGTACGTGGATGGGTTCTTGTACGTCCTCATTGACTTCTCGTGGGTCATCGTCTGGCTTGGGTAGAACCTCCCAACTTCTGAATGTTAATTTTACATGGGACTAAAATGCAAATTCTTGAAAATACACAAACCGGTAGCAGGTAAAGGATCCCAGTCGTTCATTATTTTATTAATATATCTAACGGTAAATTTTAATGAGTCACCGATGCATCAGTTTTTAACTACTTCACCGTAGTCAGCGTCCTATGTAATACCTTAGCGCATGTAATTCATTTTTGGCTTAAATATGTTTTTAGTCCCTCAAATGTGGGTCATTATTTTTTTAGTCCTTTAAATTTGAAATTGCTTTTTTTAGTCCCTAGAATTTGCAAAATATCCTTTTAAGTCCCTCTGCACAGTATGAGCCAAACGGAGAATAAAAAATTCACAATTTGTGACGACTTTTGATCGGCAGAATTTGATTTTCTATTTTAAATTTTAAAGTGCGATTTATGACAGTTTAAAATCGACAGAATCAAGTCAATAAAAGAAATTAAAGCGGTTTTTAAAGCAGTTAATGAGTTTTTAATTTTTTTATTGACTTGATTTTGCGAATCTGGCGGTCAAAAATTGTCACAAATTACGAATCTCTTATTTTCCGATTGGCTCACACTGTGTGCAGAGGGACTAAAAAGAGCATTTTGCAAATTCCAATGACTAAAAAGAGCAATTTCAAATTTAGATAACTAAAAAAATAATGACCTACATTTGAGAAACTAAAAATATATTTAAGCCTTTATTTTTATATATTCGGATGGCTTAGTGACAGTTTTAACTGCCACAAAGTACATGATTTTTTTATTATTTTAAAAATAGTGGTGATTATAAACTGCCAACATGTAATTTATTTTTATATATTAGGATGGCTTAGTGGCAATTTTAACCGCTGCAAAAGTACATGATTTTTTTTATTATTTTAAACATAGCGGTGGTTATAAGCGCCACTATAATTTTCACATTTTTTTACATTTTAGGGAATTCCTAAATCCAATGTACCAAGAATTACAGGAAGAAACATATCACTGATTCCTAAGTAATTTAAACTAATTAAAATATCACTAAAATATTATATTAACTCTCTTGTGATTATGTTAACTTTAAATTAATTTTATATATATTAATTGGCCAATAAAGTTGCGTCCTGTAATTTTTTAAAATGTATTATATTCCTGTGTGCATGTAGTATCATATCCATATCTTGAAATTGTACCCAAAAAAACTAACTAGCCACATACTAAACATAGCAATACTATCAATATGAAATGATCAATTTCATTTTAGTTGATTCAATCTTATAAGATTGATACTTTTTGGGAAATAAAAATTGAGTAATTTTTCATTTTTCCAAATACTATTGCAATGAAGTTTCTTGGACCTGTTGGGATGATTTATAATGTGCATAGGTTTTATTGCTACACTAATTTTTCAATTTTGCTTATTCTATTTGTTGAGTGTAGTAAACAAGTTTGGTATCAGCATAGTGTACTTGGGCTTCTCAATTGTCTGTATTCTCACTGTCTTGTACATAGCTCGTAACGTTGTGGAAACAAAAGGTCGATCGTTGGAAGAAATAGAACGAGCACTTAGTCCTCCAACATAAAATACTTCACAAATGCTTGTGATCTTAATTCTAATGTTGCTCTTACAATTTTTGTTCCTTAAGACACTTGATACTCTATTTATTTTTTTACTCTAGATGGGGTTGTTATTTTTATCTTATACATCCAACTTATTGATTTTGTTACTTATTAAGCTACTCAATTGCTTCTTTTAATTTTTGTAAATCTTTGAATAGGCTCTTCTAATGTTATTTCAATAAAGTCTTTATACTTCTAAGTTTTTTTAATAAGTCCATATATAGTTTAACCAAGATTTTAGTAAGACCCTTATTTTAGAATTAAGTTTCTAAAACTTGTAACTAGAAAAATAACTTGTAGATGACTATAAATATTCATTACTGAAGTTCAAATGAATGTAAATGAAAAAGGATTTATTTAATATTTTAAGAATTATTGGGACTTTGTTAAAAATACTAAACTACAATTATATTAAAAAAAAGGAAATAATAGAGAATTTAATATTTTAACCTATAAGTGTGTTCTTGCACTATTTGTATACTTGTCTAGATGACTAGATGGAATCAATATAAGCTTAAATGACCATAGCATGGAACTCAATAGTTTAAAGAGGTAAGCACGCAAATATTTATTTTATAGTATAATAAATTAGTAAAAGTATTGATGATACAATAAATACTTTCAAATAGTAATTCAAGTGTGTGTTCAAACTCAATACTTAAAAAAAATCTAGTTTCACACTTTCAATGTGAAACACCCCACTCCATTTTACAAGCCAACCACTCTGTTTATCCACAACACGTACCCTACTAGCTAGCTGTACAATAACACTTACACATACTGACATACACACGCAGTAATCCACCACAAGAAACATTTCCACCAATAGTGAACAATAAATAAAAGTCATACCATCCAAGAATTTACATGAATATTATTACTAAGGTTTGTTTTCAGAAGAAGCTTTCAAAAATAAGATACAACTATTCATCCTTGGCTTAACTTATCTCGACCTAATCAATCTAAAGAATATGAAGCCTCAATCGATGGAAATAACCAAAAAAATTGCTCCAAACAAGTAATGTGCCTCAATTACTTCTAGACCCTGGCAAGAATTAAAATAAATTTATTATATAGTAGGGCTGAGCAAGAATCCGAAACCCGCCCGGGAACCGCTTAAACCGATCCGAAAATATGCTATTCGGGCGGGTGAAATCGGGTTTCAGGGTAAAAAAAAGTAAAAAAATCAATTATAAATGGGTAATATCGGGCGGGTGCAGATCGAAAAAAATAAACCCGTAAGAATCCACACCCAACCGAATAAATATGTGTGTAAAAGAAAATAAGTTTAACCGTTGATTTCTTATCACAAAGCTGGTACACGTTCAATGGTAGACTGTATTGAGGGACCCGTTCTGACTATTCAGCACATTGAGCCTTGTGCTTTTGCCTCGCCTGTTGTGCCATTTCCTCTCAAGTCTCACCATCACTTCAACTTCATTTTATCACCTTAATTCAAAATTCTAAAGCTCCTTCCTTTTTTTGCTCTTTGAACTCTCATTTTCTCTTTGCACAAGACATTTATATCTTACTTAGCTGTGCAAAAGTGGGTCTTGAAGGGAAGCCACACATTTCTATCTCTCCACCGTGCAAGTGTGCATCTATGCAATGAAGGCATTGGAAAGGAATTTGCTACGAATCTCTTTCTTTCTTTGTGACAATTCTTTTTTTTTTTATAAGAACATTCTCATCCCTTTTCCTGATCAATCGTATAGCCAAGCCATGAATGATCCAACATCGTACAATCACCAACCACCACGGGGCTTTTGACCACCATTGACAACCACAGTACCTCCCCTCGAGGTTCCCTTCTCTTGCGTGTGACCCTTTCTTCCCAAACCGACAGAACCCATCCGCATAACCCGTCAATCGCATTATCCGAACCCAACAAAATCGAACCTCCAAACGGTCAGCCACAGTCCTGTGTTTATCGTCATCGATTTTCAACGATTCAAGCAATTTAGGCCCGAACCCGCTCCTACCCTCCCGTTGCTCACCCCTATTATATAGCTACAAGCAAATCAATAGATACATTCACAAGAAAGGACTTTTTCATCCAAATGCATTGATTGTTGAAGGAAACAAACCTTATTGAAAAGGGTAACAGAGTCAATAGTTATTTTTCTCCCCAAACTCCATAGAAGATAATTCAGCAGGCCATTCTCTATTAATCACCAAAATGACAAATAATTTAGGTCTTAAAATCAGCTTTGACATGTTCAAGGAAAGCAATGGAGATCTACTTGCAAATTGTTTCAACAAATATGGACATCTTTGAAGGGATTGAGTGCAAATAAAATTTACTCTACAATCCACAATCGAGTCACACAAAAGGTGTTGAGTTTCTCATGGAACTTTGCTCTTGAATAGGGTGAAATTCCAGCTTAAAAATAAACACAATCATAGAGGATAACATTCTCATCTATACAAAGTGCACCTAATTACAAAATTTGTACCAGGGGTTTAGGTACCCCACCCCCCAATTCCAGGAACTAGCGTAGTGATACCAACGGGATTTGAAAGAACAACCTACAAGGGATCCACACAACTATGGTGAGGAAGAGTAGCAAGTATCGATCACCTAAGCATTGGAAAAAAATGATAAAAGTGGGAAGTGTTACATACCTTGTACACTTGCTCATAGAAATGGGGGTGAACGAAGGTTTGGGTGAAAAGGACAAAGGACTTAGGTCAACCCATGTGAAATTTGGGATGCAAGAAGAAACACATGCAAAATTTGAAATACAAAGATTTATGTTAAGATGTCTCACTCTTAGTAACACAACGCTTATTTCAATAAGTTTGAGGGTTGGCATCCATAATGAGAGAAAATGAGGGTATGAGCGAGAATGTGGGAGACAAAGAAGAGGGAAAGTGAGAAAGTGAAGTGGCGAGACAAATTTGAAACCAATAGTGTTAACAAAGAAATTAATGAAGCGATGAATGTTGGCAGAGAGAATGAAGAAGTGAATGAAGCAGTGATTCTTTTGTCATATTATAAATCTTTGTTGAAATCTCTATACTACTTTATAAAAGAATATTAATTTAATTAAAAAACAAATGTTTTTAATGTACTAAATAAATTTAATGCATTTATGAATAAAAAATACTTAATATATTTAATATTTTTTAGTGATAATATATTTAATATTTATCATATAAAGATAGAAGAAAAATTAAAAGGTAGAATTTAGTGTTTTGGATGTATTTAAAGCATTTAATATTTATCATATAATTAGAAAAATGAGTGGAGTTGAAAGAATAATGAAAGTAGAAGGGTGACCTCATCAATGTACTCATCAAATTGAGGGTGAATGAAGGTTTGGTCGAAAAGACATAAGGGTCGACCCATGTAGAATTTGGGGTCGAGAGAAAAGGAATGTAACACCCCAAGTGCCGAGTACTAGAAGAATACTTTAAGGAGAACCCTTATCAGGACCTTGTTATCATAATAAGTAACTTTCGTGGTCACATTAAACAATACTTATTTCTCACATATTAAATAGACAATAAACTCATGGAAACAACCTAATTATGCAATTGCATAATGGGTATTGAATCAATAATTCTCCCACAATTCCATAAAAAGTCATTCTAGTACAACTAGTACGAAAGCAAACATGTGTTGGTAAGTCTTAAAGATGTTAAACACTCTTATCATTTGGCAAAGAACTAACTAATCCACGTAACTAGACAAGAGAAACTTTCCTTGCAAACAACCCTTCCAACATTGACCAATGGCCTAGAATCAAATATCATTACTAAAGTCTCAATATAGGCCTCTAGCAATATTAAGTGATAGACCTACAAATGATGTTTTTTCTAGGCCTAGAAACAAATATTGTAGTTTTAGTCCCATTGACCAATATCTTATGGTAAGATGTCTAGTAAGTCATATAAATATTATAATATAGGCCTTTGGTCAATAAGACTACAGTCACGATATTTGAGTGTTATATGTGCTTCTGTTTGTTAAAATTCCTAAAGTCCAAGAATGATACTGAAGTCACGATGTTTAATTCTAGGCCACTGGTCAACGTTGGAGGGGGTGCTTGCTTGGAAAACTATGTTTTCTAATTATATAGATTAGTTAGTTCTTCACCAAATGATAAGAGATCTTCAACATTTTCAATATTTGCCAAGACATTTTCTATTTCGCACTATCTATAGTGGCATGACCTTTTATGGCATTGTAGAAGCACTAGTGATTCAATGCCCATCATGCAATTGTATAATTAGGTTGTTTCCATGAGTTTAATATTTATTTAATATGTGAGAAATATGCATTGTTTCATGCCACCCGTAAAGTTATTAGAAATACCTTTTTTAGTATACATCTAACACACTATGTATTATGATATCTACATAAACATCTCACATTAAAATTTATTAGAAATTACAAAATCATAAGTGAACTTCATTAAATAAGAATGACCCACTAAGTTTTGTAACTTTTAATAAATTTCAACCAATAACAAAAAAAATGTGTTCAAAAGAGTATATATTAAAGAACATATTGTCAATATCTAAGAAGAAGAACAACAATAATAATAAAAATAATAATGATGATGATGATGATGATTTCCAAATACAATTACAACTAAACCATGGTTCACAGCTTGATATTTTTAGTATTCCAAACACAATGAGTTATAAATTAAAAGCCAACACCAAGTAGTATGGGAGCAATGCATATATGAATTAAAAACTTACATTATGGCAGCTGAAGGAACTACTTAAACAACAACGAAAAGGTAGGCTCTACACTTGAACTACACGACAATTTTTTAAGGCTTTCTAAGCTAACATAACAAGGGATTTTTCCTGCCATCACTGAGACTCATAAACCTGTAAAGTCAAGATAAATAGCCTTAACATAGTCAATGAAAAATTATGAAACACATTGAATTTTTGTTATTTACCGACCATCTACATTCCTTATGTACAAAGGAATGAGGAATTGCAAGATATACACACATCAACATATGGAAATGGTTTCAACATGTTTAGTTATATTTATGCAAATGAATTGAGTACTAAATTTGCTACAAGCAACTCTAGATTACTCATACTAATTGTTGTGTGTGTATCACAATTTCACTAAAAAAAATATCACATTATGTCATATTACTTTACTAAAATAAAATTTCACAATATTTTCCACACAACCAAGATTTGATTCAAATTATTTAACTAGATTACTCACATTAGTCCAGTCATGTGCGCCAACAACTAGTCACAATACTAATTTACAAAGATTATACATGTTTCGACTTTCCATCTTCGCCTCCATCAATGGTAGATATGACATGGCCTATGAAGGATTCGTTGTCATTGATGACAAGTAGACATCTCCTGTTAAAATTGCCACATATAGACAATGTATAAGGAATGTAAGTTTTTCACATAATATTTCAAAATGGTTTCATTTCAAAAGGTAAACAAAATACATTTAACCATTTGGGAGACATATCAAATACACTGGGTAAAGACAATGATGATCAACAAGATACACAATTAAAGCATCACCTTTCAAAAGCATATCTAATAACTCAAAAGTTAAGATTTATAAGAGATAAAACATGGGAAAAAAATGAGGTACACAACTTATAAAAAGGTGATATTACCAAAATCCTACAGTGAAAATAAGCTACTAAAAAACATAAAAGGCAGGGAACCAATAACTATAGCAGCCCCATGTTGAGAGGACAAAATTCATCTTGAATATCCTACACCCTAAATAAAATACATATATATTTAAATATCCTATATTGATCTCAAAGTCATACAAAGAGATAAATCATTTTTTAGTTAACACGAGTAGAAGATCTTTATTTATTTGTTTGAAACCATTGCATAAACATGAGAATTACTCTTAAATTTTAGCCTATAAGATGAGATATAATTGTTTCAACAAATATGGACATCTTTGAAGGGATTGAGTGCAAATAAAATTTGCTCTACAATCCACAATTGAGTCACAAAAAAGGTGTTGAGTTTCACATGGAACTTTGCTCTTAAATAGGGTGAAATTCCAGCGCAAAAATAAACACAATCATAGAGGAAGATAACACTCTCATCTATACAAAAGTCCACCTAATTACAAAATTCATACTGGGGGTTTAGGTCCCCCTAATTCCAGGAACTCACGCAGTGATACCAATGGGATTTAAAAGAACCGCCTACAAGAGATCCACACAACAACTTTGGTGAGGCAGAGTAGCAAATAGCGATCACCTAAGCATTGGAAAAAAAAGATAAAAGTCAGAAGTGTTACGTACCTTGTAGACTTGCTCATAGAAATGGGGGGTGAATGAAGGTTTGGGTGAAAAGGACAAAGGACTTAGGTCGACCCATGTGAAATTTGGGATGCGAGAAGAAGAACATGCAAAATTTGAAATACTAAGATTTTTTTTAAGATGTCTCACTCTTAGTAACACAACGCTTATTTCGATAAGTTTGAGGGTTGACATCTGTAATGAGAGAAAATGAGGGTATAAAGGAGAATATGGGAGATGGAGAAAAGGAAAAGGACACAGGACTTAGGTCGGTCCATTTGGAATTTGGGGTAGGGAGAAAAGGAACATGCAAATTTTGAAATTCTAGGATCTATGAAAAGATGCCTCACTCTTAGTTTTGCAACCCTTATTTTAATAAGTTTGAGGTTGGTATCACAAATGGAGGGAAAGGATGGGTTTTATAGAAAATGTGTGAGATGGAGAAGGGGAAAGTGAAAAAGTGAAGCGGTGCAATAGATCTAAAACCAACAAAGTTAGCAAAGAAATTAATGAAATGATCATTATTGGTAAAGAGAACGAAATAGTGAATGAAACAGTGATTTTTTCGCCATCTTATAATTCTTTATCGAAATCTCCGTTACTACTTTATAATAAAAAAACAATTTAATTAAAAAATAAATGCATTTAATGCAATAAAAATATTTATTGCATTTATTAAGAAAAAATATTTAATGCATTTAATATTTGTTGAGTTTAATGGTCATGCATTAACAGTGTAAAGTAGTTTTATAGGTCATCCAATCACAAATCACCGTTGATATGACTTTTAAAGGAATTATCATAAAAGTCAACAAACTTACCTTACATGGTGGGTTATGATTGGATGATGGTGTAAAATTATTTTACATTGTCAGTGCATAGCCTATTTTCTCATATTTATTATATAAAGAAAGAAGAAAAATTAATAGAAGAATTTAATGTTTTGAAAATATTTAAATTATTTAATATTTATCATATAAAGAAAGTAGAAAAACAAAGAGAGAGAAAATGAGTCGAGTTGAAATAATGATGAAAGTGAAAGGTTTACCTCGTCGATTTACTCATCAAAATGAGGATGAACGAAGGTTTCGGCAAAAACACATAGCTTGGGTTAATCCATATGGAATTTGGGGTCGAGAGAAGAGGAACATGCAAATTTTGAAATTCAAGAAACTATGTTAAGGTACCTTACTTTGAGTAATGCAACACTTATTTCAATAAGTTTGAGGGTAGGTATCGAAAATGGATGGAAAAGGAAGGTTTTAAAGAGAACATGGGAGATGAAGAAGGGGGAAAATGAGAAAGTGAAGTGGCGAGACAGATCTGAAATCAACAGTGTTAACAAAGAAATAATAGAAGCGATGATAATTGCCAGAGAGAATGAAGAAGTGAATGAAGCAGTGATTCTTTTGTCATATTATAAATGTTTGTTGAAATCTCTGAACTACTTTATAAAAGAATATTAATTTAATTAAAAAAACAAATGTATTTAATGTATTAAATATATTTAATGCATTTTTGAATCAAAATATTTAATATATTTAATATTTATCATATAAAGATAGAAGAAAAATGAAAACGAAGAATTTAGTGTTTCAAATGTATTTAAAGCATTTAATATATATCATATAATTAAAAAAGTAGAAAAATGAGTTGAGTTGAAAGAATGATGAAAGTGGAAGGGTGACTTCGTCAATGTACTCATCACATTGGGGGTGAGTGAAGGTTTGGTTAAAAGGACACATGGGTCGTCCAATGTGGAATTTGGGGTCGAGAGAAGAGGAATGTAACACCTTAAGTGTCGAGTACGAGAAGTGTACCTTAAGTAGAACCCTTATTATGACCTTATTATCATAATAGGTAACTTTCATGGTAACAATAAACAATACTTATTTCTCACATATTAAATAGACAATAAACTCATGGAAACAACCTAATTATGCAAATGCATCATGGGCATTGAATCACTAATTCTCCCACAATTCCATAAAAAGTCATTCTAGTACAACTATAAAGAAACCAAACATGTGTTGGTAAGTCTTAAAGATGTTAAACATCTCTTATCATTTGGCAAAGAATTAGCTAATCTGCATAACTAGACAAAAGAAAGTTTCCTTGCAAACAACCATTCCAACATTGACCAATGGCCTAGAATCAAATTTCATTACTAAAGTCTCAATATAGGCCTCTAGCAATACGAAGTGATAGATCTACAAATGATGCTTTTTCTAGGCCTTGAATATATTGTAGTTTTAGTATGATTGAACAATATCTTATGGTAAGATGTCTAGTAAGTAAGTCATATAGATATTATAATATAAGCCTTTGGTCAATAAGGAGTCACGATATTTGAGTGTTATATGTGCTTCTATTAAAATTCCTAAAGTCCAAGAATGATACTGAAGTCACGATATTTAATTCTAGGCCACTGGTCAAACTATGTTTTCTAATTATATAGATTAGTTAGTTCTTCACCAAATGATAAGAGATCTTCAAAATTTTCAATATTTGCCAAGACATTTTCTCTTTTGCACTATCTATAGTGGCATGACTTTTTATGGGATTGTATAAGCACTAGTGATTCAATGCCCGTCATGCAATTGTATAATTAGGTTGTTTCCATGAGTTTAGAATTTATTTAATATGTGAGAAATATGTATTGTTTCATGCCACTCGTAAAGTTATTATAAATATCTTTTTTAGTATACATCTGAAACACTATGTATTATGATATCTAGATAAACATCTCACATTAAAATTTATTCGAAATTACAAAATCATAAGTGAACTTCATTAAATAAGAATGTGATCCATGAAGTTTTGTAATTTTTAATAAATTTCAACCAAAAACAAAAAACGTGTTCAAAGGAGTATATATTAAAGAATATGTTGTCAATCTCTAAGAACAACAACAACTACAATAATAATAATAATAATAATAATAATAATAATAATAATAATAATAATAAGGCTTAGGCTTAAATATGTTTTAGGTCCCTAATAAATTAGCGAATTTTGTTTGAGTCCCTAATAAAACTTTGCTTTGCGTTGAGTCCCTAATAAAACAAAAAAATTGTTTTGGATTTTTGTTATTTTGTCGTAGTCCTTCTAAAATATTAATTGTTTCTTTTGAGTCCCTAAAATATATAGATAATTTGTTATTAGTCCCTATCAAATATTTTTCAAATGGACTAATACAAAATGAACAAAATATTATAAGGACTCAAATGAAAAAATAGATATATTAGAAAGACCAAGACAAAATAACAAGGACTCAAAACAAATTTTTTGTTTTATTAGGGAATCAACACAAAGAGAAAATTTATTAGGGACCCATAACAAAATTCGCTAATTTATCATGGACCCAAAATATATTTAAGGCTTAAATGCAATTTTGGTCCCCCTATTTTCCAAAATTCGTAATTTCGGTCCCCCTATTTTAAAATGGAGACATTTAGTCCCTCTATTTTTCAAATTCCACAATTTTAATCCCCCTATTTTAAAATAAAGACATTTAGTCATATAGTTTTGTAAAATCCGCGATTTTGGTCCTTCCATCAAATTCGAAACGTTGACATTAACCTGATTTGACCAAAATTTAGTGACATGGCACGAGATTATTTATTTAATCCACGTCATAATCAACGTTAATTTTTTAACAATCAATGCTTTCAGTTTGGCAAAATGACCAATATCGCAAATTTTTACAAAATTGAGGGACTAAATGTCTCTATTTTAAAATAAGGGGACCAAAATTGCGGATTTTGAAAAATAAGGGGACTAAATGTCTCTATTTTAAAATAGGAGGACCAAAATATCAGATTTTGAAAAATAGGGGGACCAACAACAACAACAATAATAATAATAATAATAATAATAATAATAACGACGATGATGACGATGACGATGATCTCTAAATATAATTACAACTAAATCATGGTTCACAGCTTGATACTTTTAGTATTCCAAACACAATGAGTTATATATTAAAAGCCAACACCATGTAGTGAGAGGAATGCATATATGAATTAAAAACTTACATTACGGTAGCTGAAGGAACTGCTTAAACAACAATGCAAAGGTAGGCTCTACACTTGAACTACACGACAATTTTTTAAGGCTTTCTAAACTAACATAACATGGGATTTTTCCTGCCATCACTGAGACTCATAAACTTGTAAAGTCAAGATAAATAACCTTAACATAGTCAACGAAGAATTAAAAAACACACTGAATTTTTGTTATTTACCAAGCATCTACGTTCCTTATGTACAAAGGAATTTTTGTTATTTACCAAGCATATACACACATTATTTGATATGAGCAACATATGGAAATGGTTTCAACATGTTTAGTTATGTTTATGCAAATAAATTGAGTATTAAATTTGCTACAAGCAACTCTAGATTACTCATACTAATTGTTGTGTGTGTATCATGATTTCACACAAAAATATATCACATTATGTCATATTACATTACTAAAATAAAATTTCACAATATTTTCCACACAACCAAGATTTGATTCAAATCATTTAACTAGATTACTCACATTAGTCCAATCATGGGCACCAACAACTAGTCACAATACAATACTAATCAATTTACAAAGATTATACATGTTTCGACTTTCCATTCGCCTCCATCAATGGTAGATATGACATAGCCTATGAAGGAATGATTGCCATTGATGACAAGTAGACATCTCCTGTTAAAATTGCCACGTTTAGACAAGGTATAAAGAATGTAAGTTTTTCACATAATATTTCAAAATGGTTTCATTTCAAAAGGTAAACAAAATACATTTAACCATTTGGGAGACATATCAAATGCACTAGGTAAAGACAATGATTATCAACAGGATACACATTTAAAGCATCACCCTTTCAACAACACATCTAATAACGCAAAAGTTAAGATTTATAAAAGATAAAACATGGAAAAAAAATGAGGTACACGACTTTTAAAAAGGAGGTGATATTACCAAAATCCTACGGTGAAAATAAGCTACTAAAAAACATAAAAGCAGGGAACCAAGAACTATAACAGCCTTATGCTGAGAAGACAAAATTTATCTTGAATATCCTATACCCCAAATAAAATAAAAATATCTTTAAGTATCCTATATTGATCTCAAAGTCATACAAAGAGATTAATCATTTTTTAGTTAACACAAGTATAGTATCTTTATTTATTTGTTTGAAACCATAGCATAAACAAGAGAATTACTCTTAAATTTTAGCCTATAAGATGAGATATAATTGTTTCAACAAATTTGGACATCTTTGAAGGGATTAAGTACAAATAAAATTTGTTCTACAATCCACAACCGAGTCACACTAAAGGTGTTGAGTTTCTCATGGAACTTTGCTATTGAATAGGGTGAAATTCCAACTCAAAATAAACACAATCATAGAGGAAGATAACATTCTCATCTATAAAAAAGTGCACCTAATTACAAAATTGGTACTGGGGGTTTAGGTCCCTCCCCCCAATTCCAAGAACTCGCACAATGATACCAACAAGATTTGAAAGAACCGCCTACAAGAGATCCACACAACAACTATGGTGAGGAAGAGATGCAAGTAGCAATCACCTAAGCATTGAAAAAAAAAATGATAAAAGTGGGAAGTGTTACGTACCTTGTAGACTTGCTCTTAGAAATGATGGTGAACGAAGGTTTGGGTGAAAAGGACAAAGGACTTAGGTCGACCCATGTGAAATTTGGGATGCGAGAAGAACATGCAAAATTTGAAATTCTAAGATTTATGTTAAGACGTCTCACTCTCAGTAACACAACGCTTATTTCAATATGTTTGAGGGTTGGCATCTGTAATGAGAGAAAATAAAGGTGTGAGGGAGAACGTGGGAGATGGAGAAAAGGAAAAGTACACAGGACTTAAGTTGATCCATATGGAATTTTGGGTAAGAAGAAGAGGAACATGCAAATTTTGAAATTCTAGGATCTATGATAAGATGCCTCACTCTTAGTTTTGCAATGTTTATTTGAATAAGTTTGAGGTTGGTATCACAAATGGAGGGAAAGGAAGGATTTTATAGAAAATGTGGGAGATGGAGAAGGGTAAAGTGAGAAAGTGAAGTGACGCGACATATCTAAAACTAGTAGAGTTATAAAAGAAATTAATGAAACGATCATTGTTGGTAGAGAACAAAAAATGAAGTACTAATTCTTCTTCATCTTATAAACTTTATCGAAATCTTCGTAGTACTTTATAAAAAAATAATTAATTAAAAAATAAATGCATTTAGTGCAATAAAAATATTTAATGCATTTAATGTTAATTATATAAAGAAAGAAGAAAAATGAATAGAAGAATTTAATGTTTTGAAATTATTTAAAGTATTTAATATTTCTCATATAAAGAAAGTAGAAAAATGAAGAGAGAGAAAAAAAAGCCGGGTTGAAAGAATGATGAAAGTGAAAGGGTTACCTCGTCTATTTCAATAAGTTGGCCTATAGGTATCAAAAATGGAGGGAAAAGGAAGGTTTTAAAGAGAACATGAGAGATGGAGAAGGGCAAAAGTGAGAAAGTGAAGTGGCGAGACAGATTTGAAATCAATAGTGTTAACAAAGAAATGAATGAAGCGATGATTATTGGCGGAGAGAACGAAGAAGTGAATGAAGTAGTGATTCTTTTGTCATATTATAAATCTTTGTTGAAAAATCTGGACTACTTTATAAAAGAATATTGATTTCATTAAAAAAACAAATGTATTTTATGTATTAAATATATTTAATGCATTTATGAATAAAAAATATTTAATATATTTAATATTTATCATATAAAGTTTGAAGAAAGATGAAAAATGGTATCATAAAAAGAGACAAATGAATGGGTTGCTCAGGTAGAGTCCTTAAAGCATTCACTGAGACATTATGTCTCACCCCTTTAAGTTTCCTTCTTTTTTAAGAAACAGGTGATGACGTGTACCATTGTAGCTTGGACCCTTATTTCGGGAGACATAGCGTAGTAGCATTTTGTATTCCTATGTATTTATATTATGTAATGTATGATACCAATGTATGAGGGACAAATTGTATTTAATGATATATGGAATTGAGTTGTATTTTAGATCTTTATTGTTAGCTTCTGTATGTTAACGTTAAATTAATGAGTGTTTTTAATTTTCACGTCTTTAGAAAAATAAGTGTAGTTACGTTAAAACCCTTAGGGTGTTACAAGGAACATGCACATTTTGAAACTCTAGGATCTATGTTAAGATGCCCCACTCATAGTAATGCAATGCTTATTTAAACAAGTTTGAGGGTTGGTATGGATAATGGAAGGAAATGAAGGATATGAGAGAGAACATTAGAGATGGAGAAGGTGAAAAGTGAGAAAGTGAAGCGGGGAGATGATTTCCCGCGGAGAGAACGAGGAAGTGAATGAATAAGCAGTGATTCTTATGTCATCTTACAAATCTTTCTCAAAATCTTTGTACTTTTTTCTATAAAAATATTAAATCAAAAAGCCAAAGTATTTAATGTTTTGAAAATATTTAATGAAGAAGATAAGTTGGTCACTAGAAAGGGTGTTGAATATTGACACACGAACTAACTAGACTTTTTCCTACACAAAACACTTGCTTTTGACTTTTGTTTCTCAAACTTCTAGCTTGGAAATAAGAAGTTCTATTAGGAGCTAGGCCTTTGCTTCTAAAGTACTTGGATAAGATGATATTCTAATGTAAAAATTCCAAGTTATAACTTTAAGATACTGCTTCAAAAGCTACCTTTAAAATCACAAATTTTGTTTCCCAATAGATTATGGTTTTCACTTTTCTGATATAGGGTAGATGCTACTTCTAAACTTTAAAACTGTTTTCTAAAAACCTTTAGATGAAATATTAGAGTTATGCTTTTGTAAAACAAGGTTTTTCAAAACTAAAGACAAATATACAACAACTAAATGTCAATGAGAAGCGGTAAAGAAGGATACAACACACAAAGAATTTATACTGGTTCACCCCAACCTGGGCTACGTTTAGTACCTACACTTGTAGGCTTTCTCTACTAAGACCTAAGACCAAGCACACAACTGTGGTATTCTTTCTTTTGAAGCCTCTACAGGCTCCTACACCCAGTATTCTAAACCTCTACATGTTCCACTCAGTATTGTTTGCTTGCCTTTGCAGGCAAAATCACCACTAGTATTCTAAACCTCTACAAGTTCCACTTAGTATTCTCTCCTTGCCTTTGCAGGTAATCCACCCAGTTTGGTTTAAACTAATTTGAGTTTATATTGTATGATTTAATTATTTTAAGATTGTTTGTATGATTTATTTAATTATCAATAATTTGATGTGTTTTAATTAATATGATTGAATTTATTTAAAAAAGTATGCATGGTTGGAATTATAATTATGTTCTATTATATGCTTTGATAATTAGTTAATTAATTGCTATATATTTGTTATTATGGGCTTAGATTAAAAGGATGTTAGTTTTTGGGCTTAGAAAATAAAAATAAGAGCTGAAGGGGGTGTGGATAGTAGAAAGAGGAGGTGCTGGAAAGAATTATGACCTGTTACTAAAAAAAGGATACATATAGTATTTAGGAGAGTGTAACCAGTAACAAAATATTTATTTTATGTACCCAAATAAAAAAATTCAAACAGAATTATAAAATAATATTAATGACTATAAAATATCTAACTACCTAATAAATAGAATAAGACAAAAAAAAAAAGATGGAGAGGTGTGAGAGAGTGGGAGAGGAATAGACAAATGCATGCTTTGACTCCCATAATCAATGTTTAGAAACCTTGGAACTTATGAACTCTCATTAACCACTGGTCCTATTTATCACCCTTGTCTCCCAACTTAGCCTATAAATACCACCCTTCATTCCTAGGTTCATCACACTTGAATCATTCTTAGAGAAAAGTTTGAGAGATTAAGAAAAAGCTAGAGAGAATGAAGATCTTGGAGCTCTCTCTTGGTGGTGGTGGTGTTAGGCGTGAGCTATAGGGGAGGAAGAAGGAGGCTTTCAACGTCATCCAAGCTTAGGAGAAATAGGTATAGGTGAGGTTGTAGTTTTAAGATGGATTCTATGTGAGTGTGGAGATGGACCTCTAAGTCCTCTCATTCCATGGTTTCATCTTATATATGCATGATATGTATTTCTATAACTATTTGTATGTTATTATTCTAAGTGTATATGGATTAAATATTGAAATTAGATGAATGTTATGATAAATTTGTAAGAACAAGTATGAATATGATGAGTGTAGTAAGAAAACCAAGAATTTGGTCCTTTAATCCTAGAAGGGGGCATTATTTTTATCATCCCTTGTTAGTGTTTTATTTACTTTAATTATTAAGTATAATGATGGTATTAAACTAAGAAAAAATATATTTCTTTTATAAAACTTGTATGAGGAAAATTATATTTTTGAGATATATTGTTGTTATATAATTACATTGAAATTATAACTATGAAAGTCCATTATTTTATGGAGAATTATTATTACAAGTGATTCATATCAATTGTATGTGAAATGTTTTATTTAAATAAAAACTGAATTTTATAGATTGAAAACATTATTATTTTGTGGAGGAAATGTTTGTTATCATAAGTAACCTTTATATATATTCCAAACTAATTTAAATAAATAAATTATAAGGAAAATCTTCATTATCAAAGTTTTCTTTTAAGAGTTAGATCAAATAAAATTATCACTATGTAGATGTGTGTGTCACGTGTGTGTATTTATATATTGGTGTCAGGGTACCAAGTGGATTTGTTGAATGCACAAGTATGGGACTGTGGCAGTATTAGAGATATACTTACTCCTCATCGCTTCTTGAAGGTTAATTTGTGATCAGTGGTTGATCAGCCGAGAGTATAGATCCATACTAGCGATGTTGTGAAGGAGACGACGATGATGTGATGACAATGATGACGATGATAAGGATGATGGTCGTTACACCATAACTTAGATAATATGTTAGGTTCCCTTAAATTAGAATATATATATATATATATATATATATATAAGGAGGGATCCACTTACTCCAAGAGTCTCTAAGAGATTTACTCCTTATCTTCCCATTCATTTTCTTGAAATAATAGTTAAGATTAGTTCATCTTAACTATTAGATTTCAAGAAAACGAATGGTCAGGTTGAGGAGTAACTCTCTTAAAGTTACTCTTAAAGTAACTAGATCCCTCATATATATATATATATATATATATATATATATATATATATATATATATATGTGTGTGTGTGTGTGTGTGTGTGTGTAGAAACATAGTTGCTGATTAAGACTGGTTGTCCACGTGTCACATTCTAGTGACATTTTATATAAAATTGATTGATTGATTGATATTTCATTATTAATTTAGTATCATTAATCAGTTAATTAATTATTGATTAGCACAATCACAATCTTAATATTTATAAGACATTTAATATATTTATAATTTTCTTTCCATATTTAAATAACGAAATTTTAAAATTATATTTTGATTAATACTTTAATTAAAGTAATTTTAAAATTTTACTGATATTAATTTATTCAACTTTAAAAACATTATTATTATTATTATTTGATTTTATATTATATATTCAGTTCAATTATATGTGCAATATAGTGTAAAACATATAAACAATTATATATTAAATAAAGTAATTTTTAAAGGAGCGTCAGAATTTTTGAGTAATATTGATAATTGATAATTGATTGGTTGATAATTGATTAAGATATTTTTAATTAGGGTATTTTGATTATTTTTAATTAACTAAGGTGATTATATGATGAGTATATGTGCAATATAGTGTAAAACATATAAACAATTATATATTAAACAAAGTAATTTTTTATACTTATTATTGGCTCTTCCACAATTAATGACGAAAATAGAAAAGACATTATGAGTAAGTTGACATTTTTTTTCATTATTTCTTCGTCTCATTGTTTATTTTTCTTATTAGATACTTTATTTCTTCTTTTTTCAACCACACTTTACATGTTCCATTGTTTTAATTTTTTTATTATCTCATCTTTTCAATGTGCTTGGCGGAGATGAAACATTGACAGTAAACACGGGAAAAATTGTGTAATATTCATGCTACTTACTAATTTTTAAAATTCGTCACACTTTCCCTCCTATGAATAGTGTTATAGTAATTCATTATTTATATGTAACTTTATATATATTTTTATTGGTTTTTTCTCTGTGGAAATTTTTTATATTTCTTAATTTTTATTTGTTTTTTGGTTGACTTATTATATTCTTTTTTTTTCATTTAACGGGTATTGACATCTCTAAATATTTGGAAGACGTGTGATCATATTTGCTTCCTAATTATTTTTTATTTGCTTTATATGTTTTTTATTCAAATTTTGTAAGTATATAGTAAAAACATATTAATTATCAAGTAATGAATATTGTATCATGTGAATGACAATATAGTGGATGATGAAAGTGAACCCTCTACTTTCATATATGAGATGAAAGACAATGGAATGGATAGTAAGATAAAACCTTTAAATTAGAGTACAATGCCAAAAGTATTTATAAAATATTGATATAACATAATAATATATGTATATTTTCTATTTATTTAATTTCAAATTTTCTTTAAATTGTAAAATTATACTATTTTAATTTGATCTTTCCTCTCAAAAAAATGATCTTTGACAAATATAGTGATACAAATGTATCAAATATTCAATATGATAATAAAAAGATAATGATGTGAATACTTTTTTCAACCAATCACACCCAAATAATTTGAGACAACTTCAAAATATTTATTATAGCAAAGAATTATGAAAAGAAATTTATTATTATAAGAAAATTGAAAACAGGGCAATTTCAAAATTGTGAGACAATTACAACAAGAAATTTGCAATTTTTTAACTACAAAATTACATTCAATTAATCATCTTGCAAACTCGATGATGCATATCTATCAAATATTCAACTTAGTAGTAAAATAAAAGTATGGTGAATATTATTACTAATTAAAATCACACTCAATTAATTTTAAAAATGATTATAATTTTTTATCGCAAAAAAAATTGGTAAGGAAAACATTATTATTGCAAGAAATTTGAAAAGGAAACCAATTTGAAAATTTTAAAACAATTATGGCAAAATATTAATATAGATAAGAGTATCTTTTTTTGTTAATTTTCATTTTTCTAAAATTCTTAAATTACACTCAATTACAAATATAACAATATAATTTTATGACGTTTAACATAAATGAATGTGATATATGACATTGCGTTTATATGTAATCATTTAAATATGTGTTCTTAAATTTATATTATTTCATTCATTCGCTTAATTTTATTTTCAATATTTTTACAAGATGTTAAATTAATGAATTTCATAAAAAAAAAATTAATGGAACAATATGTTAGTTCTTTTAGTTAAAATTAATTTTCTTATTATTTTCATCTTATTTTTGTTATATAATTTTATTTATCTATATATAGAAAACTTTTTACTTCAAAAAAAGTGGCATTGTGAAATTTAAATTTATAGTTGTATTATAATTTTTTTTTAAATGAGTTATATTATAAAATAAACACATCTAATTATCTTTTATTATTTTTATTAATGAATAAGTTCCTTATTGTGAAAATTTGAATTAGTTTTAGATTTTTTTTAAATAATATAACAAATTAACAACATTGTCAACATACTTTATATATACAAAAATTTAATTCTCTCCTCAATAAATCCGTGCATCGTACTGGTACTATCTAGTGTGTGTGTATATATATATATATATATATGTATGTATGTATGTATAGGCGATGGTCGATATCACTATCAAGGAGATCTCAACATTCTTAACCCACCAACAATAGGCACACCGATAGTATCGTCTGAGCTTACCTTTCCTGTCTAAGTATTCTCTGTACCTGATTGGGAACAGCTCGTTGTGAATCATGGCCTTGCCGATGAGTACATATGTCTGCCTCTGCCACCTCTTATACCTAGGGGCGATGACCATCATCCTATTGAGATTGATGACGAGGGTGGGGATAAGATTTATTCTAGGTACTGCTCTAATGGGATAGGTTGATCAGTGTTCTCTACTGGTAGTTATCTTATGTTGCTTTAATAGTTTATCTTTTGGATATTTTAGTTGTAATTAACCTTTAGTTATGTTTATCAACATTGTAAGAACATATTGATTAATAGTTAAGTTATATTCCTTTTCATATTGGTGCTTATATTTTGATTTTCATAGTTATCCAAAGATGTTTTCAAAACGCGAAAATTTCACATGGATTTTCATGAATAAATTAAACAAGAGTTTTATTAAAATTAAATACAAAGTGCTTTATGTATGTTTTAGAGTAATGTAACAAGGGATGTTACCATTTCCTTGACTGAAGGGTTTGTTGGTTGGTTGGGATGGAGCATGATGAATCTTCCTACTTCCAAGAAGTTTCTCTTCTTATCCTTTTGGGATTTCCTTTCCCACTGAGCTTGCCTTACCTTCGTGTCATTTTCAAAAATGCAGCAGTGATTTACAAACATTGGTAATTGAGCAATTTCCAGGTATCCCACAGCTTGCTTAATGTCGGGGCTTAACCCATTCTCGAACTTCGAGCACTTGGACCTTTCATCCATGTCCCTATAGTATGGACAGTATTTTGACAGCTCCTCAAACTTGGCAGCATATTCCCCCACAGACATTATTCCTTGCCTTAACTCCAAGAACTCAATCTCCTTTCTCTTCCTAAGATCTTTCGGGAAATGCTTTTCCAAAACCTTCTGGCGAAATACCCCCAGTTGATCTACCTTCCTTCCGCAATCAGTTGTTGCTTGTTGTTCCTCCACCAGTGTTCAACTTCCCCAACAAACATGAATGTAGCATAGTTCACCTTACGCCCTTCTTCACATCCGATAGCGACAAAGATCTTCTCTATCGCCTTGAGCCAATTTGGACCTCCCTCGGGATCATAATCTCCATTGAATTATGGTGGATCATTCCTCTTAAAAGAAGCTAATCCCCTATACTTTGCTGGTTCAGCTTGGTTTTTTTGAGCCACAGCTTCAAGGACTATAGTCATCCTCTCAAGTAACCTTAAAGTTTCTCCTCCGCATGTTCCTTGTGCTGCCATTTTCCTATACCAAGAGTAATTGTCCTTAGTCTTCACTATCAATGGTCATTGCAAGAGTGACTATAATAACAATCATCACGCCCCAAGTCAACTCCCAGGAAAGAGAAGTGAGTCACACTGGACTACTTAAGTACTAAGTCTTTCCTTAGCCAAAGCTCTAATACCACTAAATGTAACATCCCTCATTACATTACTCCAAAACATACATAAAGCTCTTTGTATTTAATTTTAATAAAACTCTTGTTTAATTTATTCATGAAAATCCATGTGAATTTTTTGCGTTTTGAAACATCTTTGGATAACTACGGAAATTAAAATATAAGCACCAATATGAAAAGGAATATAACATAACCATTAATTAATACATTCTTACAATGTTGATAAACATAACTAAAGGTTAATTACAACTAAAATATCCAAAAGATAACTACCAAGAAAGAACATTGATCAACCTATCCCATTAGAGCAACACCTAGCATAAATCTAGTCCCCACCCTCGTCATCAATCTCAATAGGATGATGGTCATCACCCCCAAGTATAAGAGGTGATGGAGGCGGACATATATACTCATCGGCCAGCCAGGATTCATAACAAGCTGCTCCCAGTCAGGTACAGAGAATACTCCGGCAGGAAAGGTAAGCTCAACTGATACTATCGGTGTGCCTATTGTTGGTGGGTTAAGAATGATGAGATCTCCTTGATAGTGATATCTACCATGGCCTCTATGGAAAAACCATTGTCCAGTCGGGCCGAATGTTACTTCCAGGTTCCATGTTGTTGGGTCCATCTATGTGTAAAAATAAAGCGAAATGGGGTGAGGTCGTATTCTTTCAATGTCATCCCATGGAAAGAGTAGAGATCTTTTCCCATTCCAACACACAAGCAAACAGGTGCACACACACACATACACACACTCTCTCTAATTTAAGGGAACCTAACATATTATCTAAGTTATCGTATAACAACCATCATCCTTAACATCGTCATCATTACCATCACATCATCGTCGTCTCCTTCATAACATCACTAGTATGGATCCATACTCTTGGTTGATCAACCATTGGTCACAAATCAACCTTCAGGAAACGATGGAGAGTAAGTAAATCTCTAATACTATCATAGTCCCATACTTGTGCAGTCAACAAATCCACTTGGTACCCTAAGACCAATACCGGCTGTCAGATCAATATATAATTTCATCATGCATAATCAACTAGGCAAAATCCCCCAAAGAGATATACCCTCCGTTCCATCACTAGTTGTCTATGTGCTTATTGGGATGTTACGAGCAGGCACTATCAGTCCCAGAACGTAAGGAGCCGACCTACCCATTGGGATGTCACACACTCGATGTCTTCCATCCCTTAGACCTCTTACTCAGGCCACGCATCTCAACTCGCGGTGTACCAAATCGTAGCTTCCCACACCACATCTTATCGTACCTTCCATCCAACTTGGCTAATCCAAGTCCTCAAGGCTCTAAGGTAAACTCTCAGAATATTTTCATAGAGTAAAACTACTCACAAGGGTCGTTCTCACCCTTTAGCAATTTATATATATAAAGGATATGGTACGAGAAACATTAATAAATAATAATCTTGGTACACTGTCAATCATTCCAAGACATAACAATTTCATACACATATTATAATTTATTTTAATGGTGACAATGTATTAAACACGTTCACATATTTATACTTAACAAATCCAAGTAATTATATTTAAGTTCCCTTTTAAACTTATTGTCTTTCATGTTTTTCTTTCAAGACATTATGAAAATAATTATATTTAATATTCGTTACTATAATCTTCTTACGAAATTTATTATAATAAAATCATACACAAGTATATAGTCTCAAATATTCGATATCTCAATTATACTTAATTTCTTTATAAAATAAGATGGTCATTTGTAACTACATAAAACATCATGCACACTTATGCATGTGTGTGTGTCAATATATATATATATATATATATATATATATATATATATATATATATATATATATATATATATAAAGGACGACGTTACTTACGATAACAATTTCCTCCACAAAATAATAATGTTTTCAATCTATAAAATTCAGCATTTATTTAAATAAAAAATTTCACATACAATTAATAAGAGTCACTTGTAATAATAATTCTCCATAAAATAATGGACTTTCATAGTTATAATTTCAATGTAATTATATAACAACAATATATCACAAAAATATAATTTTCCTCATACAAGTTATATAAAAGAAATATATATTTTTCTTAGTTTAATATCATCATTATACTTAATAATTAAAATAAATAAAACACTAACAAGGGATGATAAAAATCACGCCCTCTTCTAGGATTAAAGGGCCAAATTCTTGATTTTCTTACTACACTCATCATGTTCATACTTGTTCTTACAAATTCATCATAGCATTCATCTAATTTCAATATTTAATCCATACACACTTATAATAATAACATACAAACAGTTATAAAAAAAACATATTATGCATATATAAGATCAAACCATGGAATGAGAGGACTTTGAGGTCCCATCTCCACACAAACATAGAATCCATCTTAAAAATACAACCTCACCCGTACCTATTTCTCCTAAGCTTGGATGAAGTTGAAAGCCTCCTCCTTCCTCCCCTATAGCTCACACGCAACACCACCACCACCAAGGGAGAGCTCCAAGATCTTTCTTCTCTCTAGCTTTCTCTCTAATCTCTCTAACTTTTCTCTAAGAATAATTCAAGTGTGATGAACCTAGGAATGAAGGGTGGTATTTGTAGGCTAAGTTGGAAGACAAGGGTGATAAATAGGACCAATGGTTGATAAGAGCTCATAAGTTTCAAGGTTACTAAACATTGATTATGGGAGTCAAAGCTTGCATTTGTCTATTCCTCTCCCTCTCTCTCTCTCTCACCTCTCCATCTTCTTTTTTTGTCTTATTCTATTTATTAGGTAGCTATATATATTTTTAGTCATTAATATTATTTTATAATTATGTTTGTATTTTTTTATTTGGGTACATAAAATAAATATTTTGTTACTATTTACACTCCCCTAAATACTCTTTGTACCCCTTTTTAGTAACAGCCATAACTCTTTCCAGCATATCCTCTTTCTATTGTCCACACCCCCTTCAGCTCTTATTTTTATTTTTATTTTCTAAGCCCCAAAAGTAACATCCTTTTAATCTAAGTCCATCATAATAAACATATATTTAATCATGTTATTTAATTAATTAATTAATTAATTAATTATCAAAGCACATAATAGAACATGATCATAATTCCAACCATGCATACTTTTTAAATAAATTCAATCATGTTATTTAAAACACATCAAATTATTGACAATTAAATAAATCATACAAACAATCTTAAAATAATTAAATCATACAATATAAACTCAAATTAGTTTAAACCAAATATCTAATATTATAAACATATACATTAATTAAATCAAGCACTTTAATTCTAACAAGAACAAAGATTTTTAAGAATTAGCCGCAAGTCATTGCGATCTAAAATCCTTCATACCAACAATTCCATTTTAAGAATTAATTAAATTTCTTAATATATATAAATCAACGCAAATTTCTATAAGGCAAAAATTTGGTCGTTACACCATACAACTATAGTGAGGAAGAGTAGCAAGTAGTGATCACTTAAGCATTGGAAAAAATGATAAAAGTGGGAAGTGTTACGTACCTTATAGACTTACTCATAGAAATGGGGGTGAACGAAGGTTTGGGTGAAAAGGACAAATGATATAGGTCAACCCATGTGAAATTTGGGATGCGAGAAGAAGAACATGCAAAATTTGAAATACTAAGATTTATGTTAAGATGTCTCACTCTCAGTAACACAGCGTTTATTTCAATAAGTTTGAGGGTTGGCATCCGTAAAGAGAGAAAAGGAGGGTATGAAGGAGAACGTGAGAGGCAGAGAAAAGGAAAAGTACACAGGACTTAGGTCAATCCATATCAAATTTGGGGTAAGGAGAAGAGAAACATGCAAATTTTGAAATTCTAGGGTATATGATAAGATGTCTCACTCTTAGTTTTGCAACGTTTATTTCAACAAGTTTGAGGTAGGTATCACAAATGGAGGGAAAGGAAGGGTTTTATAGAAAATGTTGGAGATGGAGAAGGGAAAAGTGAGAAAGTGAAGTGGCATGACAGATCTAAAACCAGCAGAGTTAACAAAGAAATTAATGAAACAATCATTGTTGGTAGAGAATGAAAAAGTGAACGAAGCAATGATTCTTCTTCATCTTATAAATCTTTATCAAAATCTCCATACTACTTTATAAAAGAACAATTTAATTAAAAAAATGCATTTAATGCAATAAAAATATTTATTGCATTTATGAAGAAAAAATATTAATGCATTTAATATTTATTATATAAAGAAACAAGAAAAATGAATAGAAGAATTTAATGTTTTGAAAATATTTAAAGTATTTAATATTTCTTATATAAAGAAAGTAGAAAAATGAAGAGAGAAAAAATGGGTCAAGTTGAAAGAATGATGAAAGTGAAAAGATTACCTCGTAGATTTACTCATCAAAATGGGGATGAACGAAGGTTTTGGCAAAAATACATGGCTTGGGTTCATCCATATGGAATTTGGGGTCGAGAGAAGAGGAACATGCAAATTTTGAAATTCAATTGATCTACTTTAAGGTACCTCACTCTAAGTAATGCAATACTTATTTCAATAAGTTGGAGGGTAGGTATAAAAAAATGGAGGGAAAATGAAGGTTTTAAAGAGAACATGGGACACGGAGAAGGGGGAAAGTGAAAAAAGGAAGTGGCGAGACAAATCTTAAACGAACAGTATTAACTAAGAAATGAAAGAAGCGATGATTATTGCAGAGAGAACAAAGATATGAATGAAGCAATGATTCTTTTGTCATATTATAAATCTTTGTTGAAATCTCTGTACTACTTTATAAAAGAATTAATTTAATTAAAAAAACAAATGTATTTAATGTATTAAATATATTTAATGCATTTATGAATAAAAAATACTTAATATATTTAATATTTATCATATAAAGATAGAAGAAAAATAAAAAAGAAGAATTTAGTGTTTTGGATGTATTTAAAGCATTTAATATTTATCATATAATTAAAAAAGTAGAAAAATGAGTGGAGTTGAAAGAATGATGAAAGTGGAAGGGTGACCTCGTCAACGTACTCATCAAATTGGGGGTGAATGAAGGTTTGGTCGAAAGGACATAGGGGTCAGCCCATATGGAATTTAGGTTTGAGAGAAGAGGAATGTAACACCTCAAGTGTCGAGTACTAGAAGTATACCTTAAGGAGAACCCTTATTAGGACCTTGTCAAAATAAGTAACTTTTGTGTTGGAATTAAACAATATTCGTTTCTCACATATTAAATAGACAATAAACTCATGGAAACAACCTAATTATGAAATTGCATAATGGGCATTGAATCACTAATTCTCCCACAATTCCATAAAAAGTCATTCTAGTACAACTAGTACGAAAGCAAATATGTGTTGGTAAGTCTTAAAGATGTTAAACACTCTTATCATTTGGCGAAGAACTAACTAATTCACGTAACTAGACATGAGAAAGTTTCCTTGCAAACAACCCTTCCAACATTGACCAATGGCCTAGAATCAAATATCATTACTAAAGTCTCAATATAAGCCTCGAGCAATATTAAGTGATAGATCTACAAATGATGCTTTTTCTATGCCTTGAAACAAATATTGTAGTTTTAGTCTCATTGACCAATATCTTATGGTAAGATTTTAGTAAGTAAGTCATATAAATATTATAATATAGGTCTTTGGTCAATAAGACTATTGTCACGATATTTGAGTGTTATATGTGTTTCTATTTGTTAAAATTCCTGAAGTCCAAGAATGATATTGAAGTCACGATATTTAATTCTAGGCCAGTGGTCAACGTTGGAGGGGGTGCTTGCTTGGAAAACTATATTTTCTAATTATATAGATTAGTTAGTTCTTCACCAAATGATTAGAGATCTTCAACATTTTCAATACTTGCCAAGACTTTTTCTATTCCGTACTATCTATAATGGCATGACTTTTTATGGCATTGTAGAAGCATTAATGATTCAATGCCCATCATGCAATTGTATAATTAGGTTGTTTCCATGAGTTTAATATTTATTTAATGTGAGAAATATGCATTGTTTCATGCCACCCGTAAAGTTATTATAAATTTCTTTTTTTGTATACATCTGACACACTATGTATTATGATATCTAGATAAACATCTCACATTAAAATTTATTAGACAAAATCATAAGTGAACTTCATTAAATAAGAATGTGGTCCACGAAGTTTTGTAATATTTATAAATCTCAACCAATAACTGAAAATGTGTTCAAAAGAGTATATATTAAAGAATGTGTTGCTAGTCTCAAACAACAACAACAATGATGATGATGATGATGATGATGATGATTTCCAGATACAATTACAACTAAACCATGGTTCACAACTTAATATTTTTAGTATTCCAAACACAATGAGTTATAAATTAAAAGCGCACATCAAGTAGTATGAGAGCAATGCATATATGAATTAGAAGCTTACATTATGGCAACTGAAGGAACTGCTTAAATAGCAACGCAAAGGTAAGCCATGAAGGTTTTGTAAGGCATTCCAAACTAACATAACATGGGGTTTTTCTAGCCATCACTTACACTCATAAACCTGTAAAGTCAAGAAAAATAACCTTAACATAGTCAACTAAAAATTACAAAACACAATGAATTTATGTTATTTACCAAGCATATATGTTCCTTATGTACAAAACAATGAGTAATTGTAATATATACACACATTACTTGATACGAGCAACTTATGGAAATGGTTTCAACATATTTAGTGATATTTATACAAATAAATTGAGTACTAAATTTGCTACAAGCAACTCTAGATTACTCATAATAATTGTTGTGTGTGTATCACATTTCACACAAAAATATATCACATTATGTCATATTACATTACTAAAATAAAATTTCACAATATTTTCCACAACACCAAGATTTGTTTCAAATCATTTAACAATATTACTCACATTAGTTCAATCATAGTCGCCAACAACTAGACAAAATACTAATTTACAAAGATTATACATGTTTTGACATATCAAATACACTAGGTAAAGACTATGATGATCAACAAGATACACAATTAAAGCATCGCCTTTCAACAGCACATCTAATAACCCTAAAGTTAAGATCTATTAAGGATAAAACATGGGAAAAAATATGGTATGCAACTTATAAAAAGGTGATATTATCGAAATCCTATGATGAAAATAAGCTACTAAAAAACATAAAGGCAAGGAACTAAGAATTGTAGCAGCCATATGCTCAGAGTACAAAATTCATCTTGAATATCCTACACCCTAAATAAAATACATATATCTTTAAATATCCTATATTGATCTCAAAGTCATACAAAGAGATGAATCACTTTTTACTTAACACAAGTAGAAGATCTTCATTTATTTGTTTGAAACCATAGCATAAACATGAGGATTATTCGTAAATTTTAGCCTATAAGGTGTGATATAATTGTTTCAACAATTATGGACATCTTTGAAGGGATTGAGTGCAAATAAAATTGGCTCTACAATCCTTAACCAAGTCACACAAAAGGTGTTGAGTTTCTCATGGAACTTTGCTCTTGAATTGGGTGAAATTCCAATGCAAAAATCAACACAATCATAGAGGAAGACATCATTCTCATTTATAAAAAAGTGCACCTAATTACAAAATTCGTACTGGGGGTTTAGGTCCCCCCACCCACACAATTCCAGGAACTCAGGCAGTGATACCAACGAGATTTCAAAGAACTACCTACAAGAGATCAACACAACAACTATGGTGAGGAAGAGTAGCAAGTATGGATCATCTAAGCAATGGAAAGAAAAATGATAAAAGTGAGAAGTATTACCTCATAGATTTGCTCATAGAAATGGGGTGAACTAAGGTTTAGGTGAAAAGGATAAAGCACTTGGGTCGACCCATGTGAAATTTGGGATGTGAGAAGAACATGCATAATTTGAAATACTAAGATTTATGCTAAGATGTATCACTCTCAGTAACACAACTCTTATTTCAATTAGTTTGAAGGTTGTATCCATAATAAGGGAATAAGGGAGAACATCGAAGGTAGAGTAAAGGAAAAGTGAGAAAGTAATGCAAGAGACAAATATGAGATCAACGATCATAACAAAGAAGAAAATGTAGTGATTATCAACAAAGAGAACGAGAAATGAATGATGGTGATTCTTCTATCATCTTGTAAATTTTCCTTGAAATCTCCGTGTTTCTTTATTAAAAAAAATTGAAAAATAAAAAAAATGTATTTAAAATATTTAATATTTACCATATAAGGAAAGAAGAAAAATTGAAATTCTATATGGAATTTGGGGTAAAGAGAAGAGGAACATGCAAATTTTGAAATCTTAGGATCTATGATAAGATGCCTTACTCTTAGTTTTGCAATGCTTATTTCAATAAGTTTGAGGTTGGTATCACAAATGGAGGGAAAGGGAGGGTTTTAGAGAAAATATGGGAGATGGAGAAGGGGAAAGTGAGAAAGTGAAGTGGCATAACAAATCTAAAACTAGCAGAGATAGCAAAAAAAAATTAATGAAACGATCATTGTTGGTAGAGAGAACAAAAAAGTGAATGAAGCAGTGATTCTTCTGTCATCTTATAAATCTTTCTTGATCCACACTTCTTTATAAAAAATTAATTTAATTAAAAAATAAATGCATTTAATGCAATAAAAATATTTAATGCATTTAATGCAATAAAAATATTTAATGCATTTAATGCAATAAAAATATTTAATGCATTTATGAATAAAAATATTTAATGCATTTAATATTTATCACAAAAACAAAGAAGAAAAATGAATAGAAGAATTTAATGTTTTGAACATATTTAAAGCATTGAATATTTATCATATAAAGAAAGTAGAAAAATGAAAAATAAAATGAGTCGAGTGGAAAGAATGATGAAAGTGAAAGGGTTACCTCATCGATTTACTCATCGAAATGGGGATAAACAAAGGTTTGGGCGAGAAGGACAGATGGCTTAGGTTGATCCATATGGAATTTGGGGTTGAGAGAAGAGGAACATGCAAATTTTGAAATGCTAGGATCTATGTTAAGATGCCTCACTCTTAGTAATGCAACACTTATTTCAATAAGCTAGTTGGAGGGTAGGTATCAAAAATGGAGGGAAAAGGAAGGTTTTAGAGAGAACATGGGAGACAGAGAAGAGAAAAAGTGAGAAAGTGAAGTTGTCAAGACAGATTTGAAACCAAAAGTGTTAACCAAGAAATGAATGAAGCGATGATTGTTGGCAGAGAGAACCAAGAAGTGAATGAAGCAATGATTCTTTTGTCATATTATAAATCTTTATTGAAATCTCTATACTACTGTATAAAAAAATATTAATTTATTTAAAAAATAAATGTATTTAATGTATTAAATATATTTAATGCATTTATGAATAAAAATATTTCATGTATTTAATATTTATCATATAAAGATAGAAGAAAAATGAAAAAGAAGAACTTAGTGTTTTGAAAATATTCAAAGCATTTAATATTTATCATATAATTAAGAAAGTAGAAAAATGAGTCGAGTTGAATGAATGATGAAAGTGGAAGGGTAACCTCGTCGATGTACTCATCAAATTGGGGGTGAATGAAGGTTTGGTTGAAAGGACATAGGGCTTGAGTCGACCTATGTTGAATTTGGGGTCGAGAGAATGCAAATTTTGAAACTCTAGGATCTTTGTTAAGATGCCCTACTCTTTGTAATGCAACGCTTATTTCAACAATTAATACATCTTACTAATTAATCCAAATATCTTGACTTCCTTTCCCTATTTTTTTAACAAGCAGGTATATCCTTTATTCTCCATTTTTTTCCAAGATTTCTATAATACTCCTCAAAGGTTTTAGATCATGCATCACTCACAACTTTCCTCATCTCATTTCTAGTCTTTCAATACCTTGCCAATTTTCCACATCATCACTCTTTTGTTTCTTACCTTTTCTTTTTTTTTTTTTTGGTGAATATTTCTTACCTTTTCTTGCACACTGTCATTACACCTTTAAGATTTATTGTCTCTTGATCCAAAACCTTTTATTTCTCTCAAGATTGCTTTAGCAAGTTTCTTAACTTTCTTAGACATCTCATCCCAAATAAAGTTAGCATTACCTTGTGATTTCCAATTACCTTTCTCTAATAATTTCTTAAAAGTCAAATGTTTATAACTCTTAAGTTATCACCACATGCTTCTTTGATTTGTAATTTGTCAACTTTTCTATTAACAACTCTTAAAACGAACATCAAGGATTAACACTCTATGTTGTATGGTAAAACTCTCTCTTGGAATCATCTTGCAATTCTTACAAGCTCTTTTATCAAAGCTCCTTACCAAAAAGAAATCAATTTGCAACCTAGAGGTTTCACTCTTATAAATAATTAAATGTTCCAACTACTTTTTAAAACAAGTGTTCATAATCTTAAACTTATATGTTATTGAGAAATTAAGAATAGATTGGCATTCCAAAACCAAAACCACAATTAGCTCTTGTATATTGCCTTATCTCATTACCAACTTGTCCATTTTGAGGCTTTCCACGATAATATTCTCGTGGAAAGCCTCAAAACCAATCCCTCTAATTTTTCCCAAATTTTTTGTTTAAAAAGGTGCTTCTAATCCTACTTGCGGTGCATAAACATTGATCATATTGACAGTATCTCACACATTAATTTTAAATATAAGATTCTGCCCTCAATCCTTTTTACAACCACCACATTCTCCTTTTGATTCTTGTCCACAACAATACTCACTATGTTCTTTCTTCTAACTTTCCCTATGTAACCATATTTAAATCCTCTAAAAGTCTAGCTCCTTAACTTATTCTCCAACCCATTTAGTTTCTTGAAGACACGTGATGTTAATATTTCTCCAAATCGTGGTATCCACCACTTTGGAAGACTTACTTGTCAAAATACTAATATTTCAAATATCAAACCTAATCAAGCACTTCTAAACTAACTTCTTTACCCATGCCCATCTAGAAAAGAAGATAATTAATCATTTAATACTACATATGAGCATTGATGCAACAACTCTAACTCATTTATCATTGTACTTAAGATATACAACTTTCGGATAACAATGTAACATTAGTACACATAATCTGTTGTGAATAGTTTATATTTGGAACTTTGACAAGCTTTACGTTGGCTGTCAATAACCTAACATAACCCTCTTCCATTACTAGGGTTAGAGATGAACTATGAAGCCATAAATAAAGTTCCACCAGAGATGCAAAGAAGTGAAAAAGTAGAATTTAGGTATTAGCATGGTCATGCTTAAATTAATCACTTGTCAATGAAATAAACATCAATTAACGGTAGCATAAACACATATACATATAACTCTTTAGGAAACGTGAAGTTATAAAATCCAAGCTAGAAATCAATAGTGGAATAAGTTTAAAATTCACACAAGCATGTAAATTCGCTATTTCTAACATTATTTGAATTTTGTCTAAATGAAGATTCCATGTCATTGTTGTATCAAAGAAGCATGAAAAGTAGGTTGTCAGTCTATCTTTCATTTTTTTTTCCTTTGAAGCGAGAGAATAGATTAGAAAAATAAAATCTGCCTTGAAATTCTCCCATGTTATTCTACACTGATTTAGTGATTTTCATTGGATACATTTCATTCCTATGGGTATTACAAACCGCTTTGAAGCGGGTAACAATTGATGTATGAGCAAACTTCTATTTTAGTCCCGGAGATTATAAGTGTCAATCACTTAATTATTGACTTTACAAATCTTTATTTTAATCCTTGATTTTACAAAAATGTTGTCCATTGTAGTCATTTTCTATTTCATTTCTTGTTGTTTCGTACCAAGAAAAAACTAAAATAAAAGTTTTATAATCTTCGGGACAAAAGTAGGGATGGCAATGGGTATTGAACCCAGTGAATACCCGCAAAAATTATCCATGATATGTAGGGTAATTACTCATTTAGTAGGTATGAGGTCGGATACGGGTAATTATCCATAAATTTTAACGGATACGGGTACCTTAGTACATAATAATAATAATAATAATAATAATAATAATAATAATAATAATAATAATAATAATAATAAATGGCCAATTTAGCTCATGAATTTATATCTCATTGTTATTAAAGTCCTTGAAACTAAAGAAAACTCAAATAAATCCCTAAATTTTTTTAGGATTTTTTTTAAGTCCATGGAAATAACCTATTTTTCTCATTTTAATCCTTAATCAGGGGACTTAGGTGATAATAATAACATAAATTTAAGGACCAAAATGAGAAAAAAGAGTTAATTTCTAGGACTTAAATGAAACTCTAAAAAATTTTAAGGACTTATTTGAGTTTTTCTTTGTTTCAAGGACTAAAATGACAAGAAACACATTCAATGACTAAATTGGTCATTTACTCTAATGATAACAAAACCTAAAAGATAGATCACATTCCTTATTTCACCAAAAAAATATCATGTTTCTTAATCCTTATTTGCTACACAATATATTACATTCCTTAATTCACCAAAAAAAAAGTTTATTTTTCGGCTAAATTACTTTGTTGGTCTCTTATCTTTATTTTATGTTACAATTTAGTCCTTTATTTTTAAAAGTTGCAAAATGGTTCATTATCTTTATTTTAAGCTACAATTTGATCTTTTATTTTTTAAAAATTACAAAATGGTCTCGTAAATAATTTTTTTATAGCATGTTTACCCCTAAAGTAATATATTTTTTATTTATTTTTTTTGTGATAAACATGCTATAAAAAAATTACTTAAGAGACCATTTTGTAACTTTTAAAAAATAAATGATCGAATTGTAACTTAAAATAAATATAAGAGACCATTTTGTAACTTTTAAAAAATAAAGGACCAAATTACAACCTAAAATAAATATAAATGACCATATAAATAATTTAGCCTTATCTTTCTTATAGAAATAGATCACGTTCATTGATTCAACAAAAAAGAAATCACATTTCTTATTTTCTTCTCCTATAATTATTTGTGGAAAAATTTATCCAAACATATCCATATAGTTTGGTTGGTGTATACACTTCCATTTTATGGGGTGTTTCGTAAAAGAGTGCAGGAAGCGCAATTTTCCCATTTGCATCAAGAGTTTTAAACAAAGAGGCACTAAGATGATTGCTCAAGATGCGTTTGGTTTGCAAGATCCATTTTTACAGTCCCTTGTTATTCAATGCTATCATAGTAATAAATAACTACTCATGTTGGAATGGTGATCATGTATGTTTTTGCCTAAATTGCAAATGGAAGAAGAGAAGTTACAGTGACCAATCAGGTCCTGCATTGTTCGAGGGACCTAGATGCAATTTATTAGGATTGCTGTTGAACCACACAAAAATGGTCCCCTAGTACTCAATAAGAGGCACATGCTAAGAGACAGTAGCATAGCATGACCTTATTTACTTTAAAATCATGTGGAATATCTCCACCTTTAACCTGCCCCCATATGCATCAATTCTTTAGGATAAAAGGGCATATTCATTTTTTTTTAGAAAATAAAAAGGGCAAATTACCAAAAAAGCTGGATTGAAGGCAAACAAGGGATCATCACCATGCACAATCTTATGTACGACATATTTACAGGAAATCTGTCAAATTATTAGAATGTAAAAAATTGACAGCAAATAGTACTTTGATGCTAACAATGGTGTTTTCCCTAGCACAATATTACTGAGTTACTTACGGTAACTCCTGAGTGAAAAGTACTTTCAAGGCAAAGGTTCTTGTGAATCTCCCAAACGAGACAAATGGAGATATGCATCAGTCCCTGTGAATAAACAACCCATGACTGCATCAGAAAACTTTATTGTTGATTTTTTTTTTTGTGAATACTTTTTTGTTGATTTTGAAGCAAGGAAAATTAAATTGTAAAGAGGAGCAGTTTAGAGAAAGATGACAACAAACAAGCACTATAAAAATGTAATATAATATATCTATTAAGATATACAAGTAAATCTTCAAAAGTATATACAAGTAACTTCTAGGATGGTAGCTCTTAATGTTTGGGGTATTGAGGTGCTCAGTAAGCTTTAGAAAATTCAAAAAACCACCCTAGAAAGTATAATCTTACAAAGTTCTAAAGTGTAATGATTAACTTACATGGGAGAAAATAATACATTCACTTTATACTTTAATGAAAGCTGTAATCTATAACAATATACAAAAGGGATACTCCTTTTTGTAACTGCTTTTGGTCTCCACAATTTTTAGACCATTTTACCCTTAATAATATTTAAGAAGTAACAATTTTATTCTTGCACTTCTTTTTAAACTTCCACTATTCTCTTTTAAACTACATAACTACCCCACTACTTATTTTCAGTTTCTTTTTTTTTTATCAGGTTTACTTTTTTAATTTAACCTCCCAGCCTTTTTTCTTCCTTTATATTATTTTTATTTAAAAATATAGAGAGTCACGAAGTGCCTCTCTCCCCCTAGTTATTATTATAGAAGTTCAAATGGATCTCAGGGACATAAAAAGTAACCAGAAAATAAGGTTGAAACAGTTTCATCATATCAAGTGCAATTAGGTCCCATATTTCAAAACTCCTATATTCTAAATGGAGAAGAGATGCAAAGAGTTGTAACACTTAAATAGGTAGAATTACAAAAAGTGGAAGGATATCTATCAGAAAAATATTGTAAATGAAGGGGAAAACAAGTAATAGCTTACTCACCATATCCTTCCATAGAGATTATTTGAAGATCACCTCCAAAATACCGAGCATATAGACGACTAATAGGAAGACCGTATCCATATCCAGCCATTGTCACATTATCACCTATTCCAAGATCCGAATGCTCATCCAATGGGTTTCTGGCTGTACTATATAGATATGTAAAAATTTTTGGCAAACCACTTCTTGGAATTCCACCTCCCTCATCTGAGACCTACAATGCCATTTAAACCAACTGCTTTAACAATGCCTCTTGACAATAGCACTGAAAAAGCCAGAAAAAAAAGGTAACTCAAAAATTAACAATTGCACTATAAATTTAACCAAGTACTTTTATGGTAACATCCTCTATTCCATCAGCTACTATAATTCTAATGGAAGGTGCAACTTTGTCAGAATCCATCCAACGCTCTTGGACAGCACGCAGTGAGTTCTTTACCAACTCAAATACCATAAGATGCAAGTGAGCTGGAACATACCTGATGCAGAAACATAGAGAAATTATATATAGAAAGAGAATGGAAACAATTTCTTAACTATAATTATAAATCCTATGAGATAACCATTCCGGGCATGGAAAATAAGATGGAAGGTTGTGAAAAGAAAAGGAAAAAAAAGAGCAAGGAGCCAGACAGATGCATGTAATAGTTATGAAAATGAATGACAACAAAACAAAAGCAAGTGAATTCATGGAAGAATTATATAACTCACGGAAAAGTAAAATCAGGATCTCCATAAATATGGACATCAGGGGTACTTCCATATTCGCGACAACATATAGCACGTGCATCCTCACTGGCATTCCTCGCCACCTCCACAGGAGACATTTTTGTATGTATATAACCCACGACATAGGGAGGAGGATTGGGATTGTGCAACTCAACATGCTGCCCTAAATCCCACAAAAAAGAACTTCACTACAGAGATTTAAATAGAAAAAATAGTAGCAAAAAACCTGCTTAGTCTTGTAAGGCAGGCAGTGTTTTCAGAACTAACCGATAAGCATACGGATTCCAATTCTTGACATGTAGAAGCGGTCGAGGAACTGGTGAATCTCAACAAGATCTTCATAAACAATCTTTGGATCCATACCTTTCTTCAATTGCTGAACACCCATGGCCATTGTGGGTACCACATTGTTGTGCCTCACTTTGATGGCCTTGATCATTTCAGTGAACTCTCTTTCATCGGTCATATTCTTGATGTCGGGGAAGGCTCTGAGATCACGGAAAGAATCCACGTACCAATCCCTAACCTAGAATCACAAAAGTGTAGCACAAAGATCAATAATGTTGCTAAAATTACCATAAAGCACAAATAAAAACCCACATCACTCCAACAGCATCATAAACTAACATTATCATGTTCTAAAACAGAGCTCAAGCCCAAGGAGTTGTGAACTTATGATAAGTTGATAACAGCCACTGTAAAGAATCATTGAATTTAATACCCAACAATGTTTTTCATTTTGGCAGTTAAATCGGATGACTGTTACTGTAACAGAAATAAAACGTGCACAGAAGAATGAGAATTAATGCTGCCCTAGTATAGTGACTAAACCATAGACCTTTTGTAGCCAATTGGGAGATAAAATGTTGAATATTTGATTTTAAAGCATAAATCAAGAACCAATCACCTAAAACCTTAAATTTTTCATTTAGTTGGTTCTTGACAAGATATTTGAACCTCTGAACGATTTGTTAGATTTAGAGGTTCCGTTCTCATTCTTCTAAATATAATTTCAGTATAGCATTTTCACATTGTGAGCCCTCTGTGCAAAGAAGTATAAATCACTCCTAACCTCCACCAAATAGGTTAAGTCTTTTGTTTACAGAATTTCAATTAAACAAATATAAACAGAATAAATAAATCAGACGTTGAAACAAAAAACAATTTCACGTGCTTATATGTCAAGCCAACGGCAAAGATGGTTTGACACGGCAAGATTATCCACAAATATGACACACTGGACGTCTACCTTAGACAGGAATCTACATTATCTTCGTAATGCTAATCACAAACTATATTTTATTAAAAAACAAATAGCTTTTAAAAGTTAGTCAATTTCTTAAATCTCAATTAATGCTCAAGATTGTTGCAACAAAGAAAAACAAACAAACAAAACACTAGAACAACTGTAAGACACATCCAAAAAAGCTCTCTTCCCCATAAACAGATAAGATCAAATAATCATAATTATCCCCAAAGGCAAAATTAACAACCACACACAATTCTGCACTGCAGGGTAAAAAGTGTACCTTCAAAACAGCAGGTTTTTGAGACAAACCATAGGGAAGATTCTCAAGCTCAATAGCCCTTCTGGCAATTCTAATGGCAAGTTCCTTGTGAAGAAACTGAGCGGAGATCAACAAATTCTTGTTAATGGGTTTGGACCCAAATTCCATCATGTACCTCAGACTCACCCCTGTCTGCTTCAAGCAACCCCATCTATGCACTTCCTCAATCAAGGACTTTGGGAATGACTCACATGCCTTTTTGGCAGCCATGGCAAGGTCCCTGAAATCTGAGAGTGAATTGGGACACCAACCAGCATGCAAGATTGCAAGCCAAACACACAATGCAAAACTAACATAAGATAACAAAGAAAATAGAAAGAGAAAGTTGAAAAACTGCCACACCCCAATTGAGGAGAGAGAAAGTGGCACACCCCCTTTTGTAGAGAGGGGAAAATTGAGGAGTGCTTACAGTGAAAGAAAGAAAAGTGGGGTTAGAATTTAACCGGGGATTGGAGGGGAAAGTTTGGAACTTTTCATTTGCAAGTGGCGAAACTGCAGAACCTGGTTACTGGGTCGTGTCGTGTTGTTATTACTATTGATGATTTTGAGAGGGTGATGGGAAATGAAATGAGAAATTGAGAATTGAGACCTCCCAACGCTGATTTGATTGGGGGCTATGTTTATGACACGTGTTAAGATAAGCCCTTGATTCGGGAAATTCAAGAATCAAATGTGGTCGCTTGTGTCCATGCTATGGTTTTGGTCCCACTTTTCTTCTTAGGCTTTCATCACATTCAGTATCCATCAACCAATGCTCCATTCATTTTTCCCATATGATTTCGAACATATTCACCTGTTTTTTCTTTTGTGGGTTTCTTCTTAACCTTAACATTCCTTCCGTTGCTTGCGATTGTATTTATGACTCCCTTCGTTCAATTTTATCGCACTACGTTTATGATTTTGGCACACATATTAAAAAATATAATTAATATTTTAAATTTTATAAAATATATTATGTAACTTCTTAATATATTTTTTTATTTCTCTAATTAATTACAGTAGATTTTTTCTCATTATTACATGATAATAACTACTCCCCATAAGAATACTCTATAGAAAAAATATATATATTTAATGCTTTGTTGGTTTTATAAAATGTTAATTAATTTAGAATAATTTTTTTTACTAAAACGTCATATAAAGTAGAATGATGGTACAGTGTCGCAATGATGTAAGGCTTCGCTGCGTTGAAAAAATGATTTATTTAGCACGAGAATTCATTTCGACCCAAGACTAAAAAAAAAATAACATAAGATATAGATTTTTATTATCTTTTTAAGTATGGTTAACAGAAAGCACAATTGTTGCATTTTATAACCCTATTATTGATGACATATAATATGAAGGAATAATTAAATTTTTAAATTTAACATATAAGATTAATTTTAATTATTCCTTCATTTTTTATTATTGTTATTATTTCACTAACCAAAATCCAATTCAACATCTGAATTATTATTATTATTATTATTATTATTATTATTATTATTATTATTATTATATACACAAACGTCTTTTTAAAAATTATTAAAATCTACATAAATTACCTGCTTATAAGGTTTTCGGTTTTTAATAGAAGTTTTAGTACTCCACAAAATGCGTATTTCAATGTTTCACATTTCACTTTACAGAAGGAAAGGGTCTTTTAAAGAATTTGTTGTTTGCGTAGAATTTTACCCTATTTTGGACCGAGAAAAAGAAATAAAGAGAAAATACAATTTTTAAATTTGAAATTTTTTTCACTTAATTGAAGAAGAAGAAGAAAAGTTAACTTCAAAAAAAATTAATTTTTTTCTTCTTATGTTTATTTAATTTTTATTTTTATTTTTTCTTTTTTTTCTTTTCACTCCACTAAACAAAGGTTTAAGGTTATCCTTAAACATTACCAATTTAAGCAAATAGACTGAACCACTAGGGTCGGTCTAGTAGTAAGAGATTGGGATAGAATGCATGAAATCATAAGTTCGAACCTCGGTACAATCATTATAAAAAAAAATTAAGCTAATAGACTAATCATTGATTTCATTCAGAAAAGGCAATATACTATTATTCAAAAGGGTTCATTGTTGTTTTTTTATTTATTTATTTATGATTATTGGAGTTTCTAGATATTATTGCATTTTGGCCCTTATCTAGATTAGGTGGACATGTGGACCATGCCATGGTGAGTGCTATAGTATTTTTTATTTTTTTATTTTTTTTGTATAAGCTGTATAATTACTTGCTCAAAGAATTTACAAAGGAGAGGTTTTCAACTTTTTTAGCAAAGGAACACATCACCTTCACATGAATAAAACAGCAATATTGCATGAATTGAACTTCTGAATCCAGTGATTCAGAGTTACCTTGAGATGTGTTTATAATTTTTTTCATTTTAAAATAAAACATTTTAAAGACTATTGTGAGTAATTTTTAAAACATCTAACCTTCTATTTAGCGGAAAATATTTTAAATTTTAAAAGTTTCTATTATTTAATTTAAAAAGAAAATAAAAATTCAAAAACTAAACACTAAATCAATCAAAGTTTCAAAATTTGTAATTCTTTACTGACCTTTTTTCTCTCACGTCTAAATAACAAGAAAAAGACATCTCTTCTAATTATCTCTCTTTTATTAATTTTGAAATTAAAGAAAAAAAATCTGTCATCCTTATATTATCTCCTTTAATTAGCCATCTATCTTGACCTAAGTAGTACAAATATGATACGGATTTTAAAATTACAGGATACGATATGGTTATAATATGAAATATAAATTAATATAAAATTAACACAAAATAAAAATCTTAAATTATAAAAGAAAATTCATGTTTTAAAATGAATATAAGTGATTATAAAGTATAAACATAATAAATATAAAAAATAATCTAATTATTATAATATTTTAATTAATATTAATATAATTTTTAAAAAATAAAATCAGAAAATAAAATTAAAAGTATTTAAAATATTCATTCAATATTCAACGTAAATATCTATTTGACACGATTAACACAAGTTACTACTTAAAAATGTTGGTGCTCTTAAATCTTGACGCAACCATCAACCCTTCAGTAAATTGGAAGCATGACACTGTGTGTATTATCTTCTTTTTTTATTAATAAAATTATTAAAACTTGTATAAGTTTGTCTTTATTATAATGAACGGGGCACCGCACAGAAGCCCAAGGAAACTAACAGATCATCCCAGGATAATAAAACACTGTATAGAGATTACACAGAACTTAATTATTATGCACGTGAATATTATATAGAAGCTAATCCCTTTTGAAAATAATTAATATGATAAAAGTATACCTAAATTTATGAAAGGATACAAGTTAATAATAATAGTAATAATTTATCGTCACCATCATTGAAATACAAATATTAGCAAGAAACCTATTTAAATAAAATACGTGCGTGTTTGGTTTCACGTTGAAAAATTGATTTTGAGTCTAGATTTAATTTTGGATAAATTTTGACATGTTTGGAGTTCATAATTGATTCTGAGTATAAACAATTTTGAGTAGTTTTTATGTTGAATCCAAATTTTTGTACTGAATTTTACTCCTAACATGATTTTATAAGAAAAACATCCAAACATATATCACATTGCTTCAAAATCAATTTTAATCAAAATCAATTTTATTCAAAATCAATTTTACTAACGCTCGTCCAAACACGCACGACGATCTTATTTATGATCTTTACTCAATACCATACAATTACAATATTGATCATTACGACATTACCTTTTGAAGATTTGTGCGGCCTACATTATAGACTACGTAGTATCACAAATTGAACAATTCAAATGTTGGGACCTTAAATTCACAGTTTAACCATTTTCCATAAGGAATAGTATCAATACTTTTAGAGTTTAATGGATATGTACTAATAGTATAAAACAATTTTACACAATCATTTAATTACAAATCACCATCAATATAATTTTTAGCGTAATTACCATAAAAGTCAACAAATTCATCATATATGATGGATTATAATTGGACGATAATGTAAAATTATTTTACACTATCAATACATAATCTATTTTCTCATACTTTTGTATGTTTAATATATATTTTTTTCCTTTCCAGAATGGGTCAATTAATACGGGTGTGATTCACGTATTTAATTGCCGTATCACGCCCACAGGTATATGGGTGTGATCCACGTATTTATTTGCCGTATCGCCCACAACAAACACAACTTTTGACTAAAATATAGAGTCAATATTCATTGCAAAAGTAAAAATGTAGGAAAAAAGATAACGAAAGTGTGTTTTATCAAAAACTAAAAATAAAAAAAGTGCACCTTTTTGTTCTTGAAAGTATTAAACGTAGTCACATAAATCTTTGAAATTAAGAAAATTTTAAATAAATCTCTAAAAATTTTCATCATTTTATCTAAATCTTTAAACTTAATTATTTATTGTTATTTTTGTTATATATATATATATATATATATATATATATATATATGTTAATATTATCACCTAAGTTATATATTACATGTTACGGTTAGACTAACATGATTGATGAATTGCAATTTCAGAAGAAAAAAATTAATTTCCTTATTTTTAGGCATTAAACTAACAGTACTTAACAATTTCAAGGATAAAATAGGTTATTTATCCAATAAAAAATATACTGACAATATAAAGAGTTTTTACATCATCAACTAATAAGAAATTATATGTATAGTAATTTTATTAATTTTTGTAATAATCACCTTAAAAATCATTCCTCACATGATTTCAAATTGGTTAACTGTGAAAAAATTATTAGTGCATAGAAATTAAACCTGTAAAAAAATCATTTTTAATTATCATTGTTATTAAATCACTTTAATCATTTAAAATATGAAATATTTTTAAATCTTTTAATATTAAATATTAAATGTCCTATCTATTTAATTAAAAACATATTCTTCGGCCGAGAATTAAATACTAATCTATTGAGATATTAAGATTTATTTAAGAAGTTGATTTCTTCCTTTTAAAATTTTTATTAATTAATATGTTTCTTAGTCCCTGAAAAAGCTCACAACGTAATTATAGATGATCATAGTGAAAAAAGAAGTTACATCCTTTGTGATAATTGAAGTGAAGGGGAATGAATGATTGGTGTTAGGGTTACTGGTGCAGTTGTTTGTAGCTTTGTGCAATTGCTTTGTGGTCCTGGCTGCTCTATCTGTCCACTTCAATAGTGAATGCTTTTCCACACGGAGGCTGTAACATCGCCATTCGCCACCACACCACGGTTCGAATTTAATTCAAGGTGGCAAAGGCCAACACTTTATTAGAAAGTCTTTGAGTCTTATCCTGCAAAGTTAACATCAAGAGGAGTTCACAATTCACAAACGTGAAGCCAATGTCCTTTTTAGGTGAGATGACTAGTGAAGCAAAATAGACTAGTACGTAGTTAGGCCCCTAATCAGTTACTTTTCTATGAAACAATGCTTTTCTTTTTTAAGACTTTGTTTGGATCCGCGGTTACATAACACCAAAGTGGATCATTGGAAGTAACTTTTAGTTGCTTTTGCATTAAAACTGACGTGATTTGGAGAGCAAGGGGGATCAGGATGCTAAGCTAAACATGCACTTAATTATCTTCTACGAAAAGAGAATTATGTTCAAGCTGGATATAACCATTATAGATGACAAATCTCACCCTCTAAGTATTTTAACGTAATTGCATGCATATTGAAGATTCGAAATCGAGATTTTAGTTAAGCTGGAACAATCTTACAATCCACGCACTCGGTGATTTCTTTTTTTTTTTTTTCAATAAAGAAGAGTTATTAGATAGAATTTAATTGAAATATACTAAAAAGTTATGCTATCAATTAATTTTGGAGATAAATTATTAACTTTCATAATAATTATTTTAAAAGTTATATTTAGAGTATTATTTAATTAATTAGTAAAGTAAACAAATTTAAGCTAATAATATATTGAAATTAAAATTAATTAGATATTACCTTTCTTTTCCCTATTTTAATAAATCATAGAAGGGAATTGCATTATTAAATGAGACATAAAGGACGGATTGAAATGGATTTGGATATAGACTTTGAACTAAAAGATGTGGACTCATTTCAAAAGGAGGCTCCAAGTGGGTTAAACTATTTATTTGCTAAATTTATGAAGGATGATGTGGTGTAGAAGTGCTAAAGATCAGTCTTTTTCAATGATGGATGTTTACATTTAGTATCTCCAATAAAGCTATCTCTAAAAAAGAATAGTTGTGGACAAGTAAAAAAAAAGAAAGAAAAAAATATTGGTAACACATTCTTATTTGAGTTTAAATTATCTACAATGATATTTTACTACATGAAATCTTAACTATTAAAATTGTTTAATTTATTTTATAAAAAAAATACTATAAAGTTATGTTTAAAATTCATAAGTGGATGAGATGGATTAAATTTATTATCTCATATTAAATTTCAATTGAGAAAATTAGTTCCTACATACTTTATAATACATTCTTTTGAATATATACTTTTTTCTTAACTGAAATTTGTTAAAAATCACAAATTTTACTCATAACTTTATATTTTCTAATAAATTTAAACCAATTATAAAAAGTGTGTTAAAATGAAAATATTAAAAAAATGTGTTGTTAACTCTCTAAAAAAAAATACTCGCCACTATAAATCTAGCAACTCCCAAATAATCTAATTAAATTTGGGATCATCAAAATGACCTCATAAATTGAAAAACAAAATTACAATTTACCATCCGCTTTTAGTCACGCATGTTAAACACGTGGACGTAAAAGTTATTAATCACCTTCTATGAATATTCATTTCAAAGAGGACTTTATTATCCCACTAATAACAGTATAACACTCCCATTTTCCGCATCCATAACATCAGCAACAAGATTCTCATTGCTGCCAATTCTCTTACGAAGTGGTATATTCCTCCACAAAAGAAGAAAGTTACCCCCATTTTCTCTTTATTCTCTTGGTAAATTTATCAGCTGGTTTCTTTTGCTTTTAAATATACCAAAATAGAATACCCAAATAAAGAAATAACATAAGATCCTCAAGCTAAATCACATGCATATATAACCCCATTTTCTCCATATTCTCAGGCCAAAATTGTCAGCTGCTCTTTTTTATTATTATTTGTTTTGATTTGAATGTAATACTTAAAAAAGCAACCACGTAAAGAGTTTTCCTCAAGCTATTGTATCTTTCGTTCGCTCCACAGTTCCTTTATCTAACCAGTTACTGGAATAAGATCCCCTAAAATTCACCTTAACCATGGGAATGGGAAATCATGAGGTTTACATCCAACGGTGTATGTTTATAAAATAACTTCTATAATTAATATTTTATGGCAAATACTAACAAGTGTCCTAAAGGCACTGTTTAAGGAACTAAAAAAAGAAATATTTTTATTGGGAGGCGAAAAATTGCGTTTCACATAATTTTTTTTGCGTTCTCCTATGAATATCACAATAAATATTTTTTTTTTAATTCCTTAACCAGTGTCCTTAGGACACTGGTTAGCAAGACTCATATTTTATTATCTTTGAGATTAAAAACTTTATATAGTTGAAATTTTCATGCAATTAATTTTTCACTGCAAGGTCGTAATTCTCAGTTACCACTACACCGAATATGTCAAAACAAGTATTAAATTAATTAAATTTTATATAAGAAAAAGTTGTCACTCACGTGTCATTTCTATTTTTTCTCCTGGATTTGTTACGATGAATCAGATTCTTGCCGTCTAATTATTTTGTGTATTCCCATGTCCCATGTGTAGCACCTTTAACATCAATATAATGTTCAGTCAAAAAAAAAAAACATCAATATAATGTCGTCTATGTAATCAAAATATATATATATATATATATATATATGAGGAGGGATTCACTTACTCCAAGAGTAAGTCTAAGAGAGTTAATCTTCATTGTCACTATTCATTTTCTTAAAATCTAATGCTTAAGATTAGTTACTCATTATAACCATTAGATTTCAAGAAAATGAATGGTGAGGATGAAGAGTAACTTTCTTATACTTACTTTTGGAATAAGTGGATCCCTCCTATATATATATATATATATATATATATATATATATATATAATGTCGTCTCAGTTTCTCCTTCTCCTCCTTAGGTAGGTAAATAAACCTAAGTCTTTAGAAAGTGCCTCAAACATGTACCCCAAGAATAAACTCAGAAAACGGATCTCCTCAATTAATCTCACCCTTCAATTCCTTTAAAAATAATTGACAAATGTAATTAATTTTATCCATCCTGTTTTTTTTTTTTTTTTGTCGTACAACTTTTTTTTTGCTGAGTATTTTTTCGTACAACTTGTATTATTTGGTAGATATTTTAAAATGTTAAAAATTTTATATTAATTGTTTTTAAATTTATGTTTATCTGAAAATAGGATATTTTATATTTGTTTTTGATATATAGGCTTTGTTTAGATAAATTTTTCCATAAAAATTTATAAGAAAAGAAAATATGAAGGTAAAATAAATTGAGTTTCTCTCCTATGTTAAAAATAACTTATGTATTTCAGCTTTTGAAGAAGTTAAATGAGAGAACTTCTACAAAAGTTAAGTGCATAAGTTAAACTTAATTTAAGAAAGAAGTTCAATTCATTTTTTCATTTTATTTTCTTTTCCTACAAGTGTTTAGATATTTATCTTAAAAAGACCTTAGTCTTTGTGGATAAATCTTATCTTATCTATTCTTAACTTTCACATTTAATTTTTAGAAGAATTGTGTTATTTAATTTATACAATAATTTGTAAAACAAATTATATAATTTTTTTTCCATCTTTCTATCACATCATACTTAATTTTCTCTATTTTCTCCTTTTATCTGTCGTTGTTGTAAAATTTATTGTACAGTTTATACAAATATCATTATTTTTTTTAGAAAACCATTATTTCAATTTTATTCCTCTCACTCTTATACTTCTTTCCAACGTCTTTTCTCTCTTTCTCCTTTTTTGAATTTCTGGATTCACATAAAAGAAATTCCTGCTACTTACTAATTTTATTGTCTCAACCATGATCGAGAAAAACTTGTTAAATTTCAAGAGACTTGCACAAAACACAAACAAGTCCTTGAAAATAATATAAAATCACAAATTCATGCTATTTTCATTTGTGAACAATTAAATTTGTTAGATTCATGATAAATTCGTGGTTATAATTTTAACCTACTGAAGTCAAAAAAACAAAAATAAAAATAAAAAATTAACCTACTATGGCAACATAACTAACACTAACTTTAGTTTCATAAACCGGCTATTTCATGCGACTTAAGGCCTGATTGGTGCCATGTCAGTATCGCCATATTGATGCCATTTTTTGTTTTTGTGCAAATCAAACAAACGTTATTGGCCAATATCGATGAGGCTTGGTTTGTTTCGTAGCAAGAGAAAAGACCTAGGATTTATTACACGCCAAATGTAGCAAAATCAATTATACGGGGCAGTGTATTTTTTACTCAATTATATGGGGCAGCTGTTGCTCACTTATTTTAAATTTTCAGTTATATATACATCATTAAGGTTGTCTACTAATGTTGATTAGCAATTATTGCTTGGCTCAATTGCATTTATTTTCTATACTATGATCGATATATGAGAAATCGGCACCCAATTTTTAAAACAATTAAATCCAAGAAAAGTTCCTCTATCATATTGTCCTCTTAGATAGAAACTACGTGTATTCTCTAAAAAATAATATATGTAACAACCCCTTGTTCAGTGATAATCATATTATCCTCTAATTACTAATATGTTTTAATGACGTGACTAGCTATTTATATATGAATTGACACTTTACCATATTGGCATTTTAATAAATTCATGGACCATTTCCTCAAAACAAAATAAATTCCTCTCTTCTCCAATTCTGATACCCTCACTCACCTCTGTTTCTGAGACTGCAAGATCTTCTTCGTCGTGAAATAGGAATCGTTTTCAACTCCGAACCTTGAAATAAAATAATGAAATATGGATATTTAAAACTTTTCATTTTTAAAAATGAAAAATTTTATTTTATTTTAATAATAATTTGTGAATAATATATATATATATATATAATATAAATTGAAGAGATTTAAACATTAATTATAACTGGTAAAATGTTTAAATTATTACATATTATTGTTGAATGATATTTCTTTTAAAAGAGTTTATTTTTATGACTGTATGAACGTTTATTCGATATGAGAACATGCTTGAAATATAATATAAAACACAATATATACACAAATTATGCAATTTTATTTTTAAAGAAAGAAAAAGGTTTATTTAATGAGAGAGGCATTTTGTGTTTCAGATGAGAACATTTTAGAGTTTTTTTTATTTTATTTTTTTGCAGTAAAAAAAGTTTAAGTGGGTTAGGTCTTAAAGGCTCACTAGGGATCAAGACATGTCTAAGATTCATTAAGAGCTTACAGATCGAACCAACAAGGTCTTCACATCGACAGTGGAATTCAAACTCACATTCTTGTGGAATGAGTCTGATCCTTACCCACTAGACTAATCTTTGTTGGCAAACATTTTAGAGTTTCAACGTTTGCATAGCAAATATCAAACTAATGATTAAGATGCATAACGCGTTGTGTCACGCATGTAAAAGTGTAAAACTTCTGTTAATAGTTGAATAATTTACACAAATGGACCTAATCTTGTAACATTAAAAAAGAAAGAAAGAAAGAAAGAAGCTTAACTGGTATTAAAAATTATTAAGAGATTGAAATTACATATTAATCAAAACAGGGAGATCAAAAGTATAGATAAGTCTAATTATTTGTTATTATAATGTTTTTAACTGTATTCAATTATATAAGCCTATCAAATCTATTTTTAATTTATATCAAATTGAATATAATGTTAAAAAATTGAAATTTAAAATAATTAATCTTGATTTAATTACACTCAGTCTTTCATTTTAGATAATGTATAATTTTGATCATTACTAATATCCTAGCTCCAAATGTCCATCCTTGATACTTGCACGGTTGTACCCTTGTCCATATAGCTAGGAAGGGATCTTTTGAAAGGCTTCATACTAATCAATTACTTAGGATGTGTTTGGAACGACTGTGAAAATTATGTGCATGTTTGGTTTTCAGTTTAAATTAATACTGCATGAATTCCGAAGCAAATCCAACGGATCAAAGCAAAATAAACACAAAAGGAAAGGTCATGATCCATTGGCAAACTTAATTTTGGTCTCACCAATGTTTAACCAAACATGCTCTATATTGTTTTCATAATCGATTATATGTATAATCAATTATTGTCATAATTGAGTATAATTAAAATCAATTTTTGTTTGGGTAAGTTTGTTAAAAAGTGGTTCGAATATAATTAGTTTCTTTTGGATGCAACAAAAAAAACAACTTATTTTTTCCAGAAAAAAGCTTCTTCCAAATTTAAACTAGGGTTCTCAAACATTTCGGGGGGGGTTTCCAATTTCCAAACATGGTCTGATTTTATAGGAGTTAAATCTGTTGGCATACTTTCTCTCATGGTTGAGAGTGACTAGTTTTGTTCATATTCATTGGGCCTTGGATTCCTTTTCAAATAAAGCCTCATTGCGTGGCTTCGGTTTTGAGCTCTTATTTTTTTGCTTGTTATCCACCACGTCGACTCGTTTCTGTAGTAGACCTCAGTTTATTTTTTCTAACAATTGTTTGATTTGAGAAAAATAAAATTGTTTACATTTTAATTTCTATTTTTAAAATTGTAGAAAAAAAGAGGAAATAATTTTTATTTTCTGTTTTCATCTTTTCCTATATTTATAAAACAAAAAAGAAAATAAAAATAAAAAAACATTTTCTTCAACCAAACTTTTAGGAAGGTTTTGCATTAAAGCCAACACTATTCCCTATTGAGTCGTCCTACTTTTTCCCTGAAGTTGATTGGTTTTGATTACCAAGGCATCTCTACAAGGAAGACACAGTTCATCCATAACCAGGTTCTCCATTTGCACTAATGGAGAGGGGATAACAGTAATGGGAGCATAAATTGAGGTTTAAATTTGAGCTTTTGAGATTGCCAACATTGGGGACAAATTTAAGGATCTACCTAACAAAAATGTTCTGTAAATATTAGAAAATGCAAAGCAATAGAATTTGAAATGTGTGACGAGGCGAGAGCAAGGTGAATGATTTTATCAACGGACAACAATGTCTTATTTTCACTTTAAATATAAGAAATGTGCTCCACAAGCACAAGGATTTACTCAATTATTTAATATAAAATAAAGTTTTTTTTTTGTTGATTAGTTTAGTTCACACAACTAATGTAAATAAAGCTATTTAGATTGGGTTAATGGTGAGAAATTTGAGTAATTTATGAGATCATATATTCAAACGTCACCATTATTATTATACCAAAAACTTGTGTACAGAAGATATACTCAAGAATTTCTCAAAGAAAAATGATCATTGAGTAAATGTATTCAAAGGAAGGATTAAAAAGTCATATAAATACCCAAGACAATTTAGCCAATGTTTAGAAAATCTCTTGGCAAACATAGAAGCATATTCATAGGTGCAAACATGCTTCATTTATTGTACTAACATATTTGACAAAGTTGAAGAAAACCATTTTTGCATCCTAAATCATACTTTGGACAAAACTAATATTTTGTTACTTTTACAGTGGGAAATAAAAACACAGTTGCATCTATATTGATAAAAAAAATTCCTCATAATTTAATATTAATATTACTTTTATTTACTAAACCACTTCACTTCAAATTCTTTTTTAACCAAAAACAATTTTACAAACTCAAGATAGTCCAAATGTAGATACTCACCAAACCACCACCAGTAGTTGTCGCTGCTCTGATCAAGCAAAAACAATCGAAAATTTTCAGACTTCCTAAACAAGATAAAGTGAACTTGCTTTGTTCAAAACTAAATCTGATTCCTTTACATTATTGCTCGTTTCCATTTAAGTATCTAACTTCCTTCTATTGTGCATCCACTTTGAAATAGAGACCAAATTATTTATGAAGTTCTGTACCCAATATCATTGACATTATTATCAACAAGAACAAGTAAATTGTATACCACTTGGAGCCTCCAACATCAAATTCTCCATATTCTTTTCTCTCTAGAATTATTCAAGAGGAGTGAAAAAGACCATACTTTAATTATAATGGGATGATGGAAATCCATGGTAGCACAGACATTGATATCATATGAATTGTCATTGATTTTAAATTGATATCATAATGAGTAACCGTTTTTCCCATATGCTTTCACTCAAAGATTGATACAGGTTCAAGAAAAAACCAGGTCTTCACTCCAGTAACCTGCGGAAAGTTCTAACATAAGAAAATTTCTAAGTCGTTAAGAATCCTAAGCAGTTGGAAAATCTATAGTCATCTCATACGCTCGCACCAAACATGGACAAGAGATCCGAGCAACAAATGCCTATTAGTTAACAGTTGTTGTGTCCAGTAAAAATGCTTCAAGTCTTCAATAACCACCATGGCTGCTAAATTAGGTAAAAACAATGGGACAATGCATGTTTGATATGTATAATAAGTCTCCCTGGCCTGTGCTACAAAGATGTTCCACCCAATCTTGACTTGGTATAGCCCAGACTAATGAGTTTCCTAATCAATATTTTCTCAGCTTCTGTCTGCAATCCATGAAAGTTGCAATAAATAATAGAGAATTTATAAATGAAGCGACGTAAAGTGTGAAAAGCAATTGAAAATAAAGGGTAAGCTGCCACTACTGTAGGATTTTGGGGAGTGACAGATCAACCGTACACTCCTTGAGCAAAGGGACAATTTACAAATTACAATAACTGGAAAATTTTAAAGTAAATCATAAACTAGAAGTATTTTATTGCAATCCACTGCCTAATACTAGGTAACAACACATGCCAGGCATAATATTGGGTTATGTTGTTACTATACAGAAGAGTATGTGATAAGAACAAATCTTATGTAACAAAGGGAGACTATATTATTAACAACCAAGGTAGAGGAAAATACATAAAGTAAGTGCAAATGCTCCCAGCAAAGGTAAATCCCTATGGTCACATGCTATAAGCCCAAATTGAAAATAGAAACAAGCATACTCCTCTCTTCCTCTGAACTATCCAATATAAAAGGTTTATCCTCTCTCTCCTCTAACAAACTTTCCCTCTTTGTTATTTACAAGTTAGTCCCTCCCCTAAATGGAGAATTGGTCCAGATAAGTAGGTCATTGACTCACTGGGGCTTTATCAGGTCCCTTCTTGTAACTAATCGAATATAGGATCCTATCAGTATGTTCAAATTTCTATGTATTAGTAAATTAATCGACTAATTGAATATGCAAGCAAGAAATGTAAAATGATTGTGTATTTAATTTTCTGTCAAATTATATCCAAGTAGAAAGATGGAACAACAATATAAATTATTGGATATGTTTCCGTGGGGATATTACTATTTTGTTTTGAGAAGTTGACTTAAATATAGATAAGGATATATTCTTTTACGACATATTCTAGAAATAAAGCAAAAAATATAGCATACAACAGCAAGAAAATCATTTTCATGGAGCATAACTTCCCTGTGCTAAGTGCAAACATACATAAGTGACAGTGAGTGGGAGAGAAAACAAACCTCAAGCATGGGGCTATTTTTTGGAATACTGCAAGCCAAAATTATGTTGAGACCAGTCTTTAACACTGTGAGACACAAAGAAAGTTAATTCATAAACTAGAGGAATAATATTTTAATTATCAAACATGATAATAGTTACCTAATCGATGAGCAATGCCAGACCCTGTATTATCAGAAACCCCTCCAAGTATGGAAGTGACAGATACCAAATTGTTCTGCGTGTATCACCATAGATCACAATCCTTATATAATCTTTAAACATACTCATGATGAGCTTAAGGGAATGAAACAACTTACAGGACGAGTAGAAGCTGCTGCATACATGTGTCCCAATTTTGCAGAGTTGTAACCAATCCACACATATATCTACGATAATCATTCATATCAAAAGAATGTTTGGGAGAGAAAAAAAATCAAAGCATTGAAAGATAATAATTTTCATTATAGGCTATATCACAAATGACCCTGTTAAAATTTCATACTTCCAAACCAAATGTAAGTGAAAATAAAGTTGTCATCAAAAGTATACATTCATATTGGGTGAATTGGTCTAACGCCTTGTTTGTGAATGACCCAATTGAAGAAACATGATGCTTTATTTAGTTTTTTCATTAATTGAATCTATTGAAACATGAACGAAAAGAGTTTGATGTGGGGAAAACCTGCTTGGGAAAGCGAATGATCTGAAAATGGAGGCTAACATCATTGACAAGTTCAGAAAAGGTAGTGATCTGCAATTGACCCTGTGGCTGTGCTTGTTCCTGGGCATGTACATTACCCCTCTCTTCCTTCAATTTCAACTCTTCAATCTCCTTCTCCAATCCTTCAGAATCCATCATTATGACACAAAACTGCAAAACCCTAAACCCAAAACCCAACTTTTCATGACACATGTGCAACCAAAGAAATAACACTGTCTACAAGCACCTTACTGAATCAACAACTATAAGATGTTGTGAAATATGAATGTGAATCATAATCAGTCACTGAAACTAAGATTATTACTATATAATTTGATGGATTACCTCTATGCTCTATAGTTGTTGCTATTTGATGACACAAAAGCTTATATATATAATCTCTGCTTCTATTCCTCTCTTCTCCAATTCTGATACCCTCACTCACATCTGTTTCTGAGACTGCAAGATCTTCTTCGTCGTGAAATAGGAATCCTTTTCAACTCCGAACCTTGAAATAAAATAGAGCAAATTACAGTAAACTTCCTTGAGATTTTCACTAATTACACATGCACCCCCTTCCTTTCAAATCATTTCTTTGGCACCCCTCAACTGACAGTGTCAAGCTACCGTTTCAATTTAATACTGAATGACCAAATTGTCCTTTAACCTAGCCTCTTCCCTTACCCTTCACTTCTGTTTCATCTCTTACCCTCCCTCTTCCTCCCCTCAATTGCTTTCTCCTTTCCTCTCCTCCTGAACTGCGTAGGCCCTTTCCGCCACCACGGCGAGCCCGTCGTGGCTGCCTACGCCGCCGCGGGGTGTGACTACCTCGACTTCTCCAGCGAGCCCGAGTTAACTTGAGGGGAAGTTGCTGTAATTTGCTCAATAAAATAATGAAATATGGATATTTAAAACTTTTTCATTTTTAAAATGAAAAATTAAATTTTATTTTAATAATAATTTGTGAATAATATATATACATATAATATAAATTGAAGAGATTTAAACATTAATTATAACTGGTAAAATGTTTAAATTATTACATATTATTGTTGAATGATATTTCTTTTAAAAGAGTTTATTTATGACTGTATGAACGTTTATTCGATATGAGAACATGCTTCAAATATAATATAAAACACAATATATACACAAATTATGCAATTTTATTTTTAAAGAAAGAAAAAGGTTTATTTAATGAGAGAGGCATTTTGTGTTTCAGATGAGAACATTTTAGAGTTTTTTTTTATTTTATTTTTTTGCAGTAAAAAAAGTTTAAGTGAATTAGGTCTGAAAGGCTCACCAAAGGTTAAGATATGTCTAAGATTCATTAAACGCTTACAGATCGAACAAACAAAGTCTTCACATCGACAGCAGGATTCAAACCCACATTCTTGTGGAATAAGTCTGATCCTTACCCAATAAACTAATATTTGTTGGCAAACATTTTAGAGTTTCAACGTTTGCATAGCAAATATCACTCTCTCTCTATATGTAGAGAGATGTAGGAAGAATAGGATTCGAAGTGTGGTTCCTAAAAAAAAGGTTAAATTAATTTGTAGATCTTATATTAATTAACAATTTTTAATTAAGTCTCTAAACTATTTTTTTTAATTGAGTATTGAACTTGTATTTGTTTTTCAATTACGTCCATATCAAGGACCTAATTAAAAAACAAATATAAGTTTAGGAACCCAATTGAAAGAAAAAAAAAAGTTCAGAAACCTAATTGAAAATTTTCAAATAATTCATGAACTTATAAATTAATTTAACAAAAAAAAAAAAGCTTTTCAAATGTTATTTGCATTCGTTTTTTTTTTTTAACTTTTAGTCATTTTCTCAAAAAGCTTTTAGTTTGATTGCAACTTTGGTTTCTCAAGTATCACAATTGTACAATTTTGGTTCCCAAGTTCTAATTGCGTCAATTGAATCCTTCATGTATCTTTTCATTCATAATCAAGGGGGTGTGACTCAGTTGATTGAGCAAGGTGCATTGAGTGTTGTAAATCCCCTAGAACTGTCTTCGATTCTTATGGATAAAAAAAAATCTCCCTTGCCAATCAATAGTTAAATATTTAATCAATTTTACTCACGTAACACATCATGCTGAGGTAGTCCACAACACACCTATTTCTATTTTCTTCTTCCAAGGAGTAACACCATAATTCATCTCCACCATCTTCTACCTCTAACCCCCATCAAGCTAGTAATTTTTCTTCCATCAAGAAGCCTTGAAGCAAGCCCTTATCCTCTCCTCTTCTTTTCTCTCTCACGTGATTAAAGGTACGAGGGAGCAGGGAGAAGGTTTCTTTGATATGTTGATGGATTCCTTTAATTCTTACTAACAAAATTTGCTTCTTTTTTTTTTTGTGCCTTTGCTTGTTGATGGTTGGTTGTGGCTGCTGTAGTGCTGTTGATGATCACTGTGATTTTTTTTTTAGTTGTTTTTCTTCCTTGGAGATGCTCATATATGAAAGAAAACTCTACCAATTTTTTTCTAAAATTCTACACAAAGCTTTTTAAAAAAAATGGCAAAAAACAAAGTAACAATTTGTTGTCCCAGGATTTTAATTTGAGTACCTGCCACTATTTTATGTATAACTCGAGCTACACTTGATGAAATAAAGTGAGACTATTTTTAAATGAAACTAGACTTAAAAACCTACAACTTTGACTTTGGAATCGTTGAAAAATTAAGTTAAAACAAATTAGTTATACAAGATCCAAGTTAACCCTCTTGTTCTGAAATTTGGTTCTGGCAATATGCATTTTTTCCTTAAAACTGTAATTTCATGTTGATCCTTGTCAAAATGTTTTTAAACATTCTTAAACTAGACATAATAAGCTTTCAGTCCATGTATCCCAAGCTAATTTTAGACATAATAAGCTTTCAATCCATGTATTCCAAGATAATTTTAGATTTTGTTTACTATTTTAAATTTAATTTTTAAAACAAAAACAGTGTGTTGTTCATCCTGTTCTTATGTTTTAAAATAGCTTTGAAAGAAAAACTCTCTTAAATCGAAGAAATGGAATTAATATATTAGTCATATCTTTCTGGAAAGAGCTTTTCAAGAACTATAACCTGGAAAAAAAAAATGGATGTTTGTTTTAACTTAAGCCAAATCCAATTTATCCAAAGTGATTTTTCAAACAACTCTAATTTGAAACCAAACTGACCTCATGTACTTGTTTATTTGATGAATATTTTTTTGTAGATTTTTGCTGAATATGTAGTTTACCATTCCAGAAAATAGACTAAAAATGTTCCAACCATATAAAATTTGTAAGTTTTAAAAATCATTATTCTAAAATTTTGCATAATAGCTGAACAAGTGCAAAAGTGTTTTAAAATCTTTTTATACCTTATAAAAATTGTATGTTAAAATAAAGCATGAATTTTCAAGACCTTTAAATTAATTCCTTAATTAATGAGTGATTTAAATTTAAAGTATTGTATAAAAGATTAAAATGAGAACTTTTGGTAATAGAATCTTAGTTTAACCAAGTATAGATAGATAAGGTTTGATTCTAGAACTTTTTTTATTAATAAAATGATTGTGGGCTCAATATAGGCCCAACACTAAATTTTGATTAATAAATTCTAATGGGCTCAATGTGTAAGTTCAATACCAATTTTATACTGTCATCCAATTATAATGGGCTCAATGCTAAAGAGATATGCACTGACAGTGTAAAATAGTTTTATACTGTCACCTAATCATAACCCATCATGTATGGTAAATTTGTTAACTTTTACAAAATTATCTTAAAAGTCATATCAACAGTGATTTATGATTGGATGTTACACTGTCAGAGTATTACCATTAAACTATATATATATATATATATATATATATATATATATATATATATATATAAACATTCATTACATTACATTTTTTTTGACAAATTAATTAAATTACATATGCACATACTTTTTATTATTTATTATATAACTTGATATTCCAAAAGTGGTGTTAAAAAGATTGGAAAAATTAATATATTTATTTTATATATTTAATCAAAATATTAATATCTTTTTATGTGACTAATATTTAATTTAGTGTAAGACAAATATCTTATTAAATTTTTATATTGTCTTTTGAATTATTTTAATCTGAATATATTATTATACAAAAAAATGATAATTATCAATGATTGATTGTAAAAATAAAATATAATCCTAAATAATTTAGATTTTTTTTTTTTCAAATTTTTTGAAGTGTATATATTTCAAGAGAGAAGAAAAGGATAGAAAGATGGAAAAAGGGAAAAACAATAATGTGTTGAAAAGAAATAAAATTTAAGAAATATATAAGAAAGAGGTAAAAAAAATAAGATAGATAACAATCTAGGAAATTTAAGAAATAATTATCATATAATTAAAAAAAGTATATTAAGTATTGTCTAATGATAATGTTAAAATTCATGAGTTAATTTATATGTAGCATCAATATAAAGATTTTCAACTAATTAGAAATTGTAACATTTCATAAACTAAGGAAGGTGAAAAGTGATTGTCAATCAAAAGAAATTGAATACACATTGGAATGAGAGGGTCTAGAGAGATATAAGAATGTACAGTTGAGAATGACTTAAAGGAATTGATTAATACTACATATACCAACAAAATACATCTACTTTTCAGCAGCTTATCACTTAAAGACTCTGTTGTTAAATGTACTTGACTTGCAGCAATTTAAACTTTCCTGATAAGTTTCTTAGCAAATGTGTGAATGATGTCAAAGCACGCCGAAAAGTCTTGTGTAGATTTGTAGGGACAGTCAGCAATCCTGAAACATTCGAGCAGTACAAAATCATCTTAAAATATGACTTACAAAATATGTATTATATTATAAAAATTAACAAACCATACATAACAATATATAATTAAATTTCAATATAAAACTTTTACAATAGATTCCAATTAAATTCAATTTATACCGAGTAAATGACCTTATTTTGTGCACTTAAAAATACCTTCCAACCAAAATAAACATAGTGAAAGTCCCCACTCAATTTTTTTTTTCAAAAAGAAAATAGGATGATAAAGAAATTAACAAAAAGAGCACACTAATCATTTAGTCAATTGACATTCCGAATGGTCATTATTAACTTGGCAATGATTAATAAACCTTCATCATTAATTTTTTTATAGACTAATTGTATTTTTACTTAATTTTTATATATTTTACACATAAGAAATAGATAATAAGTAAAGGGAAAAAAAAGTATATATAATAAGATCAAGATGAAAGACATTATGAAAAAATAAAGGAAAAATGTAAAACCATTTTAAAAAAAATGAAATAAGAATAATTTAACTCTTTGTATTTGGCCATACTTGTAGCTAACGCTCTCAAATAGATATCTACAAGTCTTTGTAATTAAACATATTATTTCGTACTATATTATCATTTCAATTATTATTCTTATTTTATTTAGTCATTCAAAAACAATATAATAAAGAAATCTCATGCACATGTTGATAAGTGTACAAAAATCTGTCATTTAACACATTGTTAGTTCGATGCTCAATTTCCCTCGACTCTTCGATTTTTCTTTAAATTCCTAATTTTACAAATAGGACAACTAGAAAGCTTGTTCATTCTGCCGACAATATTTTCAAGTAAAACCAAGGGACACAAAAAATACATAATGGCAACCACAGCTTGAATATAATTTTCAAACACCACAAGCGTATTATAAAAATCAATTTATAATTAAAAAAAATTCAAATAACGCCTAATGTCAGAATTTTAGCATAAAAAATTATCAAACAAAAAGTACCAATTTCATCCAATTATAAAGTTAAAATATAGACTGAAGCATAAAAATTAAAACTAATTAGATATGTTGCAATCAGTAACTTAAGAAATAATTAAATAACTGGGGCTTCCTAACCAGGAGACCTGGTTATACAAGAGGCCAATTTGTTCCCTCATCTATCGTCAAAAACCATGTTTCAGAATGGTAACTCAGAAATGATGCATTCTACACAGGCAAGTAATTACAAAGAACAAGCATATGATTTTCATTATAAAATCTATGGCCTAAAAAAAATGAGGAATAGGGGTGCATTATACTCAGCTTCCCCTTCCTTAGTTCTTTCTCCAAAAGGGTACTCTAAAAATAATCTTGTATTTGGGTTTTCACTTTCCTATTGCATATTGGTTGGTTAACTGCGTTCTTCCAATATGAGATAACCTTGATGATGAAATTAGTGGTGTTTCTTCATCAATTTTCAAATCAGAAGCAGTACCATTACCTCCACTGCTTCCCTCATTGTCACCAATGTTATCTGGCACATAAATATCAGACGACTTCTTCTCGAATTTCCAGTCCTGCATGTCACACAGATTTGAATAAACATGGATTGATGTTTTGTTCGAAAATTACCATGCTGAAACAAGGATTGACAGTTCTAACTGTAAAGTTTTGCATTGTCTTAAAAGAAGGATTATACATTTATGTTACCCTAGTAACATTGTAAAAGAAGATAGAAGGATATGAGACCTTTGTGATCCGATCTGGTATACTTTCAACGGGCAACTGAGAGGCACGGACATCCTTGACTTTTATGTAATTGTACATCACAACTCCACATAGTGCTGGAGGAAAATTATGAAATGGTTAGAGGGAGGGGGTGATTGAAGAATATCATGATTCAAACAAAACTTACCAATAGCATAGCCAATTATGTTCAACCCTGTTATTGTAGATTCTGGGAATATAACAGTTGAAAGAGCTATCAATATCCAGTCTTTAAGCACACCAGCAACCCGCATGGTTACAGCACCGGTTCTACCAATGACTAAGAAAATGGAGAAATTCAAGGCTAGAGCACATATAGCGTTGGAAAAGAAGATCCAAAAATTGAACTGAATCTGCGAAACTTCCATCACAGGCTTCTCCAGTAGGTACCAAGGCACAAAGAGAAACACAAAACTGCATATAGCAAAGAGCAAAAGAAATTAGCAAAACTCACATGGCATGCAAGGTTTGTTGATAAGCATACATTGATACCCCAAATAACATCACTTATTTATTTGAGCTAATAAGTTAGACAATAAACTAGATTTATGACATAAATTGCATAGTTAGAAAAGGCAAAAAAATACTAGGATACCAATTATTCATACATGTGCATGATGTGGAGTCCATATTGCCCAAAAATTGTGCAATTTAAATTAGTGTGTATTAAATCACAGATAGAGAGAAAAGTATTTACATATGAATATAAGTTATTACCCAAGTCCAGATGATCATGAATCAATTAGATGGTTATTAATAACAGATAAACAGCCACATTTTCTGTTTGGGTTCAGTATGTATGACAATTGTACAGAATCCAGTGATGAGTCTTAGAGAAAACTACTTAAGAATATCAATAGAAATACCTGCAGGGAGCTATGTAATATAAACTTGTAATAGGATTTAAAGTCAACCCCTTTTTCTGCAGAAGAACTTGCGTTAAGACCAGTCTTAAAGCTTCTGCAAATATGCCTGTGACCTGGTAAACTGTACCAACTATATTAAAATGAATTTCCCCATATGAGGAAATGGCAACCCCAACACTGACCAGCAACATGTTCAAGAACACATCACACCTTGCTTTGTCAGTGCCGCACAAAACAGCCATAATGAAAGTTGCCACCGGCACTGAAATATCAAGTTTTAGAATTAAGGAAATTGTGTCAGCACAAAAAAAATTAAGGAAATTGAGCTCACATAGTAAGAGAAACATGTGAAGTTCATAAAAACATACTCAGTGCTTTGAGCATCTGGATAAAAGCCACGGAGATGTGCAAGTAGGCTGTGTTACCAAACCTGTAGCATCCAAAAGCATTACATATTGCCCGTATAAATAGTTGTTTCTTCAAAACTATTTATATTAGTAAGCATGTGGAAAAAGCATTTGTAAAATCAAAAGAGAATAGTGTTTGATATCAAAGTACTCTTTCAATTTTAGTACTATACAAAAGAAGCACCCATAATTTCATAGAAATGTCATACTTTGAAATTTGAACAATATTCTATCTTCACTAATTGGCCTTTTATTGAGTACAGAATGCATAGTAATTCTATGCACCACATGATGATTCATACCATCAATGTTCATTCTAGCACAAACAAATTGAATGAACCACACTTGACTTAGCAAATTTTAGATGTTATTAATTTAATAATGAGAGGTTTCAGACGTTACTGGATCTTTTACTTGAACATGTCTAACCAAGTTTACTTTTCACATCTCAGAACTTAATAGTAAAGAGAGACATCAATAATCTAACAATGGTCAAATTAAGACCAATTAAGAAATACATATACAAGGGGCATGTCCCAATCCCATTAACAAATCTGAGAATCATGTTCAGAAAAAGTACAGTTAGCCCACATTGCAGTGCTTACCAAAGACTCGATGCAAAGAAAGCACTTATTGGTACCACGCAAGTTGCATATCTGCCATAGAAGGAACTGTGTTTTAGAAAGAAGATAGTAGAGCTCAAGAAGGTTTTAAATCAATGGCACACTCACATTTCAAAAGTCATTTTGACAGGAGTCACAACCTGCAATAACAGAACAAAGGAGTATTGGTTAAGGTACGAACCAAATAATCAAACAATGAAATGTAATCAAGCAAAGGGGTGATAGATGGAAAAAATGTTCAAGCATAGAGGGTAGGTTTTACATATGGTATGTAGAGTATAAAATCCTAGTGAAAGCAAAACATGTGTGTATGTGCACAAATATATGTTAAAAATAAAAATAAAATCAGAAAGAAGGCCAATTGAACTACCCAGCAATTCATAACATTCTCCTGTTTGCTTCCTATTTCTTGTCATAAGTTGCCCATAACGTTTTAGAAAACACACTTAAAGAAACAATCCATTACATATACCAACTTGCACTTAATGTATGATGTGTTACTGTTAGCTGCAATAACTTGAGACATCATACCAGACACATTTACAGAAATAAAAGATCATCCAAGCTAACTTGCATTTAATATGTTATGAATGTCATTGACCGGAAAACAAAATCGGTAAGTTTCTCTTTCATTCCCTGAGGCCAAGGAAGTAGTTAATAATATTAGCATATATTCCAAGAAGCTATCATTTTAACTTTTGATAGCAACAACAATGTTGACAAATAAGAGCAAGCTCAACTTCAAGAATTGCCATTCAAATAATGTTAAAACTAGATTGTCATGAGATTCAAATAAGAAAAGCACCAACAAAAGGAGTGATAACAACTAAATGAAACTAATTACATTAGTTAAAATAACTAAATTAAATCCAGTGTGATGAGTACCACATAACAGAAGGAGTCCAATGTACACAACGTTAATGTTTACCCACCAACTGAACACACCCACCACTCTCATCATCTCACACATGTGATCAGAAACTAACAAAAGTGGTGACACGACATGCCAGCTTGACATGAATCAAAGTGTTAGAGACGTGCAAGTACACGAATCAGCAATAGCAATCACAAATGAATAAATTAATATTAATAAAATAAAATAAATGAAGATTTTCCAGAAAGTAGAAGAAAAAGGGTTAGTGTTAGTTACCTTAAAGACACGGACAAGGAAAAATGCGACGGCCCCAGAAAAGGCCATGTGAATCATCGTGAGCGTAATGGGAAGGGGAAAGTTGAAGTATTTCGGCGACAGAACCCACTGCCCCCAACAAAATATAAAAAAAAAAACAAAATAAATATTATTAATTATTAATCAAGTAACATTTTTTTCTTAGTCAGAAGACATTGATGAGTAAAGGGGTAGTAGTAGAGGGTACCTTGTTGTACAAAATGACGCCAGAAGAGAGCAAGATGTAGATGAACAAGTAGACATAAGTGAGAAAAAGCGTTTTGCTGATCATCATTTTTATTTTTATTTTCTTTTTTTGGGGTTTGGAAGAAAAGGGTTCAGCAGTGAGCTAATGACATGTTGAGAATGCAACAACTTAGAGAGAAATGAGAAACCCCAATATCAATAATCAATTATAGTAATAATAATGATGAATTAATGGAGAGTGAGAAGGGGATGATGAGAAGAGAGAAGAGTGGATCGGATCTGGGGAGTGGAGTGGATTGGTACCCTCGAAGAGAAGAAAAGAGAAGAGAGAATAATAGGAAGAGGGTACCCAGTTGAGTGAATATATATATAAAGAGGAGAAGAAGAAGATGGAATTGCAATGTTGTGAATGAATCTGAGTGAGAGAGAAGGAGGAAAAGGGTGGGTGTGAATAATGAGGGTAGGTAATTGGGAAGTGGCTGAAGAAAGTTACCACTTTCGAAACGAGTCATTAATGGGAGCTGCATCGTACCATGTGCTTCTTACTATTCTGCTTCTTTTCTCTGCACCAATTAGTTTCCATTTTCTCACAAGAAAAAAAAAAATACATTGATGTAGAGTTGTAGACCCCATTTTTGAGTACGGAGGTAGTATAGTATTAAGAAATGAAGAAAAATTATAAATTCTCTCTCCAGCATAAATTTCAATTGTTGATCACACTTTCGTTCTCTTTTAACAATTATTGAAATAACTAATCAATGAGTCAATAGTTGAGATTTTACAGCTGGATGGCTAGAGAGGATCCAAGTTGTCATTTACCTTGTATTAGGGTGGATAATTATTATAACTCAATAGAAAAAATGAGATGAAAAGAAAAGGTGGAAAATATGTATTACTTCCTTCACATATTAGGGAGGTATATGAAGAAAAATTATAAATTTACTTATTTTTTCTTTTATCTTATTTCTATTTTTTTAGAAAAAATAGGTGATATACTGACAGTATAAAAAAAATTATGATAAATTCATCATATATGATAAATTTGTTAATTTTTACATTAAATACCTTAAAAATCATACCAACAATTATTTGTGATTAGTTGACAATGTAAAATGGAGTGCTGTAAGGAATTAAAACGCATTTTTAATTTTTTTTATTATAGCATTTATTACAAGTATCATTTTCTCTCTGTTTATTTTCTTTTTTTTTATTTCTTTTTTATCCCTCTCATCTTTTCACCTTGTTTGCCAAATCCAGATCTTCTGCTGTCTCTAGAGCATAATTCTCTCTGTAGTATAAATTTTAATTATTTTTTTGGAACTTATAAAAGATGCAATGACTTGTAACTACTTTCCCACCAATCTTAGTTGGACACTGCAATAACTAATAAGTAATTTTTGACATATTATGCAACAAAGCAAATCTATAATTTCACACCCTTTTAATTCAAATATAGCTTATAAAAATAGCTTATAAATTTCAATTGTTAATCACACTTTCTTTCTTTTTTTAACAACTATTGCAATAATCCTTTCAAAAAAAAATTATTAGTTGGACTATAAAATTCTAAAACATCGATTGTTGTGAGAGAAAAAAAGTTAAAAACTATGTTTGGCAAGCCATTTCAACTAGCTTCTAGCTTTTTTTACTAGCTGAAAAACTTGTTTGATTGTTCGATAAACAAGTTTTTTTGAAACGCTACTTGGAGTAGCGTTTTTTAAAACGCTAGCTTCAAGATTCTAGTTTTTTATATTATATTACCCTTTTATCCTTAAAATATTTATTAAACTTCCTTATTACCCTTTTAAATAAACAAGATTTTATTGTTTATTTGTTTTATTTTATTTTTGTTATTATATTTGACATTTTTTTATATTACACTATTTATTTTAACCATTGTATTATTTATAATATTTAATTTATTATTTCAACATTGTATTTCACGAAATTGACAATGATAAATGTTAGATTTTTTAAATTTTTTGAATAATTTTATATTAGACAATTTATTTTAACTATTACGCTAATTAACATAATAAAAGTATAATATATACTTAAGTGTATGTTTTTTATTTTATTTTAAACTTGATTAAAAATATTTAAAGATATAATATAAGATTAATAGTATAATACTTAATATGAAAAAATGTAACAATTGAAACTAAAAATATAATGAAAATAATTTATCTATAAATAAAAAATTACAAGAGTTTAAAATTAATTAAACAATTAAAATTATAACACCTCAAAATATATTATTATCCATAAAATAAATTAAAATTTATATAAAAACATCATATAAATAGGTCCATTTCTGTCATTTTACATTTTTCAGCTACTTCAACAGGTAGTTTTACTGAACACTTATGATTTAATAAGCTAGTTTAACAGCTTTTAGCTTCCAGCTACCAGCTAGCTTTAAGTTTTCAGCTAGCTTTTCAGCTAGTTTTGCCAAACATAGCCAAAATATATAAAGATATTAAAAGAAGGTAATAAATAGAAGAAATGTAAACTCACAATGTTGACACAGTGGTGTAAGATCCCGCTACGTTCACATGTGGGAGGAACAATTTATTTAGCGAGAGAATCCGTGTTTGATTCCCTCCGAGTGCAAAATTCTCCTAGGCCAGCAGTAGCCACGCACCGCGAGCGGGAGTGGGTTGGGGGACACTCATAATCTCTGACCTAGGACAAAAAAAAATAGAAGAAATGTAGAGAGAGAGAAAAAAATAGAATGAAGGGGAGATGGAAATATTATAAACGGGTATGATATAATTTGTTGATTCTTTTTCTTTTTTCAATTTTTTTATATACATTTTTTCATCGTATATTATATTTTCATAAGGAATGTTGTGTTTTGAAAAATATTAATTATATAATTTATAATGATAAAATATTTTATTAAAATACTCTTATTTTTATTAATAAATTATTTAACTGAAACAATCAACAAATAGGGGTATTAATAAAAGAAAACATTAATGTTTTCTTAATTTTTTTCAAAAGTGGCAAATATTTTTAAATAAATTAAAGTTATCAAAATGATAAATAATATGAGATGGAAGAAGTAATTTTTATAAGATAAAATATAATTATTTTTTCATATGTATCTTCATATGATATAATCCTACTCAAATATGAGTATCTTTTTTAAGAAATATTTTTTTTAGTAATTTATCACAAGTATTATTTTTTTGGACATCATTTTGTTTAAGGCACATTCATATACTAAATGTAAACATCTATCTCGATAAAAACTCAATGCGTGATTTGTTACATTGTAAAAATTAACCCTTTTTTTATTAGACCCAACTTTCATTGTCTTTTTTTTTTTTTTTTGAACTTTCGTTGCTTTCTCTTAAGAATGATTAAAACTTTAGTTCATCGACATTTTATGAAAAACAAAAAAAAATATAGGAAAAAAAATGATTAAGAATGAGTTTGATATTTACTTCTTCATGCCTCTATTTTCTCTCACATTCACTTTCATTTGAATATTCTCCTCTTATGAAATAGTGAACTTCACTCTCTTAGCATGCATCTAGTATATGCTTTTTACTATATGGTTTGTTTTACTATATGGTTTGTTTAAGTATGCTCTTTACTATATGCTCTTTACTATATCATTTATTTAAAAATAGTATGTGTGTATATATATATATATATACAAATTTAGTATCTCATATAAGATATATACTACTTTTGGTCTTATAAATAAGAAACAAACACATAGATCATTAAGACCAATAAAAGTGGTTAAATTGGTTAATTTTAATTAATAATATTATAAATTTTAATTTTATTCCAAAACTACCAATAACATTAAATAGTTTAAGTAGTGATTATATTTCAAAAGATAATTTTTTCAACCAATGAATATACTTTGTTTTATTAATAACCTAATAAATTCATCCACTTTCATGGGAAATTGGTGTATATCATTAATAGACCTCACAATTAATTAATGGTAAAAAAGAAATTTAACAATTAATACACTTGAAAGTGGTCATATGTTTCTTATAATTAGGACAAAAAAATATTATTTTTGTTTCATATATAAAGACCGAATGTAATATATTACTTTTTCCATTCCAAAACTCTTGATGTTTAAGGTTAATGCACACAGCTTAAAAAAATATTTAATACTACTCACAAGCAATACATTTAGTCTAAAATACCCTCATTTAATATCTATGATGGAAGTAGTTGTGAAAATCTAAGTCATTTTAAATAGGGATATATGTGGAAGAAAATAATTAATGAGACTTGAAATATGTAAAAAATCAAGAGTTTTTGAACAAAAACAATAAATTAAAATATCAAGAGTTTTTGAACAGAGAAAGTATCATTTTTGCTGATTTTTTTTTATGCATCCCTTAATTACTAATGAAATATGTTGACTTAGTGGTATAGTGTTGTCTTTCGAACTATGGGGTAAGGTGTTCAATCCCCACTTGCTACAAAATTCACAAAATTTTCATCTTATTTTCGCATGTCACCTCACCATGATACATCAGTCCAATAACACATCAACAAATTTCGCTTTAAGGACTTAATTAGCTCATTTTAAAATGCAGGACCAAAATTGCATATATGCCAAACTTGGGGGACCAAAAGTACAATTAAACCTTAATTCAAATATTTCTCCTCTATTCCACTTTATTTCTCTACAATCAAACAACCTCTATTTTCACATTATTTCTTACATACTTCTCTTCTTTTATCTTCTCACTTATTCACTTCTATTCTCTCTCTTTCTTTCCTCACAACCAAACAAAGGCTTAGACCTATGAATATTACATTGCCTTCCCTCTTATGTTACAACATACATTTCCATCTCCTAACAAATTTGAGTATACGACACTTTAATCTATTTTTTAATTTTCATTAAACTTTCATTAACTTTTGTTCAAAAAACTATTATCAAAATATCCTTTATACTACTATTTTACGAGATATGCAAGTATTACACCGTTCTCCCTTTTTATGTTAAAATACACATTCTCAACCCTTAATCAATGTAAATATATTACATCTAACTCTATAATATATATATATATATATATATATATATATATATATATATATATATTATAGTAATATATAATTTTTATTTTCTTATTATTTTTAAAAGATTACTTTATAAAATTTAGTTTAAAATAAATATAAATTGTATATTCAATTATATATATTTTTATAAAAAAATGATAAAAAAAATATAACGTATGTTTATATTACTATCACTAATATATATATATATATATATACATATATATATATATATATATATCATAAAAAATATATACAAATTTATCTCTTAATTTATATCTTTAATTATTATTCTAAATGAGTCATTATGAATTATGCTAAATTTAATTATATATTAAAAATATTTATTTTTAATTATTATTTTCATATAACATATTTTGACGTAATCAAATGAAAAATAAAATAGTATATATAACTAAAATAGAACTAAACATAAGTATTAAGATAGTGTTTAATTAATGTTATTATTGTAGTGTGTGTGTGTGTATAAAGTTTTTAAGCATCTTTGTGAAGAAAAATTTCATATGATCAATTCAAATTCAATTATAAATACTTATGTATACATTGTTTTTTTTTTTTTCATTGTGTCTTTCTAAAATAGTCAATTGCTAACACATTCTTTTATTCCTTCTATCCAATTTTAATGGAGGAGGAAAAATACAACCAAAAAATACAAGTTCACCAAATTTTCTTAACATTTTCCTAAGGTAAGTTTTATCTATTTTCATCATTTTTTTTATTTGTCTTTTTTTCTTAAGGTAAGTTTATATATTTTTTAATATATTTTTCTCTGATATATATATGTGTGTGTGTGTGTTATTCCTTCTATTCAATTTTAACGGAGGAGGATAAATACAACCAAAAGATAAAGTTCACCAAATTTTCTTAACATTTTTCTAAGGTAAGTTTTATCTATTTTCATTTTTTTTATTTTATTTGTCTTTTTTCTTAAGATAAGTTTATATTTTTTTATTTATTTTTTAATATATTTTCTCTTATATATATATATATATATATATATATATATATATATATATATATATATATATATATATATATATATATATATGCGTGTGTGTGTGTGTGTGTGTGTGTGTGTGTGTGTACTTGCTAAGGTTTTTTTTTTTTTATAGTTTATACCTTTTAAGATAATGCAAAAGGATTAAAATATAATTTCAAAAAAGAATAAATTTTCTCCAATAAAAAAAATAATAAAATTTCTACTATACTAAAAAAAAATATTTCTATATTTTCAACTATTTGACATTTTATGCAAAACAACTTAAAGGATAATGTAACTATTATGCCTCCTACAATAGAAGTTGTAAAAAAGAACTGAAATTTATTTTAAAATATTTTCATGACGAGTAATAGTGGACACGTGTGAATCTTAATATGTCTATTTTTTTTACAGCAATCTTAATATGTCTATTAAAGACTAATTGGTTAAATATGAACAATTGTTGACATTAATAAACGAAGCAAAAAAATTGTTGACATTAATAACAAATTTATATCCTCATGTATATGACAATTGAAGAGGTTTATTACTATTACGTAATGCGCATAAAAATTTTAATCGAATTTCAACCAAAAAAATTAATTTATCACTACTTATCTAATATAATATTTTATATTATAATGTATTTTCTTTGATCGTGTCATCTATTATTATTACAATTTCAATTTTATTATCTTTTCATCAATGAATTTATAAGTTAATAATTTAGGGCCCGTTTGGAAGGTTTTTAGTTGTTAGTTTTCAAAATTTTAAAAATAACAACCAATTTTTAGTTTTAGTTTTAAAAATTTTAAAAACTAGGTTTTAAAATTTAGCTGTAGGCTTTTTTCTCTAGTTTTTAGTTTCAAAATAAATTCATTTTGAAAGTTTCAGTGCATGTTTGGATTAAAGTTTGCAAACGTAAGTTTGAATTAAGACTTTGGCTAGCATGCCACACATGAGAAACTTTGGCACCGTGGCAAAGTTAACAGTAGCCATTCAGATATAGCTTTTCAATCCTACGTTTAGAAATCACACTATTTTTTATTATACCAAAAACTTCCATTTACTCTATGTATAGATATTCTTTAAAATTTGTTAGTAACTTAAATTTTATAATAAATTTTACAACATTTATTATTTAATCTTTGAACAGAAAAATTATCTCAATTTAATAATAAATTGCTATGAAAAAGGCATTATTATCTATCATAAACAGGCAAATAGAAGAAAATAAAAGAAAGCTAAAGGAAGAGAAATTCACGCCTAATTCCAACTTCTTATTTAAATGCACAATAATACTATTTTGATACGAAAGAGGATTTTCTTCTTCCTTTTTTTTTAAAAAAACAAAAAAGTATTACGAAATAATTTTTAATCAATTAAAAGGGAGATAAAATTAATAGTTATTTTAAAAATGTCTCAACCATTATAAAATTCTCATAAACTCAAAAAGTATGAACCGTAGAATTGTAAGAACTAGATTTGGACGGCTGCTATTAACTTTGCCACGGTGCCAAAGTTTCTGAACTGTGGCACGCTAGCCATCGTCTTGAATTAAAAGTATGTTGCAAACTTAAGTTTGATAAAAATTTGAGATACCCAAACGGGTATCCAAACATAGCCCGATCTTATTAAAATTAGTTTAAGATTGTGTTTTTGTGGTGATGACGACGACGACAATACTAATATCAGTGGTGGCGATGGTAGTTCCAATGTCGGTGGTGTTGGTGTCGATCGTGATGGTGGTGGTGGTCATGATGGTAGTATAGGAGGCGTTGGCTAAAGGATATTGTTAAATAGGGATTTGCTAATGTAAATTCACTTGTTTTTTTAGTTGGAATACGTTAACAAGTTTTAACTAGAGTCACACTCCCTACTCAACCAACTGAGTTAAACCCCCTTTGTTAGCAAATGCTTTTGGGATTTGTTAATGTACACTCACTTATTTTTTAGTTAAAGTATGATCTTAAAGTACACTAACGATGTAGCTTGCTAATATACTCAAATTAAAAAATAAGTGGGTGTACGTTAGCAAATCCTTTTAAAATAAGGATAATGTGGAAATTAAAAAGTTATAACTCATTCCATTTTGTCTATTTTCCAAACAATAAATCTTTGATGTGATTTATTATAAAATATTAAAACAATGGAATGGCATTCTTATTGAGCAAACTCCCATTTCCGTCCCTAAAAGACATAGGTAGGTGTTGCAATTTGGTCCCTAAAATATTTTTAGAGACAAAATAGTCCCTGAAAGTTTCCTCCGTTGGACATGTTAGTCCTTCTGGGGACTAATTTGTCAGTGATACATAACTTTGAAGGACTAGTTTAGCTAAATACGTAATTTTTTTAGGGACTAAATTACCTAAAATTATATATTGTCTAGGATTAATTTATCAATATAATTGAATGAGACTAACGGAAGGTCTAACGTACCCAACATAGAAAACTTTTAATGACTATTTTGCCTTAAAAATCTTTGAATGACCAAATTGTCAGCACTTATATCTTTCAAAGACAAAAATAAGGATTTACTCCATTTTTATTCCATGACAATCCTATATACCTCATCCCATTATATTTTATTCTATTTTCTACCACCAATCTAAACATAGCTTAAAAATATTTATAAGTATTAGTCAAAAAAAATATATATATAAGTGGCCTACCAATGAAGTTCTCCCGTTAGCAGCCGGACTCGAATATGCATCCTTGTAAGATTCCTATTTGGTCCTTATCAATCCTTATTGGCCTTAACTTATTCCCGTCAATAGATAAAATACAACGAGTATTTTTTTTGTAAATTTTAATATATACAACTAATATTTAGATAGAGTATTATATAAGATAAATATTTATTTTATATAATTAAAATTTATTATAAATTAATAATTTTAATATATATATGTATATATATATAAATTAGGTTATAATAATTTTTAATAAATAAATATTTCTGAATATTGAATTACATATTAAATTTATAATAAATAATTTAAATTATAATATAAGTTTTTTCAACTATAGACAAATAATTTAAAAAAATGAAATTCAATTAAGATATAGAGATGAAAAAGGCAAATTAAAAAGGATAAATGGTTAAAAATTAAGTATATAGATAAAAATAAAAGATGAATTTTTTATTCTTAAAAATAAAACATGAATAGTTTGAGATGAATAAGAGAGAAATTTTAGGCTAGATACAAGGATAGTGCATGAAATGTACATCCAAAGAGGAAAAGAAAAAAAAATATTGAAAATATTTAATTGAGAGTGTGAGAAGAATGAAAGTTTCACTCGCCACATTATATATTTTATTTTATAATATAGGAGTAGATTATTTATGAGTTATAATATTTTTCAATTTGAATGAGCAAATATGTAATTTTATTATTTTATTTTATTCAACACTCGCTTATTAAATCTTTTAAAAAAAATTGATTGAGTGTTGTGAACTTTTTTGTTTTTTTACTATTTACCATCAGTATTACTCAAAATCCATGTATATGTTATTATCTAGGTTTTTTCTTTTTTTCTTTTCTTTATGCAGTTATCATCGGTTCTTTGATTTTGTGATGATCAAATTTCCTTTTCTTAAAATAAATCATATGCTGTTGATTTGAGAGTGAATTTATGTGAAAAAAGAAATTAATAGTCCATTGAAATAATGTTAAAGAAAACTTCATTTTCTTTGCTAGTGGGATTTACTTATGAGTATTTGTACTAGTGCAGTTAGTTTGTGGTCCTTTTTTTTTTTTTTTTTTTAGTTTGCTTGTGGTCCTGATCAATTGAAGATGTCGTTTCGTGAAAAAAATTGAATTGATTTGTACAAGAAAATGCATGAAAATAGTATGGTACATGAATGTGTCAACATTAAATATGTCAATTTTCGTACTTGTCCAAATCAACAAAAGAAAGAGTAGTACTATAACTTTTAAAGATTTTAAATAATTTTTTCTGGGTTTAATTACTCTGTAGGTCCCTATATTTTTATCAAATTTTTAATTAGGTCTCTGAATTTTTTTTTTCTTTTAATTGAGTCCCTAAACTTTATTTTTTTTTTTTCAATTAGATTCCTGAACTTTTATTTGTTTTTCAATTGGGTCCTTTCGTCTAATTGTCGTTATGAAAAGTTAACCATAAGCACCTAATTAGAGGTGCAGACAATGGACTGGTGCTTCTAGAGTGTGTTGTAAGCACAACTGAGTCAATTGTGAGAGTTTTCTGCAAAGTTTCAACCTTATGCAGAACCAAATAATTGTGAAAGAATACCTGGGTTAAATTAACCTGTAGATGTTGAAACTTTGTAGAAATCTTTCATAATTGACTCAGTTGTGCTTACAACACATTCCAGAAGCATCAGTTCACTGTCTATTCCTCTAATTAAGTGTTTGTGGTTGATTTTTCATAACGACAATTAAATGAGGGACCCAATTGAAAAATAAAATAAAAATTCAGGGACCCAATTAAAAGAAAAAAAAATCAGGGACTTAATTGAAATTTTGGTAAAAGTATAGGGACTTGCAGATTAATTTAACCTTTTTTTCTATCTTTATTGTAACATAATTATATTAATTACATTGTTCATTTTACCTTTTCATTTCTCTTCATATTACAGAACGTAATGTGAACATATCCTCTTTTTCTCTTCTTATTGTAAAAATATTGTTAAAACAGCGTTATTCAGAAAATTCTTATCTTTTTAGTAAATAAAACAAAAAATTCTTTAAAAAACAATTGATTTGATGACTTTAATGGTGAGACTGATGTTTCCGTTGTGTAATGCGTAAACGTGTGAAGTGTATTTTTCCTAAGAAAAATAAGATAAAGTAATGAAAATAATTAAAGATAAAAAAAACCCCTCTAATTACACGTTGCCCCACCATAGTGTGGCATAGTCTGTTCAAGTTGGTGAACTAAGATGAGGTTAAATTAAGCTAGATATCACTTGTTGGATAAGAAACTAAGCATAGAATTGATTGATAAATTTATATTTGCCATTCAGGCTTGAATTCCTCATCTGATTCTTGTGTTTCTAATGTTACAAAGAGATTGGAATCAATTCATAAGAATGATACTGACTTCAGTGACTTGAGAGCATCGTTGCATGTGCACATTTTGAGCTCTTTCTAGCGCATGGCTGTTCTTGTATAATGACATACTAACACTTATTCAAGCTCTTTCCAAAACCAAGCAATAAATAAATTTTAAGAATAACCAAAAAGATATATCAAAAATGGTAAAAGAACATCCCTTAATCTACATCAATCAATCATATCATCATGACATTGGTGTGAAGTATTTATCAACTTTATTGATGACTAATTTTCACTGCTAAATACATGGCTGACTATCTTTAGTGGGATATCTCCTTCCAACTACTTTTTTCCATTCACAAAATTTGAGCATGAAACCTTACTTAAAAAGACTGAATTCAGTATCACTCGAACCAACAACTTCTTAGTATCTACATCAAATGTTATTACCACTCAATATAACTTCTATTGATATTGTATTTAAAGTGGCCTACCATTGAAATTCTCCTGTTAGCAGCCGAATACGCATCCTTGTAGGATTTGTATTTGGTCCTTATCGATCTTTATTGGCCTTAACTTATCCCCATCAATAGATAAAATAAGATATTTTTTAAATAATTAATAATTAAAATAAATAAATATTATATTATATAAATTAGATTATAATTAAAAATTGTAATAAATAAATATGTTTAAATATATAAATTATATATTGGATGTATAATAAACAATTTAAATTGTAATATAAAATTATTTTTAATTATTAACAAATTCTTTTAAAAAGACTATTGAAGATCAATTTAGATATAAAGATTAAAAAAAAGGTAAATTAAAAGGATAAATAGTTAAAAAAAATTAAGTATACAAATAAAAATAAAAAACAGTTAGTTTGATGGCCAAGTGACTGTTTCATTAACTCTAAAAAACCAGACTATTTTAGAATATGTCAAATCGATCCAAAATTTTATATTATATTAAAATTTATGATTTTATTTTAGTTTTTAGTGCTATAAAGTTATGATATTATATTAAGTTAATTATTTTATATATAATAATAATAATAATAATAATAATTATTATTATTATTATTATTATTATTATTATTATTATTATTATTGTTGTTGTTGTTGTTGTTATTATTTTATATTGGTTCAATCATGATTGAACTATTGAACTTTAAATTAGTACCTTAACTAGTTTAATAACCGGTTGAATTTTAAAAACATAAAAAAAGGAGAGTAAAGAAGATATTGAAGATATCTAATTGAGAGTGTGAAGAGAATGAAAGTTTCACTTTCCATATTATATATTTTATTTTATAATATAAGAGTGAATTATTTATGAGTAAAAAAATGTTCAATTTAAATGAGCTAATATGTAATTTTTAATAATTTTATTTTATTCAACATTCGCTTATTAAATCTTAAAAAAATTGACGAGTGCTGTGAACTTTTTTGTTTTGTTTCTTTTACTATATTTACCATCAGTATTACTCAAAATCCATGTATATGTTATCAATGATGCGTGTTTTACGGTGTCTTCCCTTCTTATGTTCAAATACATAATAAATTACACATTTCTTCTCTTAGAGATGCGAGTAATATACTGTTTCTCTCCTCTTATATTAACATATATAATTTACCCCATTTAGTTTAGCATTGTTAAAAAATATTTTTTTAAAAGACTCTAGAATGTATTTTTAATTAAAAATATACTAAAATATATAAATTTTTAATTTTTAATAAATAAATTTATTTAATAATAAATTTTTAATTAAATACTAACTCAATACTTGTGTTTAATTCTATTTTACTAATTTACTCACACATATATATTATTTATTTTTTAACTTGATTAATTTAAAATATGTTTTTATGAAAATAATAATTAAAATAAATATTTTTTAAAATATTTGATTAAATTTAGCACAATTATTTAATTTTATTTAAAATAGTAATTAAAGGTATAAATTAAGAGATAAATTATATATATATATATATATATATATATATATATAATATAGTAATATACATTTGAATATATAAATAATATGTATTTTTTTTTATCAATTTCTTTAAAATATATACAGTTGAATATATCAATTATATATATTTTAAAATAAATTTTAACATTTTAACAAAAGAAAGGAGGGCGATGTAACACTTACATCTTGAAGGGATATTAATGTAAAGGATATTTTAATAATATTTTTTAGTTGGAAAGTTAATGGAGTTTTAACAGAAAAATAAAGAATGGAGTAATTTATTAAGGGGAGTGTAAATTTTAACATAAGATTGAAGGGTAATGTAATTTTCACATATCTATTAGACTAGGAGAGTGTAGTTTACTGAAAAAAAGAATATGAGACATGCATCCCAACAAAATCAATTGTATGGGCTTATAAATTACAAATAATTTTTTCTATTTTTTTTTATTTCTTCTTTATTTTTCTCAAACCAGATACTCCTACTTCCACTTTATTTTTCACTTATTTTTATTTACTCCATTTCTCTCTTTTCTATTTTCATTTATTCTATTTCTCATCTTTCTTTTTTTTTATCAGTATTCTATTTCTCATCTATTTCTTTCTTTCCTATGAAATACATCCTTAATGTTGAGACCGTTGATTTGTGTAATTGTAAACGTGTGAACTGTATTTTTCCTAAGAAAAACAAAATAATATAATGAAAAACAAAGATTAAAAAAAAACCCCTCAATGATAAATCGATGTTACACGTTGCCCCACCATAGTTTGTTCAAGTTGATGATGAACTAAAATCGGGTTAAAGCTAGATTTCACTTTCTGGGTAGGAGAACCTATGCATATAGAATTGATTGATAAATTGATATTTGCCAATCAGGCTTGAAATCCTCATCTGATTGATCTTATGTTTAGCTGTTTAAGTTGTTATGACTTATATATACAAAAAGATCGAAATCAATTCATAAGAATGATACTGACTTGAAAGCACAGTGGCATGTGCACATTTTGCGCTCTTTGGCTGTTCTTATATAATGACACAATAAGACCTATTCAAGCCGTTTCCAGAACAAGCAATAGACCAAAACAATATATGAAACATCCCTTAAATCTACGTCAAGTGCTACTACCACCGCTCAATATAACTTCTATTAATTGTTTTTTGACAGAACTTCTTCTATTAATATTAACACCACAAAAAGAAAAAAAAACTTCTATTAATATTAAATGCACTACTAATGAATCCTATTATGAAGATATTGTTTTGAACATCGAAGTCCTTACAATACTCTACTAAAATTTGGCTCGTAGAAGATCATCTGGAAACTACCGAACCTATCTGAAAAATTTCCCACCTCATATTAGTGCTGAACAGATATAGTTTTAGTAGTTGTTAGGAAAATTCTGAGAGAAACTAAAAGAAATACTTATCATCTTTCACTTTTATATCTAAATGCTAAACAAAAGACCCAGATACAATTACATATTATTGAAGTTGAATTGACATTGCCTTACCTCGATCGAATATACTCCCTCCGTCACATAATGATGGATGTTTAAGGTTTTTTCACAAAGATTAAGAAAGCAAGTATTCCAAGAAAATAGTATTTATTAAGGAACAATTTTATTAATAAATGTATCCTTATTCTCTTTCTTGATTTTAATAAATGTATTATTAAGTCATCAAGACAACAATATTTATTAGAGGATAATTTTGGAATAAATGTTTGAACAACTCATTAAAAAGTGAGAAAATTAGTCAATTTGGGACAAATTTTAAAGGCTAAAACTGCAATCAATTTGGGACAGAGGGAGTAAGTAAATCCTTCCTTCATTCCTAAACTTTTGATGTTTAAGGTTAATGCACACAGTTTAAGAAACATTAAATACTACTCACAAACAATACATTTAGTCTAAAACACCCTCATTTAATATCTATGATAGAAGAAATTGTGAAAATCTAGATCATGTTAAATAGGTCATGTAAAACATCAAGAGTTTAGAAACAAAAACAAAAAGCTAAAACATCAAGAGTTTAAGAATGGAGGGAGTAGTGTGTGAATTTATTTTAGTTGTCAAAAATAAAATAACTTAAAAGCAATATAAAAATGAAAATACAACTAATATTGATGTGTTAATGTAATATTTCAAAAAGTATTAACGTAAGAAAAATAAATTTAAAATCTTGAAATTGAATTATACAATATAATCTAATTAATTTTTTTTCACTAGATTAAATTAGATTGGATTTAATATTTAATATTATATACAAATCAATCTGTAATTTACTTTTATGGTCACGTACGTCGGATAATTTTGTCTAAAATTAATTCAAACCAAACAACATCTTTAATAGGCACTACCAAAGTATATATTATGTTTATAATTGTGTTATTGCGTCAATTGAATTAAGGACTAATGTAGGTCAAATGTGGTTAATTAATGTGACGTATAATTATTACCCAATGTAGTTGTTATAAGAAGTTAGGTTTGTATTATTGTGTGGTCCACAATTTAAATCCTTAAATCATCTTTATCATTTTATTCTTGCACAAAATCAAGATGGGGACTCAGTTTTGTTTTCTCTTTGGGTTCTTTTGAAAGGTGCAAACTCAGATAAGGAACTACCTTATGACGGGGAAACCAATAATTATGCAACAAAGAAAACCTTTCAAGGTTTCTTTCAAGGATCGATGTGGTGATGGGGAAGAAGGATATTTTGTCTTCGAAACCAAGTGTTGATCTACTGAAAGAGAATCTCACAAGAATTGGGTACGAGGATGGCAACCTTTTGAAGCCAATGGTACATATTCCCAGAGGCAGACCTACGTTATTGTATTGGGGGCCTTTGGCCCCTAACTTTTTTTATTTATTTTAAATTTTAATATATATATAAGAATGGATCAAATTACACCAGTGTAATATATATATATATATATATATATATATATATATATATATATATATATATATATATAAAGGATAATAAATCAAAAGACAAAAATTAGGATAATTATTTCCTTCTTAGAATTAGATAATAATATTTAAGCATTATTTATCTCTTTCTTATTTTTGATAAAATATTTTGTTATTAATTTTTTAATAATTTTTATTGTAAAAATAATGACATTCTTTTATTTTTTATAGATATTTTATATCTCTTTCATAGTGTTTATTACGGACATAATTATATTCTTTCTCTCTTTAGACAAAACAATCAAATATAATTTTTTTTTTTGGAAAATATTTTTCTTTTATCATACATTATTGCTATTTTAGAGATTATAAATAATTCCTTAAAGAATTATAAATAATTACATTTACAAAACTTTATTAGCCTTCCCTTTATATTGATTTGATTATAAATGCCTTACAAATATTATTTATTAACCTTTGTAAATGTTGGTAAGCTAAATTATGAACACTATATAAGCAATTGACAGTTTGAGATTTGAGATATACTAACAACTATTCTCTTTTAATTTCTTATATTTCTTTTGCTTTTCTTCTCTTGTCTTTGTTTTTTGGGTATTGTGAGGTTTTAACATGTTTCCAACATCGAGTGCATGAATCTAAACACATCACTATGTAAACCTTGGAAAAATAAATTGGATATCTAGTTACACCAGAGACTTGTTAAGATTCGCTTTCGATACATAACTATTGTCATGACACAATCTAAAAACACATTCTTTTTAAATGGTTCTTGGCTACTATTGTCTAGTGAGTAATGAAATTCATTATAATTAAATAATTTTTAGAACATAATTAATAAGACATTTTCTTAAAAAAAATTATGATTTACGTGCACAAATACCAATATTTATTATAAATTAATAAAAGTTCTTTATGACGTGTGAAATTGATGATGCAATATTCTTGGTTTTAAAAAGGATACTTAGTTTGTTAGTTTGAATATATTTTTCTATTAATGTTTTGACAAAAATGAATGCTAAGGACATTCTCTCTTATACTCTCTTTCTAAAACACTCTCTTTTTTATTGGCTGAAATTTGTTTAAAATCACTAATTTTGATAGGTCTTATATCTAAATTAAGAGAGAATTGAGAAATGAAATCCACTAAAATTAGTAATTTTCAACAAATTTCAACCAATCAAAGAGAGAATTTTAAAAAGAGTGTCGGAGAAAATATCCCTAGTATTCTTCTTTGAGAAGTTACTAACATAATTAACATTTTGAATGTTTCGTATGGAATTTTATGCATATATATCTGTTACATTAAATTGGCTCTCCTAACAACAAAGTCTGGTTCTGTCCTACATATTGCTTACTCGGTTTTGAGGGGCTATACATTGTGGGATGCCTAGGTGGTAAACTATTGAGAAAAAAAGCATTGGCTATAACACCTTAAAAGATCGTTTAACATGAACAGGGAAGCTATTTGGTGGCTTCGAGATTATGGACATGGAAAATGACTACTTTATGGTTAAGTTTGATATTGAGCCTAACAAGGTGATAGGGAGAGTCCGTAGATGATTTTTTATCATTATCTCACCGTTCAGATCTAAACACTCAATTTTCTTTCTCTAGCGACACAAATAGATAAGACTATATGGTATGGATTCACTTTCTTAGGACTATGATAAGAGCATTCTCCTAGCTTTAGCATCAATAACGGGAAACTTATCAAAGTTGACAGTAACACAATGGGACGCTTTGAGAAAGTATATATGTGGAGGTTAATCTCAACAAACCAAATTGTAGGGAAGGTATGGATGAAGGGCTTTTGGTTCAATGCTGAATACAAGGGGTTACATCATTTTTGTGCCACCTGTGGTTGTTACGGACACTTAAAACGAGATTGTCCTCTTAAGCAGACACTCTTTAGTATCCTTACGCACGGTCCCTGTTAACCATTACACTAATTAGCTTAATGAAAGTGTGATGTGTACTTAGAAGTATGTTTTTTTTTTACTTTATTTTAGATTTGATTGAAAATATTTTAAGATATAATATAAGATGAATAGTAAAAAACATAATATATAAAAAATATAATTAAAAGAATTGATCTATAAATAAAAAATTACAAAGTGTTTAATTAAAATTAATTAAAAACTAAAATTATAAATACCCTAAAATATATTTTTTTCAATAAAATGAAATTGAAATTTATATGAAAATATCACATAAATATGTCTATTTTTTATCATTTTATATTTTTTAGTCACTTCAACAAATAATTTTACCAAACACTTATGATTCAATAAGTTAGCTTAAGTACTAGCTACAAGTAAAAGTAAAAATAAAATGTCTCAATTGTAACAATAAACAAATACCAAAGTAAAAATAAAAACTTAATATCTACTATATATTATTAGCCTTAAAATGAATACTACCAACACACACGTAATATTAAATTTATCATTTATGATTTTATCAATTATAAAAATAAATAATAAAAATAAATAAATTGGCCCACAACTCACCTAGCCCACTTTAGGCCAATGCAAATTTGAGCTGGGTTGGGCTGGCCAACATGAACTTGAGCTTGAATTTTCACAGCTCAACCCAACCTATTTATCAAGCTAATCAGGACAGTCCATCAAGCTAGGCTCATTTTGACACTTCTAGCTAAGCTACTAGTTTTTTTTATTTTTTATGTTTTATCGATTTTATTCTCACCAATTTAATTCACATTCCATTTTACCTTTTTTTTCAATTTAAAAATCTTTTTACCTATTTTATCATTCTCACATGCATATGACAATCAACTTGTCATTTGTCATAGGGGTGTTCAAAACCAAACCAAACCGATTATAAACCGCCAAACTTATCCAAAAAATCCGAAAAGTGTAAAAACTAAAAACCGCATACTTTTGCGATTTGGTTCAGTTTTTGGATCTTGTTATAAAAACCAAACCAAACCGCATATTATAATTATATTGATTTTATTTAATGGATGTTTAGCATTATGTAGCTAGTATCATTTTAAATTTTTAATGATTATAGTATGTAATTTATAATGTACTTCTTTTTATAATAAGTTTTTAATATGTGATTTTTGTTACGATAATTAATAATAAGTATTAAATAATTTATGATATTTCCTTTACTTTGTAATCAAGGTGCATATTTTTTCATATGTTAAAGAGTGATATACCAATATTGTTAAAAAAATAGTGTTAAATATCAAGTGATGCACAATTTACTATTATGTTACAAAAAAGATTTAATAATATTCTTTTATAATAATGCTAAATAGAAGTAAAAAAATAATAATTTTCAACTAAAATATGTTAAACAAAATTTAATAAAAAATAAATTTATTTTAAAATAATTTAGCATAGTAATTATGTAAGTTTAGTTAATAGATTTTACATTGTAATAATAGATTTAAAAAAATAAACAAACCGTCAAACCAAACCAAACCAAATTGCAAAAGATTGGTTTGGATTTAGTGTAACATTTAAACCAAACCAAACCAAACTACATCTTTATTTTATGTTTGGTTCAGATGATTTTTTTCTTAAAAACTGAATCAAACTGCACCGCGAACACCTCTAAATTGTCACTGTTAATCTGTTCGTTGCTATCTCGTGTTATCTTTTAACATACTCTTTTACTTGCATTATACTGTTAATTATTACATTATTTATTTTATTTTTAATTAAAATATCTGGCCACAAACAAAAATTGAAAAAAAAATGAAAATTATAAAAGAATTTTTTTTGTTTTGTTTTAAAACAATATTATTAACAAATTTTTTAAATATTAAAAGATTGATTTATAAATTTATTTAACTAAATTATACCTTCTTTTAAAATAGAAAAAAGTTTATTTAAAAAATATAAGTTTATTAAAAAAATGTTTTTAAAAAACATATGTATATATCAATTGAAATATTATGCTTGGAAATAGGCACGTAACCCACCCACAAAAGTTGTAAAATTAGGGGAACAGCGAGCTGTAAACTAGGCCCACATGATTTTTTATTTTTTTGTATAAAAACCTGGGTATTGAAATCGTATCCGCAAGATTGAAATTGGAAAAATATAAGAACATCGAACGGAAAATAATCCAGTAGTCTTGTATCCACAGTATTTATTGAAATCACATCCGCATGATTTTCGTAAAGGACATCCGACGGTCCCTATTTCCTTACGCTCGGTGCGAGACCTGCAGGGCTTACGCCGTCCTAAAATAAAGAACCTCCAATTCTAAACATGGGGATTTATTGAAGGCACCTCTCATTTTTCTTGGTACACCCCATTAAAATTAATTAAGATTATTTTACCTTTTTTTTCTTGTATATAGTATTACGAATTCATCAATCCGTAATTATATAAAATACATTAAGGATTGTATAATCCGTAATTATATAAAGTATTACGGATTGTACAATCCGTAATACTATTAATACAATTATGGATTATGTAATCCGTAAACATTCTAACACATTACGGATTGTGTAATCCGTAATGTATATGTATTATTACGGAATGGGTATTTCGTAATACATTTCCTGAATGTCCATAAATATTTTGGATTTGATTACTGAATGTTCAATCCGTAATTATATTATAACAATTACTGATCATACAATCCGTATTAATACAATTACGAATTGTATAATCCGTAAGTGAATATTGATTGTACGTTACAGATCAAGCAATCCGTGTATTATAAAGCTAGCTACGGATCAAGCAATCCGTTTAATAACTATATTCACTTACGGATTGGGTATTCCGTAGCTTACACGGATTGCTAGCATTTAATACTAGTAACTATAAAGCTTACACATGTATTATATAAAATTTAATACATTTTTTATAATACATTAATAACATTCCGTAATTTTTGCTAGCATTCCGTAATTTGTACTAGCATTCCGTAATTTTGCTAGAAATCCGTAATTTAATACATTTTTGCTAGCATTCCGTAATTTATACTATATAAAAATTATTAATATATATATATATATATATATATATATATATATAATTACATATTAAATTATACAATTACAAATTACATATTAAATCATACAATTACATAATAAATTATACAATTACAAATTAAATTATAAAATTACAATTATAAAAAATATTAAATTATACTATTACAAATTAAATTATATATTTTTAATTTATTACGGATTATCAAATTCGGAATATTTTGGACATTCCGGAAATGTATGACGAATTGAACAATCCGTAACACATTTGTATTACGGATTGTGCAATCCGTAATATATTTTTATGCATTACGGATTGCACAATCCGTAACATATTTGTATTACGGATTGTGCAATCTGTAATAATCAAATCATAACTTTGAATCGAAGGGTGAAAAGGTTGTGTCGACGACGCAGAGAAGCAAATTAAAGGATTAGTCGTTACGGTGAGAAGGTGCAATACGGTGAATAGGAAGATGGAGAGAAGAAGAGAGTGAACGTGGGGAGAAGGGTAAGATGGAAACTTTATAAGTCTTGGAGGTGCACCAAGCAAAAAATGGGGTGCCTTAAATAATTCCCCTAAACATGATATACGTTGGGACTTGGGATTGCATGAGAAAAAAAGTACAAAATCTATGATGGTGGACGGATTTGGATCCTCTAGAATCATTCTCTCTAGAGTTATTCAATCTTTCTCTATCTCTCTCTATCTTTTCTTTCACTCTCTATCATTTAACTTCAATCTTTTATTTCCTCTCTTCTTTTCTTTTTGTATTTTTTGGCTGCAGAGACAGCACTGCAGTAGACAATCCAAACTCGATGGTGTGCATGGCTTGCCTAACATATATATATCGGGCTTAAAGCACATTTTGTGACGAGGCCTTCTTAATTCAATAATGTGAGTTAAATTTGATGAGAATTGATATATTAAGAGATAATTTATTTAAATTAAAATTAATAATTAATTGATTTTAAATTCGATAAGAAATGATATAGTAAGAGACAATTAATTGAATTTAAATTAATGACTAATTGATTTTAAGTTGGTGAGATTTGATATGTTAAGAGACAATCTATTTAATTAAAATTAATGACTAATTGATTTTTAAATGAGAGAGAATAACAACAAAATAAAGGCCTCAGAAAAATAAGTTAAATAACAATACCAAGACAATTGTTAAATATACCTCCTATTTCTATTTTTTGTTATTAAATTTACATAAATATCCCTATTCCTTACCTCCCCTCCCTTTTTCCTCTCGCACCACGACTTTTAACCATTCCTTAACCTTATTTCCCTGACTTTCCCCTGGCTCCTTTGTCCTTACTAAAACACTATAATTCACACCATATTTTGATTATATATGCTTTACTTTCCTCTCCTCTGTTTCTTCTTAGTAAACTAGCAATGAAAAGATTATTAAAGTTAATAATTCATGCCCAAATGGGTTGTCCCTGATTATGCAACACACTGCTATTGAAATAATTAAACAACCCATCTATTGTTGGACACTCTTTTCCTCATCACGTTCACGGACATTGCTTGAAGTGATTAGATCAAAGGCCGTGTTTCGATTTTACGGAGATGATTACACTGTCTGTGCCTTAATCCTCCCTTTTCTTTTGCCTCTTCAACCATTGCCTGCACCACTCACTGAATTTTAATTATCGCAAACAACACCCTGTGTTTATCAAAACCCAACACTGTCATATATGTCAAAACCCAAAATCACATGCCGCAACTCCAATTCTCTTTCCCAACACGCAACTGGGAGCAACAACAGTGTCTCAGTCAGTGAGGCACTGAGGCGTTTAATATTCAGACCATATAACATAACATGGTACCATTGAATCTGAAAAGAAAAAGGTAACGTTCTTTAGTTTTTTTGTTGAAGATAATGGTAACATTTTAACATCTAGGATTGAAATATAAGAGAGGTGTGAGGAGAAAAGGAGAGGGGAGGTAAGGGATAGGGATATTTATGTAAATTTAATAACTAAAACTAGAAATAGGAGGTATATTAATAATTGTGGGGAGGTATATTTATCAATTGCTCAATACCAATAATAAACATTTTTTTTAGGGATCTAAAGCGGCGCCTTGCCCAGCTTTGTGCTTGGGCCAGCCTTGATGGTGGGTCTAGGAAGCACACAAAAAAAGATAAAATTTAATATAATTTATATAATTTAATTTATAATTTTATAAACTATTTAATTAAATTTAATTACAATACACACAATTTAATTTAATTTATGAATTATTTAATTAAATTTACAAATTTGTATAATTCAATAAGTTTATATAATTTATTATTAAATATCTTATTTAATACTATTAAATATTTATTATTTTAATACTAATATTTTATTATTTTAATTTATAAAGTAATGCAATTATTATAACATTTTATTAAATAATATAAACATACACTCATTTTTTTATTTCATTTTTCTTTTCACCCAATTTTCATTATTTTTCCATCACACCACTTATACTATATTATTTAATAAAATATTATAATAGTTACATTACTTTTTAAATTAAAATAATAATATTAATTTAATATTAAATAAAATTAAATTCACACATTAATCATACTTGAGGGACAAAAGTCTAATTATCTCATACATAATGTTATATACTCCCTCCTATCCTTTATATAAAAAACAAATAAGTCTTTTTTTTTTAATTATAAGAAATATGAACCCATTTTCATATGTATTAATTTTGAATTCTCTTTTATATCTTTAACTAGACTTTGACCCGTGCGTTGCACAGGATAAACAGGATGATTAAGAACTTTTATTTAGATTTTGTATTATATGTAATGTAATTTGTTATGTTTTTCTCTTCATACTTTAATAAAACATATTCATTCCCATTTGTTATATTTTTTCATACTTTTCATGTTCATAAAATAAAATATTCAATAAATTATTTAAATAAGGAAAGAGACAACCATAAAAAAATACATTAAAATTAAAATTATTATAAAAATATATATAATTTTACCATAATAATTTATATATTAATGTGGCTTCAGGTAAATTATTCATCCTGTAAATTAAGTGGAAATTTCTACTTGATTTTATAAAAAGAAAAAACATCACTATGTGATATATTTCTTGATTGAACAAAAATCTTTAGTAAAAAAGTTTATCACCGTAAACTCAGTGTAAATTTTTCTACTTGTTTTTATAAAAAAAATGTTCATCTTGTGTGTTATATTTTATGTGTTAAGTTAAGTCTAAATTTATGTTGATACTTTCATGAAAAATATTCATCCTCATTTGTTATATTTTTTATATATACTTTCTATATTCGTAAAGTAAAACATTCAAAAAATTATTTAAATCAAGAGATTGTCATAAGAAATACATTATAATTAAAATTATTATAATAAAAATATAATTTCACAATAATAATTTAAGTGACTTTAGGTAAATTGTTCATCCCTATGAATTAAGTGAAAATTTCTACTTACTTTTATAAGAAAAAGAATATTCATCCCTATCTGTTATATTTTATATATAAATTTTATTTTAAAATATTGACATGTACATATCAATATATAAAAGAAACTTAAAATTTTTCTATGTAGAAGAAAATCATGAGTAATTTATTTAAGTGTGAAGATAATAAATACAAAATGAATAAATATTTGCTTAAAATTTAATTTTAGACACTAATTTTTCGTGAAGAAAATAATAGTGATTATATTGCAAGTAAAATTTGATTTTTGTTATGTACTTAAATATATATTAATTATGTAAAACATTTTAATTTTGATTAAAAAATGTTTATTGAAAAAGTTTATCCCGTGAATTTAGTGTTAATTTTCTTACTTGTTTTTATATAAAAAAAATGTTCATTCCATGTGTTATATATAATAAGTAAGTTAAGTTTAAATTTCTCTTCATATTTTTATTTAAAATACTCATCCCGTGTGTTATAAATGTAAACATTATTTTTTATGCTAAATCTAATTTACTTGCAGTGAATATTTCTTTAAATTTCATGTATCTAAGTTAAGCTATAGATATTTAAGTAAATAAGATTAAGAAAAAGACAAAAAAAAAATGAAACCATTATATATTTGCATTGTTAAGGATTAGGGTCAATTTTTTTATATATATAATTTCCTATACATTTTTTATTGAAAAATAATTAGTAATTAACTTTATAAGTGCACTAATCCAAAATAAATAAAAGTTAGATATCGATTAATTTACCCATTTAACTGGAAAAAAAAAATAAGGAGAAGAAGTTTCAGATGATTTAAAGCTAAAACTATGTATAAAACAAACTAAAAAAAAATCGTGGTTCTCACCTGTTTGATATCAGTAGCACTTGAAATGAATAAAAAAGTTAAACACTGACACTCTAAGATTTTCTATACATCTTTATAAATATATATAGAAAAAAGACTTACAATTTCAAATGTTATATATTTATTAAATTATTGAAATTTTCAAAATAAACAAATTTATTACATTGAAAAAATCAAGGGGATAAATGTTAATATTAGAGATAAATGACCAGTAATTAATATTAGTCAATGGTAATTAGGTGAAGATTGATGTGCTAATAATGGCCTAAATTTTAGTATAATGTAATTACCTATTTAGTCTTAAAAAAAAGTGGGAAACATAAAATTACAATGTTACCCATGCCAATTACTTTTATAATTATAAAGATAAAGAGATATATATACTTAATTATATATATACTTAATTAAATTTAATTTAAATGATGGTAATTTATTTTATTAATATGGCTTGAGTTGGTTTAATGTGTAATTTTGAATAACTAATATTAGATTATTCATATCCAATAATTTTTTTAATTTTGGTTCATCAATTCCTTTATCTAAGCATTGTATAATTGAGTACTTTTGCAATTGTCTATTTTTTTTTAATTTCTTCAAGATTTTTTTGACATTTCATTTTTTATGTTTAAATTTGTGAATGTAATAAATTTTTTGAAATTATCATTAGAAGACTTAACATGTTACCTTAAATAAAATCTTTAAAAAAGTCATAATACATTATAAAATCAAATATTTGACATTATCTTTATATATTTAATGTTTAAATTTATAAACAATTAATCATTAAATTAATATTCGAGACAAATTTGTTTCCATTTAAAAAACTAAAAACTTATTACAGGAGACGAATTTGTCTTTAATTACTATTTTTTGAATTTTGAATTTGACGATGAATTAAATTAATTTTTATTGTTAAAATAAAAGTCCATCATATGAAACCTGAAATTAAATATATTTACTTTCCATATTTGATTTTTTTTATCTGTGAGAATCGAAGACATGTACTGGAGGTTACAACAGGAACCTCTAAGAATGCACTGAGGCAACAGAACTGGCAAGCATGAATTGAAAACCAGGAACAGAGAAAAGAAGAAGAGAGAGTGAGAGTATCTCAAACGTGTAGCACAAATGAGTATTTATAGAACGAAAGAATAAAACATTAATAAATAAACGGTCAAATAAAATATATGATCAGATCTTTAAAACGGTAATAAATAGATACGATAAAAAATTATATAATTTCTGTTATATGGTTAATTAGATTTCAAAATTAACAATGCATTAAATTAATTTTTATTATTAATAGTAATTGCATAAAATATACCTATTTTGTTATCACAAATTAAATTATATAAATATATACAATGGTTCTTCATTGTTTCTAGAGATCTTTATTTGTAGGACATTGGCATTAGGATCCATGGTATACGCCAAATTGTGCTTCAATTTGTCACCCCAGAAGTTAAAATTTTTTTCCTTATCATTATAACGTCTTAAGCAAAAAAAAAAAAAGAAAAGAAAATGAATTAGTACCATTTACCGAAAATCTCTATTAGTGGTGAAAAAATCACAAAATACCTTCTTTGGGTTCAACATTAAAGCAAATGATTTGAACCCTTTGTTGAAAACTCTATTTTTATAAGGAACCATCCTAAAAAAATAGAGAAAATAAAATGTTAAACCTTATATAATCATTAGAATGAACTTAAACATTGATAATAAAAACATAAACATTATCAAATCTTCCCTATACGATTCTTCAAATTCGTTGAAGATGTCCTAAAAAAATACACTCATGCTCCATTTACAGTAAAAGAATAATAATAATCAACTACAAATGTAAGAGAAAAAATGCATTGTTAATTCGGTATACAGACAACATGGACCCTTTTTGATAGATGACAGTTTATTGTCTTCTTATAGAAGAGGTAGAAGAGGAAAAATCCTGGTTTACATTAGGGCTACTTACGTTTAAATAGAAGAGAATACCCCTTTCAAATTCTTTCAATTAATTGAATTTTGCATGAAATAATGAATGAGATTTGAAATTGATTCATGAAAAACATGAAGCATAAAATGTAATTTAATGTAATCCAATAATTTAGCTTCAAACAAAAATTAATCAAATAATTAATGATTGACAAAAAAAATAAAATTACATGAATGCCCCTCATTTAGGCGGGAAAACTAAAATTACATAAATGACCATGACTTCTACTTTTATATATATAAAGATTTATTGTGAAATCTATTAATGAGATACTCATTCATTCTGTGTATATAAGTCATTAAATATTAGTCACACTTATTGATAAAAAAAAATTATCCCTTGAATTATGTGTGGTGTCATTAAATATTATTACTACTTAAATCATTTAATTTTATGGGTATTTTTGGAATAAAATTTAAATTTCTGACATTAATAATTAATTAAAATTAACAAATTTGCCTACTTTTTTGGTGTTGATGAATTAATTAATTATTTATTTATATAAAGAACAAAAGGGAGTATAATATATGTTTTACACTACGAATCAAACAAGTTAAGTGATTTAGTGATTAAGGTTCTCCCATTGTGCAAGAGGTCAAGGGTTTTATCCCTATCACCTATAATTTGATCATCTTCTTAATCATATATCCCATTGCCATGTTAGCATCATATCAACGTTAAGTGATTTACCATTGTGCAAGAGGTCAAGGGTTTTATCCCTATCACCTGTAATTTGATCATTTTCTTAATCATATATCGCATTGCCGTGTTAGTGTCATATCATCGTCCATGTCACATGTCATCATATAACTACTACCTCAACATCTATGTCAGCATCCACATGTACTATTACGCCAACATCATAATGTCATGTAGGCCACGTCATCACCTCATTGCCACATAATCACTAATTAGCCACACAATAGTCAATGTTTGACCACAAGAGTGACAACTAACAAAAAGTTCAAAATTGTGTAATTTTAAAAATTTGGAGACTAAATTCACACACACAAAAAAGAAGAGAGTCAAATTCAATACACAATGAAAACGTGATTTTATTGATTAAAATACACAACGAAATCGTGTTTTTGTACAACGAAATCGTGTTTTTGTTATGTATTTATTTTCACCCCTCTTACACAACGGAAAAGCAATTCCATTGTGTATTTTAATTAATGGAATCGGGTTTCTGTTAGGGGTATTTTTAGAAATTGCAAAAACGAAACAAAGAATAAGGTGAAAAGAGCAAAAAATGAGGTGAGAATAGCAGTTCTCTTTTGTTTTAAGAAATTGAGATAAGGGCCCATTTATGGGGGCAACGTTGGAGGATATTGGGCCCATTTATAGGAGGTGCAAATTCAATACGAAAATGTGATTCTGTTGATTAAAATACATAACGGAATCGTGTTTCCGTTACGTATTTATTTTCACCCTTCTTATACAATGAAAATGCAATTCCAATGTGTATATTAATCAACAGAATCGCGTTTCTGTAAGGAGTATTTTCCAAAAACTGCAAAATCCAAATAAAGAATGAGGTGGGAAGAGAAAAAAAGAGGTAAGAATGACAGTTATCTTTTGTTTTAAGAAATTGAAATAAAGTCCCATTTATAGGGCCGACGTTGGAGGATATTGGGCTCACAATCCCTGCTAATTGCTAAGTGCACTCCCCTTTTCATTATTTTTCCCCTTGTACCCTTTTCTGGAAGAGGTGGCATATGACTATATGAGTAACTAATTGCCTAGAGCCTCAAAGTGACGCACTTGCAAATTGAACCAGGAATTTGAATGACGCACAAAACTAGACAATTAAATCAAGGCACATAAGCAATCACGAATCAGGTTTTGAGACGCAAATCAGAAAGACATTGAAGCATGGCAATGATGCACCTGCTTTCAAATTAAACAATTGACGAAAAATAGTGGCAATGACGCACCTGCTTCTAAATTAAACAATGGATGAAAAATCGAGGTACCGAAGGTGAATTGACGCACAAACGAGCCGGAAGTGAGGCACCACACACTAAAAATCAAAGTTGGATGCAAAAATAGATCCAAACGCTAATTGAAATTCCACATCTGGCCACACGAAAATGATTCCAACCATAGTTTTAAAAATTGAACTGATCAAGATACTGAGTTACTGGTCAAACCAGTAGTCACTAATTGAACCGCATGAATCGATTGTAAATAAAAAAAAATTCAAATATGTATATATATAATATTTTCGCACTAATACAACAAGCAGTTCGCATAGCTAGTGGTAAAATAACATAAAACTGCCTTCAAGGACAATGGTTTAATCCTTTTTTTTTTTTTTTTGGTGATGACAATGGTTCAATCCTTGATGGTGCTTTTTTATGGTATTTTAATTATGAAGCAAGATTAAAAACATAGTGCCTTGGAGATGTGCACACCAGACGCAAGTCAAGTAGCAGCAGTGCCTTGGAGACCTTGTTAACAGCTTTCTGGCTCCTTGATAAGTGTAAAGGCAGCTTACCAGCTTTGGTAGGTGCAAGTTTTTAGATTTTTCTTTGAAGAAAAAACGTAAACACACAGCCCGGTCTGGTTTGTAAAAACCCAACGGTTGACGGTTGGACCACAAAATCGGCCGGTTCGCACCGATTTTCACCAGTTCAAATTCATGACACGCTCGAATCGGTGCTACCTTCGGTTCCCGATCGGACCGGTCGGACTAGTCGGTCCGAGTTGGGTTTTAAAACTATGATTCCAACACACTATGGAATTAACCGCATGAACGTGGATGGATCTAGACGCGTGAATATATCACAACAAATTCAGAACAGAACGCATGCGAATTTGAGAATGCGTGAGGGAACAATTTGAATAAACCAGCACAAAGATCACAAAATTGAAATTGACACCCCAAAACTCGATTTGCACCACAACACGAGCTCATTAGGCACAATTAGAATTAGTGAAATTAAACAATTGGTTGCACTCCCTAGTAATACTTTCGGAAAATAGTTTCGGAAGAGTTAAATATATCATGAATTTCTGAACGCTTACTCATTGCCACTTCGGTCAGAAAAGGGTATGGTGGGAAAAAAATATGAAAAGGAGAGTGCACTTAGCAATTAGAGGGGAGTGGATATAGCAATTGCCAAAACGAGTTCCTCACATCCTGTTGTTTTATTTGAATTAGTCCAGCTCATTTTTCTGGACTGCTTAAGAAAATATACGAGCTCATGATTCTTATGAAAAGGAGAATAAAAGAAAAGGAAATGAAGGTAGAAAACCAATTATTTCTACGTTATTATTATTATTATTATCAATTCTTATAGAGATAATCTGACTATCTATTATAGACTATAGAGGTTAGCTTTCAAAAAATACAAAACTTATTATTTTTTGCTATGAATTGCATGTCTGATTATAGTATTAACACATTGAGTTTGTAAACAACGGAACTTGAAGTTGAATATAACGTATATGCAGATGAAGAATAACTTTATTATAAGAACCTAATACTTGAGTCATGCTCTCCAATGGAAGATTTTTAATAAGCAGCGGTTCTTAACTTAATAATAGGAAAGAATAAAAGTATCTTGAAGGCGGCCCAATAATCTAGATCCTAAAAAAGTTGAATGTGAAACGTTCTTGATACAAAGTCAAAATGGATAATGTGCAGTGTGTTTAGAAACACATTAAGTATTATTAAATGTGAATCTCCGCAAATAATAGTTACTTTTGTGTTGAGTTTAATGTGATTTCATATTAAATGTGGATTTTGGATGAAGAATCAAACATGCACGTATATCTTTGTTAACCAAGGATAATTCGTGATGAGTGTGCTTGATGAATATGTGAAGAGCCGAAGAGAGTTGATGACTAGACAAATGAAGGAAGGAAGGAGAGAGTGACACTAACGAATGAAGAGAATAATGTTGGGTTTTAGACTCTCTTCCTACGTGGAGAAAAGATTTAAATATGTAGGTTTATTATGTCTCATTAGTGGAGACGGGTCAGATTAGGGTTGAAAAGAGAGACTCATTAGATTGAAACATATAGCAGCAAATAGTGAGAGAGAAGAGAAGAGGAAAAACCATTGTTAAATCTGCATACCCACCATATAGCAGATTTTCGGATTGTAATTGCATATTTGTTCACCATTGGATCGGGTTGATTTTTGGACAGCAAGTTTAGCATACATGATTCTTCATCATTTTGTCCAGTTGGATCGTTGATTCGAGGTCTGGAGAAGGACAAAAACGGTTCACATTATCAACTTTGTATTTGAGGCTTTTCATCTTCTTATTTCTTATTTGTGAGTATTGTTTTTTGGTTTGCTTTGGCTTATTGTATGCACGTTTGGTCCACTTGTTGGAGTCTTTCTTGTATCCTTTGTTGATCATAGTGGAACTATTTCTTTGGTCTGAACGACCTAGGGGTTTTTATCCTTGCTTTGAGAGATTTTTCACATTAAAATCTCATGTGTCTCATGTGTTTTTGATAATAATATAAGATTTTTAAAAAGTATTTAATTACTATTAATATATTAATATTATTTATTGAATAATTAGTTATTATTTTTAATTGTTTAAAATATATTTAATAAGAAAATTAATTTTTAAATGCGTAATAAAGTTATTCAGGTTTTGCCTTGAGGTTGTTCATGTCTACAGGGAAGCAAACAAGCCTGCTGATGCTCTAGCTAGCCATGGCTTTGAAGTGGATGATGGCATCACGGTTTTTAATTTTGTTCCTTCATTTTTGTCTTTAGTTTTAGCAGCTGATGCTGCTGGAGTTGTTTTCTTTAGAGGCTTTTAGTTGTTGGGGGCTTTTAGCTCCTTTTGCTAAAAAAAAAAAGAAAAATTGAAATTTTAAAACACTTGCCATCAATCTAAGCTGTATATTTCACACACAAATAAAAAAAAAAAATCTAAGCATTATAATACACAACATTAGTCAGGAGATAATTTGTGAGAAATGAAAATAATGAATATAATTAATTAAATTTTATTTGAATGGTTAAAAATAAAAAATAAATACACATGATGAGTTTTGTTTTTAAATGATAATGTAATTATTAAATAACTTTTAATCTTGATAATACTCTAAATTTACAATTTTTACATTCAATTTCTTATATATATATATATATATATATATATATATATATATATATACTTTGATTTAAAATAAGTCTCTTTTAACAGATATTAAAAAAAATAAACGTGCGTGTTGATGTCTCTTGTTTTTAATTTATTTTTATTGACGTTGAAACTTCACCGACGGAAGCAACATACAGGCTGACGATAATTAAAATTTAGAAATCTAGTATTTTTATTGAACTTCTAAGATACCTCCAATCTGCACAAAGTCACCTTTAGGTAGGAGATTTTGTCAACATCATAATATATACCTACTACCTTTACAGTTGCAAAAAAATAATATGGGTAAAATATATTCTAAATTTTTATAAATATAAATAAATTTAATTTTAATCTTTTAATTTCCTTTGTTAATTTTAGTTTTAATTTTTATAAAATTTAAATTTTTTAAAATAGTAGTATATATTATCAATTATTGATTACGTGATATATATACAATTAGATATGCCACATGTTATCTAAAAATATGTGTTAAGGTGACATGTTTAAATGTATATCATGTCATTAATAAATTGTATTAGAGATTATTTTAAATATTGTAAATAATTTTTGCATTTAAATCAACAATTTTTTTAAAGATTAAAACCAAATTTAACCATATTTGCAAAGACTAAAAAATATTTAAGTTGAAAAAAAATATAAAAAACTACAATCACTTCACTTAGCAATTAAGGTAAGTAAGTAAAAGAGAGAATTACAAATAAACCTGAAGAAGAGACACAATCACAGGATATCTATTATAATTAAACAAATGCATTTAGACATTTACAGCTGGGAAATTCTGCACATGGAAACAGACAAATTTATAATCTATAATTTATAATTATAACTACACGTAAAATGGACGAAGGAAATTACCTCAATGCTACGCCATTAACTCCCCTAAGTAAGTATAACCTCAAAAGACAAAGGAGTTTCAACAACTAGAAGCACCAATGCACAATTCCGTAATCACTATTAGTGGCATTAATTTAAACCATAATAATGTTCATGTTGCGTGTGTGTGTGGTTGCTCACACTTGCCAATAATCAATTGGGCAAATGTCTCAAATGGTGCAGCCACATTCAGATTTTGATGTGCTACCTTCCAGAAATTCCAGCCTAATATGCTTCAGATGATTGAAGAATCTCTAGTATTAGAACTGAGATTATTAGGGCACACCTTAATTAGCTGAGCTATTTCTAGGAAGGGTTCCCTAGGGCCTCACTTCCAACACCATGAGATTCTTGTTGTCCATGCTCTAAGAACAAATCTTTTTAATGAGTCCCATGATAGCCACTTTTTAATTTATAGCAAATCTATGCTGGTAGACCACATAATCCAATTATGTTCCACATTATGCAATATTTTAGTCTTTAGTTTGAATTTTGTTAGGTTGGATTTTATTAAGGGAATTTGCTTTTTTTTTTTTTTTTTTTTTTTTTACAAAATCACATGTATCTTTTATGAGAGACATGTAATCTTCTATCTCATGTCAGATAATTAAAAATATTATGAGTGACAAAATTTTCTATTTGAATATTTAATACAGTTACATACTTAAGACTTAAATTCGAGATTAATGATAAAATTATAGCAATTTCATGTCGACTAAGGGGGTGTTAAAAGGATTTGCTTTGAAGGTTTATGACTAGGTCTAATTAATCTAATGTTGGAGACTTACCCTTCTGCTATTATTTTTAAACATGCATATTGTTCGTGTACCACTTTGTTGACCATTAAGCATATTAATTAAACTTTAGGATGGGTCCCAATAGCAGTTGGGCAATGAAAAGTTAGGACATGGAGGACCCTTTTTAAGAGGGTCAAGATCATACAGGACAAGTAGAGACATGAATTAAAGGGTACTTTATTTATTTATTTTCTCTTTGGGTAAAACTGAATTTGAGTTGTATTAAAGAAGTGAACGAATCGTGCACACGTCTTATTTATTTCTCTCGGTTTATCAAAGTACAAAACGGACTACTTTTTGAACCTAACTTGTGTGATGAAATCCAACCATAGAAAGCAAATGTGGCTGACAGATTGACTCTCATTTTAATTTCTTGTAAAAATCTATTTGAAAATTGTCGGCAGAAGACAGAGCTCAACAATTGTTTATTTTATCTTTTGAGAATATGATATGACCAATGCCTCCTTGTTTGATTAAATATAATATCCAATATAAGGTATAAAAAATCAAAGAGAAAAAAGTTTTAACTGTGTGGCTTTGCTAAATTTCTTTATTATTATATATCAACTATTTTTTTTAGATATTATAGAATAAACCATCAATTTCGTTCATAGTGTTACTCTCTTTCTTAAATAATTCTTAAAGTAAAAAAAATTATATAAACAATCCTTCAAATATTAAAAATTATACTAAATAATCTCTTAAGTATTAAAAAATCTTTCAAATTAATCCTAGACATTAGTAAAATATATTAACATATGAATTAAATTAATGACTATTCAATACTTTATGAATTATTTATATAATTTCTTTATTTCACGAATTATTTATGAGAGTATATAATACTCGAGGGACCAAATTGATGAATTTACTTAGATATTATATATAAACTATTTGATTGTATTTAAAGACATGAAAAAACAAATTTATTATGTTCAATAATGAGTGACTATAAATTAGTGTTTGATTATTGGAACATGGTTTGTTTTTTTTAAAAAATGTTATATTTTTAAAAATGACTAAACTTATTTTGAATGGAACATTCTTATAAGTAATAAATATAAATTTCCCATTAATATATCATTTATGTTTGAAAAGATTTTTTTTTTATAATTTTTACTTATTTTAATAAATTACATTATCAAGCTTATAAAAATATTATCATTTAATAAAAAATATTAAAAAAATATTTACTCAAAGACACCGTCTACACTAGTTAATTGAGTTAGCAAATTGCAATACCCAAAAGATGAAGACACAAAGTCGTGCAATTAACCAAGTAACTTACTGATAAAAAAAGCCAAGTAACTTAACTCAAATAATTAATTAGTACCGTGTTAATTATCAGCATATCCAGCAACTCAGTTATGCAAGCATATGGTTATTAGTGGTAGTTCTTAATTAACAGTTCCTTTATCCAGTTAGGCTACCTTTATGGAATGTGTCTGGTCAAAGAAGACTCTTGCTTAATTATTTTTCTGTTACTAAAGAAGACACTTAACATTTCCCATTTGAATAAACAATTTTGGAATTGTTTCCCTTCCTCTCTATATAAAGTTTCTGCTTTCTTTTCTTTAATATGTGTTATACAGGGAAGCAAAGATAAAAGAAGAATAAAACTGTAACTAAACAGAAAAGGACAAGAAAAACACAAGAAAAGTATTTGTTGCTTGTATCATGGATTTATACAATAGTTTAGTTTCTAATTATAGAGAGAAGATTATTGCTTCATATGATAATTAATAAGTATTTTTGTGTATTGTATTAAAGAATAAAATTTAAGAAAGAATTGAGATTATTAAAAACATGAAAAAATAACTAAGAGTATAAATAATTCATAGGAAGAAAAGAGTAATTTTTTAAAAAAAAATTAAAAGAAATGAATTTTGGGTGTATAAGTAGTAAAAATTCGACATGAAAAAAAATATTAACGCAATTTTTTTTAAAGTAAATTATAATTTAAAAATGTAAAATTAATGTTAAATAATAATGAAATCAATGTCATAATTAAAGAAAAAAAAAGTATAATGAATGTTCTCATTTAGGAAATGAGGATACCATTTTGAAAATGTAAGACAATATGGAAGAAGCAAAAACTACTTCCACTAATATAGAAGCATTCGCAAATTTTCTATTCCTCGTGATTCTTGTTAAACTCCAATTAAGTTTCTAACCTCCCACTTAAATAAGCTTTAGTACAAAAGTTATGTAATGGCAGAATATTTTCCATCAACTATATATTCTTTGTTTGTCCCGTAGCCTTTAGTTCTTCTTTTGATGTGATCCATTTAAATTGATGAAAAAAGCATTAGTAACAAAATATAAATCACAATTAAAAGAGAAATAGAAGGAAAGATATATAAACAAAATAAGTAGTGTTCAACAAATTTCAAAGTTGCCAGGATTGTGAGATTTGGTTTGCAACTAGCTCATAATAATCCTGCGATAGCCATAATGAAAAAAAAATAAAAAATCATAGGCACGTGTGTTTTTTCTTCTTCTTTAAAGCAAATTCTAATACACTCATCTCTGATTTATAAAGAAAACACAGAAATATTGAATTAAATCATCATGCGAGCTTGTAACTCTCCGACATCAATTATTATTATCATTATTATTATTAGGAAAAACCCAAGTCCCACATCGACTAGAGATAAGGCCAAAATACAATATATAAGTGGGGGCAACCCTCACTCCTTGAGCTAGCTTTTGGGGTTGAGTTAGGCCCAAAATCAATACTCATCAACATGAGACTTGGGTTTTTCCCAATACACCCCCTCACGCCTTGGGCTTAACTCAGCCCCAAAAGCTAGCTCAAGGAGTGAGGGTTGCCCCCACTTATATATTGTATTTTGGCCTTATCTCTAGTTGATGTGGGACTTGGGTTTTTCCCAATACACCCCCTCACGCCCAGCACGTTTGGGCTTGGTGCGTGGATAACAATGGTGGGTGACCCTTTTTAATGGATCTATAATAGACTCTGATACCATCTTAGAATGTGAGTTTGGGCCTAACTCAACCGCAAAAGCTAGCTCATAGGGTGAAGGTTGCCCCCCACTTATATATTGTATTTTGACCTTATTTCTAGCCGATGTGAGACTTGGGTTTTTCCCAATAATTATTACGACTTATATGAGCTCAAAAAACATTTGTAGATCAGTTATAACTAAAATGAGTGCATACATTTTATAAATTAATACCCTCTTCTGTACAATATGTCAAATATATACAAGTCAGAGAGTTATTGATGAATGCTACGAAAAACATCATATGAAAAATCTGTTATACAATGACAAAGTTATTGGAAGTAGACAACACCATCATGAAAAAAATTATTAAAAACGTATTTATTATATTAAAAACAGAAATATTAATTAACACAAAAAGGTTTTCGTCAAATTTGCAAGATGATGTTTTCATCCAAACCTTATGTTATATGTTTATTTTATTTTTAAATTAATATTATTTTAAGAAATGGTATTCATCCACATATGTATTTGTATATTTCGAGGTATCTTTGTTTGTGTATAAGAACATTTTAATTAAACGAGAGTTACTCGCAAGATTTTTAAACTTAAGAACCAGTTTTTTTGTTTCATTAGTTGATGTGACAATTCTTGCATAAGAATCGTGGCTTATATAACTAATAATTCTTAAGAATTTGGAGACAATTATAGAATCCATTTTAAATTATTAAGGATTGCATTATTAGAGATAAAATTTGAGTTCTTAAATTTCATGTGGTCTTGTTTTTTTTGCTGAATTTTCATGTGGTATTGTAATATCCATTAAAAGTGAGTTAAACAATTTCATGATGGTTGCACCATGGGAGATGCTTAGTAGCCTTGTATTAAAAATATAAAAATTGTTAGGACTTGTTTATTTTTGTTTTTATTTTCTGTTTTTATTTTCTATTTTTACTTTTTAATTACAAAATTTCCTTCTTCTTTTTAATCTGCTTTTTGTTTTCAAAGATTTATACAAAAAATATAGAATTTTTTTTTAATGTTTCCTGTATAAATATTTAAAAATAAGAAACAAAAACAAAACATAAACACAGAAAATGAAAATAGAAATAAATAGACCCTTAAATAATTTAAAATATCCCATACTCCATAACCATTATTCTAATAACACTTTTTAAGATCCTTATACAGTCACAAAATGAACAAGTCCTTCTTCTTAAGTAAAATCATAGCTCTGTAATAACTAATTTCAAACAAGACTGGCTGGCTCTATGCTGAAACGTGAAGCAATGTGCACCCTTTCACGCCTTTGAAACAATTGCAATTGAGACTGCCAAGTTATTACACGTCTTGCTGAGTCACACACTGTCCTGTTTGGATAGAGATATGTGGCAGTGAAAACCAAAACCATTTCATTCATTTAAGCCATGCTTGATGACGCACTTAACTTGGACCAGAACAACTTTCCTTAAAGAAGTAACACGGGACCACGTAACCAATACACAATGCAAACTTAGGTCTTTCAAGCCAATCATTACTCCACACAGTGCAATGTAGGCAGCTTCTGTTAAAAATGTCTAAGGATCACACACACATTTATTTGATTTGATTGCCAATGTGGACTTTCTTTCCTTTTATTTTATTTTTTTCCCCTTCTAACAATAGCTATTTTTTTAATGGTGATAATCTTGTTTGAGTCAAATACGATTATTATGAACAATAAATCTTTCATTCTAAGTATTTAACTAACGCAACTACATAGTCACTGCATGTTTGGATGCGCGTTTTGATTAGCATATATGCGTCAAAATTGAAGTAGATATTCTTAGCTTCTTCGTCTTTTTCCTAGATTGACGCAGATTTGAGGCATCCAATCATGTATTTCACACTGATACAAATACATGTTTAGAATTCAAACTCGAGACTACTAATTCAGATGAAATATTCAATGCCAGTTGATCCATGCACTTGGTACTATCTTTCCCTTTCACTCATTCACGTGTTGCTCTTCTTCCTCCTCAAGAGTGTGATTAATTCCTGTAACATCGTGGAGGGCCTTCACCCTTCATCAACCCTTATTGGGTATGTAGCTAAGTGCTGCCTTCAGCAACGGTTTTGCTGCTTGGAGGGTTATGGCATGTAGGGTTTTTTCTTTTTCTTTTTGGATAAGTTAAAAAATGGAGTTGGAATTGAATGCTTGGACGCGGCCTATAGGTCTTCATCAACATTCGTAGATAAGAACATCATTGATAGGATTAACCTTGCCTACCAAAAAAAAAAAAAACCTTGCCTACCAAGGACATAGTTGAATAATTATCATTCAATAGGGGTATTATGGACCATGAGAAAATTGGTGTGCTGTCCAGTCTGTTTCTTTGACTATCCAGCCTACTGAATCGAATAAATCATATCAAATAAACGTAAAAGTTGATTTTGGTATTTTACGCAATTCAATGGTATGAGAATTTTCATATAAAAAAAAAGATGCTTATTGTATATACCTTAGACGAAATTGTTTTGCACTTCGGTTTATTATTTCACATCTCATTTTATTATTTGACTAAAATGTGATGTGATGTGGTTACGTTTGTTATAAGATATTTTCAAATGCATATCTATGAAAACAATTATTAAGATGAATATGATGTCGGAACATATTAGTGATGACGGCTTTGTAATAAAGAATTAAAAAGAAAAATATTGATGAAGACAATAAATAATAAAGAATACAGAAAACACGTAAGCTTTTTAAAACGTGTGTGAAATATTAAGTTTTAGGTTCAATTGGCCTAGCCAATTTTTATAGAAATTGAATGTAATGATGAATCTCCTTCGTAGTATAATGGAATTCTTTAAGATGGTTTGCACACTCATAGTTTAGCTTATTGTCAATGATAATTTACATAATAATATGTTTTCAATTTTCTCTTAGCATAAGAAAAGAAAGGAAGTGATTTGAATGTAAAGACTCAATTAATTTATGTATTTATGTTCTTTCTCTATGTTTGTTGTGTCTTTTTATGCGTTCAAATTAATTCTATTTACAGATCATTTTATATCTTTTGATGAAGATATATAACAATCAAAGAAATATATCTCATGATTTCTTATTTTTGATGAAGTGAAACATCTTAAGCTATGTTTGAAAACCTATTTATTGGTGGGATGGTGAACGTATGTTGATGGAAGGAGCTCAAGTGTATCTTTTAACTGTATTTTTGGATCCTCAGTTACATAACAAGACATGGATCATTGGAAGCAGCTTTTAATTATTTTTGCATCAAAACTGACATGATTTGGAGAACATGAATCTAGGATGTTAAACCAAACATGCACTAAGTTGAATGTACTTTTGGAGGGTTGGAAATGTATTTCCAAACATGCACTTAAAAATTTTGGTGAGGAGACACATCATTTTATAAAAGAGCACACACTTTTATAAAACTAAGAGTAAATCAATGAATTGCACGATTTTTTTAAGAAAACAAAAGAGGGAAAGAAAGAAAAAAAAAAGAGTAAAATGAAAACAAAAAATCCTAAAATACTGTTCGGCTGACACGTAACAATGATTAGATAATTTTTATAATACTATTGAAGATACAATCTTTTATATTTATATTTTTTTTAATAAATAGACACATACTTTTATATAAGGACACAATTTTTCTAATTTGAAAATTTCTTATACATAATGATTATTTAACAATTCCGTGATTCAAACACTTGACATTATAATGTAAATTTCGTTTGAAATTAATTTACTTCTATTTCAACCAATGGATAGAACATGCTCTTAATGTTATGGTGCGAAGAGCTTCAAGAATAAAAAATATTTATGTTAGTTGGACACACTTTTTTTTTACATTATTTTCATGTTAATTAATTAAGGATGACTTACAGATAAACTATTAGCATATTATTAATCTATTAATCAATTTGTAATATATACAGTAATAACTGTATGAAAATTTCCGCGTGCCAAAATCGTTTATGAGAAGTAAGAACAATAACAATAAATACAAATAATAAAATATGAAAAAGAGAAATGATAAAGACAGAAACAGGAAGAAAGAGATTGGAAGAGAGGAGAGGAAAGAAAATTTGAAGAAACAGCAAAGAAAAATTTCTATTTTGATGCCTTCTCTTTTACTGTATGTAATGTGAGTCATGTCACTTCCCATTACCTACCACTGATAATTCCATGCCTTCTTATTAACCCCCCACCACCATTTTCCTCTCCTCAGAATTTTCATGTGCCTCTTTTGTTCTCCAATTCCCTCCAACTGCACCACAGGGCCTGGTTAGTGCCTTTGCTGTGACCTCCTCCTTCATTTTGTTCAGTGATGAGAGGGGGTCTCAGAAGTTCAAGTTCCATTTCAGGTTGGAATCAGACACCCTTTTGAGGAATTAAGAAAACCCAGAAAGCAAAATCTCACATTGGTAGGATTTTGACAATGGGGTTGAACTTGTGGTGCCACAATGGCTTCACACCCAAGAGGGTGTTGGGAGCATAAGAGATCTAGTGCTTAAGTTGCTTCAGGGTCTGAAAAGGAGCTGGGGACAAATCTGTGAAGGATTTGAGTTGTGAACAGGTATTCATTGTACCTTTTTCAGTTCCAAAGAGTTGTTGCCTCTTTTTCACATAATATGTAAGAAACTTGTTGCAATGTTGATGGTAACAACCAAGGAGGTGTTAACAAAAGATGTTTCCTTTTTTGTTGTTTTCTCATTGGCTCTCTTGCAACTTGGCTCAATTATTTTGGGTTAGCTGAAATTTGAAATTTTATAGGGCTTGTTTCTTCCTGTGTACTAAGAACAAAGCTCCGGTCTTTCTCGCTTACTTTGTTTTCAAGTTTTGTATAAAAAAACATTTTTCTTTGTTTTTATGCTCTTTTGGCTTCTTACGATTTTGTATTTTGCAATAAGTTTGAAATCAAATTTGTTAGACTTTTCTCCGCTTCATATGTGCTTCAATTATTGGGATGTGAATACTAGACCAAAATGCAGTGTTTATTTTTGTAAACTTTTTTCCCATTTTTTTTTTCTGGGAAATGAACTCCTGTTTTGTATGCAACCAGTCGGTTTTTTTTTTCAGTTACTTCTGCATATGGTGGGAAAAATAATTCAGTTTGTTGCTGACATTTTTTAAGGCTGGATGTTTGATTAACTTTGTCAAATCTGGTGTAAGATTTGAGGAATCCAGTTAAAAAATTTGGTGTCATAATCCATATCCATAGTTAGTTTAATCAAATGTTTTATTTTTTACTACTTGATTTACTGAATTCATCCAAGTGCCTCTTATATTTTAACACTGACTTCTGCAGATATATTTGGCAGAAGCAAGATGGCATCTGATCTGAATTCGGGGTTGTCCAAGAAAACATTTGTTTTTGGATTGAAAGTGTGGGTACTAATGGGAATAATAGTTGGATTATTCATCATAATCATTCTCGCGGTGCTATCAATATGTCTCACTTTAAGAAAAAAGTTCAGAAGAGTCAATGGCAAGCTTCAATCTAGCCATGTGATATCTGTTTCAGACGAGATCAAAGAAATCAGAGTTGATCAAGTGTCAGCAAATAATCATCCACAAAATGGTGCTTTTACGAGTCTGAATGACAAATTTGGTGACAGGGAGTCTGAAAAGGTTTTGAACGAACCAAAGAATGGGGAGAATAGTAGTCAATCAGGATCGTTTAATCGTTTAGACAAAGATGCTAATGGCTCTCAATCAGGAGAAGACAGTGGTGTTAAGAGCGTTTCTGCATACAGATCTTCTTCGCATCCTATAACCGCGCCTTCCCCTTTGTCTGGTCTGCCTGAATTCTCTCACCTTGGCTGGGGCCACTGGTTTACATTAAGGGACCTCGAACTTGCAACAAACAGGTTTGCAAAAGACAATGTTATTGGTGAAGGTGGATATGGAATTGTTTATCGCGGTCAATTGATCAATGGGAGTCCTGTGGCCATTAAGAAGCTCCTCAACAATTTGTAAGTTTTTTCATTAGCTTGTTTTGTTGCATTGCAGCCTTTATTTTCATTTTAAATTTTAGACTAGTTTTTATAACATCTGTTTCATGTTTTATTAGAATGTCTACAGATGCAGCTAGTTCATCTAATAACTGTTGATACCCATCATGCAGAGGACAAGCTGAAAAGGAATTCAGGGTGGAAGTTGAGGCTATTGGTCATGTGCGGCATAAGAACTTGGTTCGACTTTTGGGCTATTGCATTGAAGGCACTCACAGGTAACAAATTGTTTGGTGTTTGCACTTTATGTGCGTGTTTGACTGTTTGATTCACTACTTGATTTGATCATTTGACTGGCAGCTTATAGGCTTACCATATGGTTAATGTCTCCATAATTATCATATTACAAATCTATTACCTATTTGAAAAATTAAGTCCAGAAGCTTTTCTAGGATGGAATTTCTTGACGATTGACTTGTATGTCTTTGCATCACAGTTTGTGTTTGCTTATTAATCTTTAAGTACTGGTTTGGTTTGTATTGTTTGTAGATTTCATTGAACCTGCTATTAATTTCAGGTTGTTGATTTATGAGTATGTTAACAATGGCAATTTAGAGCAGTGGCTTCACGGAGCCATGCGGCAGCATGGCTTTCTTACTTGGGATGCTCGGATAAAAATTCTCCTTGGAACGGCTAAAGCGTATGCCCATTTGTTCCCGAAAAAAAATTAATCTACTAATTGTCTTGACCTTCATTTTTTAAGGAGGTGAGTTTTGTTTTGATCTCTGATTATTGTATCTTGTAGGCTGGCTTACTTGCATGAGGCAATTGAGCCAAAAGTTGTGCATCGAGATATTAAGTCGAGCAATATTCTAATTGATGAGGACTTTAATGCCAAAATATCGGACTTTGGGTTGGCTAAGTTGCTTGGTGCTGGAAAAAGTCATATTACAACCAGAGTTATGGGTACTTTTGGGTAAGCTTCTTGTTTTCAAATTTGGGACTTGTTTGTTCTCTGTGTAAAAATTAGTTTCTTTATAAATGTTTAGTTAGGCATGGTAATGTAAACAACTAGGCATCATTTGTTCTTTTTCTTATATTTTATACTGCAAATGGAGATATTATTAACTTTTATGGGGTGCTGTTTGAGGGTTTAGATTTACATTCCTAGGAATGTTGAAATGGGTATGTCACATTCTTAGGTTTGTTTTAAGCTTTGTAAAAACATTTCCATCTAAAAATTGTACCTAGGCATTTTGAGCGTTATTCTCACCAATATTGAGAGAGGTGGGTATAATTTATTTCCATGGGAATGATTGAATTCTTACAAAAATGGGTATTGGGTGGTTATAGTGAGTAGTGGGAGAAAAAAAGAAAATTTTATTCTTGTAGGGTATTTTTATCTTATAATTACATATTCTTGGGAAGGTTTTTAAATGATATAAGATAAGATACCGCGAGCGGTATTAGTTTCTAACTCAATGGGTTGAGACACCCGTGGTCTTTGATCAGGACAAAAAAAAAAAAGATAAGATAATATATTTTCAGAAGTATCATTATCATTTATGGGTATTTTATTCCCAAGAATGTAACATCATTCCCCTGAGTAAATGCAATCTTGATTAGAATTTTCCTCAGTGATCTCATGCCTGTAGTCTAATCATGATTAGAATATATACCTACCATACATAATATAACTCAATAGGTTAGGAGACACCCGTGGTCTTTGACCAGGACAAAAAAAGAAGATAAGATAATATATTTTCAGAAGTATCATTCTTGGGTATTTTATTCCCAAGAATGTAACATCATTCCCCTGAGTAAATGCAATCTTGATTAGAATTTTCCTTAGTGATCTCATGCCTGTAGTCTAATCATGATTAGAATATATACCTACCATACATAATATAAAGTAGTTCATTTTGCTTCAAAAATTTATGATGATTATGCCAAAATATAGAAGATAATCATTTGCGCACAAATTGACAGAGTTGGCCTTCTTTATTCCTTAGACTAATAAGGCTTAAATATGTTTCAGGTCCTGAAATATTAGCGAATTTTGCGTTGGATCCCTATTAAATTTTTGCTTTTTGTTGAGTTCCCAATAAATTTTTTATTTTGTTTTTGTCCCTAAAGCGCTTTAGATAGCGCTTTAAATTGTTTTAAAAAGTGGTTTAGATAGCACTTTAGATGACGGCAGGGACCCGGGTCAATTTTTTTTTATTAGGGATCCAGAACAACGCAAAATTTTTTCAAGACTCAGAATAAAAAACGGAAATTTTTTAGGGACCTAAAAGTTATTTAAGCTGACTAATAATATATATGAGGAGGAATGTAGTTGGCTTCTTTTCATGCATTTTCCAGATATGCGGCTCCAGACTATGCCAATTCTGGCTTACTGAACAAAAAAGAATGATCAAGTGTTTCATTTTGCTTAAAAGATTGCGATAAACTGTCATCTCTAATTTTCAATTCAACCGTATCGTAGCAAATTCATTTGCATTCTAAAATTGATGAAGTTGACCTTTCTTGTTCTCTAGACATGATATTATGGAAATTGAAACTGCCTCTAACTTGCTCATTCTTCTTTTCATGCTTGCATTACATTTTTCCAGATATGTAGCTCCAGAATATGCCAATTCTGGCTTGCTAAACGAGAAGAGTGATGTTTACAGCTTTGGGGTATTGCTCCTTGAAGCGATTACAGGAAGAGACCCAGTTGATTATAGCCGACCAGCAGCTGAGGTGTGTCATTAGTTTTTGTGAAGCAATCATATAGACTAACATGCTTTTTTGTATTTATGTATATTCATTCACTTTACTATTTTATGGGCTGGTTTGTTTTAAAGTTGAGTAGAATTGATTTTGATAAAATTAATTTTGAATCATTAAACTTAGTTAAGATGTGTATTCAACTTAATATCAGATTTTACGGTGAAACGTGTGCCACGGTGGGAGGAATTGATTGAGTAATTGCCAAATGGGCACTATGTCTTCACATGAAATATGAATTTGAGAAGAATGGAATACATAAAAAATCTCACATGGAATACACTACAACTTCGTTTATTTCATAATTTTCTTTCTATTCTGACAGTTTTGATTCATTTTACAGTCATTAGACATTCCTTACTACTATCAGGTGGTTCTTGTAGGTAAATTTGGTTGATTGGCTCAAGATGATGGTGGGGTGTCGGCGCTCAGAAGAGGTGTTGGACCCTAACATCGAGACTAGGCCATCGACAAGTGCCCTTAAGCGCGCCCTCTTGACTGCTCTGAGGTGTGTTGATCCAGATGCTGAAAAAAGACCAAGGATGAGCCAAGTTGTCCGCATGCTTGAATCAGAGGAATATCCTATACCACGAGAGGTTTGAGTTCTTATTCTTATATTTAACATCACAATGTGTTTCCAATTTGGTCGTGTTTTATGAAATTATATTTGCTTCCTTGCAAGAACATATAAAAAGGTCAAACAAAATAAATGTCAAAATGTGCAGATTTTACAAGGGAAACTACATTAGCATCATTCCTTTGTCTGAAAAAACTGACATTTATTTTAGGACCCCTTTGAAGCAGCTTATCCCATTTTTAAATTTACATTTGGTGGTGTCGTTGGAATGTGGCGTTTCTCAAACATTGTGAATGACGTTTCAGGATCGAAGACGCCGAAGGAGTCAGGCAGGAAACATGGAGGTAGAGACTCAGAGGGAGAATTCTGATACTGATAAGAGTGACAATCCAGATTATAAGCCCAATGGCAGAAGGAACCAACGCGTGTAGCGCCAGTGATCTCAGAGAATTTCCAGAATGAAGAACACAAGTGAACTGGGAAATTTTGCATTCTTTTGAGCTTCTGCAAGTTCTGATGCCTGCCTCTTTTTACATGAAAAACATGGAGCAGGAACCAGTTACTTTGGGGTGGTTTATATATAACTATTTGTTGTTATAGTTTAGTTGTAGATGTTAGAATGTAGATTATTGTGTATGAATATGGGAATGGGATTGAACAGCTCCCTTGCACTAATTGTGGTGTGTACAGTTCATTACTATTCTTTCCTGTTGTCCTTTCATTTGTTTCATTGTCGTGGAGGAACAACTGCCCTTGCTTTCTGGAAGATCAGAAAAAGATAAGCTGCTTGTTCATAATTGCAGTGCAAGAATTTCTTTTCCTTTTTCTTTTTCTTTTCATTTCTTTTTGGTAAAGGGAGGCAGGGAGTTATGGAATTTCTTTCTTGAAAATCATTTACGTGTTTTTTTGACTGCTGAAAATCATTTACATTAAAAATAATTTATTCTTCTACTTATTTTAGAAGCTAATTTAAATAAGTAATGTCTCCTCTTTTTTGGAACTTATTTTTTCTTAACATTATATCGAGGACGGACGTGTTTAGTAAAACTAGCTTATAAGTTAGTTGAAAGCTTATAAACTAACTGAAACTTATAAGCGACCACCTATGTCCCTAAATATAAGATTATTTTTTCAAATTTGTTTGTCTCTTTTTGTAAGACTATTTTTACTTTGTCTTTTGTGTTAATTATTTTTTTTTACTAAAATATCCTTAATTATTTTACAATAAATGTTATAAATTAATAAGGTAAATTTATTCTCTCTCCTATCACAAAAAGACTAACATACATTAATTAATAAAGTATTATGTGGAAAGAGAGAAATGATGAGTTTCAATAATTTTAAGGATAATTTTAAAAAATTAATATAAATTGTTAAGAAATTTAATACTACTAAATTAACCAATTTTGAATTAGTTAAAAAAATCTTACATTTAAGGATAGAGGTAGTATAAGCTAGGAGTTCAGAAGTTTAGTCAACAAACTAGAGTGACATATCAAAGAAATTATGTGTCTTTCAAAAATGTTTGACACTAATCCTTTAAAGAAATTAAATATTTTTTAAATTTATTTTTAAATGCTATCATGTTATTATTATTTTTTTGATTTGTAGGAATCGAACATGGTATCGGGAGATTTACAACAACTCACGCACCCAGCTCAACCAACTGAGCTAGACCCCTCAGTATGCTATTATGTTATTTAAGTCTTAAACTCGAAGGTCTCTATATCAAAAAAAAAAAAAAAAACTCGAAGGTCTAAAATAGATAATGCCAATCAGATAAATTGGGAAGTTATAACAATAACATGAATCATAATGGAAAAAAAAAAAAGGTAATTTAATTGGGCCATTTGAATTTCGGATTAGGTTTAGTTGAGTCAAAATTTAATTAACTTATGATATGTTTTTTTTTTGAAAGAAACTTATGATATGTTTGGTTAAGAAAAAAAGTGAAAGGAAAGAAAGAAAGAGGGAAAAAAAAAAAAGAGATGATTTTATAAGTTGTTTGATAGAAAAAGAAAAGTAAAAGCAAAGAAAGTTAATATGTAAAATATCATAAATACTTCTCATAAGAAAAAAAAAAGTATATTACAAATTGATGGATCCCACTTACTTTTTATTTTTCTTTCCCCCTTACTTTTAAGGAATCAAATGAAGGAAAGAACATAACTTTATTATCTTTCCTTTTTCTTGCATTCCTTCCTCTTGTTTTCTTTCATTCCAAACATAGTATTAAATATTTTTAAAACTTAGCTTGTACTTTAAGGCAAATTAACGGGACTGACTCATTGGTTTGATCCATTTTGTTAGCCTTATACAAAAAAAAAAAAAAACAAAACTTAGAGATGAATCCTTGCTAAAGTTAAAGTGTAAGCATGTATAGATCTTTTTGACAAATACTAATAGCACATTTTCTAATATATTTTTTTAACACACTTTATATTATTAGTTGAAATTTAATAGAAATTATAAAATTTTGTGAGTTATATTTCTTATTAATGAATCTTAATAATAGTTTTTTTTTAGTTTTTAATAACTTTTAACTAATAATATGATGTGTTAAAAAACGTATATAAGAACATGTATACTAACACTTCTTCTTTAACGCTATTTCTTTCTGATCAACACAAGGGATTAGGCTCATATCCTTGGTAGTAGAGCCTAAACCATGAATAAAAAATTGTTAGCAAAAGTGATTTTGGATCCCTTAACTAAGTATCGAGGTTCAATTTCCGGCTTGGGAAAGAAATCACGACTAAAAATACTATTTCAACCTAAAATGGACTGACCCGGTGAAAAAGAGATTAGTTGGATGCCAAATTAAAGTTTCAAAAACGTCTTCGTTACAAAAAAAAAAAGGAGCCTAAATTAGTGAAAAAAAATGGTCGACATGATTTGCTGAGAGATAAATTACTGAAAAATGGTTGAAACAATCCATCCAAAGACTTGGAGTGCTCCATTCATGATATGAGTATTACATTTGAAGCTTAAGTGTTTTTTTTTTTTAAATAGCGTTTTATGATATTCTTTATAGAACATTATATTATTATTGTATTAATAATGAATAACTTTCCAATTTTTCTTTTAACAAAAAAGAATTCATATAATAATTGCCTAATTTAAATTTAGCTAAATTATAATTTTAAGGAAAAATGAATAAACTACCTTATATAAATTTTACATTGTTTACAAATTAATACCTTAAATTTTCAATCCATCTTATTTAATCCTTAATTTAGTTGTTATACCTTTCGGTTTAGGCAACCAATCGAGATTGCTGAGTATGATTCATTCCTTAGGCTCTTCGGTTGTTAGAGTTTGAGGCTGAAAGCTTGTGTACCCTTTGATCTTAGCAACCGACCAAGATGTGTCCGAAAGCCACCATCCTTGGTCGGTGCCCGGACTAGACATTCATGGCTAAAATGAAGGATCATTTACGGCAATGACATGAAATTTGAAATGCAAACCACCTTGCTTACTTCCTCTTCCACTAATCCGAGGATATCAGGGGATGAACCAACTTGCAATATGGGGGAACCACCCCCAAAAAACTTAGGGACAAATCTAATCATGATTACGTGCATATAACCCTATAGAGGGCAATTTTGAGGGGTAGATTACACACACGAATGCTCTAGGTAGGCACCATCAAACCTAACCAAGGAAACTTATATCGGAATAGTTATATATAGGTAATTTGGTTTTTTAAATTTCAATTGCTCACATTAAGTCCTTATACTTATTAAATTAATGAAATTTGTTTCAACCACCGTGGGAAATGAGGTTCCTATTGTTTGATCTCTCTCTCTTTCTTTGAAATGGAAGGTGAAGATTTTTTATTTAATTTTTTTCTCCATGTTTCCCAAATTCTCCCCTCCCTTTCTCCCACCGAGTAAGCAGAATAGAGATCAGGTTCACCTTGCTGGGGCGCACGCACCCAGCCGCTAGGCCTCTGCTCTTGTCATAGTGGTTTAGATTCGCGCCGCCACGAACAAGAGCCTCTCTGTTCTATGTTCCTATTTTGGTTGTCTTTGTGGCTTTTAAAATCAAAGCAACTTTTGGTGGTGAACGATGTTGATGTTGGCTGTGACAAGAGAGGAAGAGTTGCTCTATGAATGATGCTGGCAATGAGCAATGTTGATGGGGGGTTTGGATTTATAAATGAGCACTGATGTTGCTGCCTTGATGGGGAAGGGTCTTCATCCATATATGGGTGGCTTAGATCTGTTAAAAGTTTGTTGCTCTAAGGATTTTGGATTGGGGTTTGGGGTGAATGGTTATGTGGTATGGCAGCGACAATGGATTGGGGTCGATGGTGTTGTCGTCGTTAAAAGGTGCTTCTAGTGAAGTGTCATCGGTGTCGGTGTTGCCGTGCTGGTGATGAAAGTTGCACGACAGTGTGTGAGAAGGGAGTAGGTCAGATGGGGAAAATAAAGAAAAAGAAAAAAGAAAAAAGAACCTAAACCTTTAATTTAAAAAAAAAATAGATCTAACGATTCGATTCTCCTTTCCTACAGTGGGAGACCAAAGAAGGTTTCCTACCTAGAATCTGTCAAGCTTAACAACGATTTTAGGGAGATACAAAGATTCTTAACAACTGTAGGTCAAGGTAAGATGACTTATTGTTTTTTTTTTTTTTGTCTTGATAGTTTATCATATTGGCGATTTTAGTCCTTTTAGTTTTAATTGCTTAAAATTAAGTCATGCTTTTCAAATACTGGAATATGGTTCAACTGTTAATGCTTTATTAATGAGAGAAAAATCTCTGCTGACATTGTGTTCCCAAGGAAGATGTAAGAGATGAGATTCTTGCCTTTGACTAATTGCAAATTAAATAAAGAGCTATAAAACTCAATTTTTTTTTTATCCGTAGGAATCGAAGACAGTACCAGGGAGCTTACAACACTCACGCATCCTGCTCAACTAACTGAGCTAGACCCCTTGGTATAAAACACAATTTTTGACTTATTAAAGAGACCATAACCAAACAATGACTTTTAACACTTCTAGTCCATGATTTTGGGAGGGAGAAAAAACTTCTTTACAATTATAAAATTCAATAACAAAAATTAGTTCTCTAGATATTGATACTTGCATAGTGGTCAGTAAAATTGTAAAACGATAAAAATTAAAAATGTTGTTAAAAATATTCAAATGAGGTTTAATGATCTCTTTTTAGTTTTTTTTTTTTGTTAAAGACATATGAAAAAGGAATCAATAAAAATTTCTCAACATTGTGTGCAATACAATACTAGCACTAGTACACAAAAGACTTTTTAGATCGGTTAAAAATTACTTTTTAGATTGGTTATACAGCAGTTATATATGCAGATGATATAGAAAGTCATAACTTTTTAGATTGGACAAAAACTAATATAAAAAACTTCTTAGATCGGTTGTTTTTGTGTCCGATGTAAAAAGTTAACATTTTGGATCAATTATTTTTTATAACAAATCTAAAAAGTTAACTTTTTACATTGGACACAAAAAGAACCGATCTAAAAAGTTAACTTTTTAGATTAGTTGTGCTTAGATTCACATTCGCGGTGAGAACGAGGATGGCAACATGTACCTTAGATTTGTGTTCAGACTTTAAATAAGATTCACGTTCATGTTGAGAATGAGGATGGCAACACGAGAACAAGGAGAAAACACTCAAGGGTTTAGATTTGTGTACCTTAGTGAACTACGTCGGCAATAATTCACGACTTACGAAAACTTCTAACATCCAAGAGAGTTCACAATTGACGGCGGTGGTGCTGCGTTTTGTTATGAGAACCACGATTGGCGCATTGAGAGGGATAGTGGGGTGCGACGTGGTAAGGGAGAATGAAAATAGGAATGCTCGAGGGTTCTGGGTTTGCCTTGACAATGGGAACAAGCGAAAACTCAACAAAGGGAATGAAATATGAGTCTTTGGGGTTTTGGAGGGATGAACAAAAATAGAAGCAAGAATGAGATTTAAAAAGATAACTTTTTAGATTGGTTCAACTTTTAACTGATTTAAAGAGTTGTTTTTTTTTTTTTATTGGATTAAAGACTTGTTTTTAGATTGGTTATTATAGAACCAATCTAAAAACTTTTCTTATAATTACAAAAATATCATCGCATTTTTTTTAATCGGCACTCATATAACTAATATAAAAAGCGGGAGCCTATGTGGGGCCAGGCCCAACGTAATGTTGCCCGACGCCGACCCTGCTTCTTCTTTGAGGAGGCCAATGTGCAAAGCTTCAATGCCTCGCACGTGCTGCTAAGCTATTATAAATGTATATTTTGCATGAGTGAAGACTCTACAATAGATACCTAATGCTTGCAATCCTCTTTTTCCCTATCTCTTTACCCCCTTTTTCCAGGTATTTGTTTCCCCTCCTTTTGCATTTACATGACTCACAAATCCATTCAGCCAAGTCCATTGGACCCTAGTAGGATACATCTTCTGAAATACGAACAAAAAGCACCATATAATTGAAAAATTGTATAATTAAAAATTAAAAACAAGAAAAGAGACAATTAAAGAAACAAAATAAAGATCGTACGCATGAGCTTTCCTTATTCTACATTGTATGCAGTGTAATTTTTTGTTAAAACTGAGCTACTAAGGTAAGTCTCTTCAAATTTTACCTCGACAAATATCACATTCTTGGTCTTGAAACACATAAAATTAAAAATGGGTAAAAAAATTGAATAAGAATATTGCAATATGAAAGAAAAAAAATTAAAGAAAATGATTACCGAAGAAAATGATACCCGTTCTGCATTGATTTTGTTGCTGCTCTTAACATTTTTTTGTTGTAGTTGAAGAGATTTTAAAGATTTTGAATTCTGAACATGACGATGAGTGACTAGTTTGTAATGGCACTAAGCTTGCTATGCCTTCAATATTTGAAAATTTTATTAAGTTTTTTTTTAATCTTTTTTAGTATTATTTTATTAATTGTTTTAGTAAGTTTTTATTTAAATATTATAATTTAATTATTTATTTAAATTAAGTTTTAGGAATATGTTATTAATTTTTATAGTAAGTTTTGATTTAAATATTTTAGTAATTGTTTAACTAGTTATTTAAATTATGTTTTACTAATATGTTAATTTTTGTGAGACTAATTTAAAATTTTGGTCCCCTTTTAATTCTTGATTCATGATTTTGGTGCCCCTATTTTTTTTTCTTCGAGATTTTATTCTTCACATTTTAGAAAATCCGTACCCTGAATTTTGCATAGGTTTATTTCTTTTATTTTTTATATTTTAACTAATTAAATTATCTCTTGATGGTACCTTAAATGAATATGTTAGGACTAGGGTTTAATTGAACGGAAATAAAAACAATAAAACGTATGCAAAATTGATAATTGCATTGAAATTGCGTATTTCCTAAAATGTGAAGACTAAAATCGTGAAAAAAATAGGGGGACTAAAATTATGAATCAACAATTAAAGGGAAACCATAATTACAATTTAGCCTTTTTTTTATTGTTTCAGATTGATCATGGCATGCACGAGGCATATAGGGCCTATCGTCATGACGAGAACTTCTGGTGGATGATGATGACAAACCATCTAGGCACGGTGAATAGAAAGGAGATTAAGATAGGTAGAGAAGGAAAAGAAAAATGAGAAGAGAAAGGTCCAGGTGAAGGGTAAGTATGGAGGAACAGGTTTGGGAATAAGGATGTATAAAGACCAATGCACAAAAACCAATAAAATGAGATGCAGGCTTTTTATGGTAATAGGATTGCTAGTTTTATTCTTCTGTTGGTTGTTTCAAGGTGGCATTGGGATTGGGGAGTAACAACTTTGAAAACAAAAGGTTGGAGTTTTGGAAATTCAAGTGTATACTGTTCACATATTTAGAATAGTTATTAACGAAGTTTGCATGTTCTATCATGAGAAAAATATGTATTCAAATCATGTGCATTGTGCGACCAATTTTGGTTGCTCATGTACCTTTTGTAACTCAACATGCAACACATCTTGTGTTGCTTGGGCAATTATTTTCAATAAAGATTATTTACTTATAAAAAAATAGAGCTAAATGCTTCATGTAATTCCAATGAAAAGATAGCCTTTGATAAGTTTGAGCCATAATTTTAGGGAGGCATGAAGGTTCCTAACAACCATAGGCTAAGGTAATCACTTAATAGCATTTTTTTTGTCTCTGTAGTTTATCACATGGGTGATTTTGACCCCTTTAGTTTTAATTGTTCAAATTAAGACATACTTTTCAAATCAATGAAATTTGGTCCAATGTTTATGCTTCATTAATAAGAAGAAAAACTTTGTTAACATTGTGGTCCCAAGAAAGAAGTAAGAGATGAGATTCTTACCTTGGACTCATTGCAAATTAGATAAGGAACTATTAGACTCGATAATTGACTTATTGGAGGGACAACAACCAAACAATGGCTTCTAACACTAGTGGTCCATGATTTTGGGAATGAGGAAAGCTTCCTAACAATTATAAATTCCAATATCAAATATCAGTTCTCTAGATTTTGATACTTATATATTATTTAGTAAAATTGTGAAGCGATAAAAATTAAGCAAACTGGCAAAAAGTATTCATATAACTTATAAGGTTCAATGTTCTCTTTTTTTTAGTTTTTTTTGTTAAAATCAATGTGTGTTCTCTGACATAAGAAAGCAAATCAATGCCAATTTTGGAAATTCCAAGTAAAGCTTGTAACAGCTTAAACTTGACCCTTGCCAATGCCTTCATAAATATGTGTAAAACTTGATCTTTTGTCTTGTAGTACTTGAGCTTAATTTGTTAAGTCGCCCCTACTTTTGTGATACAGTGATATTAAATAACTATGTGCTTTGTTTTGTGTACTTAATTTTTCACCATTATTATTGTTAATTTATTGTCGTAGTGGATTATGGTAAGCCCATCTTCTTGTTCACAGATTTCTTCAAGTATTCTTCGAAGCCATTTAACTTACTTGTATCTTTAGTTGCTACCATATATTTTGCCTCTGTTGTTGATTTTGCAACCATTAATTGCTTGCTTCTTTGGTGCCTAAGAGAATATTACCAATACAAGTGAAAAGGCATAGCTTAATGTGCTCTTCATGTCAACTATCGAACTTTCCCATCATTGTCATTATAGCCGAGAAACCATGAATTGGTCATGATTTTATACTATACCAAACTTTTTTGTGCCTAATAAGTATTTTAGGACTCTTTTAGCTACTCCAAAGTAAACTTGATTTGGTTTCTCCATGAACCTTGATAAAAGACTTGTAATGTATATGAGGTATGTTTATGTGGTTATTAGATACTGCTGTCGTGTGAAAATATCTACCGATTACATTGATTAAAAGCTTCCACATGATTACAAAATAAAGATCAAGTGATTGACGTTGAAGAGGGAAATCTACTCCTCAACTATGGATTCCCAAACTACTAGAGAAAGTTTTTGGTGTAGGTGAAATAGTAAAAGTGTAAAAAAGACGATAAAATAAAACTTAAAGAGCAATAAAATAGTAAATTCATCAAGATAAAATGCAAGAATAAGTTAAAGTTGATTTGAATTTGACTGGAGAGAGTTTTTTAGTTGTCATACAGTGAGTATTTATAGGGATCCTATAAAAAATAATTGACTATAGCTACCGAATCAATCAGATTCCAAGTTCTTCCATTATCTCGGCAGTTATCTCCATTATCCTCATGCTCCTTAGATTTTCAGCCTCCACTAACCACCATTCCTTTATTCACTTTGACCAAGTCTTCTATAATTTCAGAAACCTTTTTAGATTAAATAAATAACTTAATTAATCCTCCAAGTTATCGAGAATTATCTATTGGGCTTTGAATTAATTCTCGGCCCATTTTCCAATCATTTTGGGCCTATTGCTTATGGTTACCGAAAATTTGAATTTCAGTTACCAACAGATACAATAGGCTTCCAATTAGTCATTTGTACCATGATGCATTAATTTCTAGGACTCCCTCATTTTTCTGTAGCTTCTCTTTTGTCATGAACTAAGTAGTGATTGATTTGCAACTATACATCTTGAATTTCTTTAGTGGGGCTTCAGTATATTTCTTCTGAGAGATAAAAATCCCTTCCTTTTGTTGTCTTACCTCTATGTTAAGGACATAATTTATCAAGTCAAACTTAGTCATCTTTAATGTCTTCATAAGGTATTCTTTGAATTCGTTCATCATCTTCATATTGTTTCTTATGTAGATAAAACCATCTAAATACAAGGAGACAAAGAAAGTATCATGCTAACCTTAGAGGTCTTGGCGTATAATATTGGCTCACTATTTCTCCTCTTAAACCGTTCTTGAGTCATAAGACGATTCAGGTCCCTAAATGGTTTTGATGTGATGCAAACAAATACTAAGTTTAAAAAAGTTTGAGCTTGAAATGCTAACAGACGAAAGTGTTGTATCCGCTTCTAATGTATTAGATGATAGTAGGTAGACACTGAAATCTGTAAGCATTTAACACTAAGTTAATGCTTTGTTCGTTTAATCCTTTGTGCAAAGAATGTTCGTTTATTTTTCATAGGATCTGTTGAAGAGAAAGAAATAAGGAAAAGTCAAAGAATAAAATTCCTTTTCACCTAAAAAGACACGGGACAGCAGAAGGCAATGTACTTTCTGAACAAAAGGTGATTTGATCTCTAAAAAAGGATTTGAAGTGCTACTTAAGGAAGATAAGCATAGTGCTTTATCAGTCCTAAGTGACTAGTTGGTGACAAACATTAAATGCTCCAACGATTACACCATTTACAGACGAAAGAAGAAGACCGTTTAGGGATAATAATTATTTCATCAGCAAGCTTATAAATACCAAAAGTTTTGAAGAGTTCAAGTTAACTAAATTGAAACAAGCATAATCTACAAAGCCTTCGAACTCTTTTCTATTTTCTTTCTAAGTTGTATAGTGCTCTCAAAACACCTTGTCTTGTAAATCTTGAGAGAAAAAGACTGTGAGTTTATCTTGTATATCCGTCTGTTAGACGATAGCTAAGTTTATGTGCACCCTACCTTAAACAAATACAAGGATTTATTTTAGAGCCAACAATGGCTTAGTAGATAAACTATACTGAGTTGTTAGCTTGGAGAGGCTAGTGTAAAATTACTTAGGAAAGCAAGAAGTGGATGTGTAAAAAAATACTTGTACTTTGTGTGAAAGTTAATGGAAACTTGGCGGATTGTCAAGAACTGGATGTAGTCTTAGTGGTAGAGACGAATCAGTATAAAAATCTCTATGTCTTCTCTTTGCTTTCACTATCTGTTATACTAACCTTGACTTGTGATTTGTGCTTTTATTAAACTTAGTTCTTTTTGTCTAAACCTTTTCATCCGATTCCTGTTAGCTTAAAAAGTCTGTTGTCTAACTACTTATCAGACGATCATTGCTTTTGCGAAATATCTTGTGATTTTTTTTAAAATCACAATTTAACCTCATTATTGTGATTTTGCCTTTACAGATTGGTATCGGAGCTCAGCCTCTAAGGGTTTGAGCACTTGATAGTGTCTAGAGAAAAAGATCCTAATGGCAAGCCAAGACTACACCAGCATCAATTTAGTAAATGACATGAAGAACAGGGATGGAACTACGTATAATTCCACAGGGGCAGTTGCCCCCTGAACATATTTAAATCACTTAGTCCCCCCCCCCCCCCCCCCCCCCCCCCCCCCTTGCATATCTAAATAGAAGCTTTTATTTACTTACATTAAAAATGGGTTAGTACCCTTCTTCCTTAATATAATAGTGCTATATATTTGCATTGAGGTTTGAGCTTAGTAAGAATTTTTAGAGCTGTGAAATTTTGCTTACTCACAAGAATGAACGGTAATATTATGGTAAGCCAAAAAGAATTTGAATGAGACAGATCATTGAGCAAAATATATTTTAATGGGTAAATTTTTGTCTTCTATGTATAAATGCTTTGAAACTACTTTGCTTATCATATGGTAAATTTTTGTCCCCTAGCATTTTTTTCTAGTTCCGTCCCTGATGAAGAACACATCAAACTATACCTTCAATAGTGAATGGATAATCAAATTTAATCGAACTAAACCGAACCTAAAAAAATCCCAACTATTTTGAAAAAAAAATCTAGCCGAATCACTTTATAAAAATAATTCAGTTAACTGAACCAATTTTATAAAATACTCTAGTTCAATTTTAAAAAAAAAAAAAAACAAAAAATCCAAATCCTACACACTTCCATTGAAACCCAGCACTACCACATCATTCTAGGCGAGAACCATTATGTGTTTCTCCTAAGAAATCGAATTCAAATTATCATGATGAGCCCAAGCATGCATTCGTCTCAACCCCCAAGATCTAGCTCTTATTATCAGCATGATGAACGGGTAGCACTGGGCACGTTGGTCGAATTAATGGTCAAAGGGAATTAAGCTGGTGGAAAAGTCTTTACTCAGGTTCTCATAGTAAAGGGAATAATAGAAGGATGGAGACGCCAAAGAGAAGAAACACTGGCGTATATATATATATATATAGGTACTTTCATGGCCTAGCTATTGTTTATCGGTTAACTAATATTTAATTATTTACTACATTCTAGCACTTGCAAGAAATTTCATTTCTATTCCTAAGAAAATGAAGTTCATTTCTAGAATTATCCATTAATTTACAAGCATTTTCTAGCACAGGTTGTCAGTTTCTTGGATCTTCATATAAAATTTGTGTAGAGATCACTCGTTCCAGCAGTAGCGGATCCACGTATAAATTATGGGGGTGTAAATTCATTTTTCACTTTTAAAAAATTATATATAAATATGTTAAATGTGTATTTTTTGTCCTCCTAATTGGATGTATATTTAACCTTCTATTCCTAATTTTCACTCCTTTCTTTTATTTTTTATATAGATTGTTCCCTGATTTAGGGTTCTAGATCCGTGACTACATTCCAATTAGGGATGGCAACGGGTCGGGTCGGGCACGGATAGTGGTTACCCGCTACCCGACCCGCCGGGGAAAATCCGCCCCGTTATCCGCCGGATATCCGTTTGAAAAAAATTCGCGGGTTTTTCTTATATCCGCGGGTATTCGTGGATACCCATGGATATTTCATATTAAAAAAAATATTTTTAAAAAAAAAAAAGTGATTTTTTTAGAAGAAATACTAAGAAATAGATCCTTTATGTGCAATAAAATTTGGAAATAAAATCATATTATTTACTACAAGAAGAATAAAGAATCAAATGTGTAGTTAATTGAATTTTCATGTGAAAATTACATGTCTTTAATTAAAAAAAATCAAAGAAATAAGAATCTTATAATGTGATTTTGAATCTCTAGACATAATATTTACTAGTATCAAGAGCAAAAACTAGTGATTTTAAATTATATATATATATATATAAGGGTAATTTAGTAATTTTACGGGTAACGGGTATCCGCGGGCACGGATAGTATGATACCCGTACCCGCCCGTTAATGAGCGGGTAAATAAAAAACCCGTACCCGTTACCTGCGGGTATCCGTTTATACTATCCATCTATTATCCGTGACGGATTTTATCCGCGAATATCCGCGGACATGAATTTTTTTGCCATCCCTAATTCCAATCTAGCCAATCAATAATTTTTCATAATCAAAATCTCACTATATTCATCTCTATTATTCATAGATCATGCATAAACCAATTATCAAGGACATGGTTCTACACCCCCAAGAACAACTAATCATACATCTTTGATCTCCTCCTTATCCTGAAGCTGCAGGTTCTTCTCCTCTTCCTCTATGGCCACAAAGGCTGCAGCAGGGTAGGACTTACTAAACCCCATTGGGGTCTTGAAGAGTATCTTCTTTCCATTGGGGCCATCAATGCTCATCTCAGCTATTGGCACCCAAATGAACACTTGCTTGCTCTTGATGCCACTTATCTTCTTCATCTTGAACTTCTCCACATAGGCAGTGACCTCCACCTCATAGCTCACAAGGGTCTTGGTTCCCTCAAAGAAGTGCTGGCTTGGTGCCTTTTGCTTCATCCAAATGAACCCAGTTTCTCGAACCCTCCCACACTCCACAAGGTCCTTCAATGGCATCACCCCTTTGGGGAATCCGAGCTCTTCCAGGAGTTCCATGGAGCGGCGGCGGCATTCCTCGGAGCCATACGCGATCTCTGCCCCTGCACGCTCGTCTACCAGTTGCAAGGTGGTGCTGCTTGCCATTGTGGAAAATGGAATGTGTTGATTGGGGACACACCATCATATAATATATATAATATAATATAATAGTAATATAATGTAGGATCTAGAGTTGAAGGTGTTGCATGAAGGAAAGTTGGTTCTGAGATTGATTGGAAGTTGAGCCGTAGGGACTGTTAGAACGTGGTGGATCAACCAACTTTAACTGCCATTATGGTTATTTGGTGAGCTATATATGATTTCTTCCCGCACGCACACATGCAAGATTGAAATTACCTGTCCGGTTTTTGTCTGTGTTTCATGTTTTCCAAAATAAATAAATAAATGACATTTAGTGTAAAAGATGATAACTTATAAGAAAAAAACTTAGATACAATACTGTTGGTGTTGTTCTCTAATTAAAGTTGGAGTTTTACCTCGGTAATACATGATTACATTTAATGAAATATGTTATTATGCATATTTCTAAGGTGAAACTCTAATTCTAATTGGAAAACATCACCAACAATACCTAAGTTTTGTCCATAACTTAATTGAACTTTTTGTTTCTTAGTTATTCCAATTATATGATTTTCGGCCTCTCAATTTCCAATTGCATAAATTGGGTTTTCCATTTTGTAGTTGTGTGATTTTGATCATTTTATATCAATCTCTCATTAAAATTTGAACACATTTTACTGTTGTGACACCGGATGATTATATGACAATTGATGTGTTATTTGATATATATTGATGTGCTTTAATTACCCTTTTAGCTCCCTTATGATTGTGATACTTGAGAGGCCAAAATTGAAATCAAGTTATATAAGTATGTGTTAGGTAACACGTTAACAAAAAATTGGTTAGGGATCAAAATTACATAAGTACAACGATTAGAGGGCCTAATTCACTCAATTGGAACATAAGGACAACAATCACATAATCACCGAGATTAAAAATACAATTAAATCAAATATTATCTATCCTACTTGTTATTTTTTTCATAGGTGTTATTTTTCTATTGGACTGATAGAAAAGGAAATAATAAAAATAAAAACATGTGACTCGCATCCACCCACTTATGGGGATGCTGTCGAGGCTGATTTGAGTAATATATAATATCTGTCTTAATTTGTACCTATTTTTTAAGAACTAGTATAATAACCCGTGCATTGCACAGGGATATATTAAGATTATCAATATATAATAAATTTAAGATGAATTTATTATATAAAAATATTAATAATATATCCATATTTTCTCACATCATATTATAAATTTATATTATATCTTATTGATTATTGTCTATTTAATTTTAAATTGTGTTGTCAAATAGGCAAAAATAGTGTTTTAAATTAATAATGGAATTGCTTTTAAAAAATTAATAATGGAAATAAATAGTAATATTATATACGATATATAATTTAAATTATAAAACATTATATGAATAAAATTATATTAATGTATAATTACTACTAAAAAACTATCAACATAATTTTAACATTAATTTTACTTCATAAATATTCAATCCTTATATGAAATTATGTCCATGTTTTTCAAAATTAAAACATTATAATATTATATACTATCTTATTGAATAATGTTTATTTAATTTTAAACTACATTATTGAATAGGCAAAATTAGTAATTTAACTTAGTAATGAAAATAAATAGTAATATTATCACGATATATATTTTAAATTATAAACATTATACGAAAAAAATTATATTAATATATAATTACCATTAAAAATTTATCAACATAATTTTAACATTAAGTGTCAAAAATGAGATTTCATGAGATTTGATTTCATGTGTCAAAAATTAAGGGACTGTTTGGATCAAAGGAGTGGAAGGGAGGGGGAGGGGGAGGGATTTTAATAGAGGGGAAGGGAGGGGAGAGATTTTGATTATACATTTTGTTTGATTAAAAGGAGGGGAGGGGGAGGGATCTTAATGGAGGGGAGGGGAGGTAAGTCTTTTCTTGTTTGATTTATAAGGGAAGATGAGGGATTTTAAAAATTAAATTGCATTTGTGCCCTTATAATTTTAAATTTCAAAACATAAATAAGAATATTGTAGTCATTACAATTAAAATGTTTTAAATCCTCTTCCCTTCCACTCCAAATCCCCCCAATATTGGAGGGGAGCTAAAATTGGATGAGGAGAGATTTTGCTCCCCTCCATTCTCCTCCCTTCTCCTCCTAAAAATAAAACCAAACAACAAAACCTTTTTAAAATCCCTCCCCTCCCCTCCCCTCCCCTCCATTTTCCCCCAACCAAACACTATGTAAGTGTCTTATGTGCCCTTAACCTTTGTATAAAAATTCAATGACCTACAAAGTGGAATCCTACCCATTAATCATTATGCATGTGATTATTATTGCATATATTTATTCTAAATTTGTTATAAATTTGAAAGCATTTTAAAAGAAGTAAAATTTTAAATGCTTTTTAAAATAAATATTTTTTTCATTCTTGTAAATTCAAAAATTAATTTCACTAATATGTGTATTAAACTCTATTTTTTCATTTTGATACTCATAATAATTTAGCAAATTACATATCAAAATTAGCAAATAATTTCCATTTAATTATTAATTAGGAACTAATTTTGTTTAATTAAACTAATTAATTACACTTAATTTCTTTATTTGCGTAAATATTAAATTACCACTTTACTTTTAATTTGGGCCCGTGCAATTTGCTACATGAATACATTCTCTCATTTTTAATTTTTTAATTGATTATCTAGATAAAAAAATTTAAGGATGAAAAATAATATATTTCAATTTTCTAATTGATTATCCTACAAAGATAATTTTTTTAAAATTATTTTAATTAATACTATTCTTTTTAATTAACATTAAATATAGAGAAATATGTTCAAATCATAATTCTTTCATCAATAAAAATTAATTTTTAAAAATTTCTAAATTAAAATTTTTGAATGACTACATATTTTATATATCAATTTATAATTTCATTATAACTAAACTAAAATTTTAAATATTTTTAAGTATTATTTTATATTATATATGTATTTTCAAGTTCGTGTAAATATATTAAAATTTTACGAATAAAAACCTATATCAAAGGGATCTAGTTTAGTTGATTGTGCATGGTGTGTGAGTTACTGTAAACTTATACCTGTCTATAATTCCTACAGATAAAAAATTTTTTTTTACCTATTTTGAAACTCGGAATAATTAATTAGAAAGTTACATGTCAGATTTAACAATTAATTATGATTATTCAATTACTGATTAGGCACTAATTATTTTTTAATTATGATCATTCAATTACTAATTAGGCACTAATTTCACTTAAGTACTATTAATTTAGGCCCAAAAATTTGAAACACAATACCTTTCTCTTATTTTTATTTTTTTTTAAATTGATTATCCAAATAAAAGATTCTAATATGCTTCATATTATTAATCATCATGCAAAATAATATATTAATTTTTTTTAACTGAATATTTGTCAAGGATCTTTATTTTTTAAAATTATTTTAATTAATCCTAAAAATTTATAATTAACTTTAAATATAGAGATACATAATCAAATCATAATTAATTCTGTCATCAATTAAGATTAATTTTCACAAATTTCTGAAACAAAAGTTTCGAATGATTGTATTATATTAATTTATATTTTCATTATCAATAAACTAAAATTTTAAATACTTTTTGAATATATAATTTTTTATACATGTTAATTCAAAAATTCATTTCACTAATATATATTATTAAATATTATTTTTTTCATTTTGATACTCATAATAATTTAGCAAATTACACATTAGAATTAGCAAATAATTTTCATTTAATCATTTATTATGAACTAATTTTGATTAATTAAATTGATTAATTATACTTAATTGTCTTATTTACATAATATTAAATTACCACCTTATCTTTAATTTGGACCCGTGTAATTTATTGTAGACTATCTTATCTTATTTTTAATTTTTTAATTGATGATCAAAATAAAAGATTTTAAGAATGCAAAATAATATGAGAAAATATTCTAATTTTTTTAATCGATTATCCTGCAAAGATCTTTGCTTTTTAAAATTATTTTAATTAATACTATTTTTTAATTAATTTAATAATAGACAATTATGCCATTTATATTAAAATTATTTTAATTAATACTAGTTTTAATTTTTTAATATCAAATTTGTATTAATTTGTAATAGACAACTTATATTTTATTCCATTAGTTTTTCAAGATATTTTACATTAATTTAATAATAATATGAAGTATTATGTCTTGTATGTTTACTATCATTCATCTTTGATTGACTTTTTTTTAGATCTAAATAATTTATAAATAATTATAAAATATACCTCAATTTGTCATATTATCCAACTAAAATATAAACCAAATTGAATCATTATAAAAAAAAACAAAATAGAAATTAAATTCATATAAAAATACGAATAAAAATTTAATTTCAAAATATTATTTTTATGACATGATATGTTTCTTCATTTTAACCTCCAGGGACATTGGATAAAAAATAAAAATAAAGGGACATTTCAAATTACCACATTTTTATACCATAAATAAACATAAAAAAAACAACAAACTACAAAATAAAGATCACTACTTGAAATTAACTTTTTTAATATTAATTAATCATATATGATTTTATATCTCACTCAGTATGAACATACACTAATGGTTGGGATTCAACAACCAATTTTACCTCAACATATCCCCTCTACACTAACCCATCCCATCATCTTTCTTTCTTTGTTCTTCTTCTTCTTCTTCTTGTTGTAGCAGAAAACAAAAGGCGAAAGAAAAAAAAAGCTATAAATGCCTAATAAAGATTGTTCCTATGGCATCTGCAGTCATGTACTAAAGAGAACATGAGGGCAAACATTTAACCCATCATATATTTATAGACAACACCAAAATGTCTAGTTTAAGTTTCACCCAAATCAAGAACAATTAACTTAATTAAGAGCAAAATCAAGAGCAATTACCTAATTACATATACTTATATTTATACTAATTTATATATTAATTACATTAATTATTATATACTTATATTTATATTGATATTTATTATATACATTTTATGTATTCAAATAATCAAATTGTATATTCTATTTTTAATCGTTTATGCAAATTGATTTGAGAGAATTTCTTATTAATGTTGATTGGTTATTTCTTCTAAAATTTGAAAAGTAAGATCAAATAAAATAAACTTTACTCTAAATTTCGAAATTCAAATCACTCTAAATTGTTAATATAATAATTATTACTCTAAATTTTGAAATTCAAATTACTCTAAATCATTCTCAAATTAATGATTTGATAATTTATTGATAAAAAATTAATGATTTGATTATATTAGATGACCATGCTTCCTACGTCCATGCATATAGCTTTTATTTACTTTGTTTTTTCTCACTAAGTAAAAAATAATTTTTAAAATTTTAAATTTTCAAATATTAATTTTTAAATATTTGTATTTTATATTTATTTAAATTTATTATCATTAAAATAATTTCAAATATTAATTAAATTAATTTTACACATTTTTTAATCTTATAATTATACTTTTTTGGCTAAATTACTGTTTTTGTCCTCTAATTTATTTTTGATATTCGATTTGGTCCTCTAATTATTAAATGGTTCAATTTGGTCCTCTAATTCTTTAAAATGGTTCAATTTGATCCTGCCGTTAAATTGAACTAACGGTGTTAGTGAATGCACGTGTCATGCTCCATCATCGCATTTTGTGGCGGTTTAAAACCGCCACTAAGTGATTTGCACATAGTGGCGGTTTTGAAACCGCCACTATAATAATTTAAAGAATTTAGACGGTAGGACCAAATTCCCTAATGTCGTTAAAATTTCCTAACGTTGTTAAGTTAATTTAGACGGTAGGGCCAAATTGAACCATTTTAAAGAATTAGAGGACCAAATTGAACCATTTAATAATTAGAGGACCAAATCGAATATCGAAAATAAATTAGAGGACCAAAACAGTAATTTAACCTGCTTTTTTCACTTGATAAGATAATTAATTTAAAATAAACATGCATATTTAATAGAAATATAATTTTGTCCATAACTATTATAATTAAGGTAAGTATTTAATGAGACTTAAATGTATTTGAATTTAAATTTAGTTCGTAATTGAACCAAATAATTCCAAAGCATGAAATGATGACACGTGTCATCCAATGCTTAAGAAGCAATCTTATTTCACCACGTGTTTTACGAAGCTGTTTTTGGATTCGTAAATTTTATATATATTGATATCTATGGGTAACTAGCAACCGGCAATTTTAATGTTTATCCTTATATTTTATAGGTATCAAAATATCCATGCACATTCACATGTATTACTCGTACTTTATAAAGAGCAGATGACTACCTATATTTATCAAATAGAGTTACATAACCACGAAGATAAAGATAGATGATGATGATAAGGGGTTGATTTTTCAATTTAAAAATGAGAAGAGTAAGTCAATAATATAGAATTTGTGAATTGTGACAAAAAAGTGAGAGTGTAATATAATACACAGCAACAAAAAACGTGCAGATAAAAATCAACGTTAATCATGAAAACTTGTTGCTAATGACTATTTTAGTGTTAATCACGACGCTAATACTAACTCAACACTAATATGATAGTAGCGGTTAAAAGAGACCAACTTTTAAGTTATCACTAAAAAAAAGCTATTTTTTCCTTTAAATTTTAATATTTATCCTTACATTTATGTGAGTTTAATATTTTTTCCCCTAATTTTTTTTTGAATTTTTACTTCTAGTCACTAAACAACTTTTCTAGCTTTTTTTATCTCTATACTTTTTCTATGTTAATAGTTTTAGTCATTATCCCTACAATCAAGTAACAATGTTAACTGATACGTAACAATGATGTTGGCAGCCTAGTGACTTGCCATGCCATTAAGTAGCTTCATACATTCAAAATGGTGGATGATGTGACAAGTCACTGAGTTACTAAAGTGGTTGTTATGTCACTTGATAGCACATGCTAAAGTTTTTGACCTAGAAAAAACATAGGGATCAAACATGTTAAATTTGTTTAAGGATTAAAAGTAAAAATCTGAAATAGTTTAGAGATGAATTTTTTTTTAAACCCTATTTATGAATACTTGAGTATCCATATATGCATCTAATGCTCTACTTTAATTAATACAACTATTATTTCATATTCCAAATAAAGATGAAGCTATAAAATAATGGGAAAAAAATTAAATGATATCGATGTAACTTATATCAAATATTACATTATTTAATAACTTTCAATTGAATAATTTATCTTAAAAATCACTGTTAGATTAAAAGTTTCTTTCATGTTGATCATATCTACCATGTTTTATATTAATAAAAAATTATTTAATATCTCATTCATATAGGTCAAAATCAACTGAATATATACTCTTCAAAATATACTAAAATATAAAATCATTTGATCATCTTCTTATTGATATTCAATTTTCATAAAATTTGAAACAAATAATCAATAAATAATTATAATTCAACAGTTGGATCAATTAAATTCACATGCTACATAAAGTTATTCTTTTTTTGACAGGACTACATAAAGTTATTAAATGATATAATAAGTTATACCAGTGTCATTTAATTTTTGCCCATAAAACAATTGCCTACCTATGCTTCTTGACCAATAAACTTGAAGAACAACCTTGAAAGTGCGACACAATCACAAAGATAAAGATATTAGACGGAGACAATGAAGAATAAGAATTTTCAATTTTAAAATGAGAAGAGTAAATAATTAATATACGGTAAATTGTGATAGAAAAGTAATAAAGCTATGAGTGTAATATTAATTTTTAATTTAAAAATTTTAAGTATTAAAAAAATACAAGAATGAGGTGAGTTGGATAGTAAAATACAAATATCTATACCCAGATTTATACTCATTTAGCAGATAATTTTTCTTACTGTCGTTATTATTTTTCAAATACCCAATGAATTTGGGTCTCAATCTCCCATTTCAATCCTTACGCGTAAGCATGCCTGTATGAATGTATGCAACCATCCGTGTCGGTGTCTAGATTGCCATATTTCATTTTTCTAAAAAAGAGAAAAAGAGCAATTTGAGTCTAGAGATTACTGCTATAGTTTGTGGATTTTGTTATTGAAAGCTACGTAATTTTCATGTCTTTTGGTAGTGGGGTACATTGCGGTAGGTAAGGATTTTGGAGTGTGAACAAAATCAGATCTTGTTTGTATGCTATCTTAACATAGGACTCAGTGGAGGGATCAAGACCTTTAAAATTTAATTAGTTCAGATACCCTCGTAACACTTGTCGATTTTTCAAATTATGTTGTCTATGTTAAAATTTGATTATTTCACAAATAAGAGTGCAGTTACCCCAATCAAGTATATACGTACAATAATCACAAGACCGTTGCTTTCTGCACTTCTAATAATTACTTCCAGTACCTCATTGTATTTCAAAAAGTCCAATTTAAAATGTAATTTTACATTTTGGATTAGACTTTTCATAATGCAATGGGTGATAGAAGCAATTATTAGAAGTGCAAAGTTGGCTTTTACGTAAGATATCTCTTTTTTTTTTTCTTTTCTGGAACATCCCATTGGAAATAATAAATAGCTGTGTTGACTATTTTACCCTTTTCCCTCTTTTATTGTGAACCCTTATGGATTTCCCTTTCTGTAGAACAACTACACATTCGGATTATGCAATCTGGAATATTTAGGGCATTCCGGAAATGTATTACGGAATGCCCAATCCGTAATACATTACGGAATGGGTATTCCGTAATACATTTTCGGAATGTCTCTAAATATTCCAGATTTGATAATCTGTCATAAATTAAAAATATATAATTTATTGTGAGGGGACAGAATATGCTTACGGATTGCCCTTTCATATATGTATATAATAATCCGTAATAATCCGCAACCTTTTCATATATGTATCTAATTAAGTAATGTATATAATATAATGCTTACGGATTGCCCTTTCCGTAGAACAACTCCACATAATGATTATCAAATCCGGAATGTCCCTAAATATTCCGGATTTGATAATCCGTAATAAATTAAAAATATATAATTTAATTTGTAATTGTATAATATGTAATTGTAATAATATAATTTAATTCCGGATTTATATAATTTAATTTGTAATCCGTAAGAAATTAAAATTGTATAATTTAATATGTAATTGTATGATTTAATCCGTAATTGTATATAGTATTACCGAATATACAATCCATAATTCTATTAATACAATTACGGATCATACAATCCGTAAACCTTATAACACAATTACGGATTGTGTAATCCGTAATGTATATTATATATACATTACGGATTACACAATCCGTAATTGTGTTATAAGGTTTACGGATTGTTTGATCCGTAATTGTATTAATAGAATTACAGATTGTACATTCCGTAATACTATATACAATTACGGATTGCTCAATCCGTAATGTATAATTATGGATTGAGCTATATTCTATTATGGATCCATCATTCCATAACATTGTTAAATGAAAAAAAAAATTACCAGATGAATAACTTAAACAGAAACCTCATCTACGAAGGAAGGAGGAGGAACGAGGACGAGAGAAGAAGAATGGATTGGGTGCGAAGGAGAAAGCAGCATAAAGATGTATAATAAACAAGGATATTATGGGAATATTGAAAACTATGGGGTACACCTAGAAAAAAAGGAGGTGCCTTAAATAAAAGCCTGCGAAGTTTTAGCCTAATCACAATCCCACCTTGATCAGCGCTGGCCCTGCAAAGTATACATGAGGAGGGCCCAATACTTTGATAGATGGGATTGTTATTCACACACCTGTTGCTAAGTTCACCCCCCACTTTTAAAAAAAAAATACAAAATTCCTAAAAGTACCCCCTAACCCTTCCTTCCTCCACCCCCAAACACCTCCCTCTGCCCGTTCTCTTGGGGTGTTTGGAAACGCGTATCCACAAGATAAAATCACATCAATTTGACCTTTGATGCAGAAGCTACTGTAGGCAAAGATGAGCATATTTGAAATGTTAGACACAGTTCCAAACATGCGCTCTATTTCCACTCACTCTCACCCCCAAAACCCCTCCCTTATTTCTCTCTTCTCTCCCTTTCCTAGAGATTAATTAGCATTTTTATATAAAATAATCATTAAAATTATATAAAGCTAAAAAAAATATGAAAATTTTTGGGGAGATCCATTTTCATGTGGAATGGAGCCCTTGTACAATCCCAAACTTCAAAAGTCCAAAACAAGTTTTTGAGGAAACCTATTTTCACGTGGACTTAGGTTCGATCCTTATTATTGTCATTGTACACACAAAAAAAAAAATTGATAAGATGGTTGAGAAAAAACATGGAATTCATAGAGAAGCTTACAAATTAAATAACAATAATATCGATGTAGCCAGGGAAGAAATTTTGATGTTGACATGTCAGTCACACAATATCAAAATTTATGCATATAATAGTCATATCTCTCTGGTTGTGATATAAACTTATTTTTTATTTAATTAAAACAATATTATGTGATGTGGTAAAATAGAGGAATGTGATTAGTTGTGTGTGTAAAGTTTATACGACAGTGTATGAACATTAATCTCTTTATAAATTTTATCATTAAAGTCGTTAGATTTTTATTTCCCAAAAATGGTACAAAAGGTGGGGAGAAGCGATGAAAGCTTTGATCTGATCATCAATCTTAATAACCATAATATCCTAGTTTTTGGGTTATAGTATGACCTGTATGAGTGAATCTATGACGTGTGTGGTAACGGTAAGTATATAATTAAGTACTTATGTTTTTTTGTCCCTTAAATTAAGGGGTCTATTTTTTTTAGTCCCCAAATAAAAAAATTATTTTTTAGTCTTTCAAATTTAAAAAATGCTCTTTTTAGTCCCTCCGTCAGAATTTTAGTAACTACAAAATGTAAATTTTGATTTGAGGAGAGGGACTAAAAAGAACATTTTTCTAATGTGAGGGACTAAAAAAATACAAATTTTTATTTTGAAGAATAACAAAAACATACCCCTAATTTAAGGGATTAAAAACATAATTAAGTGTTTACTACCCTTTTAGGGCTTATCAATTCTTAAAAACAAGATTAAAGAATAAACATACAATTAAATACAAAAAATGGAGGTGATGGTGTTACACCAACAAAAAAAAGAGTTTGAAAGTATGGGGAAAAAATATTGTCATGATTGATATTTTTATACTCATTAATTTTAGTTGCAAAAAAAAAAACTAAATATCACAAACAATTAGTCCCTGGAGCATAGCAGAGTATTTAGTTAGGCCAACCAATTGAGTTACCTTGTGTACCTAGCCAAAGGCTTGATAGATTTGTGTTTTTATGAAGTTGTAGGATGAATGTGTGACATAAATATATAAGTGATTAGATTAGATATGCTTTTAGTGATTTAAAATGTGAACACTGGGGTGGCGTGTTGATTAGATCATGATTTGCATGTGTTTGATGGTAATTTATCGATTAAAGTGATGACTAAGTTGAAATGGATAGTTTCATCAAAAGTTTAAATTGAAATGTAAAGTATTGTGCTTAATCCACGTGAGTTAGTGTTCTGTTTTGCTAATTCATGATATGTACAGACAATTAAAGAGATGAAATATGTGATTACTTAAGATTATACACGGGTTAATGAAAATTAAATTGGCTAATTGTATAGATTAAGTGATTACCATGATGTACTAAGTGATGGAATTGAAATTTTGTAAATTTTCCTTGAATCATATGAATTATTGTTCTATTTTAGTGAAGCATTTGCTAGATGTAAGTGTTTTATCCTGGGAGATACATGATTAAAAAAAGACTGAACTTTATGCAATTGAGAGAACTAATATATGGCTTAAGTGAGTATCACACATTGAAAACAAGTTTGAACTTTGAAGTGATTAGGTGACTAGATTACTATATGTGTGGCAGATTATTTTGTATTTTAGATTGTATGAAGGGGGCTTACGTCATAAGCTAAGTGTTAATAACATGTTAATTGATTATTTGATTATATGCTGCTTGTTAAACCATGGTTTGAGTCATATGTTAGAATGATGAAGTTATGTAAGTTGCTTATATGTAGAATTAACATTGTCCTTGCTCGAAAAATTTCCCAGCAACATGATATGTTTTTCGTGCCCTATTGTGATCAGTGTGATTCGTTGAACTTGTCCTTTTGAAGGATTGTAGAATTTTGTGTCTAGTTTCCAATTCCACTAGAATCACACTTTTGTAAATTTTGTGTGATTTATGGTAATTTTTACAGTAAACTGTGTTGTTGTGATTGTGAAATCTGCTAAATTTTACATGTTGACTGGAATGTCTCAATTTGATGTGGAAAGGGCCTTGCCCTGTATTTTTTTTCATAAAATATACTTGATGAGGAGTTTAACAAATCTGGAATGGTGTTGAATATATTGTAGAAAATTTTTGACAATTTATATAAGATGAGGGTGTGGATGGATCCTAGTAGCAGGGTGAAATGTTTGCTTCTGGTTTGTGACTCAAATTTGGGATGTGTACTACTGGAAAATATTCTGGGAAAATTTGAGGAAGTGTGATGATGTGTCGAGGAACTCTCTTTCAAAGAGCTGCCCCGAATTCATCTTTTTCAAATTACTAGAGTTATTGCAATAAAATGGTTCAGGTCCTTAGTTTTTATGAACTTAACTTTGTTTTTTGTGAAAATTTAATAGGTTGATGTCTTCGTAAAATTTGACCAAACCAAGTAAATTATTCTTCATATATTGAATTACATTTTCTCCCAAAGTGGATTTAAAGAAAAATATATAAGATTATAAGTATTTTTCATCCATCTACAAATAGCTCAGTGATTTTAGTTCTAGATATTGGGTTTTCATAAGTTATTTATAATACTATTTACATATAGCTAATTTGACTTCTACTATATATATTTTCTCATACATAATGGATTCTTTTTCTCTTGAATTAAGAGTTTCAAAGTCTAACAAAAGAACCTTTCTTAATGAGTCTAAGTAGGGCGTTCTAGGTAAGTGATTCTCTAACATGGGATATTGCAACAGAGTCATTGCATATAAATCCATCTCACTATTAAATAACAAAGAGAAAGAAACACAATCCACTCATGCAACATAAAATGTCTACTCATGGAGAAAGGTTATTTGGTTCCTTAAGGAGAACGGGTTACCCCTTTTGGGTAAATAAAATCTTAGTGGTGAAATGCCTAGTGTAGGGTTAAGGGTGTATTATCCTATAGGGATATGATTATATTTTGTACTGAGTTCACTGAAAAAGATATAGAAAACACCCATTGGGTGGAAATGCCTTGCAGAAGGTGTTCTAGGGCCAAAATAATGAGATGGGTACCTCATGCATAATAACTAACCAAGTGGGTGGACATGCATTGCATGCATTATGTCTGACTAACCTTGGTTGATATAATCTTGATTGATTGATTGATTCTTTCCTATAATTGATGTTGAGATAAGTAATTCTTTTGTGAGATATGTTAAATGCTATGACTGCGTTTGCTAAGTGCTCAGAACCCTTGAGTGATATATTTATGATTGATTAGGCCCCAGACTTCTCCCTCATCATCAGCTTCTATGGTACCTGATCGTTGAAAGAGGGTAGAAATGACAGAGATGGTGGCAAGGCCTCACCTCATTATAGCATCTTTGGAGCAATCCTCTATTAGTGTTTCCAATGGGACTTACTTGTACACATCATTCATTTTTACTCTTTTCAGTATAAACACATCTAAGCACTTAATTTCTTCCAATAGAAAAACTCTCATTGGATGCTTCCAATAGGAACCACCAAAAAACTTATATTATTATATTATATTAATAACTTATTCATTATATTATGATTATCTCATTTATTTATTAATTAAATTTTAGAGATTAATAAATTTTTAGACTATTACTATCTCTGGTCTTAATTATAAGCAATAAATTGGATTTTCATTTAGTCCTAAATATAAGCAACAATCACTTTTTTATAAAATTATTCAGGGTAAAATTTCTTTTATACCCTTACTTTATTGTTAACTCTATTTTCTATGCATTCACATCAATAAAACAAGGGGTACTTTTGGAATAAAATTCGAATTCATCATAAAATTAATTAAAAATAACTATTTTAACTACTCACCTTGATTTTGATGATTTGTCCTATATTGCTTATAATTAGGACAAGAGGTAATATTATGTAAAATATTTTTTTATAATAACAATCAATCTAGGTGTCCTATTCACTGACGGCAGGGAGGCTACTTGCTAGGCTGATAGGTGTTAACTGTTAGGAGCAGTCCTTTGGTAGTTTATCATGTTTTGTACTTAATGTATTTAGGCCACGTCGAGTTAGGCCCTGAGTTTACCTTTTTGGGTTATATAGAATCATAGATGTATATACATTATGAGCATTGCCTAGCATATTTTTGGAAACTTTGGCACTACAAACTATGGAATATATGACTTCATATGCATATTTCTGGAAACTCTGGCACTTTAGATCTGACATGTATGGCTTTATATTCCACTACTTATGTTTATTTTTTTTAAAAGCATTACCCCCCTTATGTTTATATTTGTGTGTGTGTGTTTTCGGTTTCATCAGAAGAAATCTTTATCTTGTTTCTTAAATTATATAATTTGTCTATCAAGTACCCGAGGAAATACAAATATAATATTTTGAATTACTTATGATTTTGTAAACATTCACATGCATTATGAATTTGAGTTCTATACTCTATCTATCAAATATTAGTGGAGAAGTAAGCATGGATATCCCATGCTTATGTTTACATTGATTTTCGCGAAGTATTATTTATTTACGTTCTATAACTTACTATCAAGCATGGGTAAAGCTACCATATTAGCAAAAGTTTTATACATGATTCTCTTAATACAATATTCAAGTTTTAAAATATGGAGAAAAAAAATGACCCACTAATTCCTACACTTTGATAAGAAAAGTTATATTTTTACCATTTCTAGATCAAGTAGATGGGTAAGATCCTAATCTCACCTGTAGGTCCCACACTTGCCACTCATTTTAATTTTTCTTTATAGTTTTGAACATTTTTATACTAATAATAAAGAGAATACTCACTTTTAGTGCACACAATTAATTGGACAATTTTATCCTTACACTATTTTTTAAATTTCCACTATTCTATTTTAAATCACAGTAACTACTCTACTACTCTTATATTGTCAGTCTTATTTTTTTTACTTAACCTCCAAATTTCTTTTCTTTTTTGTATTTTTTATTTAATCTATATATACTAATCTATACTTCTATATTAATAATAAAGGAAATACTTACTTTTGGTGTACACAATTTATTGGATAATTTTACCCTTGCATCATTGCTTAAACTTCCATTATTCTATTTTAAACCACACTATCCCATTACTCTTATATTGTTAGTTTCTTTCCTTCCTGTCAGTCTTATTTTTTATTTAACCTCTGAATTTTCTTTTCTTTTTTATATTTTTTATTTAAAAATATAGAGAGAGACATGAAGTGCCTCTCTTCTCCCTAGTGTAAATAATGAAGGGGCCTATTTCTTAAATGATTGAGAATAGGTTATTCAGGGAAAAATAAGCCACCAACATTTATTCAATTGAGTAATTGAAGTACCCTAATGGAAGAAATCTAATGGACAATAGATTAAGAAAAAAAGGAGATGTAAATAAACTCCTAGAAAAGTATTAACCAAACCATCAAGTCTCCTAGGAAACTCCTAGAGAGGAAGTGAATGATTGAATCAAAACATAACACAAATTATTGAGAGGATCTAGTTCAGTTGGTTAAGCAGGTGCGTAAGTTGTTGTAAATCCCCCGTTACCTATCTTCAATTCCTACGGATAAAAAAAATAACACAAATTATAAAATGTTATGTGGCTAGATGTATGTTGATCTTGCAGGTGAAATATCAACACCATAATTTGCGCTTCAACTTTCATATATTATAAATAAATTAATTTTTTTTCAAGAGCATTTAACAAGTGCATTTAAAACTAATCATTTAATAATACTACCTCCGTTTCTATTTATAAGACCCAAATTGTGATACTTGTTCCTTTTATAAGATACAATCCATAATGTCCCTTGCATTAATTACTTTTAGAGTAAAATACCCTTAAATAAATAAGAGAGAGGTTATATTGACAAAAATTTAGAAGAGAGATAATGACATTAACGACAATGGTATTTTTGGAAGAATATATAAATTTAAGACAAATTTATTGCTATGAACTAAATTAACCACTTTCCTTAATCTTGATAAATTAGGTAATTGGGTCTTATAAATAGGAACGGAGGTAATATCAATTTAATAGCTTTCATTTATAAATAAACGACAATACTTCATAACGCATTAAAATGTAACAAAATATATTTTCAAAATTCCAATGCATATACTTTGCAAATTTATATTTTGGTTTCTATTAAGACATAAAATCAGAACAAGTATTGGATTTGGAAAAGGTAACATGAAGAAAGAAGAGTGCATCATGACTTCACTTACTTTCACACTCGTTTTTAATGACTAATGCCCCCACTTTAAAATTGCATATGTTTGTCCTCTCTGATTTACATATTCGAGATATATTTGAGGGAAGAACCAACAAAGAATTTTGTGAATATGTTGCCAATACCACACCTTCCATTGCTTCCAAATCAAGAGTGGACAAAAAATAGTGCCCAAGCCAAAAACAAATCACAGTTCCACACTAATAAAATTCCAATCAATTGTACAAGTCAGGCTTCCACATTGTGGTTGCGGCAACAACCTTGGTTCTTTACCATCTAGATTTTCAGTCAATGGAGGACCGTATAGCCCATCATTGCCTTCGAAGGAAGAGATGGAAATGATTGAAGTTGGGTACCTATTGGGGTCTTTCCAACCACATGATTGAAGGAAAGGTTTAAATATGATAGGAATGACAAAAATGCAAGTTGCATAGGAATTTCTCCACTCATAGAGTTTCGTGAAAGGTCCAAAGACTCCAATTGTCTCAAGTTACCAATTGATGATGGGATTTCACCAGACAAAACATTGTTTGACAAGTTAAGGACATAAAGTGTTTTGAAATCCATTAGCTCATCTGGTATAGGTCCTTCAAAATGGTTGGATGAGAAGATTGTCAAAATTTTGACCAACTCCATCTGCAGACCTTTGCTGATAAGTGTCACACTATCTTGATAATATACTTTCGAATAAATGTCAAACTTTTTCCTTATAAACATTGCTTCAGCTTCATCTTTGTTATGTAGTATATTTCTTTTCTCAGTTATGAAATATTTTCTTGGCAGTTTGCCGCTAAAATTGTTGAAAGTGATGTCCACAATTTGAAGCATTTCGCAAGTCTTATTGACTCTCGAACATCGTAGGGAACCTTGAAATTTGTTGCTTCGCAAAACAAGGATACGAAGTGTAGATATTTCCTTCAAAAAGCATGGAAAGCCACCTGTAATTTGATTTGAACCAAGGTCCAATACCTCTAACTTTGAGCAATAGGCAAGAGACTTTGGAATTGACCCATCTAAAAGATTTCCATGAAGATTCAAAGTCCACAAGCCACAGGAAGCTGGAAATGTATCAGGAATATGACCTGAGAGATTGTTGTTCTTCAGATTTAAAACTTCAAGAGAAATATTAAGATGCTTAGGATCATGCAGTTCCAGTTGGGCACTATTCCTTGAATCTGGTTATCTGAAAGGTCTAGAACCATCAATGTATACAAGTTTCTCAAGAAACCAGGGAATGTTTTCAAGTTGTAGGATGCCAACATTAGAGAGCCGATGCTGGGAAAGGAAGATGGGTCAACATTTGTAACATTCACATTGACTGATAAGTATGAAACGTCTAGTCCAATTAAATTTTTAAGCTCAAAAAGCTTATTCAGCTGCCCCGACCCATTGAACTTGTTTGAAGAAAGTAGGAGGAAAAAGAGTTTACTGAGCTGGAAGATAAATGCTGGAAAATGCCCTGATAGATTATTGCGCCTTAAATCGAGGGTGTCTAATACAGAAGAAGACACATTTATGAATTCATCTAGTTGACTAAACTGATTGTAGGAAAGCCGAATCACACGCAACAGTGGGAGTTTAAAAAGGGATGAAGGAATGCTCCCAGATATATTATTGTTACTTATATCGAGGACCTCTAATCCTGAGAATGTCACATTTATGAATTCTTCCAAATGATTGAAGTAGTTATCTGAAAGCCGAATCTCCTGCAGTGACATGAGTGTAAAAAAGGGATGAAGGAATTCTCCCAGTGAAAGAATTATAACTCAAGTCAATATCAACAAGATTGTGCAGTCCTTCAAAGTAAGATGAGGGAGTTACACCACTTAAATCATTATAAGAATGGTCTAAGTGATATGTCAAGAAAGAAACCATGGAGATTGTTATTGAATGATATGTCAATAACCGACAATGTTCCAATGGTGAAGACCTTCTGTGGAAATGTTCCATTCAACCCACAATCGAAAAGGCGTAGGATGGTCAGATTTTTCATATAGGCAAATGTTTGTGGCACAGGGGATGATAAATAGTTGCGAACAAGAACAATGACTGATAGATTCTCGAGTCTTGCCAGGGAAGGATCCAGGGGTCCTGAGAGATTGCACGCTGACATGCTCAGTACTTGCAGGTCATGCAGAGACAGCAAAGCGTTGCACCATTCATGTCCTGGAACCGATATACTTACACCATCCAGATACAGTTGCCTAACACTGGTGAGATTTTGAACAAGCCTTCGTAGATTTGGGTTCTCAAGTTTCAGGTTTTGCTTTGTATAATAGGGAAAAGAAGAGGAGATATCAAGAGTAACCAACTTTGTCAGCTGGGAAATCTCAATTGGAATCTGCCCCACAAAGGCAGCTTTTGACAAATTCAGGTAAGTTAAATTCTCCAACTTGTTAAATCCATATGGAATCTCAGCAAGGAAGTAATTTGCAGCCAAATTTAGATTCTGAAGATGTTGGAGACTGAAAAGAACACTAGAATCATCAAATCCACCGGAGATTGATTCTCCACTGAGGTCAAGGCCAGTGACATGTCCCTCCTTGTCACAGGTTACTCCCATCCACCTGCAACAATCATGACTTGCATTCCACCACTTCAGTCTGCTCCTACTTCTATCTGCCATGTCTATGAATGTGAGGTTGTTCTTAAATAGGAGCAGCAAAGATTTCTGATCATCAAGACAAAGGCCAGAAACCACAAAGACGTGGTTAAAAAGGCACAACCAATAAAATGGCATCACCAGAAGCAGTGAGACTGGAACAATTCTCATTGTAGATGATAATTATGAGTGACACCAACGCTCACAGCTAGATGTTTTAGTTGTAGGAAAACCGAAGCTTGTGATTAAAAGCTCAATATTTTTGTGAGAATTCTGGCCACATAAACAGAAAAGCTGGAGTTATTTTGGAGAAGTTCAATTAGGTGGCAATATATATAGGAAAAGCTGGAAGTGAACCGTGGAGATTGTTAGGTGGCATACATGAAGGTCAAGTCAAGATAGCTTTCTGGATTGCTTTACCAAGAAACTAGGGAATTCACCCTGATGTTGGCATCGGAATGGTCAAAATGTAGTTAAACTTTTAAGCCTCCAAATCACATCTAGATGTATTATGCCACTGAGCTTGTTTGAAGATAGTTTAAGTACATAAAGTTTGCTGACATGAAGAACAGATACAACACAAGAAATAGCACCCTCAAACTATTATACCATAAATGATAAAACTAGAGCATCCAATGCAGAGGTGGAATAGTTCGGACATAAACAAGGTTGTAGGAAGATAAATCTTTTCCACTAGCGGAAAGTGTGAAAAGAGATGGGGAAGAGATGAAAGGATGACTCCACATGACACATTGTTTTGACTAGCTAGACAGGACAAGCAGCTGGTGAGTAGGGACCAATGGAAAAACTATAACTATGAGTATAGCTAAGTCAACACACATGCATTTTCTTATTTGAATATGGAAAAAACCTCACAGCAATTAATACAAGGAGCGGTTTATTTTGACCAAGCACTTAATATAAGGACCATTTTCTTTTGATCAACAAATATGGAAAGCCTTTCTAGACAGGTTTAGGTAGCCATTTTGAACAGAAAATGTTAGCAGGTTAAACAGTTAATGATACTAACGCCCGTTAACAAATTAATACAGTATTATTTTGGGTGAGCCCGAGATATTTCTCAGTTGAGAGTACTAATTCTTTGAAGTATTGAAATTTATTAGTGATTTTTTTTTCGAGATGATCCTTAATGGATTTTGTTATTTAAAGCTATGTAATTTTCATGTCTTTTGGTAGTGGGGTACAAGCGGTAGGTAAGGATTTTTGAGTGTGAACAAAATCGGATCTTGTTTTTTTCATAATATTTCTCTTTTTTCTTCCCTTACTTTTTCATATAACCAAACAAATAAAAATAAAACACTTTATATATCATTCCTTCTTAATTCTATCCATTCAAACAATACAAAATTTCACTCTAAAATCACTTCAATTAATATCATTTCTATTTCTTTCTTCTCTATGTGTTGGAGATCCCAAATTGTCTAGTGATATGGCTAAAATAGAGTATATAAGTGAGGCGCAAACCTCACCTTACAAGCCGGTTTTGTAGGGTTGAATTAGACCTATAATCCATTTTCTAAGATGGTATCAAAGCCTATCCTAGCGATCTGTTGTTGGGCAAATTGTGCTTTGTTGTGGACCTATCGTGCCACCCGCTATCGGACCACCCGCAGATGTCCAGTCCTGTAAACTTCACGCTTGAGATGTCCAGTTCTCAGCGTGAGGGGTGTGTTGGAGATCCCACATCGACTAGTGATAAGGCCAAAATAATGTATATAAGTGTGGGCCAACCCTCACCTTACAAGACGGTTTTGTAAGGTTGAGTTAGGCTCATAATCCACTTTCTAAGATGGTATCAGAGCCTATTCTAGCGACATGTTGTTGGGCCAATTATGTTTTGTTGTGGGCATATCGTGCCACCCACTATCAGGCCGCTATCGGACCACCCACAGATGTCAAGTCCTGCAAACTTCAAGTTTGTAGGTTGAGTTAAGCTCATAACCCACTTTCTAAGACTATGCTTTCTCTCTATCTATACAGTGCTTCCACTATTTTATCCCTGGTTGACATCCTTTTATCTTCCTTGGTAAAAATGAATTAAATCATTCCTATGCCCACTCTTTTTTTCCATGTATCTGTTTCTCCACTTTTGGGGTTTACACGTGGTGATGGATTTGCTCTAAATCAAAGGATTTTTGTTTCCTTATGCTAGTTGGCATGCAAACCCAACAGCATGCTTAGGAATACGGGGTTTGTAAGGTTAGTGTGGCATCATGGCTGATAACAGTGGGATAAAATTAAACTCACACAACTAAACTCACAAACACACACGCAGCGGAAGAATTTGAGAGAGAGAAAAATAAATCACTACACACTCACGCACACTTGTGGAGGAAGAGAATTTAAGAGATTTGCACACAAAATTTCATTCACTTGAGTTGATACAAAATGTGGTACAGGGAGGTGCCTTTTATAGGCAAATACATTCAATTAAAATATAATAAAACTCCTAGGCGGTGCAATTTGACGGTGCAGTATAAATTGTTATCTTTTAATCAACTTAATTGCTAAGAAACTTAATGTCTAAGAATTGGAATGGGCGGTTCATGCAATGCAGATCAAAGACGGTGCATATATATGGTGGATAAAAGGCTATGTAACAGCTGTATAGGCAGTGTAATTTTCATCAGTCAAATTTTACGGCTTGATTTAATTTTTTTAACTAACAATGGCATTAGTAAAGAGAAGTGGCAAGTAATCTGGTATTCTATTATATGGTCTAGTTGGAGAGCTAGAAACAAGCTGGTTTTTGAATCCAAAAGGATGGGAACTGACAACATAGCTGAATGCGCAAAAATGCAGGCTTGGAATTGGATTAAATCAAGATCGAGGGGTTTCAGTTACCCAGTATCCTGCTGGTTTTCTGAACCTATGGTTTGCTTAGGTCTGTTGCCTTCCTGGGATATGTATTTATTTTTGTTAGTAGTAAGTGGGGATGCTGAGAAAAGGGAAGGTGGTTGTTTGTAATCTGTGGTTAATTTTATCAAAAGTCACTGTGAGAGGATGAATGTATAATAAGATAGTCGGAAACAAATGTAGTAGAGATCTGGAAGTACATGTAATGGTCTGGGACTGGCAAATAGGGGTTGAATTCTAGGCAGGGTAGCTCTGTGGTTTTGGAATGGAAGTTTGGTAGGTATAGTAATGCTAACAAGCTGTCAAATGACACCAATGGTGGGGTATGGGGGGAGTGTGGGGGTTTTGAAGTATAGCATTGTGCGTATGAGTGTGTGGCTACACAAAATAAAGCTGTTTGCTCCTGAGGTGGTTGTGGTTATGTGCAGAATTTTGAAAGTCTTTCTGTAAGGGATTATTGCAGTTTGGTATATGCTGGTTCTGTTTTACAAGACATGATGGTTACCTAAAGTTAATGAGGATTAGGATCTCAAAGGAGGGTTTTATTCAGTTCAATTTCTTGGTCCCAATGGATCAGAATGGTGCAACATCTCTCATGATATAGATGTCACATGTTAAGCTAGCATAATTGGGTGCCTGGAGATTAGTAGCCTATAATATCCAAAGCTGTTGGCTATTTACGGTTCAGCTATGCCAATTGTGCTAACGGATAAGCATGGAAATGTATAATCTCGTTCTTGTTTACAATTGAGCAGGAGTATTCGTTGGTCACTGAAAATCTGGTTATTGAAGGCGAACTTTGATTCAATTAGGCACCAATTGAATACATAAAACAGGTGAATTTTTATTGGAGATATAATACATAAAATAGGTGGTAGCTGGTTAAGTAAGTTGGTTGGTGATTATTGGCTTTATAAGGTATGATTGTGTGAGACATTACTTCAGGTGAGGAGCGTATTATGGCACGATTGAGTTGTTTTGAGATCAAGCTGGTGCTTTTTATGAATAAATATAGGGGGCAGGGGTTAAGGGGACTTTGAGGATTGGGTGTTGCATACACCTTTAGCTGGTATTGCTATTTTTGTAATCTATTTGTATACTCAACACTTCAACACTTGTGCTTGGGATGTTACACCATTTGCTTATATAATAATATTTGGCCTTTTCAAAAAAATAAAATAAAAATACAGGGTTTGTACGGTTCACAAGGTTGGTGTTTGGGGATAGGTTCACAATGGTGGTTTCTTTAAGTACAGGGGCAGTCAGCGACTAGGAACCTGATTCATTAGTTGAAGGTATAATGTCAAATTTCGGTTTTGAATTGTATGACATTAATTTACAGTGGTCCCTAATGCACAGTTACGTGAAATTTGGAATTTGGTCTCGTATCAGTATTGGATAGTTTCAATACTACTGCATGGATATGTGTCCAGAGTGTATCCTCAATTATGGTATTACCTCCATTCCTAAATGTAAGACTCTTTTCTAAAAAAAAAATGTGTCCCTTTTTATAAGACTCTTTTCAAGTTGTTTGTTGCATTAATTATTTTTTGACCAAAATACCCTTAACCACTTTACAATGAATGTTATAAATTAATAAGATAAGTACATTCTTTCTCTTACAAGGATTGAAGAAGATGAATAGTACTCATTAATTAATTAGGTAGAAAGTAATTAAGTGAAAAAAGAGAAATGATAGTCCCAATAATTGTAAGGGTAATTTTAGAAAAATAATACAAATTGTTTACAAATTTAATACTATTAATTAAATTAACCAACTTTCTTAAAGAGTGTGAATTAGTATTTGTTGTTGGTGAAAATTTAAAATAAGTTTTGAAAAATACGAAACTTATGTGATAATTTCTCACAATGTTTCTAACCAATAAAGATGAGTTTTAATCGTGGGACTTAGAATTACAATTTTAAGAATGTAGATTCTTTTTATTCGAACCAACACTTTCGTGCTTCAAATTGAGAAAAATCTAATTATTTGAATATTGTGACAATCTTAATGAAAAGACAAGTACTTAAATACAACTTTGACTAACAAATTTAAAAATATGTAATAACTTTGCATTTTTTTTATGAGAATGAGAATTTACATGCAAAACATATATTTTTCAAAAAGATACGTTAAATTAAGTTATCGAAAGAAGAATGAGTAATAGCAAGATGAAAAAGTTATAGATGGAAGAAAAAGGGGTTAACTAAGTTTTTAGTCCCTAAACTTTTTCAAAATTCGGTTTTTAGTCCCTAAACTTTAATTTGACTGGTCAAGGTCCCTAAACTTTTTAAAAATTCGGTTTTTAGTCCCTAAACTTTAGTTTGACCGGCCAAGGTCCCTAAACTTTTTAAATATTCGATTTTTAGTTCCTAAACTTTTTAAAAATTCGATTTTTAGTCCCTGAAATCTCATTAATTCAGGGACTAAAAACTGAATTTTTAAAAAGTTTAGGGACTAAAATACGAATTTTTAAAAAGTTTAAGGACTTTGACCGGTCAAAATTTTGTTCAAGGACTAAAAACCAAATTTTTAAAAAGTTTAGGGACCTTGACCAGTCAAATTAAAGTTTAGGGACTAAAAACCGAATTTTGAAAAAGTTTAGGAACTAAAAACTTAGTTAACCCAAGAAAAAGACATATATAGGAGAAGGGGTCGTAGGTAAAGAGGGGGTCATAGGCAAATCGGGAGTTATTGAAAGTAGAATGAGAGAAAAGAAAAGCAATTGATTAATATGAAAATTGGGTATTGATTAAAATGAAAACTTGGTGAAAACATACACTTTTCTTATAGAGCCACAATTACTTGTGTGTGAAGCATGATGATCTAATGAGATATGTAATGTTTTCCTATTCTAACCGTTGAAACTAAACCGTTGAAACTATACGGTTTTGACACGTGTACATTGAATCCTAACTCACAATCTATGATTCACATCTTCTTGCATCTTGATAACTGCTTATAACTTTCGAACAAGAGTTTCGACCGCGTCTTGCAACAAATAATTGTAAGAACCGATTTTGACCCTTTATCTCCCATCTGGTTAGTCTTCAAAATCGAAAAAGTCTTCAACTTCCTCAGACAGTTCCCAACATAATTAAATCGTCTTCGGTTCCAACAATACATTTTTCGGGCTGAGAAAGGGGAACTGCTTGACGTTGCATATTAGAACTCATTAAAGCTCAATTCGCATCATTATGTTCAATAAAAGGAATCAGAGAAGCTCCAATAGAAAAATATTGGAAGGGAAAAATACTTTGAAGATGAACCTGTTCCCATACAATCGTAAGAAATTATCGGGCTGGAACAATCTGTTCCTCTTGAATATCTCGATTAAGTGCCAAAGAATTTCCTGTTGCTACCATATAGTATTCATCTCTACTTGGTGATAAATAAAGCATGCGTATTTTTTTTATCTCTCAAAGATTTCATAAAATGGACTTTCTATGGACAGATTTCGAGAACTTTCACCACACATGATCATTTCTTAACTTTATATTTTACTTTTTTGTTCATAGTAAATTTCAGCTATACTGCAATTTCTATCATTCATTCATTCTAAATTCTAATATTTTTATATTTATGTTTTTGTCAGATTGTGCAAACAATATTTTTCATTATTGTACTACTCGGACTTGGCACCCCACCGGATAGTCGAGTTAGCCGAGTAGAAGCTCTCACTCGGACTCAGATAATGATAACGGAAAGAACAGTTTTTACTATAAGATAAGATAAAGAAAGATCATGTCATAAGATAAGGATAGAAAATAGAATTATCTCTATCTTCATCACAAGATTTGAGGAGATTTGATAGGAAAATAACCCTATCAAATCTATCTCTTTACACTATAAAAACAGAGCAACCCATTCCAATAGATGTACGAAAATTCTAATCCCAATTGTGATACCTGTCTCCTACCTCTGCGCCTCTAACTTGAGCGTCGGAGTGTCTTTGCAGGTACACCCCCACCAATCACGGAGGAGATCCCAGCGGAGCCACCGTACCGGAAGACTTACCAAAACTTGGTAAGAACATTTGGCGCCCACCGTGGGGCTTGGTGAAACTATTCCCAGCCACACCAATCAAGACAATATTACTCCAATGGCGGCAACCCAAAGCAAAACAGTGAACCACGAAAAGCGACCACAGGGGGGGGGGGAAACCCAAATCCTGGGTGTACTACCTCCAGAGGATACCCACGAAGGTAACCCCAACAACGTGGCGCCCCTCCCGCGTCAGGCGCTTGAGAATCACCCGTTGATTCAAGCCCTGCAAAGGGAAGTCGACATGCTGAAGCAGAACAACGCTAAGGAGATAGAAGACCTCCGCAAGGAGAATGCTACCCTTCGAGAGCAGTATCGAAAATTGCAAGAGGACCGCAACGGACTCTCGGCAGCCCACGCCGCCACCAACAGACTATTGGCGGCCCACACAACCGCCAATAGACATCCCGACCGAACAGAGCAGGAAGATACCACCTGGAGTGAGGCAGGCCGAACAACAACCCATCTAGAGTCCAGACTCGCCTCAAGATCGCGGGCACCCTCAAGATGAAGCGCAATACCCGAGACAACGAGGCGACACCCGTTCGTAGATGGAATCATGGAGACCCCACTACCGACCCGGTGGAAGCCCTTCTCCATGGACCGGTACGACGGGCTGACCGACCCCGATGAGCACATCGACGCATTCGTCACGCAGGTGAACCTATACACAAACGACGACACCATCATGTGCCGGGTGTTCCCAACAACCTTGAAGGGAGCAGCGTGGAACTGGTACACACGACTCCCCCCCACTCGATCGACTCTTTTGCCACGTTAGTCGCTCGCTTTGGCGCTCAATACGCTACGAATCGACCCCACCACCTCACGGCAGTAGCACTAGCCAACATCCGACAAGAGGACAACGAGTCTCTCAGGCAATTCATGGAGAGATTCGCAGAGATCTCCGTCAAGATACGAGACTTGAATCCACAGGTAGCACTGACCGCCATGCTTATGGCGCTAAAGTCTGGACCTTTTTCAGACAGCCTCTGCAAGAAGCCACCACATGACATGGACGAGCTCAGAGCTAGAGCGGCAGGATATATTCAGATGGAAGAAATGACTAAGTTCAGGGACCGAGTTAGGGGCGAGTCCTATAAAAAACAGGAAGAACGAGAGAAACCAAGAACAAGCCGAGAACGGAATAGCAAATCTAGAAACGACAGACCGCCCCGAGCAAGGTTTACCCATTATACCCCTCTAACAGATAGCAGAGCACGGGTTCTGGAAGAAGCCTGTAGCGCCGAGTTGATAAGCCTGCCTACTCGGAATCGCTCCCTAGAGAAAGCAGATAGGTCTAAGTTCTGTAGATACCATCGAGTGCACGGACACGCCACAGAGGATTGCACCACCCTGAAAGACAAGATTGAAAAACTTATCCAACAGGGCAAATTATGACGCTTCGTCCGAGACGACAGCCGAAAGTCCGAACGAGAACGAGCCCGAGACAGGGAAGACGATCGCGATAGAAAAACCAGACGCACGGAAGAGCCCCGCCGAGAGCAACAGACTAAACCTCCCGAAGCTCGACTCCGAGGTGTTATCAACACAATAGCAGGAGGATTCGCAAGAGGAGGAAGCTCGAGCTCGGCAAGAAAGAGGCACCTACGCAGCCTCCGGTCAATCAACTCGGCTTCAACCAACCCTAGAATACACAGGAAAATGCCCCCCATAACTTTCACAGATGCAGATTTCGAAGGCATAGAACCCAATCATGATGACCCGATGGTGGTCAAAATTGAAGTCACAAACTGGTTGGTGTGCAAAGTCTTAGTCGACCAAGGCAGCTCGGTGGATATCCTGTACTGGTCCACTTTTCAACAGCTAGACATCCCCGAAAATAAGATACAACCGTACACCGAGCAGTTAGTCAGTTTCGCAGGCGAAAAGGTCGATACCAGAGGCTACATTGACCTCCTCACTACTTTCGGAGATGAGATGGGGTCCAAGACTATCACGGTCAGGTACCTCTTAGTCAACGCCCTCACTTCATACAACATTCTCATAGGCAGGCCGGCACTCAACAAACTAGGGGCAATAATCTCAACTCCACATCTGGCAATGAAATTCCCAAATTCAAAAGGGAAGATAGTGACAGTCAAAGCTGATTAGGAGGCAGCCCGCGAGTGCTACTTAGAAAGTCTAAAGATAGCCAGCGGAAAAAAGGTCCCAGAACCGACGATAAAACATGTAGCATGCGCCTCCCTCGCAACACCAATAGAGGAGGTCGACCTCGACCCCAAGGAGGCTGAGCCAAGAGCAGAACCCACAGAACAGGTAAAATCCTTCCAAATAGGAAGAGAACCAAGGCAATGCACAAAACTCGGGACTCAGCTAGCAAGCGAGACCGAAAAAGCAATTGCCAGAGTCCTGTTAGACAACGCCGACTTGTTCGCATGGTCAGCCGTCGACATGCCCGGAATCGACCCGAGCTTCCATTGCCACAAGCTTGCCATCTACCCAGAGGCCAAGCCAATCTCCCAAAAGAAGAGGAAACTCGGGGCTGAAAGAGGAAAAACGGTCAAAGAAGAAACTGAAAAGCTACTCAGCGCCGGCTTCATAAGGGAAGTACAATACACCACATGGCTCGCAAATGTGGTGATGGTGAAGAAGGCAAACGGAAAATGGAGGATGTGTACTGACTACACAGACCTTAACAAAGCATGCCCAAAAGACTCATACCCGTTGCCAATCATAGACAAGTTAGTAGATGGAGCAGCCGGCTATCCGATCCTGAGCTTTTTGGATGCATACTCCGGGTACAACCAGATACCAATGTACCCACCGGATGAGGAAAAAACAGCGTTCATAACTGACACGGCCAATTATTGTTACACGGTAATGCCATTCGGACTGAAGAATGCAGGAGCAACATACCAACGTCTGATGGACAAGATCTTTACAGAGCAACTCGGCAGAAACCTTGAAGTCTACGTCGACGACATGGTGGTTAAAAGCAGAGAACCAAAATCACATCCAGGAGACCTGGCCGAAATTTTTGGCGAGATCAGAAAACATAATATGAGGCTAAACCCTGAGAAATGCGTGTTCGGAGTGCATGGCGGAAAATTCTTAGGATTCATGCTCACCCACAGGGGCATAGAAGCCAATCCGGAGAAATGTGCAGCTATCATAGGCATGAGAAGTCCGGGTAATATAAAAGAAGTACAACGGCTAACTGGAAGACTGACATCCCTGTCCCGTTTCTTGCCAAAAGCAGCAGAAATAGCCAGACCCTTTTTTCAACTACTCAAGAAACAACAGGGCTTCGGATGGGATGAAAAGTGTGAAGCAAACTTTCTAAAGATAAAAACACTACTCTCATCACCACCAATTCTAACGAGACCTGAACCCGGCAAGGACTTAATACTATACCTAGCCGTCTCGGGAGACGCAATCAGTTCGGTCATCATTCAGGAAGAAAATCAGACGCAAAAGCCAGTCTACTACATAAGCCGAGTGTTGAAAGATGCTGAAACCAGATATCAAATGATAGAAAAGCTAGCACTAGCCCTGGTCACCTCAGCACGACGGCTACGACCATACTTTCAAAGCCACCCAATAGTGGTACGAACAGACCACCCAATACGACAGATACTGAGGAAACCAGAGCTAGCCGGAAGAATGATAGCATGGTCGGTTGAATTATCCGAGTTCGACATCAAGTATGAACCGAGAGGACCTATCAAAGCACAGTGCCTAGTCGACTTTATTGCCGAGCTAGCACCAGTAGAGGAGGCGCCCTTCCCATGTTGGACCCTTTATGTGGATGGCTCCTCGAACGAAAAAGGCAGCGGAGCAGGAGTCATAATCGAAAGCCCTGAAGGGATTATCCTAGAACAATCACTCAGGTTCGACTTCAACGCGTCCAACAACCAAGCCGAGTATGAAGCCCTACTAGCAGGACTAAAACTCGCCAAGAAAGTGGGGGCGAAACACCTTAGATGCTGGAGCGATTCAAAATTAGTCACTGGGCAAATGAATGGATCCTACCAAACAAAGAACCCCCAGATGACAAGATATTACCACTTGGCCTCCCAGTTGAAGAATGAGTTCATTAGTTTCGAGCTCGACCACATTTTGAGAGAACAAAATGAAAGGGCCGACCTGCTATCAAAATTGGCAAGTACAAAGAAGAAAGGCCAACACCGAACTATCATACAGGAAACAATATCCGCTCCGAGCATCGATAAAATTGTCTCTAACATCAACCCGACTGACAGAGAATGGATGACCGAGATATGGAACTTTCTGAAGAAAGGAACCCTCCCAGAAAACCGAGAAGAAGCTAGAAAAATCAGAAGAAGGGCCAGTTACTATGTCATAGAGGGAGAAGACCTTTATAGGAGAGGCTTCACTGCACCACTGCTGAAATGTGTCTCCAAGATTCAAGCCGAGTACGTGGTAAATGAGATGCATAAAGGAATATGCGGAATGCACTCTGGAGGAAAGGCCATGGCTGCCCGAACTCTAAGAGCCGGGTACTACTGGCCAACAATGCGCCGCGACTGCGCCGAATACGTCAAAAAATACGAAGAATGCCAAAAATATGGCAACATATCCCATCTACCAACAGAGGAATTACACAATATCACAACACCATGGCCCTTCACCCTGTGGGGAGTAGACATATTAGGCCCTTTTCCACTCGCTAAAGGACAAGTGAAGTTCCTCCTCGTCGGAATCGATTACTTCACAAAGTGGATTGAAGCCAAACCCTTGGCAACCATCACCGCCCACAATGTGCAAAAATTCATATGGAAAAATATCATATGCCGGTTCGACATCCCTCACTCGGTAATATCCGACAACGGTAGACAGTTCACCGAAAAGAACCTGGAAGAGTTCTTCAAAAACCTAGGGATTCGGCACCGAGTGACCTCAGTGGAACATCCGCAGACCAACGGACAAACTGAAGCCGCAAATAAAGTGATACTCGGAGAACTGAAGAAGCGAGTAGGTGACGCTAAAGGAAGTTGGGCCGAGGAACTTCCCGCAATCCTTTGGGCATATCGTTGTACACCACAATCAACAACGGGGGAAACCCCTTTCAGACTCTCATACGGATCAGACGCCATGATACCAGTAGAAGTCGGAGAACCCTCCCTACGAAGGATAAATTTCGTCCAGGAAAACAATGATCAATCACTAAGGCATGCACTCGACATGACCGAAGAGACGCTCAACGAGGTCCGAGTCAGAATAGAGGCCTGTAAAAGAAGAGCCGAGAAGAGGTATAACACCAAGGTCAAGCCAAGAAACTTCGAAGCTAGAGATCTGGTTTGGAGAAAGTGCGGGGAAGCCAGAAAAGCTACAGGAGAGGGTAAATTGGCAGCCAACTGGGAAGGCCCCTTCAGAGTAATCGAGTCACTGGGAAATGGAGCTTACCGATTGGAGCATCCATCTGGCAAAACCATCCCCCGAACTTGGAACGCAACACACCTAAAGTTTTACTACAGTTAGAAAAATTGTAAGTGGTGGTGTACTCTTTTTCCTACTTTGACATTTTTTCCCAAGAGGTTTTTTGTCAAAGAGGTTTTAACGAGGCACACCCAATTTCTCTCATTAATAAAACTCTTTTCTTCAAATTATCTATTTAGACTTAACCGCGTAGACCTTTATAAGGATACAAAAAGCGAGTTAGACTTAACCGCGTAGACCTTTACAAGGATACAAAAAGCGAGTTAGACTTAACCGCGTAGACCTTTACAAGGATACAAAAAAGCGAGTTAGACCTAACCGAGTAAACCTCAAGGATACGAAAAGTGAGTTAAACTTGACCGCATAGACCTTTATAAGGACACAAAAAGCGAGTTAGACCTAACCAAGTAGACCAAGGATACAAAACGGACCACAAACAAATAACGAAGAAAAGTCATTAAAATTAATTAAACACCCTATTCGGTAGGCCGGGTACAAGCCTTACAAGAAGAAAGAAAAATCTAAGACTAAGCAGACTGAACAGGGCCGTCTGGAGCATCTCCTCCCTCCTGAGTAGTGCACCCGGGAGCAGCCTCACCCTCGAGAGCAAACTCCTCCACCAACTGCCCCTCTTTATTAACGTCTTTATCAACGTCAAAAAGAGAAGTGTCGGCATCCTTGAAGAAATAGCGAACTTGACGAAGTGCCTTGCTGAACCCGGCCTCATGGGTCGAAACAATTTCATCTAAAGCCTCGCCTAAATCGGCTTTAAGCTTAGCTTCAGACCTGGCAGCCTCAGTCTTCGCCTGAGCAAGCTCAAGAGTAAGCCTGTCCACCTCAGCATGCAACTCCCGGGCCGAATTCTCAGACACAGCTAAGGAAAGCTTTAAAGTTTCCTCACGGCCCTCAGCTTCCCTTAACTTAGCCTCCACCTCCTCCTGGGACCTCCGAGATTCTTCAGCAGATTGAAGAAGAGTCTCGTTGGCCCGGGTACTCTCCACCAGAGCCTGTTCGACTTTAGCGACAGCTTCTTTCACCATGGCTAGCTCCCGGTGGCCGCGGTCGAACTCCTCGGCCCAGTACTGAGTAATGGCCGATGAACGAGCCTGGAAGCGACAGACAGCTTCCATGGAGAGTAGCAGCCCAGCATCCCTCAACATATCCCGGTTAGCTTGATCGAGATTATCGGCACAGATAAGAGCCCCGGGGTTGAAATCCTTCCCCCAAAGCGAAGTCCACCCATCTTTCATAGAAAGAAAAGCCGGATGTCTCTCGATAGAAGAACCCGCAGCTTGAGCACCAGGCGGACTCGGCTTCGATTTCTTGGAAGGGCCATCCCCTCCCAGAATCACCTCTCGTTGACCCCTTTTCGGAGAAGGAGGAGGAGGAGGAGGAGGAGAGGGAATGGATGGAGCAACTTGGGTAGCCTCAGCGGCAAGCTCCTTGCTCTTTAGCTTCTCTAACCTCTGCTTCTTTGCCGTCTTGTAATCGAATTTCCCCATCACAACTGCAAAAGAAGCAAACATCAGTGAAAAACAAAGTAAAAGAAGGAAGGCCGAATAAGAAGAAGATACTCACCGTCCCAGTCCTCTCTCGGAGTCCGAGAAATAAGGATCCCCACAACCGCTTTACAAGATAGAGAACGCGGCAGCTTGCACAGTGTAACCATGTCATCCTGATCTTCAGGAGACATGTCCACAACCTGCCAAGACAACCGTTTGTTTGGGGTACGGGTCCAATAGAGAGGGAACCTCGACCTCCCACGACTATCAAAAAACTCGACCTCCCCCTCTGGACCCGGTCGGACACGAAAAAAACCACTCTTGAAATTTTTCCAAGATGAAGTATAAGGGCTAAGAATGGACCGACCAGGAATCCCGGTCAGGGAGACCCAGCCACCCTTCTGACTCTCTTTAACTTTATAATGATATAAGAATTTGGGAGCAGTAGGAGTAATGAAAAATTTACTACAGAGCACCCGAAAAGCCTGTAGCGAAGCCCAGGAATTCGGATGCAACTGCGTAGGAGCGACATTCAACGCCCGAAGAACGTCAGCCTCGAACTGATCAAACGGCACTGTAATGCCGAGAACCGAGAATAAAGCCTCGTATACAAAAGTAAAATGAGGTTGGTGGGGGACAACAGACATGAAGACTCGATCATCAGGCCCACACGGCTCGGCATGGACCATACCTGGCCTTTCCGAATGACACAAATCAATAGTGTCAAGAAGGGTAGACAAAGCCTCCTCGGTCTGATACCAAGAGGCATACGCACCCACCTCCCCAGATACCCAAGAATAACCGGAAGCAGTAACAGGAGGATAAGCCTTTTTGTTACCCCTAGGCTCTACAGGCTGGGGGTGAGGGGGAGGAAAAGGAAGTCGACCACGCCGAGTCTGAAGAGGACGATCCTCAGTAGCCTCGGAATCATCAAGAACCACCACCCCCCTTGCAGGAGCGACCAAAGGCACCTGTGCAGGGTCGACGGATGGATGAACCACCCCGACACCCGCGACAGCTACATTCGCCGCCGACGCACCATCACTAATCCCACCAGAACTAGAGCGGTGCAAAGGAGAACCGCCATCGGAACCCTTTCCGATGAGGTGAACCTCCGGCGCGAGCATACGACCCCCGCCAGAACGCCCTGAATCCCCGAAAAAAGAAGACATTCCAAGAATAACAGAGAAATGGAAAGGAGAAGGGCGTACCTGAACAAGGAAAAAGGAAAACCTAGAAGAAGGAGGACAAAAGGGCAGAAGGAAGAGAAATCTCGTCAGAAAAACAACACACGCAGAAGAATGTGAACACCGATGTAAACAGTGCCCTTTATATAGGGCCCCAAGCGTCTCGAATACGAAGAGGCGAAACGGTCCGAACTGTTGGATCAAGACCTTTCACCAGGCCAATCAACGGCTAGGAAGGCTTGAGACCTTTGGGATTTCCTAGATAGTTTCAAAATTCAAAAACAATCATTGATGCCGCCTTTGGGAACCGTTACGACTTCAATAAGTCTGAAATGACACCATCACCAAATGACGTGACGCTTCGAGAACCCAACTCAAACCCATCTAAAAGGAACAAGTAAACTCGTCTCGGCCAAGTAGAGTCTGAAATGAGCACAACCATACTTAAGCTCCTACATTACTTCAGAGCTTGGGGGGCATGTGTACTACTCAGACTCGGCACCCCACCGGATAGTCGAGTTAGCCGAGTAGAAGCTCTCACTCGGACTCGGATAATGATAACGGAAAGAACAGTTTTTACTATAAGATAAGATAAAGAAAGATCAGGTCATAAGATAAGGATAGAAAATATAATTATCTCTATCTTCATCACAAGATTTGAGGAGATTTGATAGGAAAATAACCCTATCAAATCTATCTCTTTACACTAATCTATCTCTTTACACTATAAAAACAGAGCAACCCATTCCAATAGAGGTACGAAAATTCTAATCCCAATTGTGATACCTGTCTCCTACCTCTGCGCCTCTAACTTGAGCGTCGGAGTGTCTTTGCAGGTACACCCCCCACCAGTCACGGAGGAGATCCTGGCAGAGCCACCGTACCGGAAGACTTACCAAAACTTGGTAAGAACAATTATAAATTCTGTTATTTTAACATGTATATTATAATATAGTGTATTTTGCAACATCTTGTGTAACTGTAATATATTATTTTAATATGTATCATTTTTTCATTCTAATATGTATTTTGTATTTTTATTTCTGTTATCTACTTTTATTATATGAGTTTTTTTAAAAAAAGTTATAATTGATTAAATGATTATATATTTTTATTATATAATAGTATTAAAAATACAAGTGTTTTAAAATAAATAATTGATTAGTGATTATATATTTCTATTATATAATAGTAATATAAGAATTCTTTAAAATATAAGAATACTTTAAAAATAATTATAATGGAATATATATCTTAAAAGTATCGAACTTTATGTTTTTAAGAAAATGCCAGCTGTGACACATAATAGAACATTTAACCACTAAGCCAAGTGATATGCTTGTTTAGTTTACGCAAAATAATATATATATATATATATATATATATATATATATATATATATATATATATATTCTAATTATTTTGATAGTTGTATTACTCATGCGGTTCAACCAGTGACTTATCATTCGACCATTGACCTATTGACCCAGTGTTTCAACCGGGTCAATGACAGCTCCGATTTTTATAATACTGGTGGGGTTCCTGTTATGTTGGGAACCAGTGTGTCAGTCAATGTGCATGGAGTTGGGGGTAAAAGGAGTAGGAGATCATGAACAGTACTGTTGCTATATTTTTGAAATTGTGATCAATTGTTTGTTCTATGGTGGGACTCTAGGAGGTGCACACATTTAAGTAGGGTGTGGATGTTGTGTGAAAAGTGTTTAAGGGTTAATATATAGCAACCTTGGGGGCAAACTTTATGCGCTGTCCGTAAGGAGTTTATGTGATTTTCAGGTGAACATGAGTTACGTGCTTGGGGTCATGCAATTCGGATTGTGCTCCGAGTTTACGGTTGTTGAAACATTTGGCATGAGATGATTATAATAATGCAGGATAATATGGTTATAGTGGTGGGACCACAACACTTGGTGGAGTTTTGAGGGTATGGATGTCTTGGGGGCATATTTGATGGAGTAATACGTGTATAGTGTACATGGTGTGGAATTCACTTTATGTGAATGGAACATTGTTCTGGGAAAGAAGAATGCTGCTGTAGGTCACTTTTGGATTATGTATCTATATAGTATTGGGTATGTCAGCAAAGCATGCTCTCTGCTGGAATATCAATTGGTTGGAGCTTCTTTGATTACAAATTGGAATTTAATATCCAAGTGTATCTCCTGTGAAGAGTAGATCAAAATTTGGCATGTTTTTTGGCAGAGTGGATTGGAGGTTTTTACATTGTTTTGGAGCTGGTTATTGTTTGTTACAATTTTATGGTTCTGTTTTGTATTGTAGCTAAGGAACTCCTTGTGCTTTAGTTACTTTTTTTTTCTTCAATAAAATTTTGGCTTATCTAAAAAAAATCTACATAATAAATTTAAAATTTTCTAAAATTTTGAAAAAAAAAGAGTTACCTATATATACACAACCTTAAAGAGAAGTTCATTCTCCATTTAATGGGAAAGGGCTAGATGTTGATTGGGCACAATTAATGAAGGACATGGGGAAAATCCTATTTATCAATTTGCTAAGGACATAATATTTTTTTTTACTAAGTAACAAATTCAAAAACACATTTAATAGTGGTAAATCGCAATGAAAGTAGATTACAGTTCAAGCAAATCTTACCTATATAATATTGGGAGTTAGAATGTTATAGTCATTTTGAAAATGACTTCACCTGTCTACCGCTTTCAACCAATGAGTTAGTCTTAAATTTATGTTTCTAAGGATGTTAAATCAAAGACCAATGATAAAAAACACACACACCTTAAAACACAAGATTATACATGTGATTGACTACTACTCCACAACCAAAACCATTTATTTGTCTAGAGCATATCAAGAACAAATAAATAATAGATTCTCTACTGAATCAATTTTTATAACAAACAAGTTATTTTATCACATTATCAAAAGACTTTGTGGACAAACTGAGATCAAGTCATCCTATCCTTTAATGGAGCCCTTGGATAATAATGTCTTGAATCAGCTGAGGTCAAGTCATCTTAGGAAAGGTTATGTAAATGACTACCTTAATTGGGTGCACTCAAGAAAAGCATTTCATTGTAGAAGATACTTATGTGCTTTTGTGTTAGGGGTTATGGGCAAGGGTTGCTTATAAAGTAGTTAAAGATTTCAAAGGAGGTGATGGCCTTTGTGAAGGAGTTTTTGAATTTGCACACTCGCAGGTACAAAGGCGTCATAGCAGATCAGGTGATGAGTCCTTAATTTACGAGACCGAGTGTTTCAAGTCTCTTCATCGTTGTTTTGTTGCCATGCACCCTTTCCACTGAAAATGGAGACCGTGCAATTGTAATGTGTATTTGCGTTGACATAGATAAATGCCTTGTGGAGACCGTGCAATTTCTAAGCCCAAAAAAAAACTTGAGATCACCAATGACCTTTTAATTTGAAGTGATCAGCAAGCATTTGTTGAGTTTGTTGAATGAGTGATTGATTTGGACCAGCAATTATGATATCGTCAACATAAACAATGGTTACGCAACACTAATATAGTTGCTTCTTGGATACTAAACTCAATTTCCAAAACCAAAGGGTCTAGTTCAGCTCAGTTGGTTGAACATGATATATGAATTGTTGTAAATTCTTTGGTATCTCTTGGTCGAGCATGTGCAGTGTCAAATGCACAAAATTACAAGCACAAGAATGGCAAGAGAGATTGTCCTTTGTGTGCACATTGTGGAGTGCTTGGTCACACAAAGCAGAAGTGTTTTTAACTAACACCTAAAACATACAAAGTGTATATCCGTAAGATGTTTTAAACTACACGGGTATATAACAGATATTTGTTGTTCTTTACAGTTTTTCAGTTGTAATGGCAAGTTGTTTTGTAACTGATCCCTCATAATAGTTGTTAGATGACAGAGGGTATATAACAGATAGAGAAGGCTGGAGAGCAAACACTTTTGTATCAAATTTTCATTTTCCTCAGTCATGAATATGTGAATTCGTTTCTGTCATTCACAGTATTTTTCTTTGATCAATATCTTGATATGACTTCTTTTAACTAACACATAAAACATACAAAGTATATATATCCGTGAGAGTATTTAAGCCAACATTAATATGGAAAGGTATATATGCTTACCTGATGCATAATGCCTCCACGTATGTGGTCCATTTATAGGGTTTAAACGTGGGTGAGTCACCGCTAGGACAAGCATAGCCTTAAGGTACGTAATCCTGCAAGGTGTGATGTGAGTCTCTAATTGTGGAATATTCTAGAGCCCTTAGGTGAATGGCATGAGCATATGACAAGAATCTTCCATATTAGGCACATATGGAGCACTGTGGTGTGCAAGTTAAATGGGTTAGTGGGCTTTCAGTGAGTCTTGAATTGCTCCTCGACCTAGCAAGAATTTGGGATGTGAAAGTTCGGTTTCATGGATGGTATATGAATATGTTTTAAAATTTAAATAAAATATGTAAATTATAATAAAAATATTTAAATATATACTTAATTCAAAAAATTAAGCTTAGAAATTAATAATATAAATTGAGAATATCATGTAACTATGTTTTTTATAAAGAAATATATATCTAGTTAAACTACTATGAGGAAAATATAGTCATGTAAGGTTTGTTTGGTAAAAAAACGATATTGGTTAACTAACCGTAGGGTTTACAATTGTAAATAGTTAAACTAAAAAAATAGATATTGTTAAAAAAGATATTGTTTTTTTTTGTCCTGAGTAAGAGACCACGAATGCTTGTTGGAAAATATTTTCCTCATAATTTAAAATTTAAAGTTATATTATTATTTTTAATTAGTTTTATTTTCTTAAATAAATAAATAATAAAATGTGTTTTTCAGAATTAGTTTTTCTACGTAAAACTAACTGCAGCCCACTATCTTTTCAATTCCTATTATTTAGGAATTCTTTTGTTTACTTGGTCAATATTTTTTTTTTTATATTCTGAACGTTATCTTTTGCGCTTAAGTGGTTAAGTTTTTAATGTTGCTACATTGAGTTAGTTTTTGGTTTGTTTTTTAACGTTACTTCTTGTTGCTGCACATAGAAAAATTGGTTGCTGCATTTGGGTTAATTTCGTGGGCAGCATTGCTTATTTCCTATAAATACTGTTGTTGCCTACTGAGAAAGCGACTCACTGGTACACACAAATAACACAGCATTCTGAGCAGTAAAATTACATGCTTTCATTGTTAAAAAGGCTCTTCTCTTTTCCTTCAAATTCTACTACTATTTAATATATATTTTGGAGCGGTGTTCTTTGGTTCGGAAATTTTTCTCTGCACAAGATTGATCTAACAGGTTGACGTATCTTGGGAGAGAAGCGCATCAATTTCAAGTACCAGTGCAGTGGGGCATTTTCTCTCTAAGAACAGCGCATTGCGCGCTTCAACCCAGGCTTTTTCTAAACTTCTCATTTGTTATATTTATTTTTTGTACTAATTGATTGCTACAAGAATTATTGTGTATTTTGATTCTATATAAAATACCACTGTTATGTTTGCTGTTCTGGTTTGTTCTAAATTCTTATCTAACAATCTTAGAGAGAAAAACCTTCTTGTACTTAATTGCTTTCTTTTAATAATATGGTGCCATAGATTTACTAGTGAGAAATGTGTTTATATATTTCTTTTATTAATACATGCACTTCAATGTATTTGATGATGAATATTATTTTTGTGTTAAAAGTATTTATATTCACTGCTTTCCCTTATTCCTTATATTGAAGTATATAGTTTGAAGCATGTTATACATAAACAGTGTGACTGTCGAAAATGTGATGGCTTGCTTTGTATTTGTGTTGCCAAGCCACAAGGATCTCACGGTTGATATATATATTCATCTATGATTTATAATATTTTGTTTATTAATCGAAATTAGCTAAAAGGCTTGCAATTGGAAATATAAATATGTTGAAAATTTACTTGGGTTTATGACTCCTCTATGCCTGGCGTGAGTTATAGTTATTTGCCGATATTGATATGTTTTGTATGTTTGGCCAAATGGGTGTTACATTGTTAATATATTATTGCTAGCTTTTTTTTTAAGTTGCGGTATCTATATATGTATCATTTACGGTGGCTGTATTTGGGCTTTAACTAACAAATCACGCTTTTAAGGAAGTGGTTCCCTGTCAAGTTTAATTAGTGTATTGAAATAAAATAAAATCTTTTAAGCATGATTATTCACGTGTTATGTTGAATGATTCTACTTCCTATAGATGATCTTGATGTTTTCCTATGATGGCATATTCTTCCAATGCTTTTAATTGTTCTCATGTTACGTTAAGCAATTATTAGGATGAACTGAATTCAATATCCTTTTCATTAGGTTTGTATTTGTAGTTTGGAAAAGATGAGTTCATCTTAGTCTTGTGTTCATGAATCGAAATGTATCTGAATATCTTAAAATCTTTGTCTAATTTTGAGTGATTTATGATCAAGTAATTGGAGGCAGGGGAACCGAAAGGAACCTGAACAATATATGCTTCTATACGTTTCTTGAAATTCAACTATTATGAAAGAGGATAAATATACTTGTTAATAAATATAAACATGTGCTTCTAGCTATGCTTTCGTCAAATTATTTATCTATGCCAATTGCATGGTTGTATTATGCTCAAATATGTGGGATAGATTGATGTATTATTATGTTTGGGTAGACTTTGTAATATTTAGTGCAAGCTAAATCTCTCAAAACACAAGTATGTGTTGCAGGGTCCACAGGTTGGAAGCATGATACAATATATGTCATTGTACTCAAAAGCAGTTGTACATCGTATGATATAATACTAAAGTTGGTCAAGCAGTACTTATGCATTTCAAACCAGTGCAACAAGCTTTCCTTTTGCTTGTGTCAAATGATACATCCTATCTCTATGCATTGTGATAGCCAAGTTGCTATTGCCAAAGTTACTGGCAACGTTTTAATGAGAAAAGAAGACACCTCAAAGTAAGACAATAGTTTATTAGATATTTGATATCTCATGGTGTTATTTCTCTTGATTATGGCAGGTCTAAAAAGAAAGTTGCGGATCCGCTACTTACAAAAAGATTGACATGTCAATACATACTTAAATCGTCGAGGGGAATGGGACTAAAGCCCATCAATTAGTCACAACAATGGACACCCGTCTCCGTGTGATTGGCGATCCCATGAATGGAGTTCAACGGGTAACAATGAAGTTGTTTTGTTGACTAAAGCACACTAAAATTATGAATAATGTGGTGCTGTTCCGATTCCTATTCCTATGGCGAAGTGTGCATGTTAAACTGTGGCAATTATAAGGTTGAAGTATACATATTTCATATTATTTACTGAAAAAATCAGATCAGATTTAAATACCTCTTAATGAACCCAACAACAGTTGATTGTGGGGGTGGTAGTCATAGATCACTCTTTGAGGGTTCACCTAGTGAGTGTGGCGGTGGGGCCGCCGCTGTGAGATATAGGCTAATCTCTAAGTGACACTCACGAAACAAGATACATGCGCAAGGCCGTAACGTGCACCCACTAATTAGAACTCAAATGAACACCTATATTATTTTGTGTTGTGTTCTAAAGCTTGGTTAAAAGGGTGTAGTTCAAGACAATCCAGTCACTACATTTTTCTCAGGTGGAAGTTCATACACTAGGTGTAAGGCTCAAACCCGGAATGTTCCTTGTACTGAAAATATAATATCATATGCTCCATTAAAAATTATTTTTTTAGTCTTTTACATTATTATATTGTTTTATTTCTTTAAATTTTAAATTAGTGGAGAATTGTTGGAAAATATTTTCCTCATAATTTAAAATTTAAAGTTATATTATTATTTTTAATTAGTTTTATTTTCTTAAATAAATAAATAATAAAATGTGTTTTTCAGAATTAGTTTTTCTCCGTAAAACTAACTACAGCCCACTATCTTTTCAATTCCTATTATTTAGGAATTCTTTTGTTTACTTGATCAATATTTTTTTTTATATTCTGAACGTTATCTTTTGCACTTAAGTGGTTAAGTTTTTAACGTTGCTACGTTGAGTTAGTTTTTGGTTTGTTTTTTAACGTTACTTCTTGTTGCTGCACATAGAAAAATTAGTTGCTGCATTTGGGTTAATTTCGTGGGCAGCACTGCTCTTTTCCTATAAATACTGTTGCTACCTACTGAGAAACCAACTCACTGGTACACACAAATAACACAACATTTTGAGTAGTAAAATTACGTGCTTTCATTGTTAAAAAGGCTCTTCTCTTTTCCTTCAAATTCTACTACTATTTAATATATATTTTGAAGCGGTGTTCTTTGGTTCGGGGATCTTTCTCTGCACAAGATTGATCTAACGGGTTGACATATTTTGGGAGAGAAGTGCATCAATTTCAAGTACCAGTGCAGTGGGGTGTTTTCTCTCTAAAGACAGCGCGTTGCGCGCTTCAACCCAGGCTTTTTCTAAACTTCTCATTTGTTATATTTATTTTTTGTACTAATTGATTGCTACAAGAATTATTGTGTATTTTGATTCTATATAAAATACCATTACTATGTTTGTTGTTCTAGTTTGTTCTAAATTCTTATCTAACAGTGTCTCCCAATCTACTTGGTCAGAGACTAATCCCGTTCACAGTGCATGATTGTTGCTGGCCCAAGAAAATTTTGCACACAGAGAGAATCGAACACATGTTCTCCCGCTAAATAGATTATTCCTCCACATGTAAACACAGCGGGGAAAAAAATATTGTTTAACTAGCCGTTTCTAATATATGTTTAATTAATATTGTAAATAGACATGCAGGGTTTACAATATTAAACATATATTAGAAACAATGGGAACACGATCAACACATTAGATGACAAAGTAAAAATTCAGAGCATTACAAAACTTGTACGTATATAATGGAGGTTTTTATAATAACTTTCATGATTGATTTTCTCATATTCTATTCTTTGTAACTTTTTCTCATTCAATATTACTTTGTGCAGTTCTGACCGTTGGGAAGTGCAGATACAACCTACACATGATTCCTTCTAATTTATTCCATGATTCAACGTATCAGTTAAGAAGTTTGGGTTTACAAGGTCAAGGGTTAAAATTCTTAAACAAGTAGTATTTGTGAGATGAATCACACCATACTTGAACAAAGATTAACTCTCTCTCTCTCCCTCTCTCTCTCTTAAACAAAGTATTTGTGAGATGAATCACACCATTCTTTGGTCATTTGCTCAGTTAAAAATAGGGTGTGGCTAAGGTGAAGTTTGAAAACACTTTCTCAGCGGTGAGAAAGTGTTTTTACCTACTGCAGTAGGTTAGTCACCGATTTTTTACCTGCTTAGCCATAAGGAGAAAAAAAATATTTTTTATTTAAAAAATGAAATTATATAAAATTATTATAATAAAAATTAGAATAAAAATTTTCTCTTTTTTTTAAAAAAGTAAGAACCACCGATGGTGCTTGAACAAATTACCTACTATAATATAGGTTGGTTAACCGGGAGAAAAAGAATTATTTTTTTATTAAATGAAATTATATAAAAAAAATTTGAGCAAAATTATTTCTCTTATGCTCCACCGGGAGAAAAAAAAATAAAAAAAAATATTTTTTAATAATTTTTATATAATTTCATTTAATAAAAAAATGATTTTTTTCTCCTAGTTAACCAACCTATTATAGTAGGTAATTTATTCAAGTACCACCGGTGGCTCCCACTTTTTTAAAAAAAGGAGAAAATTTTTATTCTAATTTTTATTATAATAATTTTATATAATTTCATTTTTTAAATAAAAAAATATTTTTTTTTTCTCCCGGTGGCTAACATGCTGCAACAGGATTCTCACCGATGACTAACCTGCTACAGCAAGTAAAAAATACTTTCTCACCAGTAAAAAAATATTTTCAAACTTCACCTTAGCCACACCCTTAAAAATAACCTTCTAACTTCTAAGTCAAAAACCTTGTATGTCAAAAGTCATTGTTGAATTAATTTTTGACTTGTCTAGCGGTTAGTGTAAATAAAATATTGATAGCTGCCGGTGTTTGGTACGTTGACCAAAGAATTCAATATTTTCTTTATTTAAGAAATAGGAGGATTAGTGAAAAGATTTTATAAGAGAATTTAGAATTATTTATAATGAAAAGCCTTGTGATATCCAACTAATGCAAATTTCTTTCATTTAGGAAAAAACAGCACACAACAAGGATTTTTCAATATGGAAACATAACATAAAATACATTATAGAAAAAATAATGAAAATATAAATTTAACATGGTTTGACACCTTTTACCTTAAATTAAAAGAAAAAAAAAACACATCGAACATGAATTTTATGTGAGGGTAGTGTCCCACATGGAGCATCAACAACAAAGAGCTGAGTTGCATTAAGATATAACAACTAAGTCTTAGAAGTTTTGAGAAAGATGATATGAGAAGGGTCATTGTTATAGGAGGAAGGAATTCAATCCATGGGAAGTTGGCTGCAAACTAGGAAGGCCAGACCTTATAGGGTATTTCTTCTCTCACTGTAAACAAGCACTAGCTCCGACAGTTACCATTGTCTTTTTTTTTATGGATGATAGCTACTGTCCTAAATAACATAAGAGCTTTTTTTGGGATTCACCATGAGTCTACGACATTGGTACGATGTATTTATCGATTTTGTCGATGACTAATTTATCTATCTAATCACCTATAGTGGGATCTCTATTCTCAACTACGATTTTTTCAATCACAAGGCTCGAACCGAGACCCAATTCTACTTGGATAAACGTACAACATATGTTGGTAAAACAAGAGCTTTACCTTAAAATGAAGATGAGATGTACACATGGTGTAATAAGGCCTAAAAGAATTAACAATGTTCTGGACCAATTTGTAGATTGAAAGCCTATCAGTACAGGATTGTATAGTCTTAGCCCAATCAATTTAAATGTGACTTAATCATTGTGTTAGGTATCGCATTTGATCAGTTTACGAGCGTACCCAGCAGAACGTGACATAGTACGGAGCATATAATTTCACAAGGACACACCTACATTGGCAGAAATTAAACAACCACACGCATGTTAGAGGTACATTAATTATACTCCCATCTAATCTCAAATTACTGTGTGGATGCCTCTCTGACTTTGAGTTTTGATGTGCCTTTTATACGTGGTAGAGCAATATCTACAAAAAGAAAATTAAGAAGGAGCAGAATAAAAAATGTAAAGGAATATTTTTGTGATACATATTTCCGGCATATGCACTAAAGATGGGTACTTCATGTTTGTAAGTGAAGTTGAGAGGAGTGGATTTTGGAGGTTGAGGTCGACGAAAGTGATGTAATGTTCTAAAGCAACAGTGTACAATGATACTTGAACAAACACGTGATAGAGTCTGTGGAATATATTTAAAGAAATTCAAATAGGTTCTACAAGATGATTCTAATTAAAAAGAAAATTAAATTAGATGAACATGTGTTGGGAAAAAAAAAAAAAGGAAAAGAAAACTACCACCGAGCATGTGAATCAATTGGGTTGTTCTAGAGGTCTCGAGTTCAAACCATGGATATGTAGTTGTATTAAATACTCAGAGGAAGAACTTTGCCGTCCATAGTGATTTTACCTAGCTCGAACGGGGTTGCCTCCAGCGGAGGATACCTGTGATCTATACAAAAAAAAAAAAAAAGAATAAGAAAACTCAAGGAGCTCACAAAAGTCCTTGTATTTACCAACAAGTCGTTTTATTTGAGTAGTATTAAACTCAATTTCTTTAAACAAGATTTTGGATTCGAGTCTTGTGATAAAAAAAAACCGTGGTTGTGGATGAAGAGAAAACTCAAGGAACACACAAAAGCCCTTGTATTTGGGCAAAGCAGCTTCTCTATCTATTATTAGTTTGACCATATATCTAATCAATATTACATATAGTAGACACGTTAGGACTTTGGTCTTCACTCTTTAGGTTCTTTATGAACAAAGAGAGAGAAAAGAGAAGGAGCAATTGTAGGACAAATATTAGGTCCACATTAAGGAAGATGCAATGTCGTCCATACCAAGCACATGAGTTGCCAACCATTAGTTTTGGGGACCGCAAAAAGAGTACTATATTACACACTATTTTGCTTGGATTCTTAATGCTTTGGCATGGCTACAATATTATTATTATTATTATTATTATGTATTTGTACAAACCCCACCTCCCATGCAATCACTTCTTGACACTTTAGCTTGCCTGGGGTTTCGGTGGGTGTGGGGACGAGGAGAGACCCTAAGTCCAGAGCTTCGTCCTCGTCTATGCACTGAAAAAAGTTTGACAATAACCTCCATTTAATGCATGATGAATAGCATTATAAGGTGCAATGGTACTAGTACTATGCTGGCTTGCAATGAAAGGGAAGAAGCCAACACCCAGAGGGCCAGAACCATCCTATGCTGACTTTATGTTAGACTGGAGCATCAATCTATATCATAAATAATTTTTGGGTATGGAATATAAATCAACAAGTCCAATTGCATGGGGTTTGGGAGGACACACTCTTTGTCTTGAACTTGTATAATGATGAATAACATGGTTGAGGTTTTCTAGTCCAAAGAGAGATGAGGATTGAGGATCAACTTAGCTCCACCTTACATTCACAATAATAATAATAATAATAATAATAATAATAATTTTTTTTTTAATTACATGAGTCTTACGGGATAATCACATGTAATTTTTTTGTTGGTAAACTATGTTTTTAATCCCTTATCTGTTTAAACTCGTTGATGACATCAAACTAATTGATGAGAAATTAAAAACATAGTTTACAAAAAAAAAATTACACATGATTATCTTATCAGACTCCTTAATGGCATAGCAAGTCACTGGACTGTCAATATCATTGTTACGTCATCAGTTAACGCATTGTTACTTGATAATAGAGACTAAAATTATTAATAAAGAAAAAGTATAAGGACAACAAACATTAAAGATTTTGTTTAAGGACTAAAAGTGAAATTAATTTACAAAAAATTTAGATACAAAGATATAATTAATTATTATTATTTTTTATATATTTTCTTGTCTCTATCCAGTACTTAACATGTGTATGACTTTGATGCTCCTTTAGTGGCTGAGTTATTGGACCGACATATATTTAAAGAATTTAGGCCTCTACTACTAACCAACAACGCTCTCTAAATTATTACTTACTCCCACTGTTTTCTTTTATAAGCAACAAAAATTCGTTTATCTTGTTTTTAAATATAAGTAAATTTTAACTATTTTTGCCTTATTTAATGAGACTATCTTCAAAATGGAAATATATCTAGTGAAATGATTTATCTTATATGAGAGTAAGAGGAATAAATATTGACCATTAGATCTTATTTGAATGGTCAAGATTAAAACATACTAAGTCATGTGAGTTTTTTAAAAAGTAACATGATTTTTTAAGTAGTCACATGACATTAAATCTTAACCCTCCATGTATGGTTATATGGTTCAGATTTAATCTTCTCACTCTCATATAAGATAGCTTCCTCTCATATGATATGTCCTCCTTCAAAATACCCTTCATTTAATAGGGTGATTATACTTGATATCAAATTCTAATGAAAGGTAATTTAGAAAAAAAATTATTTTTAATTAGAAATGACACAATTTAATAAAGTTAACTAATTTTCTTAATAAGTGTCAAATCAATTTTTTTGTTGCTTATAAAATAGAGGGGGGGGGGGGGGGGGGGGGGGAGAGTAGTTATAGTTTCCACCCTCTTATATTAAATTAAGTATATTACACTCTAATTTAACATTATTTTTTATTATTTTCCTTTTCATTTATTTGAAAAGTTAATTTTAATATGGTAAAGATTTTACTAAAAATTCATTAAAAGACAAAAATACCCTATAATCAAATTTTAACTAATATATTTTACTAAACTAACTAATTGAACATTTTTTTTGAAAGAAAAAAATTTATGGTTATTAATGCATCAAAAATCATGAAAGTTATTATCACCTCCGTTTCAAAACCATAAATATTTATGGTTAGTGTACACCCATTAAAGAGTATTTAATAAGTATTAAATGTCAATATATTTAATCTAAAATATCATTATTTAATACAAGATATAAATGTGGTTTGTTGTTTGAAGTGTTTTTTTTTTTTTTTTCTAAACTATTTGAAGTGTTTTTTTTAATAAGTTACAAGTGTGGTGTTTCTCGTAAAGATCAAATATATTTATTCTAAATAGAATTATATATGAAAAGAAATAATTCACGAGATTTAAAATCTGTAAAACATCAATAGTCAATAATTTTGGAATAAAAAGAAAATATCAATAATTTTAGAATAAAGGGATAACTAATTTTCCCTCAGAGTATTTAACATAGTTGCATTCTTAGGATTTGAACTCGAGACTTTTAGTTAAACTAAAACAATATTGGGCTAGTTAATCCACGCACTCGGTAGTAGTTATAGGCATATATAGTTTTTGTTATCCCATTTTCTTTTCTTCTATCAAATAAAATATTGCAATATCGAGGTTTAAATATGTTTTTAGTCTCTCAAATTTTGGTCTTTTTTTTGTCCTCCAATTTTGAAGTTACTTTTTTTAGTCTCTGAAATCTGCATAATGTTTTTTTAGCCTCTCTCTATAGTGAGTCAAATGGGGAATACGTGATTCACAATTTGTGACAACTTTTGATCGTCAGAATTTGATTTTCTATTTTATATTTTAAAGTATAATTTTTTGCGGTTAAAAATTGCTAGAATCAAATCAATAAAAAAATTAAAAACTCATTAACCGCTTTAAAAACCGCTTTAATTTTTTTATTGATTTGATTTTGACAGTTTAAACCTCCTTAAATCGCACTTTAAATTTTAAAATAGAAAATCATTTTTTGGCGGTCAAAAGTCACCACAAATTACACATATCTTATTCTCCATTTGGCCCACATTGTGGAAAGAGACTAAAAGGAGCATTATATGAATTCCAGGACTAAAAAAAACTTTAAATTTAGAAGACTAAAAAAAAATCCGAAATTTAAAGAACTAAAAATATATTTAAACTCAATCAAACATCCCCTTTAGCAAGAGGAATAAATCATAATAAAGAAATATCATCAGGTTGTAGCAAGTTCATCGAACACATTATTATAAAAGCGACTCTACCTTTATCCAAATTCTTCACCTTTGCACAATGAGTTGATTAATGCATTAGAAACAAACAAAATTCACATAGAACTAAATCTTAACTACCAAATCATAAGCACTATGAATCTTTCTTTCCTTACTTTCTTAATCCTTCCACTAGCTGCGTATAGTAACCTCAATTGGAGAGCATGCCCCAATTTGACCATTTTATCCATAAGTCGTATTCCATTCTCAAATTGTTGCACGCTATGAAAACCAAGTATTAATGTGTATAGTATGTAAGTGTAACAGCATATGCTTTTCAAACCTTTTTCCTCAATTATCTTTTAAACTCCACTACCCTTACACAGGGGCATGCATGAACCAAATTGACAAAGGAAATTGTGGAATGGTTCATGATTTTGTGCAAACCCAAAAAAAGTTGAAGAACCTCAGCTTATCAGGAATCGTCCAAGGTGTGTAATCAAGATTCGATTGGAGGTAAAATTTAATAGTAGGATATTTTTGTCTTTTTGAAATATATTTTTAGTAAAAGGATTTAACACTTAAAATTAAAGTTTAAACTGGATAGAAAAAGAAATCTATCTATATAGTGGCAGAGACAGACTGTTTTTTTGGGATGGTCAAATATATATATATATAATATTATTTAAGAAAAATTTCTTTTATCTTTTATTATATAATTTTATATGTTAGACAATAATTAGTTTGTAAATTTAGAATTATGGTCATCATTTAATGTGTGCGATCGCATGTAGAGTAATTTTATATGTATGATTGGTTAAAAACAAAATAAATCAATATTTAGAATTTTGTAGAAACCTACACATAAATTTGACATATTGGAACAAATATATTGAATTTAGAAGAATAATTCTTATTGAAAAACAACTTGAAAATGTCTATAAGTTACACTATAATATATGTATTTGTCAAAAAATTATTACCTTATAAATCAAGAGATTTGACTCATAAAATTACTCTTCCACTTTCAAATATGAATAATATATATTATGGATACTTGAAGTTTCAATATATATATATATATATATATATATATATATATATATATATATATATATATATATAAGGAGGTATCTACTTACTCCAAGGGTAAGTATAAGAGACTTACTCTTTATCCTTACCATTCATTTTCTTGAAATCTAATGGTTGTAATGAGTAACTAATCTTAACCATTAGATTTTCAGAGAGTGAATGGTGTGAACAAAGAGTAAGTCTCTTATACTTACTCTTGGAGTAAGTGGTAGGGGTGTTCGCGATGCAGTTTGGTTCGATTTTTGGCTTAAAAGTCACCCGAACCAAACAAGAAAATTAAGTGTGGTTCGGTTTAAATGTATTATGGAATCCGAACCAAACCAAACAATCTTTAGCGGATTGGTTTGGTTCGGTTTTTGTGGTTTTAAAAATCTATTATTAAGTATTAAAAAAATCAAAATATTTATTAATTCAATGTGACACTTCCACTGTTAGAGCATTGCTTAATTTTTTTTATCAACCAAAAAAGAAATTCAGTATAAAAGAAGGTACAAGTACCATCCAAATACATATGTACGTCAGTAGTTACAATTAAATATGACATACTAAAGTAAAAACAATCGATAAACTTAAAGTAATTAAAATAGTTAATAAACTTGTAAAACAATCATATGCTGCAGTACGTACTACTTGCTGCCAACCATTGAAATTAAAGTAATCGTATACTTACTTAATTACTGTGCATTCAGGAAAAAACACATTTACATATAACTAGCGGTTTGGTTTGGTTGGGTCGGTTTTACATTTCCAAACCGCAAACCGAACCGAACCGCGCAGTTTAGGAAAATAAAAAATCAAACAAAACCAATAAAATTTGGTTTTTCATCAGTTTTCGGTTTTTTGGATCAGTTTTTGGTTTTCCGTTTGGGTTGGTTCGTTTTGAACACCCCTAGTAAGTAGATTTTTCCTATATATATATATATATATATATATATATATAGAGAGAGAGAGAGAGAGAGAGAGAGAGAGAGAGAGAGAGAGAGAGAGAGATGTTTATATAAGAGAAGGTAAAGTTACATTATATATAAAATGATAGGGTTAAATTTATTTTACTCACATGACCGTTTATAAAAGTACATGATTTTATAATTTAATCCTAACTCTTTATGCAATTATGCTTTGATCTTATAACCAAGATTCAACATTCTCACTCTCTTACAATAAAATCCCATTTAGAAAAGTTTATTTACAATTTATTTGAATTTACTAGTGTTTTAGTCCGTACATTACACGAGCTTATTCAAATTTTTAATACCTTATATATATATATATATATAGTCAATAGAAAGAAATTTGAAAATAAAAACAAAAGATTATATAGCACATCAAAAGAAATTTAAAAAAAAAAAGATAATTATAACAGAAATTAGAAACTATAAAATTTTAAAAAAAAAAAAGGAAAGATGTAACGATGTAAATTTAATTTTTTTAATATTAACTTTGAAAATTGAAAAGTAAATTGAATTAAGGATTTGAAATTATTGATGAAAGAGACAAATCTTCGAAATTAAAAAATAGAGTTAGAAAAATTGATAAAAGAAATATTTAAAAAAAAGTCCAAAATATTATAAAATTTGGAAATATATATATATAGCACATTAAAAAGAAATTTTAAAAATGAGATAATTACAAAAGAAATTAGAAACTATAAATTTAAAAAATAAAAGATAAGGGAAAATGTAATGATGTAACTTTAATCTTTTTAATATTAACTATGAAAATTGAAAAGTAAATTGAATTAAGGATTTGAAATTATTGATGAAAGAGAGCAATCTTCAGAATTAAAAAATAGAGTTAGAAAAATTGATAAAAAAAAAGCATTGAATAAAGAAGTGAATGAATGTAGTTATAAAAATATTGTGAATGTGAATAGTTACAAAAATTGATAAGAGAAATTTTAGAAAAAATAGAAAAATCATATGCATGTTAGGAGAGTGAACTACATCACTTCATGAGATAAGAGTATTCAAATGAGAGTAAATATGAGGAAGAGTGGAAAAAGTGGAGTTACGAGAGTATAAATAGACTTATTCATTTATATATATAAGGATATTTTACGATAAAAGCACTCATGTAAATATTTGAAAGAGTTTATAAAAATAATTTATGATATATTCATGGCTGTTTTCGGCTTATTTCAATAAGCTTTCCGGGATAGCCTATTAAAAAAAGCTTATAACTTATATAACAAAACTTTAGGTTCCGTATAGAAAAACAATTTAATTGATTTTTTTAATAAATTTTTATTATATAAGAGCTTATATATATTATAAGCACTTAAAATTCAATGAGTTATTTGTATTTGGATCTAAACATTGGTAAGTATAATCCCTTGTGCACTAATTTCCACACTCCCTACTAGTAACATGCTACTCTTATAATTCATTGAAATAGGTTAACTAATCATCTGAATCTGTTCTCATTTGACACTAGGTCAAAATGTAGAACATTAATGAAATGAAACTTGATTTTTGTTTAAAGAATAGGGCAAGATGGCCTAGGGTAATTGAAGAACAAGATGTAAGAGTTAGGTCAAGTTAATTAGATAACTCGAGTATTAATCCAAAATTTAGAACGTGAATGAAACTTGATATTTATTTAAAGAATAGGGTAAGATAACTTAAGATACTCAGGCTATGTCAAATTGAGGAACAAGATAACTCACCCTTTCTTCTATATATACGATATTCTAATAAAGTATAACAAAAACAAAATCCAACATCTTCTTAATAATAGAACTCAACACCTTCATATGAATTTGGTTCAATCCTATTAATTAAAAGCGTCCAAAAATATGCTATCACCTTTATCGTTTGTCAAAAAGTGAGATTAATTTTACTTTATGATGCTTACACGATATTGTGTGCTCTAGACAAAACGCGGTTGACAGTTAGTTTGGGGGAAAAAAGTCAAAAAGTCAGCAGTAAAAAAACGACAGGAAATTGCTCATAAGCTCTACACGTTAAAGAACGGTGGGTGTCAAAAGACAAAAAGAACTAACAGACAAAACAGTCGCAATCAAACGGCTCAGATTCGTGTTCGATCATCTCTACACAAGTTGCATCTTCGTCTCCATTTGCACGTACAGTACAGCGGAGGGATAATTATAGGATATATTTTTTTGAATAAAATTTAGGATAATATAGAATAGAACTTAATTCTCATGCACGGTTAGTATAAAGTTTTTATGTTTCTAATTAATCGCAAATTATTTTTAAGTATGATTTTTAAACTAATTATTATTAAAGTTAACAATTTTGTTATATATACTCTTAATACATTTTAATTAAATTCTGAAGAATATCTTATTTTAAGAAGTGTTTAATTCATAGAAACATATTATTTTATAGGGTAAATTATGATTTTAGTCCTCAAACTTTTTGACATTTCTGGTTTTGGTCCTTATACTTTTCGGAGACTGGTCAAAGTACTCGAATTTTTTTTGCGTCCATTGATTTCGTCCATTCCGTCAGTTTCTCCGTTAACCGCTTACGTGTCTGTATACCTGGCTTGTGACATAAGGCCACGCTGTAATAACGCTGGTGTGGATTTAACCCACTTGTATGATTCATTTTTAATTTTCATTATATACTTTATTAATTATTATTTAAATTGATAAAAAAAAATGTTTGTTCTAAATAGCATCCCAATCCCTACCAAAGAAGTTCACCCATGAGCCCACCATCGACGTGCTTCTCCAACTCGCAGCACTTTATTTTGTTTGTTTCGTATTGTTGTTGTTTAAGGGGTGACGACTAAGTCACCAGGTCGCCTCGTAGGAGAGATTCGTCAGCGTCAAGAGGCTTCTCTTTGGCTGATTGTGGTGCAGCATCTTTGTCATCTTCCTCGACAGCCATTATTCCCAGATGGAGAAAATGCTTGTGTAGGGATAAGGAGGTGCTTGTTACTTCGCATAGCTCAAAGAATCTTGGACGATTGTTTTGGGGTTGCCCTAACTGGAAGGTGAAATGCGTTTGTCTATTTTTAATTTTTTTTGCAACCCTTTTTTGATTTAGGTTTTTGTTTTGTTAATGTTGTAGAGGGGGTAATGGGAATGTACTGTAACCATTTCCGTTGGGCTGATGAAATTGATGATGGCATTAATGAACTTGTTGCAGAAGCTGTGGAGGAACACAGGAAGAGGACTGCAAGGCTGCAAAAGAAACTTAACTGGGAAAGGAAGAAGGGATGGATCATGTTGGTTGTAGCTTTCCTGTCTTGGTTGTTTTGTTTCTTTAGAGGGATGATGTGTGTAATGAATTGCAGCGCGGGTAGAGGGTAGGATTCTGTAACACAAGTCAATGTATTTTGGGTTGGTTTAGTGATTAGTGGCAAATGCCAATTGTAGTTGGAATGTTTTGAAGTTTGAAGATCTATGTAACATTGGAATGTAGTAATGCAGTTTTTTTACTGTCAACTTCAATGATAACAACCAAATTGGCACATTGCATAATTGAAAAAAGCAATTTTTCTGACTGTCAAATTCAGTGATAAGTAATTGCATCCATAGAAACCCAAAATGTAGTATCAACAAGTCGTATAGCATATTTACATATATTCCAAATTTGGTCATTTATGTACCATTTTGGCACATTGCAATCTTTTTTGTTCCCAAATTTTGTACCAATAATGAGGCCCAACTGGTACAACACAACTGAAAATAACCAAATTGGCACATTGCATATCTGGAAAAAAAAAAAAAAGGACAATCTTTTTTACTGTCAACTTCAATAATAAGTAATTGCATCCATAAAACCCAAAATGTAGTGTCAACAAGCATTATAGCATCTTTACATATATTCCAAATTTGGTCATTTCTATATCATTTAGGGGTGTTCAAAAAGGCTTAACTAAACTGAATTATATGAAAACTGAACCGAACTACAAAAATTGTTCGCTTAAACTGAGCTGAACTGATAAAGGTTCAGGAAAACCAAACTGAACTATATTTTAGTTCAGTTAACTACTACATGGAAGTTCGAACTAAATTGTTTTAGTGCTCTAAACCAAACTGTCATAAACTTAAGAACTTTTTTTCTAAACTGTTTTCACAAAACCAATTTCCACTGATTTTTAAGATGATATATTGATGCAAAGTGATTAATAATTAAGTGAGGCTTAAACATGGAACTAGACATTTACAAATTAAAACTAAATGGAAACTCTAGTGAACTACAAGGCGCAAGCGTGAATTGAGTGGAAACATGATGTTGGAAAAGAACATTTGTCTTGAAAACAATATAACTATATCAGTATATTGTAACACCCAGGTGATCTTTGCATCATTTCATCTATGAAGTTGGCTAAGCTATAGATCTTTTTAATCTAAAAACAGTTCAAGGTTAACTAAGTTGTATGACAACACATTTCCTAAGTTGCCCCACCTAATTTCTGTTAAAAAAAAAAAAAAAAAAAAACACCACTAAGCAGAAATTTTCACTAGTTGAGATAAGAGATAAAAAAAATTCATTGATACTGAAGCTCAACAAATATGGCAGGGCATATGATACTTTTAAAAAAATTGTAAATAAGAGATAAATGTCAACCAAAAGCAAAAGCCACCCGATAAATTGAACTTCACAATATTAACATTCAGCATTTAGCTTGCAGCAGACAAAACCTCCAAAATTATAATATGAATAATATAACTCATACATTAGCTAGCATCAGTTTTTAAGTATGATGATATCAACCATTTAGCACGTTACCCCACTTGATCATCAATCATTTCTTCTCTTATTGTCGCTGCCACAAGGATTCCCATAATTTTTCTGATAATTTGAATGGAATTCTCAAAACAGTTCACTTAGTAGGTGCATTGAACTACTGCACAATAGTTCAGTTTAAAAGATGAACTAACAAAACAGTTTCAGTTCAATTTTTTATAAAACAAAATTGTTCAGTTTTTAACAGTTTGGTTTAGTTTAGTTCTAAACTAATTCAATTCAAAATAGTTTTTTGAACACCCCTAGTACCATTAATTACAACCAATCCAAAATATAATTTATAGCATCTTTAATACTCGATCAGAATAATAATGATGCCATAAATCATTTACACCCAAAAAATTACATCAACATGATTAACTAGTTAAAGTTTCCAAAATACCAAAATACACTAAACCGTCATATGTTTATAGTTAAATAAAATAAGCAACATCTTTGTCCTTATCAACAACATTTGACCACATCTACTTCTTCAGCCTTTTTGCTTTCTTCATGATCTTAGAGTTTGATATCACTTCCTACACAATAAAGAAATTCCATTCAAATTAGCCATACACAAGTACCATATTAAACCAACCATTAACTAAGATCAAACCTATAAGTACGAAATAAGAAACCTACATAAGTTTCTTGAAATGTAATGGCAAAGTCAATGGCCTTATCTGCTTTGCCTTTACCCTTTTCTACCTGCAACATGAATTATAAGCATTTTACTAAGCACAAGTTTAATGTCAAAATTAGCATTTTACCCAATCCAATGTTAACCATGTTACCAAGGATTTTGCCACATCCATCACTGTCTTTGCAATCTCTGCATCGGAATCATGCATAGGTGCTTTGCCCTTTGTCTTAGCCTAAATTCCCAAAAACATTAAAATTAAGTAAAGTTATACCAGACAACAATTTAATTTACACATTAGAATCCTTACCCTACTTACCGATGCCCTTGTTCTTCCCAAAAGTTGAATTAACAACAGCAGGTTCTTTACCACGGGTTAAAGTGTCCATTTGAATTGTTGGTGGTGTACTTGGTTGTTCATGAACTGGTGCAGCAGTAGTAGGAGTATTTGGTGCAACAACAACATGATTATTTGGTGCAACAACTACATAAATAGAAGGAGCATGTGGTGCAGTAACAGAAGGAGCACCTGCTGCATTAACCGGTGCAGTAACAGAAGGACCATTAACTGTTGCATTTGCTGCACCATTTGCTAGTTCAGAATTTTCAACTTAGCCATCAGAATTGACACTTGGTCCTGCAATGTGCTACAAACCCAAAAAAAAAATATTAATAAAGGCTAAATTATGTACATAAATGTAACTGAAAGTGTTATTTATTAAACCTCTTGTGTAGTAATAGGTTGCCTTGGTGGCCCACTTCTGCAAGTCTTCTTGATGTGGCCTGGTTAACCACAACACTTGATGACAAGTGTCTTGGTTGTTCTCCTTAATCTTGTCCTAGAAACTTGTTCATCAGGCTCCCTCTTTCTTAGCTTTTTGGGCCTACCAGGACCACATTTGTAATTTGGTGATAAGATGTATGGGTAACCTATCTTGGGCCACATTGGTTGACCATTGATGGGTGATATAACATTATCATAGCAGATCTTATACATGTCCTTTTTATAATATTGATGAACATACATATTTGGATTTTCTTTCTTGCTTGATATGGCTGCAACAGCATGCCTGCAGGGGATTCCTACCAAGTCCCAAAAATTGCAAGTGCAACTTCTCTTATCAAGATCCACAACAAACTTATTAATGAACAAGTTGTGAGTTACTTCATATGTCCTTCTTGTAGCATAAGTTGCAAACCAATTGTCACTATATTGAACTTCTCTATTTAGTCTCTTCAAAGACTTAGGCATTATGTCCCCTGGTTGTTTGCATAGTTTCAGTCTTGATTCATTAAACTTACACATCAAATACATTCTGATCCAATCAAGCATTGTCAAAATGGGCTTGTCCCTACATGCCAACAGAGTACTATTCAAAGATTCAGTGAGGTTGTTGATGACCACATCACATTTTGAATGATATTTGAATGCATATCTACACCAACTTGACCTAGGTAATTCCATTAATCATTGATATGCTTCAGGTTTGATTGCTTTTATCTACTCCATTTTTTCCTGCCATGCTTCATATTATCTTGCCTTTGATGCACCCATCATCAAATCTCTCATCAGAGATCCCCCACCAAAATTTTTCTTCACATTTGCATACAAGTGCCTGACACAGAATCTGTGTTCACAACCATTGGTCATTTCTTATATGCATGGCACCAATCCCCGTGTCAACAACAAACATGAATAAAATAAAAGTGTCAAAATGACAAACACTGTTAATTAATTGACACCAATATAATGCATTTACCTTTTGTTGATTTGACATCAAGACCCATGGAATCTGTGATGGCTGTCCAATATCATCAAACAACAATGTTAAAAACCACTTCTAAGACTCCTTTATTTCACTTTCCATAACAGCAAAAGCAATTGGGAGGTTTTGATCATTAGGGTCCCTCCCAACAGCCACCAACATAATGCCTCCATACTGAGTTTTCAAGTGGCAACCATCCAGTCCAATGAAGGATCTACATGCTTGTTTAAATGCTCTTTTATACCCACCAAAACAAAAATAAAATTTCTCAAAGGTAGGAAGAACATCCAAACTTGGTCTATGTACTTCAACTAAAGTTGTGTTGCCTTTGCAGACTCTTTCAAGCTTATGGGTGTAAGACCACAGGCCAGTAAACTGCTTCTTAGCATCCCCTTCAACTATTTCCAAAGCCATCTTTCGCGCTTGCTCAACAACTGAAGATGTTATACCAACACCAAACCTATTCTTCATGTCATCAATTACTTGCATGATTGTCATCTTTGGATTAGACTTAAGAGGCTCAATTAACTACTTTGCCACCCACTTTGACCTTGCATTTTTATTCTAAAAGACCCTGCCACACTTATGTTTCAGATGTAATGTCCTCAAAATAATAGTAAGGTCGTCTTTTTCTTTGCTAACATACACTTCAAAACCACATTTTTGTGAACAACAAACACTCACTCTTTTTTTTTTTTTTTATCATTTTTCAAAAACTTCATGTCTCTACCAATTAACACTGAATACTCCATCATGGCATCTTTGAATTCAGTTAGTGTACTGAATTCCATTCCAAGAACCCAGTGGAAGTCCTTACTCATATCTTGTTGTCTGAATTTACAAAACTTAGGCATGTTTGCAAATTCTCCCTCACCATCACTGTCACTTTGCAACTCTTCAGTCAAGTAGTCTTCATCTAAATCAACTATGTCTTCCAATTCAGCAAACACATCCTCATCTATGCCAGGTACTTGTGCTTCTATAGATGCATCATCATCAACATCAGAGTAAGTCTCGGTCTCCAAACTTGTTTGCACACTATCATCATCCACCATATATGGGTTAAAGTCATCATCATCACTGCTCCCAGATTCAATATCTGCATCAACACCCTCTTGATGAACTTCAATATTTACTCCAACATCAGCTTCTAAGTTTACTTCAACATGTTGTGCACTCTCTTTCAGCACTTCAATATCATTAACTTGTTTAGCACCATCCTGACCAGCACCATTATCTTGATTAGCACCATCCTGGCCAATACCATTATCTTGACCAGCACCATTATCCTTAATAGGACCATTATCTTGACCACTACCATTATCCTTAGTAGGACCATTATCTTGACCACTACCATTATCTTGACTAGCACCATCCTGACCACCATCATTATCCTGACCACCAGCACCATCCTGACTAGCACCATTATCTTGACCAGCATCATCCTAACCACCACCATTATCCTGACCACCACCATCTTCCTCAGCTGCTTGTTGCACATCCACCAGTTTTGCATCAACACCATCATTGACATCTTCCTGTCCATTATTTCCCGATTCCACATGTTCGATAATTTCAGCTTCATCATGAGGAATATGTTGGACATATATATGAACTTCAACATTGTTGTTGATTGCATAATTTGCTAACTCCAATGCTTGCTTGTCTTCAATGATTAGCTTCAAGCCATCTTCGAAATCCTCATCATCTTGCTTCCAGCACAACTTGAAATTCTCTTTAGGGTACCCCAAATCATGGACCACATCCACTAGTTCAAAATAGGACCAAGTGTCCACATCTTGATTATAAATAGCATCTTCATCTACTTCTATATAGTGAAAATGGGGTTCTGTTCCAAAAGTCCCCTTGTGATGGATAACAAAAGTAAAGTTCATTTATGCCAAAAAAAAAAATTAAAAAAATAGTTAAAATCAATATAAAAATGACACAACAACACTCACATGTGCACAAAAAGTAAGTATTGAAGTCAAACATAGCTTCATGAGAACAAATGCTAAACCACTATAATACATAAGCAAACAAAACATATACGAAACCTTAAACCAATAAAGGAACACACTGACCCCACCACCTTTGAATCCAGACAACAACCTAACCCCTAATGCTTTGAATACAAATACCAACCCAACCCCACAAGCATTCAATAAAATAATGACACCAACCAGAGAAAACCTTTTACACACTCACTAAACACCCACAAGGCAAAATAACAGTACAAAGCACCATTAAACAATGAAAACTTACCTCTCTTGTGTCTGATGTCTCTTTCCAAATGGGACCACTGAAGATTCTCTGCTATAAACAGTCGACCACGTTCTTTGCTACAGTTCAACAAGTTCTCCTCGACACTAAGGAAAAACACACTCGCTAGGCTTACGATTTGGGATTCGGGACAACCCTTTCACTCAACGGAGTGGATGAATATAGTCATCGACAAATAGGGCTCTTGTGAACGACACGGTTTCCAAACAACACTTTTGGAAAGGGACATTTGGGAACTCAAACCCTAAGTTTGACTGCCTCTTACATAACGACACAATTTATAATTTAACAACATATTAAAAAAACATAAATAAAAATAAATACACACCTGTCAAGTACGATCATGCCGTCAACTGTATGTACACATGGCAACATAGTAGTTGGCATGTGCTTCGACACGTAAGTGGTTAACGGAGAAACTGACGGAAAGGACGAAATCAGAAATGTCGAAAACTTTGATGACTAAAAACATAATTTACCCTATTTTATATATTATATTTCTTTATGTTTGGATAGGTTATCTTATTTAACAAGAAGTAAGGTTGAATTCTTTACTCTTCAGTCTTCAGTGAGACTCACATTAAACTTATTCAAATGATAAAATATTAAAAATACCATAAATTATGTTGTAAATATTTTTTAAATTTAATATACTGTAAAAGTGCATTAAATATTGTGTTAATTTCTTATTTAACAAGTTAGACATCGTTAAAAGATGGTGTAAATTTTTTTACATTACAATCAAATTATTTTAAGAATAAGATAAGCTATAGTTTTAGTAAGGATTTATAATAATGTTTAATATCACCTGAACGATTAGTTTTTTTTTTTGTTTTTGAAAAGCCACCTGAACAATTAATGACAAGGAAAATTAATTAAGTCTAAAAATTGTTTTTAATTTTTTACTAATTAAACTAACTTCTATTAGTATATCAATTACAAAATTTAATAACCATCACTTTGAAATTATATTGATTTACATATTCAATGTAAGCAATGGTAAATTGTTATCCACCCCTCTATTATAAATTTGAGTATTCACTTTTGAACCAGAGAATTTTTAAGATCCATTGTTTTTCATTATGTTATATGACTTGTCATGTTTTATTTTTTATTTATATTTTTATGCTTCTCCAATACGATTACTTAAATTTACTTAATCTTAATTTAAATTTTAATTTAATTTTAAAATTTAAGTCTTAATGTACCATATCAAATTAAAGATATCTTTTTTATTCAAAAAAAAAAAAATTAAAGATATCTTTTCAGATAAATTGGATTTTAAACTTTTTGTAATCTTAGTCAATAGTAATTTGAATTTAATTTTAAATTTTGACAAATCATATCAAATTAATAAACATAAAAAAATAATGTGTTTTGCTTCAAATTTCACAAAATTTCCTCAATTTTAAAAATTATATCTTTTTTAATTTATTTGATCTAATAAAATATTAGTTACTAATATTAAAGACATATAATTATTCATAATTATCTTTTTAATATACATAATTTTATCATTATATACTAAAAAAATGGTGTTTTTATATTTTATATATTTTTTTAGATTTTACTTAGACTTAAAAACATCCTTAAAATATATCCAAAACTTACAAGTTATAGAATATAATATACACATTGTTTTTCTAACAGAAATCATTAGCTTCTAAAAATAATATTTTTCTTTTATACTCTTTTCAGAATAATAAAAAATCTTGCTTTTTAAATTGAAGCGAGTGATAGTTCATATATATTATCCTTTTATTCTCTGACAAATGCAATGCAAGGTCTCTGCTATTCGCCAATGTGTCTGATACTGTTACTCCAGGATTAAGGGGAACCATGAATCAAAATTGAGTGCAAACTCAACATCTCACGTGAAAGTCGAAATTGTCATTACAAATACAGTGTCCATGCAAAAGCATTTGTTCCCTCAATATTCTATACCGAAAAAATATTAATATAAATTGATGTAAGAATAGTTTCCATGAATCTAGGTGTTGGTGTCCACTAGTTGAAAGTATATATACATTTTGGGTTGGCCAATTTTGATCCCTCAAAGGGCAATTTCACTAAGAAATTAATACTATTTTCTAACTTATTATATTCAAGTTGTCAAAATTTTGGGAAAAGGTTAATTTCAAGTTCGAAGTTGAAATTAGATGGCCAAAAGAAGAAAAGAAAAATTATTAAGTATCAAAATCTTGAAGATGTTAAGGATTTCAAGTGAAGCATTTCAAGAAGATAACGTTATATAGTAATTATCAATGATTGTCGAAGTAACTTAGATAAATTTAGATGTGAGAATCTTAGTGGAAAAACTTGTTTGTGGCTTGAAACAAGTGGTTGTCGAAGTCACTTAGCTTTATAAATAAGAATCTTTGTAGCCAATTTTTTTAGATTGAAACATACTGTATACTATACTAAATCTTGTTGAAATCAAAGATGCTGAAGCGCCTAACTCTTAACTGTTTTGATGATAATAAAGGTTATTAAAATTTATTTATCGCTAAACAATGAGTTATGCGTGTAGTTTCATGTGTTTATAGTTTGAAAATGCTTTATTTGCCTAAAAAATAACTAAGTTATACACCCAAAGTCTCTTCATTTTCAAACATATGTTGAAAATATAGCTTTACACAAAAGAACGTTCAATCACTATGTTTTGATCTAAGCATCCAATAGTTGTTTTTATAAAAGAAACATCCAATAAACCTTTTGGATGATGCCCTTTTAATTGGACCTCTTTTTATACGTTATGTCTTATATATATCTTGGACAAAGTGTATCTAAGTATTAAAAAGACCATAAAGCTTTCAAATATTGGTTAAGTGTTTTCAACGAACTTCAACGTTTATAAAAACTACCAAGTCTTCTTAGATATGTTTTCATTTATTAAAAAAGCAAAAATGTTCCGATCTTAGTCCCTCCGTTCCAATTTATATGACGTATAAGGTTTTGACACAAGTATTAAGAAATGCAATTAATTAGTTGAATTTCCTAGAAAACATTAGATAACTTCCTAATATGCTTTTTATCTCTCTAATTAATTACTCTCACTAAGTATTAATTAAGGGTAATCTTAGAAAAAGATATTTAATGCAACATTGATTTTGTAAAATGACATCTATTTTGGAACAAATTTTTCTCTCTAAAACGTCATATAATCTGGAACGGAGGGAGTAGTATTCTCGAGACCATGATAATAGGTCAACATATCAATAAGGAGTACCGTATCGCATGATAAAGAGTAAAAAACAGAAAGAACTTTCATCGAAGTCAAGAAAATATAGTATAACTTTTAAGTAAATTGTTAGTTCAATAGTCTACCACCTCTTCTCCCTCCATCAGAAAAGACAAACTATGTTTGCAATAACATGAAGGTTACTCTCATTCATTTAATGAATAACCAGAAATGGGAAGAACTCCTCTCTCAACAAATATTTCTCTCGCAGGTATAAAAGGAAGACTTTCATGAAGATTGAAGAGAGGTTTGAGAGAACATACGGACTAAGTTAACAAATTCTTTGGACGATACCTTAAGTTCTTATATTTTCATATTTCTATGTATTTGCAAAGCTTTGTATCTAAATCTAGGTTTCATATCTATACTTTTATGAGTTATTTCTTTTTAAGAAACTTGTGATCTTGTGAAAGCCTAAAGAGATTTAGTGTTAAACAATACTTGTGTTAATAATCTTGTGGTGATATTTGTAACACCCCAAGTTACATTGACTATATTCCTAACATTGATTGAATTAACTGAATTTATTAACTTTATAAAGAAACTGTGAGTAAGCATTTTTTCCTTATTTATATAAATCGTATTACTAGCAGGATGTAAAAAGTCAATTAAGTTGCTTTTAGTCTATCACAAACCATGAAACACTGTTATTAAGATGATCATACACACTCGGAGTATCAGGTTCAAATTACATGAATAACCATTATTCTTTATATGAGACAAAAGACTCCATGAACCAGAGCAGTGACTCTACTGACTATGTACATTTTTCTTACTCAACATGGATCACAAATATGTCTATGAACATATCAGGTGTGTCTTCCTCTGCGTCCTCCCAGTAGTCTTGATGTTAGTACCTCCCATCGTCTTCATTCACCAGCAGCTCCCATGCTACATATGTATGCATACATACACATAGAAGAAACAAGGGGTGAGGTGTTTGGTTCCTCAAATCACTTCTACAAAGAGTGTAGGGATTTCCTCCCACTCCACACACAACAAGCAATCGCAAATAAATATATACTTACATAACACAATTTAACAAGGGAAACCTAGTGTCTCATTTCTATGTTATTCTAGGCTACCCTTTTCTCTATGTATGGATCCATACCCCAATTGATCATCCAGTGATCATTCATCATCCTTCGAGAAGTGATGGGGTGTCAATATATTGTCAACCAATTAAAAATTATCGAATATATTCTTTTTAAAATAATTATTGTAAAAATTAACAAACTTACATGTTTTGGAATGTTCTATGGCCTAATAAGGCTCAATGACTTGTCTACATTAGTGATTAAGGGTACATTTGATTTGTTAAAAAAACATTGTACTAGACAATACAAATATACTTATTCCACATTTGATTATAAAAAAAATATCAAGGGATAACACAAATCAAATGAAGATGGACAAGACAAAAGTTCAAATTTTTGTTACTCACTAAACCATAGGACAACTTTTTATCCGAAGTACAAAATACTCAAAAGACAAAAATACTCACTACCATCATCGTCGTCGCCACCATTGTCTTTATCACCATCTCCACCACCATTGTCACCACTACCTCCACCGTTATCACCACCAACACCACACCTCCACCACTACTACCATCATTATTGTCGCTGCCACCACCACCATCATTGCTACCATCATTATCATTGTTTCCATAACCTCCATTACCATAATCATCGTTGCCACTATCATGACCACCATGATACCACTACTACCATTGTCGACGTCACTACCTCCACCACTGCCACCACCATTATAGTCATCATCGCCACCACCACCTCCACTATTGTTGTTATTGCCACTTCTACCAATGTTGTTGCCATCACCACCGCTGCCACCACTACTATTGTTATCACCATCATCGCTGTCACTACCCATCACCACCACCACTGTTGCCATTATCGTCGTCGTCATCGCTATTGCTGCCACTACCACCACTGTCGTATAAAATAATTAATATAAATTGTATTAAGATAATTAATATTAAAAAATGGTATTGCAATAAATTCACATTATTTTACTTGTGTTGTTCATTGTCCACCAAATAATGCACATGATAAAAAGTTGTCTAGTAACTTAAGTGTTTGTCTTGTGTTGTTCTCCTTGTGTCATACCTCAGTATGTTTTTTTTTTTATCGGAAAAGAAAAACATTTCAATCAAAGGGTACAAAGGGTACCCCAACCTATGTACAAAGATAACAAAGACAGATAAAAGGTAAGAATCAAACCTGAAGGTTATAAGATATTTATACACATACAGCTGCATAAATAAAAGGCTTAATTGCGAATTTTACCCCTAACTTTTTACTTTTTGGTGAATTTTACCCCCAACAAATTAATTTGACACATTTTACCCCCAACTTTTTAAAAAACTTGCAAATTTTACCTTTCTATTATTGTGTTGACGTGACATGCTAACATAAGCGTAAAAAGTGGGGGTAAAATTCACCAAAAGTTAAAAAATTGGGGGTAAAATTTGTCAAAAAGTAAAAAGTTAGGAATAAAATTCACCAAAAACTAAAAAGTTGGGGTAAAATTAAAGAGTTAATTATCCCCAAAAAAACTTCCACCAAGTTCTTCTCCCATTCAAACCAGTCCCACCTCCAAAGAAAGTCCCATTGCCAAATATCCCCAACCCAACTACCCATTTCATTCACCCTCTTATTTTTTTGCTCAGAATTACAAAACAACCTCCCAAAAGAATAGCACAAAAAGGGATGCATTCAAACTAGTTGTACCTCAGTATGTATCAAAGATACCCTAATAGTAAAGACAAAAGGTTATTAAAACCCCAAATTTCACCACAAAAAGGGACGCATTATTTCATATTTAAGCTCTTGACTTTGGCTATATTGATTTGAACATTGAAATTCTTGTAGGTACACCTTTTGCATGAAACACCATAAATCACCATTGAAGGACCAAATAACTTCCTTGAGCCCTAGGTACATAATCACTCTTATGTTAGAACTTGTGCTAAACATGAGATTACATGATAATCTATTATTAGATGAGGATTTAAAAAATATTTACGTTAAGTACATTCAAATTAAATTCTTATATTAATTAGTCATTAGTGCAAGTAGTTTCTAACATTTTACAAAGTGGCTTAATAATCCAATCAATTCGATCATGCACTAGTCATCCATTTTTATTATTCAACTCTTTGACAATATGAAAAAAATCAAAAACTCTGCCCTTCCTCTCTATCCAAGGGATGGAAGGGTAGAAGCCTTTGGTGTTCCCTAATTAGAGCCTCACAATGAATAACCAATATGTTTGCTTTTATCTCATGTCTTTCTTCATTGATGGCTCAATTTTTTGGTGTTCTAGGCATAGAGGAACCACACCAATTCATCCTGAACTTGGTGGTTAAACTTTAGTGCAGTGACGATACTGTAAAGGACCTAATTGAAACAAAAAATGATGCATCATCTATAAAAAAAAGGACCTAATTGAACCATTTAAAAAAAAAACTAGAAGACTTATTTAAACTATTTTCAAAAACTAAAGGACCTTATTGAATCTTTTAAAAATAAGATGAACAAATTAAATCTAAATAATAAATTAAAAGATCAAAACAATAATTAAACCTTTATACTACCTCCATCCCTAAATATAAAACTATTTTCTAAAAAAAATTGTCTATTTTTATAAAACTTTTTTCAAGTTATCTCTTGCATTAATTATTTTTTTGACCAAAATACCCTTAACCACTTTACAATGAATGCTATAAATTAATAAGATAAGTACATTCTCTCTCTTATGATGATTGGAGAGGATGACTAACACTTATTAATTAATTAGATAGAAAGTAATTAAGTGGAAAGAGAGAGATGATAGTCCCAATAATTGTGAAGATAATTTTGAAAAATAATATAAATTGTTAATAATTTTAATGCTATTAACTAAACCAATCAACTTTCTTAAAATGTGTGAATATTTAAAAGAGTCTTATATTTAGAAACGAAAATAATATTATTGGTCAATAAAAAATTATTATTAATATAATTTTAAAAATAATTATTATATAAGTTAACAAACTTATTATACATTACAGCTTGAGAGTTTTTAATTAGCTGAAAATGTAAAGTACACTATTTCAATTTTCAAAAATATAAAACAAGTCTTATTTTATTTTATAAATAAAAATATTTATAAGAAGACATCTAAAAAAAATTAAAATTATTGGGTAAAACAATGGCAACGTATGAACGTAGTCGTCAGTAGTTACCTTCCTCGGTCAGTGTGTGCATATTTTGTTTCCTACTTTTTGACAATTTCTTGATTTCAGTTTTACCAGAGAGAGAGAGAGAGAGAGTTTATAGCCTCTCTTAAGATTCCTTTACCATGGCATCACACAGAAATTAAGAGAGAGAAAGAGAAAGAGAGAGAGGCACTGTCTCAGCACAGAAACAGCATTTTCATCGCATTCGTTCCTAACCTTTTCCTAATTTCCCTCTGTTTGACGCATGCTTTCTGTGGCCACCTTCTATATTCTTCTTTCTCCCCATCTCTCTCCACTTCCTATTTTGCCTCTCATCTCTTCTTTTCCTCTCAACTTCCTGCCATCACTTTTGATGCAAATTTCTCCCACCCCCCTTCAAAACCCGTGACATTGAGCTCTTGGCTCATGTGAAATGATGCTGCAAGTTTGGATTTTGCAATTCTGGGTTGCTTCCCCTTAGTTTCAGGGTTGATTCTGGCATCTTTGTTGGTTTTGGGTGTGTAGCTGTTGTTTGGATCCATGTGGGATGAGCTTGCTTGTTGGCCTTTTTGTTCTTGTTGTTTGGTGTTACTGGGTGGTTAAATTTAGTGTTTTTGAAGGTAGGGTTTGAAGTCTTGTTGTGTTTTTGATGTGATTTCTCCAATTGGGTGTTGTGTTCTGGTGGATTTGGAATCTGGGTGTTTGTGATTTTGTTATTTTTTTTTTTCTAGGGGGTTTTGAATTTTGATTCATGGAGGCTCAATTAGAAGGGAAAAATCAGTATTTGTATGGACCTGTGGTGCCAGAGATGAAGAGTGTTGGGAAGAGAAGTTTGGAGTGGGATTTGAATGATTGGAAGTGGGATGGGGATCTATTCACTGCTAGGCAACTGAATTCAGTGCCATCAGATTGTAGGAGCCGTCAGTTGTTTCCTACTGATCCTGAAATTCTTGCAACTGGTGATGCTTCTAACAGTTTGTCTTCTGCATATGATTATGTTAACCCTGGGGAGGGAAAGAGAGAATTGGAGAAGAGGAGGAGGGGTGTTAATGATGAAGGAGGGGTGGAGATGAATGATGGAGCTGGTTCTCTTAATTTGAACCTTGGGGGTCAAGTATACCCTATCATGGAAGGGGAGGAGAAAAGTGGAAAGAAGACGAAGATAACTGCGAGTACTTCGAACCGGGCTGTTTGTCAGGTAGAGGATTGTAGGACTGATCTTAGTAATGCGAAGGATTACCACCGCCGCCACAAAGTTTGTGATATGCATTCTAAGGCTAGCAAGGCACTAGTTGGAAATGTTATGCAGAGATTCTGTCAACAGTGTAGCAGGTCAGTTAGGTTATGAAATGATAGTTTCTTGGGGAGCTCATTTTGTATTTATGATTTGTTCATCATATTAACTTTTTGGAACATATTCTAAAGAGAAAGATGAAAAATCCAGGGTCTGTGTGGTATGAAGTTTTTAAATTAAAACTTCCTCTACGTGCATTTTTAGTTTCCAGAACATTTTCTTTAGCACCCCAGTTGGTACAACTTGTTAAAATTATGGCAGGTTTCACGTTCTTCAAGAATTTGATGAAGGGAAGAGAAGTTGTCGTAGGCGTCTGGCAGGCCACAATAAGAGGAGGAGGAAAACGCTTCCTGATGCTACTGCAGTTAATGGAGGCTCTCTGAATGAAGAAAAGGGCAGTAGCTATCTGTTAATGAGTCTGCTAAGGATACTGTCCAATATGCATTGTGAGTTTGTGTGTATTCAGAAAATTTTCTACTTGGCATTCTTCATGGCCTTAATTTGTTATTTGGCTGCTTATTGGCTTGTTGTTTTGTCTGTATATCCTCTATATTAGACAAAATCTGATTATCATAATTATTGTTTTTAGTAAAAGGTGGAAGTTTCTGCATGGACGACACAGTGCTGACAGGCGTTAATTGATATCTTCAAAATTGTGATTTATGCTTTAATGCTGAAACTTTTGTACCATAAATAATTTTTCTGAAGAGGTAAAATGAAAAAAAATATATATTATCTAGTATCTACAAGAAACGGTACCTATATATATAGCTAACATTATGAACTTCTGAGTTTGATGGGCATTGCACGATGAATTGAGTTGCCTAGTGCGTTGGGCACTATTTTGGGGTGTGGGGAGGGTCAAATATAAGCAGCCTTACTCTCATGAGTGGAGAGTTTATCAGTCACTGGAACCCATGGCCACCAAGTCACATGGTAGTAACCTTGCTATTGTGCAAAAGCACAATGAATTATGAAATAAAATTATAGTCTGAGTTTAGCTCTAATTTTCTTGTTTGATATATGAATTATGTTGTCAACACAAATTTAAAGACAGTAGATTGGATAGCAGTGGTGCAAGTAAACAAATAGTGGTGGCAAGCAATGGAGGCTGTGGAGGTGATGGTTGTTGAAGTATTAAACCTATGTGGCTGGAGTTGTTATATGAATGTATCTGGGATGTAGATTGCATCTTATTTATTCTTGTTTCTTGGAAATAAAATTGGTGCTTAGGTGAAGAGTTGAGAAGGGCAGTAGATAGTTGTTTTTATTTTCTAGAAATTATCATTCAGAATTAGAACTCTAATACTGAAATTGAAAGGTATACCAATTATGAAATTTAGTACTGGCCCCACTTTAATTTTAAGGACCATTGGGACTCTTTAGGTTGGTTGTCTCATTGATTGTTTTCCTAATTCAGGTAGCTGAAATTTAATAGTATTATTTGTACAAAAAAACAGAAAAATTTAGCATAATGCTTGATGTTTATAAAGTTCCTTTTATTGTTTGATATGATTTGCTTTTTTTTTCCCCAGCATAGGCTCTCTTCACTTGAATCTCTTTATTTAGTAGTATTTTAGTATTATTGTAACTAGTGAGTTTAGGTGCCCAACATTCATGACTTGAAGGTGGATTAGTAAAGTCTTAAAAGGTAATTCAGTGTTGAATTGATAATGCTAACAGGGATGATTTGGGATGTGTTATCTTAAAGTTATGAATATAATGTGTGGCCTGATTGTAGTGACAATTTAATGATGCTAATAGGGGTTATTTAAATGAAGGACTTGCTTAGTTGCTATGATGATGTTAAGAGTCTATTATTTTCGATGGTATTGAAAGCTTTCTTCACCTGTAGGTTAACTCTACTCAAAACTTAGGTTGTTGTCTTGAACAATTTATCTCGACTCCTTTTCTCTACTATGGACTTTCAATTGCCAAAAGGATGGGAAAATCATTTGGGTAATGAAAGTTAGCCCGGATTGATAATCAGAATAATGATTCACTGTACTATCATTCTCATTTCATTTTTATTTTGGTTTGCCTTCCATGTTTTAGGAACATAAATATTGGATCACTAGAAAGCTGGAAGGTTTAGCCTTCTAGTGAGTGTGTGTTCTGCTGAAATATTTCTTGGCAAAGATGAAAGCTTCCTTTTGAGTTTTTTCTAATTATCTATGCTTTTGGATTTTTTATGTCTATCTACTGTAATGTTGGATTTCATTATTGGCATACTTATTCGACTCAACATATTGTACCTTCTATAAATTGCAGCAAATGGCTCAGATAATATGAGAAACCAGGATGTTCTATCTCATCTGCTGAGGAACCTGGCAAGTATGACTGGTACAATTAATGGAAGAAATATAGCATCTTTATTGGAGGGATCTCAAGATTTGGTAAAAGCTGGGACATCTGGAGCTGCACAGAATGTTCGAAACACAAATTCAAATGGTCCTGAATCATCCAGACCTTTTGGTTCTTCTATCAAGATGGATGATGGTCTAATCCGTCAGGACCCTCCAGAGTCTATGGTACAACGTGAGACGACTCCCGCTAATGATATGGCTCAAAAATGTATAGCTTCAGGCAGTGATGGAGGAGGAAGTTTAAAATCTCCTTCAGTACCGCAGTCCTCAAATGTACTGCTATCAAGGGATAGCCTTCCACCCCAATCAGTTGCAGCAGAGACTACAGTTGGAAGAATTGGGTTAAGTAATATTGACCTGAATAATGTATATGATGATGTACAGGATTATGTTGAGAACACGAGGAATTCTCGTCCTCCTCTGCCTTCAGGGAATGGGTCTCTTGATCATCCTATATGGGTCCAATGTGACTCTCTCAAGTCAAGTCCACCGCAGACAAGTAGAAACTCAGATTCAACCTCTACCCAGTCACCATCTAGTTCTAGTGGAGAAGCTCAGGTATATTATTTTAATAATTTAGTTTCATTTCCTCATTACTGTATAATTTTATAATGTTCCTATTACTTTTATGTATAGACTATAAAGTATGCTTGGATGGGTATATTATGTTTATTTGGGAAACAACCTTACAATTCATCTGTTTTTTTTCCCCTTGGTTTATTTGTCTATAATCTTATCCAAATATTCGTGTAGATTTCTCAGCCATAGCAAATCCATGGAATTGGTTACCTGATGTAAATTTTTGAAAGTCATGCTTTTGTATTTGTCAACTTGTGTATATGATTGATTTATTTCTTACTAATTGATAAAGTTAATGTACTTCAGTGTTCATGATCTATGTAGAGATAGAGCATTCCTCCTGCTCCCCAGTTTAATAACTTGACTTTTTTTTAGTGTAACTTTGTTTTCTGGTGGCCTGTCAAAAGATTGTATGTATTGACATCTTATTTGTTTGTTTTCTGTTTACAGAGTCGCACAGATCGAATTGTTTTCAAACTATTTGGCAAGGCTCCAAATGATTTCCCCCATGCTCTCCGGTCACAGGTACTTCATCGCCACCTCATAATTGCTATAAACAATTTCACTATGCTGTTTTGTTGTATGGTGTTTGATTTATGATTTTCTTTGAGTACCAGATCCTTAACTGGCTATCCCACAGTCCAACAGAGATAGAGAGCTATATAAGGCCTGGCTGTATCATATTGACTATATATCTCCGTCTAGAAAATTCCGCTTGGGAAGAGGTATAATTTGATATAATATCATATATAAGTTGCCTACTGAAACCATGGGAACAGTCAAAGAAAATCTAAATGTGCTTGTTTATTGCTATTTCATAATGCAGCTATGCTATAATCTAGGATCCAGCTTGAGAAAGCTTGCCGTGTCAAATGATTCTTTCTGGAGAACAGGATGGATATATACAAGAGTGCAGCACTCTGTAGCTTTTCTGTATAATGGTTTGTTCTCTCACTGTGTGTGTTGTCTGCATTCTTCTCATGTGATTGTATTTCAATTATCACTGAAATCTTCTATTATCTTAATTGGGTGACTAAAATATGTTATATTTCATAAATCTCTCCTGCAGGTCAGGTGGTCTTAGATGTTCCATTGCGCCTCAAAAGTCCACTAAGTTGTCAAATATTATGCGTTAAACCACTTGCTGTTTCTGCAAGTGCTAGTGCCCAATTTATTGTGAAAGGATTCAACCTTTTGCTGTCTAACAAGAGGTAAATCTCTATATGCCTGACGATTCGAATTTGCTTAGTTGAGAGTTGAGACTTAAGAGGTTCTTGCTCTAGAATAGCATAAAATGCAGAACAAATGCGGAGGCATTTGTTGAGCTATACTTATTTCAGTTATTATACTGCAGGATATACTAATTCATAAGAAGAAATTAGGAAAAAGCAAAAACATATAATGTTTTTGTTGCTTGTTGGAGATATTTCATATGCCTTTGAGGCAGTATGATTAGATAGGATTTTCAAAGAAAATATAACTTATGCTTAATGTTATGCAATACTTATCCGGGCACTGAAACTGTTTCGAAAATGGATGAGAGAGAGACACACACTACTTAAATGTCCAGGGTATAGTTTTTGAGTTTAATGGTGATGCACTGACCGTGTAAAACTGTTTTACACAGTTATCCAATCACAAATGACCGTTGGTATGACTTTTAAGATAATTTTTTAAAAGTCAACAAACTTATCATACATGGTGGATTGTGATTAGATGACGGTGTAAAACTTTTTACACTGTCAGTGCATAGTCCTTTTTCTCGTAGTTTTTCCTAGGGGTGACAAATCAATCCGTTTATCTGCCATCCATCCAATCCATCCATTACAAAAAATAAAACTAAACGGATTGGATCCAATCCATCCACTATTTTTCAAAATCTAACGGATCCTCTAATCAATACCTAATGGATCAAAATTAATCCAACAAATATTTTCTTATTTAAATCTTTCTTAAATTTATATTTTAAAATTTGTTTATAAAATATTTTTAAATATTATTTTAAAAATATAATTTTCGGCTGACATCGACTGGGAAAGTTATCAACCAATGTCGGTCAGGGTTTTTTTTCGACCAACGTCAATCGGGGCTGTTTTTCGGCCAATCTCAGTTAGGTTTTTTTCTACCGACTTCGGCCAGGGTAGCTTTCAGTCGAGATCTGCCAGGTTTTTACTCGGCCGACCTCGATCATGATTATTTTTGGATGTCATTGGCCGGGGCTGTTTTTCAGCCAACCTCAGCTAGGGATTTTTTCAGCTGATTTTTTTCGGCCGACGTCGGCCAAGGCAATTTTTGGCCGACCTTGATCAGTGTTTTTTCGGCCGACATTGGTCGAGATAGTTTTTTGGCCGACCTCAACTAAGTTTTTTTTTTTCGGCAGACGTCGGCCCAGGCAGTTTTCGGTTGACCTCGACCATGATTTTTTTCGGCCGACCTCAGCTAGGGTTTTTGTTTCAGTCGCCGTCAGCCAGGATTTTTTTCGGCTGACGCGGCCAGGGCAATTTTTGGCCGACCTTGACCAGCATTTTTTCGGCCGACATCTGTCAATATTGTTTTTTGGCTGAACTTAATCAGGTTTTTTTTTCGGCCGACGTTGGCCAGGGCAGTTTTTGGTCGACCTCAGCCATGATTTTTTTCGGCCGACCTCAGCTAGTTTTTTTTTTTTTTTTCAGTCGACATTGCCCAAGATTGTTTTTTGGCCGACCTCAACCAGGTTTTTTTTTTCGTGCAGTTTTCGGCCGACCTCGACTAGGGTTCTTTTTCGATTGACGTTGGCCGATGTTGGTTAGAATTTTTTTGCCGATGTCGGCTAGGGTAGTTTTTGGCCTACCTCAACTAGGATTTTTTTGGCCGATGTCATCAGGGTAATTTTCGGCTGACCTCGGCGAGGTTTGTGTTTTCGGCGGGGGAAGTTTTCAGTTGTCATCGGTCAGGGCTGTTATTGGCCGACGTCGATTAGGGCTATTTTCGACCAACATCAGCCAGACTATTTTTCGGTTGACGTTGGTCAGCGATGAATTCGACCGATGTCGGTCAGGGCTGTTTTCGGCCGCTATAAGCTAGGTTTGATTTTTGACCGCCATCAACTAGGTTTGTTTTTCAGCCAACATTGGTCGGAGCAGCTTTCAGCCATCATCGGCCAGAGCTGTTTTCGACCGACCTCAGCTGAAGCTGTTATTATTTTAAAATATGTTCTTAATTTTTAAAAATATGTTATATATTCTAAATTAAAAATAATTATTTTTAAAAAAACATTATTTTTATGGATGGATTGGATATCCATCCATGAAAAATTTGTTAATGGATGGATTGGATGGATTTTTATCAAATGGATCGGATTGGATCGGATTTTTTAAATCAATTTTTAATGGATCCAAATGGATTAATGGATTGTTTTGATCTGATCCGTTTGATCCGGATTGAAATTTATCCGATCTATCAATTTTGCCATCCCTAGTTTTTCCTGACTAGTATATCACTTGTGTGTTGTATGGTAAAATTAAATTAAAAATAACTAAAAATGTAAAATATGTTAAATTATATTTATTTAAAACTTGAGAAGATATTATTATAAAAGAAATATAATGAAACATAAGATAATAACATACTTATAATGAGAAAATTATATATATATATATATATATATATATATAACATGTTAAGGTAGAGTGTAAGAGTATTAATCATTAAACACAATTAATAAAAAAAAATTATAATAATTGATTACTTTAGAATGAATATTTTATATACCATGTTTTAATATGAAATTTATGTATGATATTTAAACTACTGTTATAAATAAAATTCAAGTGATTTTCACTTCCTTTATATCCAATGTTTATTAACAATTTTTATCTGATACATCGTGTATAAGTTAAGTAAATAAATATATTTTTTATTAAAATAAAATATTTTTTATATTTAAAAATATTTAATATTTATTTTTAAGTAATTAAAAGTATTTAAGTGTGTGTATTTAAAGCCCTTTAACTTCAGCCCCAAATATACAGGATAATAGATGTATTATATTAATTAGATTGTATCTAAATATCCAATAAACATTTTTCTCTTTTCACGTTTTTAATTATTGGTGATATTTAAATCGTGTGTGTAATCAAAATGAATTTCTCTAATAATTTCACCTGATTAATTTTTATAATATAATACTCACGGTTTTCTGTTTGAATACTGTAAGATTTTATTTCACAATTCATTTGACATGTTTATACTTATAATTAGCATCTTATGAATAATTGCTTTAAAAAAATGATAGTTATGTAAATCCAATATTTATCAATATATAGTTAAATCAACTTTTAATATCCAAATTTTGATATTTTTTAGTTTTTTATTAAAAATAATTTTCATCAAGTAAAATAATTCAACCTTAATTAAATATTTGAAATTTAAAAAATTCTCTAATCAATATATACTATATAAGATTTCTATTCAACATATTATCTTGTATATATTTATAAAAAAATTGGCTTATAAAATTAAAATATTATTAATCAAGCATTAAAAATTTAAATTAAATAAATACTATTCAAATATTTTTTCATTAAAATTTGTAATAATGATATTAAAGATAATGAAACGTATAAATATTGTGTTGTAATAAAAAAAATTATATCAATTATTTAAGGAATGTTATGATTTTTTTTATAGCATTCATCATATATGCAATAATTTTTATTATTGTATTATTTAATTTAATAATATCTTCTAATCTATTGCTAAAAAATTGAAAAAAATATATCTAATTTATATATTTGATGAAAATGGAAGAAAAAAGAAATACTAATATATGTGATTAATATTTGTTTTAATGTAAGGTAAATATCTTTTTGAATTCTTAAATTGTTTTTTTAATCATTTAAATATGAATTTACATTGTTATACAAATAAATAAATATAATTATTAATAATTGATTGTTAAAGCAACATGTAATCCTAAATAAGTGTTAAAAAAATAATTTTTCACATTTTTTGAAGTGTATATATTGAGAGAGAAGAAAAAAATAGGAGAAAAAAAATAAATTTAATGGGTAATTTGGTGAAAAGAAATAAAGAGATAAACGAGAAGTATTTAAGAAAGTGATAAAAAGTAATAAATTATAATTGATATTGGTTTTGAAAATTTAAGTATTAATGATACAATTAAAAAATGTATCAGTTCTTGCCAAATGGCACTGTCAAAATCCACATGGCAAAAGATTAGAGACACATGGTAAAAATGCTAGACAATTCCTCTTATATATAATATAGATTTGGGAAGGGAAGAAGATCCATGCTCTGGATTTTGTTTACTGCAATTGGACCAGAACTTAATCCATTCCTCTTGATTTCAGGTTGCTCTGTGCACTTGAAGGGAAGTATCTGGTACAAGATAGTTGTTATGATTTGATTGACAGTGCTGATTCAGCCAATGGACATCATGAGCTTCAGCATCTCAGCTTCTCGTGTCATGTACCGAATGTGACTGGAAGAGGGTTTATTGAGGTGGTATTTACTCATGGTCATAAATTTTTTTGAAAATATGTTTTTTGCGCTGGCATTCTTTTCAGCAAAGATCACGAAGTAATTTTTCTTTTCTTCAATATGAACCTCTTTAGCTTTGCTGAAGCTCAGAAGGAACTGGAGCATACTTTCGAGACTTCATTAATTTATCTTAGTGATTGGATATATACCGTTGTTGATGCCTGGCATTTGGTGACTTTAATAAACTCTGAAGGTCCTGTATAGTTTTAGGTTCTGTTAACTGTTGAAAACCAATCTATAAATGAGAGTGAGTCCGAATTTGACATCACCTCTCCCCCTTTTTCCTGTCTTGAGACATTGATTAATATGTAATTTTGTGGCTTTTTCATAGGCATAACTAGTTATGTAAAAGAGATGCTTTATTCCTGACGCGAAACTATAAATTTTCAAATCATTTAGAAAATGGTTTTAGAAATGGCTGAATGGAAGCAAGTAACCTATCCATACAAACTACAAAGCATGTAGAATAGATGATTTCTGAAGATGAAGCAGAGAATTGTCAAGTGTTAGAATCAGATAAAAGATCTTCTGCACAAATCAGATAAAAACTATATTTTCATATCTGATTTGATAATCTTTACTCAGGTGGAAGATAATGGTCTTAGTAGCTGTTCCTTTCCATTCATAGTTGCAGAGCAAGAAATTTGTTCAGAGATCTGTAAGCTGGAGAATGTCATTGAGGCAGCAGAAACTGCTGATGACATCGTGATAAAAACTAAACTAATGGAAGAAAAGACTCAAGCATTGTATTTCATACAAGAAATGGGTTGGCTTCTTCATAGAAGTCGTGTGAAAGTTAGGCTAGGTCCCATGGCACCTGTCCAAGATTGCTTCCATTTTAATCGGTTCATGTGGCTTGTTGGCTTCTCTATGGACCATGACTGGTGTGCTGTGATGAAAAAGCTCTTGAACATTATCTTTGAGGGCACTGTTGATACAGGAGATCATGCCTCTGTAGAGTTGGCATTGTTAGAGATGGGTCTTCTGCACAAAGCCGTAAAAAGAAATTGCCGGCCTATGGTGGAACTACTATTAAAATTTGTGCCAGTTAAAGCTTCAGATGGTGGAGACAGTAATGAGAAGCAAGTCAACAAGTCCCCTGACAAATTCATATTCAGACCTGATACTGTTGGGCCTGCTGGGTTGACTCCCCTTCATGTTGCAGCAAGTATGCATGGCTCAGAGAATGTGTTGGATGCCTTAACTGATGATCCAGGAATGGTAATTGCCTTCTCTTCTGTATGTATCATATATCTTCAGTTCATTCTTCAACTGTACCAAGTGTTTGGTTGGGGGGAATGGAGGGGAGATATTTATAAAATTTAATTGTTTAGTTCAATTTTTAGGAGACGAGGGGAGCAAAATCCCTCGTCATCCAATTTTTGCTCCCCTCCAATATTGGAGGGATTCGGAGGGAAAAAGAGTGCATATAAAACATTTCAGGTGTATTGACTAAAATACCTCTACGTATGTTTTGAAATCCAAAATTATAAGAGTATAAAAGTAAATTATTTTTTAAAATCTCTCCCCTCCCCTTATGAACCAAACAAGAAAAGAGTTATTTTCCCTCTCTTCCATTAATCCCCCCTCCTCCTCCTCTTAACCAAACAAAATGTCTAATCAAAATTCCCCCCCTTCCCTCTATTAAAATCACTTCTCTTCTGTCCTCTCCTTTGAACCAAATACTGACCTCTTTGGGGTGGTGGGAGAGGTGGGTATGAAGACTTAGACTACAGTTAAACTTTTATTACTTAGGGAACATTTGGGTAAACATAAGTGCTTATTTAATAAGAGATTATTTTGATAAGTTTCACCATGAAATTTATTGAAATGAGCTAAAATATAATTCAGAAGGATCATAAGCCACTTTTATCAGCTTCTAAACGCCTATTTAGTGCTTATGATAAGATAAGCTCAAATATGCTCCAAGCTCTTCCAAACGCCCTTGTTCCCCACTTTTCACCTTCTTGAGCAAGCTCCTGTGCAGGATTCAGTTAATTATCTATTCTCAACTGAATTACATGTGGCAGGATTTAGTATAAAATGTTTTACTCCCATGTTTTCCTTGTTCAGGTGGGAACTGAGGCATGGAAAAGTGCTCGGGACACTACAGGTTTGACCCCCTATGACTATGCATCCCTGCGGGGCTACTACTCCTACATTCAGCTTGTCCAGAGGAAAACAAGCAACGCATGCAAAAGCCAACACGTGCTTGATATCCCAGGCACTAACATAAAGCAGAAGCAATCAGACGGGCATAGGTCATCGAAAGTTTCAAGTTTGCAGACTGAGAAGATTGAAACGACAGCAGCGCCACAACATTGTGGGCGATGCCAGCAAAAGCTGGCGTACGGTGGTGTGAGAAGGGCACTGGTTTACAGGCCAGCAATGCTGTCAATGGTGGCCATTGCAGCTGTGTGTGTCTGTGTGGCTTTGCTCTTCAAAAGCTCACCCAAAGTTTACTATGTGTTCCAGCCCTTCAGCTGGGAATCATTGGAGTATGGGTCAATCTAATGTTGTATATCAGGTATTCTTTGCAGTAGGCCTGCACTTTTGTTTTTTGGAGTGTGAAAGTCTTAGTTCTGAGTATATACATCTGTGATAGTAGCTGTCATCAAAATATGTAGGGAAGGTTGAGATGTTCAGCACAAAATGCTCACTGTGCTATCTATCAAATGTTAGGTAGATGGTGTTATTAGTTCATGTATATGCAAAGATAATAGGGTAAGCTTGCCGGCATTTAGGAGGGTACTTTGTATCAATCAATAATTATATAAGATTTACTACAGGTGAGTATACTTTGAACTTGAAGTTATCTTGATTTATTGATGTTATTATGAAAATTATATAAGCAACTAGATGTAGTTGACTAGTAACACGAGAATTATGTAACTTGCAGCAGGCGACTTTAGATTGAATTTTGGTGTCACTATGTACACCTATTGTTTTCAACCATTGGATTATGTATTGAGATTTACGTAATAATTTTTTTTTTCTATCTTGAATATTGTGAGTTGGATTTCTCCTTGTTATTTATCCGGTTATCCTACAAATTTTCCTCGTTCATCTATATATAATGACGGATTAATCTCAATCTCATTCTCATTCAAATGATTTTATCAAAAATTGTACAAAAATACAATATAATGTCCACGACTTTACTAGTTTATAGCAAGAAAATACAATATAGTAAAGTGATACTTGGAGAGTGCTTGACTACTCAATTCAGAGACTTGGTGTGTGTTTGGATTGTAGTTAGAAGTTTGTCAAACGGAAAAACACATTCCAATGCACCAAACCGAGAAGGAAGTATTTTGGTTGTGTTTGGAAAAATGTTGGGTTCAACGTAATCCACATTTTTTCCAATCTAGTAGTATAGTTACTTCTCTGTTTGTGGCTTTGGAACGCGTGAATGGATGTTTGGAGCTGTGCAAACAGCAAATCAAACACACACTTGTCTCATTGAGATAAAAGTCAGTTACGTTGAACATAACTTTTATCCACACACACCATTGGTCATGGATGTAAGAGTTATAGAAAATATAATAAAATAAAGTGATATTTGGGATGATCTTGACTAACTCAACACAAAGACTCGGTCCTGAATGCAAGAGCTGAAAAGATAGCAAAGAGCAAACATCAAGATAGAATTTTAAGGATTAAGTGGTGGTGGCAATTGAAAGGAGCAAAGCAAAGGAGTTTCAAGGAAGAGTTATGAAAGAAGGGTCTTCAAAGACACAAAGAAGTACAAATGAAATGTGGGACTCTCCGGGGAGTGAAGAGACTAGGAACATAAGGATAAAGAAGGGATACAAGTGTGCAAAATAAAGTTTCGGTTAACAAGGAACTTTATTACACATGGTCCTTGTGTAATAAATAAGAATGCTTAAAAATTGGGAAAATATGTGGTAGGTAAGAAAGATACCAAGAAGGTGGTAGCTTTTGATGGATTATACCAAGCCTTAGGCACCAAAAATGGAGAGGTATCTACATGCTTGCCAAATAGAGAAAGATAGCTGAGTCTTGGATCAAGTGAAGTGCTTTAATGACAACTTTATCCATGAAACATTACTTTCTCTTTGTCTCTTTATTCACCTCAGCTAAAAACAAATAAACAATATATTAGGAGGACATCTTTTCTCTCTTTTTTTTCATAAACAATTGTATCTTCAAGTAATATCACTTTTTATTTTTTTTTACAAAACCAAGGTAAGCATCTCTTGAAGAACCAAAGTTAAAGCAGCTCTAAGGTTAAAAACAGTAGAGTCTTAGTTATAGTTGTAGAACAAGATATTAAAAGAAAAATAGAAAACTACTCTTCATGAGGAGTCTCTTGCATACATCCAAGCACCTTTTTTGATAAAGAAGTGAAGAATGTTGTCTTTAGCATGGGTGCACTAAAGGACTCGCATACTCATTTGGCAGCCGCCATCCAATCATAAATGGAGATTCGTTTTCTGTTGGATCATGCTTAAATTTGGTTAGCAGATTCACCAAACTTGATATTTGGTTTTCAACGGTCGGATCAGTGTTTAGAGGTTTGGAGTGCTAGATAAATTGTTCACAAAAGCAGCTGTGTTTTTGGGTGTTTTTCATTTATAAGCATTGGTGCTTTGTTGTTTTGGCTGTTAGTAAGCATTCTTCTGTGGTTGTTGGAGACTCTTTTGTATCCTTATAGATCATAGTGAAATTATTTTTTTGATCTAGATAATCCGTGATTTTTACCCTTATATTGAGGGGTTTTCTACGTTGAAAATCTTGGTGTCTCTTGTACATTTCTGGTTTCTATTTTTTTTCTCTATTTTTTAGTGCTCCTCGCAAATTCTTACAAGTTAAAAGAGAATTTATTCCATGCATATTGCTGTTATTGTATTACTATCACTGTGTTGGCATTCCTCCCATCACTAACATGTACCGAAGTGAGGAAAATTTGGTTTGCCTCCTAATTAGCAATTCGCATTGATGGTGAAATTAATTATTTTCAAGTATGAATTAATAGTTGGATACAGATGGCCAGGGGGCGAAGTGGTGAAACTGATTCTATTTGGGATAGAAGAAACAAGTAGGTCTTTTAGCATAAACCTGACTAAATGTTATAGGCAATATTATTCACCAAAGGTTGTAGAGGGCCTAGAGGCATTCGGGCTGTGGTGGAGCATGCAGACAACTATTCAATCTTGTTTCACAAATGTCTTATTTGAAACAGATTGCTTTTGTTTACAATGCTTGGATAAATGGTACAAGGACTGAGAGGAACTATTTTGCTGATCTAATGAAAGACTACATGGTGCTAAAACATATCTTCAACACCTGAGTTAGGCGAAACGATTATTAGCTGAGACCGCAACTAACTATCGTAGTGGTCCAGAACTATATAATAATTTCTCATGAATTAGTGCATGTGTAAAGGGGATGCAATGAAGTGGCTGATTGCTTAATAAAATTAACATTTAATTTTTCTAAATTGTATTGGATGGAGGATCATGAGAGAGATTCTCTTATTTTGTCTGATATGCAGAATTTACATTATGTTTTCGATTTTTGAATAAATAAACCATCCAATTTTTATTCTTAAAAAATATATAATTTTTAAACCAAATAAATGTCTAATCAAAATATCTCTCTTCTTTTTTCTTCCTTCTATTAAAATCCCTTTTCTCTCCTTCCTTGGACCTCCTTTGAACCAAATAGTTTATAAATTTAAATTCTCGTATTATTGAAAATTATTAACTTTTTTTAAGAAAAAGAAAATTATTAACCTTTTTTTTATTGGTAAATATTTGTTGTTAATTATTAGTTTTTGTTAGCGGGATAGAATGTTATTTAATTTGTTGTTTTGAGGGATAGAATGTCATTTCATTGGTTGAGAGTATAAAATTTTTACTTCATCAATATCTCAAAAATTAAAATCAATTTATTATACAAATATAGCTATTGAATTTTTTTTCTTTTTTTAAGAATCCAACTCAAGTAACAGACTATTTACAACATCTCAAGTGCACATTGCTTAACAAACTGAACTAAACTCCTAGTAATAAACCCATTGATTCACGGAACGGATTCTCTCCCATTACAAATAATTGGAGAGCCTCTGATTAACAAAAAGCACACCATTAGATTGGCTGGGATTATAAGAATGGCTTCGATCCTTGACACGTGTCCCACTTTTTTTTTTTTTTGTTGAGAACGGCGATGGCAGCAGATAAACGTGATTTGTGGAGTTTGTGCAGCCATTTGTGGACTTTGCTATCGATGCTTTTGGTCCTTATTTTGCTTGATATCCTATTGTTTGGTTAAGTTAAATATTTGGAGTGTTTGTGGTTAACATAGCAATTTGGAGGATTGAACCATGCCCCTTCTGCTGAAAATTTATGTGATACCATTTTTGCTTATGAAATCATTTTCAGAAGTCACGGCACGGAGAATGAATTCCCGGAAAAATGAAAAAGAAACAGAGTATTCAACAAATAAGCGTTTAAGGGAGTTTTGTTAAAAAAAAAAAAAAAAGGGACACGTGTCAAGGATCGAAGCTATTCTTATAATCTCAGCCAATCTAACGGTGTGCACTTTGTTAATTGGAGGCTCTCCAATTATTTGTAATGGGAGAGGATCCGTTCCCTTGATTCACATCTAATTTAAATAAATTTGCAAAAATGATTTCAACCCAAAGTTCAAACTTGAAACGAAACAATTTTGCTTCCTCCAGAGTTTCTCAGTTATCCGTCTCTGACTCTGTTTCCATGACTTCAATGTCCCTCTCGTTTTCTTCTTCCATTCTTCCATCTCCCATTCCCCACGCCAAACCCAACACGAAACTCGCAACCCTCATCTCAGTTTCAGCGTCGAAAACCGCTGTCTCTGCAGCTTCTACCCGAAAACCAGCTCCAGCGACGAGAACCAGAAACCCGAAAGAAAAGGAATTTCCCCAAACATTGTTTTTTGAGAGTATGGAGAAGAAACCCATCAAGAAGAAGAAAAAGATGAAGGAGAAAACGAAGAGTGGTAAGGCCTGGGTCCACTCTCTCCCCGAAGTCTTATCCTATCGAATTCACAAGAGGCACTGGAGTACAGCCCTTGAGGTCAGTCATCACTCCCCTTCTGCTTCAAAAAAAATCTAAACTTGTTAATTGAATACTTGAATTTTGATATTCTAATGTTCAATTAATTTAGGGTCTTTTGGTTGTGATGATATCATTTGGGTGCTACATTAGTATGCCACTACTACCTTTAATAGTTTTTAAGTTAAAAAATTATCCATGTACACCTAGTGCTCATATACACAAAGAGAGAAGACAGAAAAGTGTAAATGTGATAAGTGATATGACGTGAAGAGGAGATAGATAGAGAAAAAGGAGAGACCCTAATGGAGTGTTTACAGAGTAACAAGTGTTCATATATCATTACTCTTTTTAAGTTTTGTGCGAATTTGTAACTTTTGTCTCCTCTATTACCAAGTTAATTGAAAAGAAAAAAAAGTTTAAATGTGTTTTTAGTTTGATTTGGATCTCACAAAAAATTTGTTGGTTTTGTTTCCCATGATTTTTTTTAAATGGTTTGTTTCATCATTCAATGATGTGGTGACATGCATCTGGATATACCAGTGACCACTCTAAGATGGCATGTAACATGACATATTTAGATGCATACTACCTCATAATAGAGATCATTTTCAAAACTTTTAAAATTTATAAAGAGCGAAACCAACAACAAAAAAAAATTGCAGGAGCTAAAACCAAGAAATTTTTGTGTTATTCCAAATTACTGTGACTGGTCTATTAAAGTTACAACATATGGACAGCCAAACCATACTTGTTGTTGGATTAAATTTAAAATATCATTTACTAAAATTTAGATCAAATTTCAACCATTGGGTGTAGCACTGTAGCTCTTCGATTACATAAGAATATCTTATTTTCTTATGGGTATTATACTCAATTAATATTTTGAATTCACAGTTGTTTGACATGCTTAGAGAGCAACCCTATTACCAACCAAGGGAAGATACTTACATGAAACTAATTGTGTTGCTTGGAAAATCCGGCCAACCCCATCGTGCCCGTGAGCTTTTTAACTCTATACATGAAGATGGTTGTGAAAGTACTGAACTTTACACCGCCTTAATTGCAGCATTTTGTCAGAACAACCTGGTTGATGAGGCATTGTCGATTCTTGAGGAGATGATGAAGATGAACCTCCCTGGTTGCCAGCCTGATATTTTCACTTACAGTACCTTGATAAAAGCTCTTGTGGATGCTTTGAAATTTGAAATGGTTGAGTTGCTGTATGATAAAATGGCTGAAAGATCTATCATGCCAAACATTTACATCCAGAACCTTGTCCTGAGTGGTTATGGTAAGGCTGGGAGGTTTGATCAGATGGAGAAAATAGTGTCAAGTATGATGGAGAGCGCTACATGCAAGCCTGATGTTTGGACAATGAACACAGTCATCAGTGTCTTTGGTGATAAGGGTCAAGTTGATATGATGGAGAAATGGTATGAGAAATTTTGTAGTTTTGGGATACAACCACAAAGGAGCACTTTTAATATTTTAATTGCAGCTTATGGTAGTAAAAGAATGTATGACAAAATGTCATCAGTTATGCAGTGTATGCGCAAGGTAAAATGTCCATGGACGACCTCAACTTATAACAACGTGATTGAGGCATTTGCGGCTGTAGGCGATGCTGAAAACATGGAACATGCATTTGATCAAATGTGTGCTGAGGGTTTGAAAGCAGATACTAAGACTTTCTGCTGCCTTATCAATGGTTATGCTAATGCAGGTATCTTCCATAAAGTAATTAGCAGTGTTAGTTTGGCTGAGAAGCTTCAGATACCTGTGAATACTTCCTTTTACAATGCAGTCATATCTGCATGTGCAAAGGAAGATTCTTTGATGGAAATGGAAAGATTTTTCAAGTGTATGAAAGAAAACGAATGTCAACCAGATAACACAACATACTCTGTCATGATTGAAGCATACAGAAAAGAAAGTATGAATGACAAAATATACTATTTGGAGCAGGAAAAACAGATGATGATATTTGATGACAAAAAATTGAATGAGCCCGAGGAGACAATGCTTGGTTGATCTGCGGTTTAGAAGTCAAAGTGCTAATTCATCTGCCACCACCACCCCATCCTTTTGAAGCAGCAGTTGGTAGTTTTTTTAATTTGACATGAAAGAATCAATCAGTTGGGTAGTCATGCTTCTTTTTTCACGATGAGTGATGACTCCTAGCTAACTTGATGTAGGTTTATAGTAAATATTGTTGGCATCATTTTGCGTTTTGATGCCGATAGATGTATGGTCCTTCAAATATGCAATGGAATCTTGAACACCTCAAAATGACAATAATATTTTGGTGACAATGAAATTTCTTTTGAAAGCATACATTTGACAGCGAATAGATTACTCAAAGGTTTTTTATTCATGAATTTCAATTCACTTTTTGCATCAGTAGAAGGCTATGAAATTCCTGCATTTATATATGTATATATTTTTTCCCCTTATGATGAATCTAGTAGAAAATTGGTTCTGGAGAAACTCTTCGAATGTTACTGTGTTGTTTTTGGGTTGGGGTTGTATTTGGCATATTACACTGATAGTTAACCTAGATTATTACTTATTAGTATTTATATGCAAAATATTAGATTTTTATTAGTGAAAATATATTTTCATTTCTTTTTACTCATCTAATCCCTAAAATTATAGGTTCAGGTTCTCTCCATTACTAAAAATTTTCAGTAGAAGAGAGAAAGATACAAGGTATTTGTTGGTGGGAAATTCTATTGGAAAACTCCTCGTGTCTTTCTCTTTCCTATTGGAAAATTCTAGTAAATGGAGAGGATATTTTTCCAAGATTACAACACAACATCATAGTAATATAATCCAAAGTGACTTGTAAAGTCTCATTGCTTGCTTCTTAGAGTTTCCAAAATATAGTGCTTATATATTTCCTCTTGACAATGTTAACAACACACTCTTTAACACATTATTTTGAACACACTCTTTACTATAATTGAAATTTATTAGAAATTATAATTTTTTTTGTAGGTCTCACTACTTATTTAATGTGTCTCTAATCTTATTTTATAGTTTTCAATAAATTTTAACCAATAATAAAGCATGTGTTAAAAGGACTATGCTCTAAACACTCCTTATTTCCACTTTGTTAGAAAAGAATTTAGAACAAACCAGAACAACAAACATAACAGTGGTATTTTATATAGAATCAAAATACACAACAATTCTTATAGCATTCAATTAAGATGGTGTCTACGGTGAACCAGCATAGCAAATGATTTACCATGAACCAATTTTAAATACCGTTAGATTCATCTCATTCCTATACTAATTTGGTGTACCTTCAGTGCCATATTTTTTTTTCTCTCCCTTTCTCCTTTTCCCTCCTCCGTTTTGACAGGTTCACCACCGCCGGAACCCTTCTCCATTCTCCAACGGTTTGCCGCCACTCCCCACTGCCAGATGCGATTTTTGACGAACCGATGGTGCGGTGGTGGAGCCACTACGGGTTTTGACGGCGTTTAGGGAAGATAATGGGGAAACCCCGATTCTGACCACGAGAAACTCCCCATCCTCCTCGATCAACAAACCCACCGCCACAACACCATGATTATCATCAAGATCGACGAAGACGGCGACGCCCCTCAGGGTACCAAGATTTATCAAGTCGCCAGAGTCATCTTTCACAGTCGAGATCTTGAACGCACTGGAGTTGCTCAACTCGTCGACGTTGTGCTGCGAAGCTCTGTTGTCGAACGTGATATTAAAGATGGGATCTCATGGTTGATGGGTTCACCGAGGTTTTTTTTTTCTCTTTCTTTTCATTCTTTTACATGTGAACGTTTTTGTTTATGATCAAATCAAAATAAATTGTTTGAGAAATCTGGATTTTGATTTGGGTTGTGCTATTGGGATTTTGAAGGATGCTATCAGAACAAGACGAGATCAAAGGAGCATTTGGAGATTAGAGAAGCATAAATCAATTTTGGTTTTTCTCCAAAACCCGTAGCGGCTCCACCATCGCACCATCGGTTCGCCGGAAGTCGTGTCCGACAATGGCGGCGGTGAACCTATCAGACCAAAGGAGGAAAAGGGAGAAAGGGAGAGAGAGAAAAAATATGGTACTGCAGGTGCACCAAATTAGTGTGTGGATGAGATTAATCTAATGGTGTGTAAAAGTGGTCCACAGTGAACCATTTGCAAAACTGGTTCACGGTAGACACCATCATCAATTAATACAAAAATAAATATAACAATTGAGAAGTTTAGAAAAGGTCTAGGTTGAAGCGTGCAATACGTGTGCTATCCTTAGAGAGAAAACGCCTCACTACACTAGTACTTGAAATTCATATTGATGCGCTCCTATCCCAAAATAGGACAACCCGTTAGATCAATCTTGTGCAAAAAAGATCTCCGAACCAATGAACACCATGCTCCAAAATATATTTTTAATAGTAGAAGAATTTTATAAAAGTAAAAGAAAGAATTAAAGGAAAGTTGCTGCTGCAATTTTTTTTTTACAATAACAGCAAAGTATATTTATGTGTTGTGTATTCTCAATAGGCACCAACACTATATATAGGAAAAGCCACGAGTTCTACCCACGAAAATCAATCCAACGTGCAACAACTAATTCATGGAGCAACAACGTTACAAAATTAACAAACTAAATATGAACCACTTCAATGTGCAAGTAAAATAGGTTCTGGGTTCTGTAACGTTAAGAAAATAAATTGACCCAGTAAAAAACAATTCCTTAAAATAAGGAACTAACATATTAGAAAATATATAGTGGGTGAAATATCTTTTAAGGAACTGATTTAGAAAAAACATATAATAACTTTAAATTTTAAATTATAATAAAATATTTTTCAACAGTTTTCAATAAATTTTAACAAATAATAAAGTGTGTGTTAGAAGCATAGTTATAAAAATTGGACCGGACCGGACGGTCGGACCAGTTCAACTGGGAACCGGTGACCTGACCGGTTCGGTTTAGCTATCAGACCGGATATGCAATCGATCCCGTTTGACCCGGATCAACCCGGTTTGACCTGGCCGAGTTTTGGTCAAAACCGGTGGCCGGGACCTAGTTGACCTGGTTTTGTTTGAGTTTTTTTTTAATACAATTCTTGTAACAATGTTGTTATTTGGAATTCTTTCTATAGTACCATTTTAAATTTGAAACCCATAACAATGCTAATTTTTAATAGTATATAATAATATACTCCTATAACATTTTAATTAAATTGTTAATAGTTAATTACTGAATAGTATATAATAATATGCTCCTATAATATTATTTTGATGTTGACAATAATATATAATAGCTAATTATTATTATCTTGATCTTGATATGATTTAATATTTATGTTCTTTATTCATCTTCACCATATTTTCTCATGGTCCTCCGACAACTTTTATACTTAGCCGTGAAAAATAACAAGAGTTTCCTTAGCAATTTAATGATAATATCTAACAAAATAATTTATTGTAATAAATGATTATGTAATATTTATAATTTGATCATGATTGATTTTAATTTTAGAGTACGAATTATGGATTGATTTCATTTTGTTAGATATATTATATATTATTTTAATTTTTTTAATATATACCGGGTCAAACTGGGTCAATTAGTGACCCATAGGTTTGACCACTGACCCATCAACCCAGTACCTCGACCGGGTAGATGACCGATCCGATTTTCACAACACTGGTTAGAAGGACTGTGCTCTAAACACTCCTTATTTACACTTTGTTTCTGAATTAAAATTGTTGAGTCTCCTTTTTTCGTCCCTTTTTGGCCCTCGTCATCATGAAAATTTCTTTTCACATTGGTATTTTTCTTCTTCAGAGTAAGTGATATTGAAATCCTCGAGATTTTGAGGATTTGAGATCATTATGAGGATAAGAATCGGTTCCTGATCCTTCCAGCACTCGACGCAGTAGGAATCTTGCTAATTTCTCTCCAGGCAAACAAAAATCTCAAGTATTTATCACTTTTTTTCTTCCCTTTTTCCTTTTTTGGAAGAAAAATAATGGACATCATTATCGATATAGAACTAAGAAAGAAATAAAAAATCACAAAGATTCGCTCAAAATTCACACTATTCTATTTGTTGATAATAATGAAAGATATACCAACATAGGGCACCCAATGAGTTATTTATAACCTAAGAGCAATCCTGTTGATTGTGGTTAAAATCTTGGTCAAACCCTAATCTAACATTGTGTTATGGATTTTACCTTGTGTCTGTTAAAGCAACTTATCAAAACTCTAAGCGTGTTAGGTATGTTTTCATGTACCTGAGTACTTTTGTTGAGGGAGATAGCCATTTCCCTAAAGTATCAAACAACTGTTTATTGGGGAAATGGTACTGTTAGCCCCAAGTCCCCATAGAGATTCTTTTTTATTTTGAACCCTTAAGTGTCTTAAAGTCACTTTGACTTTGAATCTTGATTAATCCAAAGTATATGATCATGGACTTACTAAAGGGCAATGCACTCCCAACATTTGTTGAAAAATTAAGGCTAAATTGTAATTTTGGTCTCTCTTTAATTTTTTATCCGCGATTTTCGTCTCCTAAATTTTTTTCCTTGTGATTTTGGTCTCCTATTTTAAAAAAATTCACAATTTTGGTCTAATCTTCAATTTTGCATATGTTTATTTCTTTTATTTTTACATTTTAATTAATTAAATAAATTTTTTTATGGTACCTTAAGTGAATTTGTTAGATCTATGGTTCAATTGGACCAAAATAAAAGAAATAAAACATGCAAAATTATGAATTAAGCTAAAATTGCAAACTTTTTAAAATAGGAGACCAAAATCTCAAAAAAATAAAAAAATAAATAGGAGAACAGAAATCGCAAATAAAAAATTAAAGGAAAATCAAAGTTATAATTTAGCCAAAAATTAATGAACAATATATCATTTCTCAGCAGATTTTATTTTTAGTCTGTTTTTACATGAGTGACATGTTATGACATTCCTCCACTTTGATGAATTTGTTTTCTCACTATAGATAGGTGTTTGTAAGTGAGGAAGTTTGTTAGAAAAAAAAAAGAATGGTGGGTTGTTTGAAATTGCGGACCGACAAACCAACCAACTAACCAGGCTAAGCATTTCATTGGAGGGTCATTTTATTCACATTTTTTTTTCTCTTCACACTTCTTTGTTTCTTGAATTATTCTTTTACATTTTAGAAAGGGTTTAACATCTTTTTGGTCCCTCAACTTTTTTGAATTTTTGCTTTTGGTCCTTAAAACTATTTCTTTACCTTTTTTGGTCCCTATATTTTTCTATGTTAATAACTTTAATCTTTGCTATTAAGTAACAACGTTAATTCATTAGACAACAGCCACATTCGAGTATGATTGATATGCACCAGTGGCAATTTTATTAAGATATGCACCAGTGGCAGCAATAGTTTTGTAGCAATGCACCACAAAATTGGGAAAGTGTTTGATGGTTTGAGTACCATTATTTGAGTGTTGTAAGGCTTTGCTAGTTACTAAATTATTTATGTTTGAAATCTGAATTCTAAAATCAATATTGCTCTTAGTGTTGTTTTCATGCTGCTGTTTTTTTTTTAATCTAATATTTGTATCATGCGCACACTTCTTGTGCAACACTTTTCATACTTTATTTGAATTTTCCTTTAAAAAAGTTATTATAAACTGAAAAATAGAATCAGGGGACCGGGTATGGGGACGGGGCGGGGATACCCGACCCCAAACGGGGACGGGAATGGGTGTAAAATATGAGTCCCGTCGGGGATCGGGGACGGGGTTGGGTATGGTATTCAGCAGTGGGGACGGGAATCACCAAACCCGTCCCCATCCCATCCCGTTGCCATGTCTAACCATTTCAAGTTTTTGTTTACCCAAATTGCAAACTGAATCTTCAAATTACCCCAAAACTATAAAACCAATTTTCACTTTCTCATTTTCTTTTCTCTCTTTTCTTTGAATTTTAGAAGCTCCTTAACCCCTCATACTGCCATCAGCGCAGACGTCATTTCTGACATCTCTGGATCACAGTTTGGAAGAAATAGATCGATTTAAATGCTCTTGACATTCTCTTCCATGTTCAGCCTTAATAAATTTCAAGAAAAACTTGTGGGTTCAAGCCATTACTAGACACAGGAGTTATTACTCTCAAACACATTCCAATTGTAGGCATGTCGTCACCTCCGCCGACCATCACGACGAGGTTAGTCACGCTTCTTTCCTCTTTTCATTCCCTTTTTCTCTCTACTTTGTCTACCCATAGAAACCCTCTTTGACACCATTTCCCCCCTATTTTTTATTGTTAAATTGATTGTTTTCATCAAGTTACATATTTTTCGTGTTAATTATAGTAACAAAAAATAAGGCGATGGGTGACTTTCATTATTCTTTTTCGAGTTGGGTTATGAACCCAAAAGGTTGTATTGGACTTTTGTAACAGTGCGGGGGGTTTAATGGACGAGGTTCTATGTTGGTTGTGTATTGGATATGCAATAAGGTGCTATATTGGTGTTAGGATGGCAAAATGTACCTGGACCCTACGGGTACCCGCAAAAATATCCGCAAGCGGATCGGGTAAATACCTGCTTATTGGGGCTGGGGTCGGGTATTTACCCGCAATTTTTTGCGGATACGGGTACTATAGTACCCGCCCCGCCCCCGCCTCTCACCTACCATATATATAATTAAAATTACTTACTTAAATAAATAATTATGTTATATATATACTTTTCTGTAAAACAAAATTATATTTTCCATCAACCAATACTAATAGTAAAAGATTTATGTTATAACTTACAATAACTTTATATTTTATATTTTTAATATAATGTGTGGATGCTTTTAATATTAAGTTTGAATTATTTAAGCATGAATTTTTAATTTATTTGTAGTAATTTTTTAATTAACATTTTTATGGCTTAAATGCAATTTTTGTCTACCTATTTTGCACAGTCCACAATTTTAGTAGAATAATTGATGAAAAAAATATTTTAAAAAAAGGTAATATCATTTATTTGACTATGACGTGTCATGTGCTTCAACAACGTAGAACTAGTTTAAAAAAAAGATTAAGACTTGTGATTTCTATATTATGATTCACGACTACCTTAACCATTAAAATAGACGTGACATATGCTTTAGTGACGTAGATAAACAAATAATTATTACTCAGTATTTAAAATAATTAAAAAATAAATAAATAATCTCGTGTCACGTCATTATATTTAGGTCACGTCAAGGTCAACATTAATCTCTTAACTATCAATGTTTTTAATTTGATGAAAGGACCAAAATTATGGATTTTATAAAATTGAGGGACTGAATGTCTCTATTTTAAAATAAATGGATCAAGATTGCGGATTGTGCAAAATAGGAGGACTAAATGTCTCTATTTTAAAATAGGAGGACTAAAATTGCGGATTGTGCAAAATAAAGGGACCAAAATTACCTTTAAGCCTATTTTTTATTGATTTATTAACTTTATACATAAGTAAAGTGTGGGTAGCGGGTGCGGATATGGGTATATAGGTACCCTGCGGATAGAGGGATGGGATTAAAGTTGCTAGCCTCGCAGATATGGGGCCGGGTACGGGTACTTTTTTTAAACGCGGGTACGGAGACGGATACTATAGGACTCTACCTAGACCCTATCCATTGCCATCCCTAATTGGTGTTTAGTTGGCAGTGGAAATTTTTCAGTATTTATCAGGCAGCGGTTCAAACACCTGGAGTGCAGGTGAATTTGTGGGATGTGTGTGTGCAGTGAAAGTTCAGATGATACTCATATAAACAGACATAACACAATGCAGTTATTTATCTTTACCAGTCTGTGGGACCAGATTATGTTCCAATTTTATCAAGAGGTTTGAGAGGATTTGCAACAAAAGATACTGCCACGATGCACTATAGCAGGTTTGTTGTATTTCATATGGACTTTAATGTGTGTTGAAATGATGGTGTTCATGGTGGCAATCTTGGTAATATGGAAGATAACATTTACTTGGATGCATTAACAAAGTGCACACAAAGGTGGGTTTTTATTAGTGGGATTTACGAATTATGCATGTTACTGGTAAGGGTGTGTGGAATTAGTGCACAAGGAAATATATTTACAATGTTTTAGGGGGATGGGTTTGTAGTGGAATGACTTGAGAAATTTTTTATGTACTCATGGTGCTTGGTATTTTGAATGGGAACATCTTGTGTTGTACTTAACCTACCTTAATAAATGAAATTTGCTTATCAAAAGAAAATTATAGGAACCAAATTAATCGTTGTCAAAGTTGCTTGCTGAAGTATTATTGGGAGCATTGCAGGAGAATAAATGTTTTGCTTATTTGTAGGAAATAATGGTTGTTAGCATTTTACATAAGTGTTGTGTTTTTGTGTGTTTTTGTTCAAAATTACTCTATTTAATAGTATGGAATTGTTAAATAGAGGAATTTTGAACAAAAAATTTACATTTTTTCCTATTCAAAATAACATAAATTTGTTCAATCAATTTTAATACAAGTTAGTTATAGTAAATTGTTGTATTTTTTTTTATCATTGTTTTAATTTATATTTGTTAAAATCACACTTTGAGTTTGCAGATGGTAGGGTCAAATCTTGTTAATGGCAGCGTTAGGATGAATAGCATAAAATTGATAAGTGAAAGAGACTTTTGAACTTCAACTAAAATTTACTCAGTTTGCTTATCTATCTTCCTTTTCATTATCATTTTTTTGTTGGTTTCTGGTTATGCTTCTCATGTTTATTTTGTTGATTCAGGATCCACACGACAAGAAATTCATGAATTACTGAGGGAATTTAATAATTATATATTATATATTCATATTTATTGCTTTTAGATTCTTTTTGAATTTATATTTCTCATATAGGAAAAGTAGACTTGAAAATGAAAAAGAAATGTTTGATCATGTATTTTTTTTTTTCCTTACTTCATATTGATTCTATGAGTGTGAAATTATATAAGTGTGAAATTACTCACACCATTATTATGATTATATGTTATAAAACTAGACTCATATCTTTAATGATTTTAGAGTTAGGTTAATTATTTTTTATTTTTGTCTCTTTATCTTTTTTAAATGTTTTTTTAATAATTTTTTAAATGTTAATAACTATGAAATATATAGTTTATAAGGAAATATTTGATAAGTTACTTTAATAAACTATAATATGAACCCATAGGTTTGGCGTAGTGGTGTAAGGTCTCGTTATGTTCATATGTGGGGAACAATCTATTTAGCGAAAAAATCTGTTTGATTCCCTTCGTGTACAAAATTTTCTTGGACCAGCAATAGCCACTACGAGCGGGATTAATCTCTGACCCAGTGGGTTGGGAACACCCGTTGTCTCTAACCCAGGACAAAAAAAACTATAATATTTTATATATTTTATTTTATAACGATAACCTCATTAAAAAATTTGACAACTAACATGCTTAATTAAAAAAATACACTAATATCTTAAAAATACCCTTTACAATAAATTGTTTATAAGAAATTATAGGTTTAATTACTTTTTTGGTCCTTTAATTTTTTTTTAGGTTAATTTGATCCTCTTATTATTTAAAGATTTAATTAGGTCTTGTGTTTTTTAAAAATGGTTCAATTAGATCCTTTACTTTTCACACGGCTCCATTGGTCCTTCACTTATAAAAGATTCAATTATGTCCTTTTTTTTTTAAAAAAAAATGTTCAATTTGGTCTCATTTAAAATCAATTTTGGTCCTATTTGATGACAGAAAAATGGGATCCAATTTAACCCATTTTAAAAAATAAAAAACCTAATTGAACCTTTTAAAAGTAAAAGATCTAATTGAACCATTTTTAGTACATTGGCTATAAAGACAATTATTTTCTATTGATTTTTTTTCAAAGATAATTATGTTTTAACGTGTAATCGAACCTTTTAAAAGACATGTTAAAATTGTTGTTTCTGCTATACTATAATTATCAAAGCCTGTTTTCGTGTTCTTAGAAATAGTTAATACTCATATCAATTTATCATTTTTTTTCTTTAAAACAGAGCTTGTTCAAGCACAACATTTGAATGCTTGGCTATTGCAAATTTTGCCACATGTAAGAAATACAATGAATTTGGAGAGAAATTTACAATGCAACAAAAATATTACACGGAAGTATTACTCTACAAGTCATTTCCATTGTGTGCATTTACAACATGCACGTTCTCATTCTGCAGCATACCATTATCATTGTGTGCTCGTTCTCTCATTCTGCAGAAGCACGCCATGACTGTTACCATTCTATTGGTTGTGTCTCTCCCCATATCTCCTTGGTTGTGGCTGCGAACAGGTGTAGCATCTCCAATTTTCTGATGGGGATGTTATATCTTTGTTAATGCAGAGACGGGACCGAAAGACCGATGATATTGTAAAGAAAGAAAGAAGTAATTAAAAACAAAAGTTATATATGGGTCATATGTATGTCTAACAAATATTACATGGGTACTGTTCCTCTGAGATTTAGTGGTCTTCCTGAATTCAAGGGAACTTCATTGTTACAAATTTGACACAAAAAAAAAAATTAACGAAATGATTAAGAATTTCACACATTATTAAAGAAAGACAAAGAAAAAGAAAATAGTGATACCACTTCATTTGCCATTGAGAATTCAGTCTCTGCCTCTGTGCCTTCTGCTTGTTTTCTTCTATATTTTGAATTTGATTATTTAGCAAAGTCAAGACTCTCTGACTCTTGTTGATAATCTGAAAAATTATAAACCGATGAACCCCATCCTATATACAAAAAAAAATTAAGTATTTTCTAGCAGTTAATTTCCATGTTCATTTTAAATCGCTAGAAAATGATACAATTTTTTTTAGTGTTTTGGTTGGCTGTCACAATTTGGTCATGTTCATTTATTATATTTCCTTTGAAGTCTCTTTGACACTTTGTCTTTTTGTTTTTCTCTCTCATCCTAGTGTTTATCATCTTGCGCACACAACTTGTTTGGATGAATAAGTAATTAAATTATTTGGTTGCATAATCTAACTTAGACTAAATTATCATTTTTGTCTTTTATATTTTTGTGCTTTTTTTATTTTGTTCTTTTATGTTTTAAAAGTCATATTTTATCTTTTTATATTTTTGAAAAATTTTATTTTGATCTTTCTGTCAGTTTAATCTTAATACTATCATTATTTTAAATTTTAAAATAATTAATTTAATAAAATAACGGTTAAAAATCATCATTATGTCTAGAGAGGAATCATCTCCCAAACCTTGAGATGGATCAGAGAGACAAATTTGAAAAGAGAAGCAGAGATCGCCACTCAGAACGCCATCGTGACTTCGATGACCACTGTCATCATCGATCAGACAGGAATCACAAGCTCAACCACAAATCAAGGGACATAGATAGGAAGGAGATATAAAATTGGCTTGATAGTTAGAAAGAAGAATTTAAGAGTGAAGAGAGAAGAAAGGAAGAAGTCGTGGATTCAGATTCTCGCACTTACATTTCTAATAAAAATTAACAAATCAATATTTGTCAATAACAAAAAAAAGGGGGACAGAGATAGGGATAGGGCCTATTATGGCAGAGAAGGGGATAATGATAGGGATTTCAAAAGAGAGAGTAGGTCGAAGGTGAAGTGCGATGAGGAGTGGGAAGATTTGGTGGAGCCGCTAGAATTCGCGAGCAACAACGTCAAATTGATGATGTCCTCGGAGGAAGTTTCGTTGGATTTGTTGGAGCGTTTGGATTTACGGCAATCGCCGCCGCTAGGGATGTTGCAGAGGACGCTGCCTTTGGTCCAGTAGCAACGACAATTTTTGCAGAAGGGTAGAGGGAGTCGCAACGGTGACACTTCACGGCCTAGTGGTTCTAGGGTTGCGCCGCCACTCTACTGGGTCGTGGACTTTGGGCAAGAATCTTGAGCGCACCCTCACCCTCGTGGACTTTTGGTGATTTGGGATTTTTTTTATTTTGAAGATTGGGGATTTGGGATTAGGTTAGTTTACACATCTTGGTAAGTTAATTTTGGCCTTGGGGTTTTTTGAATTTGGGTTAAGTTGATTTGAGGATTTGGGCAAGAATCTTAAGCACACCCTCACACATGAAAGCTAGTTTATAATCCAGTTTACATTTTTTTTTTCTTTTATAAATACAATTTTTACATTTTCATTCAATAAACATCTTTTGTACCTTTGTTTCTTGCAAATAAATTATTCTTGGCTACTTGTAAACCGTGTCTGTTGATTTGTGGGATGAAGATTGAACTTTGAGGATGAATAATTATTTTAAAAAATTTAATAAAAAAGATTATGACGGTTAAAAATTATCACAATGTTTAAATTAATTATATTTATGATAACATAATTAATTTAAATATTATGACGGTTTTTAATCTTCATTATGTTAAAATTAATTATTTTAAAATATAAAAGTTAACGGTGTTAACATTAAATTGACAGAAAGACCAAAATGAAATTTTTTGAAAACATGAAGGATCAAAATAAGACTTTTAAAATATAAAAGACTAAAATAGAAAAAACACGAGAATATAAAGGACTAAAATGATAATCTAGCCTCTAATATATAAAGAATTTTTTTATGGCTTATATTATAGGACTCTTAGCCCATTTACAATTGTGACAAGAAGGATTTTTTTTTATTTTACTAAACTCAATTACTAATTGGCTAGGTGACTCAGACAAAGTTTTATTTTGGTTAAAGTGAATCGATTTGATAAGTAGAAAAAAAAAATTGATGTTGAATTTAGCCAATATGACTCTCTGCCCTATAATCATTAAAGGGGATTAGGATGAATTTTTTTTCTACAAAGGATCTATTATTAAAAATTAATGTAATTAATTAAGGTTTTAGGAAAATTAATAAAGGAACAACAATTTAAAACATGTTTAGTTTAGTTATTTGGCTTTTGGTCCATTAGGAATTTATTAGTAAAATATAATTATTTTTTACCATCAATAATTATATTACTGGGCTTTCGGCCAATTAGGAATTTATTTGTAAAATAAAATCATTTTTACCAACAATAGTTATATTCTTAGCAAATGATTATAGTAGTTGAAGTTAATAGTAAAAAGTGTGAAATAGTGGTTGGGGGTTTTCTTCCCACAACCTTTCAGCAAAAAAAAAAAAAATCTATATAATTATTATTTTTGGCAATTTACAGTATGTAGGAAAAACATCACCAATTTATACTAAAAATAAATACGTAGGTGGATAGAAGATATTTTGTAAATTTATGTATTGAAAAAGTGAATTTACTAAGAAGTATAAAAAGTTTTTAAAAATAATAGAGTAAATTCTTAGAGGATCTCTAAAATTAAGTAGTTGCAAATTGTAATATTATTGAGGCGGATTCTAGCGTGCACTTACGCTATAAATAGTGTACGGAGCACAAGGCAGAAAAGTGACTACCGTAGCATTTTTTACTGTAGCATATAAATATATTTTTATAAGGATGGATTCTACCGTGAAGAAGGAGAACAAGTGGTTCACCCTGAACCATTATTTATTATCGTTGGATATATTATAAAAAAAAAATCAACGTTTGTGATTCAGTCTGTTATAAATTTTGTAATCATTTTTTATAACATAATCAATTCAACCATCCATCCAATAATCCAGACACGTGTTGATCAAATAATCCAGAGACGTTCACGAGAGAGAGGAGATGATTAATGGATTAATTAATTTTAATTAATTAACAAAAATAATTATAAATTTCTTAATATATTGAATCTGGTGCGTTACATTTTTTATTTGTATATCTAACGGTTAGGAAAGATGTGGACCACTTAATTAATGATCGATGGTAGAATCTACCTTATCAACTGGTGCCTTCCTCAAATCTACACAATGAAATTTTCCATTTATTTATTTTTATTAAATCCAACGGTTACAATTCACTCATTGAACAGTAAATTTAACTAAACAGTACCATTTGTATCGTGCACCATTTGTACTGATTGTGTACCATAGAAATCGCCATTGAAAGAATGGTTATGTTCCCATTGGCAAATCGCTGAAATAGGAATGGTTATGTTCCCATTCGCAAATCTCAAATTGCAAAACACACTTAACACTTTCCGGTTACATTACACCAACACAGTTAAAATGGAGAGGTTATCAATTTCTCGTTTTTTAAAAGCATTTAACATTGTACTTTTCCTTTTTTTGCTTCGTCACATTCTTGAAGGCGTTGACTTTGCACTTGCAATTTTAAATCACTCACATTTTGAAGCCCAGCCCTTCTAAACCTGTTCCAAACAGAAGAATACTAATGAATATTATTGGACAAAAGCAATCGAATTAAGGGATTGTTTATTTTAAAATTAAGAAAATTAATTTTGATAAAATCAATTTTAAAAATAAATCAATAATTTTGTGTTCCAAGTAATATTCTCTCTTCTAAATGCTTTTCAAAATAAAATTTTATAAGAAAAACTTTATTAATAAACAAAGTACAAGAAATACTCTAATATGAATACAAGAATCTCACAAGATAAAATCAAAGATATAGAAAATAATAAAATATAGGATCAATACATCATGTGATTCATGCTTGTGATGATATCGAACATCGTATTCGTGGGAGAGCAGTGGAATATGCCTGGTATCTTTAGTTTAGAAAAGAATAATTTAGTTTATATTTTAAGAATTTATTATTTGTTTCAAATCTTTAGGATATTGTTTAGATTTAAAAGGATATTATCTCTACGAAGTTGTTTAGATTTAAAGATATTATCTTAAATTAGGGATTTATTTTCTCTTTTAAGATTAGGACGCTGGTCTGTTGAGACGAGAAGAATCAACCCACCTAACCACTCTATATGAAAGGGGGTCATATGAAGAAAGGATTTGCAAGTTTTCCATAAAAACTTGTAATACAGATGAATAAAATATCAATGAACATAACACATTTGTCGTACCAGAACTGATAGTTCATGCGGCCTGGTGATAAGAAAAGAGAAGAAAGAGAAAATAAGAAAGATAAAGAGGAAGAAAGCAAGCATCAAAAGGAGGAGGAGAGCCAAATTTCAAACTTGAAATTCATATTGGATGTCTAAAGATACTTAGTCAAGGAGGAGTGTTGAGGACATGGTTGATATATTTAGTTTAGAAAAAAATAATTTTGTTATTTGTTTCAAATCTTTAAATTAAGGATTTGTTTTCTCTTTTAAGATTATTAGGAAGTTAGGTTTCTTGAGATGAGAAGAATCACTCACCTAACCACTCTGTATGAGAGGTAATATGAAGAAAAGATTTACAAGTTTTCCATATAAACTTATAATGCAAATAAATATGTCCAAGGTTTACAAGTTTTCATGGAAAACTTGTAATGCAGATAAATTAAATATCAATGAAGCTCCTCTATACAATATATCTCCTTTTACAAATATATCTTTACACAACAAAAACGTAACCCATCAAACAGATGCCAAGATGACCCAGAGCTTCGAGACTGCCAATTAATGATCCTAACCCACATTGTCATGGGCCCTCATCGCATTGACTTTTGTGAGATCTTCGAGGAACGACTAAAGCTAAGGATCCATCTACTGATACTCCACTTCTCGTACTCCTTTTTATATTTAGAGTTTAGTGGTACGACCAGTATAGGGTGTGCATGATGTATTTATCCTCCTCCCTTTTGATGCATTCCTTTTATTGCTTGGTATACTGATGTATATGCACACACACTTCTTTGTGATGCTTTAAAGATGATGTTGATCTGTAAGTGCCATAAGACACAACTATTTACATTTGATGCTTTTTTATGTATGCACCAATTATTTTAGTATCAAAATATTTTGTTACTAAATTAATCCTTTGAAGATTATAACAATGATTGAATTTAACTTTTTATGTTATTACTTTAATTTTTTATAATAAAAAGACAACTTTGTAAATTTTTCAAGGAATAATGTGATGAAATTAGATTATTACTCTTACAGTTCCATAAAGTTCACCAGTCATTGTATGAATGATAATATAGCTGATAGCTAGGTCCAATCTGGGCACTGGATTGTGTACAAGTGGCCTCAATATTATGGTAATGTGCAAGATTATTGTAAAAAAAGGCAGCAACATTATTTCTTTGAATCCAACATTTTGTTCCTTTGCTCAGTATTAAATCTAAATACAGGCTTCTGATAGCTCCATTATAATGTGACCAATTGTTGTTTTCCACTCACTATGCCAAAGAAAATGTTTTTTCCTGGTTTATTTTCTTTGGGTCGTTGTTTTGTTCTTTTCACACCTCATCAAATTTCATGACTCATGGGCAGAGTGGGAAGGTGAAAGAAATCTTGCTTGTCCCATTTGGGTCCACTACTCCAAATTACGACAGCTCACTAACAAAATGTAAGGTCATGTTAGAGTGAAAACAATTCTTAAGAATTCTAAATCTAACATTATGGTAAATTTGGTATAGGCTTAATTATTCGTTTGACTTTTGTTAGAAATTTTATTTGTATACTTAAAAATATCTCTTTTTAATTTCTACATATATTATTTTAAATTCATTTTGATCTCTACACATATCATTTTAATCTCTTTTATTTCTTACAACAAGGAATAAAAAAGATTAAAAATGATATTATAGAGATTAAAAGATTATATTTTTAATATAAGAACTAAGAGAAAAAGTTTTTTATAATTATAGACTAAATGAGTAATTAAATATTTTATTTAAATTATTTTTTATTATCAAATAAGTTGTTTAAATCACACCTACGCTGACACTCACATATATATACTATAATCTATTGCTATTGGGTGAGGTAACATAGATTTGTTTGTCTAAATGATAGGATATGCTTTGTGTAGTTAGATCAATAAAAAAAGAAAAAAGTTAACACTATTGTTTATTATAATATTTACATTAAAAAGAAAATTATAACGACAAACAATAATTTTGTTTATACAATATTTTTTTTCTAAATGAGGAATATATATTATAATAATCAGCAAATAAATTCACATGTGCATTTGCCTCGGTTCATAAAACAGTTTACCGTTAACAATTGACATGTGGGGCACAGTCCAGGCCAATAATGGTACCTGAAAGCAAAGCACTGCACTGGTGCACATCAATAAACTAGTCACTCCATTATGTGTCCTAATGTACATAACTGTGATTGTATTCAAAAATATCATTACCATTCATGTAACTTCAACCTTTTCAGTGTCCAATTAATTGTAAATTTAACTCATCTTGCATGTGAAGAGTAACGTCTTTGCAGAGTCAATATAAATGATTTTATGACTTTACAGAGTTCAGTTGTAGAACTTTAACCCACATGAGAAAAAGATTGACATTTAATTGAAGGAAACACCTATCATTTTAAACTAACTTTTTAGGGCAAGCTAGAATCAATTCAAAGCTTTGATCAAGTGCGTGTTTGGATGAACGTTGATAAAATTGATTTTGAATGGAATTAATTTTGCAAAATTGATTTTGAAGTTATGTGATTTATATTTTGATGTTTTTATTATAAAATCAAGTTAGAAGCAAAACTTAGTACAAAATTTTGAATCTAACGTAAAAGCTACTCAAAGTTGCTTTTATTCATAATCAATTCTAGACTCAGAATCAATTCTGAATTATTCTTCAACGTGAAATCAAACATGAGAAAGTGTGTGTTTGGTTTCACGTTGCATAATTGATTCTGAGTTCAGAATTGATTATAGATAAATTTTGACATGTTTGGTTTTATGTTAGATAAGAATTCAAAATTGATTCTTAGTGCAAAATTGATTATGAATTGAAACAACTTTGAGTAGGTTTTACGTTGGATTTAAAATTTTGTACTGAATTTTACCCCTAACTGGCTTTCATAATAAAAACATCCAAACATAAATCATATCACTTCAAAAACAATTTTAACCAAAATCAATTTTATAAAATCAATTCCAATCAAAATCAATTTTGTCATAGCTCATCCAAACACACACAAAATTTATCCAAAATCAATTATGAACTCAGAATCAATTTTTCAATGTGAAACCAAACACGCACTAAAAGCTTTTACAATTATAAGAATACAATTACAATTTTTTGTTGGTGTGAATACAATTACAAATTTTGAATTTAATTTTTTATATTGTTAGTATAAAAAATTTTACACCATCAATTAATCGAAAATTATGACTATTGATTTTCATATATTGTTAGCCTAAACTTACAATATATAACAATTTGTAATTAGATAAAAATATAAAAAAAAAATACATTGTGAGTAAATTCTAATTAAATTCTACAAAGTTTCTAAACTACAAAACAGCCAAGCCATCCAACTTGAAGTGACCTTGGCATAATAAAACCAAAAGCAAAATATGAAATTATTCATGACTTATTTTATCACTACAAAATTCTTCTTGTCTCCTTCAAAAATATTTTTGGTTCTCTCAACGACCATTCTCGATTATACTTTATTATGTATTATGAATACATAGCCGTGGTTTGTCGACTTTCAATGTATATTATGTGCTGCAATTAGATGAAGTGATACATATTTAGAAGAGATAATGGCAGCTTAGTCTTTTTTTACACTTTTCTATTATTATTTAGAACAAATTACACTTACATCTCATAAACTTTTTTCGAATTACATACAATACTATTTTTTTATTTTATTTCTATATTAACTTTCCTTAATGTTTGGAAACATTAAACTGATATCACTTATATATTACATTAATCCTTTTTAATATATTTAAAAATATTACACTGACGCCTTTTATAAAAAAGATTGTTGTAAACATTGAACAGATTATTGTTTGAAATTCAAAAAAATCTCAGAATATTAATGTAATTTGTTCTATTATTTATTGTTACTTTGCAATTTATACTTTAAGTCATCTTGATTAATAATGCGTTTTGATAAAGTGTTTGATACGAAGTGGAACATCTCTCAAGATGTGGTCCTTTTGGACAATGGTATTCAACGGCTATTTCTATAATGTTTGCATCACGTGATTTTTTGTCTCAAACAACTTTTTTCAGGATCAACCTCTTCTTCATATATACAAACAAATCCAACATGTAAATATTTTTCAAATTTATTTATAATATATATAATTTTTGAAGCACTAGATGTAGAGATATCATTTCAACACATAAATTAGTATTATTTTTTAAGGTAAAATATGTTTTTAGTCCCTATAGTTTCATTGTATCTTGTTTTTAGTCCCCAAACTTTCATATCGTACAATTTAGTTCTGAACATTCTAAAAAAAGTGTTTTTAATCCCTGTGCTTACTCCCCTTTTTTGCTCATTTTTTAACTTTAGGTGTGAGGAGGGACTAAAAACACAGTTTTTATAAAGTTCAGGAACTAAATTGCATGAGATAAAAGTTTAGGGACTAAAAACAAGATTCAACGAAAGTATAGGGACTAAAAACACATTTTACCCTTTTTTTCACATAATTGTTTTTGTTTAATTGTCACTCTTCTTTTTCAATATAATTTCTTTCTCTTTGAAGAAAATCAATTTTCCTTCACCCACATCTCATTAATTACTCCTATTCTCTTTAGGCTACGTTTGGCAAGTCATTTTAGTAAGTTTATAGCTTTTTTTACTAGCTTAAAAGCTTGTTTGACTGTTCGGTAAACAAGTTTTTTTTAATAGTTTCTAGTGTTTTTTGAAACGCTACTTAAAACAATATTTTTTAAAACGCTAGCTTCTAACTTCTAATTTTTTATATTTTATTCATTTTTATCCTTAGAATATTTATTAAATTTCCTTATTACCATTTTTAAATAAAACATGGTTTTATTATTTTTTCACTCATTCACACATATCACTGTGCTCATCACTTGTTTTTTTTCTCCAATGTTCTTGCTCACTCTCTTTTTTCTTCTCCAGATAAACTATTTTCAATTTTTTATCAATTAATTTTTTTATTCTTTATAGATTGAAAGAGATAAAAGATTAAGAAAAATCTCCAAAAACATTCTTGTACATCTAAAAACACTCCCATTGAAGAATGATAATTAAAAACACTCATTCAAATTAGTTATTCTATTTTATATAGGGAGAGATAAATGTTATCTAAAATAACTATTTAATTTCTTTTTTAAAAAAAATCACGTTGTGAATCCGGCTATCCATATACTGAATTCCCTTTTATGCATATATTAAAAAGATTGTGATTCACATACAACATTTAGATTTTCAAAGGCCAATTTCTCAAAGTGAAAATAAAAAGACAAGTAATTTGATAAATATTTGGGGGAATGAGTATTTTGGTAAATAATCGCTGATTGCCACACAAAACATGAATGCTCATTCAGACACTCACCTATAGTAGTACAAGTACTTCAATGAAATGGAACTTTTAACACCTTTAAATTTTTGCTTCAACGACAATTGGTACTGTTCCCTACCAACAACTAATCACTAACTAAGAGGACCATCTCAATCCCAGCCCCAGGAGTGGAAAAAGTACGAGATGTGCTCTGCTAGGGTTTGGCGTTGCCCCTAACCTTTTTCCTTCTTCTAAGATGGAAACCGCCGCTGTTATCTGTCCTTGGGCTTTTCTAAGCCCATCTTCGAATGAAACCCCCAATCAACAACCAACCCCTCTGTCCCCTATTCCAAAAATTTCATTTGCTAGAGTTCTATCAAACTCCTGTGATGTTCCCCTGAGTCAACTTCCGAAGCCCTGTGTTAAGGGTGATGCCATCTCCATTAAAATCTCTGAAGATGAATATAAGCAAGGTCTCCTTAGCTGCAAGAATAATCTTCATGGAAGACTCGTTTTGCCCAAAGGTGCCGCCCCAATGAAGATTCAAGAACTCAGAGATAAACTCCTGAAGCTATGGAAGCCGATTACCCAATGGAAGGTGATTCCTCTAGGAAGGGGATTTTATGAATTCAGTTTCACATCCCCAGAGGATCTTCGATCGGTATGGAGTGTGGGCACATGGACCCTACAGCCAGGTCTGCTACGCCTGTCACAATGGAGCCCAGACTTCAACCCTAACAAGATCAAGCAAACTCATGCGCAAACTTGGATCAAGATCCATGACCTGCCTCAAGAATACTGGCGAATGAAAACTCTGTTTGAGATAGCAGCTGGAATTGGTACACCAATTACTCTGGATGCAACCACCAAAAATAAAGCCTTTGGACACTATGCCAGAATCTTAGTGGATGTGGATCTGGCGGGTACCCTTCCAGGAGAGATTTTAGTGGAGAGGGAAGGTTATGCTTTCTTTGTGGCCATTGAATATGAGAAACTACCTTTGTTTTGCAACCACTATGGAACAATAGGTCATGAGCTCCAACAATGTAAGAGGAGAGCCTATTCGAACATGGAAAAGGGCAAGCACGAGAATCAACCGCAGCAAGCTAAGAAGAACCAAGCTCCAGACAAGGGTAAGTCCCCTATCCTAGAGGATGTTCAAACGCCCAAGTCTTTGGATACTTTGGTTGAGACAGAAAATAGCAACAGAGATGAAGAAGTGGGGCCATCTCACACATTGGACCAGAACAGCTCTCAAATCCCAAAAGGGACAGGTTTGAATGGTTTAGATAATCATAGTAACTTGGATGTTTGCAATACCCTAGCGCCTTCTGCAGGAATGGAAAAACCTAGGGATATCCCGCACCCCCAACAGCAACAGTTGATTCTTAATGACTCTCTAGTAGAAGTTCCTATCATGCCAGCAAGTTCTATTCTCCCTAAGCAAGCTCAAAAAGATATGGCAGAGGTTTCAAAATATGGGGCAGACTTAGTTGAGGTGGATGAAGAGATTGGCTTAGTTGATGCAGAACCCAGCCAAACTAAAGGGAAGAACGAAGCCTTCACAGAAGTAGTCTCCAAAGCAAAGAAAAAGAAAATGAAGAAGAAAACAGGCAGCTCCTCCAGCCCTGTGCCATCACCAAAAACCAATCAATGAAGGTCATTTATTGGAACATCAGGGGCCTTGGCAACCCTGCTTCAAGGATGGTTTTAAAAAAAATTTGCTTACAATACAGACCTAGTTTTCTTTTTGTTGCTGAACCGTTGGTTGATATTAATAAAATTCCGGTTTCCTTCTGGAATAGTTTTTCTTTGAAATCGTTTGCAGTTAACTCTAAAGGATCAGATATCCCCAGTCTCTGGTGTCTTTGCTCTTGTGACATTGAGCCAACTGTCATTTCCTCTTCGCAGCAACAGGTGTCTTTTTCCTTCTTGTGGAAGCAAACAAAAATGTTCTTCTCAACTATTTATGCTAGCACATCTCATGTTGATAGGAGGATCCTCTGGAGTGAATTGAGGCAGCTGAAATCTTCCCTCAATGGTCCGTGGGGCCTGATTGGAGACTTTAACAGTGTTCTTGGGGCTCATGAGAAAAGAGGAAGGTGCTTGCCTAACCTAACTTCTTGCAACGAATTTAATTCTTGGGCTGATGGATGTAATCTGGTTCATCTTCAAACCAAAGGGGCTATGTACACTTGGACTAATGGTAGAAAAAGAGGAAATCGCACTGATATGAGACTAGACCGTGCATTCTGCAATGAGGAAACTCTAAAATTCTGGAGCTCAGTGACTTGTTCTACTTTACCCAGAAGTAAATCTGATCATCACCCTCTCTTGATGACTTTTTGTGATGAGCCAATACAGTTTGGATCCTCTTTCAAGTTCCTGAAGGTTTGGTCTAAACAAGCCCAATGTCGAAAGATTATTGAGGATTGCTGGAAGTTGGATGTTATAGGTTGCCCGATGTTTAAGCTTTCTCAGAAATTAAAATTGTTGAAGAGCAGGCTGAAGAGTTGGAATAAGAATGATTTTGGAAATGTTGATTCTAAGGTGAAAGACGCAATGCAAAAGGTGGATAACATACAAATGTTGATTGATAATGCTGGCCCCTCTGATGTTTTGGTAGAACAGGAAAAAGTAGCTCAATCTGGCCTTCAGCAAGCGCTCTCTGACCAAGAAGATTTTTGGAAAGAGAAGGCTCGCATTAATTGGCATCTGGAGGGTGATCGAAACACAAGCTTCTTCTACAAAACCACTCAACTTAGAAGAAACAGAAACCAAATCTCCATGCTCAGAAAAGACAACACCATTCTGCACAAGCTTGATCAAATTCAAAATCTAGTCTTGGATTATTTTCAGAACCTTTTTGCTTCTTCAAACAACACTTCGGATAATGACCTCATTAACAAGGTGGTTCCTAATCTGGTCACTGGTGAAGACAATGCAATGTTAACAATTTTACCTTCTAGAGAGGAAATCAAAGAAGCGGTTTTTAATATGAATGGGGATGGGGCCGCTGGTCCTGATGGATACGGGGGTCATTTCTACCAGGAATATTGGGACATTGTTGGAGAGGACGTTACTCAAGCAACAATGCAATTTTTCCAGCAAGGATGGATACTCCCTAACCTCAATTCAAATGTTGTAGTCCTAATTCCTAAGGTGCCAAATGCGGACAAGATAGAGCAGTTTAGACCAATTGCTCTTGCCAACTTCCAGTACAAAATAATTTCCAAGGTGCTAGCTGACAGACTAGCAAAGGTTGCCCCTAAAATTATTTCCACCAATCAAAGAGGTTTTATCAAGGGTAGGAAAATCCAAGATTGCCTGTGTACCACTTCTGAGGCAGTTAACATGTTAGACAAACAAGTTTTTGGGGGGAACCTGGCTCTGAAAATTGATATAGTTAAAGCCTTTGACACTTTAGATTGGGGTTTCCTTTTAAAAGTTCTCAAAGCTTTTGGCTTCAATGATCTTTTTTGCAGGTGGGTCAGCACCATTCTTAACTCGGCCAGGCTCTCTATTTCTATCAATGGCATCTCTGTTGGGTTCTTCTCCTGCTCTAGAGGAGTGAGACAGGGAGACCCTCTGTCTCCTCTGTTATTTTGTATTGCTGAAGACGTTTTAAGCAGGGGTCTTTCTATGTTGGTGGAAGAGGGGAAACTCATCCATATGGCCAGCCCGCGAGGATATACCACTCCCTCCCACGTGTTGTATGCTGACGACATAATGATTTTTTGCAGGGGAAATCTAACGAATGTTAGAAACCTCATCACCCTTTTCAAGGATTATGAGCAGATATCTGGACAAGTAATCAGTAAGCAAAAATCTCGGATTTTCACAGGAGCTATGCCCACTCACAGAGCAACTAGAATTGCTAATCTGCTGGATTTTAACTCAGGGGCCATATCTCAGCTGCCGTTTATTTATTTAGGCGTCCCTATCTTTAAAGGGAAGCCTAAGAAGATCCATCTTCAACCAATAGCGGACAGAATTAAAATGAAGTTGGCTTCTTGGAAAGGTCTGACTCTGACCATAATGGGTAGGGTGGAATTAGTCAATTCTGTTATTCAAGGGATGTTGATATACAGTTTCTTTATTTACTCTTGGCCTATTTCGTTGCTTAAGGAATTAGATAAGAGCATAAGGAATTTTATTTGGTCAGGCTCAGCTGAGAAGAAAAAAATATGCACTGTTTCTTGGTATAAAGTTTGCTATCCTAAAGCTCAAGGTGGATTGGGGATTCGATTCATCAAAGGAATTAATAAAGCTGCCATGCTGAAATTAGCGTTTGATTATTTGCATTCAGAAGAACATTGGGCCAGGTTGTTGAGAGCGAGAACTTTCAGAAATGGCAATCCTATTAACCACTCGATTTCTTCTTCAATATGGTTGGGCATAAAAAATTTCACTACCACAGCATTGCAGAATAGCTCTTGGCTTGTAGGAAACGGGGAAACAATTAACTTCTGGTTAGGAAAGTGGCTTTCTCAGCCTATTTTTGATTGGATTGGGTTACCTTCACATCTAAAAAGGAAACTCAAGTCCACAGTGAAAATGTTTAGGCATAATGATAAATGGTCTATTCCACAAGAGTTTGCTATTTTTTATCCTGAAGTGGCTCGGGAAATTAATGATATAATTATCCCAATCTCTACTTTGGATGATAAATTGGTTTGGAATGGTAATTGTTCAGGTACGCTTTCCCTTAAAGAGGCCTACAATTTTCTGCATCCCCCTCGACCTACTCTAGCTTGGCACAAAATTATTTGGCAAAATAACATACCTCCATCTTCTTCCTTTCTTATATGGAGAACTCTTATGGGTAAGCTACCAACTGATGACAATCTCTGGAAAAAAGGGTGCAATATTGTTTCTGTTTGCAGCAACTGTGGTGCCAATTATGAAACCGCAGAGCACCTATTCCTCCACTGCAGTTTCGCGCTAAAAATTTGGAGATGGTTACAGAATCTTTTAAACTGCACAATTGATACTAGCTCCTTCCTGAACATTTTATCCATCCTGAACAGAAGCTGGTCACCCCAGATGAAAGATGTTATTTTAGCAGCTGTCACTTTTTGTGTTTGGGCTATTTGGCATGTTCGTAATAGAAGAAGGTTTGACAATTTGATTATAGATGTCCAGCAGGCCATTTCTTTGGTGATAGCCAAAACGAGCATTTCGGGAAATGAAAGCACCTCTCATATGAATTCCTCGATGAATGAATTTATCATTTTAAGGAAACTAATATTAAGGGGCACCCGAGAAGGAGCTATATGATCAGAGAAGTCAATTGGTACCCCCCTTAGCAAGGATGGATCAAATGTAACACGGATGGCTCAGCTAGAGGCAACCCAGGTGCTGCTTGTAACGACCCATCTTCGTTACAGATTTGTTATACTAAAACATTTTGTTAAATATTATCATATGAATTTCATAGAATTTTTTTTTTCATATAACACATATATTTGTACATCATCACATCATAAAAGTATTAGGTTTGGCTTTACAAAACTTAAATATATAAATATGTACATACAATACCAAAATAGTCCTCTTGTAGAGAACATTCATCACAACCTAAGTATTTTTACATATGTCCTAAGCTGGTCCCCATACTATGTACATATATACTAGAACATATTCAGAAAGAGGGATCTCATCCCATCTTCAAGATCTACATCCGCTTCAGTCATGAGCGGCTTGAGAACCTGCAACATCACCACTATCTGCTCCCGTGCCAACCACACGATCATTGCAGTCATACAATACAAACACAAACACAAAAACGCAAGGGTAAGCTTATATATTTAAAAGGAACATAATATAATAACAATGTAATGAAAAGATAGATTTAACTTAAAAGGAAATTTAAATAAATCAACAATTCTATAATAAAACAATCTCAACTCATATTTAAATCTCACATGTCATTATATAATGAAATGTTATGCTGACTCGACTCCATGGAGATTTTTACAACTTTTGGGCGGTCCCCATAGGCCCCATCCCCTACCATGGTCTCACCTTTGACCATTCAGGGAGTCCCTTGAGCTACCCTGTGGAGGAAGTGTGGATTTAATCGAATATAGACAAGTGTGGGTATTGGCTTACCTCTGTAAGGTTTGCAAAACCTTCCATCTATAGGAATTCGCCCACTTGGCTATTCTATAGGCCCACCGTTAGCCACCACGAAAACCTCCGGCACTAGGTTGAGAGCCTACCTAGCACCCTCAACTTACGTGCCTACCCATATGCAATGTCATGTAACAAATCAAACAATTTTTGATTACCACAAGTTCCCTCTATGTTATAAATTCACCATTTTCTCAAATTATGCTTATGAACCCGTCCAGCAGTTCAATAAGCTCAAGTAAGGTATTCTCACACTATGAATACTTATTCACAACACAACACTTAAAAAATGTGAATTTCCTAACATAGCTCTAGAACTAAAGTTATGGTATCCAACATCCTCATTCAACAATGACAAATATAAATGGCTCATGTAGAGAAAAAGAAAACATATCATCATATAATCAATAATTCATACATCATTTTTTTAAAATCATTTTAAATAATCACAAGGGAAATATTAAAAAATAAAATAAAATAAATTCCAGCCCAGCCGGCCAAAATCGCGGCCCAGCCGGAACTCCCCTGAATTTGTTTATTTCTTCTCTGCCCAATTTCGGCCCAGCTGCACCGAGTTTCGGCTGGGCTGAAAATCCCCTGGAGCTAATTTCTCCACTGCCCAATTTCGGCCCAGCTGCACCGAGTTTCGGCTGGGCCGAAACTCCCCTGAAATTATTATTTTTCCTCTCTGCCACATCTCGGCCCAGCTGCACCAAATTTCGGCTGGGCCGAGCGAGAATGGGTTTGCGAATTTTACAAGTTTCCTGGCCATCAATGGCCTACCCAATCATCCCAACCTTATGAAATAGCTTACCCAATTAAATAGACATCAACAAACATCAATCACATCATCAATTCAAACATAAAACACCACCAAATCATTCAAACAAATTTAGAGCTTCCCTTACCCTACAATTTTGAGATTTTTTTCCTTGAGAGGGATTTAAAGAGAGACACTTTGTGGCCTTTGAGTGATTTTTCCTCAACTTATGCTATGGAATCAACTAGAAGGAACCTAAACCAATATCAAAACAAGCTTCAATCAAAATTTCATCCACCCATCAAAATTTTATTCAAAACCCATTTCATGTCTACTTGGTGGAAGAAGAAAATGAATTTAAGAAATCAAAGGGAAAGAGGAGGGGTGCTTACCAACTAGAAATCAATCAAAGGAAGTTCTAGGAATCCAAATATCAAAGCTTTCTTATGGAGAATTCCCACAAACTCAAGCTCTTGAGACAAGAAGGAGGATATGCTTAGGATGGAAGAAAAGAGAATGAACGTGAGAAGAGAGGGAGAACGTTTAAGCCCTTTGAAATACTTGAAGATTTGCTAATAACACCTATGTTTCCTATAAGAATACCCCCTTCTCTCATTTTTTTTTTCTTTCCTATAACTCAAGGAATTTACGTAAAAGTCCTAACCATACATGAAAAATTATCAACAACACTATATCACATAACAAAACAATCTATTTATTAATTCTTTTATACATATTATAAATTTAAATTTAATTTCCTCTTGCATTTTTAATCAAACACTTAAACATATAGTTAGAAAAAAAACCACAACGTTACACTGCTGGTTGTGGTGGAATATTCAGGAATGAGCATGCTGGTTTTGTGGGATGTTTTGCTGCAAATTTGGGCAACAACTACGCTATAGTAGCTGAGCTGATGGGAGCCATAATAGCTATTGAAATTGCTGTCAAGAAGAACTGGACAAATTTATGGTTAGAGTGCGACTCGGTGCTGGTCACTCAAGCATTCAAGAACTGTGACTTGGTTCCTTGGAAACTTAGGAATCGTTGGATGAATTGTATAGAACTTACAAAACATTTCTCTTTTTTGGTTGGACACATTTATAGAGAAGGCAACTCTTGTGCAGATTTATTAGCCTCTCATGCACATACAGTCACTGATTTTTATTGGTGGGATTCTATCCCTCAATTTATTTCAGCTGAGTTCAATAGGAATAGGATTGGCCTCCCTAACTATAGATTTAAATAGTTGTTCTCTCATGGGTTTGGTTGTTTGTCCCCCCATGTTTTGTATTTGGCTGTTTCTTTTTGTTAATGATATTCTTGGTGTGCTGCTGCTAGGCTTTGCGTTGGTGGTGCCAACCTAGTTGGGATCACGTCCGTTTCTGCCTAGTTGCTGGCCACACCGACTTTTGACTAAAAAAAAAAAAAACTAACTAAGAGGACCAATCACTGACTTCCCATAAATAATGGCAAGCATAGTTATGATGTGGTTTTGACAGAAGAATCTCCGTTTGGCTGACCCTTGCCTTGCGGGAATATGAAACAACAAAATGTAATTACTACTTTCAGCTACATTTTCATGGGACCATAGCAGAATCACCCCTTGGAACCCTTTAACCATTCAGCTACAAATGAAAATCACTGCTCAAGGAAACAGTAAATTTGCTGTGCCTAATCAAACTCTCCTAACCTATTGCTCTCAATTAAAAACAAACTTGGCAATCAAAATAGCAACACTTTAACAAGTAACCATGGAGAGATTTGTCATTTGCCAATTCATAGTATCACCACCGACAAGGTTTGCTTGGCTGTTATTTGTTGTAAAATGCACTAAAAGCTACAGTTTATTCACATTTTAAATTGTGAAACCACTTTATAGTTTGAGATTATTATTATATACTCCCTCCCGCTTCGAATATAAGAAAAAAAAAATAATTTGGATTTTATATTTAAATATAAATAAATTTCAACTAATTTTACCTCATTTAATGAGATCATTTCTAAAATATCTTTCATTTAACAGAGATTTTAATTCCAATAACTCCTTCTTATTCTTGATATTAAATTCCAATAAATAATAGTTTAGGAAAATAATTTTTTTTTAATTGAGGTTGGTGCAATTAAATATTGTTAATCAACTTTCTTAATTAGTGTAAAATAATTTTTTTTTACTTGTATTTAAATTTGAAGGGAGTAGTGTGCATGACTAGTCATTTTTTCTTAGTAAATCTAGAATACATATGAATTCAGTGAAAGTACTGGAATTCACATATTAAATTGTATAATCCCTTTAATATAGTGTGCATGACTAGTCATTTTTCCCAGTAAATCTAGAATACATGAATTCAGTGAAAGTACTGCAATTCACATATTAAATTGTCTACTCCCTTTGATTTGAGATTATTATATATAAGTGTGTATCCCTTTGATTTGAGATTATTATATATAGTGTGTATGACTAGTCATTTTTCCTAGTAGAATACATATGAATTCATTGGATGTACTGCAATTCACATATTATATTGTCTAATCCCTTTGATTTGAGATTATTATATATAATGTGTATTACTAGTAATTTTTTCCTAGTAGAATAATACATATGAATTCATTGGATGTACTGCAATTCACATATTAAATTCTCTACTCCCTTTGAATTTGAGATTATTATATATAGTTTGTATGACTATTCATTTTTTACTAGTAAATCTAGAAAACATATGAATTCAGTTAAAGTACGGCAATTCACGTATTAAATTGTATACTCCCTTAATTTTGAGATTATTACATAGCTTGAGCATAAATCCTGAGAGAACATATTTTTGTTGATCATGTAAAATATATATGTTCTTAACGAACACATACAAGTACACAAAAAAAGAAAAAATTCATAAAAAAATACAGAAAACAATACAAAAAAAACAGAATTGAGTAAGGGAGAAGGAAACATAGAGAAAATTCTAGTAATCCGATACTAAGAATAAGCCAGTAGTGCAAAAGTCCCTTGCCAAGAGTGTTGGAGCCACTTTTTACTTAGGCAGGTACCTTATCCCCCTTGAGGGGCTTCACCACTTCCCATGTGAAGTCAGGGTCATCTCTGCCAAAGTGTCCATAGGCAGCAGTCTTCAAGAACCTGCCATTGCCACCCCTCTTGAGGTCAAGGTTGATGGAGATCATGCCAGGCCTGAAGTCAAAGCTCTCCTTCACAATGTTGAGGATTTCCTTGTCAGGGATCTTCCCAGTGCCATAGGTGTCAACAAACACAGACAAGGGCTCAGGCACACCAATGGCATAGGAAACTTGCACAATGGCCCTTCTGGCAAGTCCATTTGCAACAATACTCTTTGCAGCCTGCCTCACAATGTAGGCTCCACTCCTATCAACCTTGGTGGGGTCCTTCCCTGAGAAGGCACCACCACCATGTGCACCCCATCCTCCATAGGTGTCAATGATGATCTTGCGGCCAGTGAGTCCAGCATCACCATGGGGCCCCCCAATGACAAACCTGCCAGAAGGGTTGAGGTGGAAAATGGTCTTCTCATCAAGGTACTTCTCAGGAATCACAGGCTTGATCACATGCTCTTTGAGATCAGCTGCAATCTCATCATTTGTGACAGTCTCATCATGCTGTGTGGAAATAAGCACAGTGTGGACACGGATTGGAACCATGGCACCCTTGTCATTGTAGTACTCAACAGTGACTTGGGTCTTGCCATCAGGCCTCAACCAAGGGCATGTGCCATTCTTCCTAACCTCGGTGAGCTTGGCACCGAGCTTGGTGGCTAGGACATGGCTCAGGGGCATGAGCTCAGGGGTCTCATCAGTGGCATACCCAAACATGTGACCCTGGTCACCAGCACCAATCTCCTCAGGCCTCTTTGTGAGGTGGCCGTGCACACCCTGTGCAATATCAGGGCTTTGTTGCTCAATGTTGACAAGGACCTTGCAGTTGTCAGCATCAAGACCAACATCATCGGAGACAAAGCCAATGTTCCTGCATGTGTCACGCACAATCTTCTCATAGTCCACGTCGGCCTTGGTTGTGATCTCTCCGAACACCATCACCATGTTGGTCTTGGTGCAGGTTTCACAGGCAACCTTGCTGTCTGGGTCCTGCTCCAAGCATGCATCGAGCACAGCATCAGAGATCTGGTCACAGAGCTTGTCTGGGTGCCCCTCGTTCACTGATTCAGATGTGAATAGGAAAGTTTCTTGGGCCATTTTAATTGCTTCTGTAGAATAACATCAAACAAGAACACGTAATTAGCACCTAATAGCAAATTCACAAAGAAAAACACCACCATGACTACAATTAAACATAAGAATCTAACACAACTTAAGTCCCACAAAAACAGTATAATCAACAAACCCCAACTAAGTTCAAGTCCAAAGTTTGCTCATTTGTCAAATCTAGCACAAAACACCAAGAACCCTTATTAGGAAACTACCACATCTCCCCAAATTAAAGCCAAATCAAGCAAAAAACAAAAATTCGTCCAAAAATGGTCACAAGCTACACCAACACATCAATTCTCCTAGATCTAAACCCCCAAAGTGAATTCCAGCACAATTCGAGAAACTAGCATGCCAAAAAGTGCAGATCAGGCTTCTATTTCAGACAACGACACGGTTTCCGCGAGACACATTCAGATAAACCCAGTTCGAGAAATCAAGACCGACCCAGTTGAGGAAAAGGTAAAACAGACCAACCCAGAAGCACAAAATCCAAACTTAAACACTTCAGATCTGTAGCGAGGGAAAAAAAAAAAACACGTGCACCACAGAACCAAGACAACAGAACCAACCCAAGAGAAAACCTCAATGAAGAGAGAGAAAGAGAGAGTGGCAGTACCTTGCAAAGAGGCACTAAGAAAAGAGGTGTACGATGTGAGAGAGAGAAATGGTATAGCTTGAACAGACAGAACCCGCTTTTGTGCTGTTGTTAAGTCTGCTCAAGCGGTGCGAGTCCAAAGGGAAGACTTGGGTGTGGATTTATAGGCATAGGTGGGAGGGGGGGTGGGTGGGGTGCATTAAAAGACGGAAAAGCCCCTGTGGAACAAGATCTGGGTTAGATTCATCACTAATTACTAATAACTCATACACTTCCCATGTCGGGTGTCCACGTGGACGGTCCAGATTGGATCTGGGGGATGAATCTCAGCCGCGTGACACGGTGGCGTCGGTGGGTGAGTTGAGAAATGAGATGAGATATGTGAATCATTCATGTCATGGCCACCACATCTGCACCACGACACAACGCGTTCCCCCATGTGGGGCCCATTACCTACCCCCGAAACCCAACCATGGTATTCGGTGTTGGTGATTTTAAGGTTTTTGACTCCCTTAACTTAACTATGACTATTGACTCGCTTAACTATGCTCCCACACTGTATGTATCCACAGGTATTTGGGGTTGGGAGAATTCATGTTTTCCCTATCTTTCACTTCCGTGTACGCAGACAAACGCAGTTATCTCCATAATTTAATTCTCTTTTAGGGCATCTTTGGTTAATGTTTTTTTTTTTTTTTTTCCAGAGAAATCTTTGGTTAATGTTTAAAAAGTTTTTTTTTTAGTATTTAACCTATTTTTTAAAAAGTAAATTTAGTTTTATGATAGGTTTGATTACCTTTAAAAATACGTTTGCACTTTAAAATTTATCTGAAAATCTAATTTTATAAAAACAAGATTTGAATTATTTTTACAAACTTAATTTATAAACTTAAATTTAACACAAACTTAAATTTAAACATGCAGTTGATCTTTTTAGGCCCAATCTTTCGGTTGTTGGTGAAAAACTCTATTTATAATTTGATTTTCCATAATTTTAATAAAATCTTAAAATTTTGACTACAATTCACTAATCACATGTTTAGTCTCAGGTTTTAACAATTGATTGAGTTTAAAATTAATTTTTAATCCAAACAAATTTAAGTAACTTTTAGATTAAATAAAAAAAAAGTTTTAATTATCCATTTAGTTCCTATAATTAAAACAAATTTTTTCTTTTGTCCTTATAATTTAAAATATCTCATTTGATCTCTATAGTTGTAATTTTTTTTTTTTTATCTTTTTGGTTCTTGTCATCTAAAATTGTCTAACGCTATTTGAGATTAACGTGGATTGAATGAGCTACATTAGGTTCGTTTCAAACGACGTTAGTTGACGCTTCACAGTGAAGACCTTAATTCAAGTCCATCTCAAACAACATTAGTCAACTTTAGACGATAAGAACCAAAAGATTAAAAAAAAAATTACAACTATAGAGATCCAAATAAAATGTTTTAAACTATAGAGACTAAAAAGAAAAATTGTTGCAACTATAACGACCAAAAGGATAATTAAACCTAAAATAATTATATTAATTTTATTATAGATTGAATATATAAATATATGTAAATAAAACAATCTATACCAAAAGAAAAATATTTTTTTAATATATGTATATAAGACAATATTAATTTTTACTTCCTAAAAAACAAATCATTTCCTTCTAGTTTTCTATTTATAAAAAGACAAATGCTAACCAATGACCTAAAAAACACTAGTTAATTTAGCTATGTTTGGGAAGACATTTCAGCTAACTTCTAGCTTTTTTTATTAGTTGAAAAGTTTGTTTGACTATTTGATAAACAAATCTCTTTAGTAGTTTCTAGCATTTTTTGAAACGTTACTTCAAGTAGCATTTTTTGAGACATTACTTCAAGTAGCATTTTTTAAAACCTAATTGCTAGCTTCTAGCTTTTTATATTTATTTCATTTTTGTCCTTGAATATTTATTAGATTTCCTTTTTAATCTTTTTTATATAAGGTAAGGTTTTATTTTTTTCTCTTCTTCCACTCACAAGGTAAGATTTTATTATTTTATCTATTTTATTTTTATTATTTTTTAATATTCTAACATTAAATTATTTATTTTAACCATTACTCTATTCACATTATTTTTCTATTATTTTTAATATTTTACTTCAAGATATTTTAACCATTACACTAATTAACTTAATGAAAGTGTGATGTTTATTTAAAAGTATGTTATTTTTACTTTATTTTAACTTTGATTGAAAATATTTTAGGAAATATAGTATAAGATGACTAGTAAAAAACACAATATGTAAAAAATATAATAAAATTAATTCATCAATAAATAAAAAATTACAAGTATTTCAAATTAATTAAAAACTAAAATTATAAATACCAAAAAATATATTTTTATCAATAAAATAAAATTGAAATTTATATAAAAATATCACATAAATATGTCTATTTCTGTTATTTTACATTTTTCAGCTATTTCAACAAAATAATTTTACCAAACACTTATAATTCAATAAGTTAGTTTAACCGCTTTCAGCTTCCAGCTAGTTTTTCAGCTTCCAACTAACTTTTTAACTAGTTTTGCCAAACATAGAAAAAATAAAAATGGATAGTTTTTCATTAGGAATGTCACTAATGCACATCTATTGTCATTTCAAATGCATTTTTAATGTGAATTTCAATAACAACAATTATTTCTTTTTATCTTTTATTTATAAAAATAAGATTCACTCATTAATATTTGCATAAATAAAAGTCGATTTGTTTTTTTAGAGACAAAAACAAACATCACTATATTTATAGAGATTAAAAATATATTTAATATTTTTACTATTGATTTGTTTTTATAAAAACATTTAAACATAAATTACTTTATTTTAAAATCATTTTTAGCTAAAATTAATTTTACAAAATCAATTTTGTGTAAATTCACTCCAAATGAGCATGTTTGGAATCAAGGGTGTGAGGATCCAAACCATACCAATTAAATTGATTTGAATTTTTAAGTTTAATCAGGTCCAACTCGAACCAATCTAATATAAGTTGATTGTAAGTGGTTCGAATATTGGATTGATGCTTTACCAACCCGTTGAACCTAAACCGAACAAAACATGTAATCTATTATTAATATTTTTAATTATTTTGTATTTTTTTTGCTACTATTTAGTTGGTTAAACCAAGTATAATAAAATATTTTGTTTACATCTTTTTAATGACATGATTGTGTGTGAATTTTTTTTGGCAAAATCATGTTTTTTTTTTCAAAATAGAATTTGCATTTTTGTATAATAGGGGGCTCAATTGATTCGAACCAAACCAATTCATTCTTGATCAGTTAGTTTGGTTTGGGTTGTACAAAATTTTTTATTATAGTTGTGGTTTAGATTGTGGTTTAGATTTTATTTTCCCCAAATCTAATCTAAATCAACCCATTAATAACCCTATTTAAAATGGTGGAACATTGAAAAAAAATCATATTTACCCCAGTTTAAACCCTCAATAAAATAACAAATAGTTACTTCACTTTTTCTGAGGTGATACCATGATTTTGGGGAACATAATCGATTTCTCATTTGTATCTCAACACAATTCAAAAAAACATTGTATCTCAACATAGGCTTAGTGCGTGTTTGGGTGAGGATTGGCAAAATTGATTTTGAATATAATTAATTTTGATTAAAATTGATTTTAAAGTGATGTGATTTATGTTTAACGTGTTGTTATTATAAAATCAAGTTAGGAGCAAAACTTAGTATAAATTTTTTTATCCAACTCAAAAGCTACCGAAAGTTGTTTTAACTTAGAATCAATTATGGACTCAGAATCAATTTTGATATCTTTTCCAACGTGGAACCAAACATATAAAAATTCATCTAAAATTAATTTTGGACTCAGAATCAATTCTCTAACGTAAAATCAAACGAACACTTAATCTTAATTGGTGTGTTTGAACATGGAGGAGTTGTTGTTATTTGATTCACCATCGATCTGGGGGCCAATATACAACTTATAAAGGGTCTAGGACATGTTTTAGAATTGTTGCACAGCTCTCAAGAAGAAATTAAAAAAAAAAACAATTGGTTATTGGTGTATGGTCCCCCAACAACCCATTTTTGTAAATATCAGGAACTTATACTCTTTTCTACCCCATCTCAAAAGCAGGGGTGAGCATCGGGCGGGTTCTATCGGTTTCGGGCCGAAAAATGCTCATCGACTTAAACCGACTATACTTATTTCTTTGACCGATTTTGACTGTCTAACCTTTCGGTTTGTGCGGGTTCGGATATTGCGGGTTGCGGGTTTGCTCGGTTGGGTATGAACGGGTTGATGGCACCAACTTTACTCTCAGTCTCTCACCCCTGCTTTCTCCAAGGTCAAGTTCTCCATCCTTTTTGCTCTCTATTTCAAACTATTGCTGACCTTTCACTTTGCTTTTTCCCTACTACTCCACCTCCCCCCTCATCCTAAAACTAAATAAAAACCAGAAAAATTTAGACTAGAGACTCAAATCGCAGAACAATTTCAATTAGAAAAAGGAATAAGGGGATGGTCAAGAGTGGGACTAAAGAGGTGGTCAAGAGGGTAGTCTTGCTTCGATGCAAATCTCCTTCAAAATCGAGCTTTTTTTCCTCCTTATATTAATCATTGAAGAGCTTCTACATCAGCCGGTAATCTTACTTCTCCTCTCTTATGGTTTCACTTTAAGTGGGATTGAGAGTTTGGGAGGTTTCTTTGCTGGTGGCTTTTACATTGCAAAAATATTCACAAAAGCTCAACACATCCGCCTCTCTTTCTAACTTTCTCTCTTTTTAATTTATTCTTTTTATTTTGCAAATTGCTTTGTTAAGAGAAAAGACTTGCAGGGATGCGTGGCAATAGCAGGCCCTCGAGACCATCAATTGCAGAAAGTGTGTATATTACTTTATTAAAGAAACTTGGCAATGGTAATTAAACCCTTCGAAACCATCAATTGCAAATAAATAGTATTTCAAAATGGCAAAGAATCCGATGGTCGGTCGGATTCGGTTACCGACGAAATAATTTTTCAAACCGAATCCGATCGATAGAACCCACCAAAAATTGAATTTTTAAACCGTCTTATCCGTTAATCCGTCCGTTACTACCCAATAGTGTCTTTTGTTCTGTCGGATAAGCCGGGTTCAGGTGGGTGGCGGGTATTTGCTCACCCCTACTCAAAAGTCTTCTCAGCAATGCTTTCTCAGGGCCAGGTTGCATGTGTGAAAGATTGTTCATCAAATAACTCCACATCTATCGTCACAATCTTCTTGTTGGGGTTTCATTTCACATTCATCGCGATTTGAGGCAGCTTGAGAATGAGAAGGACTTTGTTAGGATTCTCTCCAACCATTTTCTCTCTTATGGATTTCTCCGCAATAACTTCGGATTTTTCTTTTGATCATGAGACTAATCTGCAAATATACCAAACTATTTTAATCAAGTTGTAAGTGATGGCGGCTTCTACCGTGGACACTGGGATTAAATGGTTCACCAGTGGTCCACTGAAAAAGTAGCTACAGTAACATAATTTTTTTAATTAAATATAATTTTACTAATAGAAACAGACTTATATATCCTTTTATTAAATGACTATTGAATCCCTATATGAAATGGAGAATGTCTATTAAACCCATGAGATTGCAATCCCTTTTGACGGTAAGCATCGCGGCGCTGTGGCATACCCCCTTCCAACCTTGATTTTGTGGTGGATCCTTGGATTACACTAACAATTTATCAACCTTAAATTAAATTATCAATTAATTTTTCTCAAACACATCCTTGCATAGAAAGTAATTTTAAATAATTAAATGATTAAGATAATTAATATTATTGGTTAGCCCTTTTCTTCCCTAACCTCCGTTCTCCTTCACAGTTCAACACTCTGGCACCAACACTTTCACGGCAAAAACACAAACGTCACTTAACCAGAACACACTCCATTGTTGTGCCTCTTATCCTTAACAAGTTGCATCAACCCAACCATCGAAAATTCTTCTCTTTAATCGAACCATCAGGGAAATCCAACTCCACAAATAGAAGTTCAGAAGAAATTAACATCACAAAAAATCAAACCAAATAAGGCACATTTTTTCCATCACCCAACAATCAAACGGAATACAAAACACTAAAGCATGGAATGCATGTCAAAATCGACACCACGAGAGAGGGTTAGACGCCTTGTTCGAGCAACAAAAAACGTCGAGATTGAAACTCTGTGGTGGATGCCGACGTCGACATTGATGTTGTTTGCAGCATCGCTGTCCTCAGAGGGAAATCACAAAATAGTGTCGTATTTGTAGGATTGAGTGGGTTGAGGCCACGCACAAGCGAAACCATCGACGTAGAGTCAAGGTCGAGTTGGAGCTTGCATCTGGCGTCAGAAGCAGAGAAATACGCCGATTAGGTGGATGCCAATCCGAATCTAGGCCACCGTGACCAGAACATAGTCTCACAATGCTTGCGATGATGGGAGCGGCGAAAATGGACTTGGCGGTGCTGGGTTTCAGAAGGAACGACACCTGGTCTTCCTATAGTGAGATACCTTTTATGCCCCGAGGTTAAAAATGACATTTGAATAGAAACTAATTTTATTAAATAATTATAATAAAATGGAATTACTGTTTAGTAGTTCATAATCTCACCGTTCATTTATTTAAATGATATCCAATGGTGTAAATTAAATGCTTCACACTTCTTCACCCATGGACCATATGATACAAGGGTCCATCCTAGAAAGCGCCGTAAGTGATGAACCGTAACCACACTTCTTTATGATACATCCAACGGTATTAATGTTACCTGGGTCATACTAGTCTAACTTTTTACTAAGCCATGCTATATATGCATCTATCTTCTATTAAGGATTTTATTTTATTTTTTTAAATAAAATAAAATAAAATGCTTTAATAATCGTTTATTTAAAAAAAAATCAATGATTAAAAATTTTGATAAAATTATACATATATATAATAAACTTTAAAATTAATTTTAATTTTAACTGATAATTTTTTAATTAAGAGTTATTCTTATACCTTTTTTTTTTCTAGAATATATTCTCCTCACTTTAGGGAAGATAAATTCTTCTATTAATAAAATTGATATAATTCTTAATGAAAAAGTAAATCAAATGCTTCTACCAAAAAAGAAAAATTAAAACAAAAACATTTGTAAATGATAATAAAGACTTGAAATCCAAAAAATAAAATGTAAATGATGTCAACTATAACGATCAAATGTAAACATCATATTAAGGAGGTCTAACTCAGTTAATTAAACAACATAAGTTATTGTAAACTCCTAGTATTTGAGTTCGATTTTTATAGATAAAAAAAATATAAACATCATTACTACTTTGATAAACAACATGGATCGATTTGTGCGTAATTTTTCATCTCGGTATCAAAATGTAATGTTTTTTTAAGGACTAAAATGATAAGTTGTATCAGATGTAGAAATCAAAATTTTAATATGTCGTTTTAATTTTAAGACACGATTTTGAACCTTTTTTTATTGATTCAAAACGTGAAACTTGTTTCATTAGATTCACCTACATGAAAACTATGGAACTTAACAAATGTTCGATCCAAAAAGGGATATAATCAAGATAAAAATTGCATGAAAAGTATGTTTCACGAGCAGTATGAAAAACTAAAAAATCTTGCAAAATCAACCAAAATATTACTCTTGAAACTCATTTTTCATGCAATTTTCACCTTATTTACGTCCCTTTTTGGTCTAAACATTAATTGGGTTTCATAATTTTCATATAGGTAAATCTAGTTAACCAAGTTTCATGCCTGGAATCTATTTAAAAAAGATTCAAAATCGTATCCCAAAATTGAAATCGACCACTTTTTCAAAAAGGATCAAGTATTATAAAATAATTACTTAAGGGACCATTTTGTAATTTTTAATAATAAAAACTAAATTGCAATCTAAAATAAAGTTAAGGAACCATGTGAATAATTTAGCCTATTTAATTTTCACCTCCAAACCGGCTATTGTTAATGCACATCTTAGTTGTGCTTGCAATCCAAATGATCGATTCCGAGGCTTTCCTTACAGTTTATTTCCTCTTTAAGTATGTCCAAAATAAAGATAAATTGATAAGTATAAGTGCTAAGAATATGTATAAAAATATATACATAAATTTTTTTTATATATATACATAACATTTTTTATGCTGCTTAATTTTTATTTCCATGTATTTACATCAACTTTTATATTTTTAAAATTATTTTTACTCTTTCTGTCAAAAAAAAAATTTACTCTTCAATATTTTATTTGAAAATTTGTGTGTACGAAACACGATGAAGAAGATTAGGACTAAATTAATATTATAAATTGGAAATTATATGTATTATAGAAATGTAGCCTAACAGTCAGAAAAAAAAAAAGAAAAAAAAACGAAATGTAGCCTAACAACGATGCTCAGAATGTTTTTTGCCTTTAAAATAGGTAACTTTACCCAATTTCATGCTTAGGTATTTCTTCACTTGCTAAAATCTGGTATCGTGCAACAAATCAATAAGTTAGTTGACCATATTTTATAGATAAATACAAGGACAATCATTTAAATTAATTTTCACAAAATATTTCTTATTTTGAAGCTTCAAATATGTTTTTTTTTTCTTTTAATATTATACTATCTTTGTTCCTTTATATAACAAACAAATGGTACTCCCTCGTCCCATTATAATTATCGTCCTAGGTTGTTTTATGCAAACCAAAAAAATTAATTCATTTACTAAATTAACCTTATCATCATTAATTCATTTTTAGTTTTTGTTGAAAACTTGTGTGTACGAAACACGAAGAAGAAGATTAGGAATAAATTAATATTATAAATTGGAAATTATATGTATTATAGAAATGTAGCCTAACAGTAAAAAAAAAAGTGTAGCCTAACAACGATGCTCAGAATGTTTTTTGCCTTAAAAATAGGTAACTATACCCAATTTCATGCTTATGTATTTCTTCACTCGCTAAAATCTGGTATCGTGTAACAAATCAATTAGTTGACCATATTTTGTAGATAGATAAAAACAAGGACAATCATTTAAATTAATTTTCACAAAATATTTCTTATTATGAAGCTTCAAATATGTTTTTTTTTCTTTTAATATTATACTACATTTGTTCCTTTATATAACAAACAAATGGTACTTCCTCCGTCCCATTATAATTATCATCCTAGGTTGTTTTACATAAACCAAGAAAATTAATTCATTTACAAAATTAACCTTATCATCATTAATTCATTTTTAGTTTTGTTACCTATCATTAATATTATAAGGGATATAAGTGAAAAAAGTAATTAATGTAACATTGAAAAGCTAAGATGACAAATATTTTGGGACTTATTTTTTCTTTTTACACGACACGACGATTATTATGGGATGGATGGAGTAGTATTTTTTTGTTCCTAATTAATTATAAGAAACATAGGTGTTGAGTCATAAGACGAATCAGGTCCTTCAATAGTTTTGATTTGATGCAAATAAATACTAAGTTAAAAAAGTTGTGTTTGAAACGCTATCAGACAAAAGCATTGTATATGCGTCTGATGGAACAGACGATAACATACAGACGTTGGATCTATAAGCATTTAAGACACAGTTAATTATATGTGTGTTTGATCCTGTTTGCATGGAATGTCTGAATATCCTTCATAGGATCTGTCGAAGTGAAGGAAGTGGAGAAATGTTAAGTTTAAACTTTCATTCTACATAAAAAGACGCACCACAACTGTATGAAGTGTACTTGTTTGAGCAAAAGTTGATTTGACCTTTGAAGTAAGATATATAATGCCCCTCAAGGAAGATAAGCAGAGAGTTTTAGCAGTCCTAAGTGACAAGTTGGTAACAAGCATTAAATGCTCCAATGGACACCCCAGTTTTACACGTTACACAGACAGAAGAAAATAACTGTTTAGAGACAACGATTACTTCACCAGCAAGGCTATAAATACCAAAAGAATTGAAGTGCTGAAGTGACCAAGTTACAAACTCTGAACAAAGCTATCTTACAAGCATCCAATTCTCTTTGCTTTCAAATTTTTCTTAAGTTGAAAAGCTCTCAAAACACCTTATATATCTTGAGAGAAAAAGACAGTGTGCTTTTATCTTATACATCTGTTTGTAAGATAGACTAATCTGTATGCATCCAACCTTGAACAAATCTATATTGATTTGTTTTACAGCCAAAAGTGGCTTGGTAGTAAAATAATACTTGGGTTGAGTAGCTTGGAAAGGCTAATGTAAAACTACTTGGGTTGAGCCAGAAATGACAGTCAACAATACTTGTAACTTTGTGAGAAGTTAGTTGAAACTTGGTGGGTTGCCAAGAACTGAACGTAATCTCATTGGTAGATATTAGAGGTGGTAATAGGCCAAGCAGCCCGTCGACGGCTTGCAGCCTAGCCTGGCCTGTTTATTAAAAAAGTTAGGCTTAGACTTTTTAAAAAGCCTTTTTAATTAAAAAGGTCAAGCTTTAGGCTTTAAAAAAAACATATTAAGCTTGACAAGTTGGCTTGTTTATACAATAATATATATAATATTATATATTTATATATATTACATTAATATAATATATAATATATATATTTGATATTAGTATTTAGAAAACATTGAATATTTTACGTGATGAACAAGACACGTTGGCCTAGTTAGGCCTATTGGCTTGTTTATAGGTCCTTCTATAGAACAGGCCACGTAAACAGACTTTCAAGCTAGGTCAGACTTTTACATAGGCCAGACTAAGGCTTAAAAAAAGGCCTGCAATAGGTAAATAGGCCAAGCTCAGGCTTAGTAATTATGATGTAGGTCAGGCTCAGGCCCGCTAAAGCGTGGTCTGGCTTATTTCCACCCCTAGTAGAGATGAACCAGTATAAAAATCTTTGTGTCTTTTCTCCTTGATCTTTATATCTGCGTTTACTGACCTTGAGTTGTGATTTTCGTTCTTTTGTTTCAAACCTTTCGTCTATCTGTTTTAACAAAGTCTATCTTTTAAAACCTCCTAACAGACGTTAGTTCTTTGCGAAAAAGTTTGTGAAAATTTTTAAATCACAATTCAACTCCCCTTGTTGTGATTTTTATCTTTACAATATGACCACTTTCAAATATATTAATTATTAATTATCTTTTATACCCTTAATTTATTGTGAAATCTATTAATGAGATACCACTCATTTCTCATTAAAGTGAATGCATTTATTGTACTATTAACAATATAACTCATACTTGATTGAAAAAATTATTCTTTGGATTATTAGTAATGTCATTATATCTAATCACCAACTAATTAATTTTATGGGTATTTTGGAAATAAAATTTAAATTTATGACAATATGAATTAAAATGTTTATAATTTTATTGTAAATATTTGTTGAAGTTTGTGTTTCGATTATCCTAAACTTTTACATAAAATAAAGGTATCAATATGTCAGTATATTTTTTGGTACATTTGAGTATATACGAGTGATGGTTTTTTAATCACCATTTTATCTTTTGACGGTAAATTTAATTAAAGAAAAAGTTATGATAAATAACATGAAAATTGTTTTTGAAAAAAAAATGCTTTTAGAGAAAGTTTGATAGTGTATTTTTTTTTATCGTATCAATATGTCATGAGAATCAACATCAAATTCTCAACCTCTCTTATGACTAATATGTACACATATCAATCAATTTCTCTTTTATATAATTTGTTCCAAACACAATTTGTAGGAAAAAAAAATCTTACTATTTATCATGCCACCAAACACAAGAATATGCAAGCATGAAATTTTGATGGGAACTGATATGATAGATTGAAAATTCACACCAAGCTCACCAAACATATGAAAATTGTTTTTGAAAAAACAAATGCTTTTAGAGAAAGTTTGATAGTGTATTTTTTTTTATCGTATCAATATGTCATGAGAATCAACATCAAATTCTCAACCTCTCTTATGACTAATATGTACACATATCAATCAATTTCTCTTTTATATAATTTGTTCCAAACACAATTTGTAGGAAAAAAAAATCTTACTATTTATCATGCCACCAAACACAAGAATATGCAAGCATGAAATTTTGATGGGAACTGATATGATAGATTGAAAATTCACACCAAGCTCACCAAACATATGAAAATTGTTTTTGAAAAAAAAAAATGCTTTTAGAGAAAGTTTGATAGTGTATTTTTTTTTATCGTATCAATATGTCATGAGAATCAACATCAAATTCTCAACCTCTCTTATGACTAATATGTACACATATCAATCAATTTCTCTTTTATATAATTTGTTCTAAACACAATTTGTAGGAAAAAAAAATCTTACTATTTATCATGCCACCAAACACAAGAATATGCAAGCATGAAATTTTGATGGGAACTGATATGATAGATTGAAAATTCACACCAAGCTCACCATTGATTACAAATTTACAAAGAAGAGGGTAGGTGGGTTAGGTTATGTTGCCACGTCCTCCTAATACCAAACACGCCGTGAAAAGGACAACATTATGAATTCCAGCACACTTTTATAATTGATAATAACACCATCAATTGCAATTTCTTCTTTTTTATTACATCAATTGCCATTTCATTGAAGTAATAATAGCGTTGTCTTGCGCATGACAAAAATCACAAAAATAATATGACCCAAGTCCAACTAAAGTGTGTTAATTGAAGCGTTTATTCTTTAGTCAAAGTATCAGGTGAGAAAATAAAGGGCACATGTTGCTTGCGTGTGTTCTGAAATTTGAATCTAAGTGAGAGATATAAGAGCAAAGTTGGGATTTTAAATTTACGAATAAGTTATCATATAGATTTATTATTATTGTAGTAATTGATGTGACATTCTTATATACAATAACACTTATTTATATAAGCAACAATATTTAATAGTTTTAAGAATTAGGAGACAATTATAAGGCTCGTAATACATTCTTAAAAATTATAATGCTATCGGAGAGAATAATTAATTAAGGAGAAGATTTATTAGAGTTTTTAAATCTCACATGACATTATAAAGACTCACCAAAAATGAGTTAAACAACTTTAGTATAGTTGCATTGTTCTTATCTAAATTGGTAAATCCTCCGGTGCGGTGGCTTCGTCAGAATCTCCACAATGGACGGTGGGGGGTGTACCTGCAAAGACACTCCGACGCTCAAGTTAGAAGCGCAGAGGTAAGGAACAGGTATCACAATTGGGATTAGAGTTTTCGTACCTTGATTGGGATGGGTTGTCCTGTTTTTATGGAGTATAAAGAGATAGATTTGATAGAGTTATTTTCCTATCAAATCTCGTGATGAAGATATAGATAATTCTATTTTCTATCCTTATCTTACGACCTGATCTATCTTATCATAAAAATTGTTCTTTCCGTTATTATTCTCCGAGTCCGAGTGAGTTTCTACTCGGCCAGCTCGACTACTCGGTAGAGTGCCGAGTTTGAGTAGTACACATGCCCCCCAAGCTCTGAAGTAATGTAGGAGCTTAAGTAGGGTTGTACCAATTTCGGATTTTGCTTGGCCGAGGCGAGTTTGCTTGTTCAATTTGGACGGGTCCGAGTTTGGTTCTCGAAGCGTCACGTCATTTGGTGATGGTGTCGTTTCAGAAGTCGTAACGATTCCCAAGGGTGGCGACAATGATTGTTTTTGAATTTTGAAAAGATCTAGGGATTCCCAAAGGTCACAAGCCTTCCTAGTCGTTGATCGGACTGGTGAAGGGTCTTGATCCAACGGTTCGGACCATTTCGCCTTTTCGCCTTCGAAACGCTTGGGGCCCTATATAAAGGGCACTGTTGACACTGGTGTTCATCTTCTTCTACGTATTTTATTTTTCTGGCGAGATTTCTCTTCCTTCTGCCCTTTTGTCCTCCTTCTTCTAGGTTTTTTTCTTTTTCCTTGTTCAGGTACGCCCTTCTCCTCTCCATTTCTCTTTGTTATTCTAGAATGTCATCTTTTTCTGGGGATTCGGGGCATTCCGGCGGAGGTCGTATGCTCGCGCCGGAGGTTCACCTCATCGGAGAGGGTTCCGATGGCGGTTCTCCTTTACACCGTTCTAATTCTGGTGGAATTAGTGATGGTGCCTTGGCGGCAGATGTTGTTGTTTCGGGCGTCGGGGTGGTTCGTCCATCCGTCGACCCTGCACAGGTACCTTTGGCCGCTCCTGTAAGGGGAGTGGTGGTTCTAGATGATTCCGAGGCTACCGAGGATCGTCCTCTTGAGACTCGGCGTGGTCGGCTTCCTTTTCCTCCCACTCACCCCCAGCCTACAGAACCTAGGGGTAACAAAAAGGTTTATCCTCCTGTTACTGCTTCCGGTTACTCCTGGGTAGCCAGGGAGGTTGGTGCACATGCCTCTCGCTATCAGACCGAGGAGGCTTTGTCTTTCCTTCTTGAAACCATTGAATTGTGTCATTCGGAAAGGCCGGGTATGGTTCATGCCGAGCCTTGTGGGCCTGATGATCGAGTCTTCATGTCTGCTGTTCCGCACCAACCTCACTTTACTTTTGTGTATGAAGCTTTATTCTCGGTTCTCGGCATCACAGTGCCGTTTGATCAGTTCGAAGCTGACGTTCTTCGGGCATTGAATGTCGCTCCTACGCAGTTGCATCCGAATTCATGGGCTTCGCTACAGGCTTTCCGGGTGCTCTGCACTAAATTTTTTATTACTCCTACTGCTCCAAAATTCTTGTATCATTACAAAGTTAAAAAGAGTCAGAAGGGCGACTGGGTCTCCCTGACCGGGATTCCTGGTCGGTCCATCCTTAGTCCATATACCTCCTCTTGGAAAAATTTCAAGAGTGGCTTTTTTCGTGTCCGACCGGGTCCGGAAGGGGAGGTCGAGTTTTTTGACAGTCGTGGGAGGCCGAGGTTCCCTCTTTATTGGACCCGCTCCCCAAACAAACGGTTTATGGCAGGTCGTGGACATGTCTCCTGAAGATCAGGATGACATGGTTACGCTGTGCAAGCTGCCGCGTTCCCTCTCTTGTAAGACAGTTGTGGGGATTCCTACTTCTCGGGCTCCGAGAGAGGACTAGGACGGTGAGTATCTTCTTTTTATTCGGTCTTCCCTTTTTACTTTATTTTTTACTGATGTTTGCTTCTTTTGCAGCTGTGATGGGGAAATTTGACTATAAGACGGCCAAGAAGCAGAGGTTAGAGAAGCTGAAGAACAAGGAGCCTGCCGCTGAGGCCATCCGAGTTGCTCCATCCGTTCCTTCTCCTCCTCCTCCTTCTTCGAAGAGAGATCAACCAGCGGTTATGGGGGGGATGGTCCTTCCAAAAAATTGAAGCCGAGTCCGCCTGGTGCCCAAGCTGCGGGTTCTGCCGTTGAGAGACATCTTGCCTTTCTTTCTATGAAAGATGGGCGGACTTCGCTTTGGGGGAAGGATTTCAACCCCGGGGCTCTCATCTGTGCCGACAATCTCGATCAAGCTGATCGGAATATGTTGAGGGATGCCGGGCCGCTGCTCTCTATGGAGGCTGTTTGTCGCTTCCAGGCTCGTTCCTGGGCCATTACTCAATATTGGGCCGAGGAGTTCGACCGCGGCAACCGAGAGCTAGCCATGGTGAAAGAGGCTGCCGCTAAAGCCGAGCAGGCCTTGGTGGAGACTACCTGGGCCAATGAGACTCTTCTTCAACCTGCTGAAGAGTCTCGAAGGTCTTTGGAGGGGTGGAGGCTAAGTTAAAGGAAGCTGAGGGCCATGAGGAAGATTTGAAGCTTTCTTTAGCTGCGTCCGAGAATTCGACCCGGGAGTTGCAGGCCGAGGTGGATAGGCTTATTCTCGAGCTTGCTCAGGCGAAGACTGTGGCCGCCAAATCTGAGGCTAAGCTTAAAGCCGATTTAGGCGAGGCCTTAGATGAAATCGTGAAGACCCATGAGGCCGGGTTCAGCAAGGCACTTCGCTAGGTTCGTTATTTCTTCAAGGATGCCGACACTTCTCTTTTTGATGTTGATAAGGATATCAATAAAGAGGGGTAGTTGGTGGAGGAGTCTGCTCTTAAGGGTAAGGATGCTCCCGGTTGCTCTACTCGGGAGGGGGAAAATGCTCCAGGCGGCCTTGTTTAGCCTGCTACTTAGTCTCAGTAGATTTTTTCTTTTCTTGTAAGGCTTGTACCCGGCCTACCGAACAGGATGTTTAATGAATTTTCTTCGTTATTTGTTTTTGTATCCTTACTTTTCGTATCCTTATAAACGTTTACTCGGTTAAGTTCAACTCGCTTTTTGTATCCTTATAAAGGTCTACGCAGTTAAGTAACTCGCTTTTCGTATCTTTATAAAGGTCTACGCGATTAAGTCTAACTCGCTTTTTGTATCCTTTTAAAGGTCTACGCGGTTAAGTAACTCGCTTTTCGTATCTTTATAAAGGTCTACGCGGTTAAGTCTAACTCGCTTTTTGTATCCTTTTAAAGGTCTACGCGGTTAAGTCTAACTCGCTTTTTGTATCCTTTTAAAGGTCTATGCGGTTAAGCCTAACTCGCTTTTTGTATCCTTTTAAAGGTCTACGCGGTTAAGTAACTCGCTTTTTGTATCCTTATAAAGGTCTACGCGGTTAGTTTGCAGTTTGGTCATTCTCCTTTCGGGATGCGGAGTATTGCTCTGATTGGTCTACTCAGTCAAATATAAATAGATAATTTGAAAAAAGGAGTTTTATTAATAAGAGAAATTGGGTGTGCCTCATTAAAACCTCTTTGACAAAAAATCTCTTGGGAAAAAATGTCAAAGTAGGAAAAAGAGTACATCACCACTTACAATTTTTCTAATTGTAGTAAAACTTTAGGTGTGTCGCGTTCCAAGTTCGGGGGATGGTTTTGTCGGATGGATGCTCCAATCGGTAGGCTCCATTTCCCAACGACTCAATTACTCTGAAGGGGCCTTCCCAGTTGGTTGCCAATTTACCCTCTCCTATAGCTTTTCTAGCTTCCCCGCACTTTCTCCAAACTAGATCTCCAATTTTGAAGTTTCTTGGTCTGATCTTGGTGTTATACCTCTTCTCGGCTCTTCTTTTACAGGCCTCTACTCTGATTCGGACTTCGTTGAGAGTCTCTTCGGCCATGTCGAGTGCATGCCTTAGTAATTGATCGTTGTTTACCTGGACGAAATTTGCTTTTCGTAAGGAGGGTTCCCCGACTTCTACTGGTATCATGATGTCTGATCCATATGAGAGTCTGAAAAGGATTTTCCCCGTTATTGATTACGGTGTACAGTGATATGCCCAAAGGATTGTGGGAAGTTCTTCTGCCCAACTTCCTTTAGCGTCGCCTACTCTCTTCTTCAGTTCTCCGAGTATCACTTTATTTGCGGCTTTAGTTTGTCCGTTGGCTGCAGATGTTCCACTGAGGTCACTCGGTGCCGAATCTCTAGGTTTTTGAAAAACTCCTCCAAGTTCTTTTCGGTGAACTGTCTACCGTTGTCGGATATTACCGAGTGAGGGATGTCGAATCGGCATATGATATTTTTCCATATGAATTTTTGCACATTGTGGGCGGTGATGGTTGCCAAGGGTTCGGCTTCGATCCACTTTGTGAAGTAGTCGATTCCGACGAGGAGGAACTTCACTTGTCCTTTAGCAAGTGGAAAAGGGCCTAATATGTCTACTCCTCACATGGCGAAAGGCCATGGTGCTGTGATATTGTGCAACTCTTCTGCTGGTAGGTGGGATATGTTGCCATATTTTTGGCATTCTCAACATTTTTTCACGTATTCGGTGCAATCGCGGCGCATTGTTGGCCAGTAGTATCCGGCTCTTAGGATTCGGGCAACCATGGCCTTTCCTCCTGAGTGCATCCCGCATATTCCTTTATGCATCTCGTTTACCACGTATTCGGCTTGAATCTTCGTGACACATTTCAGCAGTGGTGCAGTGAAGCCTCTCCTATAAAGGTCTTCTCCCTCTATGACATAGTAACTAGCCCTTCTTCTGATTTTTCTAGCTTCTTCTCAGTTTTCTGGGAGGGTTCCTTTCTTCAGAAAGTTTCATATCTCGGTCATCCATTCTCTGTCTATCGGGTTGATATTAGAGACAATTTTGTCAATACTCGGAGCGGGTATTGTTTCCTATATGACAGTTCGGTGTTGGCCTTTCTTCTTTGTACTTGCCAACTTTGATAGCAGGTCGGCCCTTTCATTCTCTTCTCTCAAAATGTGGTTGAGTTCGAAATTAACGAACTCGTCCTTCAACTGGGAGGCTAGGTGGTAATATCTTGTCATCTGGGGGTCCTTTGTTTGATAGGATCCATCCATTTGCCCAGTGACTAATTTTGAATCGCTCCAGCATCTAAGGTGTTTCGCCCCCACTTCCTTAGCGAGTTTCAATCCTGCTATTAGGGCTTCATACTCGGCTTGGTTGTTGGATGTGTCAAAGTTAAATCTGAGTGATTGTTCTAGGATAATTCCTTAAGGGCTTTCAATTATGACTCCTGCTCCGCTGCCTTTTTCGTTCGAGGAACCATCCACGTAAAGGGTCCACCATGGGAAGGGTGCTTCTTCTACTAGTGCTAGCTCATCAATAAAGTCGGCCAGGCACTGTGCTTTGATAGGTCCTCTCGGTTCATACTTGATGTCGAACTCGGATAATTCAACTGACCATGCGATCATTCTTCCGGCTAGTTCTGGTTTCCTCAGTATTTGTCGTATTGGGTGGTCTGTTCGTACCACTATTTGATGGCTTTGAAAGTATGGTCGTAGCCGTCGTGTTGAGGTGACCAGGGCTAGTGCTAGCTTTTCTATCATTTGGTATCTGGTTTCTGCATCTTTCAACACTCGGCTTATGTAGTATACTGGCTTTTGCGTCCGATTTTCTTCTTGAATGATGACCGAACTGATTGCGTCTCCCGAGACAGCTAGGTATAATACTAAGTCCTTGTCGGGTTCAGGTCGCGTTAGAATTGGTGGTGATGAGAGTAGTATTTTTATCTTTAGGAAGTTTGCTTCACACTCTTCATTCCATCCAAAAACCTGTTGTTTCTTGAGCAGTTGAAAAAAGGGCCTGGCTACTTCTGCTGCTTTCGGCAAGAAACGGGACAGGGATGTCAGTCTTCCAATTAGTCGTTATACTTCCTTTATGTTACTTGGACTTCTCATGCCTATGATCACTGCACATTTCTCCGGATTGGCTTCTATGCCCCTATGGGTGAGCATGAATCCTAAGAATTTTTCGCCATGCACTCTGAACACACATTTCTCAAGATTTAGCCTCATATTATGTTTTCTGATCTCGTCAAAAATTTTGACCAAGTCTCCTGAGTGTGATTTTGGTTCTCTGCTTTTGACCACCATGTCGTCGACGTATACTTCCAGGTTTCAACCGAGTTGGTCTGCAAAAATCTTGTCCATCAGACACTTGTATGTTGCTCCTGCATTCTTCAACCCGAATGGCATTACCGTGTAACAGTAATTGGCCGTGTCGATTATGAATGCCATCTTTTCCTCATCCGGTGGGTACATTGGTATCTGGTTGTACCCGGAGTATGCATCCAAAAAGCTCAGGATCGGATAGCTGGCTGCTCCATCTACTAACTTGTCTATGCTTGGCAATGGGTATGAATCTTTTGGACATGCTTTGTTAAGGTCTGTGTAGTCGGTACACATCCTCTATTTTCCGTTTGCCTTCTTTACCATCACCACATTTGCAAGCCATATGGTGTATTGTACTTCTCTTATGAAGCTGGCGCTGAGTAATTTTTCAGTTTCTTCTTTGACCGCTTTTCCTTTTTCGGCCTCGAGCTTTCTTTTCTTTTGGGAGATTGCCTTAGCCTCTGGATAGATGGCAAGCTTGTGGCAATGGAAGCTTGGGTCGATTCTGGGCATGTCGACGGCTGACCATGCAAACAAATCGGCGTTGTTTAACAGCACTCTGGCGATTGCTTTTTCGGTCTCGTTTGCTAGCTGAGTCCCGAGTTTTGTGCATTACCTTGGTTCTCTTCCTATTTGGAAGGATTTTACTTCCTCTGTAGGCTCTGCTCTTTGCTCGGCCTCTCTGGGGTCGAGATCGGCCTCCTCTATTGGTGTTACGAGTGAGGCGCATGCTACATGTTTTACTGTCAGTTCTGGGACCTTTTTGCCGCTGGCTATCTTTAGACTTTCTAAGTAGCATTCGCGGACTGCCTCCTAATCAGCTTTGACTGTCACTATCTTCCCTTCTGAATTTGGGAATTTCATTGCCAGATGTGGAGTTGAGATTATTGCCCCTAGTTTGTTGAGTGCCGGCCTACCTATGAGAATGTTGTATGAAGTGAGAGCGTTGACCAAGAGGTACCTGACCGTGATAGTCTTGGACCCCATCTCATTTCCAAAGGTAGTGAGGAGGTCAATGTAGCCCCTGGTATCGACCTTTTCACCTACAAAACCGACTAACTGCTCGGTGTACGGTTGTATTTTACTTTCGGGGATGTCTAGCTGTTGGAAAGTGGACCAGTACAGGATATCCACCGAGCTGCCTTGGTCGACTAAGACTTTGCACACCAACCAGTTTGCGACCTCAATTTTGACCACCACCGGGTCATCATGATTAGGTTCTATGCCTTCGAAATCTGCATCTGTGAAAGTTATAGGGGGCATTTTCCTGTGTATTCTAGGGCTTGTTGAGGCCGAGTTGATTGATCGGAGGCTGCGTAGGTGTCTCTTCCTTGCCGAGCTCGAGCTTCCTCCTCCAGTGAATCCTCCTGCTATTGTGTTGATAACACCTCGGAGTTGAGCTCCAGGAGGTTTAGTTTTTTGTTCCTGGCGGGGTTCTTCCGTGCGTCTGGTTTTTCTATCGCGATCATCTTCCCCTTCCCGGGTTCGTTCTCGCTCGGACTTTTGGCTGTCGTCTCAGACGAAGCGTTGTAATTTGCCCTGTTGGATAAGTTTTTCAATCTTATATTTCAAGGCGGTGCAATCCTCTGTGGTGTGTCCGTGCACTCGATGGTATCTGCAAAACTTAGACCTATCTGCTTTCTCGGGGGAGCGGTTCCGAGTAGGCAGACTTATCAGCTCGGCGCTGCAGGCTTCTTCCAGAACTCGTGCTCTGCTATCTGTTGGAGGGGTATAATGGGCAAACCTTGCACGGGGCGGTCTGTCGCTTCTAGGTTTGCTACTCCGCTCTCGACTTGTTCCTGGATTCTCTCGTTTCTCCTATTTTTTATAGGACTCGCCCCTGACTCGTTCCCTGAACTTGGTCATTTCTTCCATCTGGATGTGTCCTGCTGCTCTAGCTCTGAGCTCGTCCATGTCATGTGGTGGCTTCTTGCAGAGGTTGTCCGAGAAAGGTCCAGACTTTAGTGCCATAAGCATGGCGGTCAGTGCTACCTGTGGATTCAAGTCTCGGATCTTGACGGAGATCTCGGCGAACCTCTCCATGAAGTTCCTGAGAGACTCGTTGTCCTCTTGCCGGATGTTGGCTAGTGCTACTGCCGTCAGGTAGTGGGGTCGACTCGTGGCGTATTGAGCGCCGAAATGAGCGACTAACGTGGCAAAAGAGTCGATTGAGAGGGGGAAAGTCGTGTGTACCAGTTCAACGTTGCCCCCTTCAAGGTTGTTGGGAACATTCGGCACATGATGGCGTCGTCATTTGTGTACAGGTTCACCTGTGTGACGAATGCGTCGATGTGCTCATCGGGGTCGGTCAACCCGTCGTATCGGTCCATGGACAAGGGCTTCCACCCGGCCGATAGTGAAGTCTCCATGATTCCATCTACGAACGGGTGACGCCTTGTTGTCTCAGGTATTGTGCTTCGTCTTGGGGGTGCTCGCGATCCTGAGGCGGGTCTGGACTCTAAATGGGTTGTTGTTCGTCCTGCCTCGCTCCAAGTGGTATCTTCCTCCTCTGTTCGGTCAGGATGTCTATTGGCGGTTGCGTGAGCCGTCGATAGTCTGTTGGTAGCGGCATGGGCTGCCGAGAGTCCGTTGGTAGCGGCATGGGCTGTTGAGAGTCCGTTCCGATCCTCTTGCAGTTTTTGATACTGCTCTCGGAGGGTAGCATTCTCCTTGTGGAGGTCCTCTATCTCCTTAGCGTTGTTCTGCTTCAACGTGTTGACTTCCCTTTGCAGGGCTTGGATCAACGGGTGATTCTCGAGCACCTGACGTGGGAAGGGCGCCACGTTGTTGGGGTTACCTCCTTGGGTATCCCCTGGAGGCGGTACACCCAAGATTTGGGTTTCTGCCCCCTGTGGTCGCTTTTCGTGGTTCGTTGTTTTGCTCTAGATTGTCTCCATTGGAATATTGTCGTTTCGATTGGTGTGGCTAGGAATAGTTTCACCGAGCCCCACGGTGGGCGCCAAATGTTCTTACCTAAATTGGTAAATCCTCCGGTGCGGTGGCTTCGCCAGAATCTCCACAATGGACGGTGGGGGTGTACCTGCAAAGACACTCTGACACTCAAGTTAGAGGCGCAGAGGTAAGGGACAGGTATCACAATTGGGATTAGAGTTTTCGTACCTTGATTGGGATGGGTTGCCCTGTTTTTATGGAGTATAAAGAGATAGATTTGATAGGGTTATTTTCCTATCAAATCTCCTCAAATCTCGTGATGAAGATATAGATAATTCTATTTTCTATCCTTATCTTACGACCTGATCTATCTTATCATAAAAACCGTTCTTTCCGTTATTATTCTCCGAGTCCGAGTGAGTTTCTATTCGGCCAGCTCGACTACTCAGTAGAGTGTCGAGTCCGAGTAGTACACATCATTGGAGATATTTTGAACTTGAGTTAGAGTATGAAAAACACTGATATTGTATATTTTTAGGATGTATTAAATTTAAAGAAATGATTATTTATTTTAAAATTTTAGCTAAAAAATTAATAAGAATAAATGACTATTTTTTAAAATTAAATTAAAAATATACATACTATGTATAAAGTGACACAGTACAGTACTGCATACAAGACTTTTAGCAACATTTAATTAATTATATTTGTTTAAATATTATCAACACGTCTAATAAAGTTCATTATGCAATACTTATTAAACTAATATTACTTATTATTTTATTTTTATATTTTTTTCAATTTTTTAATGTAAATGAAAAAAATTCTTCAAGTGATAGTTTTCATTTAAAAACTTCTTTCCTTCTCAAGATTGAACTCATTGTGGTATATTAGAACTTTGATTCCTAATATATTCTCATCATAATTAATCCGCCATGAAAGTTTTTCTTTAGCTCCATTCATTACTCTCATTAGTCATTATTAACCAAAATTCTCTTAATATTCTACATCAGAATCATGATTCCTAATCACTCTTATAAAATCTGCATGAAAAAGCTTCATTCACCACTCTTATATATCATGTGAATTAGTTTCAGTGACTTCTCTCTCACTCAACTTGTTTTTCACTCCTTTTCTTTTTTCTTTTTTTTTTAAATCTAATATCGAATGCTAAAAACTATGGTATTTGCTAAAGCTCCAATTGAAGGTTAGGGAATTCAAATTCTTCATTCTCAATCCCTAAACGGTAAACAATGATTGACACTCTCAAATTTCTGATTTAAGATTTGATTTTGTAGATTGTGGAAGAGCAAAGTTATTCCTTAGAGGTGCTCAACAAGCAAGAAAATTAATGGTAAATTCTATATATATCCATTTTGTTGAATTCCTCTATTTTAATCTTTAATCATGCCAGGTTTCAATATTTGTAATTACTTATAGCTGGAGAAGCTTATGTGATTACTTGGCTATTTGCTATGTTGGGTAGGAAATATGACAATTATGCAAGTCTTAGTCAACCCCCTCCTAGGAAGGAGACATTGTGCATGTTTGGTTTTACGTAGCAGAATTGATTCTGAGTCCAGAATTGATTTTAGATAAATTTGGACATGTTTGGTTTCACGTTGGATAAGAATTCAGAATTGATTATGGGTCCAGAATTGATTCTGAGTTGAAACAACTTTTAGTAGCTTTTGCGTTGGATCCAAAATTTTGTACTAAGTTTTACTCCTAACTTGCTTTCATAATAAAAACATCCAAACATAAATCACATTACTTCAAAATCAATTTTAACCAAAATCAATTTTGTAAAATCAATTCCATTCAAAATCAATTTTACCAACGCTCATCCAAACACTCACATTATCTAGCTAGATTCTTGAGTGTCGATCCTTTATAGTATTGAAAATTTTCAAATGGAGAGAAATAAATACAAAGAAGTTAAATGATAAAACAATCTAACACACTCATCCTCTTTGTGTTCTCTCTTTCTTAATGAACACTTCCAATACGGTATAGAAGATACACACACCTCATTTTGGGATCAAGTCATCTTCAAGGTCAATGGCTTGGACCTAGTGCAAAATAAAAGTAATAAAGTGGAGCTTTTCTATGTCGCGTAAACATGAATTTATCTATATTTTTTTTATATAATAATGATATTTGGTTTTTTCTATAGTAAGAGATATGTGACATATATCTTGGCATATATCTTAACAGAATATGTAGCATATATCTTGGATTCTCCTTGTAACTCTTTGTGTATTGTGATTTGTGACCGTTCTTATCTTGAAATCTATTTTTCATTTGTCTACAATTTTTTTTAATGATATTAGTAGAGAAAATTGATTAACAATGATATGAGCAGCCTTGTTGTATACCATATAAACTATATACCCTTCTTTCTTCAATTTATTTTCCTAAAATAAGATTATTGTTGGTTAACTTTGGAGAGCCACCACAAACAAATCATCGTAACTTTTATAAAGAAATGCATTGCTAAGAGTTAGAAACCTCTTTTAGCTAGCATGCAAAGACTTCATATTCATACTATTAAGTGCGTGTTTGGAAACTAGTTAGAAATCCTATTTCACACCTTCCGAGACAATTTTCCACTTTTCCAAATAACAAACGTGACTAGTAAAAATTGTTATTTCTCCTTTCAACGAAATGCAACATTAATACAAACATAGCCTAATTAGATAGGGAATGGTCGAGAATGGAGAGTGACTGAAAAGAGTGTACGTGCCGACAATTTAGTAGCTTTGTACTTTGTTTTGTAAATTTTGTTAGCTAAATCAGGTCAAACGAGAAAAACGATATATAGGAGAACCACGAGCTTCACGCCTCCTGCTCTGTCAACTAGCACTGGCAGCAAGAAGAAATCTCAAAATTGGGTTTTAGATGAATTAGGTCAAATATCATGGCTTTGTTATGTGATCATTTGATATACATTTGATACAGAATTTTTATCTTTGTTAGGATTTTTGCTTCCTTAATTTTGGGGTTTCCTTGGTTATTAATTGATTTTTTTTACTTCTCATTTTTTGTCTAGTTAACTTTCTTGATTAATATATGTGCTAGTTGGTAAGCTGTTTAATTAATTGATTAAATTAATCTTTCGTAACAAAATGTTTGAACATTTATGCTCCCATTAATGAATTAAAATTAGCCAATTAACCCTTACCATGAGATGAAAACAGGGAAGAGAAAAACCTTAGGTTCCACACTAATTAATGCCTTGACCTCTAAAGGTGCCATGGTATATATGTGTCATTGTCAACACTTTAAATGTTGCAATTGCTGAGTTTTCTGTTAAATTAAAAACTAGTTGAGTGGAAAGACTACCGTACAAAGTTTGAATCTAAAGATGTAAAAGGAATTTGTGAGACGGAAGAAATTATTATAAAGTTCCGGATCATGTAACATATAAATCACATGCATTTTTTAATCTACGAAAAAAGTTAGTAATGTATTACATGAAAATTGGCTGGGACTACAATTCTAAGTCATATAATAATTTCTCGTGATAATGAGAGTAGTAGTGACTATAGAATCAATGGTGAATTAATCCACAAAGTGTTATTTAGTGTGTGTGTGTGTGTGTTACAATTCTGGGCCATATAATATGTGTTACAATTCCATAGCTATTTGTCATCCTGGTCCTGGCTATAGTTACATGCATTTAATATCCACTTAAATATTAAAAATAAGACATAATTAAAAATTAAATAGTAGAAAAATATTGCATGCGAAAGCATTATTCAAAGGGCAAATATTTTAACTCCTATAAAAGTTTGAACATTTGATATAAATATTTGCAAGCTCATCCATTGTCCTTGCACATGATCTCAGCTCTCTCCCTCTGATCCAATTTAATTTGTAGAGGTGGTCTACTGCCATATATATAAGGTGTGCAAACCATACATAGAGTTATCTACATTTATGACACCGCACTTCATGGACGGGACCAGGTCCATAAGTTTTATAAGGGGTCAAGTGCTTACATTGGTTAAGTTTTTTTTATCCGTAAAAATCGAAGACAGGGGTATAAGGAGATTTATAACAATTCACGCACTCTTTTCAACTAATTGAGTTAGACCTGCTTAGTTTATCCCTTCTGATATAAAATGTAATTTCTCTTTATATATTTTTAATTGAATAAGGATAACAAAATAAAAGATTAACAATAAAAAAAAATATGACGACAGCTCCCATTAATAGCTTAATAGTGCATCCAACTGTCTCCATTTACTGCAGAGACGAGGTTTTTCACCTTTTGAGCATGTTGCAGCTTATTTAAAATCTGAGTATCTCAGTCGGGATTGGCAGTGGCACTTGCCTGTTTTGAAGTTCGGGTATACTATTATTGCAAAAAAGACTTTTTACATTGGTTAAAAATGACTTTTTATATCGGTTGTATGGTTATTATAGATGTAGGTGATATAGAAATTGACATTATGTTATACGTAGTAGATTTAGATTTTAGTCTTTTAGAGTATGGTTGGCCAACTTATTTATAGTATTTTTTTTCTTAAAAGATAAAATTGGGCCAAACAATTTTTAAAATAAGCTCTTAAAAAAATAAGCCATTTTTTTATAGAAAAAAATCCTAAAAGATAAGTAGCTTTTGAAAAAGCATTTCTAGCTTGTGTGGAGTTTCTTTTCCATGGACCTCCTTCGAATATTCATGCGTGTTAACATTTTATCCTTTTATTTTTCTTCAATCTACACATGCAACCAACGTCACATCTTCCTTCTTTTTTGAACTAGCCACTTGAATAGACTACCCATTATAGTTCCCTTCTTTTCCTTTTTCTAAATATTTGTTACTACTCTTAATTTCTGTGATGATTTTTTATTTATCAATTACTCAAATATCTCATTTTGTAAACAAGGAACTTCAACAACTACTAAAAATTTATTTGGATCATGCATACGAATGAGGATTCAACTAATAAAAAGAATTTGCTTCTAATAAAATATATAATTTCTAAACAATTGGTAAATGAATGTAATAATCAGGACTAGTTTTAAATAAAAGTTAATTTTTTTTTACTGAATACTCCCTCCAATCTTATTTATAAGACTCAAATTAGAAATGGTGTTTAATTTTTTTTATAAGACTCAATCTATAATGTCTTTTACATTAATTATTTTTAGACTAAAATATCCTTAATTAAAAGATAAGTTGTAATGACAAACAATTAAAAAAGAGAGAGAGGAGTGAAAGAGCAAGAGACTAATAGTACAGCAAGATATATATGATAGCTAAGATAATAGAATTTACTTTTTTTTAAGGAAAGATACTCATAATTTCATTCATAATAAGAGACTGGATACAAGTTGGAAGACAATAAAAAAACTTGTTGACTAGCATAATAGAATGAGAAAATAGGTGATGCATTGACAGTATAAAAAAGTTTTACAACATTATCCAATTACAACTCACAATGTATGGTAAGTTTGTTAACTTTTACAATAATCACCTTAAAAGTTATACCAACGGTGATTTGTGATTGGTTGACAATGTAAAACAGTTTACATTGTTAGTATATCACCATTAAACTCTAATAGAATTTAGTTATGCTTTGTTTTTATTGACATCATAATTAATTTGGAGAAATTTGTGCATCTCTAGACAGGATGAAGCATGGAAGAATATTATCGAGGGGGTCTAGCTCAATTGGTTGAGGAGGATGTGTGAGTTGTTGTAAACCTTCGGTACCTGTTTTCTATTCCTACGGATAAAAAAAAAAGGCATGGAAGAATATTGCATCATATTTTGAAAATCAACTAGTACTCCTTAATCAAGATCCAGCCATAGAATATGTGAGACTAATTAATTGTAACGATTGATACATTTCAGTTAAACTATAGAGTGATTTAAAATATATTTTTTCACCCAATGTTTAATAAATTGATGATTATGTCTGAATTTAGTAGAGTTTATCTAGTAGTCAATGCTTAATAAGCTACATTCTATTGTTTCCTTTTTATTGACGAAGTTCGTTATTTGCAAATAGTTTCACGTTTGTAATGGGGGTATAAATTACCAAAAGGTAAGGAATGCATGTAGCACTTAGAGTTATATATATAGGTTTGCTAGTTGTTGTGGGTCCTCCTAGAAAAGGAAGACATTCATGCGAGTGCAGTGGCTGGGGAAAGCAGATATACCCTTTTTCAAGAGTTTGTGGAATTGTTTGTTGCAAGAGGGGTAGCCAGACTCATTGACCTTTTCAGTTTTCATTTGATTTTTGTAACTTTGTTTTAGTTTTTTTTGTTTTTGTAAAACATTAATTTTACTTCTAATGTAATCGATGACATTTATTTGATTTAATTCTTAAATATATTTTCATTAGGTTATTTATTGCACTTTAATTGTGTATTCCCTTATTTTATTTAAACTTGATTAACTGTATCTAAATATAATTAAATCAGAGAGAGAGATAGAGAGGTGCCGCGATACACACATGCACTCAACATATTTGCAATACCCCCCCCCCCCCCCCCCCCCCCCCCCCCAAAAAAAATAATTTAACATAATTGCACACAGCATCTTTCTAATTTTAATATTATACTGATCTCTCATATTTCATATATTAGTATAAAAAAATTAGAGGTCTGAGATAACACAAGGAATTGATCCTAACATCATGTTACTGTATAAATTGAGTGAAATTTGTGGGGGACAATGACATGTCTAATTATGCTAAATCCTAAAGGGTGTTAATGTAAATTGTCCTTCATTTGTGTTAATGTATGAGACTGTTCATTGAAAGCATTCCATTACCTTCAAGCTTCTTGGCTGATAATTGAAATGGGGCACAGCCAAGACACAGCATGTGATTGAGTACAAGCATTTCCAGAGCCTTATCATTTCACCACCCTACAGAAGTGAAAGGGTGGAAGAGTACTACTCACTACTACTATGCGTTTCACCATTGTTTCTTCAATGAGGTGACTGGTGGAACTGACAGGTTATTATATTCAAAAACATGTTCAATAATTAATGCCTCCTTGTTCTTAGCGTAGTTAGATCCATCATCAATCTCTTAAATTTGGAAAAGAAATATATGAAAACTGTTAGAATGAGCTTAAAGAAGTATAAGAAAGGGAAAATTGAGTGGCTTAAAAATTTTATAGATGATCTTAGAATATTAAAATATTATTGTATTTTTTTAATGTTAGTTTTATTTTATTTCTCTTAAAATAATAGGATGCATGATGACACATGTAGGATTGTTATTTATTAGATTTGTTATTTAATGTAGGGTTTACTTTGTATTAAGACATCAATGAAGAATGTGAATGTTTATCTTTATCCTCTTTGTAGTTTCTCTAATGAAAGTTTTTAGGGTATTTTACAGTAGGTGCTTTCTATCAAATGATGCTTTAATCAGTTTACTCCCCTCCCACATAGAGCTGTCAAAAGGGGCTATCAGACCAGGCTGGGTTGGGCCAAAGAAAATGTGCCCTAAATAGAAACGAGTCAATCTTGGCCAAATCGACGGGCATGATGGGCCAGGTAGTTTCTCTAATGAAAGTTTTTAGGGTATTTTACAGTAGGTACTTTCTATCAAATGATGCTTTAATCAATTTACTCCCCTCCCACATAGAGTTGTCAAAAGGGGCTATCAGACCAGGCTGGGCTGGGCCAAAGAAAATGTGCCCTAAATAGAAACGAGTCAATATTGGCCAAATCGATGGGCATGATGGGCCAGGTCAGGCTAAAAAATTATAGGCCCAAATTCAACCGGGTCTACTTTGGCCCGATATTATTTTTATATTTATTTTTTTCCTTTAAATTTATATAAATTTGGGCCAACCTGACGAGCCAACGGGCTAGGCCTAACCACAAAAAGTGTCACCCATATAGAATATGGGTCAGGCCACCCATTTTGACAGCTCTACTCCACACCCACCTCCACCACCATGGAAGACCGCCTTCATGTCATCTCCAAACAGTTGGATGCCCTTTAAGCAAAGCTCACATACAACAAAAAAATTAGAAGATTATCATTAGTGTGAGAATAGGCCAAGCTACTCGACAAGGGCCTATGGCCTAGCCTATACTAGGCCCAGGCTAGGCCAGGCTTTTTTGGAAATAAACCAAACTCAAGCTTTTATAAAAGCCTATTTTGGTTTAAAAGGTCAAACTTTAGGTCATTTAAAAAGCCTTTTAGGCTTAACAGGCTGGCCTATTTAAGTAAATATAAATTATATTTTTTGTTGTTGTTATTATTATTATTTTTTTTATTATTATTATTATTGTTGTTATAATGTATCAAAATCATACATTTATTTATATTTTTAAAATATTAAGCATGTTGACCTATATAAAGAGTCAAATATACAAGGTTATTGAGTGATAAATTTATGCTCTATTTAGACGGCTTATTACAAAATAAGCTTTTTAACTAAGTTACCATGAAGGTAATAAACTTATATCATGTTAGACTCAACTTTTATAATACTTAATTCGCATTTTACCACATTTGTCTCATGCTTTGAATAACAACAATTTTGATTTTTATAAATTATAGTTTGTTTTACATAGAATTTTTTTCTCAATGATCTATGAGCTTATTGACCCATGTAGAAAGAAATTAAACCTATATAAAAGCTTTAATATGAAATGGGCTTTTAAGGAAGCTAACAAGCCAAGCCAAGCTTTCAAATAAGTCAGGCCAGGCATAAAAATAAAGCCTACGATAGGTAATAGGCCAGGTTCAGGCTCTGAATTTTTAAACAAGCCAGATCTATTTAAGTAAAGCCTTGTTCGGCCTAGCCTATTTCCACCCTTTATTATCATTACAACCTCCTCCAACACTCCATTAATTCCACCATGGCTAAACTCCTTCAAAAGCTGCAAGCTTTTAACTTTTCAGCCCACCTCAATCCTCCCCTTCAACCTATTCCTACTCCTATGGGTTTTCTTCCACCATTTTGTTCTTCCCCTCAAATTTTCCCCTTCACTCCATAACCCCTAACCATACCATTTTTATTTTTTCACCATCATCCAACATTTCCAAAACACCCACCAACCTTCTGGTGCCCACAAGCCCTATTGTCCATCTTCCCCAACCTGGCCCACCATCTAATTATTCCTTCGAATTTCAAAAGATCCCTTAGCCACCCTCTAACGCCCCTCATAAACAATTGTGTTTTTCGCCCACTATTTCCTTCAAGACATCTTTATTCCCGTCACCACCCGCTACACTTTCCCTAAGCTTCCCACCGTTAGAAGCTCAATAACAATCTTCTCACGAACATGGTCCGCTCATTTTTTCCTTAATTCTCATAGCATCAGCTTTTTCTACAGCTCACTCCCCTACACCTTCCCAAGAACTACAATAATCACCGTTGGATGCATTTCTTTTTCTCATACTGCAATCTCCACCGCCTAACCACAAGTTTTCCCCTTTGCTCCACAACCCCTAACCATACCCTTTTCATTCTCACCATCATCCAACATTTCCAAAACACCCACCACCTAATTTTCGTGAAATTCAAAACCCCTCTTTCACACAATCTCATCCCCCTATCCATGCCAACCCCCAACCATCAAAAATCAAAACCCTATTTCTAAACATATGACTGCCTTTTGGTGCTCACAAGCCCCATTGTCCATCTTCCCCAACCTGGCCCACCATCTAATTATTCCTTCGAATATCAAAAGATCCCCTTGCCACCTTCTAACACCCCTCATGGACAATTGTGTTTTTCGCCCACTATTTCCTCCAAGGCATCCTTATTCCTGCCACAACCCACTACACTTTCCCTAAACTTCCCATTGTTGGATCCTCAACACGATCTTTTCATGAATCTGGTCCGCTCATTTTTTCCTTAATTCTCATATCATCAGTTTTTTCTGTAGCTCACTCCACTACACCTTCCCAGGCACTACAATAATCGTTGGATGCACTTCTTTTTCCCATCCCGTAATCTCCACTGCCCATTCAAACCTCAATCTGTGTGTGTTTGAAATTGCTTTAAAACCTTGAGGACAAGGTTCTATGTGGGCATGTCGGTAATGTTAGGATAAGCTTAAAGAAGTCCAAGAAAGGGAAATTAAGTGGCTTAAAGATTTTATAGGATGGTCTTAGAATATTAAAATATTATTGTATTTATTTTTTAATGTTAGTTCTATTTTATTTCTCTTAAAATAATAGGATCATGATACATGTAAGTTGTCATTCATTAGGTTTGCTATTTAATGTAGGGTTTACTTTGTATTAAGACATCAATAAAGAATATGAATGTTTATCTTTATCCTTTTTGTACCTTTTCTAATGATAGGTTTTAGGGTATTTTACACTAAGTAGTTTTAGCTCTCTATATAGTGTAACTCTAAAGAAATAAAATTTAATTTACTATTAAGACATTTAAATTCAACCCAATAATGACTTTTAATATTGAAAGTATTGGCTTTATTTATTGCCAGATTACATTCTTTTGAAATCATTTATCAAAGTATGCTAAAATTTTTAGTGTTGAGAATTGTGTTTCTCAAACACCTTTTCTCAACACATTTTGTTTTAGGAAAATATTTTGTACATGTAAGGAGTAATAATTTTTATTATCTTCTTTAATTTTAGAAGAATATTTTTTTTTTAAAAAAATGCATGTATATAAAAAGGATATCAAATATAATTTAATTAAAATACATTGTTATCTAAAAAAAATTACATTATTATATAATCATCCATTTCTATGTATAATAAATTTATTAACTTTTATAACTATCAAATTCTTCACAAGAAATTTGTTTGATTAATTTATGAAGTAAAATGTTTTACACTCGTATATGACAATTAAACTCTATATAAAATAAGAGAAAAATGGTGATAATTATATATCATATGAAATATAATATTCATTATTTAATATTTAAATAATAAAATTATCTACTTTATAACTTATATCATTTCCCTTTATGCAAAGGGAAGGAACTCAAATTATAGTGAAATAGAAATGTAGGCCCATTATTTATAAATGTTTGAAGATTTTAAAAATATTGTTAAAGCAACACAACCTCGTGGAATCATGCTTTATTAAAACATGATGAACTGTTAAAGCACCGGTAACTTGTGAACATGAGAGGTTGTGAATTTCATTGTGAGAATTAGAAGCAAAACCAAGAAAAAGTGAATTCAAAGTCCTTGTATTCATGGCCATGTCCAATATATCTTTAGGTTTGAAGCAAATTTTGAGATGAGACCTTGTTTAGGAGTGTTTACAAGTATGAGCAACCCACAAACCCGAACCCAAATTGACTCAATCACTTTAGGTTGGATTTTTTTAGTATTTGGGTCAAATCCCCCCCCCCCCCCCCCCCCCCCCACACACACACACACATTACAAAAAATTAAATATTAGTGAATAACAAAAAGTCAAAAACACCCTAACTCATTCAGATTTCTTTCATTTTTGAAAAGATTTAGACCCTTATTTATTATGGCAATGCAATCAGTTTAGCCTATAAAAGACATTATATAACAATTATTTCTTTAACAATAGCTATCATGACTAGAGATACGAAATACGAATATACATTCAGGTTGGTAATGTTTAATGTTTGATAATAAAAAAAATAATTTTTAGAAACTTTTAAAATAAATTTAAATGTTTAGACCCAATTGACCTAACCCAAATCAACCCATTTATAACCAGGTTGGTTTGGTTTAGGTCTGACAAACCCAACCTGTACATTTGTGACCAGTTGGTTTGGTTTAGGAAAAAAGAACATTGAGGTAAAAGAGATTAAGTCAATAGGAAGTCTTGGTGTGAAACTCAATATTGAAAGTTTTCCTAAATTTGAATTCATCCAACTTTAATTTGCTTGCTTTAATCTTAATTCGCTCTTAAATTTCTTTACTCCAATTCAATACCCAAATTTAATTCCTTCCTCTTTTTGTTTAATTTACATTAAATTGTGATAATTATAAAGTCAAAAATACGATTCCTATGGATTAGATATGTATTACTTGACAACAACTGTGCACTTACGATTATCCCCTATTAAATACTTCTAATCTATTAATCTTGCTTTAACATAGGTGTTTATAGATCTCATTATTATTTCATGTGTTTCTCATACCATCAAATTCTAAGTGAAATTTTTTTGCATCATTATTTTACTATATCTTTTTAATTAAACATTTTTATTTACACTTCAATGTTTTTTTTTTTTACATTTTATAACATATAACATGAAACAACCCCAAATCATTATAAAAGGAATATTTATATAAACTAATGTTAAATAACACAAAAAAATGTGACAACGTGCAGCAGCACAAGCACTATACCTTTTTTTTTTTTTTTTGACAAAGGCACAAGCACTATACTTGATATACAAAGACAAGGGTTAATGTTTTCAATAGAAAATATTAAAAAAAAATAGTATGTTGATAGAATACTAGATTTAACTACATATTAAATCTTATTAATTATTTTATATGGTTAATACTTCCAATTAAACTATATTTCTATTTTAATATTGTTTAATTTAAATAAAATTTATTAATTGAATTTAACTATGATATATAACCAAAGTAGTGTAACTTTAATTTTATACTAGTTCCTTCAAAAAAAAATAAAACTAATCAACATTTTTAATTATATAAAAATAAATAAAATTATTATTTGTTTATTGAGTATATATTTTAATTTATTGCTTTTATATTAAAACACCTATGGACCAAGAATGAAAAAGAAATATTTGATCATGCAATTTTTTTGCTTCATATGAATGTGAAATCACCCAAAATTGTGATAATATGCTATAAAACTAGTCTCACACTTTCGATGATTATAAAGGAAGGCTATTTGTTTTTTATTTTCTCCTTATTATAAAATGTTAATAAGTATGAGTTATATAGTCTAGTTAGGCCAGTGTTGATATTTTATAGGCTCGGGGCGAAACTATAGATAAGGCCCTTTATATATGAGTATTCAAAAATATAAATATATATTTCTTAAAACAAAATAGACACATAATTTTATTGAAAATGATATGCTTTATTACTTTAAACACAATTCTAACAAATTTCAAAAAGATATATCATATTTTTTATTCAATTTACTTCTATGTTATAGTCTATAATTCAATTTATGTCCCCAAAAAAATTAAATATACACAAATATCTATATATAAGGTTACCTCGTAAAAGAAAAGAAAATATACACACAATATGTGTGCATAATTTTGTAATGATTTTTTACAATCTTATTTCTTATATTTCCTTCAGGGTTTTTTCATTCATTTTCTCTTTTTCTCTTTCCTTTCTCATCCCATCCTCTATTACATCTGACATTCTCTCTCTCCTTTTCTTATACGTCTTACCACTCAAAAAATATACACCTCCCCAAAAATATACAACAATAATTTTCAATAATTTTTAAGGTCTCTATTTTTTCCTAAGTGTGTCTTAATAAAAAAAATAAAAAAATAAAATTTCGTTGTTTGAAGCAGAGAATGTGTTGTTCTTATTATTATAAGTTAAAAATTAAACAAAAGATATAAGAAATCTCTTTTTTTTCACTACAACGTTATAATCTTATATCTTTTGTTTAATTTATATAATTTTCATTTTTGTGATATATAACAAATCACTATAATTTTTTAGTTGTTGGTTAAATTTTACTACCTCCGTTCCTATTTATAAGACATTATTTTGAAAATTCCATGTCCCTTTTTATAAAACTTCATTTTGACTATCTTATGAATGAAAATACCCTTATTTATTATAATACATTAATTGAATGTTACTATGAATGTCTTTTTCTCTTTCCTATGAAGATTGGAGAAGATGAATAGACTCTCATTATTAATCCCAATAATGTCAAGGGTAAAATTGGAAAAATATTATAGTTACACACAAATTTATTATTAATACCTAGATTAACTAACTTTCTTAAGAAGCGTAATTTAGTCAACGTCTTATAAATAGGGACGAAGGTAGTATATAATTAAATATTTTATTTTATTTTATTTTTATATTTCCATCCCTCGAGGAAAATGATCTAGCTTCACAGCTTTGGTTTATCATAGACAAAATATCATCATTTCATATTAAAGCTTATATATTTTTTATTTTTTATTAATATACTAACTTTTAGTTTTAATTTCTTTATATTTGAGTTTTGCTTTGTGTTTTTTATGTTGTTAAAAAAAACAAACATTTTAAGTCTATTATCATAGATTCGTTACATGTTGATATGTCACAATAAGCTAGAAATTCATTAAACATGGATGTATATATTCATGTAACGCATGAGAAAAAAGTAACCACCAACAAATTGGTACTTTAATTCACATGTCACATTTTAAATTGGATAAAAAAAAGTAAACATAAAACGAGACAATAATTTTAATATATTAAAAAAAATGAAAATAATATAGCCTGAGCCTGGCAGTTGCCCCTCTAGACATGGCTCAAGGCTGACCCTGAGTCCAATCTTCACCTCATCTCAAGTTGCCTTCGAAGGAAAGCTTGTGCACTCAGGAAAAGTCATGTCTCATCTCAAGTTGCCTTCGAAGGAAAGCTCTTGTTCCCTCAGGAAAAGTCATGTCTTCAATATGTGGAGTGGAGAAGAGCATAGGAAAGGGTCAAATTCCTTCTCACAGAAAAAGTACACAGGCTAGAAATAAAAGATTTCATTTTCATTTTACTCTTTGTGTAGAAAGCAGAGATGGAAAAAAACATGAAATGATTATTTTTGTTCATTTTCTTGCTACAGTGACCTTCTTGCATATTTTTCTTTGTTCTATTGTAAAAAGGGCATAAAGATATAATCCAAAGATATAATTCAATGACATAATTCGTACCAAAGATATAATCCAATGCAATTTTTATTTTTCCTTGTGACTCAAACTGCTTATTATTATATGAAGCAAAAAAAAAAATTGAACAAAACTTCATTTCATGCCTCTGATAGGAAATTTGTGTAGTTGTATCTAACGTTGTATATTCAGTCAGTATCTTCAAGGCATAATCTTTGGGATTTCTATCTATCAAGACAGCTAGCTCGTATATACCTTATTTCCTCTTTTACTATACATATTAGCTAACCAAATCAAGAATACCAGTGACAGATGTAATTGAGATATTATAGGCTTTATTTTCTTTTTTCTGTATCATGTATATATCTAGTAATTATCTAATGGAATAGACAAAGAGTCTTTTCCATTGCAATCTTATTATGGTATCAAGAGTCATCACGGTACCGGTGAGAACGTGAATTAAACTTTCCCCATGGCAATGAAATCAGAAAAGAGCGAAACAGAAAATAAAATCAATTTGGTGAAAAAGACTCATTCACCATATGACCTGAATTCGAGTGATAATCCAGGAAACCTGATTACCCAGGTTCAACTGAAAGGAGAGAATTATAATGAGTGGTCTAGAGCTATGCGTACTTCTCTCTATGCAAGATGCAAATGGGGGTTCGTGGAAGGAAGCATCCCACAACCAAAGGAAGATTCTTCGGAATTGGATGACTAGTGGACAATGCAATCCATGTTGGTGTCATGGGTACTGAACACGATAGAACCAAGCTTGAGTTCTACCATTTGATACCAAGAGAACGTAAAAAGACTTGTGGGAGGACATTAAGGAGCGTTTTTCTGTTGTCAATGGACCAAGGATTCAACAGATAAAGGCAAAGCTGGTAGAATATCGACAGACAGGGATGACCATAGTGACTTACTATGGAAAGCTGAAAAGCTTATGGGATGAACCAGCAAATTATCAACAAATCCCTATTTGCACTTGTGGAGGACGCAAGTGTGATGTTGGGAGCAAGTTGGAGAAACAACGAGAAGAAGAGAAAGTTCATCAGTTTTTGATGGGCCGAGATGATACTTTGTACGATACAGTATGCTCTAATCTTCTTGCAACTGATCCCTTGCCTACATTAAATAGAGTGTATGCCACTCTGGTGCAAGAAGAAAGAGTGGGAGCCATATCTCAGGGAAAGGAGGAACGAGAAGAAGTTGTTGGTTTCTCTGCACATGCACATGCAAGAGCCAAAGGGCTTGCTGAGACAAAAGACAAATATGGTGTTCAAACTGTAATCGAACAGGACATGAAGCTAAAAATTATTTCCAGTTGATTGGTTATCCTGAATGTTGGGGAGATCGACCATAAGGTGAAGAGAAAGCCAATGGCCAAGGAAGAGGACGACAGAGAGGAGGAGTCACACCTGGTAGAGGCAAAACTGGAGGTGTTCAAGCTAATGCAACACACACTAATGGAGAAACCAGTGTTGCAACGACTAATACCAATAAGAATGCACTGACTAGACTGAGTACTGAACAATGACAAACACTGGTGGATCTTCTGAATAATCACAAAGGGGACGTAAATGACAAGATGACAGGTAAACACAATGCGTGGATTGTTGACACAGGGGCTTCTAGCCATATGACCGGGAACTTGAAATTCTTGCATGGGCTGAGGGAAATAATGAGATGTCCAGTTGGACTTCCAGATGGAAAACAAGTGTTAGCCACTAAAGAAGGGACAACAATACTTGATGGAGGATTGAAATTGAGAATGTGCTTTATGTGCCAAAATTGAGATGCAATTTGATATCTATCTCTCAATTGATGAAACAAATTGTGTTGTTCATTTCACTGATACCTTATGTGTGATGCAGGACCGCACTTCGAAGGTGCTTATTGGAGCGGGTGAACGAAGAGATGGGCTTTATTTTTTCAAGTGTATTCGAAATGAGAAGGCACACAAGGCTAGTGGAAACTGTCAGTTTAATGTATGGCATCAACGCATAGGACATCCATCTTTGAGGATCACTCAATTAGTTTCCAATATGGGCTATGAAAGTAGTGAGTTGAAGAATAAAGCATGTGATGTATGTTTTCGGGCTAAACAAACAAGAGATGTTTTTCCGTTAAGTACTCATAATGCTACTAGTAGTTTTGATTTAATACATTGTGATCTGTGGGGACCTTATAGGACTCCTTCTTCTTACGGTGCATCATATTTTTTGACAATAATAGATGATTTTTCCCGTGCCATATGGATTTATCTGTTGGTTGATAAAAGGGAAGTGTCACGAACATTAATAAATTTCTTTGCCTTGGTAGATAGACAATTTGATAAGCGGGTTAAGATGATGCGTAGTGATAACGAAACTGAATTTACATGTATGAAACATTACTTTCATGAGCATGGAATCTTGTTTCAAACTTCTTGTCCTGGAACACCGCAACAGAATGGAAGAGTAGAAAGAAAACATCAGCACATTCTTAATGTTGCTCGTGCTCTACGATTTCAAGGTAGTCTCCCTATTTCTTTTTGGGGTGACTGTGTCTTGACTACTGGATACTTAATAAATTGCACGCCCACTCCAATGTTGTGTGGCAAAACACCATATGAGATGTTACATGGTCAAGCTCCCTCGCGTGAACATTTGAGGGTCTTTGGTTGTCTGTGTTATGCTCATAACTTGGGAAGAACAAGTGATAAGTTTTCCAGTAGGAGTTGAAAATGTGTTTTTGTTGGATATCCATATGGTCAAAAAGGTTGGAAATTGTTTGATTTAGATACTCAACGTTATTTTGTGTCACGTGATGTTGAATTTTTTGAGACATAATTTCCTTTTACTCATAAAGGTGAGGAAGTGAATAATTCATCAGTGGATTCACCCATAATGCTCCCTCTGTTGGTTGAGGATAATGATACTGAGACCCGTGATCAAATTGGCACACAAGCAGTAATAGGCCCAACCAATGTTGATATGACCCCTAATGTAAGGGGTGTACAAATGACTCAAATAATGAGGTGGATGATGAGCCAATAACAAGATTCCATGGTCATGAATCTAGAGAAGAGTCAAATAATCCTAATCTCAATCCCCCTACATCAGAATCAGTTAATCATGACAATGCAAAGGAGTTGGGAAAAGGTCACCGCATCAAGATATCCTCAGTTAAATTTCGTGACTTTGTGAGTTATACCATGCAGAAGTTAAGCATATCTCCTAGTTCACCATCCTCACAGCATATTTCATGTGCTCCCTATCCCTTAACTCATTACATCAATTGTGACAATTTTTTTATAAAGCATCGCAGGTTCATCACTGCTTTTACTCATGAACTGAGCCTGTCCATTTTTCTAAGGCAATGCAAGATGCTAAATGGAGACTTGCAATGCAACAGGAACTCCAAGCACTGGAAGGTAATGGAACTTGGACTTTGCAACCCCTGCCAGAAGGGAAGAAACCACTTGGTTGTAAATGGGTGTATAAAATCAAGCATAACTCAGATGGCACCATAGAAAGATACAAGGCGAGGCTGGTTATTCTTGGGAATCATCAAGTAGAAGGGATTGACTATACTGAAACGTCCACTCCTGTTGTCAAAATGGTTACTATTCATCTTCTTCTTGCTATCACAGCAGCAAAGAAGTGGGAAATTCATCAAATGGACGTCCACAATGCTTTCCTCCATGGTGATCTCCATGAGGATGTTTACATGAAGTTGCCCCCGAGCTTTTGCACTTCTCAACCAGGGCTAGTATGCAAGTTGCGAAAATCGTTGTATGGCTTGAAGCAAGCCCCTCGATGCTGGTTTGTTAAATTGTCATTTGCCTTGACAAATTTCGGGTTCCACCAATCGTGCTCTGACTATTCACTCTTTACTCTTCCTGTTCATGGGGTGCAAATAGTAGTTTTGGTGTATGTGGATGATTTGATTGTGTGTGGGAATAACTCTATTGCAATCCAACAATTTAAAGCATATCTTAGCAAGTGTTTTCACATGAAAGATTTTGGGACCTTAAAGTATTTTCTTGGTGTAGAAATTGCAAGGAATCCAAGTGGGATATTCTTATGCCAACGCAAATATGCCTCGGACATAATTCAAGAAGCAGGTTTACTTGGTGCAAAACCTGTCTCCACCCTCTTGAGCAAAACCATTAGCTTAGTCTCGCTACTGAACGTCTCCTTGATGAACCTGAACGTTATCGTCGTCTAGTTGGTTGTCTTATTTACTTGTGTTTCACCAGGCCAGAGTTATCTTATTGTGTTCATATCTTGTCCCAATTCTTGCAACAACCTCGCGTGGAACACTGGAATGCAGCTCTTCGAATTGTTAAATACCTTAAAGGAAGCCCTGGACAAGGTATACTTCTTAGTGGTTCATCTAATTTTCAGTTGCATGGATGGTGTGACTCTGATTGGGCAGGTTGCCCTTTAACTCGACGCTCACTCATTGGTTGGTTTGTGTTCTTGGGTCACTCTCTTATCTCTTGGAAAGCAAAGAAACAACACACTGTCTCTCGTTCCTCTGCTAAAGCATAATACCGCTCTATGGCTACTACCACTTGCAAACTAAAATGGCTTAAGAGTTTACTATCTAATCTTGGCATCCTACATAAAGGTCCCATGCGCCTTAATTGTGACAGTGAGGCAGCCTTGCACATGAACAAAGCATATCGAAGTGGATTGTCACTTTATTCATAATGAAATACTTCAAGATAATATTTAGCCATCTTATGTCTCTACACATATATAATTGGCAGATATCTTTACTAAGGAGTTGGGACGACATCAATTCCAGACTTTACTTGGCAAGTTGGGCGTTCGTAATCCTCACACACCACCTTGAGGGGGGGATAATGTTGTATATTCAGTCAATATCTTAAGGCATAATCTTTGGGATTGCTATTTATCAGGACAGCTAGCTCGTATATACCTTATTTCCTCTTTTACTGTACATATTAGCTAAACAAATCAAGAATATCAGTGACACATGTAATTGAGATATTATAGGCTTTATTTCCTTTTTTCTGTATCATGTATATATCTAGTAATTATCTAATGGAATAGATAGAGTCTTTTTCACTGCAATCTTTTTTTTTTTTTTTGACAGAATTCACTGCAATCTTATTAGTATCAACTCTTAATATATTTTGGTGACTCTTAGATGCAAACTACTTTATCTTGCAATACCTATTTTACCTTACTTTAGTGAATGTCTTAATCTTTTTGCTGAGTCAAAAAAAAATTTGCTTTCTCAATTCATCACTAAGTTTAATTATACTTAATAGGATACCATGACCTCCAGGTTCAAGTTGCAAATTTTAAATTCTAAATAGCTTAATCAAAAATTAATTCCTTCACTATCATGAAAGAGATACGAAGTGATTTCTTACTTAAAGTGCTACTTTTTTTTCCTTTCGATGATGGTATTAAAGCGTAAAATCATAACCCTTAGAAATTTCAATCAACACCTCTACCCCGTGTTTAATTCCTTTCTTAAACAAATTTTGAAAAATTTATGATATGTATAAACCTCAAACTTGTGCCTTGGTGACTGGCTAGTCATGAGTTCGAATTCAAAAATAGTCTCTTTACATATGCAAAGATAAGACTGCATACAATGACTCTTTCCCATACTTTCACATAGCAAGGAACCTCTGGACACTATGGTATGTTAATTTTTTTATGATCTGTATAAACCTCAAACTTAACTCCACAAAGATAATGTTGCCAAATATTTAAAGCAATTACCACAACTTTTAATTTTGTCATTGTGGCTAGATTTCCAAAAATGTTTAGCTCAGTCTTGAATTGATGCATTAGGAACTCCACATTTTTAGCATTGGTGTTATATAAAGAACAACAAAAAGTCTTATAGTACTAAATGAAGTCAACAATATCATTAGGTTTGGTTAAAGACACCCTTGAATACAATGTTATATGCAGAACATATTATTTTATTTTGGCTTAATTACTATTTTAGTCCCTTAATTTGTGATCTTGTTTTTTTAGTCCCTTAAATTTAAAATTACTTTTTTTGTCCCTAAATTTTGAAAATTACTCTTTGTAGTCCCTTCTATTAGTGTGCGCCAAACAGAGAATAATATATTAGCAATTTGTCACAATTTTTACCTGCCAAATTTTGGTTTTTAATTTTTAGCCACAAAAATTTGCATTTTAAAACTGTCACAAATTATCAATCTATATTCTCCATTTATAGAAGGGACTAAAAAGAGCAATATTCAAAATTCAAAGACTAAAAAAAGCAAATTTAAATTTGAAAGATTTAAAAATAAAAAAATAAAAACATAACCCCCAAATCGAGGGACTAAAACAATAATTAAGCCGCTTTTTTTTTCCTGTGGCTGTTGTAGCTGAATCTCAAGGCTATGGAAAGAGAAAGGGAATACAGTGTCTCAATGAAGAGACAGAAGACTAGCCAACATTTTTTTTTCTAAAGCTCAAATCAATATTTCATGTAATCAACAATGGTCAAGTTATATTATTTACAACAGAAAAAAAAATGCTTCTTTTGCCTCCGTCTTTCCTTTTTTTTCTTTTCCCTTCATCTTTTGAAGCAGTTGTTTTCCTTTAGAGAATAATGATACAGTTTTTTTGCCAGCTTTCAACTCCTCATGCCTTTGTTTAATGAAGTCTTGGTTTCACCAACAATATTAACCTTCGTAAGTTATGCATACATACCAATTGGTGCAGTGATCATGTTTGTTTATTCTCAGATCCAGATACAATAGATGTGGCTTTCAGTTGCTCCAGCTTCTTTCGAAGATAGGCTTGTTTAAGTTTCTCGCGATGAGCAGCCACCTGCTCCTGCCTTCGAAGTTTAATTTCAGAAGCCTTCTCTCTCGCTCGATTAACTTCTTCGTGAACTTCCCTACAAATCAAAATCAAGAAAAGGATTAGATTAGCCAAAGACTCGCAATATTAATGAGATAATTAACCCAGAAAAATCATGAAAATATTAAAACATAGCAGAAGCCTACCTCCCCCTCGCCCTAAAAAATTTTAAAACAAAATAAAATGTATACAACCTTATTCCTTTGTAGCCCCCCTCTCTGTCTATCTGAAAAAGACGATGGGTCATCTTTGTACTCTATTTATTCAACAGGCTCAACCTAGGAAGATTTGACACTTACACTACTAGTAGTGTATTACCTTAACATATTATAACACTACATCATAATTATAACTTTATAATATTGTTACTTCAATATAGTTAATCCAATAATTAAACTTGAACCATTGGCCAGCCAGTCAACAACTCGCCCAGCCCAAGCCAGTAAAACAAGAAAACAAAAAAACTCTGGAACAGTAAACAATTTCAGCAAAATATTGATATCGTAGTTATCGATCTCAGATAGCAGCATATGGCAGCCAACTCTAAAAAATGCTATAGCAGGAACCGGGATGACCACTATTTTAAATGTTATAATACAAACTAAATATTATATACTACATATAAATACTCAAAAAACAAAATTAAAGAAATTCATGATAAATAATAAGTCACAGTTTACACACATAATCACCATCAATTTAGGAGCAATAAGAACATAGTAATAAAAGTCAAGAAATGAAAGATAATGGTGAAATTAATAGAAAAAGAATATAACAAATTAGATCAAAACTGCCGCCAAAAGCAAAACTGAATCAATAAGCCTGCAGAGAATTTTTACAAGAAACACACAGCATAAAGTATTTTTTTGTTTCAGAGAGTAACATAATTCGTTGGCTACCCAGAGAACAACAAATTGGTTCATGAGTACCAATTTGACATTCATTTACAGATTGGTTCACTCCCATTCACGTTTCAAATCGTGAAAAAAAGACAAACCAAATACAGAAAAGGAGATAAGGCATACAAGATAGGGCACCAAAGATAGCTATGAGATGGATAATCAGTGAAGCTTGGATTCGACAAAGACAAAGTAAGAAGCAGAGAATGAGTGTGAGGAACTATCTAGATTCTGGAGGAAGACAGAAAGCATGAAATGGATGCCTATTGCCTACTGGGAACACCCATTTGCACTATGCAAATGACAAAAATGATGATAGTGACAATAAATCTTTAATTTCTTAATAGTAGTGTTTTAAATCCTGGATTGCAGCGTGTAGCAGCTGGCCCCAAAAATGTTATAGTGGGATAGCAGCTAGTAGGATAACCGCTATTTTGAATTTTTTTTATATAGTCTATATAATGTATACTGTATACATATAAATTCTCAAAAATGATAAAAATTACTCAAAATTATTGACATTAACAAAAAAAAGAAGTCATAGGTGTCTTAAACAAAATGTACAAGTAAATACCAACAAAAATCAAATACAAATTTCATAGACAAGAATCATCAATCATCAATTATTATCTTCTAAATTCATGTTGTCTTCTTTATCATTTTCACTATGATATAGATTTCATTTTTGGAAATTGAAATCCCAAAAAAGCCCTAATTGTATTTGTTCAGAGGGCTCTTTTGGAATCAACATATAGTGCCACTATGGCTGCTATTCAGCCCGCTATTTGCTCCTGCTAGGCCACTACACTAAACCGCTCCGCTACAGCAGCCCCTGTAGCTGGCAGGGTCTGCTCTGCTATGCCGCTATAGCACGCTATTTAAAACCCTGCTTATAGCACTGTTATAGTTTTCTTGATGGATGCGAGAATGCAATAAAAAGAAACTTTGTGAGGCAAACCCATAGCCTACAAACTAAATACATCCCTTAGGCCTTATGTACTGAATACTTCTCCAAGTGACCTATTGGGAACCTGGTAACTATGGTTTCACTTTCACACCCCTAATTCTAATTCCCACTACCATCTCAAGAGCTTCACATTGAATCCATCCAAGCTATCTAGTCTAACGACATAGCCTTTCATCACATAACATGGTATAACCGAATAACACAAAAACATAAAACTCATACCTAATATTGCGCTTATAATCAGCATTGTCAACAGCTCCAACCGTCCTCCCAGGCCCAACAGGCTTCAAGTTAAACATCAAAGAATCATCATCATTAACACCACCCTCTTCATTTTGTAGTAACACATCACGGCCAGGTGGCGGTGGCGGTGGCGGCAACTCATCGTGCTCAATTCCCTTACGAAAAAAATCCACACAATACTTCTCCTGATCCTCTTCGTCAGACAACTCTCCGTTCACCAACTTCTCATACAACTCAGCCTTCCTCTCCAGCGCCACATAGCTCGCCGTTCCATCACTCACCGCCTTCAACTCAAGCTTGTCCCTGACACCAAAAATTGCCACAATTATTAAACCAAAGGTAATAACTAGAATAAACGATCACTTTGATCCTTGAAAGTGTAATGCCGTGACAGTTTAGTCCCTGAAAGAACAAAAATTCTGAAATAGTCCCTCAAAGTGCGTCAAAAACGTCCTGTCGTCAAGTGTGGAACATTTTTAACGAACTCTTTACACTTTCAGTGACTATTTCAGAATTTTTAGTTCTTTCATAAACTAAATTATCACCACCTTACACTTTCATGACGAAAATGCTCATTTACCCTAATAACTAATAAGTAAGCATAGAATGAACGAGATATGATACTTGTGAGCGCGTGCATCGACGCCGCTGTTTTTGACAGAGAATTTGTCTTTGGGGGCGATTATGTTCTTGGCGCGTTGGTACTCGACATCAGGGCCTGCCAATTCCCGCGACTTTTTCGAATCTTCCTGAGACTTGTAAAGTTCAGCCTTCAATTCGAGGATTGAGGATGCGCCAACGCCCGCTATGGCTCGGTGCTTCTTTGGCATTATTGACGATTCCGTTAGCCATCCCAGGGATTCTGTCACTGCTCTCTTCTTCCCAGTACCCTCCTCCCCCGCCATGGTTTTTCTGCAACACAAATTTTATTGTTAGGGTTTGTGTTCTTAGCCGGTTTGGTTAATTAGGTCGGGCTATTCTAGAGAATGTTGCAATTTTGATATGTAATATGTTCTACATTTCATTTGCTTCGTTTTTTATACTTAAAAAATAAAATTGTGTAAATAACTTTTTATATATCATTAAAAAATAATTTGGATCTACTATCTGTACATTTTAATTAATTTTAGGATTAATTATGTTTTCGTCCATGAATTTTTTCTAGTTTTCACTTTTAGTCTCTAAACAAAATTTTGACTGATCTTAACTCCTGAATTTTTTTTCCTTCAATGTTTTTAATCATTCAACTTTTTTCAATTTTTGTTTTTAGTCCCTAAACAAATATTTGATCAGTCTTAGTTCTTGAACTTTTTTTTCTTCAATGTTTTTAGTTCCTAAACTTTTTTTTAATTTTTATTTTTAGTCCCTAAACAAATATTTGACCGGTCTTAGTCTCTAAACTTTTTTTGTGTCAATATTTTTAGTCCTTCACATTGAAGTAAAAAAAGTTCAAGGACTAAGACCGGCCAAATATTTATTTAAGGACTAAAAGTGAAAATTGAGAAAAGTTGAGAAACTAAAAACATTGAAGGAAAAAAAGTTCAGAACTAAAATCGGTCAAAATTTTGTTTAGGAACTAAAAATAAAAACTCGAAAAAGTTACAAAAACATAATTAATACTTAATTTTATTTAAACTAGCGAAAAATTAATTAATTTTATTTAAACTAATGAAAATATCAACAAGTTGTTGAATTTGATCCCCCTAAATAAGGTGAGACCCACTAAAGACTAGTCAAGTTCATCATGATGAGAGAATCAAATATACTGTATTTATAATTTATAATAATAATAATGATAAAAATTAATATGCGGGGATAGCTCAGTTGGGAGAGCGTCAGACTGAAGATCTGAAGGTCACGTGTTCGATCCACGTTCACCGCAAGTTGTTTATATATTTTTTACACTTTTCTTTTTTACGTTGTCAGCGTTGTTAATAATGCTGTTGGTATAAAAGCCCACAAACACAACTGCACCACTCTATCCATTGCATTGAATTTCAATTTCAGAAATCATTTTCGCAACATAGAATAATACCTATGCAAAATGGGCCAATTTAAAACAAATATGAAAATTTTTTAAAATTGAAGAATCAATAATACTACCTTCATTTTTATATATAAAAAGCAAATGAAAACATTTTTGTTTCTAATATAAGAAACATATTACCACTTTCAAATACGTTGATTGTTAATTTTTTTTATATCTTTAATTTATTGTAAAGTCTATTAAACAATCTTTCAACCAAGGAGGTCTAGCTCAGTTGATTGAGCAGGGTGCGTGAGTATTGTAAACCTCCTGGTACTGTCTTCAATTCCTACAGATAAAAAAAAAACTTTCTTAAATAAATTGAAAATGAAACACTACTAATTACAAAATCAATAATACTACCTCCATTTTTATATATAAAAAGCAAATGAGAACATTTTTTTGTTTCTAATATAAGAAACATATGACCACTTTCAAATACATTAATTGTTAATTTTTTTTATACCTTTAATTTATTGTAAAGTCTATTAAACAATCTTTCAAAAAAACAACTTTCTTAAACAAATTGAAATTGAAACACTACTAATTACAAATTTTAATTTTTTTTCCTTTCACAAGATGAGGGGACGGATTTAAAAAATATTCAACGGGTGAAAAATAAATTAAATTTAATATACATAATTATAATGAGTCGCATGACCCTGACAACACTGTTCTACTTCTACCAATAAGATTCAAATTCCTGTACTGTAAAAATAATGTTTGCCTTGGTAAAACTCGGGTTACAAATGGAGCACACCTCATTCTATACAAACTTGTAAACATTTTAAAATACTTAAACAATACAAGAAAATTATGCTCCAACACACTTTCTAAAAAAAAATTCAGATTATTAAATGAAATTCATATAATTTCCACTAAAGATGAGTGCTAGCAACATATATCATACTCTTTTTAATATACTCCATATTATTAATTAAAATGTATTAATAACAACAAAATTATGAGTAAAACTTATTAAGTAAAATATAAACATCCACAATTTTATAATTTCTAATAAACTTTAGGCTTAAATGCAATTTTGGTCCCTCTATTTTACACAATCCGCAATTTTAGTCCCTCTATTTTACACAATCCGCAATTTTAGTCCCTCTATTTTAAAATAGAGACATTTAGTCCTTCTATTTTGCACAATCCTCAATTTTAGTCTCCCTATTTTAAAATATAGACATTTAGTCCCTCCATTTTGCACAATTAGCAATTTTAGTCCCCATATTTTAAAATAAAGACATTTAATCCCTCAATTTTGGAAAATCCGTGATTTTTGTCCTTTCGTCAAATTAAAAGCGTTGATCATTAAGAGATTAACGTTGACTACGATGTGGTATGTACTTCAGTGACGTGGAATTTGTTTAAAATAAATTATTAAGACTCGTGATTTTCATATTAGGATTTACGACTGCTATTGGCCATTAAAATAAATGGTTTTACCTTTTTTTAAAATATATTTTTCATCAATTATTCTACTCAGTATTTAGAATAATTAAAAATTAAACAAATAAATTTGTATCACATCACTATATTTGGGCCACATCAAGGCTGATGTTAATCTTTTAACGGTCAATGCTTTCAATTTGATGGAAGAACCAAAATTACGGATTTTACAAAATTGGGGAACTAAATGTTTCTATTTTAAAATAGAAGGACCAAAATTGTGGATTTTACAAAATTGGGGGACTAAATGTCTCTATTTTAAAATAGAGGGACAAAAATTGCGGATTGTGCAAAATAGAGGAACTAAATGTCTTTATTTTAAAATATGGGGACTAAAATTACGGATCGGACAAAATAGGAGGACCAAAATTGCAATTAAGCCTAAACTTTAATTAATACTAACAAAGAATGCATTAAAAAAATTGTTACTAATACGAGTTTAATGGATCTTATCATCTATTTGATGAGTGCATGTTTGGTTAAAATTTTGGATCGTGCATATCTTTGCATGAAGGCACATCTGGAACAAACTCTTTGTAGCTTCCAAAAGTTGTGTCAAGAACACGAATCTAAGAGGAAAGACATGGAATCAAACAAGCTCTAAGTCACATTTTGAACTATAAAGAATGTATTTGGAAACACGTTCAGATCGCGTTCAACAGAAAATTCTCACGTTTCGGTGTAAAAATCCTAAAACAACTCAAGTGTTGCTTTCGTGCGAACACTGATTACGTTAAATTCAACTCCTTTGCAAATAGGCACAAAATCCACATCAATTTCAACCATTAGGAAATGATACATTTAAAAAAAAAAGATTAAAGAATATATTGACTCAACAACATAAATACTAATGTCAGAGGTAGAAAAAGGGAGATGGGGGAAAATAATCTCCGAAGCCAAATTGTTCATTTCCCTTGAAATTTTTTTGTGAGTACCGCTTTGCTTATTGTAGCTAATCACCAACAAACTTATTGTAGTAACTACCCACAAGAGAACCAAGCATCAAGTAATCAACAATCATGGTGCATGAGAAAGATATCACGAATCAAGGACTAATCACATCTATAACTATCTATACAAGAACCTTTGGCTTCTTTACATTAATGAATGAAAAAATAGCTAATACATCTTGGGACCCAAGAAAAGAAAAGAAAAAAATACAAAAAACACATAAAAATCAAAATGAAGAACAAAACTAAAATGCAATTGGTTAGGTGATTTCAGTATTGTTATCCCATCATAATTAGAGCTTCACCTCGAGTAATCTATGTTTACACAGATTACCGAGATAAAATTCTAATTCTGATTCAACAACAATACTAAGAGCACTTAAGAAACTACATCTAAGTTTCATCCCAAAATGAATTTACTTTAACAAGAATAAGTGATATCCCAGTTAGCTAGTAGTGGTGTTAGATGAAATTTTAACCATGACTGAAAGAGGAATGTTGACAACATGACCTTGATTCCCAAACAGCCCAATTCTCCCAAAGGTGGTCACAGAGCTGTTAAGGGTTGCATTCAAGAGCACAGACAAGACCTGCCTCTCACCATTGGCAATACAGAAGTGAGTTGGAGACACTTTCACTGAAACCCCAGAAGGAGCAGTCCAACCAACACTGTAAGATTCATTTTGGGCAATGTTTTGGACTGTCCTCTGCACTACTCTGGATTGGTTTAGCTTTGATATAGTGATGGAGGGCAAGTTCAGATCAGGACCATAGACAGTGGAATTATAGAGCCCGCAATTTTGACCGGTGTAGTTTAGCACCACAGGAGCTGAACCATTGATACCACAGAGAAATGACATGTAATCATCATAGCCTACAAAGAAACATGCATATACGCTTCCACATTAAGAAACCAGCTTCATTAATCAACCAGTTGGCATAAACTAGAGGTAGATAGTTAAAAATTGGATAAATACATGTCAACAGTTGCAGTTAAATAAATTATAAACTCCACTTATTCATTATTGCACAATTTGACAACCCAGAATTTTCAACAACTTCAAAGGGCCAAGGAATTTCTTAGAATAAAATATTCCAAACATTAAGTCTTATTAATTTTGAATTTAATTTAAATATACTTACAATGTAAATGTTTTTTACTATGTAATCCAATCATAGGTAAAATTGTTGACTTTTGTAATAACTGCTTTAAAAGTTTTACCTAAGATGATTTCTAACTGGTTGATAGTGTAAAAATCTTTATACTAATAATACATAATGTATACTTGCAGTAAAATGTAAACAAATTTGTGACTTAGTTCATGCTATTACTAAGTTGTATTTTGATTATAAACATCTTATAATCACTTCTCAAATAAGGTTTTTTTTTTTTTAAGAAAAAAATAGTGATGACTAAAGTGAGATTATTTATTACAGTTTAAATTTTAACCAATAAGATGAAAATTTAAATTGCTGCATTACAACATAAAAAATAATGTTATGTGAAATGTTTAAAAGATTAACTACATTGTCCTGGCTCTGCCACTATCATGGAGTATCATATCTATCTAACTTAAACCACAATCATTGCTGAATTTTCATGCCATTTTTTATATTGAAAGATGAGAATTTTTATTGAAGCATAATGAATGAAATGCTTTAGTGACTTACCAGAATCAAAAACCAAACCCGGATTCAGTGCTCCACTTGCATTCACAAAACCACTTCCCATGTCAAAAGGAGTTGCCGGAGACTGGTTTAGATCTGGAGAGGCATATGATCGCTGAGCCATTATTGGCCCACCACTCTTGTCATACGGAGAAGCTGTAGTGGAAAGAGCAGATCCAATGGCTGCAGGACTGAAATTGGGGTACTTTTGCCTAATTAGTGCAGCAAGACCAGCAACATGTGGTGCAGCCATGCTTGTGCCAGACATCAATGCAAAATTCTCACCTGTTGGCAATGCAGATAAGATTACATACTAAAAAACATAGCATAGATTATTATTACTTAAAAAGATGTTTAAAATATGATAGGTATCAAAAGAACTCCTTAAACTAGTATGCTATGTTTAAAATATGTTATGTATTTACAAACCTAGGAATTCAACCGAATCGGTGCCAACAGAACTCCAAGCAGCCCATATAAAATTTCCAGGAGCTAACAAGTTAGGTTTCAAAATGTCGGCTTCGTGAGGAAGACTGTCCTCTGGATCAGGTCCTCTGGCAGAGTAATACATAACCTTTGGGGCAACACTATTGTAGTTCGCTTTTAGTCCACCGCAGATACTGGCAACAGCCCCAAATTTAACAATTTTCTTTGAAACAGCGTCTATTTCCAATGAACAATTGTAGTATTGCATTAAAACCTGACCAGTTCAAAATCAAAGGGAAACTGTCAAAGGATTATTCCTCATACACATGTAAGATAGAGAATAACAAGTTGGCTGACATATCGGCCAAATGGCCCAAATCCATGCATTGTTTTTACAAAGACAACAGATGTTCTAAGTGAATAAAGACTGCATCAAAAGATGTCATTTATTGTAAAATGAAAGCCCAAGAAAAAAGGACAATATACATGAGCATGACATCAAGGAAGCACAAACACTTCAAAATAGCAGTCATGTAAACCCACTAGGGTTGGCCCAATGGTATGGTGCGGTGGGGGTTTGGGGTAGAGATGCATGAGGACTTAGATTCGATCCTTGTTGTCACCATTGTACACCAAAAAAAAGATATTAGGACTAACCCACAAAATAGTAGTCAAGTATGTATCATATCCATGTCAGACACATTCATGTCAGACCTTTTCAATAACTATAGCAGTATATTAAACTTTTATGCCAATACAAATGAGAATGTCATTAGATAAATTATAGCATTTTATTATGTCTACAATGACTCATGCTCACTTTTAAGATTTGTGTTTTATATTCACTTTAGACTAATTTATATCTTGTATTATATCCATGCTGTGTCCAAGAATAAGTTTTAAAATTTGTTGTATTTCCATGTTCTTGTCATATCATCTCCATTTTTCATGTTCTCTCTATGCTCTCTAGATAGTCATGTGTATATGGGAGAAAATGGATAATGCAAAGCACCTTGGAATCATTCGTGGAAGCAATTATTATGCCAGGCATTTTCATTGGAATGGGGTTAAGCTGAAAACCAATCACAAAGGGATCCATATAGAAGACAACACCAGCTGCACTAAGGTTTTTGGCTGTTTCTGAGGCCCGTTTGATGGTGGAGAGTCCCAGCACAAATCGAATTGAATAGCTGCACATCAAGAGGTTCCCCTTGATCAAACTCTTATTGAACTTACTTGCATCTTGGCACTCACCAACATACATATCATCAGCAACTGTTGTGTCATTGCTCAAAGCATGATGTGCATGAATCAGTTTATAAAGTTTGCTTTCATCTGTGCCAGCTGAGGAAAATAATAATAAAAATGAAAAAAAAAAAAGTGGGTCATAAATCAATGTCGGCAGAAATATTGAAGAAATAATAAATTCATAATGAACAATTGAACAATTTTATAACTAGAGGAGGATCTTCAATCTAACATTATTAAGAAGAAATCCTTGAAAGTTGGAAGCAACAAGAACTGATTGTCCACAAATAGAGAGTGACAACTATAGATCTTAGACCTTTTTCCCCTTGCTTGGGGATCATGTCTAGTGAAAGATAATGAATTAAAAGTACTTTCCAACTGACATTACAAAAGAAAAAAAGATTACACTAGCAGAGCTAAACTTATTATAGTCATTCATGCAGCACAAGCAAGTCTGAGAGCAGTCAGAATATAATTCATGCCCAAAAAATCCTAATAATACAGTGAATAGTATACCTCCTTGGTCTTTGCCAACCTTCATTTACACTCTGCATCTACTCATAATCTCAAAACTAGTGATGATAAACAAAAAAAAAATACTACAAAAGATGAACTTCATATTGTTTTTCCTCTAATTTCTATTGTTAATGAAAATTGACATCACAGCCTCATTGAAGCTCTTCACTACTTGGGTAACCAAAGAGAAAATCCAATCATTAAAGTCCATAACATTAGCCCCTCTGGCGAGTTAGTCCAAAATAAATTCTTGTATCGTTAACCAAATAACCAGGAATTGAGAAACAAAAACTTACGTGCAAGACCAACTCCAGGTATGGTTACATTATTTCCAAGAAATATGGAGTTGCTATAAACCCGGTCATGAGAGGCAGCACCAACAGTATAGATCCATGGACTGAAGGAGAACATGCTCGTTGGTGATGGTCCAGTATTTCCTGCCGCTTGCACTACAAAGATACCGGCCTTCACAGCTGACAGCAATGCCATGTCTATTGGATTGAAGAAAGTTGCAACACCGGGAGGACGTCTATTAGGAGTAATTGACAAGCTTATTATGTCAACCCCATCCTGAGCAGCCTGCAAACAAAGTACTATTAGTCTTACAGGAAAAGCAAAATTGAATACAATTTTAGATAAATAGATTGTGAAAGCAAGATGCATGGAAATCATTATTACTTGACAATAACTCTTGACACTGACAGAAATTTGAAAGGCGTGCATAGACAGAAAACAAAATAAAATTGAAAATCAAATGCCATGGATCCTCTAAGAGGTGAATTAAGAATCCTAAGACAACGTGAAATGTGCTATTCACCACTGCTGAGGTAGGGGCCAAATGAAATATGAGGCCAATAAACAAGCACTCGAAAATGTACCTGGTCAATAGCTGCAACAACATCTGCAGCAAATCCTCCAAAGCTCTTGTATAATGCCTTGTAAACAGCAATGCTGTAAAAGATTGAAATGCAACATCAAGCATAAATTATTGTTTTTAAAGAAAAGGAAACTGATTAAGATTAAATGAAATAATTAAAAAACAAAACTAGACCAGAGTCAACAATTTCTATAATTTTCTATAAACTTTCAAAGATAACCTATTAAAAAAGACCTACCAGTTTGTTGTTGTCAGAAAACCAAGTTATGTGGAGTTGAATAGTTAATACTATAGGGATAACACATTCTATAGGATAGGGGAATATGATGCAATGTAGGGCAATTGATGGAACTATTGAGTTAATGTAGAGGAGGGAAGAGAAATGGGAGAAGACCACACCACATCCTTCATCAGATATCTATTTTGGTTCAGAAACTTGGCTCTATAATTGAAGGAGCTTCGCTTCAGTTTTCAGGAACCAAAACAGTTTTTTAGATGACAAAATCATTCTCTCTTCTGAAAATCACAATGAAAATCCAATTTACAGATTTTCGATGTTCTAGAACAACCTAGATCATTATTTGACTTAGTTAAGTACATATACTTCTAAGCAGTTTTAAATTTACTACAGACCACTGGTTTAAAACAAAGAGACAGCACTCTGAGATGTAAAAAATATCTAAAGGTCTTATACTTGAAACACAGTGAAATATGAAGTTATTGATGTACTTTGCCTACATTAGCAGACAACGCACCACCAAGAATCCTTACCACTAGATGATCCATGCTCAGTCAGATAATCGGCTTCAGCCCATAGTTAATCACTTTTATGAGAGAAAAAAGGAGCTGATGTGTGTGCCTTGGTGAAATTTCTATTTATTTAGTTATAACAGGACTTATCTTTTTTATTTTATTTACCATTTCTTCTCAAATCTGTAATTGTTCAAGTCCTTTGGTCCATTTCATCATCATCAAATTAGTTTCCCTTTTTTTCAACCATTAAATTAAAGCCTCCACGGTATTTCTTCTCTCTTGCAAGGGAAGCTACCCACATTGCATTTTAAATGTTAGAGATGTAATATAAAACCATTCATGTGTCTACCTCGCTTGGGCTTTTGGAATGGTTATTTCTGACAGTATCAAAGCCTGTATGATCAAGTGGTCAATCCTTGCCACCCCCATTCTAATAAAGAAGTTGAATTTCAGCACAAGATAAGTGGGCCTATGCATGATTCACACTTCAAGCCCAAAGACCTCTTGCGTCAGGGGCCACACCTTAAAGATGTAATATAAAATCATTCTAGTGTCTTCACCTAATAGCATAAGCTTTTAATATAGTTTATTCATAACATGCTAAGATGCCCCACATCAGCTAGGAAAATGACCAAAGAATTCCTTATAAGGTTTGGCAATCCTTCTTCCTTCAGCTAACTTTGTGGTTGAGAAAGGCCCAATGGATTGCTCTATGGCCTTTTTCTATATCTTCAGAATTGTTTAGTAGTAATTTGAAGAATGAGAGTGGAAAAAAAACATCAGAGGATTTTATGAGAACTAATTCTAGATTTCACTCTATTACCCACTTTCAAGTTTTAACAATTTTGGACCAAAAGGACACGCAAACCATGTCAATGAAAAAAAAAAAATAGTATAACCTCTGTGGGACAATAGCAATGAACTACCAACATGCCCAGTTAAGCACTATAGTGCGAAAAATAAAATGCACAATTTAGTACTTTTGTATGATCTGTCCCATAATCATACTCTCAAGCAGCAAGTAATTTACATATTATCAAGGTTGGTTTAAAAAAACCAAAATATGGGGTGAAGCAGAATAATGCACAACTCCATAACATCATGCATATCTATAGATCCAACAGATTACTACAAGTGGAAAAATAATAATAACACAAAAATAAAATAAAATAACTAAGACATAGTTCCAGATTATTTACTGTGAACGAGGAGCCATCCCACTAGCATTCCCAAAGTGATGTCCAGCAACAATCACTGGAATCCCATGATTTCCTGCTGCAACAGATGCTGTATGCCTGTGTATTTTAGTTACATCAGAATGGACATTAGTTAAAAGAGAAGTAAAGATAACTAATTATGTTGTGATTAAAACAAATTTGGCGACGGTCCAATATGAAAACATAAGTTCATTTTCAAGTGATATTTAAAATCATTTTGGGCTATTGCAATTCCAGTTTCCAGAACATTCTCAAGAATCTCAACACTCCAAGGAACAGGAGAAAACACATTTCTGAGCTCAACGTTCTGATGAGTATAAGCTAGACATAATTCATCAATGTAGAAAGAGAGAGAAAACTTCAAAACCAAAATGAATGTACAGTAAAAAATTGATCAATAATTTGTAGTAATAGGTAGACCAGTAGTTGTAGAAAAGGGCTGACAACTTAGACTTTGTCATCATGGACAGGCCAAAGTAAAGTAGATGCTAACAAACAAATCATATATCCCCATCAAGTATCCAATTAGTAGTTGGGTGAAATCGAGAGAATGGACCATGTAGCTACTACAATCAAACTTAACACCCGTAAGGAAATGCCAAAAACTCACGTGCCATGGCCATCGCCATCAAAGGGAGAAGCATAGTCCTGAGTTGAATTAAATATTCCTCTGGTTATGGCAGAAGCTGCAAAATGACGGGCCCCAACAAGCTTCCTATTGCAAGAACCAGATGGAAAGTCGCGAGTAACCTCACAGATGCCAGAAAAATGAGCAGGAACGGGATACGGTTTTTCAGATTTGTTATCATCAAAACTAGGATGTGTTGGATCTATGCCAGTGTCAATGAACCCTATAACAACTCCTTCTCCAGCAGTTTCAAACCCTCCATCTTGAAACCATGCTCCCTGTGGCAGACCCAAAAACTGTGGCGTATGCGTAGTCGCAGTCCTTACAGAAAAATCCAAAATCACATTGGACACTTCACTGCTCCTTGATAGTTTCTCTGCCTTCATGATTAAGCAATTTCAAAAGGTAAGAATACTTTTACTTGCAGTAAATTAAACAGAAAAGGTAGTAGTGCTTAAACATGGAGGAGCACCGACATGTGAAGCCAAAACATCAATAGAAAGAAACAACTATACAGTATACACATATGTAACTGGTCACATTTTTCTTAAATAAGGACACAATCAAGATGATGAAAATTGAAAACTAATATCATACCTGTTGTTGGGTAACCAGCACAGCGAATCCATTTATCAGGTAATGGTAGCTATAGAGCTTCAGATATTTCTCCCCTTTTAACACTTTCTTCAACAAAGAATCATGAACTCGGGAAACGTAAGAGCCAAATCTCTTATCTGCCTTTGTAACATTGTCATATCTTCAAAACAAAAACAAAATAAAATAAATAGGATCACATCTGTCAAATTGATGCACCAGATTTCACAAACAACCTCAGAACTCTCAAAATTGGAAGATAAAAAAAAGAAAAGGATGATGCACGGTACTGATAACTGAGAACATCATTAACAAATCTAATGATACGTTTCAAATAAACAGCCTATCATCTATAGATGATAAGCAATCATTTAACCAATACTTTTCATCTTATCAAAAACACACAGCTTCCACAAGAAGCCTCAATGATTTGGGACCAAATAAAAATTTAAAAAAAAAATTGGAAAGCTAAACATCTATGACTTAAAAGAATACAGCACATGAGCACACCATCCAATGCTACCCAAAGAAAAACACTAAGAAAAACAAGAAATCTCTTTCCATTAAAAAAAAAAAAAAAAAAGCAACACACCAATCAGCACCCCCAGCCCCACAGAAAACCTTCAAACCAAGCTTGCGTTTGTGTGAAGGGATACCTTCTTGGTTTGTTAAATTGAGTTCTCCCAGGAGGAGGAGGAGCAGCACCATCTTTGAAGCCATTAACCTCTCTTCTCAACTCACCATAGTAATGAGAAACAGGAGCATGTCTCAGAGTAACAACATACACAGCAGTGGTATCATCATCTGAATCACCTTGACACAAGCAAGGCAAAAACACCCCAAAGCAAACCACCACCACCATCAAATGTGCCACATAAATGTTCCCCATAAGGATTTCTAGGGAAACAAAAGCACAAAAGCTGAAGACCCAGTTGGATCCAAAACCACACCAGCAAAAGTGAACACGAACAATGCCTCACCAACCCACATGCTCCATTCTCAAGTTCAAGACTTTTTTTACCTTCAGTGGTTTTCAGTTCAGTGAAGAAAATGGAACACCCCCAAGTGAGAGACAGTGATAAAGCAAGGACCTTTTTGGTGAGTGAGGAACCCCTTCAGTATTAATAGCTGGAGTAAGAGAATCTGCAAGCAAAAGCCTTCTTCTTGGGTTGTGTGAATTTGAACGTTTTGTTTATTCAAAGAAAAAAAAAAGGAAAAAGAAAATATGTTGTGTGGGTCCTGTGGGAATAGAATGAGAAAATGAACGTTTTATTTGGTTTTATGCGGTTTTGGACATTTTCGTTCAGGTCGTTGGCTGTCAATATATGTGAACATTGGAGTTCTCCTGTGACTTGTGTAATGACAACAACCTTGTACTTTTTTTCTTCTTTTACTTTCTTTTTTTTTATTTTGCTGTCTTCTTCTTTCTTCTTTTTTAAAGATTTTTTAAATACATTGAGCAAAAAAAATAAGATGTTAAATACTCTTTTGGAGAATATAAACAATTTTTTATTTTGGCAAAGTAAAGTTTCGTATAGTTGTACCAAAAATAAGAGAGGAAAAGTAAATTCAAGAATAATTTATTGTCGTAACTTAATCAGTGAAAAATTAATTTTAGACTTAAATATTTTTTTAGTCTTTACAATTTATGATTTTTTTATTTTTTGTCCTTGTAAAATATTTTTTTTAGTTTTCGTACTTGTAAATTATGTTTATTTTATTTTTCGTCCTTAAAGCGATTTAGATAGCGTTTTTTTTACTATTCAAAACGCTATCTAAATCACTTTAAGGACGAAAAATAAAATAAACATAATTTACAAGAACTAAAATCAAAAAAAAAATTTACAAGGACGAAAAATAAAAAAGTGTTAAATTACAAAGACTAAAAACATATTTAAACCTTAATTTTATAAATAATTACCACATAAAGGATATACAAAAAAAAAAAAAATCCTTTTTTTTGGTAAGTACCAAGTACTCTTGTACTTTTTCGCTTTATACATCGAACAGGCAACGTCTTACTTTTTTATTTTATTTTATTTTGCAAATAAGGAATTATAGGATATTTATCAAATTTTGCTTATGCCAAAAAAACTATTTCACAAATATTTCTGGACAGTAGCAGAAGAGCTACATTGACGCCTACGTGTAATATAAAAAGATATGCTCCTATCAAATTTATTAATACTATGAGTCGTTTAATATTTATTCACTCTAAGATTGTATGTACTAAATTCTAAATTATTAGGAAAGAGAATTATTCAACTAACTAAATGGATACAGTCTATATAAGGTTTAGAATAATCAGTAAATAATTGAATTTTTTAAACATGTTAAAATTTAAGAGTTTAATTCTTGATTATTTGTGTAAAAAAGATTTTGTTAAAAGAAACAAAACTTATTTCACTAATCTTTACAGTTCAAAAATAATTAGTTTTCAATTATCGATTTGAGAATATTCTTAAGAAAAAAAAAGCTGCGTAAATGAAATACAGGCAAAATGTAGCCTTCTTAAATATATAAACAAAATGATAAAATGTCAACATTAAAATGGATAAGAGAAGATAAATATGTAGGAACATTGAGTTGTATGTGAATTTGTGCTTAAAAAAAGGTTTCGATACTGTATAAATTCATAGATAATAAAACCATGTCCAGCTATATGTAAAAATAAATAAATAATCATAATTTTTTGCATTCCAAATCGTGAGAATATTATCTATATAATATTATTCTTTAAAATGTAATTTCATCGACCATTTTTACATAAGAATATACTTTAAGCTTGTTACATTAAAAAAATTAGTTAAGTAAATAAAATATTAAATAAAAGTGTAGCATTTATTGTAATAGAATCACAAAAATGATTAATACTATTTATTTAAGTAATTTGGTTTCTGTATTTAGGATACATTAAGTATTAAGTCCAAGTATTATGGGGGTTTAGCTCAGTTGGTTGAGTAAAAAAAAAAAGTCCTACGGATTAAGTATTCAATTTCCTGATAATGTATTCAATTCCTACGGATTAAAAAAAAAGTCCAAATTGAGTAAAAAACAAAAAAAGCATTAAGTCCAAGTTACATATCAGTGTGCAATATTTCTCATTTTTTTTTTTTTCATATTTCAGGTATCGACAAAAAAAAATGATATTTTAGTTCCTACCCGCTAAAAAAGTTATTAAAGCGTTGAATATAAGAGAAAATTTTCTTAAATGTTTATGGGGTAAAAACTTCTTTATTATATTATTTAAACATATATGTTACCTTATGTCAAAACAAAAAACGTATATGTTACCCTGTGCCAGAAAATGTAAATTATACCTTAACCATAAGACTATAGTATTTTAATATCTTATTTAAAGAAAAATAGTAATAAACACCTAACTAGAATAGTAGTACATTTTTTTTTTTACAAGAGAAAAGAAAAAAACATAAAAAGGACACTAAACACGTGTAAATTGAACACCTATAGTATTAACTTGGAGGGTGGACATGAATATTTAAGGTAGAGAAAGTCTAGTAGATAAATTTATTGTCCTAAGAAATAGCCTAAAAATACCCTAGCTTCTTAATTAGCTAAAAGGTCAACACAAAAATTCTCTTTTCTACGAAGGTACTTAAGATATAGATAAACGAATAATATTACATACTAGTATTTTTTTTCATTATAATATTGATGCTAAGTATTTATTAATTTTACTAATAATTAATCTTTACCCAAAAAATCTAACTAGTTATCTTTAGTAGAATCTCTCTTTCCAACCATTTTTTTTATCTACAAAATTCAAGTTTAAGACTTTGTTTATGGGTATATGTTTGGCAAAACTAACTAAAAGCTAGCTGAAAAGCTGAAAAACTAGCTGGTAGCTGAAAATTGAAAGTTGGTAGCTGAAAGTTGTTAAACTAACTTATTAAATCATAAGTGTTCGATAAAATTATCTGTTGAAGAAGCTGAAAAATATAAAATGACATAAATGGACATATTTATATGATATTTATATAAATTTCAATTTTATTTTATGGATAAAAATATATTTTGAGGTGTTATAATTTTAATTTTTTAATTAATTTTAAACTCTTGTAATTTTTATTTATAGATAAATTATTTTCATTACATTTTTAGTTTCAATTATTACATTTTTTCATATTAAGTATTTTACTATTAATCTTATACTATATCTTAAAATATTTTTAATCAAGTTTAAAATAAAGTAAAAAAAGCATACACTTAAGTAGACATTATACTTTTATTACATTAATTAATGTAATAGTTAAAATAAATAGTCTAATATAAAATTATTCAAAAAATTAAAAAATTAAAAAATCTAAAATTTATCATTGTCAATTTTGTGAAGTATAATGTTGAAATAATAAATTAAATATTATAAATAGTACAATGGTTAAAATAAATAGTATAATATAAAAAAATATGAAATATAATAACAAAAATAACATAAAAAGAAATAATTAAACTTTGTTTTATTTAAAAAGGGTAATAAGAAAATTTAATAAATATTTTAAGGATAAAAATAGAATAAAATATAAAAAGCTAGAAGTTAACGTTTTAAAAAATGCTACTTGAAGTAATGTTTCAAAAAATGTTAGAAACTATTAAAAATAATTTGTTTATCGAATAGTCAAAGCTTTTCAGCTAATAAAAAAAGCTAGAAGCTAAGAGAAAATATTTTCTTTTTTTTATAAGAAATTTTTTTTTTTAGTCACAAGAAAAATATTTTTACTTCAGACTCGATAATTTATCATTTGACATACCTTGGGCATGCACCATTCCACTAATTAAGTAGGCTTGATCTGTATTGTCGGTTTGAAATTAAATTACAATAAAAGGTACGCGTGGGATGGGATGGGAGGAGCCATGTTAGGATGGAGAATTGTAAATTTAAAACGAGATCATAAATTGCTTTTCCACTGAATAATTCATGCACCCGTCAATTTAATGCTTTATATGATCAACTTGATTGGGATCCGAACCTGCTAATTTTGTCAAACACACATTCTCCTCTAAAATACTCATTCCGTCCTAAAATGAGTATCGTCTTAGATTATTTTACAAATACTAAGAAAAACTATTAAATAGATGAGAAAGAATAGTAATTTTACAAAACTAACCCTAATATTAATATTACATTAAAAAATTAAAGTGATAGTTATTAGGGGTATTAGTGGAAATAAAGCAATTAATATTGCATTGAAAAGCTAACATGACATTTATTTTGGAATAAATTTTTTTTTCAAATGTGACACTTATTTTGGAATTGAGGAAGTACTTTATTTTTTTATTTGATTTATATTTTTTAATTCCGTGCTACAATATAGAAGATAGTTTCTTCTACTAAATTTTAACACAATTATACATATCTTTTCTTTATAATTATAAAAGTAACTGGCATGGGTAATATTGTAATTTTATGTTTTCCGCTTTTTTTAAGGTTAAATAGGTAATTACATTATACTAAACTTTAGGCCGTTATTAGCACATCAATCTTCACCTAATTACCATTGACTAATATTAATTACTGCTCACTGACTAATACTAATATTAATTATTTTTCAATAGAAAATGTATAGGAAATTATATATAAAAAAATTGACCCTAATCCTTAACAATGCAAATATATAATGGTTTAATTTTTTTGTCGTTTTCTATATCTTATTTTCTTAAATATCTATAGCTTAACTTAGATACACGAAATTCAAAGAAATGTTCACTGCAAGTAAATTAGATTTGGTATAAAAATAATGTTTACATTTATAACACAAGGGATGAATATTTATAATATATGAAGAGAAATTCAAACTTAACTTATTATATATAACACACGGGATGAACATTTTTTTTATAAAAATAAGTAGAAAAATTAATACTAAATTTACGGGATAAACTTTTTATTAAACATTTTTAATCAAAATTAAAATTTGTTTTACATAATTAATATATATATTTAAGTACATAACAAAAATCAAATTAAATCAACATAATTACTATTATTTTTTTCACGCAAAATTAGTGTCTAAAATTAATTTTTAAGCAAATATTTATTTATTTTTATTTATTATCTTCACACTTAAATAAATTATTCATGATTTTCTTCTATCCAGACAAATTTTAAGTTTCTTTTATACATTGATATGTACATGTCAATATTTTAAAATAAAAATTATATATAAAATATAACAGATATGAATGAATATTTTTTTCTTATAAAAGCAAGTAGAAATTTTCACTTAATTCACAGAGATGAATAATTTACCTGAAGTCACTTAAATTATTATGGTGAAATTATATTTTTTTATTATAATAATTTAATTATAATTTATTTTTCATGGTAGTCTCTTTCTTAATTTAAATAATTTTTTGAATGTTTTATTTTATGAACATAGAAAGTATAAAAAAAATATAATAAATGAGGATGAATATTTTTCATTAAAGTATCAAGATAATTTTAGACTTAACTTAATATATAAAATATATAAAATATAACACACAGGATGAACTCTTTTTTTTTATAAAAATAAGTAAAAAAATGTACACTGAGTTCACAACGATAAACTTTTTAACTAAACATTTTTGTTCAATCAAAATTAAAATTTCTTTTACACAATATACATTTAATTACATAACAAAAACCAAATTAAAATCAACATAATCACTATTATTTTCTCTGCGCAAAATTAGTGTCAAAATTAATTTTGAAGCAAATACTTATTATTTTTTATTTATTATCTTCTCAACCAAATAAATTATTTAAGATTTTCTTCTAACCGGATAAATTTTAATTTTCTTTTATATTTTAATATGTATATGCCAAAATATTAAAATAAAAGTTGTATATAAAATTTAACATGAAGGAATTAATTTATTTTTTTATAAAAGTAAGTAGAAAATTTACATTTAATTCACGGGAATGCACAATTTACCATAAATTACATTAATACCTAAATTATTATGATGAAATTATATTATTTTATTGTAATAATTTTAATTTAAATATATTTTTATGGTTGTCTCTTTCCGGATTTAAATAATTATGTTTTATTTTACGAACATAAAAAATATGAAGAAAAAAAATATATAACAAACAGAGATGAATATTTTTCATAAAAGTATGAAAAAAATCTAGACTTAACTTATCATATAAAATAGAGAAAAAAGGGATATGCACTGACAGTATAAAATAGTTTTACACTATCATCCAATCACAATCCATCAATATGGTAAGTTTGTTGACTTTTACAAAATTATCTTAAAAGTCACATCAATGGTGATTTGTGATTGAATGACAGTATAAAATTATTTTACATTGTTAGTGTATCACCATTAAACTCTATAAAATATGTAAAATATAACACATGGGAATGAATTTTTTTTATAAAAACAAATAGGAAAATTTAATTGAATTCATGGGATAAACTTTTTTACTAAAGATTTTTTTTCAATCAAAATTAAATTTTCTTTTACATAATTAATATATATTTAATTACATATAAAAATCAAATCAAATAAAACATAATTACTAATATTTTCTCCATGCAAAATTAGTGTCTAAAATTAATCTTTAAGCAAATAACTATTCATTTTTATTTATTATATTCTCACTTGAATAAATTATTCATGTTTTTATTCTACTTGGACAAATTTTAATTTTCTTTTATACATTGATTTGTATATGTCATATATTAAAATAAAAATTATATATATAATAAAACACATAAGGATGAATATATATTTTTCTTATAAAAGCAAGTAGAAATTTTCACTTAATTCACGTGAATGAACAATTTACCTAAAGTTACCTTAATATTTAAATTATTAAGGTGAGATGATATTTTTTTTATTATAATAATTTAAATTTTAATGTATTTTTTATGGCTGTTTCTTTACTTATTTAAATAATTTTTCTAATGTTTTATTTTATGAACATAGAAAGTATGAAAAAATATAACAAATGGGGATGAATATTTTTCATGAAAATATCAAAAGAAATTTACACTTAAATTACCATATAAAATATAGCACACGGGATTGAATCTTTTTTTTATAAAAACAAGTAGAAAAATTTACACTGAATTCACGGGGATAAACTGTTTTACTATAGATTTTTGTCCAATCAAAGTTAAAATTTCTTTTTCATAATTAATATATATTTAATTACATAACAAAAATCAAATTAAATCAACATAATTAATATTATTTTCTCAACACAAAATTAATGTCTAAACTTAATTTTTAAGCAAATAATTATTTGTGTATTTATTATCTTCTCACTTAAATAAATTATTCATGATTTTCTTCTACTTGGAAAAAATTTAATTTTCTTTTAGATATTGATATGTATATGTCATAATATTAAAATAAAAATTATATATAAAATATATCACATAATGATTTTTTTTATAAAACCAAGTAGAAATTTTCACTTAATTTACAAGATGAACAATTTACCTGAAGTCACATTAATATCTAAATTATTATGGTGAAATTATATATTTTTTATAATAATTTTTAATTTGAATGTATTTTTTTATGGTTGTCCATTCTTGATTTAAATGATTTATTGAATATTTTATTTTACGAACATGAAAAATATGAAAAAAATATAACAAATGGGGGTGAATATTTTTTATTAAAGTATGAAGAGTAAAAATATAATAAATTACATTACATATAATATAAAATTTAAATAAAAATTCTTAATCATCCCGTTTATCCCGTGCAACACACGGGTCAAAATCTAGTTAAACATAAAATCACTAATCAAGGTATAGGCCCTTGTCAATTAATTTGAGCATTCGATTGTGTCTATAAATCATTGTAATAAGACTGGGGTTGTACTTATAGGGTGTTTAAATTTAAATCGATCTAAAAAAATTGCAAATTAATTCAAAAGAATTATGAACCAATAAAAACCATTTTTTTAATAGTTATAATATGTGGTCTGTAACTTAATTCTTTTTTATAAGAGGTTTGTAATATGCGATTTTTGTTATTCTATTAATAATAAATATTAAATTAATTTATAACATTCTTTATTTTGTAATTGAGATGTATAATTTACTTTCTTTTTCATCCATAGGAATTGAATACACATATCAAGGGATTTACAACAACTCATGCACATTGCTCAATCAACTGAGCTAAACCCTCTTGGTTGAAAGCAAAGGCCCCGCTGCGTTCACATGAGGGGGAACGATCTATTTAGCGGGAGAACCCGTATTCGATTCGTGTAAAATTCCCTTAGGCCAGCGGCAGCCACGCACCACGAGCGGGATTAGTCTCTGACCCAGTGGGTTGGGGACACCCGTTGTCTCTGACCCAGGACCAAAAACCCCCCATATTATTCATAATTTACTTTTATATGTTACAGAAAGAGTGTCCCAATATTGTTAAAGAATATTGTTAAATATCAAGTAGACACGATTTACTTTTATGTTACAAAATAAACATATCAATATGATTAAGGAATAAAGTTAAGAGATCTGATACACATGTAACAATTCATACAACAATTTATACAACAACATTATGACATGTAATAAATGATATGCAGGAGAGAGATAGACACACAGAAATGTTTGTTGTACAAACTATTGTATGAATTGTTGAATAAATAATATTTCTCTTTATTTTTTAGATCAATATAGCATAATAATTGTGTAAATTTAGTTGTTAAATTTTACATTGTATTAATAAATTAAAAAATAAAAAACCGCCAAACTAAATCAAACAAAATTGTAAAGAAATGATTCGATTTGGTTTGAATTTAATGTTACTTTTAAATTGAACTGTAGGTTAATTCTATGTTTGGTTTGAATGACTTTTCTTCTAAAAATCGAATCAAACCGCACCACGAACACCCCTACTTATACGGGTACTTACCAATGAATTTGGTTTAGTTTTGCATTTTCATTACTCGGAAGCAAAGCTTTGCCGCTCACAGTGGTCCTACCTGACTCAAGCAAAGTTTTGTATTCTCTAAAAAAAAGTAATTACATATAATTCACTTTTATAATTTATTTTTGTTGAAAGGGTTTATTGTAAATTGTAATGTGTTGTGTGTCTTGATGACCACACTTAGACTTTATTTATAATAAGCAAATAGAATCAGTATTGATTACATATGATTAATCTATTAATAAGTAATAAGGACTAAATCCCTAATTGCTATCTAATAATAAATAGGAGAATAAAATATAATCTAATACTCTCCCTCAAGCTAGAGCATATATGTCATATGAACCAAGGTTGTTACAAATGTGGTAAACCCAAGAGAAACAGAAGCCAGTTTCGACCATGTGGTTGTGCCGAATAAATGATGGCTCGACAGCAACCAACGAAGGCCTGCAGTGGCGACAAGTACTGTTCACCCATGAAATGAGCACACATTGAGGCGAAAAAGAAAAGAAAAGAGAAAGCACACACTGAGGCATAAAGAAAAAAAAAAAAAAAAGCATGATGGGAAGGTCGCCAAAACCAAACAACCAAACGGGAGGCCAAACAGGAGCACCGGAAGAAGAAAAGCACGACGAGAAGGTTGTCGAGGAGTGGTCTTGCAGGAAAGGTGCTTACGTGCTGATGTGGTGTGAGCATGTGAGATGCACGAGTCAGATAGCGACGACGCATATGGCGGCAAACGACGACGGTTCTCAGACAGAACAAGTCGCCGGAGGGTCCCCTTGTCGGATGTGGAGGCACACCGACGATCAGAGGCATTGTGGTTATGGTTACTAGTCACCACGTGGCCACTGTTGCAAAACACGATCGTAAAAGGTCTACTGTGAAGAATAGTGTTAGAGGCAGGCAAGACTAAGGGAAGCGTCGTCAACGAGACCCAACAAGTGGGTTTCGTTGGAAAAAGGCTCACACACTGATTTGGTGCAGGCATGTGAGATGCATGCGTCGAAGAATGGTGGCACGTCTGATGGGCGGCGGTGATGAGTGAAGTAGCGTTGGATTCGTCGAAGGGGTCGTGTCGAAGATAGAGCTGGCGGCGACCAAAGGTGGATAGAGCTGGTGGCAACCAAAGGTGGCTGGTAAGGCCGGCAGGTGAAGTGGCATTGGACAGGTCATAGAGGATGGTACCGCTTTGATACCATGTTGAAAGGGTTTACTGTAATATATTGTGTGTCTTGAATAACCACATTAATCTTTATTTATAATAAGCAAATAAAATCAGTATTGATTACATAGGATCAATCTAATAATTAGTAATAAGGACCAAATCCCTAATTGCTATCTAATAAGTTTTAGTAAGTAAAAGCAACTGCGTTTACAGTCTTAAAACGAAAAACGATGGTACATTGTCTTATGACCAGACAATATGATTTGCAGATAGCGAGTAGTTATTATCTGTGTTCGTCTCGCCTTGTTGCCATTGTAGTTGGAACAAAAATATCTCTTGTCAATACTTAAATGTGCCTTGATTAAGATTATCTAAAAAAAGACGACTTCTAGGGTGGACTACTTTCACAAGTGGTCCACCAAGCACCAGTTTTAGGAGCCTTTAGATTAATCTAAGGCCCATATTCTTATAATGCACCCTCCACACCATAACATTATCTCTTTAGTCTCCCTCCCTCTCTGGCAGCTCTTCCATCGTCATCACCCACCACCCCCCACAAACGCCATCATCACGCACCAACGTGATCATCCCTCCTCCTTTCCCTTTCCTCTATGACCTCCTTAATCAAGGGAGCCTCACCGGAGAGCACCGAATGCAGCGAGTTGATGTCGTACTTTCCCTTGATGGCTTGGGCATTGTTGAGCATGGCGACCATAATGGGCGGCATAAGCGGCAGGTACCACGATGGTGGACCCCAAAGCCAAAAGCCCGGTCGCAAAGGCCACCAGACCGTATATGTGAAACATGGGGACCGTGCAGATGAGGTCCCGTGGTGCCGGAGGAGTAGAGCAGCATGCCCATGTCGTCCTGCTCCACGCGCTCCCTTAAGCGTCGAGACCCGAGTTCCTTCTTCGCCATCTCTTCGAGTATGGTGACAAGTTTAGCGTTGGAGTTGTTGGCGTGGTTGTCCTTGTCCTCGTCTATGAGAACGATTGGTAGAGAGGGCACTGTTGCGATGATTTTGGGGAGTAAAGGAGGGACTGTGAAGGTGAGGAGGGGCTTGGAATCGGCGATCTGCTTAGCGATTTCGCATTTGGTGTTGAGGGGGTTGGTGGTGGTGATGATGGCGCCGAGGGACATGACGGCGAGGCAGACCACCAGGAAATGGATGAAGTTGGGAGAGAGGATGAAGACCACGTTGCGCATGTGTGAGCAAATAGCAAGCTATGGTGCATGATTTGGGGAAGAAAGGGGAAGAAGGAGGAGGAGGGTTGGTCACGTTGGTGTGTGACAACGGCGTTTATGGTGGTGGTGGGTGGTGATCGGCTGCCGGTGACGATGGAGGAGACCAGAGAGGGAGGGAGACTAAAGAGATAATATTATGGTGTGGAGGGTGTATTATAAGAATGTGAACCTTAGATTAATCTAAGGGCTCCTAAAACTGATACTTGGTGGACCACTTGTGATAGTGGTCCATCCTAGAAGCTATCCTAAAAAAAAATGTGAAAACTAAAAAAATAAAAATAGTACCCAACTATCATTATTCTTTACTTCCAATGGGAAATTATCTCGTTTGAACGAATGCATCTCGTGGCACCCACCACATGCCATCTAATTTGTTGCAGCTGCTAGGTAACGCTTACCATATTCTTTTAAGAACAACCACTAAATACAAGCAACGGTCATCTAATAGTCAACGAGATTTTGTTGAATAAGAATTTCAATTTTGTTTGAACTAAATACTAACAATGTTTGAACTATATTCTTGTAATTCATGTCATCCAATTCTTTTGGCCATTTAAGTAATTTTATTTATCTTTTTTTGTAGTTGAAAATGATAGCAAAACAAGATAAAGTCCACGTGGTAAGGCTATGGAGGCCTTATCCGTTAACAAAGCAAGAGACAAAAAATCAAGTGCAACATCAAAAACCTTACAACCAATAAACATGAATAAAATAATCAAAACATATAAATAAATGAAATTTGCTTATAAAAAATAAAAATAAATAAACATGGATAAACTATGCTTAACTATAGGATTGTTCAAAAAATCCAATTATATAAAACCAATCCATAACCAACCTAATCCAAACAACTTTAAATCCATTTTAATGGATTGGTTTAATATCCAAATACAGTTTTTTAGATTTTAAATCCAATCTAATTAATTTGGTAGATTGGATATTTGTTTGGATTTTTAAATCCAAAACCCATACTCACCACAAGCATTTTTTCGAAAACAGTACTAGCTGAGGTCGTCCAAAAACAACCTCGGCAAAGGTCGCCAAGGTGAGTCGAAAAAACCCTAGTCGACGTTGGTTGAAAATAGCCCTTGGCCAAAGTCAGCTGAAAATGACCTTGGCCGACATCGGCCGAAAAATTCCCTAATCGATTTCGCCCAAAAATATCCTAATCGAGACTGGCCGAAAATTGTCCAGATTTACGTCGGCCTAAAATAACCCTAGCCAACGTCGACCAAAAAACTTTCCTGGTCGAGGTTGGCCGAAAATACCGTAGCTGAGATCAACCATAAATAGCCTTGATCGAGGTCGGTCGAAAAATATCTCGGCCGACATCGGCCAAAAATAACCCTAGCTGACATCGGTTGAAAATAACACTAGCCGATGTCGGCTGAGACAGTTTTCATATGACGTTGGCAAAAAATAACCCTAGTCTACATCAGTTGAAAATAACCCTAGCCAAAGTCAGCCAAAAAATTCCCCTACCGAGGTTGGCCGAAAATACGTAGCTGAGATTGACCATAAATACCCTTGATCGAGGTCGGCCAAAAACTGTCTCGGTCGACGTCGGCCAAAAATAACCCTAGCCAACATCGGTCGAAAATAACCCCAGCCGACGTCGGCCGAAAACTGTTTGTAGTCCTTTTAAGAAAATTTGCCCATTTTTAGTCCTTTGTTTATTTTTATTTCTTAAAATTAGTCCATGTTTTGCCCATTTTTAGTTCTCATTTATTTTATATTTGGGACTAATTTTTAGCAATATAAATAAACAAAGAACTAAAAATAGACAAAAATGTTTAGAAAGACTAAAAATGCTGACGAAAAATTAATGGAGAACTAAAAATTGTCAAAAAAAAAAATTGAAGGACTCAAAATTGAAATCTGAAAAAGTTGAGAGACTAAAAACTTAATTAATTCTAAAAAGTAATTATTGCACTTTTTACACATTCAGTGATTAAATAAGAATTTTTATTTTTTTAAGGACTAAATTGTCACCAATTTTCACATTTAGTGACCAAAATGGTCATTTATCCATTATTGATTTTTTTTTTGTATCACTTGAGACAATTTTCCTGCAAAACATGTTTTACATTCATATTAGAACATGAATTATTTTTTGAAAAGTAGATATGAAGACTCTACATCTAGTATGCTTGTATCTTAAAAATGTTATACTTGTGGATGTAGGGGGCTCATCCTTCTATCAAAACGTAACAATTTAATAAAAATAATTAGGATGCAAAAATTTAGTCAGTTGATGAGTTATTTAGAGTTAATTATTTTTTTGGTTGTTGATGATATGATAATTACTTTTTTGAAGAATATATTTAAGCAATTAAAGACATTTGAAAGCATTTTTAGATTTTTATTTGATTCAAAGAAGTTAAAGTCATTAAATAATAGTGAATTGAGAGAATGTTAATTTCTACTTTACCTTTTCTCATGGTGATTTATTTATGTTTTTTTTCAATTATTGTAATTAAGGTCTTTGGCTCACCGATGGGATCTCAAGGTATCTTACAAACTTCAGTCCTTTGGACTATCTATGGGACTAATCATTGGCCTGGAGCTTAGTTACATTTAAAGCTTCTTGTCCCCCCTCAAGGATGTATTTTGCGGAAATCAAACCCAAGTCCTTCCCCACAAGCTTAGCGTGTGTTGTCAACTTGGCTACACCCGTTGGTGATTTATCTATGTTGACTTAGATGAATTTTTCTTTGAATTGAAAGTGTTGCAAATGACTTTGTCTAACAATAATTGAAATTCTTGAGTTTGTCAAAGTTACATATTGTTGTATAAATGTTTTAATTTGTACTCGTGACTGTGACAGTCACAAGTTAAAAGATGTTTTTCAAAGTTAAAATTAATAAAAACTTGTTTAAGGTCATCAATGTTGATTGAATTAACAATTTTATTTATTGAGAATGATATGTGTTGAAAATATTGATGTTGATATTGTCATTAATGATTTTACATCTTAGAATGTTGAGGAAATTGCTTTTTATGATAATATGTGTATTTTATTTTGTAGGTCATAAACATAATTTTATGAGTAAATATTTTGTCAATGATAGACAATAACTTAAGATAGATTGAATAAAAAATCTTATACATCTTTTTGAAATATGATAAAATTATGTTATATTTACTTAATGTAATAAAGCACACCTGTGTTTTTTTTTAGAATATATATTTACATTTTAGAATACTTATATATAAGAAATTCTTTTCTATTTTTTCTATCTAATCTCATAAAATAACAAAATTGACCCTATATACTCTATCATATGATAAAACTTTTGTTACATTATTTTTAGAAGATTTTTGTAAAATAATAATAATAATAATTTAATCCATCTTCTTCGAATTTGTGCCATTTATTTAAAAGTAGCATCATTACTAGTGAGGATGGCATAAGGATAATGATAGTACCTTTGACATAACTTTCATGGTCATGTACCACAAGGAGAGAGTGAAAGTGCTTGTACCATACAAGATAGTTAGTGGCATTAAGTTTAATTGGAGGTTGGATAGTGTTGAACTCAACAAGCTAGATCCTTTGAATAAGGGTTGGTAGGAGAAGTGGAAGGTTAGGTAGTGCCAGTAGATGATTGAGGCCATAAAAACCATGCTTGTGTTAAGCTAGATGATTTTCTAATCATGTAGAGATAATTCTAAAATGAAAGTGTGTTTCATTAATCTATTAACTTAAAAAAAATAAAAAATAAAGTAAACGCCCCTTTTTTACTGTGGCATTCTGCTGCCACCATTCATCTTTTTTTTCCCTCCTTTTTAAAAAGTGTATCATTCTCTATGTTGCTTATCATTTTTATGATAAAATACTAATGTGAAAATAAAAAAAGATAAAAATCAGAAAACATTGTGTTCTTATATTAGGCGGAAAAAGTATAAAAATATAAATTACACTACTATTTTTTATCCAATTGTTGTTTATTAAAATGTAAAGACTAAAAAATAAATAAATATTTTTATTTTTCCTAGAATATTTTTTTAAAACTTCTGAAAGATTATCTTGCTAATATTTTCCTAAAATCTTGTTTAACAAAAATAAGATTATATATATATATATATATATATATATATATATATATATATATATATATATATATATATATGTATGTATAATTTGTCTAACATGAATGTGGATGACATGTTCAAGCTAAATTGTTGATGTAGATGAACTGCTGATTTAGGATTGGATTATTAGAGAGTACAAATTTTAGTGTGCTACAATGGATAACACTTACGTAGTATTTGGTAGAGTGAAATGAAATGGAATGAGAATGAATTAAGATGAAAGTTTTAAATTAAAATAGAGTGTAAAAGTGTAAGTCTCACATTTTTAGTGTTTATTTCACTTATTTTCTACTCTTTTTCATAGCAAACAAACGGACCATTAAGCCACTAAGAATTTCACCAAAGTGATGATGTATATTGAATGTTTACTTGCTACATTGTATAGTAACTTTACTCTTGATCGAGTTTATTAATCTCGAACTAGATCAAAACATTTATTGTTATTCATTTTAATATCTCATTTTACCAATTATTTCTATCCATATTTTTATAATAACATAACATTCTGATCATTTGATAGTCCAATCATGAGTAAATTACACTCTCTTCTTCTAAGAGATACGAGTATTGCGTTGGTTTCCCCTCTTATGTTGAAATATATAATTTAATTCATTTAATTTAATAGTGTCAAATTACACTGCCCTCTCCTTAGAGGTGCGAGTATTACATTGTCTTCTTTTATGTTCAAATATATAATTTAATCTATTTAACTTAACAATGTTAAAAAAATATTTTTTAAAATATTTTAAATATATTTAATTAAGATTACACTAAATTATTTTTAATTTATCAAGTTATCCTTTGCTCATTTTATGATCTAACATTGTTTCTCTTTGCACATCAACGTTGCTTTTCTTCGTAAGAGCTAGTGGGCAAAGTAAACACTTTAGAAGTGACAAAATGTCTAATCAAATTTGTTGTTACTAGTATATATATAAAAAGCTCCCCTAAAAAAAAGTATATAAAAAAGCTAGAAATGATGTTCAATGGAAAAATAATTTATGACAAAAAATATATTATAAAAATAACATAAAATTACTAACATATATTTCTAGAAAAAAAAACTGCACAAATATATAAACAAAATGTTTTCTGGTCAAAAAACTATTATTTACTAGAAATTATTATATTTTATAGAAAAATAAAATAAGTGAAATTGTGGTGTATTTTCATCTATTAAAGGAAAAAATTGTATATCTTAAAATAAGAAAAAAATATTTTTATTTACGGGACTAAAAAAATTATCTGTGAAACAAATGTCCCATAATATTTAAATCTCTCAAAGTAGGAAAGTGTAAAAAATATTTAGTCATAAAATTATTTTTAATAAAAAAATTAAAATAGAATAAAATGAAAATATAATATATTTGCATCGGGAGAGTGTATATCTTAATAAAAAGGAGAGGATGATGTAATAATTACATTTTCTTAAGAGATGATAATGTAAAAGATATTTTGATAATAATTATTGTTTTTAAAACAAAACAACCTGAACTTTAACGTTGAGAATGGAAAGTGTACCACTGTTCTTTCATCACATCTCTTTTTACATGGGGTTGGTTCGAGATAATTAAAAGGTTAAAAAATGTCTCACAAATATTGTGGGAGCATTATTTGGGCAAGGAAAAAAAAAAATTCAGAATTGATATAATTTTTAAAATTCCAAATTTGATTTTTCTTCTATTAATTGAGGTAAGATCTTAGTCCTGATGAGTTGTAGGATTTCTTGTATTCCGTTTAATATTGATTTTATTCTATAAAAAAAATAGTACAAAAATAACATTGCAAATAATAAATTATCAACAAGTTACCACTAAAATGATAAAAGAGTTTAAATTAAGTGATTTTTACCAACAAGTTGTTGGTCTGAGTGATACAATGTTTGGTCCCATTAAGCAATGTCTCATGTTTAAGTCTTGTGGATGGAAAATACGTGATTGGGAGAGTAGACCCTACTAAAGGTGGTCAGCCAAGTTTTCAGACGGAGATTAGTCATAAACGAAACTAGTAGATGCTCCGCACCAATGTCATGCCATAATGACCAAAAAATTAAGTGACTTTTGTTATCTTGAGAACTTTAAACTTGTAAAAGCAATAAAGTTAAAATGAATAACCTCAAAATTCTAAACATGTCACACTTAAAAGGAATTTTTTTTTGTTTAAATATGTTTTTGGTCCCTCAAATTTGGTGTAAGTTTGATTTTGGTCCTCCAAATTTAAAATTGATCTTTTTAGTCTCTGTAATTTGAAAAAAGCTTGTTTTAGTCCCTTTACTCCAAATATCGTTAAAGAATTCACTTACACGGCTAATGAATTACAAGTCATTTACATGATAATCTACTTTGATTTTGCATTCTTATCATCAAACACCCTACTACATGTTTGTTTCCCTTTCAAAATATTCATTATGACAGCTTTTCGATAAAGGACATTTGGATAGAGGGACTAAAATAATCTTTTTCAAATTACAAGATTAAAAATTTTAAATTTAAAGGACCAAAAACAAATATAATCCATATTTGAGGAACTAGGGATGGCAAAGCGGGCCGGGCCAGACGGGCCGGCCCGCCAGCCCGCTATGACTTTGGCGGGGCGGGGTGGGGTTTTCAGCCCGTCGGCCCGCTTTGGCCCGCCCCGCCTGGCCCGCCCCGCCGGGCCACAGGCGGGGCGGGCTGGCCCGCCAGCCTTTTTTTTTTTTTTTTAATTAATATATATAAAATAATATAAGTTATTAGAGACTATTAATATTTTGTGATGTATTTTTAAAAGACTATTAGTTTGTGGTAAGCATTTTTAAGATGTTATTCATGATGATATTGAACTTGTGGTGTTAAAAGACTATTAGTTTGTGATTTATTGAAGAAAATGAAACAATATTGCAATTATTTTTAATTGTGTTCACACTTCACAGTAACAAAAATACTCTCTATTGTCCTCTTATGATACAAGTGATACAAGATCATTTTATTTATATCTTATTTACAATAATTTAAAAAAAAAAAAAAAAAAACTGGCGGGGCGGGCCAGGACCAGCAGCCCGCCGCAGCTAGGCGGGCCAGCCCGGCCCAGGCCACAGGCAGGCCGGGCCAAAACGGGCCGGGCTGGCCCGTTTTGCCAACCCTATGAGGAACTATATATATATATATATATATATATATATATATATATATATATATATATATATATATATATATATATTTGTCTTGGGTTAAAGATTACGGATGTCCCACCCACTAGATCAAAGATCATAGGAATCGAACACATGTTCTCCCACTAAATAAATCATTCCCTATATGTGAATGTAGTAAGATCTTACACTACTGCGTCAACCTTTGGGCTTGTCACACTTAAAGGAATGTGAAATACTTGGACAATGCTAAAGTTTTGATAAATTAAGAAACTGGTAAAAAAAAAAAAAACAAAGTTACTGTGTAGGATGGAAAACTAGAGCTAGCTAAAATAAAATCTTTCCTTCTTTGTTCTTTCAGCATCTATCATGAAACAAAACTAGCATCTTTTTTTTGTCTTTGGAGATAGGAACATTTTCACCCATTAGAAGCTGATGATGGTGGGTCTAGTAACCGGTAAGAAAATGATGGAAGGTTTGATGAGTCAACCTTTTCCCGTTGCGGTGGCTTTGTCCCTTCTCTTGCGGTTTGTGTTGTCCACCATACCAACGTTTCAAATATTTTATTTATTTATTTTTGACACATGGCTTTAATTTGCCCGTGAATCTCACTTTCCTTTCTTTCTTTCTTTCTTTTGTTCCTCAAAGAGAAATGGTCACACTATGGGACGGTGGCATATGAGTGATGTTGTCTAACTTGTCTTTGCGCACATGCATGTCATAGTGCGTTACCACTGAAGAAAATAAAGTGTTCTATCATGGCATTGTAAAATAGCATGTTCGGAATCTTTTGCTTTGTAGATTAGTTATAATTGTGTCGTCCTTTTAGTATGGTGAAATGAGTTTCTTCTAATTAGACTATTATATGGAATTCGGTCAATTAAAAATTTATTATTACCGAAGTGAAATTCTTGTGGTAGAATTGCTAGGTATGTAGTAATTATTTAGTTTTTATATGGGGTATTTAATATTTGGAATTGTTAATTAATAAATTAATTTAAATACGGCTAAGCTATATATATCTAATAAAATATAGGCTTAATTGTATATTTTACCATCAAACTTTAATTATTTTGCGAATTTTACCATTCAAGTTTTTTTTTCCGCAAATTTTATTAGCCAACTTTCATCATTTTACAAATTTTACCATTCAAATTATTTTTTCGCTAATTTTACCATCAAACTTTTCATCATTTTGTGCATTTTATCATATAAGTTTTTAATTTTTGGGTATTTTACCATCACATTCGTAACAAAACGATGTCGTTTTGTATTTTCTTTAACTTTTTTTTTGTGAAACATCAGCGGTGGTAAAATAAGCAAAAATTAAAAATTTAGGTGGTAAAATTTACAAAAATAAAGTTTGGGTGGTAAAATTTGTAAAATGATAAAAGTTGGATGATAAAATTTATAATTAAACATAAAATATACTATCATCAAAATATAACACCGGTACTTCGAATTAAAATTTCACTTTAGGAGTAGTAAACTTGCTATTGTATCAAAAAAGAAGAAGAAGTAAACTTGCTATTTAATCGAATTACATTGCATACGATAGATTAATTATGTGACATGAAATTGCCGTACAATATCAGAACCCTTTTTCGTGGTGTTTTGCAGAGTGTAATAATATCATATATTTTGTCAAAGTGGTAGGACATTATATAGTCCCACCGTCATCTATTAGGGGACAAACTTATCAAATAGTCGTTAAAGGGTTTCTTCGTATGCCCTTGGTGTCCCAAAAGAACCTGATTCTACAATCATTAGCATCGCTTTCCCTTTGGCATCAATTGACGACCTTGTACATGTGTCCCAATAAATGAAAGAAAAGGCAATGAAATATGAAGTTGGTCAATGACCATATCTTTTATTTTACTTCGTGCTAGCTTGGTAAAGTATGAGCTAGATGCATTAGAAGGTACAACAACAAGAGATGTTGCAAGGATTTTTTATTTTTCTTTCTGTTATTAACCCATAAACCGATTATAGATGAGAAACAAACTATACACATGATTTAAACGTTGTACAATGAATCATTATTATAAATTTTTTATAGTTAAGCCTTTAAAAACTTATAACAACAATTAAAAAGGTTGTATAGTTGGAAAAAAGATTGATATTTTTTCCCCACTTAATATTAGTATGAACTTATAGCACATGTTATGAATCAATCTTTTTGCAAGGATAAGTGACTATCATTTATACGTCATTGCACGATTAATGGTGTTAAATAGTATTTGATGCTAGGACTAAATCGTAAAGATTTTGCTCATAAAGGGGACTAAAATGATTGATTTTAGGTGTAAGGACTAAAATAAAATATAAAGATTGTATAGATATAGGGATCAAATGAGTAATTAAAAAATATTTAGTTAATTGATAGTGTTATAATATAAATCTCTTAAAGTTGTCTTATTTAATAACCTCAAATAATTTTTTTCGAGCTTGTAAAGGTAAGATTAAAAGGTAATAAAATTTATGAATAATAAAAAATAATATTTAATAAAGGTTGAAATGTATTTTTGTCCCTAAAATATAGCCGTATTTGCCTTGTAGTCCCTAAAATTTTTTTGTTTAACTTTTGGTCCCTGTAAAATTCCTTTTTTGATTTTGCTCCTTATTATTTTGTTTTAGTCTTTCTAATGTATATTTTTTCGTTTTAGTTCCTATAATATGTAGATCATTTTCTTTTAATCCCTATTAAATACAGTATTTTTCAAAGAGACTAATTCAAAATGAACAAAATATTATAGGAGATAAAACGAAAAATAGATATATTAAAAGAACTTAAACAAAATAATAGAGACCAAAACCAAGGAAAGGAATTTTACAGGAACAAAAGTCGAAGCAAAATTTTTTTAGGAACCAAAAACAAATACAACTATATTTTAGGGATAAAAAAAGTTTAAGTCTTTAATAAATATATTTTATTTTATATATTTACAATATATATATATATATATATAAATTATTATTAATTTATTAAAAATTAGTATGCTTTTAATTGTTGCTTATTTGATATAAAATTGAAAGGAGTAATTGTAAAAAAAATTAAAATGATTAGGATCGAACCCAAATCCTCATATATCTATTCCAACTTCCACTACTAGATCAACCTTAGTGAGTTAAAAATAGCAAGATTAAATGAAAGCAAAAAATCATGTAAATAAAAAATTCATAAAAATTAAATGAAATAATAAATAGAAACAAATTTAAGAATGATCTTTTAAACAGAGGACTATGTACGGTTTGTAGTGATTTTTTTTATTGCATATAGATAGATGTATATTACAATTTAGGGAAGTCAAAACAAGTTGAACCCAACAGGTCCACCCATCAAATCCATCTAAATGGATTAGATTTGGTTGCATAATTGAACCCATCAACCCACATAACCTAACCTAATGTAACCCATCAACTTGACAAGTTATCGACGGTTGAGTTGAGTTTGATTGACTCGTTGGGTTGAGATTTATTTTTTAATTTATTTATAATTTTAAAATTAAAATATTTGGATGATTTATTATATTATTAGTATAATTTATTTGCATTTGTTTTGTGGTTGACATATAAAATAGTGGTTTATGTTTTTTTATTTTTTATTTTTTATTTATTTAGTGGGTTAAAAAATGAGTTATCATCTTTAACATACTATTTATTATTTTTAATCTTTTTATAATTTTTTGACGGGTCAACCCATCATGAATTGGATTGGGTTGAGATTTTGAACCCAATAAAAAATTCGTTTAATCCAACCTAATCCATTTGACACCCCTAAAATACATTACTATATATTCATTCTCTACCTTCTAAAAAAAATCTATTTATTCTCTAATTAAGAGAGTTTTTTGGACTTCTACCTCAGTAACAAAAAAAAAAATCCAAAATATATTCAATCAGAGTGTATTTTCAGAGTCTTCACGCATTGGGACATTACTCCTTGAACGAGAAATGCATGATGCATTTTTTTATACCACTAAAGTTGTTCAGGATGTGATTTTGATGCTGACCCCATGACGCACAGGACTCGATTTTCTCGTGGAATTGGAACCCAACAACCATGAAGCGAGTCTTCATGAATTTCCAATGGACATTTTCATTTTTCACTGTAGGCAAAAACAGCACAAAATTTGTATACTAGGACAAGTGCAAAGAAGAACTTGGTTTTGGTCCCTATCCTAAAACCATTGAAGAGGAGAAATGAACAAAAAGTTTAGGATCATTCTGCAAACATGACAGTGTGACATCAGTTTGGCGTGACTTAAGACAAAGGCCAATCCCATGGACCACACTACTACAACTGGCAACTTGGTTTGCAGAAATTTATTCATAGCCCCAGAAAATGAAAAACATCACACTCAAAAACGGATATCCAAAAATTCTTGACGCGTGTAAATGTGTAGAATGAAAAAAAAAATGATAAAAGTGATTCTTTTTTTCATTTTAATTATAATTTTAGTATTTCTTTGATTTGAATTCCGTAAAAAATTGTCAAGTCGTTTCTAAAAGTTCTATGGGAAAAAATCATTATGCCCTCTTTCTTCAGAGAGGCCTTATTCCAAGTTTCAAGTCATTTTAATTTTAAACATTTTCTTAATACAAGGAAAAATCAATTTATATTCAATCAAATCATGTCTTTCTTGCCCCTTAATCAAGGTCTTGGATTCGAGTCTTGGGTATGAAAAAAATCTCAGCTGGAAAGGATGTCACCCATCGAGGTGTCGAACAAACTCCCGCAGGAGACTAGTCCCCGTCTTGTGCTGGCGGTGGGAAACTCCTCGTCGTAGGACAAAAAAAAAAATCATGTCTTTCTATATAGTTAATTTTAATTAAAGTATTTTCTAGTTTTAACTAACTTTAAATTAACATATATCTTTATTTTTAATTTTATACGCCTGAAGAAGACAAATCTCTATTACAAACTCACGGCAAGAAAATTCATGCAAGAAATAATACAAGAATTGAAGAAAAAGAATGTCAGTATTTTACAACCAATCATAAGTTCATAACTCAGTATCAGAAAATAAAGAAAAGAAAATGCACTAAAACATTGACAGGTGACAGCAATCCCGGTACGTGACAAGCCAAGGAAATGTCAAAAATACCACGATTACGAATGAAACTTTTCTGGCAGTCCATTATGCCTTGAATATGCATTTTAATACCATAAAGTTGTTCAAGATGTGATTATGATGTTGACCCATGATGAAGAATTCAGATTTAACACACCATAAAGTTAGCAAAATGAACACTCCAGAGGACCAGAGCATCGCAAAATTGTAACAATAACTGTGCATAAAGTTTTTCTAAAGCACAAAAACAACTTAAAAGAACTATTATTAAAAAAAAAAAAATACCTTAGAGTTAGCATGACAATGTTGCATGTATGATGCAGAAGGCTTGGATTATGTTTTTTTTTTTTTTACTGATTATGGTATTGGTACGAACTATTCATCGTCGAAAATAGTGACTAATTTTTTACGGAGACCATAAGGGCATACAAGATGAACATTCCTCTTCCAACATAGTTTTCAGGCATGACGTGCTTCTATTATTTTGTCTTTAGTGCACCAGACCCATAGTAGGGTATAGCCCATATAAAACATCAAATACCAAAATTTACAACAAAGTAGTGTAGTCCAGCCCAATGTCTAATAGTTGCCCAAAGTTTCACATGAGAATAATAAGAGAACTTGTTTTTTTTTTCTTTCCCCTTAAAAGAGAAAGGTTTTATTGATATTTTGATTTCTATAATTGTTCTCACTTTACAGTTTTTTCCTATACGAAAAAATTGTAGATTTTAGAGAAATTGTAGATTTTAGAGTGTGTTTAGTATAGCAGTGCGGTGAGAGAAAACCGTATTCACTTTCATGTTGAATGTGAAACAATTCATTGTTATTGTGGGATTTCCACATTTTTTTACGTGGTTTAGGAGGAGTCACCCCGTAATTAAACACACTCTTAAGTTTTGGTCTATGTCATTATTCATTAACATCGTTAATAGCATGGTGTTTTCAAAATTGCTACAAAATGTTTTTGGCAAAGTAAAACTTCCAACAAATTTTCTACCAGTTTGAAACTACTACAATTTATTTGTTATAAAAGAAAAATGCAGTGATTTTACCAGAGTCAGAAAATATTGTAGCATTTTCCATCTTCATTGGCATTTAGCATGTTATATAGGGGTGATTAACTAATTACAATAACTTGCAACTTGCAAGTATGTTGTTGGGACCTGCCATTGGTTGCTTTGGCTTGCTGTTTAGTATTTCGTGTTACCTAATTACCTTTAAATATATTTAGTTAGAAATTTGGATAATTTTCTTATTCTTTGCACATGGTTTGGCACATCCAATCTCGCCCTTCTGCAGATTCTGTTTCTGTTGCAGAATTTGCTTCTATTCTGCTTCTTCATGATGTTGACAATTTTGAAAGCCTAGTAACATAGTAAGCAAGGTATCTTAGCTGTCACATATATGCATGCATAGCATGTTTTGATTGGTAATCATCTAAATTGAAACAAGTTGGATGATTCTAATGAGAGAACAAAGATGGAGCCAATGTCCTATAAAGAATTCTTCTTGTGGTTGATGATTCTAGTGAGAGAACAAAGATGTTTAGCAATCGATATGAAGAAAATGCATATTTTGGCTTGTCTATATCTCACTCTGTTGAAGATTCTGAAGCATGTTTAAGTTTGTTGGAATTAAAAAAGTCAATGTAAATCAGGTTAATGATTCTGGTTTTATTACCGATCATACTACTATTTGAATTTGAATACAAATACACACTTTGTGGACTGATGATAACCAGTGGATGCAAGGCCCAATTTGCGGATTGAAAGAAAATTGAGGCCCATGAGTGTTCTAGATTTGAATTGAAGAATATGGACTTAAGTTCTCAGAGACTCAGACGCAGTATTTGAATTTGGATCACTAGCTAGTAAAAGGAGATTCGGTTACTGAGTTCAAATTATGTGGGCCCTGGAGATTAATTGAGGAGTGATAAATTAATTAAAGATAATAATCTTCATTATCATTGACGTTTGGATAAGTGGTTGAAGGGCAAGGATGATTAAAGATCTTATCTCCCACAAAATAGGAAGTGGTTCAGCTTAGAGTTACAGCTAATAGAGGTTAATTAAAGACCTTGAACGTGAAATGCATCATGCATCTCTAAAGTTGTTAAGGATGTGATTTTGATGCTGACCCATGACGCTGGACTCAATTTTTTCGTGGAATAAGAACCCAACAACCATTAAGCGAGTCTTCGAATTCATGCAGCTCCAATGGACATTTCCTTTTCTAACTTTGGCAAAAATATCACAACATTTGTATCCTCGGACAACAGCAGCAAAGGAGGAGAACTTGCTTAAGTTTCTGTCACCATCTTAAAACCATTGAACAGAAGATGAAAAAATAAAAAAAGAATTTTATGATCATTTTGCAAACAAGACAGTGTGAAATCAATTCGGTGTGGCTTAACATAATTAAAAAATAAATACTAGTTCAAGGATCGATTGAAAAAAAAAAGATAGTTCAATCACGACATCTAATTAAAAATTATCAAAAAATTATTAATTTAAATACACAATTACTCGGGATGGTTAAACAAGCCCAAAATTGTAAGAACAATTGTGCATAAAGTTTCTCCATCCAAAGCGTGAAAACAAGCTAAAGAAACTATCGTGTTTATCGTTTTGCTAGTACCTAAGAATGTCAATATTGGTTGTAATCTTGGATTGTGATTTTTTATGGTGACTTTTTTCATTTTTTATTATGGAGATGATCTTGGATTGTGATTTTTTATGGTGACGTTTTTCATTTTTTATTATGGTGATGATCGTGGATTGTGATTTTTACTTTTTTTTTAATACAACAGGTTGTCATTAGTAAAGCATGACATGCTTCTAGTATTTTGCTTTTTTAGCACATTAAATTCGTGGTAGGATACAACAACAACCAAAAAAAAAAAAAAAAAAAAGATTAATTACACTGAGCTTCATGAGTTTTATTTATATTACATCGACATTCTTATTTTTTTGAACCATACAAAAAACTCTCTATTTATTGGTTCTAAATTATACGGATCATCCCTGAATTTTACTTATTTTACACCGACACTCCTGTTTTTTTGAACGACAGGGGATCAAAAGTAATGTTTAAAAAGACAGGATGTATCGATATAATATAGGTAAAATTCGGAGGATCCGTGTATTTTACTAAAAAAAAATACCATTAATTATATTATATTAAGTATAATTATTAATTATTAATTACACTATTATCAGTCACAGCTTACCATTATACAGGATGTATATCCATCATTCATTCATCTCAATAATTCAAAGCTAAGCTCCCTCGTCATCGCATCATGACTAGATATGAAGTGGTTTTCATCGCTACCCCAACCCTTGGCAACCTGGTTCCACTAGTGGAATTCGCCAGCCTCCTAACCAAACACGACCCTCGATTCTCTGCAACCGTTCTCACTGTCTCCACGCCGCAACGACCCCTCATCAACACCTACGTCCAAGCCCGCGCTTCCTCAGCCGCTAATCTCAAACTCCTCCACCTCCCTACCGTGGACCCGCCCACACCCGACCAGTACCAAACCTTCATCGGCTTCATCTCCCTCCACATACAAAACCACAAACACCACGTGAAACACGCACTCCTCAACCTCATCAAAACAACCGAATCGAACTCGTCCGACTCGGTTCGACTCGCGGCCTTCTTCGTCGACATGTTCTCCACCACGCTCATCGACGTCGCCGCCGAGCTCGCCGTCCCGTGCTACCTCTTCTTCGCCTCGCCGGCGAGCTTCCTCGGCTTCACGCTCCACCTCCCCCGAGTCGACCCGGCCGAGTCAAAATCCGAGTTCACAGTTCCGAGTTTTAAAAACCTTTTGCCCCGTTTCCGAGTTCACAGTTCACAGTTCACTCATCTCCTCCTCTGTTTGCGTCCTTGGCTGCTGCACCCAGCACTTAAGCCACCCTATGCTATGCGCAATAGCCACTGCACCAACTCATGGTCATGCGTGCCCTCAGGAATGGCTTTGGTATGCAACAACCTCTCTGCAATCGCAGACATCATCCGGTACCGATCCTACATAAATGAAAATTAAAATTAATAATTTCAAATCGAAAAAAATGTAAACAATTATGATAAAAGTGTTTGCATTACATTACCTCGCACGAGTAATCTACACCATCTACAAATTCTGGCAGAGGGTCACCAGGCTGAGGCTGAGGCTGAGGCTGAGGAATGGGGTCGGACATACGTACTGGGCTTCGTGCTGCCTCTCCTTCCTCTGGCGGAATCACATATGGATGTGAATGCTCATAATACCATGCCAGGTAGTCGGAGGTGCAGGCCCATGGAGCATCATCTGGCACATGCTCGCCCAGCTGCACTGTATGCTGCTCCTACTCCGCCCACGTCTAAATGGATGTCTCAAATGGAGGACGAGGAGGTGGTGGTAGAGGGATCCCTTGTACGTAGCCGAACTGCCTCAAAACCCTATCTGGCAGATAGGGTTGCATGTCTGTGCCACAACTTATGTGGCCAAAATAATATGTCTGCTCCAAGAAGGGTCTCTCAGCGGCAGCCCTGTATCCATCATCATATGGGGACTAGATGACGTCCTCCATCTGCAACATATCCAGCAACCTCCTGGTCCCCCAAGCCTTACCGGTACCCCTCGTCGTCTTCCATCTAGCAGCAAAGGGAAGCGTAGGGTCATAAGAGAGAGCCTGCCATCCGCCAACTGATGGCATATGTGCAAACGCCCATGCCTGTAAAATAAAGAAAACAAATTATGTTAACATTTGCATTAAAAATTACACAAACAAATATGTAAACAACAAATAAATAATTTCTTACCATCAGTAATGTCATACAACCTCCACACTGCTTGTTCTCCCGCAAGCTCGCATAGGAAAGATGGTCGTAAAGATACGCCAATGCAGATACTCCCCAAGTGAACTACGAGCAGGTGGACAGATCGCTGAGGTAGCAGAGGTACAAAATGTTCACATGTGTGGAGCTCTTGTCGGTGAAGATGGTACAGTCGAGCAAGTGCAACAAGTACGCCCGTGCGTCTCACACATATATACCAGACTGCACATACCTCTCATATAGCTCCCTCAGCCGTGTGAGTCGTACCTTAGCTCCTGCCATCATAACAACATCAGCCTCCTCGTCAGACAGCAGGCCTAGCATGGTCCTCAACAACATCTTAATCTCAGCCTTCGAAAAGGCGATTGCTTGGCTGACAATCTGCAAGCCTGTAATAGGCAACTGCAGCAGACATGACACATCATCCAGAGTGATGGTCATTTCTCCAACGGGCTGGTGGAAGGTGCATGTCTCTTGATGCCAACTCTCAATAAAGGCATTGACGAAGCCTTTATTCACGATATATCGCACATGATAAAGGCCCATCAAGCCAGACTCATCTACGTATGCCTGGACTTGTGGGTGGGTGGTAGGGTAGGGAATCAACTTCCCAGTGTGGCTGACCACCTTTAGCTCCTCCCGAGGCTGATCAATCCAAATATGTCCAGCGACGTGGTCCTTGTAGGACCCCAGCAGTGTATCAACTGCAGGACCACCAGGAAATGGTGGTCCAATGATCCGGTTAGCAAACGGGGTCATTACGGCTGCTGGCTGTGGTACCTTTGCCTCCTCTGCATCAGGCTGTGGCACGTCTGCCTCAGCATCTACATGCTCTGCAGCATCTGGCTCGTCGTGCTGTACTCCTCCAAGAGCACGAGTATCCTCTACTCAACGACAACGAGCAGATGCTGTCACACATCGCTGGTCTGCCCTGGATGGCTGGGCAGGCTGACCAGCATCTGCAATAGCATCTTCCTCCAAAGTGGAGGGATCCTGTCGGCGATCGTACGAAACATATTTCGTCCGAGTCATAATAAATCTGCAAAAAATATACTAAAATACTTAGAACTTGATAAAAAAAATAAAGTCAAATACTATATAACAAATAAATAAACAAACTTACAATGTAAATATAACATTTAAAAATATAAATTTTTTATTTTAATATTTTTGTTAATTCAAAAAAATTTATTCAATTAAATAATTATTTTAATTTAAAAATTAAATATAAAAAATAATACTGTAAATATATAATACAAATATAATTAAATATTTTGTTTTAAAAAAATTTCATTTACAAATTCAAAATTCAAATTTAAAAAAAAAAATTCAAACACACAACGGAATCGTGATTCCATTGTGTTGTTTTTATTCAGCACAATGGAATCATGATTCCGTTGTGCTGAATGAAAAACAACACAATGGAATCGCGATTCCGTTGTGTGTTTGAATTTCAAACAGTACAACGGAATCGAGATTCTGTTGTACTGTGTTAAATTGAAGAAAAAAAAGGGGAGGGGACAAACCTGTTATGGTGTGGGGAGAGAGGTTCTGAAGAGAATGGGAGGTCAGGGAGGGAGGTTATGAGGGAGGGAGGTTATGAGGGAGAGAGGTCAGGGAGAGACAATGTGAGGGAGAGTAGTGAGGAGAATGGGGAAGGGGGTGAGAAGAAGGGGTGGGTGGGCGGGGAAGGTGAAGGGGTGGGGGGAAGAGAGAGAGGTGGGTGGGAGGTTTTGGACATAGGGATAAATGGATAATTTTAGGTTTTTAGGGGTGAGAATAGCAATTCTCAGGGTGAGAATAGCAATGACCAATGATTAAAGATCTTATGTACCACAAAATCTAAAGTTGTTGAGGATGTGATTTTGATGCTGACCCATGACGCTGGACTCAATTTTTTCGTGGAATAAGAACCCAACTACCATTAAGCGAAAACGAGTGTTCAATTTATCAATTTAAACTTGAATTTAAGCAAGAATGACAAAATTCACATATTTTCTAAACTTGAAAGACTAAGCAAGAAGGTGGGGCGGGGGAGGTGGGAAGAGAGAGAGAGGTGGGTGGGAGGTTTAGGACAAAGGGGTAAATGGATAATTTTAGATTTTTAGGGGTGAGAATAGCAATTCTCTGGGTGAGAATAGCAATGGCCAATGATTAAAGATTTTATGTCCCACAAAATCTAAAGTTGTTGAGGATGTGATTTTCCCTTAATTTAAATACGTCTAAGCTAGCAAATAAAATATACTCATCAAATCAAAATATATCTCACCAGTACTTCGAATGAATTAAAATTTCACTTTAGAAGTAGTAACTGATAAAAAAACTTATGGAGTAGTAAACTTGCTTTTTTTTTTTTTTTTGCAGGAGGAGTAGTAAACTTGCTATTTAATCGAATTGCATTGCATACGATAGATTAATTATGTGACATGAAATTTCCGTACAATATCAGAACTCTTTTTCGTGGTGTTTTGCATAGGGTGAATTCTACGGTGCACCTGTGCATAAATGGTGCACGGGTGCAACATGCACAAATAGTGAATACTGTAGCGGACGTTACTGTAGTAAAAATATATATTTAATTTAGTATTGCTATTCGCTCCACCAAAATTGCTATTCACATCCCCACGTATTTAATTTTTTTTTACTGTAGGATTTTTTACGGTAGCAATATATATATATATATATATATATATATATATATATTTAATTTAATGGGTAACTTTTTTATTTTAAAACAGTAAAATTACGTCCAAGCCCCCGGTAATTTACTTTAGCAAAAATATATATTTAATTTAACGGGTTACAATTTTTATTTTAAAGTAGCAAAATTACGTCCATGCCCTAGTAGTGCTATGAATTATTTTTATTTCCAAAAATATCCTTTCCACGGAATCGTGATTCCATGGCAAAATACACTACGAAATCATGATTTCGTTGTGTACCTGGAGGTGCAAAAAAAATACACACATGAATCATGATTCCGTTGTGTATTTTATCAACGAAAAGACGATTCCGTTACGTATTTTGTCCACGGAATCATGATTCCATTTCATTTTTTTTTTGCACCCCTAGGTACATAATGGAATCTTGATTCCGTTGTACATTTTATACAATGGAATCATAATTACGTGGAAAGGGTATGTTTGGTAAAAACAAAAATAAACACGTGAAAATGTGAATAGCAATTTTGGAGGTGCAAATAGCAATGTTAAATTAAATATATTTTTTTGCTACAGTAAAAATGCTACAGTCACTATTCTGGATTGTGCACCGGTGAACCATTTATGCACAGGTGCACTATAGAATTCTCCTATATATATGTATATATCCATCAGGTGGGTGGGAGGTTTTGGACATAGAGATAAATGGATAATTTTAGGTTTTTAGGAGTGAGAATAGCAATTCTTAGGGTGAAAATAGCAATGACCAATGATTAAAGATCTTATGTACCACAAAATCTAAAGTTGTTGAGGATGTGATTTTCCCTTAATTTAAATACGTCTAAGCTAGCAAATAAAATATACTCATCAAATCAAAATATATCTCACCAGTACTTCGAATTAATTAAAATTTCACTTTAGAAGTAGTAACTGATAAAAAAACTTAAGGAGCAGTAAACTTGCTTTTTTTTTTTTTTACAGGAGGAGTAGTAAACTTGCTATTTAATCGAATTGCATTGCATACGATAGATTAATCATGTGACATGAAATTGCCGTACAATATCAGAACTCTTTTTCGTGGTGTTTTGCATAGGGTGAATTCTACGGTGCACCTGTGCATAAATGGTGCACGGGTGCAACATGCACAAATAGTGAATACTGTAGCGGACGTTACTGTAGTAAAAATATATATTTAATTTAGTATTGCTATTCGCTCCACCAAAATTGCTATTCACATCCCCACGTATTTAATTTTTTTTTACTGTAGGGTTTTTTACGGTAGCAATATATATATATATATATATATATTTAATTTAATGGGTAACTTTTTAATTTTAAAACAGTAAAATTACGTCCAAGCCCCCGGTAATTTACTTTAGCAAAAATATATATTTAATTTAACGGGTTACAATTTTTATTTTAAAGTAGCAAAATTACGTCCATGCCCTAGTAGTGCTCTGAATTATTTTTATTTCCAAAAATATCCTTTCCACGGAATCGTGATTCCATGGCAAAATACACTACGAAATCATGATTTCGTTGTGTACCTGGAGGTGCAAAAACAATACACACATGAATCATGATTCCGTTGTGTATTTTATCAACGAAAAGACGATTTCGTTACGTATTTTGTCCACGGAATCATGATTCCATTTCATTTTTTTTTTGCACCCCTAGGTACATAATGGAATCTTGATTCCGTTGTACATTTTATACAATGGAATCATAATTACGTGGAAAGGGTATGTTTGGTAAAAAAAAAAATAAACACGTGAAAATGTGAATAGCAATTTTGGAGGTGCAAATAGCAATGTTAAATTAAATATATTTTTTTGCTACAGTAAAAATGCTACAGTCACTATTCTGGATTGTGCACCGGTGCACTATAGAATTCTCCTATATATATGTATATATCCATCATTCATTCATCTCAATAATTCAAAGCTAAGCTAAATTAAACTATTTTTGTGAAAATCCAAAGGGAACTATTTTTTAAGTTCAGTTTATAAACTGAACTATTAGAGAACAAATCAGTCCAATGAGGGTGCGAACTGTTTTGAACTCTTAGTGGTTACTGCTTTATAATAATTGAACTTTCAGATGAGTTACAGATTAAACCAGTTTTAGAATCAAGCTTAGCATTTTAGAGTTAAGCCTGAAAAGTCAGTCTAGAGTACTGCGATTCTAACTTTCAATTATATGTGTAGTATTCAATAGAGGAGTGATCAATTTTTCCTCCTTATTACGTTAGATTTTGCTTATACAGTTTAAGTACCATAAGTACAATACACTAAATGGTTTATATTTCAATTTAATGTTAATCTGACAGTACATTTAACTATGTATATATACATTTAACTGTCTGATCTGGTAATTATATAACTATTTCTATGTTTGAGTGACTTTCATTGCACGGCTCAGTAGTCTTTAACAGTTTGGTTGGTTCAGCAAAATAGTTTGGTTCATAAAAGAATAACAGTTTAGTAGTCTTTAACAGTTCAGTTTAGTAAAAAACTAGTTCACTGAACTGATAAACAATTCAGTTCAGTTTATTGTTAAAAGTATATAGTTAAGTTCAGTTGTTAAGAACTATTTTACGGTTCAGTTCAATTTAGTTCAATTTTCTCAGCTGAACTAAACTATGAACACTCCTAAATAAAACGGTAAGTTTCTCCTAAATAGATCTGGATCGTTAATTTTAATATATTCATTTAAGTGGACCCTCTTCAATTTTCAATAATCGGAGAGGATCCGTTCCCCAACTTATCAGTCACAGCTTGCCATTATATATATCCATCATTCATTCATCTCAATAATTCAAAGCTAAGCTCCCTCGTCATCGCATCATGACTAGATATGAAGTGGTTTTCATCGCTATCCCAACCCTTGGCAACCTCGTTCCACAAGTGGAATTCGCCAACCTCCTAACCAAACATGACCCTCGATTCTCTGCAACCATTCTCACTGTCTCCATGCCGCAACGACCCCTCATGAACACCTACGTCCAAGCCCGCGCTTCCTCAGCCGCTAATATCAAAATCCTCCAGCTCCCTACCGTAGACCCGCCCGCACCCGAGCAGTACCAAACCTTGGTCGGCTTCCTCTCCCTCCACATGCAAAATCACAAACACCACGTGAAACACGCACTCCTCAACCTCATCAAAACAACCGAGTCGAACTCGTCCAACTCGGTTCGACTCGCGGCCATCTTCGTCGACATGTTCTCTACCACCCTCATCGACGTCGCCGCCGAGCTTGCCGTCCCGTGCTACCTCTTCTTCGCCTCGCCGGCGAGCTGCCTCGGCTTCACGCTCGACCTCCCCAGATTCGACCTGGCTGAGTCAAAATCTGAGTTCACAGTTCCGTGTTTTAAAAACCTTTTGCCCCGTTCCGTTTTGCCGAACCTCGTGTTGGACGCGAAAGACGGGACCTTTTGGCTCTCATACCATGCGAGAAGGTACAAAGAAACAAAGGGCATAGTCATAAATACGCTTCAGGAGCTTGAACCTCACGCGCTTCAATCACTCCACAATGATTCGCAGTTGCAGCGCGTTTACCCAATTGGGCCGATTCTTGACATTGTTGGATCGGCCCAATGGGATCCCAACCCGGCCCAGTATAAACGAATCATGGAGTGGCTTGATCAGCAGCCTTTGTCTTCCGTTGTGCTTCTCTGCTTCGGGAGCATGGGAAGCTTAGAGGCGAATCAGGTGGAGGAGATCGCAATTGGGCTCGAACGGGCCGGGGTTAGGTTCTTGTGGGCTTTGCGGGAGTCTCCAAAGGCCCATTTAGAATACCCGAGAGATTACGAAAATCACAAGGACGTGCTACCAGGTGGATTTTTGGAACGTACAAATAACATTGGTTTGGTATGTGGGTGGGTCCCACAAGCGGTTGTGTTGGCCCACAAGGCCGTTGGGGGGTTCGTGTCGCATTGTGGTTGGAACTCGATATTAGAGAGCTTGTGGCACGGCGTGCCGGTTGCCACGTGGCCGTTGTACTCAGAGCAACAAATGAACGCGTTTCAGATGGTTAGGGAACTAGGATTAGCGGTGGAGATTAGCGTGGATTATAGGGTGGGTGCGGATCTGGTGCGGGCGGAAGAAGTGGAGAATGGTGTGAGGTCGCTGATGAAGGGTGGTGATGAGATCCGAAGAAAGGTGAAGGAGATGAGTGACACGTGTAGAGGCGCGTTGCTGGAGAATGGGTCATCTTACAGTTACCTAGTGTCCCTGATTCAAGAGTTGACAAGTTAACCAACCCATGCCAGTTGTATCAAATTTCTATTAGACGTGGTTGATGGTGCTATTAATCTATGAGAATAAATAATTTAATTATATTTGGTTGTAATCTTGGATTGTGATTTTTTATGGTGACGTTTTTCATTTTTTATTATGGAGATGATCTTGGATTGTGATTTTTTATGGTGACGTTTTTCATTTTTTATTATGGAGATGATCTTGGATTGTGATTTTTTATGGTGACGTTTTTCATTTTTTATTATGGTGATGATCGTGGATTGTGATTTATTCGGAATTTTGCAAGCAATCATAGTAAACTCGGTTAGTATCAGCTACAAAGAAAGTGCACTAAAACATTGACAGCAATCCCAGTACGTAACGTAACAAGCCAAGGAAATGTCAAAAATTCCACGAATGAAACTTTTGTGACAGTCCATCATTAATTATTTGCACATCCATGTCAATTAGAGTGGCTAATTGGTGAGGATAGTCCTCAAGAATACATTTTGTCTACAGAAAAAGCAAGTAGTTTTGCAAATCTATCTGCTGTTCCATTGCACACACGTTTTGTGTGTATGACCTCACTTGCAGTCAAATTTGACTTCAGTAAATAAAATTTATCCGTAAGAAGTACACCAAGGAGTTTACAATACCTCTCTCACACATTCATCAACCGACTAAAATGAACCCTTGATTGTCTTCAGCAATTTGGAATCATCAATCAAAGTCTGAAAATAATCTTGCGAACACTTTTTTTTCCCCCATGCCTGAAGCACCCGGATACAATCAGTTTTCAAAGATAACATGTGTGAAACACATTGGCACTGCTAAACTAGTTTCACTGTGAGTTGTGACAGTCCATTATGCCTTGAATGAGAAATGCGTGATGCATTTCCAATACCATAAAGTTGTTCAGGCCCATGATGCAAAACTCGATTTATGACTATACAATAGTTAGCGGAACACTCCAGACCATATCGCAAAATTGTAACAAGAACTATTATTATAAGCATGAATATTTGGGTGCTATTTAACACCTAGAATGAGAAAAAAGAAAGAAAAAAAGTAGATCAGATGATATGATATAATAGAATAAGAAAAAAATAATAATAAATAATAAATTTTCTACCAGTTTGAAACTACTACAATTTATTTGTTATAAAAGAAATATGCAGTGATTTTACCACAGTCAGAAAATATTGTAGCATTTTCCATCTTCATTGGCATTTAGCATGTTATATAGGGGTGATTAACTAATTACAATAACTTGCAACTTGCAAGTATGTTGTTGGGACCTGCCATTGGTTGCTTTGGCTTGCTGTTTAGTATTTTGTGTTACCTAATTACCTTTAAATATATTTAGTTAGAAATTTGGATAATTTTCTTATTCTTTGCACATGGTTTGGCACATCCAATCTCGCCCTTCTGCAGATTCTGTTTCTGTTGCAGAATTTGCTTCTATTCTGCTTCTTCATGATGTTGACAATTTTGAAAGCATAGTAACATAGTAAGCAAGGTATCTTAGCTGTCACATATATGCATGTATAGCATGTTTTGATTGGTAATCATCTAAATTGAAACAAGTTGGATGATTCTAATGAGAGAACAAAGATGGAGCCAATGTCCTATAAAGAATTCTTCTTGTGGTTGATGATTCTAGTGAGAGAACAAAGATGTTTAGCAATCGATATGAAGAACATGCATATTTTGGCTTGTCTATATCTCACTCTGTTGAAGATTCTGAAGCATGTTTAAGTTTGATGGAATTAAAAAAGTCAATGTAAATCAGGTTAATGATTCTGGTTTTATTACCGATCATACTACTATTTGAATTTGAATACAAATTCACACTTTGTGGACTGATGATAACCAGTGGATGCAAGGCCCAATTTGCGGATTGAAAGAAAATTGAGGCCCATGAGTGTTCTTGATTTGAATTGAAGAATATGGACCTAAGTTCTCAGAGATAGGGATGACAATGGGTAGAGTCTGGGTAGGATTCTATAGTATCCGTTCCCATACCTGCGTTTAAAAAAAATCCTCGTACCCGGCCCCATACCCGCGCGGGTAGTAACTTTAATCCCCATCTCCGTATCCGCTGGGTACCTCTATACTCATACCCGCACCCGCGACCCGCACTTTACTTATGTATGAAGTTAATAAATCAATAAAAAAATATTATATGAAAAAGGAAACAAAAAAAAAAGACTTAAATATTTTTTTAGTCCTTGCAATTTAGTGTTTTTTTGCTTTTCGTCCTTGCAAAAAAAAATTTGATTTTAGTCCTTGCAAATTATGTTTGTTTTGGTTTTCGTCCTTCAAGTGGTTTAGATAGAGCTTTTAACAGTGAAAAAAGCGCTATCTAAACCGCTATAAGGATGAAAAACAAAACAAACATAATTTGGAAGGACTAAAATCAATTTCTTTTTGCAAGGACGAAAAGCAAAAAAATGCTAAATTGCAAGGACTAAAAAGGTATTTAAACAAAAAAAAATTACATTTTGCACTAGATCATAAACACTACAAATTTAGACATAAAAGTAAATAATATTCATGAATTAATTTTTGACAAAGCTAAATTAGTATTAACTATTATAATGTTCATGAATTCATTTATGACAAAACTAAATTGGTACTAACTATTGCTAAATTGGTACTAACGATGAGACATATCGGAACAAAGAAACATATAATAATTTTTAGAGTTAAATAATTATAACATCAATAACGTAACAAAAATGTAGAAAGCAAACCTGAAAAGGTAAATGAAAAAAAAAATCCCCAATCAGTTCAATGGTATCAATTTAGCAATAATTTTCAATTCAATGGTATCAATTTAACAAATTTCTCAGTTTTTTTTTTTTTGCACAGCAAAAGAATTTCATTACTAAAAGCCAAATCACCCACCACCCCTCGGCACATTTCATTACTCGGATGCAAACTAAGAAATTAAGGATAGTGAGTGAATGGTGGGGCTTTCTTCAAATTGCTAGGCCACTTTCACGTTTTACACTACTTAACTCTTCCATCTCTATATTTAGTTATTTGCTTTTCTTTAATTTTGTTAAACATCCACTGTGCAGTTCAATAGATTTTAGATAGCATTTTCGCATAATCAAATAGGCATATACCCAATGTCAGGATTGGTGCGCGACTGGTGCTTGATTGGTGCGGGATTGGTGCGAATTGAGAAGGGATAACAAGAAGGGGTAACAAACCTGGTGCCGTGGTGCATGATTGGTGAGAGTGTTAGTCATTGGAATATATATATATATATATATATATATATATATATATATATATATATATATGGTAGTGCGGGGCGGGGTGGGTACCGTAGTACCCGTACCTGCGAAAAAATACGGGTAAATCCCCATCCCTAGCCCCAGCCCCAATAAGCGGGTATTTACCCGACCCGCGTGCGGATATTTTTGCGGGTACCCGTAGGATCTGGATCCACTTTGTCATCCCTAGAGAGACTAAGACGCATTATTTGAATTTGGATCACTAGCTAGTAAAAGGAGATTCGGTTACTGAGTTCAAATTATGTGGGCCCTGGAGATTAATTGAGGAGTGATAAATTAATTAAAGATAGTAATCTTCATTATTGTTGGCGTTTGGACAAGTGGTTGAAGGGCAATGATGATTAAGGAAATTGCTATTCACACCCCAATTTGCTATTCTCACCACCCACGTGGGGTTTTTTTCTTGATTTCCCAAAATATCATTCCGTTGTACAAATTTGTTTCACCCCCTTATACAACGGAATCATGATTCCGTTGTACATTTTTTTTAATTTATTCGAATTTTTTCTAAGTTTTTTAAATTTTTTTTTATATTGAGTAATGTTTTTTGAAATGTATAAATTTAGGTTTTAAAGACTTTGCCAAAATAAATATACAAATTTAATGCACATTGGTTGATGTATCTTATAGGATTCACATAGACAGTTGGCTTTAAATAGTTGGCAAAAACAATACTTGGCAAAAAACAAATATACCAATTTTACATACTTGGCAAAAATCCTATATTTTATTGGTGCTATGATGTTGCACATTGTTGTTGTTGTTTGTTCTATGATTTTAATAGAGAAACCGTTCATTCTTTGATTATATTACCAAGTGCGTGTGTTGTTTATAGAGTTTACAAAGAAAAATGTAATAAACTGAAAACATCAACATCATTTATATAATAAAATGTATATACAAAATAAAAGTTTAGATACAAATATAAAAAAATACATCATAAATCAACCGCCTCTGCGGTCACCACCCTCGATCCTCCTCCTCTGTTTGCGTCCTTGGCTGCTTCACCCAACACTTAAGCCACCCTATGCTATGCGCAATAGCCACTGCACCAACTCATGGTCATGCATGCCCTCAGGAATGGCTTTGGTATGCAACAACCTCTCTGCAATCGCAGACATCATCCGGTACCGATCCTACATAAACGAAAATTAAAATTAATAATTTCAAATCGAAAAAAATGTAAACAATTATGATAAAAGTGTTTGCATTACATTACCTCGCACGAGTAATCTACACCATCTACAAATTCTGGCAGAGGGTCACCAGGCTGAGGCTGAGGCTGAGGAATGGGGTCGGGCATACGTACTGGGCTCCGTGCTGCCTCTCCTTCCTCTGGCGGAATCACATATGGATGTGAATGCTCATAATACCATGCCAGGTAGTCGGAGGTGCAGGCCCATGGAGCATCCTCTGGCACATGCTCGCCCAGCTGCACTGTATGCTGCTCCCACTCCGCCCACGTCTAAATGGATGTCTCAAATGGAGGACGAGGAGGTGGTGGTAGAGGGATCCCTTGTACGTAGCCGAACTGCCTCAAAACCCTATCTGGAAGATAGGGTTGCATGTCTGTGCCACAACTTATGTGGCCAAAATAATATGTCTGCTCCAAGAAGGGTCTCTCAGCGGCAGCCTTGTATCCATCATCATATGGGGACTAGACGACGTCCTCCATCTGTAACATATCCAGCAACCTCCTGGCCCCCCAAGCCTTACCGGTACCCCTCGTCGTCTTCCATCTAGCAGCAAAGGGAAGCGTAGGGTCATAAGAGAGAGCCTGCCATCCGCCAACTGATGGCATATGTGCAAACGCCCATGCCTGTAAAATAAAGAAAACAAATTATGTTAACATTTGCATTAAAAATTACACAAACAAATATGTAAACAACAAATAAATAATTTCTTACCATCAGTAATGTCATACAACCTCCACACTGCTTGTTCTCCCACAAGCTCGCATAGGAAAGATGGTTGTAAAGATACGCCAATGCAGATACTCCCCAAGTGAACTACGAGCAGGTGGACAGATCGCTGAGGTAGCAGAGGTACAAAATGTTCACATGTGTGGAGCTCTTGTCAGTGAAGATGGTACAGTCGAGCAAGTGCAACAAGTACGCCCGTGCGTCTCACACATATATACCAGATTGCACATACCTCTCATATAGCTCCCTCAGCCGTGTGAGCCATACCTTAGCTCCTGCCATCATAACAACATCAGCCTCCTCGTCAGACAGCAGGCCTAGCATGGTCCTCAACAACATCTTAATCTCAGCCTTCGAAAAGGCGATTGCTTGGCTGACAATCTGCAAGCCTGTAATAGGCAACTGCAGCAGACATGACACATCATCCAGAGTGATGGTCATTTCTCCAACGGGTTGGTGGAAGGTGCATGTCTCTTGATGCCAACTCTCAATAAAGGCATTGACGAAGCCTTTATTCACGATATATCGCACATGATAAAGGCCCATCAAGCCAGACTCATCTACGTATGCCTGGACTTGTGGGTGGGTGGGTGGGTAGGGTAGGGAATCAACTTCCCAGTGTGGCTGACCACCTTTAGCTCCTCCCGAGGCTGATCAATCCAAATATGTCCAGTGACGTGGTCCTTGTAGGACCCCAGCAGTGTATCAACTGCAGGACCACCAGGAAATGGTGGTCCAATGATCCGGTTAGCAAACGGGGTCATTACGGCTGCTGGTTGTGGTACCTTTGCCTCCTCTGCATCAAGCTGTGGCACGTCTGCCTCAGCATCTACATTCTCTGCAGCATCTGGCTCGTCGTGCTGTACTCCTCCAAGAGCACGAGTATCCTCTACTCAACGACAGCGAGCAGATGCTGTCACACATCGCTGGTCTGCCCTGGATGGCTGGACAGGCTGAACAACATCTGCAATAACATCTTCCTCCAAAGTGGAGGGATCCTGTCGGCGATCGTACGAAACATATTTCGTCCGAGTCATAATAAATCTGCAAAAAAATATACTAAAATACTTAGAACTTGATAAAAAAAATAAAGTCAAATACTATATAACAAATAAATAAACAAACTTACAATGTAAATATAACACATTTAAAAATATAAATTTTTTATTTTAATATTTTTGTTAATTCAAAAAAATTTATTCAATTAAATAATTATTTTAATTTAAAAATTAAATATAAAAAATAATACTGTAAATATATAATACAAATATAATTAAATATTTTGTTTTAAAAAAAATTTCATTTACAAATTCAAAATTCAAATTTAAAAAAAAAATTCAAACACACAACAGAATCGTGATTCCATTGTGTTGTTTTTATTCAGCACAATGGAATCATGATTCCGTTGTGCTGAATGAAAAACAACACAACGGAATCGCGATTCCGTTGTGTGTTTGAATTTCAAACAGTACAACGGAATCGAGATTCTGTTGTACTGTGTTAAATTGAAGAAAAAAAGGGGGAGGTGACAAACCTGTTATGGTGTGGGGAGAGAGGTTCTGAAGAGAATGGGAGGTCAGGGAGGGAGGTTATGAGGGAGAGAGGTCAGGGAGAGACAATGTGAGGGAGAGTAGTGAGGAGAATGGGGAAGGGGGTGAGAAGAAGGGGTGGGTGGGCGGGGAAGGTGAGGGGGTGGGGGGAAGAGAGAGAGGTGGGTGGGAGGTTTTGGACAGAGGGATAAATGGATAATTTTAGGTTTTTAGGGGTGAGAATAGCAATTCTCAGGGTGAGAATAGCAATGACCAATGATTAAAGATCTTATGTACCACAAAATCTAAAGTTGTTGAGGATGTGATTTTGATGCTGACCCATGACGTTGGACTCAATTTTTTAGTGGAATAAGAACCCAACTACCATTAAGCGAAAACGAGTGTTCAATTTATCAATTTAAACTTGAATTTAAGCAAGAATGACAAAATTCACATATTTTCTAAACTTGAAAGACTAAGCAAGAAGGTGGGGCGGGGGAGGTGGGAAGAGAGAGAGAGGTGGGTGGGAGGTTTAGGACAAAGGGGTAAATGGATAATTTTAGATTTTTAGGGGTGAGAATAGCAATTCTCGGGGTGAGAATAGCAATGGCCAATGATTAAAGATTTTATGTCCCACAAAATCTAAAGTTGTTGAGGATGTCATTTTCCCTTAATTTAAATACGTCTAAGCTAGCAAATAAAATATACTCATCAAATCAAAATATATCTCACCAGTACTTCGAATTAATTAAAATTTCACTTTAGAAGTAGTAACTGATAAAAAAAACTTTAAGAGTAGTAAACTTGCTGTTTTTTTTACAGGAGGAGTAGTAAACTTGCTATTTAATCGAATTGCATTGCATACGATAGATTAATTATGTGACATGAAATTGCCGTACAATATCAGAACCCTTTTTCGTGGTGTTTTGCATAGAGTAATAATATCATATATTATGTCAAAGTGGTAGGACATTATACAGTCCCACCGTCATCTATTAGGTGACCCATCTTATCAAATAGTCGTTAAAGGGTTTCCTCCGTTGAATCATATGCACGACTCTAATTTTGCCACGTGTTTCATGTTATTTTCTTTTTATTCTTTTTCACTTTGTGGCTTCTCTCTCTTCGTAACTCTCAACTTGAAAAAAATAAAAATAAAAACTCTTCTCTCTTTCCCTCTCTCTCTCTGCATTATTAGTCACGGGAAGAGTGACCACCATCCCGCCCTTCCAAAACTTCCACCGGAACAACGATCACCACCCCGACCCTTCCAAGACCGCCACCACCTATAGAAATCCCTCACTTCCATGTCTGCTAAGGGAGAATCATAGTCTTGATTAGAACATCTTTCACGGTCTTGATTCACATGCATAATAACATCACCATGACCTTCTAATGGAATCATAGTCTTTATCTCTAATCTCAATTACACTATGTCTTCCCCTCAAATTTAATTGCCCAGACCACTAAAAGCACGCAATACAGACTTTGGAATCAGCACACATGGTATTTGAGAAAATGTAAGAGAAAAATGTAGTTACTTGGACTTTAATGATAAGTGGATTTGCACAACTGGGTTTGCTAGGTTTGAGAGTTTGGAGCTGGAAAAGGGCATCCAAGGAAACAAGACCCACTTTTATTTTCGTTAACAAAATTGGGGAAAGCAAAAGCCCCTGAACTGAATCGAGATTTTGTTTGCTTGGATCGGAGCCGAAGATGCCGTATCGGCGTAGCTAGAGTCGCCGGAAGTGAAGGTGTAAAGGGCAGAGGTTTCACTGGCATTGGTTAGAGAAAAGGGGAGAAGAAACGAAGTTAAGAAGGGTATCCATTTAATGAAACGGTGAGTTTCTCCTGAATAGATATGGATCGTTAATTTTAATCCAACGATGTATATTCATTTAACTGGACCCTCTCCAATTTTTAATAATTGGAGGTATTTGAGAAAATGTAAGAGAAAAATGTAGTTACTTGGACTTTAATGATAACTGGATTTGCACAACTGCGTTTGCTAGGTTTGAGAGTTTGGAGCTGGAAAAGGGCATCCAAGGAAACAAGACCCACTTTTATTTTCGTTAACAAAATTGGGGAAAGCAAAAGCCCCTGAACAGAATCGAGATTTTGTTTGCTTGGATCGGAGTCGGAGATGCCGTATCGGCCTAGCTATAGTCGTCGGAAGTGAAGGTGTAAAAGGCAGAGGTTTCACCGGCATTGGTTAGGGAAAATGGGAGAAGAAACGAAATTAAGAAGGGTATCCGTTTAATGAAACGGTGAGTTTCTCCTGAATAGATTTGGATCGTTAATTTTAATCCAACGGTGTATATTCATTTAACTGGACCCTCTCCAATTTTTAGTAATTGGAGAGGATCCGTTCACTGTCTTCCCCTCAAATTTAATTGCCCAAACCACTAAAAGCACGCAATACAGACTTTGGAATAAGCACATATGGTATTTGAGAAAATGTAAGAGAAAAATGTAGTTACTTGGACTTTAATGATAACTTGATTTGCACAACTGGGTTTGCTAGGTTTGAGAGTTTGGAGCTGGAAAAGGGCATCCAAGGAAACAAGACTCACTTTTATTTTAATTAACAAAATTAGGGAAAGCAAAAGCCCCAGAACAGAATCGAGATTTTGTTTGCTTGGATCGGAGCCGGAGATGCCGTATCGGCCTAGCTATAGTCGCCGGAAGTGAAGGTGTAAAGGGTAGAGGTTTCACCAGCATTGGTTAGAGAGAAGGGGAGAAGAAACGAAATTAAGAAGGGTATCCGTTTAATGAAATGGTGAGTTTCTCCTGAATACATCTGGATTGTTAATTTTAATCCAACGGTGTATATTCATTTAACTGGACCCTCTCCAATTTTTAATAATTGGAGAGGATCCATTCCCCAACTAATCAGTCATAGCTTGCCATTATATATATCCATCACTCATTCATCTCAATAATTCAAAGCTAAGCTCCTTCGTCATCGCATCATGACTAGATATGAAGTGGTTTTCATCGCTATCCCAACCCTTGGCAACCTCGTTCCACAAGTGGAATTCGCCAACCTCCTAACCAAACACGACCCTCGATTCTCTGCAACCGTTCTCACTGTCTCCATGCCGCAACGACCCCTCATCAACACCTACGTCCAAGCCCGCGCTTCCTCAGCCGCTAATATCAAACTCCTCCAGCTCCCTACCGTAGACCTGCCTGCACCCGAGCAGTACAAAACCTTGGTCGGCTTCTTCTCCCTCCACATGCAAAATCACAAACACCACGTGAAACACGCACTCCTCAACCTTATCAAAACAACTGAGTCGAACTCATCCAACTCGGTTCGACTCGCGAACATCTTTGTCGACATGTTCTCCACCACCCTCATCGATGTCGCTGCTGAGCTCGCCGTCCCATGCTACCTCTTCTTCGCCTCCCCGGCGAGCTGCCTCGGCTTCACGCTCGACCTCCCCCGAGTCGACCTGGCCGAGTCAAAATCTGAGTTCACGGTTCCGAGTTTTAAAAACCTTTTGCCTCGTTTCATTTTTTTACTGACCCATGACGTTGGACTCAATTTTTTCATGGAATAAGAACCCAACTACCATTAAGCGAAAGTGAGTGTTCAATTTATCAATTAAAACTTGAATTTAAGCAAGAATGACTAAATTCACATATTTTCTAATCTTGAAAGACTAAGCAAGAAGGTGGGGGGGGGGGGGGGGGAGAGAAAGGTGGGTGGGAGGTTTAGGACAGAGGGGTAAATGGGTAATTTTAGGTGGGGGTGAGAATAGCAATTCTCAAGGGTGAGAATAGCAATGGCCAATGATTAAAGACCTTATGTACCACAAAATCTAAAGTTGTTGAGGATGTGATTCTGATGCTAACCCATGACGCTGGACTCAAGTTTTTCGTGGAATAAGAACCCAACTACCATTAAGCGAAAGCGAGTGTTCAATTTATCAATTTAAACTTGAATTTAAGCAAGAATGACTAAATTCACATATTTTCTAAACTTGAAAGACTAAATTTATCAATTTAAAAGTATAAGAACCAAAATTAAGTTTAACTAAAAAGTTAAAGGGAAAAAGAAAAACACATTTTACCTTAATTTAAATACGTCTAAGCTAGCAAATAAAATATACTCATCAAATCAAAATATATCTCACCAGTACTTCGAATTAATTAAAATTTCACTTTAGAAGTAGTAACTGATAAAAAAAACTTAAGGAGTAGTAAACTTGCTATTTAATCGAATTGCATTGCATACGATAGATTAATTATGTGACATGAAAGTGCCGTACAATATCAGAACTCTTTTTCGTGGTGTTTTGCATAGGGTGAATTCTACGGTGCACCTGTGCATAAATGGTGCACGGGTGCAACATGCATAAATAGTGAATACTGTAGCAGACGTTACTGTAGTAAAAATATATATTTAATTTAGTATTGCTATTCGCTCCACCAAAATTGCTATTCACATCCCCACGTATTTAATTTTTTTTACTGTAGGGTTTTTTACGGTAGCAATATATATATATATATATATATATATATATATATATATATATATATATATATATATATAATTTAATGGGTTACTTTTTTTATTTTAAAACAGTAAAATTACGTCCAAGCCCCCGGTAATTTACTTTAGCAAAAATATATATTTAATTTAACGGGTTACAATTTTTATTTTAAAGTAGCGAAATTACGTCCATGCCCTAGTAGTGCTCTGAATTATTTTTATTTCCAAAAATATCCTTTCCACGGAATCGTGATTCCATGGCAAAATACACTACGAAATCATGATTTCGTTGTGTACCTGGAGGTGCAAAAAAAATACACACATGAATCATGATTCCGTTGTATATTTTATCAACGAAAAGACGATTCCGTTACGTATTTTGTCCACGGAATCATGATTTCATTTCATTTTTTTTTGCACCCCTAGGTACATAATGGAATCTTGATTCCGTTGTACATTTTATACAATAGAATCATGATTACGTGGAAAGGGTATGTTTGGTAAAAAAAAAAATAAACACGTGAAAATGTGAATAGCAATTTTGGAGGTGCAAATAGCAATGTTAAATTAAATATATTTTTTTGCTACAGTAAAAATGCTACAGTCACTATTCTGGATTGTGCACCCGTGAACCATTTAAGCACAGGTGCACTATAGAATTCTCCTATATATATGTATATATCCATCATTCATTCATCTCAATAATTCAAAGCTAAGCTCCCTCGTCATCGCATCATGACTAGATATGAAGTGGTTTTCATCGCTATCCCAACCCTTGGCAACCTCGTTCCACAAGTTGAATTCGCCAACCTCCTAACCAAACATGACCCTCGATTCTCTGCAACCATTCTCACTGTCTCCATGCCGCAACGACCCCTCATGAACACCTACGTCCAAGCCCGCGCTTCCTCAGCCGCTAATATCAAACTCCTCCAGCTCCCTACCGTAGACCCGCCCGCACCCGAGCAGTACCAAACCTTGGTCGGCTTCCTCTCCCTCCACATGCAAAATCACAAACACCACGTGAAACACGCACTCCTCAACCTCATCAAAACAACCGAGTCGAACTCGTCCAACTCGGTTCGACTCGCGGCCATCTTCGTCGACATGTTCTCTACCACCCTCATCGACGTCGCCGCCGAGCTTGCCGTCCCGTGCTACCTCTTCTTCGCCTCGCCGGCGAGCTGCCTCGGCTTCACGCTCGACCTCCCCAGATTCGACCTGGCTGAGTCAAAATCTGAGTTCACAGTTCCGTGTTTTAAAAACCTTTTGCCCCGTTCCGTTTTGCCGAACCTCGTGTTGGACGCGAAAGACGGGACCTTTTGGCTCTCATACCATGCGAGAAGGTACAAAGAAACAAAGGGCATAGTCATAAATACGCTTCAGGAGCTTGAACCTCACGCGCTTCAATCACTCCACAATGATTCGCAGTTGCAGCGCGTTTACCCAATTGGGCCGATTCTTGACATTGTTGGATCGGCCCAATGGGATCCCAACCCGGCCCAGTATAAACGAATCATGGAGTGGCTTGATCAGCAGCCTTTGTCTTCCGTTGTGCTTCTCTGCTTCGGGAGCATGGGAAGCTTAGAGGCGAATCAGGTGGAGGAGATCGCAATTGGGCTCGAACGGGCCGGGGTTAGGTTCTTGTGGGCTTTGCGGGAGTCTCCAAAGGCCCATTTAGAATACCCGAGAGATTACGAAAATCACAAGGACGTGCTACCAGGTGGATTTTTGGAACGTACAAATAACATTGGTTTGGTATGTGGGTGGGTCCCACAAGCGGTTGTGTTGGCCCACAAGGCCGTTGGGGGGTTCGTGTCGCATTGTGGTTGGAACTCGATATTAGAGAGCTTGTGGCACGGCGTGCCGGTTGCCACGTGGCCGTTGTACTCAGAGCAACAAATGAACGCGTTTCAGATGGTTAGGGAACTAGGATTAGCGGTGGAGATTAGCGTGGATTATAGGGTGGGTGCGGATCTGGTGCGGGCGGAAGAAGTGGAGAATGGTGTGAGGTCGCTGATGAAGGGTGGTGATGAGATCCGAAGAAAGGTGAAGGAGATGAGTGACACGTGTAGAGGCGCGTTGCTGGAGAATGGGTCATCTTACAGTTACCTAGTGTCCCTGATTCAAGAGTTGACAAGTTAACCAACCCATGCCAGTTGTATCAAATTTCTATTAGACGTGGTTGATGGTGCTATTAATCTATGAGAATAAATAATTTAATTATATTTGGTTGTAATCTTGGATTGTGATTTTTTATGGTGACGTTTTTCATTTTTTATTATGGAGATGATCTTGGATTGTGATTTTTTATGGTGACGTTTTTCATTTTTTATTATGGAGATGATCTTGGATTGTGATTTTTTATGGTGACGTTTTTCATTTTTTATTATGGTGATGATCGTGGATTGTGATTTATTCGGAATTTTGCAAGCAATCATAGTAAACTCGGTTAGTATCAGCTACAAAGAAAGTGCACTAAAACATTGACAGCAATCCCAGTACGTAACGTAACAAGCCAAGGAAATGTCAAAAATTCCACGAATGAAACTTTTGTGACAGTCCATCATTAATTATTTGCACATCCATGTCAATTAGAGTGGCTAATTGGTGAGGATAGTCCTCAAGAATACATTTTGTCTACAGAAAAAGCAAGTAGTTTTGCAAATCTATCTGCTGTTCCATTGCACACACGTTTTGTGTGTATGACCTCACTTGCAGTCAAATTTGACTTCAGTAAATAAAATTTATCCGTAAGAAGTACACCAAGGAGTTTACAATACCTCTCTCACACATTCATCAACCGACTAAAATGAACCCTTGATTGTCTTCAGCAATTTGGAATCATCAATCAAAGTCTGAAAATAATCTTGCGAACACTTTTTTTTCCCCCATGCCTGAAGCACCCGGATACAATCAGTTTTCAAAGATAACATGTGTGAAACACATTGGCACTGCTAAACTAGTTTCACTGTGAGTTGTGACAGTCCATTATGCCTTGAATGAGAAATGCGTGATGCATTTCCAATACCATAAAGTTGTTCAGGCCCATGATGCAAAACTCGATTTATGACTATACAATAGTTAGCGGAACACTCCAGACCATATCGCAAAATTGTAACAAGAACTATTATTATAAGCATGAATATTTGGGTGCTATTTAACACCTAGAATGAGAAAAAAGAAAGAAAAAAAGTAGATCAGATGATATGATATAATAGAATAAGAAAAAAATAATAATAAATAATAAATTTTCTACCAGTTTGAAACTACTACAATTTATTTGTTATAAAAGAAATATGCAGTGATTTTACCACAGTCAGAAAATATTGTAGCATTTTCCATCTTCATTGGCATTTAGCATGTTATATAGGGGTGATTAACTAATTACAATAACTTGCAACTTGCAAGTATGTTGTTGGGACCTGCCATTGGTTGCTTTGGCTTGCTGTTTAGTATTTTGTGTTACCTAATTACCTTTAAATATATTTAGTTAGAAATTTGGATAATTTTCTTATTCTTTGCACATGGTTTGGCACATCCAATCTCGCCCTTCTGCAGATTCTGTTTCTGTTGCAGAATTTGCTTCTATTCTGCTTCTTCATGATGTTGACAATTTTGAAAGCATAGTAACATAGTAAGCAAGGTATCTTAGCTGTCACATATATGCATGTATAGCATGTTTTGATTGGTAATCATCTAAATTGAAACAAGTTGGATGATTCTAATGAGAGAACAAAGATGGAGCCAATGTCCTATAAAGAATTCTTCTTGTGGTTGATGATTCTAGTGAGAGAACAAAGATGTTTAGCAATCGATATGAAGAACATGCATATTTTGGCTTGTCTATATCTCACTCTGTTGAAGATTCTGAAGCATGTTTAAGTTTGATGGAATTAAAAAAGTCAATGTAAATCAGGTTAATGATTCTGGTTTTATTACCGATCATACTACTATTTGAATTTGAATACAAATTCACACTTTGTGGACTGATGATAACCAGTGGATGCAAGGCCCAATTTGCGGATTGAAAGAAAATTGAGGCCCATGAGTGTTCTTGATTTGAATTGAAGAATATGGACCTAAGTTCTCAGAGATAGGGATGACAATGGGTAGAGTCTGGGTAGGATTCTATAGTATCCGTTCCCATACCTGCGTTTAAAAAAAATCCTCGTACCCGGCCCCATACCCGCGCGGGTAGTAACTTTAATCCCCATCTCCGTATCCGCTGGGTACCTCTATACTCATACCCGCACCCGCGACCCGCACTTTACTTATGTATGAAGTTAATAAATCAATAAAAAAATATTATATGAAAAAGGAAACAAAAAAAAAAGACTTAAATATTTTTTTAGTCCTTGCAATTTAGTGTTTTTTTGCTTTTCGTCCTTGCAAAAAAAAATTTGATTTTAGTCCTTGCAAATTATGTTTGTTTTGGTTTTCGTCCTTCAAGTGGTTTAGATAGAGCTTTTAACAGTGAAAAAAGCGCTATCTAAACCGCTATAAGGATGAAAAACAAAACAAACATAATTTGGAAGGACTAAAATCAATTTCTTTTTGCAAGGACGAAAAGCAAAAAAATGCTAAATTGCAAGGACTAAAAAGGTATTTAAACAAAAAAAAATTACATTTTGCACTAGATCATAAACACTACAAATTTAGACATAAAAGTAAATAATATTCATGAATTAATTTTTGACAAAGCTAAATTAGTATTAACTATTATAATGTTCATGAATTCATTTATGACAAAACTAAATTGGTACTAACTATTGCTAAATTGGTACTAACGATGAGACATATCGGAACAAAGAAACATATAATAATTTTTAGAGTTAAATAATTATAACATCAATAACGTAACAAAAATGTAGAAAGCAAACCTGAAAAGGTAAATGAAAAAAAAAATCCCCAATCAGTTCAATGGTATCAATTTAGCAATAATTTTCAATTCAATGGTATCAATTTAACAAATTTCTCAGTTTTTTTTTTTTTGCACAGCAAAAGAATTTCATTACTAAAAGCCAAATCACCCACCACCCCTCGGCACATTTCATTACTCGGATGCAAACTAAGAAATTAAGGATAGTGAGTGAATGGTGGGGCTTTCTTCAAATTGCTAGGCCACTTTCACGTTTTACACTACTTAACTCTTCCATCTCTATATTTAGTTATTTGCTTTTCTTTAATTTTGTTAAACATCCACTGTGCAGTTCAATAGATTTTAGATAGCATTTTCGCATAATCAAATAGGCATATACCCAATGTCAGGATTGGTGCGCGACTGGTGCTTGATTGGTGCGGGATTGGTGCGAATTGAGAAGGGATAACAAGAAGGGGTAACAAACCTGGTGCCGTGGTGCATGATTGGTGAGAGTGTTAGTCATTGGAATATATATATATATATATATATATATATATATATATATATATATATATATATATATATATATATATATATATATATGGTAGTGCGGGGCGGGGTGGGTACCGTAGTACCCGTACCTGCGAAAAAATACGGGTAAATCCCCATCCCTAGCCCCAGCCCCAATAAGCGGGTATTTACCCGACCCGCGTGCGGATATTTTTGCGGGTACCCGTAGGATCTGGATCCACTTTGTCATCCCTAGAGAGACTAAGACGCATTATTTGAATTTGGATCACTAGCTAGTAAAAGGAGATTCGGTTACTGAGTTCAAATTATGTGGGCCCTGGAGATTAATTGAGGAGTGATAAATTAATTAAAGATAGTAATCTTCATTATTGTTGGCGTTTGGACAAGTGGTTGAAGGGCAATGATGATTAAGGAAATTGCTATTCACACCCCAATTTGCTATTCTCACCACCCACGTGGGGTTTTTTTCTTGATTTCCCAAAATATCATTCCGTTGTACAAATTTGTTTCACCCCCTTATACAACGGAATCATGATTCCGTTGTACATTTTTTTTAATTTATTCGAATTTTTTCTAAGTTTTTTAAATTTTTTTTTATATTGAGTAATGTTTTTTGAAATGTATAAATTTAGGTTTTAAAGACTTTGCCAAAATAAATATACAAATTTAATGCACATTGGTTGATGTATCTTATAGGATTCACATAGACAGTTGGCTTTAAATAGTTGGCAAAAACAATACTTGGCAAAAAACAAATATACCAATTTTACATACTTGGCAAAAATCCTATATTTTATTGGTGCTATGATGTTGCACATTGTTGTTGTTGTTTGTTCTATGATTTTAATAGAGAAACCGTTCATTCTTTGATTATATTACCAAGTGCGTGTGTTGTTTATAGAGTTTACAAAGAAAAATGTAATAAACTGAAAACATCAACATCATTTATATAATAAAATGTATATACAAAATAAAAGTTTAGATACAAATATAAAAAAATACATCATAAATCAACCGCCTCTGCGGTCACCACCCTCGATCCTCCTCCTCTGTTTGCGTCCTTGGCTGCTTCACCCAACACTTAAGCCACCCTATGCTATGCGCAATAGCCACTGCACCAACTCATGGTCATGCATGCCCTCAGGAATGGCTTTGGTATGCAACAACCTCTCTGCAATCGCAGACATCATCCGGTACCGATCCTACATAAACGAAAATTAAAATTAATAATTTCAAATCGAAAAAAATGTAAACAATTATGATAAAAGTGTTTGCATTACATTACCTCGCACGAGTAATCTACACCATCTACAAATTCGAAGTTAGGTTCTTGTGGGCTTTGCGGGAGTCTCCAAAGGCCCAATTAGAATACCCGAGAGATTACGAAAATCACAAGGATGTGCTACCAGATGGATTTTTGGAACGTACAAATAACATTGGTTTGGTATGTGGGTGGGTCCCACAAGCGGTTGTGTTGGCCCACAAGGCCGTTGGGGGGTTCGTGTCGCATTGTGGTTGGAACTCGATATTAGAGAGCTTGTGGCACGGCGTGCCGGTTGCCACATGGCCGTTGTACTCAGAGCAACAAATGAACGCGTTTCAGATGGTTAGGGATCTGGGATTAGCGGTGGAGATTAGCGTGGATTATAGGGTGGGTGCGGATCTGGTGCGGGCGGAAGAAGTGGAGAATGGTGTGAGGTCGCTGATGAAGGGTGGTGATGAGATCCGAAGAAAGGTGAAGGAGATGAGTGACACGTGTAGAGGCGCGTTGCTGGAGAATGGGTCATCTTACAGTAACCTAGTGTCCCTGATTCAAGAGTTGACAAGTTAACCAACCCATGCTAGTAGTATCAAATTTCTATTCGACGTGGTTGATAATGCTATTAATCTATGAGAATAAATAATTTAATTATATTTGATGTATTATTACTTTAACTAGAATTTATATGTGTGTGTGATGTACAAGTCTGTGAAATATGAAATTTTCTATACTTTTGTTGTGAATCATTCGAAATTTATTAATAATTATATAAAATAGGTTGGTATTATTTAAAGTAGTATACATTTTAAGTAATTAAAATAGTAAAATTTACTTTAAGAATACTAAATTACTTATTTAGTGATCTAAAAAGTCATTTGACATCAACTTGGTATTAAAATTCTCACGTTATTATCTTTTTATTGCTTATTTTAAGCTATTCATTTAACACATTTTTAAGGAAGAATTATTTATTTTAACCAATTTCCCTTTTTATTAACTGTTGTAAAAATAAACATCATAGTTACAAAATTAAAGAGTTTGTTCTTATCAGATTTGGTGAGTTTTTCGGTACGGTCGCTCTACCAGAATCTCCTTAATGTATGGTGGGGAGTGTACCTGCAAAGATACTCCTACATTCAAGTTACAGGCGCAGAGATAGGAGGCAGGTATCACTCAAGTTAATCATTTATTTTAAACTAGTTCCATGTTGTTGAAACACATAGCATGTCGTGGTCAAATAAATGATAATACCTTTTTTTAAAATATATTTTTCTTCAATTATTCTACTAAGTATTTAAAATAATTAAAAATTAATTAAATAATCTCGTGTCACGTCACTATATTTGGACCACGTTAAGGTTAACGTTAATTTCTTAACAGTTAACAATTTTAATTTGATGGAAGGACCAAAATTACAGATTTTACAAAATTGGGGAACTAAATGTCTCTATTTAAAAATAGGGGGACCAAAATTGCAGATTGTGTAAAATAGGGAAACTAAATGTCTCTATTTGAAAATAGGGGAACTAAAATTGCTAACTGTGCAAAATAGAAGGACTAAAATTGCATTTAAGCCATAAAAATATTAATTAAAATATTACTACAAGTAAATTAAAAATTCACGCTTAAATAATTCAAACTTAACATTAAAAACATCCACACATAATATTAAAAATATAAAATTACTGTAAGTTATAACATAAATATTTTATTGTTAGTGTTAGTTTATGGAAAATATAATTTTTTTTTACAGAAAAGTATATATATAACATAATTATTTATTTAAGTTATTTTATATATATATATATATATATATATATATATATATATATATATATATATGGTAGGTGTGGAACGGGACGGGTACTATAGTACCCATACCCGCAAAAAAATGCGGGTAAATATTCGGTTACAGTCTCAATAAGCGAGTATTTAACCGACTCATTTGTAAATATTTTTATGGATACACATAGGATCCGGATACACTTTATCATTCCTAAATGCAGGTTTTTCTTGCTCTTTTAACCAATGATCGGTCAATCCAGCATTATGCTTGTGAACTGATTTGTCTTGCTTTTTGGGAGGGAATATGTTTTTCCGGATATAGCTTTGGTTACAGCTATTAGTTTTGATTTTTGGTGGGTCAGGGTGAAGGCTATTCATATATTGTTGGTGATAGCTATTATTAATGCTGGATAATGTTTTTGCTGTTTGCTCACATTAATTACACGACTTATGTCAACGTATTGGGATCAACCTTTTCACAGCTTGGTTTTTTTTGGCTGGTGGCTTTCTTTTCGGTGTTAGGTGGGTGGAGTGATTTGCTTGGGACCACTTGGATACCCCTCATAATTATTGGTTGGTAGGCATTTATTTTGATGGTGGGGAGGTTAATTGCTATTTATTCTCTAGTTGATATAAATAGAAATTAACCTCTTTTTATTTTTTTTTCAGTTATGTTTCTTTTGAGATCTGTTCCTCTTCTCTCATCATGTATATGGATTGTTGGTACCCTTGTATCTAGTAATCAATATATTCTTTTGCTGATAAAAAAAAGAAGAAAAAGATAACATGTGTGAAACACATTTGCACTGCTAAACTTGTTCATTGTGAGTTGTGAATGTACATTATGGGTGTGGCTAAGGTGAAGTTTGAAAACACTTTTTCAACGGTGAGAAAGTGTTTTTTATTTACCGCAACAGGTTAGTCATCGATTTTTTACCTGCTACAGCAGGTTAGTCATTAGGAGAAAAAAAAATTATTTAAAAATAAAATTATATAAAATTATTATAATAAAAATTAGAATAAAAATTTTCTTTTTTTTTAAAAAAGTGAAAACTACCGGTGGTGCTTGAACAAATTACCTACTATAATAGGTTGGTTAGCCCTTGTGCTTTTGATACATATTTTATCATAGTATGTAGATAATTTCTTATCAAGATGAATATTACACAATCCAATCCCTTGAACAGATATTGCGTTGGTATTGCTTCTAAGTAATATTACATTTATAATCAATTGATCTGATAGATAGGTAGCATCCATTTTTTTTGAGGGGTTGATAAATGACCTACTTAACTCAGTGGTTAGAATATTGCTTTCATACGGCGGAAGAAAAAAATCATTTTTTTAATTTCTCTTATGCTCCATTGGGAGAAAAAAAATAAAAAAAATATTTTTTAATAATTTTTATATAATTTCATTTAATAAAAAAATGATTTTTTTCTCTCAGTTAACCAACCTATTATAATAGGTAATTTGTTCAAGTATCACCGGTGGTTCCCACTTTTTTAAAAAAAAGAGAAAATTTTTATTCTAATTTTTATTATAATAATTTTATATAATTTTTTTTAAATAAAAATATTTTTTTTATTTATTTTCTCTCATGACTAACCTGCTGCAGCAGATTTTTCATTGGTGACTAATCTACTGCAACAAGTAAAAAACACTTTCTTACCGATGAGAAAGTATTTTCAAATTTCACCTTAGCCACATCCGTCCATTATGCCTGGAATGAGAAATGCCTGATGCATTTCTAATAACATAAAGATGTTCAGGCCCATGATGCAGAACTCGATTTATGACTATACAATACTTAGCAGAGCACTCCAGACCATATCGCAAAATTGTAACAAGAACTATTATAAAAGCATGAATATTTGGGTGCTATTTAACACCTAGAATGAGAAAAAGAAAGAAAAAAAAGAAGTATATCTGTAATAGATAATATGATATAATAGAATGAGAAAAAAATAAAAAATATTAATGACATATTTAATATATAAAAATATTTATATATCATTCGTCCATTAAAAACTACTAAAAAAAATATGATGGAAAAGGCTTGTATTATTATGCTTAGTAAAGCATGACGTGCTTCTATTAGTTTGCTTTTTATCACACCAGACCAGACCCATTGTAGGGTACAGCCCATACAAAACAACAAATGATTAAATACAAAAATTTACAACACTATTGTAGCCCAAAGTTTCACATACGAAAAAAAAAAAAAAGAGTAGAGAATCAGAAGTTTTCTAATAAATAATATATGCACTAATAATAAAAAAAAATAGTCAATTATAAATTGTCTTACAAAATAAGATTATTAACTTTATAATAAATAAAATACAGTAAAACAGAAATTTGATTAGCACTGATTGATCAACTTGTCAACTCTTGAATCAGGGACATTAAGTTATTGTACGATGACCCGTTCTCGATCGACGCGTCTCTGCACTTGTCACTCATCTCCTTCACCTTTCTCCTGATCTCATCACAACCCTTCATCAGCGACCTCACGCCATTCTCCACTTCTTCTGCGAGCACCAAATCCCCACCCACCCTATAATCCACCCTAATCTCCACCGCTAATCCCAGTTCCCTAACCATCTGAAACGCGTTCATTTGCTGCTCCGCGTACAGCGGCCACGTGGCAACCGGCACGCCGTGCCACAAACTCTCCAATATCGAGTTCCAACCACAATGCGACACGAATCCCCCTACAGCATCGTGGGCCAGCACCTTCGCTTGTGGGACCCACCCACACACCAAGCCCATCTCAGCCATTCGTTCCAAAAATCCATCTGGTAACACGTTCACCTCATTTGCGTAATCTCTCGGGTCTTCTAATTTGGCCTTCGGAGGTTCACGTAAGGCCCACAAGAACCTAATCCCGGCCCGTTCGAGCCCAATTGCAATCTCCTCCACCTGGTTTGCCTTTAAGCTTCCCATGCTGCCGAAGCAGAGAAAAACCACAGAAGAGGCAGGCTGCTGATCAAGCCACTCCATGATTCTTTTACACTGGGCCGGGTTCGGATCCCATTGGGCCGATCCAGCAAGGTCCACAACAGGCCCAATTGGATAAACGCGCGGCAATTCCGAATCGTTGTAGAGCGATTGAAGCGCGTGAGGTTCAAGCTCCTGTAGCGTATTTACGACGATGCCCTTTGTTTCTTTATATCTTCCCGCATGGTATGAGAGCCAGGAGGACCCGTCATTCGCGTCCAACACGGTGTTCGGCAAAACGGGTCGGGGCAAGGGTTTTTCAAAACTCGGAACCGCGAACTCGGATTTTGACTCGGCCGGGTCGACTCGGGGGAGGTGGAGCGTGAGGCCGAGGTAGCTCGCCGGCGACGCGAAGAAGAGGTAGCACGGGACGGCGAGCTCGGCGGCGACGTCAATGAGGGTGGTGCCGAACATGTCGACGAACAGCGCGGCGAGTCGAACCGAGTCGGACGAGTTTGACTTGGTTGGGATTAGGTTGAGGAGTGCGTTTTTGACGTGGTGTTTGTGGTTCTGTATGTGGAGAGATAAAAAGGCGACGGAGGATTGGTACTGATCGGGTGCGGGCGGGTCCACCGTAGGGAGGTGGAGGAGTTTGAGATTAGTGGCTGAGGAGGCGCGGGCTTGGACGTAGGTGTTGACGAGGGGTCGTTGTGGCATGCAGATTGTGAGAACGGTTGCAGAGAATCGAGGGTCGTGTTTGGTTAGGAGGTTGGCGAATTCCACTAGTGGAACCAGGTTGCCGAGAGCTGGGGTTGCGATGAAAACCACTTCAAATCTAGTCATTGTTGAGATGATGAGGGACCTCTGAATGACTGAGAATGGTACATTAGCACTAGCAGTGAGTGTTAATATAATATATAATATAATATAATATTCATTTTTGGACTTGTACTTAGACAGACTTGAGGAGACAATAACGTTAGGAGTTGAACAAGATTATTTATTAATAAAATTAATTCAAATATAATTGAAACATTTTAAAATTAATTTTAATCATAAATCAGGAGTACTAATCTTTGGTAACTAGGGAGAAAGTAATTTATTTAATAATACAAAGTCTTGCCTTGAAAAAAGGTCATGTTCTCTATAAATCATTTCTCGTCTATTTTTTTTCATCTCATCCTAACCGTTTATATGATTTCGTACAGTTGATCCAATGGCTGATGAGAAGGATCTTCTTACATTGTTCTAAGGTTGATGGTTGTACAGGCTTAGTGTTGAATTCTTGCTGGATTTATTTTTCGATTGATTGCCTAGGCCACATACTTGTTAATTGTTTGTGCCTTCAAAATCAAAATTGAAGTGAGAGCACAAGAGGAAGCAGCAAAAGACAAGGGAGGGAGAAGAAGAACAAGAAGTAGGGTTATATTACAATTGGTCCCTTTATGTCAATTGTGTTCCTGTATTATGTAAACTAACTTTGGTATTTGATAGTAGTGGAACACAAATGATATACAAGTACTGTTGGTACAGTTTGTTCTGCCTTTGCAGGGTGATTTGTTATCCAGATGGAGGGGGTGATCAGTATGTGAGGTGGAACGAAATCTGAAATCAAAAAGGAAGAAAAGACATGATATCCTTATTTTGAAGAGTAAATTACACTAACTACTCTTTAGGTTTTGTGAAATTACACAAACTCTCCTTTTTTTTTAACCATTAATGTAACCTCCAAGAAGGTGTTAGTGTAATATATAATGTTTTCAAACATTAATGGGTTCCAACATAATAAGGATTAGTGTAGGAATTGAAAAAAGAGTGGTGTTATGTGTAATTTGAAAAAAAACTTGGGACAAGTGAATATTGTATGCAGCATAGTGTTATGTGTATGTTCTTGCGAACGCGGTTCGATCTGCAGTGCATAATTGAGTTATTGTGGAGTAATGGTTTGACGCAAATTGATCCATCTATCTATTATGCTCCATTGCAAGTGTTTTTGGTGGTGATTCAATCCTAGAGTTTAGATGCACTGGACATTGATCATCAGTGTATGGCATGTGGAGTGGAGCAGTACCCTCGGTTGTTGCTTGGTTTTATGCCAATTTTGGTTTTTCAAGTGCATGACCCGGTGGAGTAACACATCATTATTTTTGGTAATAGAATATTTCTCTTAGCTTTTATATGTTGCCGTAACCATATGTGGTGGTCAATACATCATTATAGGTGGTGGGGTGCAGGGAACTAAGTCTTGTATTTTGGTATTGGTGCTTATTTTATCTTATCTGCTGATGTTACAATCATAGGGTGTTTCAAACTTAGGCACTTCTTGTGCTTGGGCTTTGTTTCGTCCGTTTTAATAAATTTAGCCTTTAAAAAAAAAAAAAAACACTCTCTGTTTCCCTTTTTCCCTTTAAACAAATTGTAGATTACACTTCCTTCTGTATTATTATGCCAGTCCCTTTCTTTGTGTCCTGTTTATTTGGTAATTGGTGTGTCACGACTCAACACACCATCCTAAATTAATAATTTGTGTCTCTAAACATCTTTTCAGCAAAAGATAAAACACCACAATTAACAGCCTCATAATATGATGCATTGATTAGGGAACACCTTTATGAGATAGAAATGTACCTCTCCAATAGCTATAGCTACTGCATGTGTCTCCTCATCAGTGTGTATGTGACAGAGCTATAACAAGAGGTGCATTTTATGAAAATATGTATGGTTGGGCTGAACCAAAAATTAGAGTGAAGTGAGCCAGCGTGAATGAATATAGTGTTCTGCCTCCAATGAGTTGGTTACTGAGTGAGAAGTGAGAATCAAGGCCACAATCAAATGAAAAAAATAAAAATAAAAGTGTTCTTCTAGAATATTCTTACTTTTTTCATTATCTTAATTATGTTAATTTTGTCAAATCTGGTTTTGACCGACAAAGTTATTAGACCCAATAAGATACGCTTGAGGTTGTCTCTAAACTTCTAAACCACGTAATGACTGAGCAAGTCCATGACCAGCAGTGGGTAATGCAGGTTACCTTGGCTTAACCAAAGGTGGGCCATGCCACTGAGTTGGCTTATTTTAGTTGTTTGAAGTTTCCTTCAATTCCTTATGAGTAATCCTACGTAGGGATGTTCGCAGATCGGATTTGATCAATTTTAAAGAGATACTATTCAATCTAATCTATTCGATTTTCTTAATTCGTCATCCAATCGGTTTGGTTCAAAATTTTTATCTGATCCGATCCGATCCAATCCAAATTAAAGCGGTTTAGATTGGATCGATTTTCGATTTTAGTCTTACTTTTATTTTTTTGAAATATTAAATAAATGGTAACATATATAATAAATATAATAGAAAATAATTTAAAATATCAAATATTTTATTTATATGTCATTATATAACTAATAATAGAATAAATTTTTAAATATATACTATATCAAAAATAAATTTACATAACTTAATAATTATATTTATTCATCTTAACTCAAATAGTTAGTAAAATATTATCTTTAATTAAATATACTTTTCATAAATAGGTATAAGTTATGTGATAATTTTATAAATATATAAGAATTAAAAATATAAACATGAGTGATATTATAAATTTATGAATAAAAAATATATACACTTGTACAAGTTCAGTTTGGATTGGATCGGATTGATTTTTAAAATCAAATCCAAAATCCGATCCAATCCAATAAAAAAATTTTGATTTTTCAAAACTTTAATCGGTTCGGTTTTCAGTTTTTTGGATTGATTTTTTTGATTCTCATTGGATTGGATCGGTTCATGAACACCCCTAACCTTATACCTATAGGCATTCTCATTCCTCTCATTTCCCAAGTGCTTTCTCTTCCTCTCTTCTGTCAAAAATCCTTATTCCCTCTTGTTCTCCTCCACCCATAAGGAGCTCTCTCAAGGATGGGGCTTGATTTTTCTGCAAGACAAGATGCTCTCTTCCCTTTCCTTGAGCTTGTGACCCCATTGTTGAAATGGTGAGCTCTCTTTCTCTCCTCTTTCTCCTTTCCTTGAGTTGACCCCATAATGGATTGGATATTTGTGCAAATTCTCATCTTGTGTTGTTTTGGGTGGTGTTTCATAGGTTTTGGCGAGGTAGTGTTATTATTGAAGATTAAGGCTTCTCCCCTTTCTCCCATCTTCTCAAAATCCTAATCTTGAAGATCCATAAGTAAGGGAAGCTGTGATTTTGGACTTGGAAATAATTGTTATTGATGTTAGATTTTGTGAAAATCATGTTATTGGAATTGTTTGGGTTTTGGAGGTGTTTGGAAAGCCTATTTGAGCACTTTCCATAGATTTTCGAAGTTACAAAGCCCAGTCGCTTAAGCAAGCAAGCGATGGCTAAGAAGTGGATCTTATGTTTAAGGACAGAGTTAAGACTTAATAATTGGGGGACAAGTATGAAAATTAAAGTTCATTCAATAAATATATATAAGCATCAAAGTTTATACAAAATATTCATCAAAATGATCCAAAAACATATAGTAGAAAATATATTTACATAGAAGACAAACAAATCATTTTTTAATGACCCAAGATTACAAATGACAATCATCAATTCCACGTGTCACCAAGAACCTTCACAAATTTATAATAAAAATTATTGTCTACATTAACTGTAACGTTGTAGTTTTTTTAATTGTATGATTAAGTGTTTGATTAATAATGCAAGAGGAAAATAAATTTAAATTTATAATATATATAAAGGAATTAATATAAAGGAATTAATAAATAGATTGTTTTGTTATGTGCTATAGTGTTGTTGATAATTTTTCATGTATGGTTGGGCTTAGAGGGTAAGGTTGTTGTTGGGACTTTTATGTGAGTTACTTGAGTTGTAGGAAAGAAAAGAAAAGAAGGGGGTGTTCTTAGAGGAAACATAGGTATTGATAGCAAAATTTCAAATACTCCCAAAGCTTTGCACGTTCAAAGCCTCATGTTTCTTTCAATTCCTTCATTCTTATCTTCCTTCCTCTCTAAGTCTCTCTTTCTCTTGAGTTGAAGTAGAATTTCTACACCATCTTGAAGTCTGATTTCTTCTTCTCTAGAGCTTCCTTAGTTGATTTCAAGTTGGTTAGTTAAATTCCTCTCTATTCTTGATCTCTTAGTATCTTTCTCATCTCCTCCCAAGAACATGAGAAATGAGTTTTGGTTAGATTTTAATAGATGAGAGAAATCTTGATTTGGAGCTTACTTTGATATTGATTTAGGTTTCCTCTAGTTGATTTCATAGCAAAAGTTGAGTAGAGATCATTCTTGAATCACCAAGTCTCCTCCCTAGCTTATTCTTCAAGGTTTTGAGTCAAGAATTTTGGATAAGGGAAGCTTCAATATGATTGATTGCTTTATTTGTAAATTCTATGTTCGAAATCTTTTTTAGTGTGGAATGATGTATCTATGTTATGTTTGATGTAAAAATTGATATGGAATGAATTTGGTAAGCCATTGAAGAGTTTTAAGCATGTTTTCGAGGTCCTGCAACCATGTGTCACTTAAGCGACGAGTGGTTCTCGCTTAAGCGAGACAGGGGACAAGAGAAATTTTTGGTCTGGAAGCTGTTCTAGCTTAAGCGAGGCCGCGCTTAAGAGAGAGAAATCCTAGCTTAAGCGAGGAACCCTGGAAGTGAACAATTAATTCCTGAAATTCTAGCTTAAACGAGAGTAAAGTGGCGCTTAAGCGAGAATTCATTTTCTACACTATAAAATGACTTCCAAATTTATTTTAAATTGAATTATTTATATGGTATGGATGTGATGGAGATGTCCACAAAAGTTCTAGAACTATGTTAAGAAATTCACATTTTGTTAAAGTTAGTGTTGTGTTGTAAGTAAGGATTCAGGGTGTGAGAATACCTTAGTTGAGCTTATTGAACTGCTGAATGGGTTCATAAGCATAATTTGAGAAAAATAGTGAATTTATAACATAGAGGGAACTTGTGGCAATCAAGATTGTTTGGCTTGTTACATGACATTGCATATGGGTAGGCACATAAGTTGAGGGTGCTAGGTAGGCTCTCAACCTAATGCCGTAGGTTTTCGTGGTGGCTAACGGTGGGCCTATAGAATAGACAAGTGGGTGAATTCCTATAGATGGAAGGTTTTGAAAACCTTACAGAGGTAAGCCAATACCCACACTTGTCTATATTCGATAAAACCACACTTCCTCCACAGGGTCAGCTCAAGGTGTAATATCCCTAATTTATGGACCTTAGAAATAAATAATAAAGAAATATCTTTTATGGAATAGCCTTCATATTTAATGGTTAAAGGATACCCTTAGGTATTATTAATAATAGTTAACTTTTTATAGGAGTTGTTAGGAATGAGATAATAGGATCCAAATGGGGAGCCAAGGCCCAAGGTGAGCTGAGGCCCACTTAGCCCACACACAGCACACACTTTATATAGATGAGAGAAGAGAATGTTAGAGAGAGAAAGAAGAAAAGAAAAAGAAAGGAAGAGAGAAGGAGGAGAAGAGGAGAAGAAGAGGAAGAAGAGGAAGAAGGAGAGGGAGCAGAGATCTGAAGACCCAGTGCTTGGAGCTCATCTCTACATGTCCCGGGAGGTGAGTGTTTCCCCCTAGTCCTTTCCTATCCCCTTGATTTGTATGTTTTCCCCTTTTTCTCTTTTGAACCTTAGGTTTGGAGATTTTGGGTTTTTGGTGATTTTGATTGATTAAGGGGTTTTTCGGGTAAATCAATCGGTTGGAAATGTAATAGAAGTATTTAGGATTTGATTTTGTATGATTGGGATGAGTGAGTATGTCATTAATAGCCATGCAGCTCGCAGCCCATTTTAGTTTGGGCCCATCCGAAATTTGGTTCAGCTGGGCCGGAATGTGTCAGAATGGAGAAAATAAGCTTCAGGGGAGTTTCGGCCCAGCCGAAACTTGGTGCAGCTGGGCTGAAATGTGGCAAAGGAGAAATTAGCTCCAGGGGAGTTTCGGCCCAGCCGAAACTTGGTGCAGCTGGGCCGAAATGTGATAGAGGAGAAATAAATAAATTCAGGAGAGCTCCGGCTGGGTCGCGATTTTGGCCGGCTGGGCTAGAATTTAATTTTTTTAAAATTCTCTTAAAATATCTCCTTTTTGAATATTTAAATGATTTTAAATATTTATACAAATGTAATATATTTAATTATAAGATGATTATGTTGTTCTTGAGGTGTTTATATTATGGTAAGGTAGTTACATTATTGTTGTAATAATTATATTTTGATGAGGTAGAGGTATTATTATTGGGATGTATATGAATTGTTGATGAGATGATGTTGTGAGATGGATAAATGATAGGTTGAATTATAAATATTATGTTAAGTTGAAGTATATTATTTGTACATGAAGAAATGTACTTGTTATTTGTTGAATATAACATTGAGAAGATTATGATGTTTTAAGAATTTGAAATGAAATATTAATGAAAAGATGATGATGATGATGATGTTTGTGAACTATGTGTTGGAACCATCCCTATATGTTAGAAAGGAGTTAGCTATCAACTTTGGGAAGTTTTTATAGAAAAATGGTATACTTAGGAAGGTGAGTTTCACGCCAGAACTCCGACCCACTAAAGCGACCTGGGGGTCTCGCCTAGTGGGATATCTTCCCAAGTATCATCCCTATGTTTTGACTCCGAATGGTGTGTTGGAGTCTTGAGAACTACTTCCCCAGAGGTTTAGTGTCTCTTTTAGTATATAGGGGATGGGTTATTGTCATGGTTGATGATTTTTGATTGATGAGATGTATTTGGATCCTTAAGTCAGGCCATAGAAGATGGCGGGTATGGAGGTACCGTATCTAGGACTGTAAGGGACTCCAAATATGTTTTGCCGCTGAAATACGGTGGGTGCACATAGTTGGTGCATAGAAATATTTCGAATGTCGTATTTGCACAGTTGGTGCGTAGGTGTGCACAATTGGTGCACAAGCATATGAGTAGGCACGTAAGTTGAGGGTGCTAGGTAGGCTCTTAACCTAGTGTGGAGGTTTTTGTGGTGGCTAACGGTGGGCCTATAGAATAGCCAAGTGGGCGAATTCCTATAGATATAAGGTTTTGCAAACCTTACAGAGGTAAGCCAATACTCACACTTGTCTATATTCGATTAAAACCACACTTCCTCCACAGGATCAGCTCAAGGGACTCCCTGAATGGTCAAAAGGTGAGACTATGGTAGGGGATGAGGCCTATGAGGGATCGCTCATATGGTGTCGAAACTCCATGGAGTAGAGTCAATGTTTGATGTTTGAGGTTGCCTATTGGCTTCTGGTGTACGTCAGTTGTGATGATGGTTGGTGATGATTGATTTATTATGAGACTTTTGGATTGATGATGTTTAAATGTGATGATTTATGATGGTTGACGTATTATGGTGATTGTATTTGACGTTGTTGGCTATTGGTGTCTTATTGATGTATATGTATGAAATGAATTAATATAAATATGTATCTTTTTATAGATTTATAGTTATTATATACAGTATTTTTGAAGTATATAAAGTTTAGTTTCTTTTCTTTTCCTTGATTGGAATCTGCTTATGTATATGTAAAGATTTGTCTAGTTTGGGGATAAAGGAAGAGATGTTGAGATTATAGTTGTGAGTATGAGTGTCAAGAAAAGAAATGAGAAGCCATGAGAGTTAAGAAAAGGATCTCTAGAATAGAAAGTCAACCTAGAGTCCTTAGAGCACTCACTGAGACATTATGTCTCATCCTTTTTAGTTTCATGTTTTTTTTCAGGTTTAGCAGGTGGATGCCTCATGGAAGGAGATTGGAGCATGGAATTGCTTGTTGGGACGAAGATAATTATAGAGTTGTATATCCCAATGTATGGGAGTTAGTTTATATTCAAGTACCCTTAAGGTTGTGTTTTGTATGACACATAAGTGCCAAGAGCTTTGTATTAGATATGTTTTAAGTTTTATTTTTCCGCATAGTAAACTCTGATAACCTTATATTCTAAATTGTCAATATTTAGTAATATAAATAGGAGAAAGGTACACACCCCTTGGGGTGTTACACAAGGGACTCCTTGAATGGTCAGAGAGTGAGACCATGGTAGGGGATGAGGCCTATGGGGGATCGCCCAAAAGTTGTAGAAATCTCCATGGAGTCGAGTCAGCACGAAATTACATAATGGAATTGTATGAGATTGATGTATGTGTTATTGTATTATGTTATCTGATTTACTATTATTGATTGATTCTAGTTTTCCTTTAAGTAAATCTTATACCTTTGTATATCTATGATCTTTTTATTCATAAGCTTACCCTTGCCTTTTATGTTTGTATTTGTGTTGTATTACTGCAATGATCGTGTGGTTGGCACGGGAGCAGATAATGGTGATGTTGTAGGTTCTCTGACCGCTCGTGACTGAAGGGGATGTATATGTTGAAGATGGGATGAGATCCCTCCTTTTGTATGTGTTCTATATATATATATATATATATATATATATATATATAAGTTTTGTAAAGCCAGACCTAATACTTTTATGATGTGATGATGTACATTATATGTAGGAAAGTAGGTACATATATATGTGTTAAATGTGAAAATTTTCTATGTAGTTTCATATGATAATATTTAACAAAATGTTTTAGTATAACAAACATGTAACGAAGATGGGTCATTACATTAACCATACTTATTTTTATGAAAAAGTCATATTAATTATGTTCTAAAAATCTACTAATTTAAAATAAATTATATTACTCACAAAATTATCTTTTATGATAATAGTATTCAACAACCATTGATGAATAATTTGCTTTTAGATTATTGAAAAATAAAAGAAAAATATTAATGTGTCATGGCAAAGGCTACAACTTGAAAGCAAATTATGCTTGATAGACCTGACACAACTCAATATATGTAAGGGTTAATTAAGTTTTTAGTCCCTAAACTTTTTCAAAATTCGATTTTTAGTTCCTAAACAAAAGTTTGACTGGTTAAGGTCTCTAAGGTTCACACAACGCATGTGTCTGGATTCGTGTACTCGAGATCATAAATACGTTGAAACCTTACAAACAATAACAAGAAAAACAAATATGGGGGGTGAGAACAACAAAGAGAATATAAGAAGAATGGTGGTAGGAAGATAGAATATTTGTTGCTTCTCAAAGTTTAAGTTGTCAATATTTTATATAGTGTTTATAAGTTTGTCTCACTCATAAAGATTAATGAATAACCTTTAATTCTCAAATCAACGTAAAGGAAAAGGTTAATAAAGTCTTTTGATTGTAAATGTAATTATTTATAACTTTTGAAATAATAATAACATAATATAAAGGGGACAATTATTAAAAAGGAAAATAAATTATACTTAAAAAATTATTTAAAAAATAAAAAATACCATAATCTTTGCAATAAAAGTTACAAAAAATAAATTTTTTTCAAAAAAATAAAAAGATAAATAAAAAATAAATGTCATTATCTATACAATCAAACATCTTAAATAAAAATAGTTACACACTCATCTATCTGACCCTATTTTTTATAAGTGTTGGTGTGAAATTTGATTAGCCGTAATGTCGGTTAACACCAGTCGATTCCCTTGCAGCGATTGACTTAAGGAAGGGACTCTGTTCCTTGATCAAGTTCCTGGTCCACTCCAAAGAGCTTTTCATTAGTTGTCTCTCTGAGGTTTCTATGTTAGATTACTCCCAAATGAATTGCAGTAAAGGAAAGCAATAAAATGACTAAAATAAAGTGCAAAAAAGTAAAGAATCCGACTAAAGGCAATAGGAAAACGTAAATGAATTGTAAAGGGATTGAGCAAGAAAAGGCGGTCACTTTGAGTATTTGAAGTTGTTCTTTTTATACTGTGATATCTCCTATTTATAGAGATAAGGACAATTACAAATCAAATTCGGCTCCTAACCACTTTCCCTAATATTTAGGAGTTCATGGTTTACATGCCCCCAACTGCCTACGCACTTTAAAATGTTACTCCCACGTCCTTTGAGGTAGTTATAGAGTGTGTTTGAAAACACGTTTAAATCACGTTCAGCAGATATTTCTTGTGTTCCAATGCAAAATTTCAAAAGCAACTCATGTGTTGCTTTCCCACCAACGCCGGTTACGTATAGTTAAACGCCTTTGCAAATGGGCACATAGACATCATATAATGGGGTCTTATCAAAACAATCTGCCATTTTTGCCCTTACTTTTTTCATCAGCTAAAATATCGATATCCCATCGACTACTTCTGTCAGCTATCTACTGTCAAATTACCAACCTTTCATCGACTAACTATTTTGGTGCCAATAACAAGCAAAGAAATTTATTAAGAAAAGGAGCACTAGGGGTCCTCCAACCCTTATACAATGATAAAAGCTCCTACACAAACATCAAATACATCGTTCTAAATACAATTTCAAATGCAACACGTACTTATTTGAAAAAGAAAAAAGTACGACCACCCAGATGTGCTACCGAACCGAATATTGCCAAATACTGAGGTTCTATGATCAAATTAATACCCATAACATATCAATATCCAAAACTACTCTGACCTTCGTAAATATGAAATCCAATACCATGCACTGCACACATCCTGTTTCACAAGAATCACAACCAGAAAATTAGTTCAATAATTGAATTTTAAGTCGTTTTATACATATCAATTAGTTCAATAATTGAATTCTATCAAACATTTTTAATTCAACGAATTAATAGCTTTTAGCTAATTTTTTTTCTCTCTAGCTTTTAGCTAACTTAATAGCTATTTTTATCAAACAAAGTTAATATTTAGCAAACAAAAAATGAGTGTACTAAATAATAAGTTATTTCAGGCTTCAGCTAGGGATGTCAATGGGTAGGGTTTGGGTAAGGTCCTATAGTATCCATTCCCATACCCGCGTTTTAAAAAAATATCTGTACCCGGCCCCATATCCGAGCGGGTAGCAACTTTAATCCCCATCCCCGTACCCGTTGGGTACCTATATACTCATACCCGCACCCACTACCCACACTTTACTTATGTATGAAGTTAATAAATCAATAAAAAATACGCTTAAATGTAATTTTGGTCCCCCTATTTTGTACAATCCGCAATTTTAGTCATCATATTTTAAAATAGAGACATTTAGTCCTCCTATTTTGCACAATTAGCAATCTTGGTCCCTCTATAGAGACATTTAGTCCCTCAATTTTATAAAATCCGTAATTTTGATCATTTCATCAAATTGAAAGCATTGACAGTTAAGAGATTAACATTGACTTTAACGTGACCTAAATATAGTAATGTGACACGAAATTATTTATTTATTTTTTAATTATTTTAAATACTGGGTAATAATTATTTGTTTCTCTACGTCACTAAAGCACATGTCATATCGATTTTAATGGTTGGGGTAGCTGTTAGTCCTAAAATAGAAATCACAAGTCTTAATTATTTATTTTAAACTAGTTCTACATTGTTGAAGTAAATGGCACGTCGTAGTCAAATAAATGATATTACCTTTTTTTAAAATATATTTTTTATCAATTATTCTACTCAGTATTTAAAATAATTAAAAACTAAATAAATAATCTTGTGTCACGTCACTATATCTATATTTGGACAACGTTAAGGTTAACGTTAATCTCTTAACAGTCAATGCTTTCAATTTGATGGAAGGACCAAAATTACATATTTTACAAAATTGGGAGACTAAATGTCTCTATTTTAAAATAGGGGGACCAAAATTGCGAATTGTGCAAAATAGATTAACCAAAATTGCATTTAAGCTATAAAAATTATTACAAATAAATTGAAAATTCAAACTTAAATAATTCAAACTTAACATTAAAAGCATCTACATATAATATTAAAAATATAAATATAAAATTATTGTAAATTATAACATAAATCTTTTACTATTAATGTTAGTTTATGAAAAATATAAAATTATTTTTTTTACAGAAAAGTATATATATAACATAATTATTTATTTAAGTTATTTTAATTATATATATATATATATGGTAGGTGCGAGACGGGGCGGGTACTATAGTACCCGTACTAGCACCCTCAAAAAATTACGGGTAAATACTCGGCCCCGGCCCCAACCCTAATAAGCGGGTATTTACCCGACCCGCTTGCCGATATTTTTGCGGATACCGGTAGGGTTCGGGTACATTTTGCCACCCCCAGCTTCAGCTAGTAATAGTATATAGAGATGTTTGATAAATATCTCAATCTTTTATGAAATTTATTACCATTTTACTTGAATAATTTTTTCCTTTTATATTATATTATTTATTTTAATTATTACACTCTTTATTATAATATTTTGATAAAATATTTGATATTTAAAAAATAATTATATTATAATAAAAAATGATAACAAAGTTTAAAGTTAATTAACTTACGTAACAGTATATTTTATATCAAATAAAAAAATCATATATTAGATGTTGTATAACACATGTAATGTAAGTGACTTTATATTTATCATCCAGTTGAACAGTTAATTTTATAAAAAAATTCTAATTAACTTTCTAAATAGTTTTCAAGTTTTAACTATCAGCTTTTAGCGCTAATAATTAATTTTTATTTTTCAATTAATTATTAAGCATTCAACTAATTTATCAACTATTTTTACTAAATATAATTATTATGTTGAAAAAGCAGTTTCTCCTGAATTTATAAAGAAACATACGTTTACATGTTTAATTGACGAATAATATTATATCTTCTTATTATTTTTTTAATCTTCTTAATATTTTATAAAATAAATATATTTGATATTTTAAATATGAAATATATTTAATTTTTATTTAATAAATAAGAAAATTTGTAAAATACATTGTAAAAAAATTAAATAATTATTCTGTACATATTACATATGCGTTACCAAAAAATATTTGAATAAATACCCTATTTAGTCCCTAAATTATGCGTTGATAATTTAGTTTCTATATTTTCGAAATGATCAATTTAATCCATAAATGTGCAAATATTGCGATAAGATAAATTAATCCAACTGTTAAACTATACTACTTGCTAACAAATTAGTCTATGACATATATGACTTATAATAAATGGTTGAACTAATTTATCACAACATTTGCATATTTGTGGACTAAATTAATAATTTTAAAATAAAAAATATAGAAATTAAATTATCAATAAATACATAATTTAGGAATTAAATAGACTATTTATAAAAAAAAAAAAAAATTCCATGAAAGCAGGGCTTAGTACGTGTCTTACATGCATGGCTTTATCTGTCTCAAGCAATCGGTCATTTCATCATTATTTCTGTCAACTGCTACAAAGCATCATTCTTTTTCAATGCCCCTATTTAATGTCTACTCAACGCTCGTTACTAGTATTAAATGCCAAATTTCGGTTTTATTTTTACCTTACTCAATATAAGAAGAGAATGTAGAATTACTCCTATTATAGTACATCACCATTAATATTCTTAACGAATATATGTGTTACTTTAGACAAGTGGAATGCTTTAAAATGAGACGAATTTCTCTCCAAGACCCCCATTGAACAAGTGTGAATTTATCCCTATAGATGTGTTACAAGTTACAACATGCACTTTATTACAACACTAGCGATTGAAAGCGGTGGCACTGTTCTCAACTATCGTAGCTCTTCTGCTACCTTCACAATATATAGTTTTATCCCGTCAATTAATACTCTCTTAAATAATCGGCAAAGGCATAGTCATTTGATCAACATGCTTGCACCATCTTAGGTCTTCGGGTACCTTCAGAATAGTTTTATCCCATCAATTAATACTCTCTCTTATATAATCGGCGCGTAGTCATTATCAACATGCATGCAATTTCACCAAAATTTAGATTCATTACATATTAAATACGTAGTACTCACTCTGACTTTAAATATCCCGTCAATTAATACTCTCTTAAATAATCGGCAAAGGCATAGTCATTTGATCAACATGCTTGCACCATCTTAGGTCTTCGGGTACCTTCAGAATAGTTTTATCCCATCAATTAATACTCTCTCTTATATAATCGGCGCGTAGTCATTATCAACATGCATGCAATTTCACCAAAATTTAGATTCATTACATATTAAATACGTAGTACTCACTCTGACTTTAAATATAATAAAATAAAAATAAAAATGACTTGGGTGCTAAATTTAAATATAAACAAATTTTAACTAATTTTAATTTATTTGATGAGATCATTTATAAATACCTTTCATTTAATAGGGTTTTAATTCTAATGATTCCTTCTTATTCTTAATATCAAATTTCAAGGAAGGACAGTTTAGAAAAATAATTTATTTTATAATTGAAATTGATGCAATTAAATGTTGTTAACCAATATTTTTAATTAACGTGAAATAGTTTTTTTTTTTTTGCTTATATTTAGATATGGAGGGAGTATTTTTTTTGCTTGGAATTTACATATTAAATACTTGGATAACATTAAACATATTTCATGTCACGATTTAAATTTTATCGTAGAGTGTATAATAATATTAACTTGACAACATACTAAGTATATTTTTTTAGTCACATATTATATATGTTTTAATTGGGTTTATTATATATTACCATTGGAGTATCCATGCGGTTATCTAGTATTTATATCCTTTACTGATATAAATATAAAATAACCCTGTTGGACAGCTATGTGGCCTTTTCACCTGTAATCTTTTGGTACCACTGGTACCTGTTTTAATATTATTGGTTCTTTGCCGATTAAAAAAAAAAAACCATTGGAGTATGAAAGAGTTTCTTCCTTATAAGTTAATATTAGGTTATCAAGTGTCTAGACTCTTCTTTCCCTCTATGCATGCACAGCGGGACAAGGGAGATCAATCACTAAAGCATATGCTTTAGCGTCTTCTTTTTTCAGGCCTCAATTTTTTTTATGATATATATAATCAAAATATTAATAAAATCTTTATACTAAATAAAAATATTAAAGATTAATATTTTATATAAAATATACTTTTTTTTAAAAAAAAATTTACTAGTTATTATCCGATGAGTACTGACTAGTAATTAAAAGTAGCATTTTTTTTTTCTTAGGATTTTATAAATTCCTATTTTGAAAATAGGCCCTTCATCTTTTTCTTTTCTTTTCATTTTTTTTTAAAAAGGCCATTTTCTTCTAATAATACGCTTCTTATTTTATAACCAAAATAATTGATTTTATACTTACATATATTGGACCGGTGGTGTCTATATATATATATGCCTCTAATTAGCATGCTCACTACCAACACAACTTACAAAAGCCTCTTTCAAATTCAAAGATCTTTCACAATGGCCTTTAATCTTATGCTTTTGTTCTGTTTGGTTGCACTGATGAACAATGTTGTTGTTGTTCCAAGTAGTGCAAGACACCTCATGACTACTACTACTACTACTTCACCAGATGATCAGACAGAAGTGATGATTGGCAGTGCTGAAAATAGAGGACATGAACAACATGATCATCATCAAGTACAACAAGTAGATGATCCAACAAGCAGCAAGAATAATTATTATAAGGTGGAAAAGAAAGAAGAAAGATTTGATAAGAATCAGCTGTTCCCATCTCCCTTCTTTCCATATCCATTCACTTTTCCATTTCCACGTGCTGCTTTCCCATTCCCACGTGCTGCTTTCCCATTCCCACGTTTTCCATTTCCATCATACGTTCCAGGGGTTCCATGGCCAATTGGTGGTGGTGGTGGTGGTGAGGTTCCTTCGTTTCCATATCCTTCTGTAGGCACCCCTGCTTCTCCTTCCATTTCAGCACCTTCTCCACCATACTAATCATGTGGTGCATGCATGGGGTGATGATCTATTTGCAATGTTATGTTATAGGGTTATGCTTAAAGTTAAGTGTGGTTATGTGTGTTTATGCATGTTATGATAAAAAAGCATGCATATAAAATAAAACAACCATGATAAATAAAATGAAGTACGTTTGTGTGGTTTAGCTAGGTTGCTAGCTAGATATTTAGCTTCAGGATTAGCTTGCCTTTAATTGCTTACAAGCTATTACGGTTTCTTGTACTCTTTTTAAGTGTGTTTAATAAACGGTTGTTATATATAGTTTGTTAGTTTTTATTGAGTTGTGATTTCTATATGTCTCTCTCAATCTTTGTTGATTGTTGAAATTATACTTGCCGGCAAACACTTTGGACTTTAAGAAAATAAAAAAAATAAACAAAATTAATTAAGACTTGCTTGTCACATGTGTGGCTCCTGTAATCATCCAGGGATTATTGCGAGGACAGCTTTATAACTTTGAATTAATTTGGGAATTCTTATCTATAAAAATGGGATTGAAAATGGAGACCAAAATCATCTTGAGATAAATTGAGATGGAAATGAAGATCATACTTCTTGTCCTTTCTGTTTATTCAAATTAAATTATCAACTCACTTTTAATTTTATTTTATTTATTATAAAAAAATAACAAAGAGACCGAGATGTTATTATATAGAGTGTAATGATATTCCAACCCCAATACACGTTTCAAGATTTTTTATTTTTATTTTTGATACATATACACGTTACAAGAATATAATATAACAGAAACAACAATTCTCTTAACTCTTTTTAAACAACCATTATGTTTCCAAATTCCAAGCACATGGTTGGATTCAAACACCAAGTAATGAAAGTTGCTGGTCTAGAACCTAAACGATGACGGTAGCTTCACCCTTTCTAAGATCCCAATTATAAGAGTAAGTGCAGAATAAATGAAACAGATGTTCCTCCAGGACCACTATGACCAAATTATTGCATTAAACACAAAGACCCACTTATAGCAATCATACACCACAGTCTAGAAAAGTTTTCACACCTCAGAGACAAATGTTCTATATCTTACACTTTTTGACGTAAATATATTATTTTCCATGTTTTTTTTCTTAAAAAAAAAAAAACATATCACGTTCGTTACGGATAACACTTTTGGAATGAATATTATCTTTTCTTGGATTTTTGTTCTGCAGCAATCTCCATATATATAAAGAGATAAATTTGTTAAATACCTTTTATAAACGTAGCTTTTATTTACCTTTTATAAATTTGAGGAGTGCTAACAACGTAGCTTTTATAAGACTCCTTTTAAAGTATTTTTATTTTTAATTAAAATTTAATAAAAATTACAAAATTATTAATAAAACTTATTAAATAATAATGAAAATTCATACAAATTTATAATTTCTAATAAATTTTAATTAATAGTAAAAATATATTTAAAAGAGTGTGTTAAAAATGTATTGTTAATATTTCTTTTATTTTTAAAAAAATGATCATTTAATATGATATTTTTTATAATGTCAGAAACCGAAGGGATTTGTGAGACATTGAAGAATAGTGATGACAGATAAAAATATCTTGAGACAGAGAACAGAAACAGGTACAAGAGAGAATAATGGAGACTGGGGAGGTAGGGACACACAGAGCTGGGAGACACTCCTCACCCTGCACTGCATTGGTGCTATTCTTACACGTGTTAAGAGAGGTTTATCTAATTAAATACATTTACGTGACTTGACTTACACTATTTTCAACAGTGTGTTGCGCGTAATAAACAAGATGATTAAAATTTTTTACTTAAATTTTATATTATATATAATGTAATTTATTATATTTTTTTTATGTTCTAATAAAAAAAAATACATTTTCATTTGTTATATTTTTTTCATACTTTTCATGTTCATTAAATTAAATATTCAATAAATTGTTAAAATTAGAGAAGAGATAACCATAAAAAATATATTTAAATTAAAATTATTATAACAAAAAAATATTTCCACCATAATAATTTCGATATTAATATGGTTTCAGTTAAATTGTTCATACCGTAAATTAAGTGAAAATTTATACTTGATTTTTATAAAAAAAATCACTATGTGATATATTTTATATATAATTTTAATTTTATTTTTATTTAATATATTGACACATACATATCAATGTCTAAAAGAAAATTAAAATTTTTTCACGTCGAAAAAAATCATGAATAATATATATAAGTAAGAAGATAATAAATAAATGAATAATTATTTGCTTAAAAATTAATTTTAGACACTAATTTTGTGTGGAGAAAATAATATTTTTTATGTTGATTTAATTTAATTTTTGTTATTTAATTAAATATAGATAAATTATGAAAATAAATTTTAACTTTGATTGGACATAAATCTTTAGTAAAAAAGTTTATCCCATGAATTCAGTTTAAAATTTTCTATTTATTTTTATAAAAAATGTTCATTCCCTGTGTTATATTTTACATATTTTATATGATAAGTTAAGTTTTAAATTTTTTTCATAGTTTCATGAAAAATATTCATCATTGTTTGTTATATTTTTTTATACTTTCTATGTTCGTAAAATAAAACATTCAATAAATTATTTAAATCAGGAAAGAGACAACCATAAAAAATATATTTAAATTTAAATTATTACAATAAAATAATATATTTTTACCATAATAATTTAGATATTAATGTAATTTCAGGCAAATTGTTCGTTCCCTTGAATTAAGTATAAATTTTTTACTTACTTTTATAAAAAAAAAACAACAATTTTTTGCTTGCTTTGATTCAATTGAGAAAATAATAAATAAAAAATGAATAATTATTAGCTTAAAAATTAATTTTTGACACTAATTTTCTGTAGATAAAATAATAGTGATTATGTTGATTTTAATTTGGTTTTTGTTATGTAATTAAATATATATTCATTATGTAAAAGAAATTTTATTTTTAATTGAACAAAAATCTTTAGTAAAAAAGTTTATCACCGTGAACTTAGTATAAATTTTCCTACTTATTTTTATAAAAAAAATGTTCATCCCATGTGTTATATTTTATATATTTTTTATGTTAAGTTAAGTATAAATTTATATTGATTCTTTCATGAAAAATATTCATCATCATTTGTTATACTTTTTTTTATACTTTCTATCTTTATAAAATAAAACATTCAAAAAATTATTTAAATCGAGAAAGAGACTGCCATAAAAAAATACATTATAATTAAAATTATTATAATAAAAAAATATAACTTCACTATAATAATTTAAGTGACTTGAGATAAATTATACATCCTTTTGAATTAAGTGAAAATTTCTATTTGCTTTTATAAGAAAAAAATATTCATCCCTATATGTTATATTTTATATACGGTTTTTATTTTAAAATATTGGCATGTACATATCAATGTATAAAAGAAACTTAAAATTTGTTCAGATAGAAGAAAATCATGAATAATTTATTTAAGTGTGAATATAATAAATAAAAAATGAATAAATATTTACTTAAAAATTAATTTTAGACACTAATTTTGCATGAAAAAAGTAATAGTGATTATGTTAATTTAATTTGATTTTTGTTATGTACTTATATATATATTAATTATGTAAAACAAATTTTAATTTTGATTAAAAGATGTTTAGTAAAAAAGTTTATCTTGTTAATTTAGTGTTAATTTTCCTACCTGTTTTTTAAAAAAAATGTTCATCCCGTGCACTATATATAATAAGTTAAGTTTGAAATTCTGTTCATACTTTTATTAAAATTATTCATCAGGTGTATTATAAATGTAAACATTATTTTTATACCAAATCTAATGTACTTGCATTAAACGTTTCTTTGAATTTCATGTATCTTCAGTGAATAGTAAATATTTTTTAATGAAATTGACAAGTTGACATAAAAAAAATACAAAAACACTCATGTTTTGAGCAGAAAAATATTTTCTTTTGAGATCCCAACAAAAAATACAAAAATGTCCCTATTTTGGGCAAGAAATTATTTCTTTTTTGAGACCCCAACACTATTACTTTTATATATATAAATTATTTTATTTTGTACTTGTTTGTATACAGAATTTCATAACTAATATAAAAATTAATATATTAACACTAAAAAAGGTAATATTCATTTACTAATTATAAAAGAATTAAGCCCATCGTGTTAAATTTTATATATAACTTTTATGTTAATGTTTTGGCATATACATATCAAAGTATAAAATAAAATTAAAATTTATCCGGCTAGAAGAAAATCTTGAATAATTTATTTAATTGAGAAGATAATAAATAAAAAAGGAATAATTATTTGCTTAAAATTTAATTTTTGACACTAATTTTGTGTAGAGAAAATAATAGTGATTATGTTGATTTTACTTTGATTTTTGTTATCTAATTAAATATATATTAATTATGTAAAAGAAATTTTAATTTTGATTGAACAATAATCTTTAGTAAAAAAAGTTTATTGCCGTGAACTCAGTGTGAATTTTCCTATTTATTTTTATAACAAAACGTTCAACTCGTATGTTATATTTTATATATTTTATATGTTAAGTTCAGTGTAAATTTATGTTGATACTTTCATAAAAAATATATTTAGTTTTTAGCAACAAATGTTAATCACATTAAAATTTAGAACATATTTTAATTACATTCAAATGTCAATCACATTTAAATTTTTGGCAAATTAAAAAAAATCCTTATTTTAAACCATGCAATTATTAATATCAGAAAATTAAATTATAAATAAATTTGAATCATAATTAAATATAATAAGAGGAGAGATCAAATTACACCGATGTAACTTGAACAACTATTACACCATTCAATAACTTGATATAGAATATAATTTTTATCGATCCAACCGTTGAATTCTATCTACATATTACCAAGATTGTCTGTGTTAAATTTTGTCAAAATTGAACAACAATAAGATGGTAATCAAATGATCCATATTTTAGTATATTTTGAAAAGTTTATATTACGTCGATTTTAATCTATATGAATGAGGTAGCAAATAATTTTGGATTAATATGAAATTTTGTATACATGATCTATGTAAAAGGAACTTTCAATCCGACGGTGGGTTTTAAAAAAAATCATCGAATTGAAAGTTATTGAATTGTGTAATAGTTGTTCAAGTTATACCGGTATAATTTGATCCATCTTCATATAATAAAATTTATTATAATTATAATTCATATTAAATGATGACTGAAATTATGCTTCATGTTGATGCATGTTATGATTAAAATGGAGCCAAAATTAATTATCATTAGATTTTCTAAATAAATAATATTTATATAAAGATTTGTATTTATATTGATTGATTCATTAAAATGCATAATTTAATTACCTATTTGGCTTTAAAAAAAGCGGAAAACATAAAATTACAATGTTACCCATGCCAGCAACTTTTATAATTATAAAGATAAAGATTATTGTTAAGTTTAGGATTTAAATAATTTTGTATTTTTATAAACAATAACTATTCAATTAAATTTAATAAATTAATGAATGATTGTCCATTTCAAAAAAAAGTTATAAATAATAACAATTCAATAATTGTTGTTTAATTTTTTTTATAACCTGATTCAATCCCAAATTTATATAATTTTGTATTTTCATATGATTAGTAATTAATTTAAATTTAAAAATAAGATATTTAAAAATTATAAACTTTCAGAATCTTTTCAATTCAAAATAATTTATTAATTATATGTTATTAAGATCATGATTTTAATATGAAAGAAATAATAATCTAATAATATATAAAGATATATTTGACATCTTTTTTTTTTTTTTTATAAAGAAAAGATATATTTGACATCAGAAGCAAATATAAACACAAATCATCATGAGATGGTATTACATCATAAGCAAACACATAAGTACCATAATTATCTTATCTGAAATTCTCAAATTTCTCATATGGTAATTACATATTATATTTAAAAACCAAACACGTCAGAAGAAATTTTTTATTAATTTTTTATAATGATCCATATACATAGAATAAAAAGGATCATTAAAAAACCTAAATTTAGAACATCTCCAGGTCACAGTTTCTTTCCTTTGACAAACTTGTACAATCCTTGTCCAATATAGGATTCATTCCTTATTCTGCTACCATCGATCCTATTGGACATTGAAAAAAAAAAAGCAAGCAAAAGTAAATAAGAGTTTCAAATTTTAAAGACACTTTGATTGTGAAGAGAAAAAAATGTCAACGCCATTATTTGTCGATATCGCAATTATAAATCGCCATAAAAAAAAAAAGAACATTTTCAAACCTGGTAGAATGTGATGTTGTTGCACTATGAAGATAAGTGAAGTTAATGCATGCAACGACTTTGTGCTCAAACTTCTTTATAAAAAAAATGAAAGAAAAAATTTGAAACTATTAGGGGAAAAATACAAAAAAAGAAAAAAAAAAAAGTCCCTAAACCCTAAAAATATAAACATTACGTGTTGAATAATTCTGATTTTTAATAACGGATTTGCTATTGTGCTCAAACCTGTGAAAAAGAAAAGTCAAACAAACAATAATTAATAGGACAAAATACAAAAAGAAAAAAAATGTAGAACGCTAAGTCTTTCATAGATAGCGAGAAAAAAAACGTCCCAAAACCCTAAAAAATTGAAAGCTTTTACAAATGTTGTTCGGCCCTTTGATGCGTCTACTGGATTACGATAGTGTTTTGAGGGAAAAATATTAGGAGAAAAAATTAGGACATAATCGAAAAGAAAGAAGAAAAATTTAAGAACTATAGTGTTTTGAGAGAAAAAAGAACCTGACTTTTTTTCCCTAGGATGAGAAAGAGAGACTTTACAATGGGTGCTTCTCTTTTATGCTTCAGAAGCATTCTCAAATATAGCATTAATATTGAGCCTATTAATAGCATTAATGTTGTGCCTATTTTCAAATACTTTTAGATAGAAATTTGAAAATAATTAGATATTAAGAATCCCATAAATTTTTCCATGAAAATCACTCATGCATTAATGATAATTGATCTTATGAGATGCTAAAGCAAATTGACAAAACTAACCCTATTTTAGGCAAGGAAAATGAAAATTACTAATTTACCCCAACGCCAGCTACTTTTATATATATTAAGATTAAGATATTAAGATTAGTTTGGTTAAAAATTATATGATTCATGAATTCCAAATTAATGTCTTGGATGGGCAATGTTATAACGTACAACTCAAAAAATGTAACTAAAAATAGAGACCTAATAAACTAGAAAAAATGAGGAATCAAAATCACATATAATCCAAATATATAATTAAATCAAGAAATATTTTTTAATAATGCATCATTTTATAATTAATTAGAGAAACATATATAACGGTACATAGAGAGGTATTATATATATATGCCATCTAAAACAAGAGTTATACATATAATACATAATTAAGTAACAAAAGGGAACAAAGGAAACAAACTAAAGATTTTGCTAACAACAATTAATTATGCCATTTGGGGTCTGGTCTTCAGATTGCTACTATTACAATGGAGCAGTTTTATTAATTGTATTTGGACTTCATGGGTTTGCATTTTCTCCATGTGGAATAGGACGAGCCAAGCCTAAAGAGGAGGAAGATCCTGAAGGGTTAGAAGGAAACAAAGGCATAGTAGATGGTATAGGCAAAATAAATGGGAGAGAGGGTAGAGGAGGCAATTTGGGGAGAGGTGGAAGTGCTGGAAGTGAAAATGCTGGAGGGTTAAGAAAACCACCAATTGGTTGTGGGAAAGATGGTATTGGAGGCAGTGTTGGTAGCAAAGGGTTGGGAACAAATTTTGGGTTTGGGAATAGTGGTGCAAGTGAAGGTAAATCTGTTACCAAATGCTCTTTTGGAGGCTTGTGTTCATCTAAAAATAAGCGACTTGCAGATGAAAATTGGATGTTGCATTGGAGTAGCACAAGACCAATTAGGAGAATGATTAGTTGAAGGTAGGTGAAATTGAAAGCCATTACTATGTGGTGGAGAGTTTAATTAAGTTTAGAACTGAGATAATAAAAGATTCAAAGAAACTGAGATTTATAGGTGATCGAGAGTACATATATATGCAGGTAATTGTCTTTTAGAGTATAGAGTTATATAGAAATGTGGGGAGTGTAAAATGTGGTTGTGCGGTTTCAGCTTCATTTCATGGTATTTCTACTTGGTACCTAACTTTTGGGTGGTGCTAAAGTATGAATTTGACTTCAAACACATACATAAATTAATTAATTACTTGTAATGATAGTAAGTTTGAGTTAATTTATAGGTTCTTTAACAAGTAGTGGAAGCACCAACAAGCCAACTGCTTGTGTCCTATATCCTATATAACTTAATAAAATGAAGCATTAACACACGGGGACAATGGCACACAAAAATGTAGCACATAAAAACATACAGCTTGAAAGTATTTTGAAAATGATTTTGTGATCTTATCACAATCTATTTTATCTTAATAGTTTTATAATTTAGTGTGTGTGTGTAATTTTTTACTTAATGACTACTTTACATTTATTCTCTAAAGTTTTCTCTAAACTTTAAGGAACCCAAATCCAACTCGTTTTAAATAATTTTGTTTTCCAATTAATATCTTCTCTCAATTTAATTTAAAATATATTACTCTTTTCATTTCAAATTATTTATCACTTTACAGGGTTATAATTTATTAGTGAAAGAACCAATATATATATATATATATAGATATATATATATATATATATATATATATATATAGAGAGAGAGAGAGAGAGAGAGAGAGAGAGAGAGAGAGAGAGAGAGAGAGAGAGAGAGAGAGAGAGAGAGAGAGAGGGATCCACTTACTCCTCATCCTCACCATTCATTTTTTTGAAATCTAATGATTGTAGTGAATAACTAATCTTAACCATTAGATTTCAAAAAAATGAATGATAAGGATATGGAGTAACTCTTTTAAAGTTATTCTTAGAATAACTATATATATATATATATATATATATATATATATATGTGTGTGTGTGTGTGTGTGTGTGTGTGTGTGTGTGTGTGTGTGTGTGTGTGTGTATTATAACAAATTTCCAGTGGGTTGGGGGACATCCGTGGTCTCTGACCTAGGACAAAAAAAAAAGGAAGGTTGTTGGGGGTAAGTTTGGTAATTTTAACTTTCTCACCTAAATTAAGGGTATTACAGTCATTTTAAACTTTTTCATTTAATAAAGTTAAATTAGTAATTTTAACTTTTACATTTCTTTAGAAAATAATCTTTATCAAATTCAAATTCGAATTCTTTTCACACTAATATTTAGTAATGTGTTTGCTAGCCAATTAATGAGTATTTATTGATAAAGAATTTGAATTGTAATCTTCTCTCCTAAAAAAAAGCTACTTTTAGTAGGTTTTGAAAATTGGAAGCTAAATGGATTATTTCTCTTCCTTGTTTCAAGTGTCTTTTGTAATACAACATTTTTTCTTCTAATTATATATTGTTAAGTCATAAGACGAATCAAGACCCTCAATAATTTTGATTCAATGCAAAACAAATATTATGTAAAAAGATTGCGTCTTATAAATGCCAATAGACGAAAACGTTGCATCTGCGTCTGAAAGTTACAGATGATACGCAGACAGACACTTAAGTCTGAAGAAGCATTTAAAGGCATAATAAATGCACTGTCATTTTGTAATCTGTATTGCAGGGAATGTTCATGGAGCATCCTACCTAGGATTTGTCGAAGTGCATAAAGGGAAACAGAAAGAAGAGTCAAAGTAGCAGAAGTTCTCCTCGCCTCAAAAGACGCGTTAAACTATCAATGAGTACTTGTCTGAGCAAACGATGTGACCACTGCAGCAGAAGGATATGGAGTGTATCTCAAGGAAAATAAGCATAGTGCTTTATCAGCTCAAAATGACTAGTTGGTGACAAGCATTTAATGCTTGCATCAAATGCCCCTACAACTACTCTCCTTCAGACGCTGGTCAGACGCAAGTAAGAAGACCATTTAGAGACAACGGTTACTTCCTCAGCAAATCTATATATAGCAGAAGATTTGAAGTGCTGGAAATACAAAAAACTGAATTAAAAAATTCACAAGCATTCTGTCAAAGCCTTCATTCTTTCTCTTGTATATTCTCTAAGTTGTAAAAAACTCTCAAAACACCTTGAGTGTCCTGAGAGAAAAAGATTGTGTTCTTAATCTTGTATATCTATTTGTAAGACGATAATTCAAAGTCTGTGTATCCTTAACTCAACAAATCTACTGATTTGTTGTAGAGCCAGAAATGGCTTGGTAAGAAAGAATACTTGGGTTTTTACCTTGGAGAGGCTAGTGTAAGAACTACTTGGGTAGAGCCAGAAGTGGCAGTAACTTGTGAAAGTTAGTGGAACTTGGTGGTTTGCTAAGAACTGGATGTAGTCTCGGGGTGAGACGAACCAGTATAAATTCTTGTGTTGTCTTTTATGCTATTTATTTCTTATAACTGCTTGAACTGACTTTGTCTTGTGATTTATCTTATTTTCTTAAAAGGTTTCATCTGTTGTTATCGTCTGTTAACATTTTCTCTAAAACTGTTTTTCTAAACCCGTAACAGGCGAATCACCCGTTTTGTAAAAGTTTGCAAAATTTTTTATAAATCACAATTCAACCCCCCCTTCTTATGATTTTTGCCTTTACACATATAATAGTGAAAACTAATACCAATATCCCTCTATTAATTACTCGAGTTATCTCTTTTTATGGAAACCCATTTATGCTAAGATCTTTCTTTACAGTTCCTACAATCATGACTTTGCATTTTCAATGAGCAATTGGTGAGTTTCAAATCTTGAGGTACTAGTTTCTTCATTTTCTATGTTGTTTTTTGGGTCAGCGTGACATTGATGCGGAGTATCCACCAATTTTGTTGATGACTAATCTCCGTCGGGGAACCTGGTTGGCCACCTTTAGTGGGGTCTCCCCTTCAGCCACGTTTTTACCATCCATAAGGCTCTAACCCGAGACCTTGCTTAAAGGGACCGAGCCCAGAACCACTTGTTAGTTCTATGTTGTTTTATTTTTCTCCCTTAATCTCCTTGATGAAGTGATCTTTCTATTTCCATGGTCGGGCCATTGTTCCCATTATTGTTGCATTCATTTAGCCTTTGCTTAGCCTGCATGACCCTCGTTCTTAGTGCGATACCCAATGCTTAGGGTGAGTCACTAGACAAAAACCTAGAAATCATGCGTTAAGCACGCATTCAGCATGCTTAGCTCAGGCATGTGATCTGCAATCCATGAGGATCACAAATCCACACGGCCATTCATGATTTCCAAACACTCCCAAGCTTACAAATAAATTTCTAATCACTCATATTACATTTCTTACTTAATCTACTCAAGAAACCCCTTAATCATGAAAAATCATCAAAATCCCTAAATCTCCAAACCTATGGTTCAAAAGGAGGGAAAGGGAAAAAAGGGAAATCATGAAATCAATGGGTGGGGAGGACAATGGGGAAACACTCACCTTAGAGAACATGCAGAGACGAGCTTTGGGTGTGGGTACCTCTATATCTCCCCCTCTTCTACTCTTCATATTCTTTCTTTCTTTCTTTTTTTTCTTTGTCTTCTTTCCATTCCCTAATATAGTCATATGTGTGTATGGGTTCTAGTAGACTGTAGTGCCTCATCTAGGTCCTGATGTTTTATTCTTGTGAGATCCTAACATAAAGGTGATTATAATTAATAATACTTAAGGGCATCCTTAACTATTGATCAGACTTATTCCTAATGTCCATAATTAGGGATGTTACATTTCTTCCCTCCTAAAAAAAATTTCATCCTTGAAATCGAAATCTAGCTACATCCTCAAAATTACACTTATCCATTCTTCCAAGGTTTGCAAGGGTTGTCTCCTCAAGGGTACTATATATGAACTAAAACCATTATCAACTTAATCCTCGATATTTCATTATGACTACTTGCAGAAAATCACATTCTTATGGTTGTAGTGGTTCTTTAAGATCTTAAACCCAAAAATAGGTTGCTGATTATCATACTACATCTCCTATTGGGTAGACATTCATCCCAACCCTTCTGTATTTTTGTTAATCATAGCTTTAGGTAGGGCTCTAGATCATCATGGCTTCTTTAATTATGGCTATCCATCTAAGAAGATAAGTGAGGTCGTGTTTAGTCTATACTAACTTTTAATAACTCAAAGTTTGCTTATGATTCATTTGTATAACCTATCCTAGTCCTTGGTTCATCTGCCTTATTTCTAGTCATGAGGTCTCTATGAGTCTTTTTCCCTTCCATTTCACTTCTTTCTTAATCAATTCTATTTTACTAATGGCCCTCTAGGCTAACCTTGACTAAGAAAAAGGTTTTGCATCATGCCTAAGTTTTGTCTAACAACCACTAATAAGTTAGGGGAATCTTATCTAGATATTGTCAAAGTAGAACCCCTTTTTGTAGAAGAATTTTAATGACAACAAACCTTTAAGGAGCAAATTCTAAGACTTTTAGGATAAGAAAGGGACTGTATATAGTTACTACTCAAATGTAGGTCATTTTTATTTTGATTATAGAGGTAGTTAGTATCCTCTAGATATGTACATATTTTATGTTGATGATTATGATTCTTTGTTATTGAGATTATTATAATCATAATGATAACAATGATGTATATTTTCATTCTTTCATGTGTTGTTAACTAATCAAATTGATTGATTAATTATTTGGTGAAAATAGAACTAAGTATTGATAAAAAAAATTACCCTAAGTTTATTAATAAAATAAATAAATAAATATTTTATAAATAAAATCAATTATTTAAATGTTGGGTTTAAGAGTCAATGTGATTGGGCATCCAAACTGTTAGTGCCATGTCATCTTTCATGTCATCTGTCAAGGTCATGTCAGCAAAAATTGTTACATTTTAAACGGAAGATAGGCAAAGGGACCAATATTGCACAATTACAATACTTTAGGGACCAAAAATGCTCAATTGAAACTTGAGGGACCAAAATCGAACAACTACAATACTTGACGGAACCAAAAGTGCATTTAAGTTATTTAAATAAAAAAATCACTTTGATGTGCTTTGTGGAGTGTGTTGTTGAGATCATACAAAACTTTCTCAAGCTTTTGACATATTGATCAATAATATTATTTTCTTCATTTGGTTCTTTTAACTAATTTGTGTCATTATTAACATAAAAAGAAAGGAAATAATTGGGCATAGTATTTGTGGATAAACATTGTTGTAACATTATTACTTCTTTTCGCATGCTTGTAAGCAAAAATTCACCACATAGGCTGTCTCAAGACCATGAGCATCTGATACATAAAGTCAATTATAAAAAAAAATTAACATGTAATATAGTTAATTCAATTATAAATAATAATAACAAAACCTTAAGAAAATGGCATAAAAGGTAAAAGTATGAATACCAATGTTGATGTTGAAGAAGTTGGTTAAGTCACAACCACTAATATAATCATAGGCAACATCGGTGGGCATATTATGACATTTTGAAGAACAAGTAGCAAGACATATTGGATACAAAAATTTATTTTTAAACATAGAAGCGCATTCGGCAACACACTGGATGATACCTAAAGCATTGTTTGGCTCAATTTGTGAAGATGGAGGGTTGACATTAGCTTGTGCGAAAACAATCATAATCATGATCATAATCATAATTCCAATAGTTTGAATCTCATTTTTTTGCCATTACTCTTCTCTAAGTCCTTATAATCTATCTCAATATTATGTTTAGATGTTAAATTTCGGTTGTGATGTTTTGAATAAAAGAAATGTCAATTTATAGGCATAGCACAATGCATGTCAAATAGTTTCAACTCTTCAATAATATTGTGTATTATGCATAAAGAGGATTTTGTGCTCCATCGGACTGATTTGATTTTTATTATAATAATAAAATATATATCCATGCATTAAACAAGTAAATAACAAATGTTTAATTAAATGTTGACTCAATAAGTTTTAACATAGTAAATTGAGCAAAAAGTAAAAAATAAAACATATAAACAAATTTAGAAAAATAAAATCTATTATCAATTAAGTTAAGAGTATGAATTGCATTAATTTAAGATTGCAATAATTTAGAAAAGTTTCATATTGATTGTATTTGAAATAAAAATAATAATAAAAAAATAATTTAACAAAATAAAATAATCGGATTCTCATTAAAATTTCTTAAAAATACATAGATTACCAATTATATTTTATTAGAAGTAGAAAAATAATAAAGAATATAATCTAATAAAATAAAGTAACCAGATTATCATTTAAAAAATTATAAAGTATATAAATTCTACTCAAAATTGTAAACTACATGACCTATATACTTAAAACTTACAACAATAATAAAAGTTCTCTCTACAAAATGTAATCCAAAAATAGATAGAAAAAAAAGCTTAATTATGTTTTAGTACTTGAAATTTAAGGCAAATATGTTATTTGTTTCCCAAATTTTAAAAAATATTTTTTAGTTGCTATAATTTAAAAAATTCAATTTTAGTTCCTAACCACTAATGACGTTAACGAAACTTCTAACATGGCTAGCGGATCTCATCGACTAGTGTGATGCCATCAACCTTTTGAATAGATTAGGGATTGAAAACACAGTTTATCAAAAAAATATTACACATGAGTCCCATCAAACTCCTTGACGATGTGATAAGTCATTGAGTTGTTGACAACATTGTTACATCATCGGTAACGTTGTTACTTAATAGTAAGGACTAAAAGTGATAACAGAAAAAAAAAGTTTAGAGACTTTAACCTGTCAAAATTTAGATTAGGAATTAAAAGTAGAAATTCGAAAAAGTTTAAGGATGAAAAAGATGGTAAATCCTACTTATTTTGGTCCATAAAGTTGATGACGTTAAAAAGCTATTGACATGACTAACAATGTATTTTTTTGGTAGTTTTATAAATACGATTTATGGTGTTTTAAACTCCCAAAATTTAGATTAATGAGTAATGTATTAAAATACATTTTTGTGGTGGTTTTAAATCCCTATACTCCAACAAAGCAAAATAAATAAAAAAAAGAAGATTGAATCACATGTAATTTTTAGTAGTCCTTGAAATTGTAATAATAAGTCAAATTAGTCCCTAAAATAAATAAAGTGGCAAAATGATTCATGAAATTGTACATTATCAATCAATTTAGTCCCTGAATCAAGGACGAATCTAGAGGGGGGCGGGCAGGGGCGCCAGCCCCCCCTCCCCCCCTCTCTCGGTATTTTTCGTGTATATACATATATATTTTTAAATTGGTTAGTGTAAAATTGTGTAAAATTAATTGTGTTTGTTGTTATTATAATACTAGTTAAGGTTAACTAGTGTAAAATTATGTAAAACTAGTTATATTTGTTGTTATTATTGCAATAGTTAAGATGATAACTGGTGTAAAATTATGTAAAACTAGTTGTGTGTTTGTTGTTATTATGATAACAATTAAGGTTATTATTATTCAAAATTAAAAATAATTTCAAATTTACGTGTAAAATAGTAAATAGTTTTTAAAAATTATTATTTATTAAAAGTTAAAAATTTAAATAATTATAAAGGAAGAAAATAAAATCCAGCCCCCCTTTAATAGGTTTCTGGATCCGTCCCTTCCCTGAATTATAATGAACAATCAAATTAGTTTTAGAAATAAATAAAATGACAAAATAGTCTCTAAAATTATAAATTATCAATCAATTTAGTTCCTAAAATTATATTGGTCGGTCAAATTGGCACTAAAATTAGAAGGGCTTAATTGCACATTTTGTCCAATTTTCAAAACTTTACAAATTATTGATGTATTGCATTTTGGGAAATGTTGATTAGTACGAAAGTTTCGTACTAATCACAGTTTCGTACTAATCACATGAACAATTGTTTTCTATTAAAACCCCACTTTATCTTTTTTTTTAATCTATAATTATTTTAAAAAAATAACAACCTATATCTGATAATTCGTGCATCTTATATTTGACCATTTAGGCCTTAATCATAGCATGTTTTCATGTATTTTTCCATATTTGGAGAATTTGTTATGCTTTGTGTATCTTTTGTTTTAATAACAGGTGTTTCAGACTTGGAGGCACTCAATTTAAGGATGAAGTAACAGAATCTATGAGCATTGACATGCCATTCTCGAACAAAATCTTGCAAGAATTCTCTGGCAAGAAAAAAACAAATTAGTATAACTATTTTGAGTAATATAATATATTCAATAAAAAATTATAAAAAAAATACTAACCTTTAAAGATAACTTCCCTGACTAAAAATCTTTAACAATCTCTTCTTCGTTTACATCAACATTTTTCTCAATATTAATAGATATATCAATCACTTCCTCCTCTGGATTGATGTTGCTCGTCAACTAAATAATCAAGTTATGAGAAAAAAAAGTCCTTCGTACGTGTTTGATTTCACGTTGAAGAATTAATTATGAGTCTAAAATTGTTTTTGGATAGATTTTAACATGTTTGATTTCACATTGAATAAGAGTTCATAATTGATTCTGTGAGTCCATAATTGATTCTGAATAGAAGTAACTTTGAGTAGCTTTTGTGTTGATCCAAATTTTTGTACTGAATTTTACTCCTAACATGATTTTATAAAAAAAAACATCCAAACATATATCACATTGCTTCAAAATCAATTTTACAAAATCAATTCTATTCAAAATCAATTTTGCTAACGCTCATTCAAACACGTACTTCATATCACCGTCCAATAAATTTATATTTTTGAAATTTTGATAATTAATATATTTTTAAAATTTAAATATTTAACGAGTTGAACCGCAATAATTCGGAAGCGGATAGTTTGTCTCATTTACCACGCTACTAAACAAGTTAGAATGTTAGAGGACCGAATTGGGTTATTATTCCATTTTTTATTTATTTGTTTGAAATAAAGGTGTGCCACGTGGTAGGTTGTGATTGGACCCAGACGGGCATGTTATGTTAGCAGGGAGAGTTCGAAGATTCGAAGAACACTTGAATCGGAGGGACTGCAGTCTGCAGAAGACGCAACCAACAACCAACCATGGCGGCTTCTGATCCCAACAAGTTGATGGCCAAAGCTGATAAACTGTCTGTTCATCTTCTTTCTCATATATTATGCGCATCACAATTTTCTTTTGCCTTATCTCTTCAAATCAATGCCACAATCTCAAACATTCAAATTGCAGTGTCGATTTTGCTGCCACTAGGTTTAATTCTTTTGTCTTGTGGGTTTTCCGTGTTGATCGTAGCGAAATGTACAATATATAGTAAAATGAAATTGATAAAGCATACAATTTTGTTTTAGCTTGATTTGTCCTGATGATGTGATCTAACTACTTTTGGGATCATACTGGTCATTGAATTGGGGTTGATCAAAGTACTTGATGGAGTACATTACTTTGATGTCTTTTTTTGTTTTGTTTTTAAGTTATGTGAGTAAATCAGCAGTGTATTTACTTCTTATTCTGAATATGATTTAATTGTGGTTAAGGCCCATTGATTCTAGGGCATATTGGTTGTGTTGTTTCTCTTTCAATGAACTATGTGCTTTACCTGATATTTCTTTTTCACTGCAGAACAAGACTCAGTCTCACGAGGTGGAGTGCGGATTGGAAAAGTGCTACTGTTCTTTATGAGGAGGCAGGTAAAGTATATTCAATCTTCCTTAATATTTGATTGTTTGTGCAAATAATTTATGCTAAAATGAAATTTGTAGAAAAGATAATTTATTGGTAAATTTGCTAAACTCTTATTTTGTTGCAGCTAATGGGTTTAGAGTTGCCAAGGACTATGAGAATGCCAAAATAGCATACGAGAAAGCTTCAAAAGGACAGGAGATGCTTTCTTCGTATCCTTATATCATATGATTATATAGTCCTTCTTCATTTTGTTCCATTAAGGAAAAAAAGTTATCGTCATACTCTATAATGTTATTAGATTCACTTTGTTAAACTGTCTCTCTGTCTTTCCTTGACAAGTAAACCAGACCTTGGGATGCAGCTAAGCACATGGAATCTGCTGGAGCTCTGGCAAAGGATCTAAGCAACTGGCAAGAAGTTGGGGACTTCTATCGAAGGGCGTCTGAATTGTACATGGAGTGTGGGAGACCACAACCTGCATCAGACGCTCTTGCAAAGGGAGCCCGGTAAACAGATACTTTACCCTCTTGCTTTGCAACCAAATTCCATGTTATTATTATATTATTATATGCTGAAGTAGCCAACTAACCTCCAACTTCTAATGAAATTCATAATGTGAAAGCTCTAATAGACTGGTATATGGTAACTTCATGATAATCAAGTTACATCTATCCTTTGGCAACATCAAGGAGGTTAAAATCTTGTTGCAGTGTGTAATTTATGGAGTCCGTTGGTACATTTGTGTGGTAGTTTATATAGGGAGGCTAAAATCTGTTTAGTTTATGAAGCTGAGTCACTTTCATAAAGCTGTTTCTCTGGCCTTTGAATTGCTTTGGGTTTGGGATGAGTTGTGTATATGGCCTTTCGTTGGTCTTCTGCTCATACCTGTTTCTAAATGGTTGCCGTTTCAGATATGAATAGGGATTTGGGAAGCATTGCTGATTTCATGATCTTTTGAAGTTCTCTATATGTTTCCTTTTCTGTTTTGGAGGATATCATATCTTAAATTAATCATTGCCGTGTTTCCCCCCTTTTCTCTTTAATAAAATTCCTTTCTATGTACATTCATGATTGCTCTCATTTTATCTCATTATGTAGTGCTGCAGATGCTGTATGTAACATACACTAATTAATGTATATATTGCATCTGTATATATAATACTGTATTGCTGTCTATTGGTAAATTATTTATATAACTCTCTCTCTTATTATCACCATATGTTTCGTAATGTAGGGCTTTGGAAGATAGCATGTCTGAAGAAGCTATTCAACTATATACAGATGCTTGTACAATTCTTGAAGATGATGGAAGAGAACAAATGGCCTTTGATCTTTATCGTGCTGCCACTAATGTTTATATAAAACTTGAAAAGTAAGTTTTGTTAAAAATTGATTCAATTATGATGGTATATAGAGTATGAAGTAAACTCATCTTCTTCCACTGTTTTACTGAATGAAGTTTTTTACTTGTGGATTGTAATTATACTGTGTGCAATCAGTTGCATTTCTTTTCATGCTTTTCCATTGATTTTGTTTTATTTTTGTATGTTGGCATATCTGACACAGCCTAAGTCAAATACTATAGTTGAGTCTTAAAAAGTGTAATGTAACGTGGATGGAGTTTTCTATTGCCTTAAATGAGGAGCTCTACTCTACAAGATCCATAAATGCAAGGCCATGTGTATGTGTATTTTTACCATGTCCACATATGTCACTATCCCGCAGAATCTCTATATTTCCATTCTGTTAATTTCATGCCTATTAATGTTCAACTTGTTGCATGTGATGTAGTATAGATGTGATTGAGATGTTATAACCAAATTGAAATAGAATGGCAAATTAATTAAATAATTTAATGTGCAAAAGTTAGGGTCTGGAAATCAGATGAATTGGAGTTTCATAGTATGTAAGGCTTCCAATGATTTTCTAGCAACGATGTGATGATAAAGGACCATATTGGGGGACTGTTTGGTAGTTGGGGTGCTGTGAATAGCACTGCCCAATTTAGAATTGGAGGTTTAAAGGGCTTTATTGCAGATTCAGGAAAGAGCAACATAAATTTTAAACTAAAGAATGATATTGATTTGTTGCCAAGAAAGCTCTTGTTCTTGATAACAATTGACAGCAAAGATGTTCAACTAATTAACTAAATAGAAGGAAAATCATAAATTAGGAATTTTACGGTTGTTGCTTTAGGTGATACCTCAAAATGTATGGCATAGTGCAAATAAAACAAAATGTATGACCTCTCAGACTCTTTATTATACAATCACTGCCTTAAAGAAGACTCTCTTTTTTACTGAATTCTTAATCAGATGAGCATGAAGACAATTTTGTCATAGGAAACACACAGTAATTATGACACTTGAAGATTTTTTCACATGATAGACTCTGGTTTCAACTGAACTGAGACCCACCTCTGCTTTTTGAATTCACACCTAACTGAAACAACTAATCAATGTCTAATCTAAGAAATTCACTAAAATACCCATGAAAAACAGAAAATCAAGAAGACTAGAATTTTATTTGACCATACCAAGCACATCTGACACTGACAACATACTACTGGGACATAAAAATAGTTTATCAAAGAGTTGAATGGTCATCTTGCTTTAAAATGAGGCCACAAACTTTTTTCTTCCTCCCCGAAGCTTATTGTTTTCTTTATCCACTTGCATCTTGTTTTTACATTGTTCTATAATTGTTTCTTTGTTCAATTTTTTGTTGGGCACTTAGACTTTTATGGAGTGTTGGGTGAGCGCTAGGTTCTTGGACCAGCTCTTGGTGAATACCTTTTCTAGCTTTGGTAGAAGTAAAGAAGCAAAATTTTTGTGGAAACGTGAAATTTATGCTACAGTTTGGTGCATTTGGCTATTCACACATCTTTTAAGAAGATTTCTTTGAATGAGTAATGTCTCTAGGAAAAGATTAGTCATTTAGTTTCCACTTGATGTTAGGCTTTGTGATCTTTTTAGAGAGGGCTTTCCCTTACAGATATGACGAGGGATTGGGAACCTTTATATATTGATTTTTACCCTTCCTTTTGTCTCCCAGGAGGAACTCTTATTCTCCTAGCTTTCTGTAAAAGTCCTCTCCTTTTCTTTTTGTTTAAAAAAAATATGTCAACCAGTTAGGCAAGAACTGCTACTTTTATGGTTTTTGCTGAATGTCAATACACAAATTATTTTCATAAGTGCAAATTCTGCACATTACAATTCTTGTATGTTGACTTGCTTATTTCATTGGGCATGGTTTCATAATACACAGATATACAGATGCAGCATCTTTCATGTTGAGATTGGGCTTGGCGGCTGACAAGTGTAATGCTACCAATAGCCAGTGCAAGGTTTGGAATATTTTGACTTTGTATTCTGTATTTTAAGTCATTTCTTTTAACTAGAGACTTGAAAAGGAAAAGAGTTGGTTATATGTTGGCCTTCTGATCTAAACGAATATGCTGAAACTTTGTATGACAATAAGTAGTGCAGACTCTGATGTTGATAGTTTTGGTGTGTTAATAGTATTTACTTTATTATGCTTTTACTTGTTTGGAAGACTAGACTAGATTAACAGTATCTATTCATAGTGGCACTAATTATGCTCATGATGATTGGAACTTGCATCTATAGAAAAAGCGGAGCGCAGGGGTAGTAACTTTTAAGTTTAAGTTTATATTGATTTGGTCATTGTTGGAGGTTTGAAGCAATGCATTTGCTGCCAAAAGAATTAAGAACCCTCTGAACTGGTTTGTTAAAGTGGTAATTCAAAAAATATATGGAGGTTGCTTAATGTGTGATTGTTTGATATTATTGAGGAATCTATTAAGCTTGTTGGCTGGTGGTGGGGGGGGGGGGGGGGGGGGGGGGGGGGGGGTTCTCTTTGCTATCTTTCAGATTTGTTTTTCCTTTTGGAGGATATCTCTTCCTTTCTGATAATTTGTGTTTCAATAAAAGAAAATATATAGCATTAGAAAACTGTGGTGAGTTTAAGCACTTAGTTTACTACAATGCACCCAAGATAAACTGTATTTGTATTTATGTCGTCATATAATATAATATTGTTAAAAATAATAAAGCTATAGGGTCAACTTATGTATTGAACCATTGCGAGTAATGATTTGAATGTGCTTCCTTTGTGTCACATCTCCTCTGTTTTCACATTCTCTCTCCCTAAAACTAGTTTTTGAAGAAATTTGAACCTAAAATAAGTATAACCTTAGCGGTGCACTTATGCAGTGAGTTAAGGAAATCTTTACCAAGCTCAAGTATTATTTTTTAAATAAACAAAGAATTTATTAAGAAAGAAGAGAAAGATACACAGTAGAAGAGGATAAGAAATCCTCGAGGGAAAAAGAAAGACTACAAAATAAAGACTAAAAGTAAACAAAACAAAAAAAAAGCAGAAAAACAAGCTCTAGTAAAATTACATTTTAAAACAAGCTCAAGTATTTTGTGTTGGTTGAATTATTTTTTTATATGTTGTGCTTTATTTTCTTCCACATTTTTACATGGCCAGTTCCAAGCCTAGATATAAGAGGAGAGTTGTTTTTTTGCCTTCCAAAAAAAAAAATAAGAGGAGAGTTGTGTCAGACAGTTGAAGGCAAACATAAAATTGTCTAGTGTTTATGATGTGGATAAGTATTTTATTTCAGTTCCCAAATGATTGACCTTTTTAAAATTAGTGCATAGCTGCTGCATCATTGCTACACTGAAAGTGGAAAAATGTTTCTATATGTTTGGGAATCACGTGCTGATTGCTGAAATTTATTTATTTTTTATTTTGTGATAAACTTTCTCTCATATACCTTGTCATAAATGCAGGCATATCTTAGTGCAATTGTTATCTACCTTTATGCTCATGACTTTACGCAAGCTGAGAAGTGCTATAATGACTGTTCTCAGTAAGTTTCTGGCTCCAACTTGTTATGCTGTCATGTTCCTGCAAACTCAACCAACATGATGTGATAAGTGGATCATTATAGCACTTCTATGTGAACAGAACTCATCATCATTATTATTACTGTTGTTATTGTCCTTGTTATTAGCTTTGCTTCATCTGATTTCCAACTCTAATTTTCTCTTGTTCAAAAAATTTCATATTCATAGTGTAAATCATGTGGTAAAATTTGTGCTTTTAAGATTGAGAGTTCTTTGTAATTTGTCTTCTACTCCGTTGAATTGATTATTCATAATGATGAATAAATGGATCTAAATGCTTGCGCTGTCTCTAGGATTGATGCTTTTCTGAGAAGTGACCAGAATCGTTGTGCTAGCAAACTACTTGCTGCCTACACGGATGGAGATGTTGAAGAAATCAAACGTATTGCTCAGTCAAGTGGTATTTCACATCTTGATCATGTGGTAAGTGATTTAGTTTATAAGTTCTTTGGAATGTGAGTCAAGTAGAACATAATGAATACAATCTAGCCATAGAAACTTGTGGGCTTGTTGTCATGGTGTTAGGTCTTCCTGTTATCGAATCCATAAATTAAATAGATCCAAGATTTAACCCAATTTTTTACCTTTCAGTTGGTTTCAAAAGTTTACTTGCTAGCTACAGTGATTTGTTGATCTTGTTGCCTTGTACATTAGTGCTTGGCTTAAAACCTCTTATGTCATTAGACTTTTTTTAAAGCATAACCAGATTACCAAAGCCAAAGTATCTAGCATTTTTCCTTGAGCTGCTGTTAATGTAAGGGGAAAAACACAGCTAGTTGTGTCACTGTTAGGAACCACTTTGCTGATACCTAATGGCTATTCTGAAAATTCCTGGCATGCCTCCAGATTTTTTTATTTTTTAACTCTACTCAAGCAATTCTGAGGAATAAGACTGTCTTGCTATGTTTCAAGCTACCTCAATTCTTGACATACAACTTGAGTCTCCTCAGTTCACATTGCAGTCCTAAACATTGATACTTTCGTCACTCTATCTGTATCCTCCTAACGCCCAAGGAGCACAATGCGTCTGTAAACTACTTTCATGATGACTCAGAGCTCAGCATTGCATCTTTTACTGGTTCACACAAATTGTCCTATCAGTGGCCATCTTCATAACAAGAAAGCCTTACTTTTCAAGAAGTTTCCCATGGTTTCAGCTGTTGTTTCCTTGTATGCTATTACCAGTCCTGTTTTTTAACCTGCCCCTTCTTTGACATCCTATTTTTGCTATTATCAATTGCATGTCAAATTTTATGCAACATACCCAATCTTCAACCAGTAACTTCTGATGCTATTACTTTTTTTATTGATGGGGTTATATATATGTGGACTCAACTTTGTATGACACTTTCGAGTGCACTGTCTGCAGATCATTAAGCTTGCGAGGAAACTTCCAACAGGCGATGTGAGTGCATTAAAGGCTGACAACAATGCTGGAGATGAGCCAGTCGATGAAGATGACCTCACTTAACCTCTCACTCTTTTTCCATCTCTGTCTATTAATAGGAGTGTTGATGAACCCATTTCAATTTGATGAGTGAATTGAATTGATCAGTATATATTGGTTTTTGTATAAAAAAGCATTTTGTTCTTTTGTGATACGTGTGGAATTCAGGTAATAAGAGGAGCGCTGTTGTTTATCCGACTGAGATGCGTCACTTGGATGTACTTGTTGATAAGCTTATTTTTTGGTGATGGCCAAGTATTTGGCACAATTTTAGTGTATTATGAAATTCACAACTTTTACTGGTGATTAGGGAAGGCTATCGAATTAAAAGCTCGATAATACATTAAAATATGGGCTCAATATTATGAAATTCACAACTTTTACTGGTGATTAGGGAAGGCTATCGAATTAAAAGCTCGATAATACATAAAAATATGGGCTCAACTCAAATTTTAGGGCATTTATCTTTAATTTTAATCATTTAAATAAGATTCAATGATTAATATTTATTATTCTATTTTTTTTTGTGCATGAGAGATAATATGTGACGTTACATTTTATCACGTGTCTGAAATGAAATTTTGTATATTTCGAAACTATTATGATCTTATACCTCTTTTCTTACATGCCTTTTTAATGCTTTCATCTAAGCAATTTTTACAAATAATTTAAATTTAGTTTATATATTTTATACTTATTATTTTAGGTAACTTGATTTTTTTTATTCAAATTAATAATTCTAAAAAATTCGTAAATAAATCCCATAAGAATTTAACATTTTAAAGGTTTATAAGATGCTTCTGAGCATATAATTAAAAAAATGAGATGCAGTGCTCTTAAGTGGCAAAAATGAAAATGGAATGCTCTAAATAGGTGATAATTCAAGGACTATTTCAAATGCAACTCTTGAAATAGCAACTCTGGTTGGAAATAATCTCGCCCTTTTAATCTTTCTCCCTGAATCTCCCATTACCTAATTGTTTGTTTTTCTCTCGTTCATTCTCTCTTTCTCATCTCTAGCGAGATATATACCCTCTAAAATGAAGAAAGATAAAGTATTTAGATAAAAAATAAAAAAATGGAAAAAATTCGTTTCACTTAATGTATAAAAAAGAAATAAATGTAATAAATATTTTTATATTAATTAAACTAAAAAAAATTAAATTTTTACTTCATTATGTTATTAACATAAAATTATTTATTAATTTTTTAATTTGTTATGTTACAAATCAATTTGTCAACATGGACCTGATACAGAGTTTTACATGATAAAAAAATCCACGTATAGTTAGGACTTAGAAAGGTGGCTTTCCAATTTGAGACGTTAACGCAACTAACCCAGCGAGGGTTCATTCACAAAACCAAAGAAAAGAAACCTCTCTTCTCTTTCTGCTTCTGCTAACTTGATATTCTTGTTCCACTTCCACCCTCTAACACAAAAGAAATCATCAAGTAGAAAGAAGCACCCTCTCATCCAAGAAAGTGAAACCCAAGAAAGAACTAACCATGCAAAACCACCACCACCACATTCACATTCCCCTTCTTCTTGTTTTCTTCTTCACAATGCTGGGCCCCGCCACCCCAACACCACCACCACCACCTACCCAGCAACTGAACAACATCATCGACGCACTCATAGGCGCGTCGGACTTCACCTCGTGGGTGTCGATCCTCTCCTCCGCCAACGCAACGATCCTCCCTCTGAGCGCGACGCTCTTCGTCCCACGCAACGGCGCCGTGGACCTCCCCCCACCGGATCCCCTCCTGCTCCCCTACCACGTGGTCCCCCAGCGCCTCCCCTTCTCGGAGCTCCTCCTCCTCCCCCGCCGCGCCCGCCTCCCCACCCTCCTCCCCGGCAAGTCCATCTCCGTCACCGACAACGGCCCCCACAACTTCTCCCTCGACGACACCCCCCTCACCCACCCCGACCTCTTCTCCACCCCCCTCCCTCGCCGTCCACGGCCTCGCCGCATTCCTCGACTACTCCCTCTTCGGCGACGGCCTCCCGCCACCTCCGCCCTTCCTCCCCATCGGCGACGCCATCGGCACCGACTGGAACTCACCTGCCTCGTGCTCCCGCTTCAACGGCGTCGTTTTGTTACTCTCCTGCTTCCTTCTTCCAGTGCTGTTAGGGTACGTTGTTTAGTTCCTGCATTTTGTGAACCTCGATTTTCAAGAAATTCGGTGAGGTTTTGGAAGATTTTGATATGACGTTAACGCCAAAGGGTTGCTCTGTTAGTTAGTTAGTTAGTTCTGCATGCAATGGTTTAATTTTGGTTTAACTCAGGTGTGTCCCGCCTCAACGACGTCGTTTTGTTCCTCTTAATTCTCGCGTTTTATGAATTTTAACCGAATTAGAATTGGTTTGTATAGTTCTTCATGCATGCACTGTTTTTTTGGGATTCTCTGATTCTGTGTTAGCGGTGAACGATTGGTTGGTTTGGAGTGGGGGACAAATCCTGCAATTTTGGATGCTTCTACTCCTTCCTTCCAGATTCTTTTACTTTGTAAATCAATCGTGTATATACAAGAATATTATTCAACATCACCTGCTTCTTCTCTTATTTTGCTTTCATTTTCTTTTATTTTTTCTCTTACTTTTTCCTCCTCCCTTCTTTATTATTGCCAGATTCTCTTGTTTGAGTGAGGCTGTGAGAAATTTATTTTAAAGTCAAATTATTTATATTTTAATAATCAGTTGGTATCATTTAACATATAATTTTTTATCTAATACAAAAAGTTTCTTAAATTTGTTTTAACTTAATATCTATTTTAAACTTAAAATCAATTCCTAATTAGTATTTACCTAAAATTAGGTTAACTTTATATTTTAAGGTGATTTTGGATCATTCAATGTGAATCTAAACATGGATAAAGTATGTGTTTGCTTCTACATTGGTGATCCACGTTTACTAATATTACCAAATATATTCATGTCAAAATCCTTACTTTAACATGGTAGTAAGTCTTTGAGCTACTAAAAGGTCTAGTTTAGTTAGTTAAATAAGGCAGTGTTATCAGACCCGGCCCGGTCATCGACTCGGCCGGGGTACCGGGTCACTGGGTCAGGGGTCAACTCGGTGAGTCAATGGTTGACCCGCATGACTCGGTCTGTATTAAAAAATAATTAAAAATTCATAACCTGTAAACTTTTTAATAAATTTTTTTCAATAATTTCATAACCTGTAAATTTGTACACTTTTTTTGTGTGCAGAAAAGATAGCTTATAAACTTATACCCTTAAATATTTAAAGTTTAACAAAATTCAACACATTTAGAAGCATAGTTATGAACTTGTTTAAGAATCTTGAGCAACATATTTTATTCTAAAATTCAACATACACAACCTTAAGTTATAATTTAAAATATATCATTATCATCTATTTATTAAAAGCTAAAGCTATCATTGTTATACACCGGCAGACATAATATATATATAAACCTATTTTATTTAAATAATACAAATTTTTCATTCATCTCACTATTGCTCTGATAAAAAATAATAATTTTTCGAACCAGTAAGTATATTGGATGAGATAAGATAAATACAAGTTTTACTCGTAAATAACAATATAAGCCAAGGAGAAAAGGCAAAATTGGAAGTGACAATAGCTTTATGTCTTTATTATATCAAATCCTAATATGCGATTATGCTTGGTAAAAAAAAGTAAGTAAATATATAAATAACATAAGTGTAAGATATAAATTAAATTTTCTTATATGAGTGTTATTGTTCTCCTGTAAAAAAAAAAAAAAAAAAATCAAAATTCGTGACCCGCCGAGTCAACCCGGTCACCGGGTCACCGGGTCACATCAAAACCGGCCGGGTCAACCCGGGTCATACCGGGTCGATTGCATAACCGGTCCGATTGGTGACTCGGACCGGTTGGGTGACCGGTTCGCGGGTTATTGGGTCGACCCGGCCGGTTCGAGCCGGGTCTGATAACTATGAAATAAGGTGTATAAGTGATTTTAAATTCTTGGTACCTTTAATTCTTATGGATTAAAAAAAAATTGTCTTTTAAGCTGCAAATTGACGCGTTATAATTTTTAGACGCGCAACCGGATACAGTAAAATGGTTGAATTGTAATAAGCTACTCTTAATTAACAACAGTTATTTTCATCTTCATTAAGTCACTTGCCAACTTCTACGCATTAGGAATTTATTTTTATTTCTTTTCAAAAATTATTTCTTAAATTTAATTTCAATTTTGGTCTGTATCACAAAAAAAAAAATACTGTACCAATTTTTTTTTTCAATTTTGACACTAAATTAGGGTAATAATATGTTAATAATATTATTAAAATTAAAATTACCCCAATTTAGTGCCAAAATTAAAATTAAATTTAAGAAATAATTTTTGGCACTAAATTGGGGTAATATATGCTTTTGAGTAATATATGTTAAGAAAAGAACTCAAGTTGAAGTTTCATCTTCTCGTGATATGATACACACTTACGCGTAGTATAATGAGAAATTGAACTCATAACATATTATTACCTCAATTTAGTGCCATAATAGCTACTAGTTTCAGCATGAGTAGTTAGTTTCTCCGTTTTGTAAAAGCCAACTCAAATTCAAAATAAAAATGGAATAACTTCAAAAATAAGATGATGAAACCAAGGCGAAATCAATTCAAAGTAACACGGCAAAGCTATAAGAAATTTTAAGCAGCAGCTTTCATTTAAGTGTATATGAAAAAGTAAATCAGGTCTTTAAGTTTATATTTAAAATGTTAGTTGGTAGATGACTATATCTCTCATAATACACTAACAGAAGTTTGATTCCTGATCATTTGTATGAAAGAAAAATGTTGAGACATAAAATCCACTCTGACCATCTCTATGCTTTAAAAGAATTATTATTGTTAATTAAGGTATAACTTATACATCATATATAAGTGTTAATTTTACACACTTGCTTAAATAACATTTCATTCTCTCATGATATCTTATCATATTAGTAGAAATTTATTGGAAATCACTAATTTTGGTGGATCCCACATATGATTTAAGGATTTTCTTTCCTGATTTAGGTGTGGAATCTACCAAAATTGATGATTTTTATAAATTTCAACCAATAACAGGAAGAGTGTCTAAAAAAAGTGTTAGAGAGAGTATTGCCAGCACTCTTCTATTTCTTCATATATTTTTAACAATATCTTTTTTAAAACTATTTTCTCTATCTATTTTCATCATATCTTTCATCTTATTATTATTATTGTTGTTGTTTACTTTTAGGCTAAAATATCTTTTTGGTTCTTTACGATTATATCAATTCCTACTTTGGTCTTCTATGTTTTAAAATTTTCATTTTTGTCTTTTAAGTTTGTAACTTTATCCAAAATAACTCTTTTGTCAATTTTACACTAACGTTAGTATATTTTATTTTAAAATAATTAATTTTAACATAATAATGATTAAAAATCTTCACTATCTTAATTTTATTTTATTAAATTCTTAAATATTACGGATTAATCGCCTCAATCTTAATTTTATTTTATTATTATAAACCGGTGAATCCCATTTCTTTTTTGGTGGGCACCGATGAACCCCATCCTCAGTACAAAAAAATATGGGTAAACTACCTTTTTAGTACCTGAAAGTGTAATTCACTGTCACTTAAGTCCCTAAAAGTATGAAACTGTCACTTTAGTCCCTGAAAGTGTAATTTGTCTGTCACTTTAGTCTTTTTGATAAAAAAATTTCTTTAAAATTAACGTTCGTGCTTACGTGATATGCTATTTACCTACGTGACATGTTATTCATGTAGTTAGATAACGTGTAATGTAGATGTACCATTTTGAACTGTTTTATACAAACTTGTTTCCAATATTGCACAAAAAAACCAGATAACATGGAGTTACACTCCTTTTAAAATGCAGGAGAATGAAACCAGAGAAGTAATTCAAAACAAGGCTATTCTATAGATGCCAAGAGTAATACCATCATCTATTTGGTTCAGAAAGTGAGTCATCCTCTGTCTTAAAAGCTTCCTCTTGGTCGATTCTTGTTCTGGCAACATAGAGGTTGGGAATGATTATGGAGAGGCAGATAATGAGTGGGGTAAGGAAGATAACGAAGCCAATTTGTAGAAAAAACATTCAACAATCGTACAAACATTAAATTTCGCCAAACCTTTCTCTCCAGTTTTTGGTGCTTCTCTCTGACAGAAGCCAAGTCGCCCTGCAATTCTCGTATCTTTCTGCCACACTCTTCCTCGTTTTGCTTCAGCTTCTGCTCTCGAACGTGACAAATCAAATCAGCATGAAAAACTGAGGGTTCACTTTACATGTACCAGACTGTAGTCAAAAGGAAACAATGAGTTCACATCAACAAGTCAAAAGTAACTGCATTCATCAAGTCTATGTAATCTATATCAGCCCATGAGCTTGAAAGGAAACTATGTACCACCAACATTTGGAATTCTCATTCCACCAAAGACTCCGCACTTACCTGGTTAACAACATATGATCTTTAGGAGCATTGTCAGTATGCTCCAAGCCAAGATACTGCTCCTGAGCACCATAAACATCTCTCCTCTATCACAAGATACAATACAAGCTTGTATGAATGTACTGGAAAATGACTAGATACAATGTAATAAAAAATAAAATAAAGAAAGCAAAAGGTTAAATTTTTCTTAAGTAAACTACTATACTTTTATATGTATGGTTTGTTATTACCTTTTCCATATTTGTATGTGGAAAAAGATATGTGATGGTAGTACCCCTTTCCATATTTCCATATTAAATCAAGTCTAATTTTTATGTGGAAAAACATATGTGATGGTAGTACCCTTTAGATATATCATTGCTAATGTTCAAACACACTAATATTTGCTACCTCTTAGTTCTATGATATATGCAAGAGAAAACACACAAGTGTCAAAATATTATAGCAGCACATTTTTCAAAACTCCTTTGCCACCAAGGAGACCTCGACCAAGAGGGCTATATTGTACAATTCCAATGCCAAGCTCCCTGTAAATAAAACAATTTAGCTTTTAACAAACTGCGGTTACATAAAGATAAAAATTATCTTTTAGTGAAGAAACAATTACGAGAGGTAGATGTATTTCTAATTTTCTATGAACTTGGAGAAGAACTTGATCTTACTTGCAGAGAGGAACTATCTCTTCCTCAATGTCACCAATCCATAGGAACCACTCCATTTGTACAAAAGTAATAGGATGAACTGCATGTGCTTTGATTGCTCTCCTTGTTGTATCTCGTGAATATGCTATATAGTGTGAACATATACCCAATCACGTAAATTAAACAAAAAACGTGAATCATGATTATATGAATAATCAAGGAAATTGCTAGTAGACTATAATAACATATTATATAATTAGATACAGAGAAATTAAAAAGCGATGAAAGAGTGCAACAAGAGGCAGAGACAAATACAGAGGAAAAATAAAGGGGGGCAAAGGGAAAGTGAAAGTAGAGACAGAAGCACAAAAACGAAACTGCACGAACTCAACCCTAAATCAGAAAAGTAAGAAGTTGTAAATAGTGAAATTTCATTAAGTATACTACATTGCATATTATCACATAACAAACTTGTACTCGGTCTATCCTGCAATGAATACAATAAGCCATAAAAATTTCATCACACTCAGCAAATCAGAAATGAATGGTGCGAATGGTTTTTCATCACACTCGCAGCAAAATAGAGACGAATGGTACACAAATCTAACACAAACGGTGCGAATGGATTTTCTTTGCAATTGCTCTGCTCCACAAAGCGAGATAAAGGTTAGGGATTAAAAGACATCAAAGCGAGAAATCAAAAGTAATCACGTTACTGAGGTGTGAAAAAATTGCGATTGAAGATTGCTAAGGTGTGGAGAAAATCGCGATTTTAGATTTCTATGCTGTGGAAAAAGTAACGTGAATGAAGATGTTTAATTTCATTTGCGGGAGTGGAGTATGCTGTGTAGAAACTTTGGCACGAAAAGATTTTACGCCGCGGGCAATCTGCTAGGATATTAGGTTTTATACATCGAAAAAAAAAAGACAAAAGCCACGTGGATATGAAAAATATCTAACTGTTAAATAACTGAAAGCTTTTAACTGAATATTAACCTTTTTCTTTTGTCAGCAAAGAAAATATGTATAAATTATAAACAGCATGTGCAAAATACAAGGAAGTTCTCCTGATAACAAAAAGTCAGAGAACTAGAAGCCAACACCCCTGCCTAAGAATACATCATCCAGGAAACTGCCTTCTACCTTTTGTATCTAGCACCAAAGACTTGAATCTTACTCTATACAGGGACAAACTGTATATAGAGAGATACAAGGTCCACATTGGACAGCAAAAAATCCCAGCTATATTCCATACTGTAACCCAAGCAACAGAATTGAGAAATAACTACCTAATGTAGAAAACTATATCCCTTCATATAACAGCCAGGACCAACACGTCATTACCTCTGATCATAACCCCGAGCACTTCCACCACTGCAGGTAAAAATCCCTTGTATACCGAAGCTGAAAACAATTATGCAGAACATTCCACGGCCAGGTAGCAAAGAATAAAATCCTCTTGATGCTGCATCAACCAAGACATGAGGTTGGACATGAAGACCATTGTACATACGAATAATTGAAATTTGGACCCAGAGAGTTTAACCAAGACCAACAAACAAAAGAAATATCTTGCATCACCCCCTGATAATCAAAGACTTTTCCTTTGAAAACACATTCATTACGTAGTTTCCACAAACACCACAATGCAGCACCCCACACCACCATTCATTGAATATTAACCTTAATTTTTAATACTAGGAAAGATCAAATTACATTTGTGTAACTTTGATTAACTATTACATCATTTAATAATTTTCAATTTGATAATGTTTTCTTAAAACCTACCGTTGGATTGAAAGTTCCTTTCACATAAATCATATATATAAAATTTCATATTAATCCATCATTATTTGCTACCTCATTCATATATATTAAAATTGATGTAATATAAACTTTTCAAAATATACTAAAATATATATCATTTTGATTACCTTATTATTGTTATTCAATTTTGACAAAATTTGATACAGACAATTTTAGTAATATGTAGATATAATTCAACGGTTAAATCAATAAAATTTACATTTTATATCAAGTTATTAAATGATGTAATAGTTATTCAAATTATACTGGTATAATTTTATCCCTCATCTTTTTAATATAAATAATATTGTTGACCTCGGAGGGAAAATTGTCATAACAATATCCTTGAATTTTATTGTGATCATTGTTTTGAAATAATTCATTTGTTTGCAGTTAAATAATTTCACTACAAATGTTGAATGAATTTTTTATTGTAATTAACACGATTGACACTGTTTCATTCAATGGGAAGAAATCTGATGATAATTTGAAAGGAAATTAATACAGTATTGATTTATTTTAAATAATGAAATAGTTAAACATTAAAGAAACATGTAGTAGTTTTTTTTTTTTTGGTAAATAATTATCTCTTAGTTGTCTTTATTGGAAACCCAGATTAATTTAACAACCATTTAATTGATTATGACTTACCAAGTCCATAATGTTATAAGTAGTGATTAATATAAGAGTTATTTATAAATTAATATAAGAGTCGGAGACATTTTTTTTTATATTGAGTACACGAAAATAACTAATTTTTTATTTCGTATTAATAATATGGTGATAAAAATAAAAGAAAACTAATTTTGAAATGGTCATTTGGGGTAACGACTTTTTATCCCAAATGCTATAGACAATATTCGCCACTAAGAAATAATGTCAGCAACAATGTCTTTTTCAGTTATTTTCTAAATCCTCTTCCAATTAACAACCTTCAGTAAGCTTCAGTTATTTAACAGTTGGATGTTTCTCATATCCACGTGGCTTGTTTTTTTTTTTTTTTCAAAGTGTAAAACCTAATATCCCCTTATCCCAGCAGGTTGTTTTGCTAAATCGCATCCGCATAATATAAAATTCATATATCTCAACGGCTAAAAAAACATCTCGCATCGTGGGAAACATTCAATGACCCCCACGCTAGTAGTCGTGTATTCTTTTATTATACTACCTCTAGTCCTTTGTGTGTATATATATATATATATATATATATATATATATATATATATATATAAAAGTAACATGAAATAAATCATCAAGATCAAAGAAAGTGCAGTTAGTTATTTTTAATTAATGTCATCATACATTTAAATTTTATTTCAAAAATGACATTGAGTTTAAATATTGTAAATTATGGTCATATTTAATGTCAGTATTCGTAATCCAATGACTGAATAAATAAAAAAATAAAATTAACAATAAATTAAAGATATAAAAGAAATTTAATCTCGAGTAACTTTAAAAATTAGTGATTGTTGTTTATAATTAAGACAAAAAAATCCAATTTATTAATTATAATTAGGATTAGAGTATTTCCTTTGAAGTCTCTTCGACACTTTGTCTTTTCTGTTTCTCTCTCATTGTGTCTATCATCTTGCGCACACAATTCTCTCTCTAATTTCTCATAGTTATTTGTATCTCTCTTGGTGATTTCACTTTCACGACTCGTGATTTCGCACATATCTCTCCATTCTCTCTCTTTTTACCTTTCTTTATCGATCATTTTAGGGTTTTCTAAGCTCTTTGATTTTGGGCTTAAACTCTCGATTTAGATTTGGATTTAGAGGTTCTATTTTTTTTATTTTGCATCTGAAGAAGAACTAGATCTTATCCTTTTCTGTTTGCAATTTTTTTACTGTGTTTGCTCTTTTTTTTTTGGAATAGTAGATTAAGAGATTAGCAGCATTAACCATTGCACATGGTTTTAAGGAAACCTGTGAGTTTCTTTTTTTACTTTTTGTGTGGTTTTGATTGATGGTTGCTTTGATGTTTTGTGTGAGAACAAGTGTGCGATTGAATTTGCCTACCCATATGCCAATTCCTCTTTAATTTTCTAATTCACAAAAAAAGGTCATCGAAAAATGAAAATTTTAGAACAATAGAGAGATGAAGTAAAGGAAAGTTTAGAGAGAAACCCAGGAGGAGTAATACATTTTTGGAACTTTCCTTTTCTTGTTCTTACTTCATTTTGCTTTGATCTTATTATTGGGAGATTTGAAATTGATTTTGGGGTTTGAGAATCGTGAGAATGCCGAATTTTGGTTTTTATAATTTTTTAAAAATTTAATAAAATAAAATTAAGATAATGGCGGTTAAACATTGTCACTTTATTAAAATCAATTATTTTAAGAAAAAATTGATACATGAGAATTGAAAGACAAGAGCAGAAACAAAAGAAGCTAAGCCCTAAGGTGAGTAACAACCATTTTATCAACTAGAAGGAGAAGATCCAACTGATTCGGGCAAGTAGTCCAAACCTTGAGCATGTCATCATGAGAAGCACCATAGTTTCAACGCAAGCATTACCCTTTCTCAAGGTGTGCTTGAATATCAAAGACCAGTCACGAGTCTTCATGTCTCTAATCAAATGAATCAAAGGATAATGAGGATGGAAATCTGTTGTAGAGTTGCAAAGCGTTAGAGAGAGTTCACACACTACTAGACGAAATCCCTACTGCCAAGCTTTAGAGAGAGCCTGATATATAGCAATAAGTTCTGCATGCACGTTGGTGGTGTAACCATAATATCCCGAGATGGCAGAAATCCAGTTGCTAAGGTGGTTTCTGAAGATGCCACCGAAGCCTGAGCGTCCAGGATTACCTTTGGAACTACCATCCATATTGATTTTGACAAATAGGTCTTGAGGAGGCACCTAACGAACTTGACGAGTAGGTTTAAGGTGACGAAGATTTGTAAATGCCTTGATGATTTCCACATGCAACGTTCGAACTTGGTTGAGCACATGCCAAACATCAAGAACTTTGTTATTAAAGATTGTTGCATTCCTAGCTTTCCAAAGCATTCGGCACGTTGCAACAAATAAGGAACCCATTGAACTCTGAAGATTAGACATCAACCAGTCATTCCATTCAGCAGTATAGAAGTTCAAACCCTGATCAAGATTAAGTTGATGCCAAACTTGTCGAGATAAACCACAGTCTCGAAGTAAGTGTGTCACTGTCTCCTATCCATTTCCGCACCTGTTACAAGAAGAATAAAAGGAAACATGTATAAAGACACGAAATACATTAGTGGGGAGGCTCCCATGGAAGGTTAGCCAAAAGAAGTGTATGATATTTTCTGGAAGTTTAACCAGGACTAGTCACTGAAGAGAGTATTGGGTGATGGATTATCGGCGCAAAGCCACTTGAAGGTAGAAGTAGAGGAGTAGACTCCAGTTTAGAACTATCCCCATATGACAATATCATCCATATTGTCATTCAAAAATTTGGCTTTGAAGCTTTTCCTTCACCTCCAAAGGAATACTCATTGCAAGCCATTCAAAATGCCAAATCCCATTTTGATAGATGTCTCTAATCCGAAGATCAATATCTTGAATATTCACAAATGGGACCATGTAACAAAGCAAATAATCATCCAGCCACTTATTGTACCATAATGATATGTCCCCTCTCCCAATTCGGTACTGCAATCCTTCTAAAGACATTAGTTGCTGCAATAATGGAATTCCAAGTATATGAGGATATTAATCCAATTATTTTAAAATAAAAATACTAATGGTGTTAGTATAAAATTAAAGAAATGATCATTTTGGGTAACATTATAAACTTAAAAGATCAAAACGAGAACTTTAAAACATAAAGGACCAAAGCAAGAATTACTAAAACCATAAAGGATCAAAATGATATTTTAGCCTTACTTTTATATCTTGTTATTTATTTTATTATCACATTATGTTGATTTAATTTTTATTTTTGTGAATTATGATTTTATTTTTTATTAAGCTTGATTTTAAATTATTTAATTGCTTTATTATTTCATTTATGTCTTGTTATTTACTCTTATTATTATATTTGAATGCTTAAATATTTGTAATGTTTAAATTGTTATTTAAAATTTTTATTTAAGCTTGGTTTATTAATTTTTGCTTAGAATAAGTTTTATGTTAATTACATGTTTTTTTAACCCATTAATTTGCTTATAATAAAATTTCATGTTGATAAATTTACATAATTGGGCTTTCAGCCCCCTTGTAACACCCTAAAAATTTTCAACTAGAAAATTACCACATCTAAGGTGGACCACTTCTTCAAGTGGTTCACCGAGAGCCAGTTTTTTAGTGGTTGTTGGATATAAGAGTTAAATATTCGAAGTTTAAAATGAATATTTGAATTTTTTAAAAGCCAGTTTTTTAATTACAGTTGGATATTTATATTTTACATGTACTTTACAATATTGTCCTCTGCAAAAAATTAGGAACTTCAATACCAAGGTAATTCCGATATGAGATTCGTGGGATATTTCGATTAGTGTTTCTCCGACGAGAGTATTTGGGTCGAAGTTGGATTTGGGTTCAAGTTCAAGTGTTTTGGTATTTGGATTAGGGATTCTACACGTTTGGAAGATTTCCATGGATGGACTCCGGCGTATCATTTTTTTTCTTCTCTCCTCCCTCCTCTTCAGCGCCAACTGAATATGTTAACACAACTAGTATAGACCCAACATCACAGAGCCAAAATTGTTCTCCCAAACATCAAATCGGGTCGCCCAAACACCAAAACTAACACCGAAGCCACGCGTCAGCCCCTGTGCACACAAACAATTAGTGTGACACTGCATTTAGGGGTTCTGGAATCGTAAATCATTGACGAAAATTGTTAACAAAAACAACCACAACATCACCATGGTCGAAGTAACTAGCTTCTATTTCGCCGTTAAAGCAAAAAAATAAAATAAAAAACAACGTATGTCGTTGCGCACAACCACCGTGAACCTGTGTTCGAAACCCACCTTCGTGAAATCTCGACCATCCACTGTCGCTACTTCTCTAGGCCACATTTGGGGCGTTGGCGTGATGATAGTGGAGGTTGCGGCCACCAGATCTAACGCAACAGAAGAAGATTTGGCCGCCTGAGATAAACCAGTAGGATGCATTGGGGAGCGTGAGAGGGGAAAGGATTTTGGAAGCACTGGATGCGGTGGACGGTGGTTGGACCCCAACTACTATTCATTAATGAAGGACACAAGTGAAATTTCATATTTACAAAATTATATTTCCACTCTTTTATAAAAGACTCAAGAAATTAGTAAAATAATATTATATTGGGTTAAAAAACTGGTCCTCCGTGAACCACTTCATTAAGTGGACCACCGTAGATGCCGTCCTAGAAAATATAATAATTGGTTATGTGGAAATAGAGTCTAATAGTATAAAAATAGTTTTTTTTTTATAGAAGTATAAAAAAGTTAAAAATTTAATTAATAAGAATTAAATCATTTAGTAGGTAGAAATGCCCTAGAAATAAAGAAATTAATTAAGAAAAACCCAATTTAGGCTTAAATTAAGCTTGATAAACTCAAAGTCAAATATAGTCAAACTAGTCAACTAGAGTCAAATTAAGGAGTTCGGTCAACTCAATAATGGCACTATTGTAAATAAATGCAACTTAGTCTAAAAACAAAGAATTGGATTTTTAAGCATCCAATTAGCTCATTAATGAGTCTAAATATAAACATAATTAATTTAAAGGACTTAGGACTAAAAATAATTAAGGTTCTCTAATTTTTAATTAACTTAGGATTAATGTCTATTAGTGGTCATATTTTAATTGTTAGAAGACAACTCATGTTAGAGGCTAATTAATGGGACATAAGCTAAAATTAAAGAACCCTAAACACATTTTAACTTAACCCTAAGCATGGGACATATGTGGGGCCCTTTCTACTAGGGTTTAGGACCCCTTATAAAAGCAAAGTGGAGCCCCTAACCCCCCCCCCCCCCCCCCCCTTATAGTTGTGTTGAATTTGTCCTAGAGAGGAGGGGGAGTTCATTTCTCTTTTGCTTGTTCTTGCCTTGCTCTAGCTTAGTTCTCTTGAAACCCTAGGTAAGTGACACCCATCCATAGCTTCCTCCATCATTTTCTTTTAGGGTTTTAAGTCTATGAGTGTTGGGAAACAATTCAAATTTTTAAATCTAAACAATATCCTAGAGATTTAAAATTAAAAATTAAAATTATTTTGTTTAGATTTGTTGTTTCTGTTTAAAATTAAAAATTAAGTGACACCCATCATTATTTCTAGAATGTTGTTTAGATTTAAAGATATTATCTATAAATTGGAGATTTGTTTCCTCTTTTAATATTAAGATGCTAAGTCTATAAATAGAGGTTCTTGAGATAAGAAGAATCGCCAGCCTGAAGAAGGAGTCACCACCCAAAGTGAGAGAAGGGGGTCATGTGAAGGGAGGGTTTAAAAGTTTGTCCAGAAAACTTGTGATGAGGTTATGGATGTAGGGATGAGGGCCTGAATGTTAACAAAATATAATGTGTGGATGTAGGCACGAGGGGCGGAATCACATTAAACAAATTTGTGATCTTTCCTGTAAAGGCGAAAATCACAATAAGGGGGTTGAATTGTTATTTATAAAATTTTTCGCAAACTTTTATAAAATGAGCTATTCGTCTGTAACAAATTTAGAAAAGAGATTTAATGAAAAGCGTTAATAGACGATGTTATACAAGATAACAGATGAAATCTTTTCAAAGATAAGACAAGATAAATCACAAGACAAAGTCAGTCCAAACAGTTAAGAGAGATAAAGAGCAAGAAAGAAAACAAAGAAATTTATACTTGTTCGACTCACCCTGAGACTACGTCCAGTTCTTGACAAATCACCAAGTTCCACTAACTTTCACAAGTTACAAGTATTGTTCACTACCACTTTTGGCTCAACCCAAGTAGTTTTTACACTAGCCTCTCCAAGCTAAAAACCCAAGTATTATTTCTTACCAAGCCACTTCTGGCTCTATAACAAGTCAGTAGATTTGTTGAAGGTTGGGGCACACAGAATTTAGGATAGCATCTTACAGACGGATATACAAGTTTAAGAAGATAGTCTTTTTCTCTCAGGATACTCAAGGTGTTTTGAGAGCTTTCGCAACTTAGAGAAATTTACAAGAGAAAGAATGAAGGCTTGAAAGAATGCTCGTAAAATTTGAATTGAGTTTCGTGTCTTCAGCACTTCAAACCTTCTACTATATATAGACTTGTTGAAGAAGTAACCATTGTCTCTAAACGACCTTCTTGCATGCGTTTGACCAACATCTGAAGGAGAGTTGGTCGTTGGGGTATTTAATGCAAGCATTAAATGCTTGTCACCAACTAGTCACTTTGAGCTGATAAAACATTCTGCTTATCTTCCTTAAGAGGCACTCCACATCCTTCTGTTGCAGTGGTCACATTGCTTGCTCAGACAAGTACTCATTGCTAGCTGTAGCACGTCTTTTGAGGTGAAGGGAACTTTTGTTTCTTTGACTCTTCTTTCTATTTCCCTTTATGCACTTCGACAAATCCTAGGAAGGATGTTCCATGAACATTCCCTGCAATACAGATTACAAAACAACAGTGCATTTACTATGCCTTTTAAATGCTCCTACGGACTCAAGCGTCTGTCTATGTATCATCTGTAATATATAGACGCAAATGCAATGATTTTGTCTGTTGGCACTTAAGACGTAATCTTTTTAACTTAATATTTGTTTTGCATTAAATCAAAATTATTGAGGGTCCTGATTCATCTTATGACTCAACAATCTCCCCTTTTTTGATGATGCCAAACAAATATTGTAAAAAGATGTATCAGAATAATATATAAGCAAACAGTATAAAAACATAGAATTTAAAAAGACAGAAAAGAAGACTTAAGTTTGATGGGCAATCAAACAAATCGTCTTATTAAGAGTTTTCACATCAAGGTGATGTGTTTTTTAGTGTTTACATAAAGACGAAAAACAAAAATAAAAAAGAATACTCTCCCCCTATCTTTTTCAGCTTCAACTCCCCTTCAGATGCATCTTCAGCTCCCCCTCACACTTTCTTTTTACCTTTCCCTTCTCTCCCTTTTGCATGGTGATCGGAAAAACCGGGTTCCCCAGGAATTGGACCGTCTGAGTCAGATGAAAGAACCATAGGTGATCCTGGATGAGTAGGAGTATGTTGACATCTTCTGTTATGAAAGAAGGCATCAATGTTTATCCATTTCTTTAGCTTAGACTCTAAGGCTTTTCTATCTTGTAGAGCCTGTCGTAGAGCTTTCCTTGTAGCCCAAAGCTCAACATACAGATCATACACTTGTTCGCCAATGATGAGAGGTCTTTATCGAGCAATGGCTTCTGCTGGTTCTTCCACTATGCCCATGACAGTCTTGGAAAAGAAAAAGATGGAGTAGGGAAGATACACAGAGAACGAGAAGTCTCTGTTAGATTCATAGAAAAACCTGTTTCTCCAAGGCATGAGCTTAGAGGGGCCAGACGCAGAGAGAAAAGGCTGATGATCTTTGCATTGAAACCAGTGGCCAATCTTCATATGATATCCGTCTGCAGGAGGTTTTTCTTCAGGTTCTAGACTAGAGCAGAAAGCATCAAACTTCTTCACTCGTCTGATGGTCTTCAAGTCTTCAGACGTACGTTCATCATCTGACTTGTGGAAGATGGCCTCGATTTCGCGTCTAAAGGGCTTGCCTCTGCGAACACGAATGTTGTGTTGGGGAGCAGTATCTTCTTCTTCTACCTTTTCCTTATCCTTATAATTCAGAATTCGACAGACTGGAATAACCTTGTCCAATGCAAATTTGAATTGGATATGAGAAAAGGCCATACAATGAAATTGTGTGCCAAGGAAATAAGGCATCGTCTGTAACAACCCTCACATCCGACGTCTTAGCGACTCCACTCCACGACACTTCACACAATGACACTTCACTCAACTCCTCGTTGGTCAGAACCCTTCACCGGTCAGAACCCTCCGTGGGTAGCCCTTTCTGAGACGTCCAGCCGCTTTCAGGATCATTGACTATCCCCACAAACCAACACAAGACTTCTCAGCATGCTTTGTCCTCACTCGCACACTTCCCGGGAAACTTCCCAGGAGGTCACCTATCCCATAATTGCTCCAAGCTAAGCACGTTTAATTGTGGAGTTCTTAAGTGATGTGCTACTGCAAAGTAGATGCATCTTGTTAGTATAGGTAGTATCAATTATTTCCTTTAAGCCATCCTTAACTGTATAGTCCCACACCTATACAGCCTCTGGATCTCTCTCATTTCGGTGTGATTCGCCTGGGTGTTACATGCCCACCAGCTTTCGCCTGGTTCGTCCTCGAACCATACCATACTGGGAGAGAGGTCTGCTTTGATACCATTTGTAACGACCCTCAGATCCAGCATCTTAGCGGCTCCACTCCACACGGTGACACTTCACTCAACTCCTCATTAGTCAAAACCCTTCACCGGTCAGAACCCTCCCTAGGTAGCCCTTTCTGAGACGTCTGGCCACTTTTAGGATCATTGACTGTCCCCACAAACCAACACGAGACTTCTCAGCATGCTTTGTCCTCACTTGCACACTTCTTGGGAAGCTTAGGGCTACCCACGGAGGGTTCTGACCGGTGAAGGGTTCTGACCAACGAGGAGTTGAGTGAAGTGTCACCGTGTTAAGTGTCATGGAGTGGAGCCGCTAAGATGCTGGATCTGAGGGTCGTTACATCGTCTGTGCATGCCGTTGAATCTACCGAAAGGAGTTCTGACACTTTCATATTTCTTCCTTATAAGTCTGTAGCTTCATGTGAAGGTCCATGGTGTAATCTGAAGATTCCCATACATTAAAAGTTGGACTTGCTTTTGGATTGTCTAAGTTCAGATCTTCAGTGTACACAGTGCATCCAGGTTCAGCATGATTCCAAGGAAGAATCACGTTGACATACACGAGAAGACCCATCATCTGTTGTAAGTTGACTGGCACATTGAAGGGTACAAAGTTAGTGGGTGCTGCAATGCGTCTCCACACTTGAGCTTCAAGAGGATATCTACGTCTGCCACGAGAATTATGTTCGAAGATGACAGAGTTCAGATCTGGGGATGGCGTTTGACGCGGAGGGAAGATCCTAAAATGAGGTTCCTTCTTGTAGCAGAAAAGAGCAGGAAGCTCTTCTTCTGGAAGCACTTCATAAGATGGATAGTTGAAAGGATCAATCCCTAGAATTCCCATCTTCCATAATTTCACCAGATCAACGTAGTATAAGAGAATGTCTTGATCGTCTACAGTGGTTACATTTTTTATCCTCCATTCTTTATTGCAGCACTCCCATTCATTCACCCTTGGTCGTTTCCACCCTTGATAGTATCTGACATTGACATCAGGGTCTGGTAATGGTTGTACTGCAGGAACTGCTATGTTTGGATTGCATCTGATGATCCAATCATAGCCTCGGGGTCTTGGTTCCAGATCTTGTGCCAAACTACCGAATATGTAACCTAAGGAAAGAGAAGCTTTGGCAGCGTATCGACGTCATCTAAAAAGTTTGTCTTCAGATACTACCTTCATGTCTTCAATAGACACAGACGAAGTGTTGCCATAGATACGCATCTGTTTGGCAGTACGATCTTAGACTTTGCCAAGTGCTCATCTACCTTTTTCTCATCGTCTGTAGTGATAGGACTGTAGATGGCGCGAGGACCTGAATCATCAATTTCCACATATTCCTCTTCAATAAGGTCCAGACCTTATGCACTGGCCATTAAAGTAGATTGAAGAATGGTTTCATTTAACTCTTCGATCTCAGCTTCATCAGCATCTGCATCTACTGTGATCGTTTGAAACTCTTTCTGCTTAGAAGCCATTTCTTCAGACACCAGGTCAGCTATTTGAATCATAGTGGATTCTATCCTTGTCAAATCTTTAAGAGCAGCTTGATTTTGTTCTTCTTCAGATAGAGTCTTAATAGACTCAAGAACAACTTCATCAATGACTCATTCTTCTGCAGCTGCATCTGCAGGTGCCAAGGTTTCTTCTGTAGCCTTTCGCTTTAATTCATCAGCTGATAGAGTCTTGATAGACTCTACAACAGATTGTTCCAGCTCAGTCTATTCTTTCCTTTCAAGGCTTTTGTCCAGCCTTGCCTTCTTTGCAGCTTCCTTCTTGGACAACTCCTAAGCCTTTCTAATAGTAGCTGCTTCCTTTTTATCAGCAGGTGGAAGAAAGGAAGAAGGTTTAGGTTTGGGTGTAGGTTTAGGAAGGGGTGCATAAAGAATCTCAACATCAGATTCTTGGGCTTGTAAGGGTGAGGGTTGAGGTACAGGTTCAGGTTGGGGTTCAGGTGAAGTGGTGAGTTTGGCTTTGGTGACAATGTGAATTTTGGTAGGTCTCGTGAAGGGTTTCTTGAGGGGAGGTTCACAGATAGGTTCAGATGAAGATTCTGCAACCTTTCTCTTAAGAGAGGAGTGAGGATCTAAAGGTGGTTGCTATTTGGATTTCTTGGTTTGGTCTGAGGATAGAGGTTGGGTGCGTCTGATGGTTGGTTTTGGCTAAGTCTGTGAGGGTTAAGGCTGAGGTAGGGTCTGTTTCTCTACTTCAGACACAGGCTCATCAGATGATTCTTCCTAAGGCTTTTTCTTCATTTTGCCTCCATGCTTCTTGACCCACTCAGGGAACTTGTGAGTTATCCCTATTCTCACAAAAGTAGTTCCTGAGACCTGGGTAGCTCCTCCAAATGTTTAAAATTCTGAAAGATCAACACCAACATCCCTCATTAGTTGTGTGAACAACATGTAGTAAGGGATGGGGTTATTCTACTTCTTTGAGAAAAATCTGTCCTTGAAGGCTTGCTCCAGATGAGAGAAGATCAGATTAGGAAGATTGATCTTTTCTCCTACCATGATATTGTTTATGCAGCATCTGTCTCTTTCACTCACATGGTCCCTCGAACCAGTCCTTGGAAGCACAATGTTGAATAGCATATTGTGCAAGAGTCTGCATAGATGTTTCATGTTGGCAGACCTTAAAAAGTTCTTTAGCGCTACAACACACTTCTTTGGGTCTTCGTCTGCAGGTGTGACTCCGTCATAGAGAAGCTTATCCACCATCTCTTGAGTGATCGTCTTCTCCCAGTCTTTGTCAAACTTCAGTTCTTCCTCAGCACATCCAATAACCTTAGCTATGGTTGAAGGACTGATCTCCACCATCATTTGACCAATAGTGCCTTAAACGAACTGGTCTTCTTCCATCTTGGCAGTGCCCCAGAAAAGGGCATAAAGACCATGATACCAGACACTGTATTTTCCAATGAAATTGGTCCATCCAGCCCTGGAGAACATGTCCTTGACGCGAAATCCTTCTTTTGCCACCTCGTTCAAGCTTGCCCATTTTCCAGGAATGAACAGTTCCTCTGGAAATGTCTCAGTGGCTTCATCTTGGTTGTGGATGAGAGAAGCAACAGAGGTTGAAACTTGCTTTCATGGTGCCATTTTGTTCACAAAGTTTGAGACTTGAAAAGAAAAGATTAGAAAGTTTTGATCTTTGAAATTTTGAAACTCTTAAGAACTTCATAGAATGTGAAAGACACCTTCTTGTTTAAGTACTTCATCCATTTATACCAGATGAGAGAGGAGAGAGAATTTTAAAACATCATAAAAGAGCGGTTTAAAAGCATTAAAAACACTTTTTGAAAACTGTCTCATCATGGCGAAAAGGACGGCACACGTTTTTTAGAAAACGAAAAGACTTGTAACCGTTGTGAACATGAGACTTCATCATCTGTTCACTTGAACACACATTAGTTCCAGCAGATTAATGAAAAGAAGTAAGACGAAGAAGATCGTCTGATGAATGTAAACATTAATATGAAAGCATGTGCATATGCAGATGGTCCCTGATACAGACGAAGCATTCTTCAGACAAAGGTTTTGTAAAGATATCAGCCCATTAGTGATCTGTATCTACAAACTGAATATCAAAAATACCTTTTTGATCATAATCACGAATGAAATGATATCTGATTTCAATATGCATTGCCTTAGAATGTTGTATAGGATTCTTAGGTAAGTTGATTGCACTAGTATTGTCATAATATACATGTATTTTGTTTTCAAAACTAGAGTAATCTTCTAACTGATATTTTACCCATAGCAGTTGTGAGCAGCAACTGGCAGCAGACACATATTCAGCTTCTGCGGTTGATAGAGCAATTAAGTTATGCTTCTTGCTTGCCCATGAGATGAGATAGGGACTTATAAAGTGGCATCCTCCACTTGTACTTTTCGTTCAACTCTGTCTCCTGCATAGTCTGCATCACAGTATCCTACTAACTTGAAATCTTGATTTTTCTTATAGAACAGACTAAGGTTAGTGGTGCCTACTAGATAACGTAAGATCCTTTTAACCACTTTGAGATGAGACTCTCTAGGATCAGACTAAAATCTAGCGCACAAATAAACACTATGCATAATATTAGGTCTACTCATTGTAAGATAAAGAAGTGATCTAATCATACCTCTGTAGATCGTCTGAACTACTGGTTTACCTGATTCGTCTTTGCACAAGGGATTGGAAGCATGCATTGGTGTTTTCATAGGTTTAGCATCTTCCATCTTGAACTTCTTTAGAAGCTCCCTTGTATATTTCTGCAGATGAATATAAATACCCTTGCTATCTTGTTTGGTCTGAAGTCCCAAGAAAAACTTAAGTTCTCCCATCATACTCATTTCAAACTCATTTTTTGATGCGTAAAATGCGTTCGCAAAGGGCAAGCGTACCCTACGCAGTAGTAACAGTGGACTCTAGGAGTCCGAATATCAAATCCAAAGGACCAGTCGCATTCCCAAATAATTAATTTCGCAAATAATCAAACAATCCAGAATTTAAAACCAAATTGAGGGGAATGGTGTTCAATTATTCTTTTCAAAAGAAAGAGAATCAGAGCAGAAAGATTAATGTAAGAACAATTATAACAAAGAAGCCTAGGATTGTGATTTCACATGTACCCATTTTCCCCCAATTTTAATCTCAATAAAATTCCTAAATGCGTTACTTGCCAGCGACCTCTTAAATTCGTTAATTAACAATTGATCATAGTTAATAACGCTATTTCCCCTAATTTAATTCCCAATTGATCATAGGTGAATTAATTTAGAGCAAACGGTGAATCTCAGCGAGGTTGATTAACAGGTTAATCTACTGGAAATTCATACAATAGGTTTGATCATGCAAATTATACGAATCCAATCATTTCACAGTTCAGTTAATCGCAAGTAATTGATCATAGACAAGAGATTAACTTATGTTTAGACTGATCGGTCCTAAAAAGTAATAAAAGCAGTGAAGAGATACAATTAACTGAATAACATTGAGGTTTTATTAAAATCAGAACCGGGGTACAAAGGTACAGTTACATCACAATCCGGGCTTGAGAGAAACTAGCCACTCATGTTCATGATTAAGCCAGAAAACTCAAAAGAAGACATAAAGATTACAAAAGGGAAGAAACTTTACAGTGGTGATTCCCAATGATGCTCTCTACGTCCTCCCGTAGCTCAGAGTCTCTCACAGGACCTCTTTCTCACCCAGAACCCTCCGTTTTCAAAATATAACAAAACATAAAGATAAAAGGGTTTCTTAGCTCCTATTTATAATAATTCAAAATTCAAATGGACTGACAACGCAATTTACCATGGCCTTGGTAAAATGACCATGGCCGTGGTCCTTGCATGGTACTCAAGATCCAATTCTGCTATGCAACCAGCATGGCTATGGTAAATTTACCATGGCCCTGGTCCTTGCATTACTTTAATTCTGGTCTTTTTTTCTTGGTCCTCCAGATAGTGGCATTTTTGCTCCAAAAAGTGCAATTTTCAACTCTTTTCCTCATGAAGCCTCTTGAGTACCTGTCTTGCATCAACTAACACCAAGCAGTGAGTTTTGCCAATAAAATATATTCAAATCTATGAAAATGACATCTAAACTCACATCAAAATACAATGAAAATCCGGTTTATCAACCTCCCCACACTTGAGCATTGCTCGCCCTCAAGCAATTATTTTGAGTCAAATATCAAAACCAATTCCCTCTAGTTAAGAACTTGTAACAGAACCCCAATTTATTCATAATGGAAAATGAAACATAAGCAACAATAAAAGCAATAAAATGCAGTAGAATTTTTCCAAAGAATCCATTAGGCTTAAAACACCTGCATAAATGACCAATTTCCCTTGAGCCCGGTTCACTCATCTCTCATTCTCTTAGTGTTTCAAGGTCAACATAAATTCTCTCAAATCACACTTAATTGAGCATGTTCACAAATCTATTCATCAATCAACTCAACTCAATCAACTTTTCACAAACAGAACAAATGAGGCATGACAGGGTGTAATGGGGCCAAGTTTATAGTGATAGGTAGATGCTGAAAGAAAGGAAAAGACAACAAAGGGCTCTAATGGCAGTTCACACTCAGTGATCTAAAATCAAAGGGAGTCAATGCCTTCTTTCATCCACTTTTTCACTACCCATATTTCAGCTCTCACTTCTTCTCCAATTATTCTATTTTTCTTCTTTTTCTTCTTTTTTCTTTTTTTTTGTGAAGGTTTTTGACCTTATTTTATTCAATTCACAGGAGAGGAGGTTGAGAGACACTGAATTTTTTTTTAACTGGATGCTCTGCATTACATTGACTTTTCTCCCAACCTTCAGATCACTAAGCATAAACAAATATACACAATTTCACAGAGCAAGGTGACAAATGAATATTCAATCAGGCTCAAAACAAGCAACTAGATGGTGATGTAACACAAAATCTGAATCCAGAAAAATGCCTAACCAATGCCTCAACAATTTTAGAAAATAAAAAGCCAATCAAGGATATGTATTTCAGGATAGAAAATAGAACATGCCACCTAAGGTGGATCAAAATCACACACTAAAATAATCAAAAGCTCAAAACTCACATTTCTATGGCTTAGCTCAAGGGAAAACAATTTATTCAATTATGTTTAGTGCTAATGTTCATTTCCTTGAAGAAAATACCACTGCTATGCTGCAAAATTCTTTTTGCAAAATTTTTTTAAAGGGGTTTTTGAAAACAAAATTTCATAACTACCAGGAATTCAAAAATAACACAGAAGAATGCACTGGCATAATCACAAATCATAGCATCTCAAAGCTGGGGAGAAAAATCGTGACCCCCTCCCCATACTTAAGTTATGCAATGTCCTCAGTGCATCCAAAAACATAAATCAACAAGACATGAAAAAAATGTACTGAAAGGGAAAAATAAAGTATTGAAACAAGAAAACTAAAAAATAGAAAAAGAAAACAGAAAAACCTCCTCAAAAGCGGGCCTCTATGATATCTGGTAATGCTTCTGGTGAGGAGGGACCATGAACCTGAAAAAGATTTTTTTTTTACCATGGCCATGGTAAAATTTACCACAGCCGTGGTCGGAAAATTTTGACGTTGATTTTCAAAAAAAAATTTGCAAAACTTCCATTTCCGGGTCCATTTACCACACTCGTGGTCATTGACCACGACCATGGTCAATTTAGCACGGCCATGGTCGTAAATGACGTTGTTTGGGGATGTTGGGAGCATAGTTGTGGTCAAATATAATCACAACCTTGCTTCTACCACCACGGTTGTGCTCAATTTAGCACGACCGTGGTCCCCACATGTGAGAATAACAAAAAAATAAAAACAATTCCTAAGCTCTAGAATGCAAAATAAAATAATTAAAAGGATACAGTGGGTTCATGAACCCACTCTTCACAGGTTGCCTCCTGAGTAGCGCTTGTTTAACGTCCCGAGCCTGACGGGTGAAAGGGAAATCAACCTCCCTCAAACAAGGTGGTATTCCCTTCTTGTAGTAAACCTTCAGCATGCCCATCCACTCTATAGCCAGGAGCTTCCTTCCCCACACTTGGGAAGCTCAGTATCAATCATCTCCAACTTGTCAATGGCTTGCACAAAATTACAGGAAGGGGAAGAGGGGGAGCTTTTTGCAGTATCATACACTTTAATCACTTCCTCCTCATCACCTAGCCTCCAGGTTAATCTCCCTTTTTGGACCTCAATCACGACATCTCCTGTGTTGAGGACGGGTCGTCCCAAAATAATTGGGATTTCCTTATCCTCCTCAGTGTCTAGAATCACAAAGTCAGCAAGAAAAATAAATTTCCCAACCTTAACCAGCAAGTTCTCCACTACTCCTTGTGGATAGGTGAGAGTCCTATCTGCAAGCAAAATAGAGATTTGAGTGGGTTGGGGTTCTTGTAACCCCAACTTCTTATAAATAGAATAAGGCATTAGATTCATGCTAGCACCCAAATCACATAATGCTCTATCAAATTGCCAATTGCCAATAGTACAAGGAATTGAAAAACTCCCTGGATCCTTAAGCTTAGGAGGCAATTTCTTTATAACCACAGCAGAGCATTCTTCGTTGAGGCCAATTATAGCAAAGTCCGCCAGCTTTCCTTTATTTGAAAGAATTTCTTTTAAATACTTGGCGTACTTTGGCATTTGAGCAATTGCCTCAGCGAAGGGGAGATTAATGTGCAAATTTTTCAACATCTCTACAAATCTAGCAAAATACCTATCCTCACTCTTATCTTTCAACCTTTGGGGGAAAGGAACACTTACCTGAGGAGGTGTCAATACCTCTTTTTCATTCTCTTTCTCAATAGTTAGGTTCTCTTCAATAAGAACCTCCTCTTCTGGAGTTGGAGCTGACTCTTCCTTCTTCTTCTGCTCCTCTTTAGCCTTCTTGCTCTTAGTCATCACAACATTCGCCTCCTGCTTCTTAGGATTAGTTTCAGTTTGAGAAGGAAGGGTACCAGGAGCTCTCTGGGATAGCAAAGCTTTCATGCTAGAAAGCTGAGACTCCATAGTCTTCATGCGCTCATCACTCTTGGCTATATATTGCATCATGCCATCCTCCAGTGATGGCATTCTCTCTTCTTGTCTTGACCTCTGATTTTGCATATGGGGAGGCCTATACACATTTTGATTCTGCTCCTGCCTAAGACCTTAGTCCCTCTGGTCTCTCCAAGAAAGGTGAGGATGATCCCTCCATCCTTGGTTGAATGTGCTGGAGTAGGGATCATATTCTGCACTCTTCCTATCGGCATAATTTACCTCTTCCATAGCTTGAGCAAGTGCATTACTCACAGGGCATTCTCCTTTATGGGCTTCCCCACACTTATCATAAGTGGGTGGTGGAAGAGCTGCAATCAGAAGCTGTACCTGTGCTTTCATCACGATCTTCATCTGCTTAGACAACTTCTCCAGCTTCTGATCAATGCTTGAACTAGATGTTCCAGCTTCCACTTGGTTCACAGGTTTCATCAGAATATACCTATCTACAGTGTGGTTATAGGCGTTGGAGGCCATGGCTTCAATGATTCTATTTACCTCTGTTGGTGATTTATCCATCAAGGAACCTCCACAAGTAGTGTCGAGGCTAGTCCTATTATGGCTAGACACACTTCCATAGAAAATCTGGATGATTCTCTGCTGGCTAAACCCATGATGTGGGTAACTCCAAAGTAGCTCCTGAAATCTGTCCCAGGCTTCTGACAGGCTTTCCTGCTCCCTCTGAGCAAAATTGCCTTTCTCTCTCTGCATCTGGTCAGTCTTCACTACAGAATAGTACTTTCGGAGGAATTTGTTGGTGCACATCTCCCAGGTAGTGAAGCTATTGGCCGAAAGTGAGCACAACCAATTGATAGCTTTCCCGTTGAGTGAGAATGGGAAATGAGCCAGTCTGATATATTCAGCAGACACCCGAGGATATTTTACAGTGCTGACCATCCTCAGGAATCTTCTCAGATGCTCCACCGGGTCCTCAGTAGCCAGCCCATTGAACTGGTTACTCTCTATCATCTGGAGGAAGCCATGTTTCAATTCAAAATTGACATCCCCCAGTGTTGGCAATAAGATGTTGTTAGCTACCCCAACTTGAGGAGTGAGATAGCCTAATAGAGATTGCTCCATCGGTGGGTCATTTTCTTCAGCCATTACTCTTCTTCTCTATTCCGCTCTGTTCTTCCGAGCAAGTTTTTCGATTTCAGGTTCGTTCACAAGCTCTGGTCTCTGGGACCTGGTTAGCATAAATTGTCAACACAGAAAAAGGGATTAAAACGCAATTGGCAAAAGAGAATGAATAATTAAAATAAACAGAAATTTGTTTTTTTATAAAAATAAAATAAAAAATCAGAAATTAAACAAACAAAAACAAAAAAATAAAAAATGAAAAAAAAAATAGATAAAACAGAAAATTAAAAGGAACAAAAACTATGCACAATATGAACAAGAATTGCTTATTTTCACAAAATAAATCATTTGGGAACTACACAACTAGTCCCCGGCAACGGCGCCAGAAAATTGATGCGTAAAATACGTTCGCAAAGGGCAAGCGTACCGTACGTAGTAGTAACAGTGGACTCTAGGAGTTCGGATATCGAACCCAAAGGACCAGTCGCGTTCGCAAATAATTAATTTCGCAACTAATCAAACAATCCATAATTTAAAACCAAATTAAGGGGAATGGTGTTCAATTATATTCTTTTCAAAAGAAAGAGAATAAGAGCAGAAAGATTAATGTGAGAACAATTATAACAAAGAAGCCTAGGATTGTGATTTCACATGTACCCCTTTTTCCCCCAATTCTAATCTCAATAAAATCCCTAAATGCGTTACTTGCCAGCGACCTCTTAAATTCGTTAATTAACAATTGATCATAGTTAATAATGCTATTTCCCCTAATTTAATTCCCAATTGATCATAGGTGAATTAATTTAGAGCAAATGATGAATCTCGGAGAGGTTGATTAACAGGTTAATCCACTGGAAATTCATACAATAGGTTTGATCATGCAAATTGTACGAATCCAATCACTTCACAGTTCAGTTAATCACAAGCAATTGATCATAGACAAGAGATTAACTTATGTTTAGACTGATCGGTCCTAAAAAGCAATAAAAGCAGTGAAGAGATACAATTAACTGAATAACATCGAGGTTTTATTAAAATCAGAACCGGAGTACAAAGGTACAGTTACATCATAATCCGGGACTGAGAGAAAGTAGCCACTCATGTTCATGATTAAGCCAGAAAACTCAAAAGAAGACATAAAGATTACAAAAGGGAAGAAACTTTACAGTGGCGATCCCCAATGATGCTTTCTACGTCCTCCCATAGCTCAGAGTCTCTAACAGGACCTCTTTCTCACCCAGAACCCTCCGTTTTGAAAATAGAACAAAAGATAAAGAGAAAAGGGTTTCTCAGCTCCTATTTATAATAATTCAAAATTCAAATGGGTTGACAGCGCAACTTACCACGACCCTGGTAAAATGACCACGGCCGTGGTCCTTGCATGGTACTCAAGGTCCAATTCTGCTATGCAACCAGCATGGCCTTGGTAAATTTACCATGGCCATGGTCCTTGCGTTACTTCAATTCTGGCCTTTTTTTCTTGGTCCTCCAGACAATGGCATTTTTGCTCCAAAAAGTGCAATTTTCAACTCTTTTCCTCATGAAGCATCTTGAGTACCCGTCTTGCATCAACTAACACCAAACATTGAGTTTTGCCAATAAAATATATTCAAAATGTATGAAAATGACATCTAAACTCACATCAAAATACAATGAAAATCCAGTTTATCAAGCTCCCCACACTTGAGCATTTGTCGCCCTCAAGCAATTATTCTGAGTCAAATATAAAAACCAATTCCCTCTAGTTAAGAACTTGTAACAGAACCCCAATTTATTCAGAATGAAAAATGAAACATAAGCAACAATAAAAGCAATAAAATGCAGCAGAATTTTTCCAAAGAATCCATTAGGCTTAAAACACCCGCATAAATGACCAATTTCCCATAAGCCTAGTTCACCCATCTCTCATTCTCTCAGTGTTTCAAGGTCAAAAGAAATTCTCTCAAATCACACTTAATTGAGCATGTTCAAAAATCTATTCATCAATCAACTCAACTCAATCAACTTTTCACAAACAGAACAAATGAGGCATGACAAGGTGTAATGGGGCCAAGTTTATAGTGATAGGTAGATGCTAAAAGGAAACGACAACAAAGGGCCCTAATGGCAGTTCACACTCAGTGATCTAAAATCAAAGGGAGTCAATGCCTTCTTTCGTCCACTTTTTCACTACCCATATTTCAGCTCTCACTTCTTCTCCCATTATTGTATTTTTCTTCTTTTTTTCTTTCTTTTTGTTTTTTGAAGGTTTTTGACCTTATTTTATTCAATTCACAGGAGAGGAAGTTGAGAGACACTGATTTTTTTTTAACTAGATGCTCTGCATTACATTGACTTTCCCCCCATCCTTTAGATCACTAAGCATAAACAAATATACACAATTTCACAGAGCAAGGTGACAAATGAATATTCAATCAGGCTCAAAATAAGCAATTAGATGGGGATGTAACACAAAATCTGAATCCAGAAAAATGCCTAACCAATGCCTCAACCCTCAACAGTTTTAGAAAATAAAAAGCCAATCAAGGATATGTATTTCAGGATAGAAAATAGAACATACCACCTAAGGTGGATCAAAATCACACACTAAAATAATCAAAAGCTCAAAACTCACATTTCTATGGCTTAGCTCAAGGGAAAACAATTTATTCAATTATGTTTAGTGCTAATGTTCATTTCCTTGAAGAAAATACCACTGTTATGCTGCAAATTTTTTTTTGCAAATTTTTTTAAAAGGGGTTTTTGAAAACAAAATTTCATAACTATCAGGAATTCAAAAATAACACAAAACAATGCACTGGCATAATCACAAATCATAGCATCTCAAAGCTGGGGAGAAAAACCGTGACCCCCTCCCCACACTTAAGTTATGCAATGTCCTCAATGCATCCAAAAACATAAATCAACAAGACATGAAAAAAAATGTACTGAAAGGGAAAAATAAAGTACTAAAACAAGAAAACTAAAAAATAGAAAAAGAAAATAGAAAAACCTCCTCAAAAGCGGGCCCCTATGATATCTGGCAATGCTTCTGGTGAGGAGGGACCATGAACCTAAAAAAGAATTTTGCTTTTTTACCATGGCCGTTGTAAAATTTATGCCTTCTTTCTGATCTCTTATGATCTGATCTTGTGGATGATAGGTCACGAATTTCTAGTCTTTTGTCTGTGGTTGGGAGCCAGACGGTCCTTCAATCTGAGGTAGAATTTCCTTAGGTGGTTGGACTTTGTCTGACTTAGGCGTTACAGACGGACCTATTTGCATATATGCAAAATCATCCTCAAGATCTGATAGTCTCCTATCAGACATTAGTCCATAATTGAACTTAACATGGATAGATTCTTCTACAACTAAGGTTCTGGTATTAAAAACTCTATAAGCCTTAAATGTATCAGAATATCCCAGGAAGACACCTTTATCCACCTTAGAATTAAATTTTTCCAATTGATCTTTGGTGTTTAAGATGTAGCACTCACATCCAAAAGGATAAAAGTAAGCAATGTTGGGTCTTCTTCCTCTCCATAGTTCATAAGGAGTCTTTTCAATCATAGGTCTGATCAATTCTCTGTTTTGAACATAACAAGCAATGTTCACAGCCTTTGCCCAGAAGTGTTTAGGAAGAGAGTTTCACAGAGCATGGTCCTAGCCATCTCTTGCAGAGTTCGATTTTTCCTTTCAACTACCCCATTTTGCTAAGGTGTTCTCGGTGAAAAGAAGCTATGGAAAATCTCATTCTTTTCATAGAAAGATTTGAACTCAGCATTTTCAAACTTAGTCCCATGGTCACTTTTGATTCTAGAGATGCAAAACCTTTTTCATTTTTAACTCTTTTACAGAATATTTCAAAGACCTTGAAAGACTCATGTTTATAGCCTCGGAAGTATACCCATGTATATCTTGAATAGTCATCTACAATGACTAAGCCATATTTCTTTCCGCCCAGACTCAACGTTCTAGTGGGACCAAACAGATCTATATGCAAGAGTTGCAACGGTCTGGAGGTGGAAACAACATTCTTAGATTTAAAAGATGCTTTAATCTATTGCCCTTTTTGACAAGCTTCACAAAGAAGATGAGTTTTCCAAGAAATCTCAGGCAATCCTCTTACGAAACCCTTTTTCAAAAATTTTGAAATGTGTTTCAGATTTATGTGCCTAAGTTTTTTATGCCAAATCCATCTTTTATCCTCTCTGGATAACAGACACGTTACCCTCTTCTTGCTAAGATCTATCTCATATAGATTGTTATGTTGCTAGCAGAAAAGACATACTTGCCATCATCTGTTTTGACTATGCATTTGTCCTTGTTGAATGAGACGATATAATCATTGTCACACAATTGACTTATGCTCAGTACGTTATACTTCAGACCTTCAACATACAGGACGTTGTCTATGGAGGTTAGGGAAGACATACCAACTTTACCTACACCAATGATGCGTCCCTTCCCCATGCCTCCAAAGGCAACTGCTCCGCCTTCAACCAACTTTAGGTCTATGAACATAGACCTTTCTCCCGTCATGTGTCGTGAGCAGCCACTGTCCAAGTACCAGCTCAAACCTTGGTCTTTTCCTACCAAGGATATTTGAAATAGGAATAATTTGAGACTTTGGTACCCAAATCTTCTTAGGTCCAGCAACATTAGTGCCCTTAGACATCTGCTTCTTCTTGTGTATGCATCTGAACTTAAAGTGTCCAGAATTTCCACAAAAGTCACATTTGTCTGGATCAGACTGAGTGGAAGCAGATGTAGCCTTTTCAAAGCCTAAACCAAAATTATCATAGGGATGTTGATGATATTTTAAAAGCATAGTGAGAGTGTTAGAGCTCTCTAGAAATCTCCCAAAATCCTTAGTTAGACAAGCGACTTCCTCTCTTAATTTTTCAACTATGGATGGATTGTCTATCTTACTTGAGGTACTGGTTTGGCTTAGACTCTCTTCAAGAGTCTTGACTTTTTCTTCCAGATCTGCATTTGATTTCTTTAACAATTCTATCTCGCAAACAGACTGTTTAAGTTTTTGTTTAAATTTTTTACATTGCTGAGAAATCATATAGATCATATGACAGTTTTGAAGTAAAACGTCATAGGGCATCTCTTCTTCATCGTCTGATGAAGAACCAGATGAGCTTTCAGATTCAGAGCAGGTTTTTACCTAAACTTTTTCATCTGTCTCTGCCATCAAACAGATGTTTGCCTACTCATCGTCTGAGCTGCTGCTTCGCTCACTGTCTGAGTCGTCCCATGTGGCCATCAGACTCATCTTCTTTTTCTTGCCACCATAAGACTTCTTTTTCCTTAGCCTTGGACACTCAGACTTCATGTGTCCAAGCTTTCTACACTCGAAGTAGATAATCTCCTGACTGTCCTCCTTATCTTTCTTTTTGAATCTGGAGTCCTTCTTTTTGAAGGATTGTATAAACTTGTTCTTCTTTTTCAGCATCTGCTTGAACTTCCTCGACATGAGGGCTACCTCATCATCTGTAGATCCAGCAGAGCTTTCGTCTAATTCTTCTGATTGAATGGCTTGAACCTTTAAAGCCTTGGGGGCTATTTTATTTTCTTCCTTTTTGGTGCTAGGTTCACCAACTTTGAGAGCAGCGGAATTGTTAGCGTTGTTTGCAGGCAGTTGGTCTCTGTTCTATAAATGCACTTCATGCACTCTTAGAATTGCCAGCAACTCATCCCAAGACAAGGTTCTCTTGTTCCTTGCCTCTTGGATAGATGTGGTCTTGGGTTCCTACACCCTGGGCATACTATCAAGGATCTTCAGATTGATTTGATCTTTAGTATAAGTGTGCCTAAGAGATTCCAGGTCTGAGAGAAGAACATGAAGTCTCCCAAACATGTCATCAACACTTTCTCCTTCTTTCATGGAGAAACTCCCATAGTGTCTAGTCAGAGTGACAGCTTTCCTGAGTTGAACATCTTCTGTTCCCTAGTAGTTGGTGCAGAGAGAATTGTGGAAACCATCGGACATGCCTGTATTGACCCAACACTCTTCTATCATAAACTACAAGTAGATCCAACCGTTAAGCCAGTCTGTCAGAAAAGAAGAAGGATGGCACCGGAATGACTTAAAGAAATTAATAGACAGGTGAACGAGTTATTAGAGGCAGGATTTGTAAGGGAGATAAAATACACAACTTGGTTAGCAAATGTCATTTTAGTAAAGAAACAAAATGGAAAATGGAGAATGTGTGTTGATTATACAGATTTAAATAAGCATTTCCCAAAGACTCATACCCACTCCCTAACACTGATAAATTGGTAGATAACTCTTATGGATTCAAGTTTTTATCGTTTATGGACGCTTATTTGGGATATAATCAGATTTCGTTGCACCAGAGCGACCAAGAGAAAACAACCTTTATGACAGAAAGAGCAAACTATTGTTATAAGGTCATATCCTTTGGGTTGAAAAATGCAGGAGCTACTTACCAAAGAATGATGAATAAAATTTTTGAGAAGCAAAGAGGGAGAAATTTAGAAGCATATGTTGATGATGTAATTTTCAAAAGGTCCACTTGGGAAGAACATATGAAGGACTTAGAAGAAACTTTTCAGCAACTTGCTAAATTGAATGTTAAGCTAAACTCGGCAAAATGCACTTTTGGAGTTGCTGCGGGTAAACTCCTTGGGTACATGTTGACTGACAGAGGGATAGAAGTGAATATCCTCTAAATGAAGCATTCTCCACAGGTTCCTCATTAGAGAAAGTGCAGGAGCTTGAGAAAATTGAGGTGAACAAAAGTGCTAAAAAGGTGAGAGAGAAGGATAAACTGGAACCAATCGCACAAATTTATGGAGAATGATCTCAAACTCATATTGATATGGATATCTCTGAGCATGTGCAGATTTTAATTCCAGATATAGAGGTAGATCTTGAAAGATCACATATTTAGCAGCCTCTTATACCATCCTCACTTCAGAAATGGACAACAAAATCACCTTTTGATCTCTCACCAAAAGCTTTGTCAGAAATGACTAGAAAAGCTAAGAAGATCATCTCCCACAATGACCTACCCTCAACTAAGAAGGGAGTTGGAAGAACAACATCTATCCACAAGGATTCTGAACCACTAACAAGAGAAGAGTTCAAGGCAAGAGCCAAGAAATCATAACAAAGTCAGTTTCAGAATGTAGCTGCTCTTCATGAGACAGTCACACAAATGGCTAGAAAGCAAGACCAGTTCTTCTACTGGTTCAACTCATAAGTTCTTCCAAATTTGGCTCCTAATGCACCCTTTTTTTCCTTTCAAAGAGCATAACATTCAACCTCTAAAATCTCCTTCAAGCTCCACTCAGAATTATCCATCTTCGAACAATACTAAAGTATTTCGTCCTCCAGGAACTCACGTTTAGATAGAAGAGAAGACCCTTTCATATTCTTTCAAATTCCAATTTGAAAATGCTTCGTGAAAAAATCTTAAAAATAAATGTCATTTAATGTAATCCACCAATTAACCTTCAAACGAAAATTACACAATACTAATTACAGATTGACATAAAAAAAAATTACATGAACGTTCTTGTTTTGGACGGGAAAAAATTTCTTTTTTTAAGATCCCAACTCTACTACTTTTTTTTATATAAAGGAGATATTAATCTTTGTATACTTCCTTTTTTTTTTATATCTTCATCTTTCTTTTATTTACACAAAAATCCAATAATTATTAAATCTTTATTTGTTTTTTTACATATACAAAACTTTATCTTAATTTTATTAGATTAGATTTAAAATAATTTATTCAAATAAAAATGAAAATTATTGATATACATTAATGACAAAATAACTTCTCAAAATTGCATTTTTATTTGATATAAAAATAATATTTTTGTGGGTGCATGATACATGAAATTCAAGGAAACCATTTTTTCCCATATGATGATGATGATGATGATGATGATGATGATGATGATGATTATTATTATTATTATTATTATTATTATTATTATTATTATTATTATTATTATTATTATTATATAAATGCAAAAATTTTGAGCAGAAAAATATTTCCTTTATAAGAATAACATAACATGAAAATACAAATATGCCCCTATTTTAGATGGGAAATTATTTCCTTTTTAGGATAAGCGGGAAAATATTTACTTTATGAGGACAATATAGCATGAAAATACAAATATGTCCCTATTTTAGGCGGAAAATTATTTTCTTTTTAGGATGAAAAACTATTACTTTTATATATATAAAGATTTTTAAAATGATTGTTCATCCTCAAGGTTCAATTTTCATCCCACAAATCAACAGACACATATTACAAATAGCCAAGAACAATTTTATTTGCAAGAAACATAGGTAAAAGAGATGTTCATTGAATGAAAATGTAAAAATCTACTTTCTATATAAAGATGGTTTAGGCTAGGGAAAATACTTCTAAAGCCTCTTATATCTTCTGACACCTGTCTAATACAGGGCTAATTTAGTCTTTTGTGGGGCTAATTTAAGCTAGCAAACATAAGTCCACTTCACGAGTCTTCTATTTTGTGAAGAGTAAAAAAATGTAATCCCTTCCTCTGTCAGAGAACTTTCTGCGCTGACACTGGCTATCACTGTGCCACACACCTCAGTCTTTCTTCTTTCATCTCCTTTGACAAGATGTGTGTGACAGAAAGTAAAGACTTGAATTTTCTTCTGGAACTCTCCTTCAAAACCATCCTGAGAAAGCAAAAGACAATACTCTTCAGAGTTCCTATCTTAGCTTCTTTGCTCCGCATGTTATTACAGTTCCAGGGGCTAAAAGACATCAGTAGCTTTGTTTTTGTTTCTAATGTTTAGATTTGACATTCTACACCAGTCTTTGAGATTGATTTTTTTTTCGTTTGTGGTTAGGGTTTCAGGGGGACTTGGGGAAAAAGTTTAGGGTTTCATATCCTCTCGAGTAAGTTAATTCCTTTTTTTGATTTTTTTGCTTTTTTCTTAATACATGATTCTTTCAATCTCATTCTTGCTTTGCTTTTGGTAGGGTTTGAGGAAGGAGGAGAAAAAGGCTACGGTAAGTTGGTGACAATGTGTTGCTTGCATTGTCATATTTGGTCTCTCTTTAATGTTTCGTAGTGCTACTTGCATTGTTGCTTTGAACATATATACACGGTATACATACTTTCAAAATTTGAATGGAAAAATATTGATGATTTTGGATGCTAAAATCTAATATACAGGGGTCATTATTGTGTGTCAGATTGGTTATTTTCGAAATTTATGTGTTGTTGCATTGTCCTATTGGACATATATATACATGCTTTGCTTACTTTCTGAATTTGAATGGAAAAATATTGGTGTTTTTCTCTATTAGACAGCTTATTTTAGAAACTTAATTATTTGAGAAGTCACTATTTGAGTCTATAAAATATTGAAACCTGATAACAATGAGATCTAAGTGCTCAAATTTCTCACTTCATACTTCCTATTCGAGTCAAGAATCTGAGTGAAATATTGATTGAATGCTTCTAAAAGTTACTACTTCTTATTTGACTCTAGCTTATGAGTGAAATACACATTGATGCTAAACTATTTATATAACTTCATGGTCCATTATAATGTTAATTCATTTGCTTTATTTATTTTATATTTGCAATTTATCCTTTCACATATTCTAAAATTTTCTGAATTTCAATGGAAAAATACTGGTCTTTTGCTCTGTTAAACAACTTATTTTAGAAACGTAATCATTTGAGAAGTCACTATTTGAGTCTATAAAATATTGAAACCTGGTAACAATGAGATGTAGGTGCTAAAATTTCTTACTTCATACTTCCTATTTGAGTCAAGAATCTGAGTGAAATATAGATTGAATGCTTATGAAAGTTCCTACTTCTTATTTGACTCTAGCTTATGAGTGAAATACAAATTGATGCTAAACTATTTATATAACTTCATGGTCCATTTTAATGTGAATTCATTTGCTTTATTTACTTTATATTTGCAATTTATCCTTTCACATAGTCCAAAATTTTCTAAATTTCCATGGAAAAATACTGGTCTTTTGCTATGTTTGACAACTTATTTTAGAAACATAATTATTTAAGAAGTCACTATTTGAGTCTATAAAATATTGAAACCTGATAACAATGAGATCTAGGTGTTCAAATTTCTTACTTCCTACTTCCTATTTAAGTCTAGAATCTGAGTGAAATACAGATTGAATGCTTCTAAAAGTTACCACTTCTTATTTGACTCTAGCTTATGAGTGAAATACACATTGATGCTAAACTATTTATATAACTTCATGGTCCATTTTAATGTTAATTCATTTGCTTTATTTATTTTATATTTACAATTTATCCTTTCACATAGTCTAAAATTTTCTGAATTTCAATGGAAAAATACTGGTCTTTTGCTATGTTAGACAAATTATTTTAGAAACATAATTATTTGTGAAGTCACTATTTGAGTCTATAAAATATTGAAACCTGATAACAATGAGATCTAGGTGCTAAAATTTCTTACTTCCTACTTCGTATTTAAGTCTAGAATCTGAGTTAAATATAGATTGAATGCTTCTAAAAGTTACTACTTCTTATTTGACTCTAGCTTATGAGTGAAATACACATTGATGCTAAACTATTTATATAACTTCATGGTCTATTATAATGTTAATTCATTTGCTTATTTATTTTATATTTGCAATTTATCCTTTCACATAGTCTAAAATTTTCTGAATTTCAATGTAAAAATACTGGTCGTTTGCTATGTTAGACAGCTTATTTTAGAAACATAATTATTTGAGAAGTCACTATTTGAGTCTATAAAATATTGAAACCTGATAACAATGAGATCTAGGTGCTAAAATTTCTTACTTCATACTTCCGATTTGAGTCATGAATCTGAGTGAAATATAGATTGAATGCTTCTAAAAGTTCCTACTTCTTATTTGACTCTAGCTTATGAGTGAAATACACATTGATGCTAAACTATTTATATAACTTCATAGTTCATTTTAATGTTAATTGATTTGCTTTATTTAATTTATATTTGCAATTTATCCTTTCACATAGTCTAAAATTTTCTGAATTTCCATGGAAAAATACTTGTCTTTTGCCATGTTAGACAAATTATTTTAGAAACATAATTGTTTGAGAAGTCACTATTTGAGTCTATAAAATATTGAAACCTGATAACAATGAGATCTAGGTGCTCAAATTTCTTTCTTGCTACTTCCTATTTGAGTCAAGAATCTGAGTGAAATATAGATTGAATGCTTCTAAAAGTTACGACTTCTTATTTGACTCTAGCTTATGAGTGAAATACACATTGTTGCTAAACTATTTATATAACTTCATGGTCCATTATAATGTTAAGTCATTTGCTTTAGTTATTTTATATTTGCAATTTATCCTTTCACATAGTCTATAATTTTCTGAATTTCAATGTAAAAATAGTGGTCTTTTGCTCTGTTAGACAGCTTACTTTAGAAACTTAATTATTTGAGAAGTCACTATTTGACTCTATAAAATATTGAAACCTGATAACAATGAGATCTAGGTGCTCAATTTTTTTACTTCATACTTCCTATTTGAGTCTAGAATCTGGGTGAAACATAGATTTAATGCTTCTGAAATTTCGTACTTCTTATTTGACTCTAGCTTATGAGTGAAATGCACATTGATGCTAAACTATTTATATAACTTCATGGTCCATTCTAATGTTAATTCAATTGCTTTATTTATTTTATATTTGTTAATTTCTCTTTAATATGACTTTATTATCTCTTTTACAATTTTTGTTTCTTAGATCTTCCAGGCCTTCCATGTTGTCTTAATTTTAAAAATTTGTAGATTATTGCATACATAACAATTTCTTTGTAAGATACCTTAAGAAATTCGTATTCAATTGATTTGATGATAGACATATTACCTTAATCTATAAGTCTGCTATGTTCTTTAAAAGTGAGTCAACATGACATAATTTTTAGGCAATGGCCCGTAAATGTGACATGATCAAAGATATAGATGACAGCCGAGAAACTTTGAAATTGGCTGTTAGAATTAAAGATCTTTGGTTAGTGCAAAACCAAAACAAGGCAGCACATCTTGAGATGGTTATTATGGATGAAAAGGTATGAAATCTCATCTTTTATCCTCGAAATGGGTCCTAATTTTGTAATATTAACTATACAGAATTTTCTAACAGATTGCTCTTAATTAGGGAGATAAGATTCAGGTAGTAGTAAGTTGAAAGAGAACACTACATATGTTATGCACAACTTTAAGGTAGTGTGTAATGACGGACAATATAAGGTTTGTGACCACAAGTACAAATTGTTGTTTACAGGTGGCACAACCCTTAGGGAACAAAATCTTCCAGATTTCCCTCTCAATGTATTCAAGTTTAAGAGTTTTCATGACATAAGTAGTGGGAAATTTCGTCGTGACATGTTAGTAGGTAATATTTTTTCTCATGTTGTCTTTCATATTAATTTCAAATTTAAATTGGGATTCCTATTAATGTTTAAATTTGTACAGATATTATTGGTGCTTTAGACGAAATTACATACCAACAAGTTAATGCTAATCCCAAAAAGGTTGTATTTAACATGAAAGATCTTAGGTAATACTCTTTGTTGTATATATGAAGAAACTTTAATTCCCTATTTTTAATATTGCTACTCATGGTGTGTTGTGTCTCAATTGCACTTTTAATAATATTATAGTGGTGAGATCCTTAGTTGCACACTCTGGGAAAAACATGCCTTGAAGTTGCTGACATATGTTAGTGAGAAAAATGATTCTGGATCAATCATTATTTTGTTGACTCAAGCAAGGATCAAAGAGGCACAAGGTTAATTTACGAATCTAGCTCTACATTATTGTATCTTATTTATATATTGTTAAATTCACTAATTCATGCTCATGACAGAGGGCTTTCCGGTATCACTATCAAACTCTTGGCATGGTTCAAAGCTCTTCATTAATTATGGTATACCAGAAATAACAACCTTCAAAGACAGGTTGAAAATTAAATTTTTAATCATGCAATTATATGTCAGACTACAAACAATTATTGTTATTTATTATAGCTATGATGCAAGTCAAGCACATGAAATATCTAGTCAAACTGAAGGACTAAGTGAAGGGCTAAGTCAACGGCTAACCCGATTATCTGCATCTTCATCCCAATTTTTTGAAAAAGATCGGTTTATGTATAAGGCACAAGTTATGTCTATTTCTGAAATTAATAAGCTTGCAAAGGTATCTAATAAATTGTTATTCATCAAATCAATAAAGTACTTGAAATGTATTTTGCCTTTTAATTTTCTATAATTTATATCATTTTTTGTTGTAGGACACAACTTGTGTGACAATCAGAACAACCGGGAAATTTGTAGTTGGGAAAAGTGGATGGTATTATGAAGCTTGCAACAAGTGCAACAAAAAGGCTAATGTACAAGATAAGGCATTCACTTGCAGCTGTGGAAAATACAACGATAAATCTATTCCAAGGTGCGCCAATCAATCAAATTTCTGTTTAAGTTGATTTCATACTATCAATTAAATAAATATATTTTAAATTTAATCTCTTTCGATAGATATAAATTGGAGATGGAGGTCTATCATAAGCAACACAATGCAAATTTCATCTTTTGGGACCACGAATGTGCTGAACTTATAGGAAATTCGGCTCTTGAACTTAAGAACTTAATGATTGAAGTATGTACTCATAAGTTTACCATTAAGTTGTTTACTTTATTTTCCTATTCATGTTAACCTTTCAATAATTTATAATTTACAAATTGCCTGAACTACTGCCGGCTGAGCCTTTCCTTATAAGTTTACCATTAAGTTCTTTATTCTATGCAAACTTTAATGTAGTAGTGATAGCACTTACTATTTTGTGTCGTCTGTGAATTAGTGTGGTGAAGATGATCCTAAGTTGTATCCAGAACCTCTTGATAAAATGTTAGGGTGTACTCTAGCTTTTAGAGTCAAAGTCCAACCTTCCTTTGGTAGTTCATCTGTAATGAAGGTCTCCCCCGACCCTGAATTAATTCAAGCCATAAGTGAACAAATGGGTTATCATGAGGTATTCCAACATCTTCCTATAGTAACTAAAATAAATTCCTCATACTGTCATATACTATATGAAGTACAAACAAGTTATTTGATTATGATTCATAATTCATTTGTTTATAGCAGGAAACATATGAAACTGACAAGGCAATGTCAGATGTCAATGAAGTTATTGATTATGCAATTGTAAGACAAATTGTAGTTGTTTAATTTTAGTATAAATTTCAGATATACCCTAACCAAAATTGTCTATTATTTAAACATAATTCACTTTATTTTTTTTTTCTTTTCTTACAGCAATCTTTGTCAGCCACGGGAGATCATGACCCTGAATTTGAAGTTACTTTAACTCCAGCCAAGAGATTGTCATCTGAAATGCAAATTGAAGACAATTTGTCTCAAGACCTTGCATCTGGCCAACTGTCATCTACAAAGATGGCCAAACACATCAAGACTGAATGAATGAATTGTGTTTTCATTGACTTTGTCACTGAGTAATTTAGTTTGGGTAAAAAACCTATTTGAACATTTGATATGTTTGTATCTTTTGCGACTAATCTTTTGTAACTAATCACTTTCAGTAGTAATATCAGCTGTTCTAATTTCAAATTTCTAGACTGATCTGCATAATTGCTACATACATGTTGACTTGATCTAATGATACAAGTGAATTTTTAACAATATTAATTTCAAATTATTGAGATCAAGTTTGGCAATATCATTCCTAAGTTTTAGTGTGACATCCACTGCCAATGTGACTTTTAGAAGTATAGTTTTATATATCATAAGAATAAAAGGACTTGAACAAATGACGGACAATACAAGTTGCTTCTGACTTTAAACATTCATTCCATGTAGTATCAATTTTCTTCCACCTTGAATAGCTTAAAAATATGTAGCCACATGCTGAAATTATTGCTCAAGTTTTCTTAATATACCAGCACACATAACTAGCTTCTAATTGGATGACTAAGACAACGTCCAGTAAAACTAAGTTGCCCCTATACTTAAACATATTTTGTCAAAATAATTAAATGTACCATTAGTTACATGAATGAATTTATACGCCTTCTTTTTCATAAATTAGAGCAGTAAAAATATATAAATATATATCATGAATATTATACAGCTCAATTAAAGGTTTACTTCACTTTATCACATTGGTAGATAATAGCCCGTAAAATATTGGCATAATTATCATAAATTGACTTTATTTGAGAAATAATTTTTGTTATAATTTGTTATAATTATAATTACACTACACTTTTTTATACATCTTACAATTTTGAATATTGCAAGTCACTATTTACTCTATAATATTTGTATATCTATATTTTTTTTGTATCAAGTCATATCACATTTCTGAAGTGAGAAGCTTCTCTGCATACCGATCAAAATCAAGCCACCAAACCCATGAAAAGTTGTGCAACCAATGGCTATGAAAGAGAAAACAAATTGGAGGGGGGTCATATCAGTTACACAAACACGAAAAGAGGGAGAAGTAAACTAATAAACTAATGAAATTCAAGATAGACTATGAAATTGGAGGGGGGTCGTCATATCAATTTCTCTCCATATTGGTTGTATGTGTAGACTATGAAGTAAAAAAAATGGTGGGGAACTTCACTGCATACACGAAAAAAGGCACACTATTGAATAACCAATGGAATGCTTGAGAGCTTTCTTGCATAGGTCTCCAACACCACTTCAACTAACTTTGTACCTTCTTCATTGTATTTGAAATCCTATCAATATAAACTGATTTACGACACTGGATGCTTGGAAAATAGCTGTAGAATTTTAACACAATGCTTCCATGTGAAATGCTTCAGTCATCCAAGCTACGGATCTAGCATTTCATAACAAAAAGGTGAACATCTTTACATTTCTAAATCATTTTAGAGTACTTAGATTGAACACTAATTTGCTTATTATATTTAGAGTGAAACCAATTTGGTTATTATATTTACTGTTATATAGATTGGGAGACATAAATTAGATTAACGTTACAATTAAGTTTATAATTGTAGAAAGTCCACTGAAGTGCTTAAATTGTTTACACTTTATTTCTAACCAATAACCATGGCCCATTGTTAAACATGGAACATGGTTGATTCATTCCAGTTAACATTTTGCTCCTACATTATGCAGTAGGTAATCTAATTTAAATCCTTCACTTTATATTCTGAAGGTAATCTAACTTCTAATCTAATTTCAATTCCTGTGTGAACACGATTATACCAAATGACGATATCCGTGTCTTAGATCTTCCAGGCCTTCCATCCTGTCTTAAAATTAAACATTTGTTACAACTGTGAACCATAATATTCTTGGTAAATTAGATAGCAATTTATCCTTTCACATAGTCTAAAATTTTCTGAATTTCAATGGATAAATATTGGTGTTTTTCTTTGTTAAAGTGCTTATTTTAGAAACTTAGTTATTTGAGAAGTCGCTATTGGTTATGTTTAAATTTTGAAACCTGATAACAATGAGATCTAGGTGCTCAAATTTCTTACTTCCTACTTCCTATTTAAGTCTAGAATATGAGTGAAATATAGATTGAATGTTTCTAAGAGTTCCTACTTCTTATTTGACTCTAGCTTATAAGTGAAATACACTTTGATGCTAAACTATTTATATAACTTCATGGTCCATTATAATGTTAATTCAATTGCTTTATTTATTTTATATTTGCAATTTATCCTTTCATATAGTCTAAAATTTTCTGAATTTCAATGAAAAATACTGGTCTTTTGCTCTATTAGACAACTTATTTTAGAAACTTAATTATTTGAGACGTCACTATTTGACTCTATAAAATATTGAAACCTGATAACAATGAGATCTAGGTGCTCAAATTTCTTACTTCATACTTCCTATTTGAGTCTAGAATCTAAGTGAAATATAGATTGAATGGTTCTGAAAGTTTCTACTTCTTAGTTGACTCTAGCTTATGAGTGAAATACACATTGATGCTAAACTATTTATATAACTTCATGGTCCATTCTAATGTTAATTCAATTGCTTTATTTTTTTTTATATATTTGTTAATTCCAATGTTACCTACATAGTTGAAGGGATATATACTACTATCACCCTTAATTTTCTTTATGTGGTTCAACATGCTATTCTTAGCCTTGTGAATTAAATTTATAAAAAATTTAGGACAGATAATGTGCAATTACTGAAAGAATTTTAGAAACAAAAGTAATGCCAATGTTCTTAGATATCTTAGCTATACAGTTGGATGCTATAACACTTTTTTGAAATACAATTACATTCAGCAACTCTACGGTTAGTAACTACTCCAGATGTCCTTCATGCTATTCAATTACATTTAATTACTCAAATTGTGATATTGACCACTTCATTTGTGTTATTCAGGCAAGATCATGGATAATGATAGTAATTTAAATAGAGATGCTGCAGCAAAAGCTCGACAGAAAAGAAAAAATATATTGCGAGAAAAAAGTCACAGCAGGCATGGTAGTTCTAAACATCCATGTACTCAACCAAGATCAAGAATGAGGACACCGCTGTCTGGTGTAACTTCTACCCACATCAATTGTCAACCAAGCAGTAGCCAGATGAATACTCAACCATGTTCTAGCCAACATCATTTACAAACCAGAAGGAGTTCAGTGCATCTGCCTACTCAACTTGGTATAAATTTAATGAACAAATTTAATCAGTGCGGTCCATCTGGAAATCTAGGCTCAAATTGCTCAAGACTGAATGTACCCACAACATCATCATGCAATTCTTTGAGAACACCTGTGCATAATGATCCACATTATCGACATGATCAATATGAGAATACCGAAAATACAGATCATCTACATTTTGATCCAATTGAAGGTACTGAATACCAATTGGTCCATTAAGCTAAATTCTTTTTAAATGATTTTTATCTGAAATTGCTAACTTTATATATCAAACTCTCCTTTCATTTTATTAGACTTAAGTGATAATAGCAATTCAAGTTCTAAAGGAGAAGAATTAGCTAGCACCTATAATGTTTGTCCACCTGTCAATGCTAATCAAGGTACTGTTTCATAGCTAAAATGTAATTATGAAATCATGTTATGTGTAACATCCTCATTTTATTAATTGTACGCATTTATATATGTATATTATTAACATTTATGCACTATATTTTATAGAAACTCTATGAACATATTTTCTTAATGAAATTAATACAGTTCTACTCAGAAGATTTTTCTGAATTTCTAAATGTCTTCGTTTTTGCTGAAATTGATAGTTAACTGGACTGCTATGTCAGACAGCTGTCCAGGGTAAATTTTCAAGTATAGAATTTTGAACTCAATTATAACTTAAAAGAAAGGTAATAGAATATAGATTAAAAATATATACAGATAAAGAATTAAAATGCTTATTCAGAATTGTTAGGATTTTCTGAAAGTTAGAACTTTGAGAAAATATTACGGTAAAATTCTAAGACAGAAAATTAAGTGAAAATTTGTAGGGCATCTATAAAATTATTTAATAATTGTAATATACTTAGAATAATTATTAAAAATGTTTAACCAAGAAAAATTTAATTTAGAACCTTAACCAATCAAAAAGTGACAACTTAGGTTTTTCTAATGTCACTAAATTAAGCTAATTAGGCTTGGATTAAGAGATAAATAAGACACTACCCCAAGGTTTTTGATAGTGAGGAATCCATTGGTGATGTTATTTTCTTCAAATTCTAATCACATTGTAAAATAATTAGCAGCCCTAATTACCTTCTAGAATTTTCTACAAAGTGCTTGAAATGTTGACTTTTGGGGTAGGCAAGTGACTTGGAACTCCTTGGCTGTCCAAGTGGGCTGGAAAGGCTTGGCAAGTGGACTTCCCTTGGTCCAATTGAGCTGCTGGACGTGCAGGCAGCAGCTGGACTTGAAGGCAAAGTCCAATTTGGTTAATAAAATTTTTTAGAAGCATTTAACTTAAGTAAAAGGAGAAAAAAAATCACCAAAAACTCAAAAACAGAACCATGAGTCTCCAAACCCAGCAGCTGCAGTTTTCATTTCAATTTCATCTTAACTTCATCATCTCATCTCAAATTAAGAAACCAAACCATCCAAACTTCCTAAACCCTAAGTTAATTGGCAAAAAGGAAAAGAAATTGGAGGAAATCTCAAAAATTCATACAAGACCAAGGAGTGAGGGAGAAAGGAATTCAAGGCTTTTTCTTCAATTAAAGAGTCTAAGGTAAGGATCTAGGCATTTAATTTCAATTAGAACCCTTGGAATTAGAAGAAAACATGTTGTAGGCTTAGATTAAAAATTTGAACTAGAATCATGAAAACTTGAAATTGATTTAGGGGTTTTGTGTTTTTGATGCTTGTGATTGTAATTCATGGATTGGAATGATGTTTGATTGAATTTTTAAGGTGTTGTAATGGTTGAAATTTGGTTTGTTGAATTTTGATTGAAATTGTGATTTGATTGAATTTTGATTGGAATTGGAGTTTGTAGCTTTGGAAGAATTGTTGAGAATGGCTTGTAGACCATTCGGCCAGCCCTAAATGCAAGGGATATTATGTGGAAATTTTTATAAAACCAAGGGCAAAATGGTCATTTTACATGTAGGGACACATTGGGTATTTTGGAAAAAGATTGAGGGCAATTTCGGAAATTATTAAAAATACTAATGTTATAATGTAAATTGCTTAAATTTTTATATCCTTGTATGTTAATGTGTACAAATTATTTATTTGAGTGTGATCATGAACAAAATTCATTAGCATGAGTCTTTTTGGGGAATTTATAAAAGTATCAAATGAGAAATGAATTGTTGACTAACCGGGACTGCGGTAGTCATGTGAAATGAAACTGATTGAGAAATGAATTGTTGACTGACCGGGACTGCGGTAGTCATGTGAAATGTAGTCATGTGAAATGAAACTGATTGAGAAATGAATTGTTGACTGACCGGGACTGCGGTAGTCATGTGAAATGAAAATGATTGAGAAAGGATTTTTGGGGTGAGTAGAATTTGTTAAACAGGACCGTATAATCAGTGATTATATAGTCTGTGGGGATAGGGATATTGGCAATTCCATATGTGGCTGTAATCTGGACAGAGATGCTGCCGTGGTGGCCTTCCGGGTATCCTGATCTCCTAATTCTGTTTAGTTTATTCGCGTTTAGTAGGGGCTGATAGCTGAATTACAGATCGTAATGGTAGGCCAGTTTCTTACTAAACACTCAAAGGGGAAGTCTCCATGGAGCAGGGTCAAAATGAATTTGAGTCAAAAATTGCATTGCATAAATCATACTGCATTTAATTATGTGTGTAACTAATTAATTTATTATGATATGTATTTGTTTGAAATTGTTTTAATTCTATGAGAAATTAAATGCCTGATCCTGTAATGCTGTCCCCAGATTCTAGGGGAGTGTGAATTGCAGGTGCTTGAAGATATAGTTAAATGATGAAGATGCAGAAATTCCAGAGCATATAGGATGGGACTATTTTGGGTAGACAATAATTTGTAGTAGTTAGAATTATTTTGTAGCAGTGTTTATATAAATTTTAATGATGTAAATTACAGAACATATTTTGGATTGTAAGAGATCGTATCAGAACTTTGAAATAAATATATAAAATGAATTAAATAGTTAAATTATGTTTTATAAGAAAAAGGGGGTTACATTAGTGGTATCAGAGCTCTGGTTATGCATCTCTAGGACTTGCGAGTAGTGGGTCTATTAGGTGTTTTGCTGTGTTACCCTGATTAGAAGTTTTGTTTGTTAAGAATATTATGGGAAAAAGGGTAGTAACTAGATCTGAAATTTTAAGACATGTAGAAATGAGAAGAGGAAGGCTAGTTATAAATCCTAGAGTTGAAACTAATAGTATAGCTGAGATTCTAAGAAAGGAAGGGATGGCAGAAAGGAAGAAAGGAAATCTTGATAGAGTTGTGAGGGTGCACACTCAGGACTCAATCGAGATGACTTTTCCCTCCTAATGCTAAATTTTAATATTGTTCAAGTTGGGTTATTTTCCATGTTACTTATATTGTGAATTTAAGACTTATAATCTTGAGTTAGTTGAGAAAGGAGATCTAAAGACCTGAGTTCGTAGATCAAGGTTGAGAATAGAGGTCCAAATATTTGAGTTTATAGGATAATAGTTGAGTTTGATAAAAGAAAGAAAACAAAGTTTTGAAGGTACCTTGATGTGTGGAATATAATGAGATGTTGAAAGTATGGTTATTGCCATATTGTTCTAATGGATGTTTTCATGTGTTTTGAAGGCTGAAACAGTGTATCGTAGTATAAATTTGTCACAGGATTGATATCTTAACTATTAGGACTTGAAATTTTGTGTTTTAGACATGAATTAGAACCAAAATAGTGCATTTTTCTGGTGCAGTAAATTAGCCTGCGGGTTTAATATGTTTAATTACATTCCCATGGTGTAAGTGATGATTTAAGACTTGTATAATTGAGGTTATCAAGGATCCATGTTGTAGGTCTTAGTTGGTAGGTATATATATATGAGAATTCTTGTTGGTCAAACCTTGATTAAGAAAGTAGAATAGGACCCAAATACTAAGTTAGTAGAAGTTGTCCTAAGAATATTTTTAGTTGAAAGAGTAAGTGATTGGAAGGCCTAAGGGTGTGTGTCTTGATGTTGGATATTGAACCCAAGTAAAAAAATAAAAAAATAAAAAAATAAATAAATTGGTAGTAGTGAATTGGAGTAATTTGAGGATGTTAATCATGTTTAACATGCCCTATACCTTGCTTGTTTCTGTGCCTACATCTAACCCAATCCTAACCTCTAAAATATGTTTGCATTATGTGATAACCATCAGAGATAGATCATTTGTTGTGAACTTGATTTGTTTGCCTTTAACTGACCTTGATGTGATATTAGGAATGGATTGGTTAGCAGCCAACCGTATTCTAATAGATTGTGTTTCTAAAACTTTAATTTTTCCTAAACTTGATGTTTCTAGACTTAAGCCTATCCAACCTAAGGAAATATTATTTAAAAGTGAAATTCAAAAAATACATGTTATCATCTCTTGGAACTAAGGAGATAAAATTGAAATAGACTCTGTGCTAGTTGTAAATGAATATCCTGAAATTTTCCTGATGATGTTTCTGGTTTGCGTCCTGAAAGAGAATAGAATTTAGTATAGATTTGATGCCTGGTACTAGACCAATTTCTATGCAACCATATAGAATGTCATTATTGAAATTAATCGAGTTAAAGAAACAATTGGAAGAATTATTAGAAAAACAGTTTGTAAGGCCTAGTGTGTCCCTATGGTGAGCCTTAGTATTATTAGTTAAAAAGAAAGATGGAGGATCTAAGTTATGTATAGATTATAGACAATTAAATAAAGTAACTATAAAGAATAAATATCCTTTACCTAGAATAGATGATTTAATGGACCAACTTAGAGGAGCAACAATTTTCTCTAAAATAGATTTAAGGTCTGGGTACCAACAAATTACAGTAAAAAGGAGGATATACCCAAGACTGCTTTTAGGACTAGATATGGACATTATGAATATCAAGTGATGCCATTTGGAGTGACTAATGGCCCAGCAGTGTTGGATTATATGAATAGGGTGTTTGGACCATACTTAGATCATTTTGTAGTAGTATTTACAGATGATATATTAATATATTCTAAAAATAAAGAAGAACATGAAAATCATCTTAGAATAATATTAGAAATTTTAAAAGATAGAAAATTATATGCTAAATTGTCTAAGTGTGAATTTTGGTTGGAGGAAGTGAAAATTTTAGGACATTTAATTTCTAAAGATGAACTAAGTGTAGATTTTTCTAAGGTAGAAGCAGTTTTAGAATGGGAAAGGCCTAAGACAGTAACTGAGATTAGTAGTTCTTAAGATTTGATGGATATTATAGAAGATTGATTGAAGGATTTTCTAAGATAGCTGAACCCTTAATAGAATTTTATTTGGAGTGAGAGTTGTGAGAAAATTTTCGAAGAATTGAAACATAAATTGACTACCTCACTAGTTTTAGTTTTACCCGACCTAAATGAATCCTATGAGGTATACTGTGATGTTTCATCTCTAGGGTTAAGATGTGTGTTGATATAAAATAAGAAAGTGGTAGCTTATGCATCTAGGCGGTTGAAATCACATGAGAGAAATTATCCTACTCATGATTTGGAGTTAGCAACTATAGTTTTTGCTTTGAAGATTTGGAGATATTATTTATATGGATCAAGATTTGATGTATATAGTGATCATAAGAGTTTAAAATATTTGTTTGGAAAAAAAAAATGGAAAGGAGACAAAGAAGATGGATGGAGTTATTAAAGATTATGATTTTCAGTTAATGTATCATCCAGGAAAAGCTAATGTAATAGCAGATGCTTTAAGTAGGAAAATTGTGCATATGTCAACTATGAGGATTAAAGAATTAGAGTTAATAGAAAAATTTAGAGATTTAAATCTATGTACAGTTAGGAAAAAGGATAAAATTCCATTTGGAATTATTACCATCACTAATGAATTTTTGGAAGAAATTAGGAAGAAACAAGATGCAGATGAATGTATTCCAGAAAAGAAAGGATTAATGGGATCAGGTAAGGAAAAAGAATTTAATTTAGGAATGGATATAATTATTAGGTTTAAAATAGAATTTGTGTACCTAATGATCAAGAATTTAATGAATTAATTTTGGAGGAAGGGCACAAAAGTAAACTTAGTATTCATCCAAGAACAACAAAAATATATAAAGATTTAAAGGGAATGTTTTGGTGGTCTAGGATGAAGAGAGATGTAGCAGAATATGTGGCTAGATGTTTAACATGTTAGAAAGCAAAGATTGAATATCAGAAATCCTTTGATCTGTTACATCCTTTAGAGATACCTATATGGAAACGGAATAGTATATCAATAGATTTTGTGGTAGGATTACCTAGAACACATAGGAATTTTGATACCATTTGAGTAATTGTAGATAGATTAACTAAATTAGTACATTTTGGTTTCAATAAATATTAGGTATTCTTTAGAAAAATTAGCTTAATTGTACTTAAAGGAAATAATTAGATTATCTGGAGTACCTACTAGTATAAAGTCTAATAAAGACCCTAGCTTTGTTTTTAAATTTTTGGAAAGATTTTCAGAACGCTTTAAGAAGTAAAATTTTATCTTAGTTTAGTATAACACCCTAAGATTGATGGTCAAACAGAAAGGACTATTCGGACATTAGAAGATCTCTTAAGAGCCTGTACATTAGAAGAGAAAGGAAAACCTAACATTTGAAACAAAGCCTATTAAGATTGAGGACAGAAGGATTAAGTATCTGAGAGGTAAAGAAATTTCTCTTGTTAAGGTTATTTGGGATGATATCAGAGGTGATGCTACATGGGAGTTAGAGGAAAAAAATGAAAGAAACATATCCTCATTTGTTTGTATAGTTATTTTGTTGTATAGTTGTATGGTTATATATTTGTATTAGAAATTTCGAGGACGAAATTTTTATTAGTAGGGGAGAATTGTAACATCCTCATTTTATTAATTGTACGCATTTATATATGTATATTATTAACATTTATGCACTATATTTTATAGAAACTCTATGAACATATTTTCTTAATGAAATTAATACAGTTCTACTCAGAAGATTTTTCTGAATTTCTAAATGTCTTCGTTTTTGCTGAAATTGATAGTTAACTGGACTGCTATGTCAGACAGCTGTCCAGGGTAAATTTTCAAGTATAGAATTTTGAACTCAATTATAACTTAAAAGAAAGGTAATAGAATATAGATTAAAAATATATACAGATAAAGAATTAAAATGCTTATTCAGAATTGTTAGGATTTTCTGAAAGTTAGAACTTTGAGAAAATATTACGGTAAAATTCTAAGACAGAAAATTAAGTGAAAATTTGTAGGGCATCTATAAAATTATTTAATAATTGTAATATACTTAGAATAATTATTAAAAATGTTTAACCAAGAAAAATTTAATTTAGAACCTTAACCAATCAAAAAGTGACAACTTAGGTTTTTCTAATGTCACTAAATTAAGCTAATTAGGCTTGGATTAAGAGATAAATAAGACACTACCCCAAGGTTTTTGATAGTGAGGAATCCATTGGTGATGTTATTTTCTTCAAATTCTAATCACATTGTAAAATAATTAGCAGCCCTAATTACCTTCTAGAATTTTCTACAAAGTGCTTGAAATGTTGACTTTTGGGGTAGGCAAGTGACTTGGAACTCCTTGGCTGTCCAAGTGGGTTGGAAAGGCTTGGCAAGTGGACTTCCCTTGGTCCAATTGAGCTGCTGGACGTGCAGGCAGCAGCTGGACTTGAAGGCAAAGTCCAATTTGGTTAATAAAATTTTTTAGAAGCATTTAACTTAAGTAAAAGGAGAAAAAAAATCACCAAAAACTCAAAAACAGAACCATGAGTCTCCAAACCCAGCAGCTGCAGTTTTCATTTCAATTTCATCTTAACTTCATCATCTCATCTCAAATTAAGAAACCAAACCATCCAAACTTCCTAAACCCTAAGTTAATTGGCAAAAAGGAAAAGAAATTGGAGGAAATCTCAAAAATTCATACAAGACCAAGGAGTGAGGGAGAAAGGAATTCAAGGCTTTTTCTTCAATTAAAGAGTCTAAGGTAAGGATCTAGGCATTTAATTTCAATTAGAACCCTTGGAATTAGAAGAAAACATGTTGTAGGCTTAGATTAAAAATTTGAACTAGAATCATGAAAACTTGAAATTGATTTAGGGGTTTTGTGTTTTTGATGCTTGTGATTGTAATTCATGGATTGGAATGATGTTTGATTGAATTTTTAAGGTGTTGTAATGGTTGAAATTTGGTTTGTTGAATTTTGATTGAAATTGTGATTTGATTGAATTTTGGTTGGAATTGGAGTTTGTAGCTTTGGAAGAATTGTTGAGAATGGCTTGTAGACCATTCGGCCAGCCCTAAATGCAAGGGATATTATGTGGAAATTTTTATAAAACCAAGGGCAAAATGGTCATTTTACATGTAGGGACACATTGGGTATTTTGGAAAAAGATTGAGGGCAATTTCGGAAATTATTAAAAATACTAATGTTATAATGTAAATTGCTTAAATTTTTATATCCTTGTATGTTAATGTGTACAAATTATTTATTTGAGTGTGATCATGAACAAAATTCATTAGCATGAGTCTTTTTGGGGAATTTATAAAAGTATCAAATGAGAAATGAATTGTTGACTAACCGGGACTGCGGTAGTCATGTGAAATGAAACTGATTGAGAAATGAATTGTTGACTGACCGGGACTGCGGTAGTCATGTGAAATGAAACTGATTGAGAAATGAATTGTTGACTGACCGGGACTGCGGTAGTCATGTGAAATGAAACTGATTGAGAAATGAATTGTTGACTGACCGGGACTGCGGTAGTCATGTGAAATGAAAATGATTGAGAAAGGATTTTTGGGGTGAGTAGAATTTGTTAAACAGGACCGTATAATCAGTGATTATATAGTCTGTGGGGATAGGGATATTGGCAATTCCATATGTGGCTGTAATCTGGACAGAGATGCTGCCGTGGTGGCCTTCCGGGTATCCTGATCTCCTAATTCTGTTTAGTTTATTCGCGTTTAGTAGGGGCTGATAGCTGAATTACAGATCGTAATGGTAGGCCAGTTTCTTACTAAACACTCAAAGGGGAAGTCTCCATGGAGCAGGGTCAAAATGAATTTGAGTCAAAAATTGCATTGCATAAATCATACTGCATTTAATTATGTGTGTAACTAATTAATTTATTATGATATGTATTTGTTTGAAATTGTTTTAATTCTATGAGAAATTAAATGCCTGATCCTGTAATGCTGTCCCCAGATTCTAGGGGAGTGTGAATTGCAGGTGCTTGAAGATATAGTTAAATGATGAAGATGCAGAAATTCCAGAGCATATAGGATGGGACTATTTTGGGTAGACAATAATTTGTAGTAGTTAGAATTATTTTGTAGCAGTGTTTATATAAATTTTAATGATGTAAATTACAGAACATATTTTGGATTGTAAGAGATCGTATCAGAACTTTGAAATAAATATATAAAATGAATTAAATAGTTAAATTATGTTTTATAAGAAAAAGGGGGTTACATTATGTGCTAATATAAAAGGAAATTAATTCTAATTGGTAGGATATTTTGATATTGGTGATCCACTCATGCAATGCCAATATTGTGAAGCGCATATGTGGTATCAGGAGAGAATGCATAAACACAGACACACTGCAACCCCCAAGTATCACCTTTGTTGTGGTGATGGAAAAGTGCAATTACCAATATTAAGGAGACCACCTACAGTGCTTGAAAAACTTCTATTTGAGGACAATTCAGCTGATAGTATAAATTATCAGCAGCATATTCGGGTTTATAACATGATGTTTGCATTCACTTCACCGGGAGCAAAGCTTGACAGGTCCATTAATAATGGTGGAGGTCCACCAACTATTAGGATTCAAGGTCAGACATGCCATAGAATTGGAAGCCTATTGCCTTTGCCTGGTCATGTCCCAGAGTTTGTACAACTTTACATATTTGATACTGAAAATGAAATTCAAAATAGAATCCACACAATCAGGTACATACAGACTCGATAATAGACATGCAAAAAACTACCTTTTGAATTCAAATTAGAATATGACTATTTAATAGTTTTTATGTGCTATTTCATTTGTAGGAACCAAGGCAACTTAGATTCAGAGATTGTATCCAAATTGAAGAATATGCTAGATGAACATAATACACATGCAAAGTGCTTTCGAATGGCTAGGGAAAGATTGAAAGATGGACCTGTGCATGATCTGAAATTGAAGTTGATTTCTGATAGAGTTAAGGATGGCAGAATATATAACATACCTCATGTGTCTGAAGTAGCTGCTCTTATTGTTGGTGATGTTGACACAACACCGAAAAGAGATATAATCGTTGAGACACAATGTGGTCAACTTCAAAGAACAGACGAGTTGCATACAAGCTACCTGGGTCTCCAATATCTGTAACCCCCTTCTAAATTAATTAATTTTACATCTAATACGTATAAAAAAAAAAATATATAATTTCCAAGGAAAATAAATCCAATCCATTAAAGTTCAAAGTTTGCCTTTATAATTTACATTATTAAAATTTACAGAAAATACTAGTACAAAATTATTTCTAATTAATACAAAAGTATCTAAAACCAAAAACCCATATTCCTATAGCTCTGGAACATGTCTGCATCTGTGACTTCTAATTATTCTTCTTTATACCTGCAATCACACTCCCCTAGTATCTGGGGACAGCATTACCGGATCAGGCATTTAATTTCTCATAGAATTAAAACAATTTCAAACAAATACATATCATAACAAATTAATTAGTTACACACATAATTAAATGCAGTATGATTTATGCAATGCAGTTTTTGACTCAAATTCATTTTGACCCTGCTCCATGGAGACTTCCCCTTTGAGTGTTTAGTAAGTAACTGGCCTACCATTACGTACTGCAATTCAGCTATCAGCCCCTACTAAACGCGAATAAGCTAAACAGAATTAGGAGATCAGGATACCCGGAAGGCTACCACGACCGCAACTCAGTCCAGTTTCCAGCCACATGTGGAATTGCCAATATCCTTCACCCCACAGACTATATAATCACAGATTATACGGTCCTGTCTAACAAATTCTACTCAACCCAAAAATCCTTTCTCAATCATTTTCATTTCACATGACTACCGCAGTCCCGGTTAGTCAACAATTCATTTCTCAATCAGTTTCATTTCACATGACTACCGCAGTCCCGGTTAGTCAACAAAAGTCATTTCTCATAGATCAACTCAATTCTCATGACTACCACAGTCCTGGTTAGTCAACATAATTCTTTCTCATTTGATACTTTTATAAATCCCCCAAAAAGACTCATGCTAATGAATTTTTTTCATGATCACAATCAAATAAATAATTTGTACACATTCACATACAAGGATACAAAAATTTAAGCAATTTAAATTACAACATTAGTATTTTTAATAATTTCCGAAAATGCCCTCAATCTTTTTCCAAAATACCCAATGTGTCCCTACATGTAAAATGACCATTTTGCCCTTGGTTTTTAAAAAAATTTCCACATAATATCCCTTGCATTTAGGGCTGGCCGAATGGTCTACAAGCCATTCTCAACAATTCTTCCAAAGCTACAAACTCCAATTCCAACCAAAATTCAATCAAATCACAATTTCAATCAAAATTCAACAAACCAATTTTCAACCATTACAACACCTTAAAAATTCAATCAAACATCATTCCAATCCATGAATTACAATCACAAGCATCAAAAACACAAAACCCCTAAATCAATTTCAAGTTTTCATGATTTTAGTTCAAATTTTTAATCTAAGCCTACAACATGTTTTCTTCTAATTCCAAGGGTTCTAATTGAAATTAAATGCCTAGATCCTTACCTTAGACTCTTTAATTGAAGAAAAAGCCTTGAATTCCTTTCTCCCTCACTCCTTGGTCTTGTAGGAATTTTTGAGATTTTCTCCAATTTCTTGCCCTTTTTGCCGATTAACTTAGGGTTTAGGAAGTTTGGATGGTTGGGTTTCTTAATTTGGGATGAGATGATGAAGTTAAGATGAAATTAAAATAGGAACTGCAGCTGCTGGGTTCTAAGAATGTCACGGTTCTGTTTTAAGGCAAAGGCTAGCTTTTGGTGACTTTTACTTTATTTTATGTTTTAATACTCCTTTAAGCAAGCTATTAACCAAATTGGATAATTCCCTCACATCCAGCTGCTCCTGCACGTCCAGCAGCCTTCATTGGCCAAGGAAAATAAGTCACCAAAGTCACTTGGACAGCCAAGTAGTTCCTTGTGTGACTTGGTCAATTGCCTACCCCAAAAGTCAACATTTTCAAGAAGTTTGTAGAAAATTCTAGAATATTTTTAGGGCTGTTAATTATCTTACAATGTAATTAGAATTTGAAGAAAATAACACCACCATTGGATTCCTCACTATCAAAAACCTTGGGGTAGTGTCTTACTTATCTCTTAATCCAAGCCTAATTAGCTTAATTTAGTGATCTTACAAAAGCCTAAGTTGTCACTTTTTGATTGGTTAAGGTTCTAAATTAAATTTTTCTTGGTTAAACATTTTTAATAATTATTTTAAGTATATTACAATTATTAGATAATTCTATAGATATCCTATGAATTTTCTCTAAATTTTCTGTCTTAGAATTTTACCGTAATAATTCCTCAAAGTTCTAACTTTCAGAAAATCCTAACAATTCCGAATAAGCATTTTAATTCTTTATCTGTATATATTTTTAATCTATATTCTATTACCTTTCTTTTAAGTTATAAATGAGTTCAAAATTCTATACTTGAAATTTTATCCTGGACAGCTGTCTGACATAGCAGTCCAGTAAACTATCAATTTCAGCAAAAACAAAGACATTTGCAAATTCAGAAAATTCTTCTGAGTAGAACTGTATTAATTTCATTAAGAAAATATGTTCATAAAGTTTCTATAAAATACAGTGCTAAGTGTTCATAATGTACATATATAAATGCGTACAAATAGTAAAATGAGGATGTTACAATTCTCCCCTACTAATAAAAATTTCGTCCTCGAAATTTATAATATAAATATACAACCATACAACTATACAACTAAATAACTATACAAACAAATGAGGATATGCTTCTCGCATTTTCTCCTCTAACTCCCATGTAGCATCACCTCTGATATCATCCCAAATAACCTTAACCAGAGAAATTTCTTTACCTCTCAGGTACTTAATCCTTCTGTCCTCAATCTTAACAGGCTTTGTTTCAAATGTTAGGTTTTCCTTTACCTGTATTTGATCAGGTTCAATGACATGTGAAGGATCTGAGATGTACTGTCTTAGTTGTGACACATGGAACACATCATGGAGGTTTGACAAAAAGGGTGGTAAGGCTATTTGATAGGCCATAGGTCCAATTTTTCTGAGAATTTGGTAAGGTCCAATAAATTTAGGAGTTAGTTTCTTAGACTTTATTGCTCTGCCAACCCCAGTTGTTGGTGTGACTTTCAAAAAGACATGTTCACTTTCTTGAAATTCCAAAGGTTTTCTTCTTTTATCTGCATAATTTTTCTGTCTACTCTGTGCAGTTTTCATTTTCTCCTGAATAAATTTTACTTTCTCAGTGGTTTGCTGAATAATGTCTGGACCTATTAAAAGATTCTCACCATCCTGATACCATACCAAAGGTGTCCTACATTTCCTACCATACAATGCTTCATAAGGAGCCATACCTATACTAGAATGATAACTATTATTATATGTAAATTCTACTAGAGGTAATATATCTTCCCAATTCCCTTTCTCTTCTAATGTACATGCTCTCAAAAGATCTTCTAATGATTGAATGGTTCTTTCTGTTTGGCCATCTGTCTGAGGGTGATATGCTGAACTAAGATGTAATCTACTTCCTAAGGCTTTCTGAAATTCTCTCCAAAATTTAGAAACAAATCTAGGATCTCTATCTGATACTATACTAGTAGGTACCCCATGTAATTTAACTATTTCTTTTATATACAATTGAGCCAATCTTTCTAAAGAATACCTAATATTTATTGGAAGAAAATGTGCTGATTTAGTTAATCTATCTACAATTACCCAAATAGAATCACAATTTTTATTAGTTCTAGGTAATCCTACTACAAAATCCATTGATATACTATCCCATTTCCACACAGGTATTTCTAAAGGTTGTAACATGCCAGAGGGTTTCTGATGTTCAATTTTTGCTTTTTGACAAGTTAAGCATCTAGCTACATATTCTGTTACCTCTTTCTTCATCTTAGGCCACCAAAACATTTCTTTTAAATCTTTGTACATTTTTGTAGTTCCAGGGTGAATACTCAATTTGCTTTTATGTCCTTCTTCTAAAATTAATTCTTTTAATTCTTGGTTATTAGGTACACAAATTCTATTTTTAAATCTAATAATTCCATCTGTTCCCAAATTAAATTCTTTTACTTTATCTGTTCCTATTAATGCTTTCTTTTCTTGAATGAATGTATCTACATCTTGTTTCTTCCTAACATCTTCCAAAAAATCATTAGCAATGGTAATCCTTCCTAATTGAATTTTATCTTTTTCTCTAACCGTACACAAGTTCAAATCTCTAAATTGTTCTATTAATTCTAATTCTTTAATCATCATAGTTGACACATGTACAATTTTCCTACTTAAGGCATCTGCTACTACATTAGCTTTTCCTGGATGATACATTAATTGAAATTCATAGTCTTTAATAAACTCCATCCATCTTCTTTGTCTCATGTTAAGTTCCTTTTGATCAAACAAATATTTTAAACTCTTATGGTCACTATACACATTAAATTTAGACCCATACAAATAATGTCTCCAAATTTTCAAAGCAAAAACTATGGCAGCTAATTCTAAATCATGTGTAGGATAATTTCTCTCATGTGGTCTCAACTGCCTAGACACATATGCTACCACTTTCCTATTCTGCATTAACACACATCCTAACCCTTGATAAGAAGCATCACAATATACATCATAGGGTTCATTTGGGTCAGGTAAAATTAAAACTGGTGAGGTAGTCAATTTATCTTTCAACTCTTGAAAACTTTTCTCACAACTTTCACTCCACACAAAAGGTTGGTTTTTCCTAGTTAATTCAGTTAATGGTCCAGCTATCTTAGAAAACCCTTCAATAAATCTTCTATAATACCCAGCTAATCCTAAGAAACTCCTAATCTCAGTTACTGTTTTAGGTCTCTCCCATTCCAAAACTGCTTCTACCTTAGAAGGATCTACACTTATTCCCTCTTTAGAAATCACATGCCCCAAAAATTTTACTTCCTCTAACCAAAATTCACATTTAGACATCTTTGCAAATAATTTCCTATCTTTTAAAGTTTCTAATATTATTCTGAGATGATTTTCATGTTCTTCTTTATTTTTAGAATATATTAATATGTCATCTATAAATACTACTACAAAATTATCTAAATATTGTCTAAACACCCTATTCATATAATCCATAAACACGGCTGGTGCATTAGTTACTCCAAATGGCATCACTTGATATTCATAATGTCCATATCTAGTCCTAAAAGCAGTCTTGGGTATGTCTTCCTTTTTAACTCTAATTTGATGGTACCCAGACCTTAAGTCTATTTTTAGAAAAAATTGTTGCTCCCTTAAGTTGATCCATTAAATCATCTATTCTAGGTAAAGGATATTTATTCTTTATAGTTACTTTATTTAATTGTCTATAATCTATACATAACCTAGATCCCCCATCTTTCTTTTTAACTAATAACACTGGGGCTCCCCATGGTGACACACTAGGTCTTATAAATTGTTTTTCTAGCAACTCTTCCAATTGTTTCTTTAATTCAGTTAATTCCAATGGTGCCATTCTATAGGGTTGCATAGAGATTGGTCTAGTACCAGGCATCAAGTCAATGCTAAATTCTATCTCTCTCTCAGGAGGTAAACCAGGAACATCATCAGGAAAAACTTCAGGATACTCATTTACAACTAGCACAGAGTCAATTTCAATTTTATCTTCTTTAGTTCTAAGAGATGATAACATGTATTTTTGAATTTCACTTTTAAATGATATTTCTTTGGGTTGGACAGGTTTAAGTCTAGAAACATCAAGTTCAGGGAAAATCACAGCTTTAGAGGCACAGTCTATTAGAATATGGTTGGCTGCTAACCAATCCATTCCTAATATTACATCAAGGTTAGTCAAAGGTAAACAAATCAAATTCACAACAAATGGTCTATCTCTGATGGTTATCATACAATTCAAACATATTTGAGAGGTTAGGATTGGTTTAGATGTAGGCACAGAAACAAGCAAAGTATAAGGTAATGGTGACACAACTAAGCTCAGATTCTCAACACAGTCATCAGATATAAATGAATGGGTAGCACCTGAATCAAATAACACAGTCAAGGACTTACCTTTCATTTGACCCTTGTCCTGAATAAGATCTGCAGACCGTGAAGCCTCAGTACCACTCAAGGTAAATACTCTTCCACTAGCTGTAGGTTTCTGGGTCTGTAAGGCTCTACCCGTCTGATCCCTTCTGGGTGCATAACATTCCCTAGATACATGGCCTGGTTTCCCACAGTTAAAGCAAACAGGACCAGTTATAGGACAATCCTTTGCCATATGTCCCTTTCCACACTTCCAGCACCTCACTGCCATCTGAGATCCTTGAGAAATTCCAGCCCCACCTACTCCTCCCATTGGTCTAAAACCACCTGTACCTCCTACTCCTCCAAAGCGCCCTGGTGGTGGTCTACTGTATGGTTTCTGAGGCTGAATATTTTTCCCTTTCAGCATAGGACCTCCTCTTCCAAAATTACTCCTACCTGCATATCCCGCCATTTTGGATCTTTGCTCCCTTTTCATGTCTTCAATCACTTTGCACTGATCCATCAGTTCAGGGAACTCAGCAATCCTCAATGGAACTATGGCTTCCTTAATCTCATATCTTAAGCCTTTTTCATACCTCCTGCACTTCCATTCCTCATTTCCAGTTATCTGCAAGTATTTAGAATATTTGGCCAAAGATTCAAACTTAGAAGTATATTCAAGAATATTCATACTTCCCTGAGTCAAACTGATAAACTCTTCCTCTTTGGCCTGTCTCACAGTCTCTGGAAAATATTTCTCAAGGAACAAGGTCTTGAAGATATCCCAGGTGATCACTTCTCCCCTGTTCTCCCACATCCTCTGAGTAGCTTTCCACCACAACTTAGCATCACTCAGTAACTGAAAGGCTGCATGTGTCACCCTTCTCTCATCAGGACACTCCATAGCCACAAAAATATCCTCCAGATTCTGAATCCACTCTTCAGCTTTCTCTGGATCATACTCTCCCTTAAAGTAAGGTGGATCATGCCTCTTAAAATCTGTTAAAGTGGTCCTGTCAACAAGTGGAGGTGGATGCTGAGCTAGTGTCTGATTAGCCAACATCTCAGTCTGCTGAGTTACTGCATTAGCCATATCCCTCATGGCTCTGGCCATCTCAGCTATATTATCATTTCCAACTGTGGGATTTGCAGCTGGTCTTCCTCTTCCTCTTCCTCTTCCTGACATCTCTACCTGTCTAAAAAAAATAATCTTTGATCCAGTTACTACCCTTATTCCTATAATATTCCTAACAAACAACTAAGCAACCAATTCATAGAAAACAACCAATTTCAATCAAAACAAACAATTCATATAAAACAACCAGTTTCAATCAAAGTAACACAGCAAATTACATAACAGACCAATTACTCACAAATCCTAGAGATGCATAACCAGAGCTCTGATACCACTAATGTAACCCCCTTCTAAATTAATTAATTTTACATCTAATACGTATAAAAAAAAAAAAATATAATTTCCAAGGAAAATAAATCCAATCCATTAAAGTTCAAAGTTTGCCTTTATAATTTACATTATTAAAATTTACAGAAAATACTAGTACAAAATTATTTCTAATTAATACAAAAGTATCTAAAACCAAAAACCCATATTCCTATAGCTCTGGAACATGTCTGCATCTGTGACTTCTAATTATTCTTCTTTATACCTGCAATCACACTCCCCTAGTATCTGGGGACAGCATTACCGGATCAGGCATTTAATTTCTCATAGAATTAAAACAATTTCAAACAAATACATATCATAACAAATTAATTAGTTACACACATAATTAAATGCAGTATGATTTATGCAATGCAGTTTTTGACTCAAATTCATTTTGACCCTGCTCCATGGAGACTTCCCCTTTGAGTGTTTAGTAAGTAACTGGCCTACCATTACGTACTGCAATTCAGCTATCAGCCCCTACTAAACGCGAATAAGCTAAACAGAATTAGGAGATCAGGATACCCGGAAGGCTACCACGACCGCAACTCAGTCCAGTTTCCAGCCACATGTGGAATTGCCAATATCCTTCACCCCACAGACTATATAATCACAGATTATACGGTCCTGTCTAACAAATTCTACTCAACCCAAAAATCCTTTCTCAATCATTTTCATTTCACATGACTACCGCAGTCCCGGTTAGTCAACAATTCATTTCTCAATCAGTTTCATTTCACATGACTACCGCAGTCCCGGTTAGTCAACAAAAGTCATTTCTCATAGATCAACTCAATTCTCATGACTACCACAGTCCTGGTTAGTCAACATAATTCTTTCTCATTTGATACTTTTATAAATCCCCCAAAAAGACTCATGCTAATGAATTTTTTTCATGATCACAATCAAATAAATAATTTGTACACATTCACATACAAGGATACAAAAATTTAAGCAATTTAAATTACAACATTAGTATTTTTAATAATTTCCGAAAATGCCCTCAATCTTTTTCCAAAATACCCAATGTGTCCCTACATGTAAAATGACCATTTTGCCCTTGGTTTTTAAAAAAATTTCCACATAATATCCCTTGCATTTAGGGCTGGCCGAATGGTCTACAAGCCATTCTCAACAATTCTTCCAAAGCTACAAACTCCAATTCCAACCAAAATTCAATCAAATCACAATTTCAATCAAAATTCAACAAACCAATTTTCAACCATTACAACACCTTAAAAATTCAATCAAACATCATTCCAATCCATGAATTACAATCACAAGCATCAAAAACACAAAACCCCTAAATCAATTTCAAGTTTTCATGATTTTAGTTCAAATTTTTAATCTAAGCCTACAACATGTTTTCTTCTAATTCCAAGGGTTCTAATTGAAATTAAATGCCTAGATCCTTACCTTAGACTCTTTAATTGAAGAAAAAGCCTTGAATTCCTTTCTCCCTCACTCCTTGGTCTTGTAGGAATTTTTGAGATTTTCTCCAATTTCTTGCCCTTTTTGCCGATTAACTTAGGGTTTAGGAAGTTTGGATGGTTGGGTTTCTTAATTTGGGATGAGATGATGAAGTTAAGATGAAATTAAAATAGGAACTGCAGCTGCTGGGTTCTAAGAATGTCACGGTTCTGTTTTAAGGCAAAGGCTAGCTTTTGGTGACTTTTACTTTATTTTATGTTTTAATACTCCTTTAAGCAAGCTATTAACCAAATTGGATAATTCCCTCACATCCAGCTGCTCCTGCACGTCCAGCAGCCTTCATTGGCCAAGGAAAATAAGTCACCAAAGTCACTTGGACAGCCAAGTAGTTCCTTGTGTGACTTGGTCAATTGCCTACCCCAAAAGTCAACATTTTCAAGAAGTTTGTAGAAAATTCTAGAATATTTTTAGGGCTGTTAATTATCTTACAATGTAATTAGAATTTGAAGAAAATAACACCACCATTGGATTCCTCACTATCAAAAACCTTGGGGTAGTGTCTTACTTATCTCTTAATCCAAGCCTAATTAGCTTAATTTAGTGATCTTACAAAAGCCTAAGTTGTCACTTTTTGATTGGTTAAGGTTCTAAATTAAATTTTTCTTGGTTAAACATTTTTAATAATTATTTTAAGTATATTACAATTATTAGATAATTCTATAGATATCCTATGAATTTTCTCTAAATTTTCTGTCTTAGAATTTTACCGTAATAATTCCTCAAAGTTCTAACTTTCAGAAAATCCTAACAATTCCGAATAAGCATTTTAATTCTTTATCTGTATATATTTTTAATCTATATTCTATTACCTTTCTTTTAAGTTATAAATGAGTTCAAAATTCTATACTTGAAATTTTATCCTGGACAGCTGTCTGACATAGCAGTCCAGTAAACTATCAATTTCAGCAAAAACAAAGACATTTGCAAATTCAGAAAATTCTTCTGAGTAGAACTGTATTAATTTCATTAAGAAAATATGTTCATAAAGTTTCTATAAAATACAGTGCTAAGTGTTCATAATGTACATATATAAATGCGTACAAATAGTAAAATGAGGATGTTACAATTCTCCCCTACTAATAAAAATTTCGTCCTCGAAATTTATAATATAAATATACAACCATACAACTATACAACTAAATAACTATACAAACAAATGAGGATATGCTTCTCGCATTTTCTCCTCTAACTCCCATGTAGCATCACCTCTGATATCATCCCAAATAACCTTAACCAGAGAAATTTCTTTACCTCTCAGGTACTTAATCCTTCTGTCCTCAATCTTAACAGGCTTTGTTTCAAATGTTAGGTTTTCCTTTACCTGTATTTGATCAGGTTCAATGACATGTGAAGGATCTGAGATGTACTGTCTTAGTTGTGACACATGGAACACATCATGGAGGTTTGACAAAAAGGGTGGTAAGGCTATTTGATAGGCCATAGGTCCAATTTTTCTGAGAATTTGGTAAGGTCCAATAAATTTAGGAGTTAGTTTCTTAGACTTTATTGCTCTGCCAACCCCAGTTGTTGGTGTGACTTTCAAAAAGACATGTTCACTTTCTTGAAATTCCAAAGGTTTTCTTCTTTTATCTGCATAATTTTTCTGTCTACTCTGTGCAGTTTTCATTTTCTCCTGAATAAATTTTACTTTCTCAGTGGTTTGCTGAATAATGTCTGGACCTATTAAAAGATTCTCACCATCCTGATACCATACCAAAGGTGTCCTACATTTCCTACCATACAATGCTTCATAAGGAGCCATACCTATACTAGAATGATAACTATTATTATATGTAAATTCTACTAGAGGTAATATATCTTCCCAATTCCCTTTCTCTTCTAATGTACATGCTCTCAAAAGATCTTCTAATGATTGAATGGTTCTTTCTGTTTGGCCATCTGTCTGAGGGTGATATGCTGAACTAAGATGTAATCTACTTCCTAAGGCTTTCTGAAATTCTCTCCAAAATTTAGAAACAAATCTAGGATCTCTATCTGATACTATACTAGTAGGTACCCCATGTAATTTAACTATTTCTTTTATATACAATTGAGCCAATCTTTCTAAAGAATACCTAATATTTATTGGAAGAAAATGTGCTGATTTAGTTAATCTATCTACAATTACCCAAATAGAATCACAATTTTTATTAGTTCTAGGTAATCCTACTACAAAATCCATTGATATACTATCCCATTTCCACACAGGTATTTCTAAAGGTTGTAACATGCCAGAGGGTTTCTGATGTTCAATTTTTGCTTTTTGACAAGTTAAGCATCTAGCTACATATTCTGTTACCTCTTTCTTCATCTTAGGCCACCAAAACATTTCTTTTAAATCTTTGTACATTTTTGTAGTTCCAGGGTGAATACTCAATTTGCTTTTATGTCCTTCTTCTAAAATTAATTCTTTTAATTCTTGGTTATTAGGTACACAAATTCTATTTTTAAATCTAATAATTCCATCTGTTCCCAAATTAAATTCTTTTACTTTATCTGTTCCTATTAATGCTTTCTTTTCTTGAATGAATGTATCTACATCTTGTTTCTTCCTAACATCTTCCAAAAAATCATTAGCAATGGTAATCCTTCCTAATTGAATTTTATCTTTTTCTCTAACCGTACACAAGTTCAAATCTCTAAATTGTTCTATTAATTCTAATTCTTTAATCATCATAGTTGACACATGTACAATTTTCCTACTTAAGGCATCTGCTACTACATTAGCTTTTCCTGGATGATACATTAATTGAAATTCATAGTCTTTAATAAACTCCATCCATCTTCTTTGTCTCATGTTAAGTTCCTTTTGATCAAACAAATATTTTAAACTCTTATGGTCACTATACACATTAAATTTAGACCCATACAAATAATGTCTCCAAATTTTCAAAGCAAAAACTATGGCAGCTAATTCTAAATCATGTGTAGGATAATTTCTCTCATGTGGTCTCAACTGCCTAGACACATATGCTACCACTTTCCTATTCTGCATTAACACACATCCTAACCCTTGATAAGAAGCATCACAATATACATCATAGGGTTCATTTGGGTCAGGTAAAATTAAAACTGGTGAGGTAGTCAATTTATCTTTCAACTCTTGAAAACTTTTCTCACAACTTTCACTCCACACAAAAGGTTGGTTTTTCCTAGTTAATTCAGTTAATGGTCCAGCTATCTTAGAAAACCCTTCAATAAATCTTCTATAATACCCAGCTAATCCTAAGAAACTCCTAATCTCAGTTACTGTTTTAGGTCTCTCCCATTCCAAAACTGCTTCTACCTTAGAAGGATCTACACTTATTCCCTCTTTAGAAATCACATGCCCCAAAAATTTTACTTCCTCTAACCAAAATTCACATTTAGACATCTTTGCAAATAATTTCCTATCTTTTAAAGTTTCTAATATTATTCTGAGATGATTTTCATGTTCTTCTTTATTTTTAGAATATATTAATATGTCATCTATAAATACTACTACAAAATTATCTAAATATTGTCTAAACACCCTATTCATATAATCCATAAACACGGCTGGTGCATTAGTTACTCCAAATGGCATCACTTGATATTCATAATGTCCATATCTAGTCCTAAAAGCAGTCTTGGGTATGTCTTCCTTTTTAACTCTAATTTGATGGTACCCAGACCTTAAGTCTATTTTTAGAAAAAATTGTTGCTCCCTTAAGTTGATCCATTAAATCATCTATTCTAGGTAAAGGATATTTATTCTTTATAGTTACTTTATTTAATTGTCTATAATCTATACATAACCTAGATCCCCCATCTTTCTTTTTAACTAATAACACTGGGGCTCCCCATGGTGACACACTAGGTCTTATAAATTGTTTTTCTAGCAACTCTTCCAATTGTTTCTTTAATTCAGTTAATTCCAATGGTGCCATTCTATAGGGTTGCATAGAGATTGGTCTAGTACCAGGCATCAAGTCAATGCTAAATTCTATCTCTCTCTCAGGAGGTAAACCAGGAACATCATCAGGAAAAACTTCAGGATACTCATTTACAACTAGCACAGAGTCAATTTCAATTTTATCTTCTTTAGTTCTAAGAGATGATAACATGTATTTTTGAATTTCACTTTTAAATGATATTTCTTTGGGTTGGACAGGTTTAAGTCTAGAAACATCAAGTTCAGGGAAAATCACAGCTTTAGAGGCACAGTCTATTAGAATATGGTTGGCTGCTAACCAATCCATTCCTAATATTACATCAAGGTTAGTCAAAGGTAAACAAATCAAATTCACAACAAATGGTCTATCTCTGATGGTTATCATACAATTCAAACATATTTGAGAGGTTAGGATTGGTTTAGATGTAGGCACAGAAACAAGCAAAGTATAAGGTAATGGTGACACAACTAAGCTCAGATTCTCAACACAGTCATCAGATATAAATGAATGGGTAGCACCTGAATCAAATAACACAGTCAAGGACTTACCTTTCATTTGACCCTTGTCCTGAATAAGATCTGCAGACCGTGAAGCCTCAGTACCACTCAAGGTAAATACTCTTCCACTAGCTGTAGGTTTCTGGGTCTGTAAGGCTCTACCCGTCTGATCCCTTCTGGGTGCATAACATTCCCTAGATACATGGCCTGGTTTCCCACAGTTAAAGCAAACAGGACCAGTTATAGGACAATCCTTTGCCATATGTCCCTTTCCACACTTCCAGCACCTCACTGCCATCTGAGATCCTTGAGAAATTCCAGCCCCACCTACTCCTCCCATTGGTCTAAAACCACCTGTACCTCCTACTCCTCCAAAGCGCCCTGGTGGTGGTCTACTGTATGGTTTCTGAGGCTGAATATTTTTCCCTTTCAGCATAGGACCTCCTCTTCCAAAATTACTCCTACCTGCATATCCCGCCATTTTGGATCTTTGCTCCCTTTTCATGTCTTCAATCACTTTGCACTGATCCATCAGTTCAGGGAACTCAGCAATCCTCAATGGAACTATGGCTTCCTTAATCTCATATCTTAAGCCTTTTTCATACCTCCTGCACTTCCATTCCTCATTTCCAGTTATCTGCAAGTATTTAGAATATTTGGCCAAAGATTCAAACTTAGAAGTATATTCAAGAATATTCATACTTCCCTGAGTCAAACTGATAAACTCTTCCTCTTTGGCCTGTCTCACAGTCTCTGGAAAATATTTCTCAAGGAACAAGGTCTTGAAGATATCCCAGGTGATCACTTCTCCCCTGTTCTCCCACATCCTCTGAGTAGCTTTCCACCACAACTTAGCATCACTCAGTAACTGAAAGGCTGCATGTGTCACCCTTCTCTCATCAGGACACTCCATAGCCACAAAAATATCCTCCAGATTCTGAATCCACTCTTCAGCTTTCTCTGGATCATACTCTCCCTTAAAGTAAGGTGGATCATGCCTCTTAAAATCTGTTAAAGTGGTCCTGTCAACAAGTGGAGGTGGATGCTGAGCTAGTGTCTGATTAGCCAACATCTCAGTCTGCTGAGTTACTGCATTAGCCATATCCCTCATGGCTCTGGCCATCTCAGCTATATTATCATTTCCAACTGTGGGATTTGCAGCTGGTCTTCCTCTTCCTCTTCCTCTTCCTGACATCTCTACCTGTCTAAAAAAAATAATCTTTGATCCAGTTACTACCCTTATTCCTATAATATTCCTAACAAACAACTAAGCAACCAATTCATAGAAAACAACCAATTTCAATCAAAACAAACAATTCATATAAAACAACCAGTTTCAATCAAAGTAACACAGCAAATTACATAACAGACCAATTACTCACAAATCCTAGAGATGCATAACCAGAGCTCTGATACCACTAATGTAACCCCCTTCTAAATTAATTAATTTTACATCTAATACGTATAAAAAAAAAAAAATATAATTTCCAAGGAAAATAAATCCAATCCATTAAAGTTCAAAGTTTGCCTTTATAATTTACATTATTAAAATTTACAGAAAATACTAGTACAAAATTATTTCTAATTAATACAAAAGTATCTAAAACCAAAAACCCATATTCCTATAGCTCTGGAACATGTCTGCATCTGTGACTTCTAATTATTCTTCTTTATACCTGCAATCACACTCCCCTAGTATCTGGGGACAGCATTACCGGATCAGGCATTTAATTTCTCATAGAATTAAAACAATTTCAAACAAATACATATCATAACAAATTAATTAGTTACACACATAATTAAATGCAGTATGATTTATGCAATGCAGTTTTTGACTCAAATTCATTTTGACCCTGCTCCATGGAGACTTCCCCTTTGAGTGTTTAGTAAGTAACTGGCCTACCATTACGTACTGCAATTCAGCTATCAGCCCCTACTAAACGCGAATAAGCTAAACAGAATTAGGAGATCAGGATACCCGGAAGGCTACCACGACCGCAACTCAGTCCAGTTTCCAGCCACATGTGGAATTGCCAATATCCTTCACCCCACAGACTATATAATCACAGATTATACGGTCCTGTCTAACAAATTCTACTCAACCCAAAAATCCTTTCTCAATCATTTTCATTTCACATGACTACCGCAGTCCCGGTTAGTCAACAATTCATTTCTCAATCAGTTTCATTTCACATGACTACCGCAGTCCCGGTTAGTCAACAAAAGTCATTTCTCATAGATCAACTCAATTCTCATGACTACCACAGTCCTGGTTAGTCAACATAATTCTTTCTCATTTGATACTTTTATAAATCCCCCAAAAAGACTCATGCTAATGAATTTTTTTCATGATCACAATCAAATAAATAATTTGTACACATTCACATACAAGGATACAAAAATTTAAGCAATTTAAATTACAACATTAGTATTTTTAATAATTTCCGAAAATGCCCTCAATCTTTTTCCAAAATACCCAATGTGTCCCTACATGTAAAATGACCATTTTGCCCTTGGTTTTTAAAAAAATTTCCACATAATATCCCTTGCATTTAGGGCTGGCCGAATGGTCTACAAGCCATTCTCAACAATTCTTCCAAAGCTACAAACTCCAATTCCAACCAAAATTCAATCAAATCACAATTTCAATCAAAATTCAACAAACCAATTTTCAACCATTACAACACCTTAAAAATTCAATCAAACATCATTCCAATCCATGAATTACAATCACAAGCATCAAAAACACAAAACCCCTAAATCAATTTCAAGTTTTCATGATTTTAGTTCAAATTTTTAATCTAAGCCTACAACATGTTTTCTTCTAATTCCAAGGGTTCTAATTGAAATTAAATGCCTAGATCCTTACCTTAGACTCTTTAATTGAAGAAAAAGCCTTGAATTCCTTTCTCCCTCACTCCTTGGTCTTGTAGGAATTTTTGAGATTTTCTCCAATTTCTTGCCCTTTTTGCCGATTAACTTAGGGTTTAGGAAGTTTGGATGGTTGGGTTTCTTAATTTGGGATGAGATGATGAAGTTAAGATGAAATTAAAATAGGAACTGCAGCTGCTGGGTTCTAAGAATGTCACGGTTCTGTTTTAAGGCAAAGGCTAGCTTTTGGTGACTTTTACTTTATTTTATGTTTTAATACTCCTTTAAGCAAGCTATTAACCAAATTGGATAATTCCCTCACATCCAGCTGCTCCTGCATGTCCAGCAGCCTTCATTGGCCAAGGAAAATAAGTCACCAAAGTCACTTGGACAGCCAAGTAGTTCCTTGTGTGACTTGGTCAATTGCCTACCCCAAAAGTCAACATTTTCAAGAAGTTTGTAGAAAATTCTAGAATATTTTTAGGGCTGTTAATTATCTTACAATGTAATTAGAATTTGAAGAAAATAACACCACCATTGGATTCCTCACTATCAAAAACCTTGGGGTAGTGTCTTACTTATCTCTTAATCCAAGCCTAATTAGCTTAATTTAGTGATCTTACAAAAGCCTAAGTTGTCACTTTTTGATTGGTTAAGGTTCTAAATTAAATTTTTCTTGGTTAAACATTTTTAATAATTATTTTAAGTATATTACAATTATTAGATAATTCTATAGATATCCTATGAATTTTCTCTAAATTTTCTGTCTTAGAATTTTACCGTAATAATTCCTCAAAGTTCTAACTTTCAGAAAATCCTAACAATTCCGAATAAGCATTTTAATTCTTTATCTGTATATATTTTTAATCTATATTCTATTACCTTTCTTTTAAGTTATAAATGAGTTCAAAATTCTATACTTGAAATTTTATCCTGGACAGCTGTCTGACATAGCAGTCCAGTAAACTATCAATTTCAGCAAAAACAAAGACATTTGCAAATTCAGAAAATTCTTCTGAGTAGAACTGTATTAATTTCATTAAGAAAATATGTTCATAAAGTTTCTATAAAATACAGTGCTAAGTGTTCATAATGTACATATATAAATGCGTACAAATAGTAAAATGAGGATGTTACAATATCCGCTTTTATTTCCATATGGTGAAAACGGGTACATACATGATGTCCTTCATCGAGCTACACACACTTCTAAAAGCCACAAAAGGGATTGCCTTGCTATCAGAGAATGGCTTTGTTTTAGAATCCAAAGCAGGTCAAATGAAGCTTAAACTATATTGCGTTCACGAAGGCTCTTCCAACAGTTTTTGGTGGATGGTTATACTATACTAGAGTCTGAAAGGCTCTCTTTTATTAGGAGGAACCAAACCAAATTAAGAGTAGATAAATACTGTAATTTGAATGAATAAAATAACAGTGCCTAAAATCAAGGTTCCAACAAAGGGAAAAGAGTGATTTTACCTTCTACTTTTGTGGGGAGTCGTAGATACATGGACCAATTGTACTTTGATGGCATGGCTATTTGTAGTAATGTTGGCTTTCCTGATTTATTTGTTACATTTACATGTAATCCATACTGGCCAGAAATTCAAAGATTACTTGGCCCAATGCATCTGAGCGCAGTGGATCGTCTTGACATAGTATCAAGGGTATTCAAAATTAAATTTGAAGAGCTTTTAGCAGATTTGACAAAAAATCATATCTTAGGGAAGGTTGTTGCATGTAAGTCCTCTTAGTTCATACCCAATTATTTACTATCAAATCTTTCTTGATCATTTGCAAAGTCATTATACTAACATATATATATATATATATATATATATATATATATATATATATATATATATATATATATATATATATATATATATTACTTTTAGATATGTACACAATAGAGTTTCAAAAATGTGGTTTGCCACATGCACACTTACTAATATTTTTGCATCCATCAAATAAGTACCCTTCCCCTGATGACATTGACAAGATAATATCAGCTGAAATACCATCTCAAAGTGAAGACAAAGAATTATACAATTTGGTTAAGGCTCACATGATTCATGGTCCATGCGGTACGGCTAATCCATCATCACCCTGCATGAAAGATGGAAGGTGTTCTAGGTATTATCCCAAAAAATTCCAAAATTCAACCATGGTTGATCAAGATGGATATCCTGTTTATAGGAGAAGAAACAATGGGAATACAGTTATCAAGAATGGTGTTACTGTTGATAATCGCAGTGTTGTCCCCTTTAATCATTTTTTGTTGAAGAAGTACCATGCACATATTAACATGGAATGGTGCAACCAAAGTACTTCAATTAAATACTTATTCAAGTACATTAACAAAGGGTATGATCGGATTACAGCTGTCATTGTTAATAATGAGCATTAAGGATTAAGTAACAATGGTCCAGTTGATGAGATCAAACAATATCTTGATTGCAGGTATATTTCTCCATTCAAGTATATTGATAATTTTAATAAGTTTACTGTTGATTCTTATTTTCAAATTCTTTTATTAAATTGCCTTTAATATTTTTAAAAAATCTATTTGTTGCAATAAAGATAGCTTATTTTAATACAATAAATATATATATTAATACAATAATTTCTCTGTTAGACAGATTATTTTAGAAACTTAATTATTTAAGAAGTCACTATTTGAGTCTATAAAATATTGAAACCTGATAACAATGAGATCTAGGTGCTCAAATTTCTTACTTCCTACTTCTTATTTGAGTTTAGAATCTAAGTGAAATATAGATTGAATGCTTCTAAAATTCTTACTTCTTATTTGACTATAGCTTATGAGTGAAATACACATTGATGCTAAACTATTTACATAACTTCATGGTCCATTCTAATGTTAATTCATTTGCTTTATTTATTTTATATTTGCAATTTATCCTTTCACATAGTCTAAAATTTTCTGAATTTCAATAGAAAAATACTAGTCTTTTGCTATGTTAGACATCTTATAATTCATTTGCTTTATTTATTTTATATTTGTTAATTTCTCTTTAATATGACTTTATTCTCACTTTTACAATTTCTGTGTCTTAGATCTTCCAGGCCTTCCATCCTGTCTTAAAATTAAACATTTGTTACCGCTGTGAACCATAATATTGTTGGTAAGTTAGATAGCAATTTATCCTTTCACATAGTCTAAAATTTTCTGAATTTCAGTGGAAAAATATTGCTCTTTTGCTCTATTAGACAACTTATTTTAGAAATTTAAATATTTAAGAAGTCACAATTTGAGTCTATAAAATATTGAAACATGATAACAATGAGATCTAGGTGCTCAAATTTCTTACTTCCTACTTCCTATTTGAGTCTAGAATCTGAGTGAAATATAGATTGAATGCTTCTAAAAGTTCCTACTTCTTATTTGACTCTAGCTTATTAGTGAAATACACATTGATGCTAAACTATTTATATAACTTCATGGTCCATTCTGAATTTTAATAGAAAAATATTGGTGTTTTTCTATGTTAGAGTGCTTATTTTAGAAACATAGTTATTTGAGAAGTCACTATTTGGTTATGTTTAAATTTTGAAACCTTAAAACAATGAGATCTAGGTGCTCAAATTTCTTACTTCCCACTTCCTATTTAAGTCTAGAATCTGAGTGAAATATAGATTGAATGCTTCTAAGAGTTCCTACTTCTTATTTGACTCTAGCTTATGAGTGAAATACACTTTGATGCTAAACTATTTATATAACTTCATGGTCCATTATAATGTTAATCCATTTGCTTTATTTATTTTATATTTGCAATTTATCCTTTCACATAGTCTAAAATTTTCTGAATTTCAATGGAAAAATACTGGCCCTTTGCTCTATTAGACAGCTTATTTTAGAAACTTAATTATTAGATAAGTCACTATTTGAGTCTATAAAATATTGAAACCTGATAACAATGAGATCTAGGTGCTCAAAATTCTTACTTCTTACTTCCTATTTGAGTCTAGAATCTGAGTGAAATATAGATTGAATGCTTCTAAAAGTTCCTACTTCTTATTTGATCTAGATTATGAGTGAAATACACATTGATGCTAAACTATTTATATAACTTCATCGTCCATTCTAATGTTAATTCATTTGCTTTATTTATTTTATATTTGTTAATTTCTCTTTAATATGACTTTATTCTCACTTTTACAATTCCTGTGTCTTAGATCTTCCAGGCCTTCCATCCTGTCTTAAAATTAAACATTTGTTACCGCTGTGAACCATAATATTGTTGGTAAGTTAGATAGCAATTTATCCTTTCACATAGTCTAAAATTTTCTGAATTTCAGTGGAAAAATATTGCTCTTTTGCTCTATTAGACAACTTATTTTAGAAATTTAAATATTTAAGAAGTCACAATTTGAGTCTATAAAATATTGAAACATGATAACAATGAGATCTAGGTGCTCAAATTTCTTACTTCCTACTTCCTATTTGAGTCTAGAATCTGAGTGAAATATAGATTGAATGCTTCTAAAAGTTCCTACTTCTTATTTGACTCTAGCTTATTAGTGAAATACACATTGATGCTAAACTATTTATATAACTTCATGGTCCATTCTGAATTTTAATAGAAAAATATTGGTGTTTTTCTATGTTAGAGTGCTTATTTTAGAAACATAGTTATTTGAGAAGTCACTATTTGGTTATGTTTAAATTTTGAAACCTTAAAACAATGAGATCTAGGTGCTCAAATTTCTTACTTCCCACTTCCTATTTAAGTCTAGAATCTGAGTGAAATATAGATTGAATGCTTCTAAGAGTTCCTACTTCTTATTTGACTCTAGCTTATGAGTGAAATACACTTTGATGCTAAACTATTTATATAACTTCATGGTCCATTATAATGTTAATCCATTTGCTTTATTTATTTTATATTTGCAATTTATCCTTTCACATAGTCTAAAATTTTCTGAATTTCAATGGAAAAATACTGGCCCTTTGCTCTATTAGACAGCTTATTTTAGAAACTTAATTATTAGATAAGTCACTATTTGAGTCTATAAAATATTGAAACCTGATAACAATGAGATCTAGGTGCTCAAAATTCTTACTTCTTACTTCCTATTTGAGTCTAGAATCTGAGTGAAATATAGATTGAATGCTTCTAAAAGTTCCTACTTCTTATTTGATCTAGATTATGAGTGAAATACACATTGATGCTAAACTATTTATATAACTTCATCGTCCATTCTAATGTTAATTCATTTGCTTTATTTATTTTATATTTGTTAATTTCTCTTTAATATGACTTTATTCTCACTTTTACAATTTCTGTGTCTTAGATCTTCCAGGCCTTCCATCCTGTCTTAAAATTAAACATTTGTTACCGCTGTGAACCATAATATTGTTGGTAAGTTAGATAGCAATTTATCCTTTCACATAGTCTAAAATTTTCTGAATTTCAGTGGAAAAATATTGCTCTTTTGCTCTATTAGACAACTTATTTTAGAAATTTAAATATTTAAGAAGTCACAATTTGAGTCTATAAAATATTGAAACATGATAACAATGAGATCTAGGTGCTCAAATTTCTTACTTCCTACTTCCTATTTGAGTCTAGAATCTGAGTGAAATATAGATTGAATGCTTCTAAAAGTTCCTACTTCTTATTTGACTCTAGCTTATTAGTGAAATACACATTGATGCTAAACTATTTATATAACTTCATGGTCCATTCTGAATTTTAATAGAAAAATATTGGTGTTTTTCTATGTTAGAGTGCTTATTTTAGAAACATAGTTATTTGAGAAGTCACTATTTGGTTATGTTTAAATTTTGAAACCTTAAAACAATGAGATCTAGGTGCTCAAATTTCTTACTTCCCACTTCCTATTTAAGTCTAGAATCTGAGTGAAATATAGATTGAATGCTTCTAAGAGTTCCTACTTCTTATTTGACTCTAGCTTATGAGTGAAATACACTTTGATGCTAAACTATTTATATAACTTCATGGTCCATTATAATGTTAATCCATTTGCTTTATTTATTTTATATTTGCAATTTATCCTTTCACATAGTCTAAAATTTTCTGAATTTCAATGGAAAAATACTGGCCCTTTGCTCTATTAGACAGCTTATTTTAGAAACTTAATTATTAGATAAGTCACTATTTGAGTCTATAAAATATTGAAACCTGATAACAATGAGATCTAGGTGCTCAAAATTCTTACTTCTTACTTCCTATTTGAGTCTAGAATCTGAGTGAAATATAGATTGAATGCTTCTAAAAGTTCCTACTTCTTATTTGATCTAGATTATGAGTGAAATACACATTGATGCTAAACTATTTATATAACTTCATCGTCCATTCTAATGTTAATTCATTTGCTTTATTTATTTTATATTTGTTAATTTCTATTTAATATGACTTTATTCTCACTTTTACAATTTCTGTGTCTTAGATCTTCCAGGCCTTCCATCCCCTCTTAAAATTAAACATTTGTTACAGCTGTGAACCATAATATTGTTGGTAAATTAGATAGCAATTTATCCTTTCACATAGTCTAAAATTTTCTGAATTTCAGGGGGAAAATATTGCTCTTTTGCTCTGTTAGACAACTTATTTTAGAAACTTAATTATTTGAGAAGTCATAATTTGAGTCTATAAAATATTGAAACCTGATAACAATGAGATCTAGGAGCTCAAATTTCTTACTTCCTACTTCCTACTTCCTATTTGAGTCTAGAATCTGAGTGAAATATAGATTGAATGCTTCTAAAAGTTCCTACTTCTTATTTGACTCTAGCTTATGAGTGAAATACACGTTGATGCTAAACTATTTATGTAACTTCATCGTCCATTCTGAATTTTAATAAAAAAAAAAAAACATTGGTGTTTTTCTATGTTAGAGTGCTTATTTTAGAAACATAGTTATTTGAGAAGTCACTATTTGGTTATGTTTAAATTTTGAAACCTTAAAACAATGAGATCTAGGTGCTCAAATTTCTTACTTCCCACTTCCTATTTAAGTCTAGAATCTGAGTGAAATATAGATTGAATGCTTCTAAGAGTTCCTACTTCTTATTTGACTCTAGCTTATGAGTGAAATACACTTTGATGCTAAACTATTTATATAACTTCATGGTCCATTATAATGTTAATCCATTTGCTTTATTTATTTTATATTTGCAATTTATCCTTTCACATAGTCTAAAATTTTCTGAATTTCAATGGAAAAATACTGGCCCTTTGCTCTATTAGACAGCTTATTTTAGAAACTTAATTATTAGATAAGTCACTATTTGAGTCTATAAAATATTGAAACCTGATAACAATGAGATCTAGGTGCTCAAAATTCTTACTTCTTACTTCCTATTTGAGTCTAGAATCTGAGTGAAATATAGATTGAATGCTTCTAAAAGTTCCTACTTCTTATTTGATCTAGATTATGAGTGAAATACACATTGATGCTAAACTATTTATATAACTTCATCGTCCATTCTAATGTTAATTCATTTGCTTTATTTATTTTATATTTGTTAATTTCTATTTAATATGACTTTATTCTCACTTTTACAATTTCTGTGTCTTAGATCTTCCAGGCCTTCCATCCCCTCTTAAAATTAAACATTTGTTACAGCTGTGAACCATAATATTGTTGGTAAATTAGATAGCAATTTATCCTTTCACATAGTCTAAAATTTTCTGAATTTCAGGGGGAAAATATTGCTCTTTTGCTCTGTTAGACAACTTATTTTAGAAACTTAATTATTTGAGAAGTCATAATTTGAGTCTATAAAATATTGAAACCTGATAACAATGAGATCTAGGAGCTCAAATTTCTTACTTCCTACTTCCTACTTCCTATTTGAGTCTAGAATCTGAGTGAAATATAGATTGAATGCTTCTAAAAGTTCCTACTTCTTATTTGACTCTAGCTTATGAGTGAAATACACGTTGATGCTAAACTATTTATGTAACTTCATCGTCCATTCTGAATTTTAATAAAAAAAAAAAAACATTGGTGTTTTTCTATGTTAGAGTGCTTATTTTAGAAACATAGTTATTTGAGAAGTCACTATTTGGTTATGTTTAAATTTTGAAACCTTAAAACAATGAGATCTAGGTGCTCAAATTTCTTACTTCCCACTTCCTATTTAAGTCTAGAATCTGAGTGAAATATAGATTGAATGCTTCTAAGAGTTCCTACTTCTTATTTGACTCTAGCTTATGAGTGAAATACACTTTGATGCTAAACTATTTATATAACTTCATGGTCCATTATAATGTTAATCCATTTGCTTTATTTATTTTATATTTGCAATTTATCCTTTCACATAGTCTAAAATTTTCTGAATTTCAATGGAAAAATACTGGCCCTTTGCTCTATTAGACAGCTTATTTTAGAAACTTAATTATTAGATAAGTCACTATTTGAGTCTATAAAATATTGAAACCTGATAACAATGAGATCTAGGTGCTCAAAATTCTTACTTCTTACTTCCTATTTGAGTCTAGAATCTGAGTGAAATATAGATTGAATGCTTCTAAAAGTTCCTACTTCTTATTTGATCTAGATTATGAGTGAAATACACATTGATGCTAAACTATTTATATAACTTCATCGTCCATTCTAATGTTAATTCATTTGCTTTATTTATTTTATATTTGTTAATTTCTATTTAATATGACTTTATTCTCACTTTTACAATTTCTGTGTCTTAGATCTTCCAGGCCTTCCATCCCCTCTTAAAATTAAACATTTGTTACAGCTGTGAACCATAATATTGTTGGTAAATTAGATAGCAATTTATCCTTTCACATAGTCTAAAATTTTCTGAATTTCAGGGGGAAAATATTGCTCTTTTGCTCTGTTAGACAACTTATTTTAGAAACTTAATTATTTGAGAAGTCATAATTTGAGTCTATAAAATATTGAAACCTGATAACAATGAGATCTAGGAGCTCAAATTTCTTACTTCCTACTTCCTACTTCCTATTTGAGTCTAGAATCTGAGTGAAATATAGATTGAATGCTTCTAAAAGTTCCTACTTCTTATTTGACTCTAGCTTATGAGTGAAATACACGTTGATGCTAAACTATTTATGTAACTTCATCGTCCATTCTGAATTTTAATAAAAAAAAAAAAACATTGGTGTTTTTCTATGTTAGAGTGCTTATTTTAGAAACATAGTTATTTGAGAAGTCACTATTTGGTTATGTTTAAATTTTGAAACCTTAAAACAATGAGATCTAGGTGCTCAAATTTCTTACTTCCCACTTCCTATTTAAGTCTAGAATCTGAGTGAAATATAGATTGAATGCTTCTAAGAGTTCCTACTTCTTATTTGACTCTAGCTTATGAGTGAAATACACTTTGATGCTAAACTATTTATATAACTTCATGGTCCATTATAATGTTAATCCATTTGCTTTATTTATTTTATATTTGCAATTTATCCTTTCACATAGTCTAAAATTTTCTGAATTTCAATGGAAAAATACTGGCCCTTTGCTCTATTAGACAGCTTATTTTAGAAACTTAATTATTAGATAAGTCACTATTTGAGTCTATAAAATATTGAAACCTGATAACAATGAGATCTAGGTGCTCAAAATTCTTACTTCTTACTTCCTATTTGAGTCTAGAATCTGAGTGAAATATAGATTGAATGCTTCTAAAAGTTCCTACTTCTTATTTGATCTAGATTATGAGTGAAATACACATTGATGCTAAACTATTTATATAACTTCATCGTCCATTCTAATGTTAATTCATTTGCTTTATTTATTTTATATTTGTTAATTTCTATTTAATATGACTTTATTCTCACTTTTACAATTTCTGTGTCTTAGATCTTCCAGGCCTTCCATCCCCTCTTAAAATTAAACATTTGTTACAGCTGTGAACCATAATATTGTTGGTAAATTAGATAGCAATTTATCCTTTCACATAGTCTAAAATTTTCTGAATTTCAGGGGGAAAATATTGCTCTTTTGCTCTGTTAGACAACTTATTTTAGAAACTTAATTATTTGAGAAGTCATAATTTGAGTCTATAAAATATTGAAACCTGATAACAATGAGATCTAGGAGCTCAAATTTCTTACTTCCTACTTCCTACTTCCTATTTGAGTCTAGAATCTGAGTGAAATATAGATTGAATGCTTCTAAAAGTTCCTACTTCTTATTTGACTCTAGCTTATGAGTGAAATACACGTTGATGCTAAACTATTTATGTAACTTCATCGTCCATTCTGAATTTTAATAAAAAAAAAAAAACATTGGTGTTTTTCTATGTTAGAGTGCTTATTTTAGAAACATAGTTATTTGAGAAGTCACTATTTGGTTATGTTTAAATTTTGAAACCTTAAAACAATGAGATCTAGGTGCTCAAATTTCTTACTTCCCACTTCCTATTTAAGTCTAGAATCTGAGTGAAATATAGATTGAATGCTTCTAAGAGTTCCTACTTCTTATTTGACTCTAGCTTATGAGTGAAATACACTTTGATGCTAAACTATTTATATAACTTCATGGTCCATTATAATGTTAATCCATTTGCTTTATTTATTTTATATTTGCAATTTATCCTTTCACATAGTCTAAAATTTTCTGAATTTCAATGGAAAAATACTGGCCCTTTGCTCTATTAGACAGCTTATTTTAGAAACTTAATTATTAGATAAGTCACTATTTGAGTCTATAAAATATTGAAACCTGATAACAATGAGATCTAGGTGCTCAAAATTCTTACTTCTTACTTCCTATTTGAGTCTAGAATCTGAGTGAAATATAGATTGAATGCTTCTAAAAGTTCCTACTTCTTATTTGATCTAGATTATGAGTGAAATACACATTGATGCTAAACTATTTATATAACTTCATCGTCCATTCTAATGTTAATTCATTTGCTTTATTTATTTTATATTTGTTAATTTCTATTTAATATGACTTTATTCTCACTTTTACAATTTCTGTGTCTTAGATCTTCCAGGCCTTCCATCCCCTCTTAAAATTAAACATTTGTTACAGCTGTGAACCATAATATTGTTGGTAAATTAGATAGCAATTTATCCTTTCACATAGTCTAAAATTTTCTGAATTTCAGGGGGAAAATATTGCTCTTTTGCTCTGTTAGACAACTTATTTTAGAAACTTAATTATTTGAGAAGTCATAATTTGAGTCTATAAAATATTGAAACCTGATAACAATGAGATCTAGGAGCTCAAATTTCTTACTTCCTACTTCCTACTTCCTATTTGAGTCTAGAATCTGAGTGAAATATAGATTGAATGCTTCTAAAAGTTCCTACTTCTTATTTGACTCTAGCTTATGAGTGAAATACACGTTGATGCTAAACTATTTATGTAACTTCATCGTCCATTCTGAATTTTAATAAAAAAAAAAACATTGGTGTTTTTCTATGTTAGAGTGCTTATTTTAGAAACATAGTTATTTGAGAAGTCACTATTTGGTTATGTTTAAATTTTGAAACCTTAAAACAATGAGATCTAGGTGCTCAAATTTCTTACTTCCTACTTCCTATTTAAGTCTAGAATCTGAGTGAAATATAGATTGAATGCTTCTAAAAGTTCCTACTTCTTATTTGAATCTGGCTTATGAGTGAAATACACATTGATGCTAAACTATTTATATAACTTCATGGTACATTCTGAATTTTAATAGAAAAATATTGGTGTTTTTCTCTGTTAGAATGCTTAGTTTAGAAACTTAGTTATTTGAGGAGTCACTATTTGGTTATGTTTAAATTTTGAAACCTGATAACAATGAGATCTAGGTGCTCAAATTTCTTACTTCCTACTTCCTATTTAAGCCTAGAATATGAGTGAAATATAGATTGAATGTTTCTAAGAGTTCCTACTTCTTATTTGACTCTAGCTTATAAGTGAAATACACTTTGATGCTAAACTATTTATATAACTTCATGGTCCATTATAATGTTAATTCAATTGCTTTATTTATTTTATATTTGCAATTTATCCTTTCTCATAGTCTAAAATTTTCTGAATTTCAATGGAAAAATACTGGTCTTTTGCTCTGTTAGACAACTTATTTTAGAAACTTAATTATTTGAGAAGTCACTATTTGACTCTATAAAATATTGAAACCTGATAACAATGAGATCTAGGTGCTCAAATTTGTTACTTCATACTTCCTATTTGAGTCTAGAATCTGAGTGAAATATAGATTGAATGGTTCTGAAAGTTTCTACTTCTTAGTTGACTCTAGCTTATGAGTGAAATACATATTGATGCTAAACTATTTATATAACTTCATGGTCCATTCTAATGTTATTTCATTTGCTTTATTTGCTTTATATTTGTTAATTTTTCTTTAATATGACTTTATTCTCACTTTTACAATTTCTGTGTCTTAGATCTTCCAGGCCTTCCATCCTGTCTTAAATTTCTCCATTCAAATATATTGATACTTTTAATAAGTTTATTGTTGATTGTTATTTTAAAATTCTTTTATTAAATTGCCTTTAATATTTCTAAACAAATTATTTCAGGTATATCTCCTCATGTGAAGCGTGTCGGAGAATCTTTGCCTTCCCAATTCATGGCAGGAAACCAGCAGTTGAAAGATTATTTTTCCATCTTCCAGGTGAGCAAGCTGTGTATTATCAAGATCATGAACACATTGATGATGTACTTTCAAAGCCAAGTATCACTGAATCAATGTTCACATCTTGGATGTTTGCAAATACAATACACCTGGAAGCAAAAAATTTAACTTACTCTCAATTTGTGTCGAGATTTGTGTATGTTAAAAAAGATAGAAACTGGAAACCACGAAAAAAAGGTCATACCATTGGAAGATTAATCTGGGTTCGTCCAAGTACTGGTGAACTATTTTACTTAAGAATGATGCTGACTATTTCAAAAGGACCATGTTGCTATGAAGATATTAGAACTGTTGCCAATGTTCAGTATCCAACATACAGAGAAGCATGTTTTGCAATGGGGTTTCTAGATGATGATAAAGAATATATAGAAGCTATAAAAGAAGCCAAAGAATGGGGTTCAGGTTACTACTTGAGAAAGTTGTTTGTGACAATGTTATTATCAAGTAGCATTAATAAGCCCGAGGATGTGTGGAATCAAACGTGGCATTGGTTGGCAGATGGTATCCTCTTTGAACAAAGAAGGCTGTCTAATATTCAAGGTACAAATAATTATTTGGTAAATTGCACTTAAAATCTAGACTTATATTTCGTACAATATTTGTTATACTAATCAAAATTAATTATTAATTTGTAGACTTGCAACTTGGCAATGAAGAGCTGCAAAATTTAACTTTATTGGAGATTGAAAAATTATTGCATGCTAATAGAAGGAGCCTAAAGGACTATCCGTCACTTCCATATCCAAATGGATATGTCACAAATCAATTGGGAAATAGACTCATATATGCAGAGCTAGACTATGATGTCATTGATTTACATGTTCAATTCCAAAGTTTATTTAATTCTCTGACAGGTAACATCAATTCTATTCACAAATATATTTTCTTTCATTTAGTTGCTTATTCTCTTTATTATTTTGCCTAATTAAAAACTTGGATTGATAAAAATTCCAGATGAACAAAAATCTATATTTCACCAAATAATGCAAGCAGTTAACTGTAACACCCTCATTTTTATTATTTTACCATTTGTAAATATTTTTATATAAATATTATGAGAAATTACATACTGTATTTTATAGAAACTTTTTGTACATATTTTCATAATAAAATTAATACAAATCTATTCAGTAAAATTTTCTAAGTCTTTTAATACTTTTGTTTATACCTAAATTTCTTGTTGATCGGACAGTTGTGTCAGATAGCTGTCCAGGATAAGATTTTCCAGTATAACATTTTGGATTAAACTGTAGTCTAATAAATAAAGAATTTAATGTAGATTTAAAATATATACAGTTGAGAAATGAATTACTTGTTGACTGGACCGTTGTGTCAGACAGCTGTCCAGGATGAATTTTTCAGTGTAAAATTTTGGACTAATCTGCAACCCAATAAAAAGGTAATTGAATATAGATTAAAAATATATACAGTTAAAGAATTAAAATGATAATTCCGAATTGTTAGAATTTTCTGAAAGTTAGAACTTTGAGAAATTCTTACGATAAAATTCTAAGGTGAAAAATTAAGAGAAAATTCATATGACATCTATAGAATTATCTAATAATTGTAATATACTTAGAATAATTATTAAAAATGTTTAACCAAGAAAAAATTAAATTTAGAGTATTAACCAATCAAAGTGTGACAACTCAAATTTTCTAATCTAGTTAAATTAAGCTAATTAGACCTTGATTAAGAGATAATTAAGACACTACCATAAGGTTTTTGATAGTGAGGAATCCAATGGTGATATTAGTTTCTTAAAATTCTAATTAGTTTGTAAGATAATTAAAACCCTAAACACCCTTCTAGAAGACTCCACCAAATTCAACAACTTTGACCCATTGACCAAGCAATTGGCAAGTTACGTTTGGGACTTGTCTTGGACGTCCAAGTGGCTGTAGAAGCTTGGTCAAGTTGGCTGCTGGAGACCAAGGGCTGGACGTGTGAGTGGGATCCAATTTGGTGAAGAAAATTTAATTAAAAACATAAGAAACTAAAGCAAAAAGGAAGCACAAAAAAAGCTAACTCTCCAAAACCCATAAACCCGTGAGCTTGGGCAGCTGCACCCCTCCATTTTCACTTCATCTTAGCTTCTAAATTTAAGAAATAAACCAACCAAAATCTCACAAATTTCAACATACCTTCAATCAAAGAGAAAAGAATTGGGAGAAAAGCTTAAAAATTTCAAGAAATCAAAAGAGAAAGGAAGAAGAGGATTCAAGAGTTCTTCTTCAAACTAAGGATCTAAGGTAAGGATCTTGGCATTTAATTTCAATTTAAACAAATTGGAAGTGGGAGAAACATGTCCTTAGGGTTAATTTCAAGATTTGATCAAGAAACATTAAAAGATGAAATTAAATTAGGGCTTTTATATCTTTGATAAAAGAAGTTGAAATTTGAAGGTTGAATGAATGTTTTGGTTGATATCATGATGTATTGTGATTGATTGAACCTTGAATTGATTTGTTCTTGATTGAAATTGGCTTGGTTGTGTTGAATTTGATGTTGGAACTTTGAGAAAAATTGTTGGAAATGGTATCAAGACCATACGGCCATGGTTAGTTTGCAAGGGATAATATGTGGAAATTTTCAATTAACCAAGGGCAAAATAGTCATTTCACATGTAGGGACACATTGGGAATTTTAGAAAAAGTTTAAGGGCATTTTTGGCAATAATTAAAAAGTATAAGGGTAATTAGGTAATTTCACATTTTGAGGACACAATTGGAAATTTATAAAAAGATTGAGAGTAATTAGGTAATTTCATAGATTCTAGAAGAATTAGGGACACATTCGGAAATTTATAAAAAGATCAAGGGTAAAATGGAAAATTTTAGAAAATAGTAAGGGTAATTTAGTAATTTCACCCTTTGAGGGCAAAATTGGAATTTTAGAAAAAGATAGGGGTATTGTAGTAATTTCCATAGTAAAGAATAATTGGTAATTTTAGTAAAAGTTTAGTAATTTTTGCTAGTAAAGGACTAGTTAGTATTTTATTAAGGTATTGATGTTATAATGTTAATTAGTGAATTTTTATAATTTTTATGTGCTTGATTAATATTAATTATTTGTTTATTAGCATCATTATCATATTGCATAAGCCTGAGTTCTTGGAAAATACAAAGATTTCAAATGAGAAATGATTTTGTTGACTAACCGGGACTATGGTAGTCATGAAAAATGAGTATTTTGGGGGAATTGATTTCCAGGACTGTGTTGACTGACCGGACTGCGGTAGTCATGTATTTGAAAATATGATTGAGACTATGAACAGAGAACTGTGTTGACTGACCGGACTGCGGTAGTCATGTATTTGAAAATATGATTGAGATTATGAACAGAGAATATGATAGTCCTGAGAAATGGGTGAGCAGAGTAAGTTAGACAGGACTGTATAGTCTGTGATTATATAGTCTGTGGGGTGAGGGATATTGGCAATTCCACATGTGGCTGTAATCTGGACAGAGATGCTGCCGTGGTGGCCTTCCGGGTATCCTGATCTCCTAATTCTGCTAGCTTATTCGCGTTTAGTAGGGGCTGATAGCTGAATTGCAGTACGTAATGGTAGGCCAGTTACTTACTAAACACTCAAAGGGGAAGTCTCCATGGAGCAGGGTCAAAATGATTTTGAGTCAAAAGGATTTTGATTCAAAACTGCATGTGCTTTATAAACTTGCATTTTCATAAAGCATACTGCATTTGCATTATTTATGTGAATTCTTAGTTATGAAATGAAATGTCATTGATTGTGATTGTTTTCTGTGTATTAGAAATTAAATGCCTGATCCGGTAATGCTGTCCCCAGATTCTAGGGGAGTGTGATTGCAGGTATTTGGAAGATTAATTAAAAGTTACAGATGCAAATATGTTCCAGAGCTATAGGAATAGGGGTTTTTGGCTTTAGATACTTTTGTATTAATTAGAAATAATTTGGAAGTAGTATTTTCTGTAAATTTTAATAATGTAAATTATAATGACAAACTTTAAATTTTAATGGAATGTATTTATTTTAATGGTAAATTCTTTTTATGGATTTTAGATAGAAATTAATTAATTAGAAGGGGGGTTACATTAGTGGTATCAGAGCTCTGGTTATGCATCTCTAGGACTTGCGAGTAGTGGGTCTATTAGGTGTTTTGCTGTGTTACCCTGATTAGAATTGTTTATTTGTTAAGAATATTATGGGGAAAAGGGTAGTAACTAGATCTGAAATTTTAAGACATGTAGAAATGAGAAGAGGAGTGCTAGTTATAAATCCTAGAGTTGAAACTAATAGTATAGCTGAGATGGCAGAAAGGAAGAAAGGAAATCTTGATAGAGTTGTGAGGGTGCACACTCAGGACTCAGTCGAGATGACTTTTCCCTCCTAATGCTAAATTGAAATATTGTCCAAGTTGTGTTATTTTCCATGTTCCTTATATTGTGAAGTTAAGAGTTATACCCTTGAGTTAGTTGAGGAAGGAGATCCAAAGATCTAAGTTAGTAGATCAAGGTTGAGAATAGAGATCCAAATATTTGAGTTTATAGGAAAGGATGAGTTTGACAATGGAAAGAAAACAAAGTTTTGAAGGTACCTTGATGTTTGGAATATGATGAGATGTTGAGAGTATGGTTATTGCCATATTGTTCTAATGGATGTTTCCACTTGTTTTAAAGGTTGAAACAGTGTATCGTAGTATAAATTTGTCGCAGGATTGATATCTTAACTATTAGGACTTGAAATTTTGTGTTTTGGACATGATTTAGAACCAAAATAGTGCATTTTTCTGGTGCAGTAAAAGAGCCTGCGGGTTTAATATGTTTAATTACATTCCCATAGTGTAAGTGGTGATTTAAGGCTTGTATAATTGAGGTTATTAATGATCCATGTTGTAGGACTTAGTTGGTAGGTATATGTGAGGGTTCTTGATGGTTAAACCTTGATTAAGATAGTAGAATAAGACCCAAATGCTAAGTTAGTAACAGTTGTCTTAAGAATTTTTTTTTAAAAAAAAAAAGTTAAGGATGTTAATTATGTTTAAAATATGCTTTACTTTGCTTGTTTCTGTGCCTACTTCTAAACCAACCCTAATCTCTAAATTATGTTTGAATTGTGTTATAACCATCAGAGATAGAACATTTGTTGTGAACTTGATTTGTTTGTCTTTGATTGACTTTGATGTGATATTGGGAATGGATGGGTTAGCAGGCAACCATATTCTGATAGATTGTGCCTTTAAAACTCTGATTTTTCCTAAACTTGATGTTTCTAGACTTAAGTCTATCCAACCTAAGGAAATATCATTTAAAAGTGAAATTCAAAAAAATACAAGTTATCATCTCTTGGAACTAAGGAAGATAAAATTGAAATAGACTCTGTGCTAGTTGTAAATGAATATCCTGAAATTTTTCCTCATGATGTTTCTGGTTTGCCTCCTGAAAGAGAAATAGAATTTAGTATAGATTTGATGCTTGGTACTAGACCAATTTCTATGCAACCATATAGAATGTCATTATTGAAATTAATTGAGTTAAAGAAACAATTGGAAGAATTATTAGAAAAACAATTTGTAAGGCCTAGTGTGTCCCTATGGTGAGCCCCAGTATTATTAGTTAAAAAGAAAGATGGAGGATCTAGGTTATGTATAGATTATAGACAATTAAATAAAGTAACTATAAAGAATAAATATCCTTGATCTAGAATAGATGATATATTAATATATTCTAAAAATAAAGAGGAACATGAAAATCATCTTAGAATAACATTGCAAACTTTGAAAGATAGAAAATTATATGCTAAATTGCTAAGTGTGAATTTTGGTTGGAGGAAGTAAAATTTTTTAGGAGATGTAATTTCTAGAGATGGAATAAGTATGGATCTTTCTAAGGTAGAAGTGGTTTTAGAATGCGAAAGACAAAAAACAGTAACTGAGATTAGTAGTTCTTAGGATTTGATGGATATTATAGAAGATTGATTGAAGGATTTTCTAAGATAGCTGGACCCTTAATAGAATTTTATTTGGAGTGAGAGTTGTGAGAAAATTTTCCAAGAATTGAAACATAAATTGACTACCTCACTAATTTTAGTTTACCCGACCCAAATGAATCCTTATGATGTATACTGTGATGCTTCATATCAAGGGTTAAGATGTGTGTTGATGCAAAATAGGAAAGTGGTAGCTTATGTATCTAGACAGTTAAGACCACATGAGAGAAATTATCCTGCACATGATTTGGAGTTAGCTGCTATAGTTTTTGCTTTAAAGATTTGGAGACATTATTTGTATGGGTATAGATTTGATGTATATAGTGATCATAGGAGTTTAAAATATTTGATTGATCAAAAATGAATTGAATATGAGAGAAAGAATATGGATGGAGTTTATTAAAGATTATGATTTTCAGTAATGTATCATTCGGGAAAAGCTAATGTAGTAGCAGATGCTTTAAGTAGGAAAATTGGACATAGGTCAACCATGATGATTAAAGAATTAGAATTAATAGAACAATTTAGAGATTTGAATTTATGTACAGTAGGAAGAAGGATAAAATTCAATTAGGAATGATTACTATCACTAATGATTTCTTGGAAGAAATTAGAAAGAAACAAGATGTAGATACATTTATTCAGGAAAAGAAAGGAATAATAAGAACAGATAAAGTAAAATAATTTAATTTAGGAATAGATGGAATTATTAGATTTAAAAATAGAATTTGTGTACCTAATAATCAAGAATTAAAGGAATTAATTTTGGAAGAAGGACACAAAAGTAAATTTAGTATTCAACCTAGAAATACGAAAGTGTATAAAGATTTAAAGGAGATGTTTTGGTGGCCTAGGGTGAAGAGAGATGTAACAGAATATGTAGCTAGATGTTTAACGTGTCAGAAAGTAAAGATTGAACATCAGAAACCATCTGGCATGTTATAACTTTGAAGATACCTATATGGAAATGAAATAGTATATCAATGGATTTTGTGGTAAGATTACCTAGGACAAATAGGAATTTTGATATTATTTGGGTAATTGTAGATAGATTAACTAAATCAGCACATTTTCTTCTGATAAATATTAGGTATACTTTAGAAAAATTAGCTTAATTGTACTTAAAGGAAATAGTTAGATTATCTGGAGTACCTACTAGTATAGAGTCTAATAAAGACCCTAGCTTTGTTTTTAAATTTTTGGAAAGATTTTCAGAAAGCTGTAAGAAGTAAAATTATATCTTAGTTTAGTATAACACCCTAAGATTGATGGTCAAACAGAAAGGACTATTCAGACGTTAAAAGATCTCTTAAGAGCCTGTACATTAGAAGAGAAATGAAACTGGGAAGATATATTACCTTTAGTGGGATTTGCATCCAATAATAGTTACCATTCTAGTATAGGTATTGCTTCCTATGAAGCATTGTATGGTAGAAAATGTAGGACACCACTGGTATGGTATCAGGATGGTGAAAAATTTATTGATAGGACCAGACATCATCCAGCAGACAACTGAAAAAGTAAAATTTATTCAGGAGGAAATGAAAATTTCACAGAGCAGACAGAAAAGTTATGCAGATAAAAGAAGAAAATCTTTAAAAATTTCAAGAGGGTGATCAGGTATTTTTAAAAGTAACATCAATAATTGATAAAGGAAAAACCTAACTATAGAAATAAGGTTTGTTAAGATTGAGGACAAAAGCATTAAATACTTGAGAGGTAAAAATATTCCTTTGGTTAAAGTTATCTGGAAGTATATAATAGGTAATGACACTTGGGAATTAGAGGAGAAAATGACAGAAGAATGTCCTAAATTATTAATATAGTTATATTAGAAATTTCGAGGACGAAATTATTATTAGTAGGGGAGAATTGTAACACCCTCATTTTTATTATTTTACCATTTGTAAATATTTTTATATAAATATTATGAGAAATTACATACTGTATTTTATAGAAACTTTTTGTACATATTTTCATAATAAAATTAATACAAATCTATTCAGTAAAATTTTCTAAGTCTTTTAATACTTTTGTTTATACCTAAATTTCTTGTTGATCGGACAGTTGTGTCAGATAGCTGTCCAGGATAAGATTTTCCAGTATAACATTTTGGATTAAACTGTAGTCTAATAAATAAAGAATTTAATGTAGATTTAAAATATATACAGTTGAGAAATGAATTACTTGTTGACTGGACCGTTGTGTCAGACAGCTGTCCAGGATGAATTTTTCAGTGTAAAATTTTGGACTAATCTGCAACCCAATAAAAAGGTAATTGAATATAGATTAAAAATATATACAGTTAAAGAATTAAAATGATAATTCCGAATTGTTAGAATTTTCTGAAAGTTAGAACTTTGAGAAATTCTTACGATAAAATTCTAAGGTGAAAAATTAAGAGAAAATTCATATGACATCTATAGAATTATCTAATAATTGTAATATACTTAGAATAATTATTAAAAATGTTTAACCAAGAAAAAATTAAATTTAGAGTATTAACCAATCAAAGTGTGACAACTCAAATTTTCTAATCTAGTTAAATTAAGCTAATTAGACCTTGATTAAGAGATAATTAAGACACTACCATAAGGTTTTTGATAGTGAGGAATCCAATGGTGATATTAGTTTCTTAAAATTCTAATTAGTTTGTAAGATAATTAAAACCCTAAACACCCTTCTAGAAGACTCCACCAAATTCAACAACTTTGACCCATTGACCAAGCAATTGGCAAGTTACGTTTGGGACTTGTCTTGGACGTCCAAGTGGCTGTAGAAGCTTGGTCAAGTTGGCTGCTGGAGACCAAGGGCTGGACGTGTGAGTGGGATCCAATTTGGTGAAGAAAATTTAATTAAAAACATAAGAAACTAAAGCAAAAAGGAAGCACAAAAAAAGCTAACTCTCCAAAACCCATAAACCCGTGAGCTTGGGCAGCTGCACCCCTCCATTTTCACTTCATCTTAGCTTCTAAATTTAAGAAATAAACCAACCAAAATCTCACAAATTTCAACATACCTTCAATCAAAGAGAAAAGAATTGGGAGAAAAGCTTAAAAATTTCAAGAAATCAAAAGAGAAAGGAAGAAGAGGATTCAAGAGTTCTTCTTCAAACTAAGGATCTAAGGTAAGGATCTTGGCATTTAATTTCAATTTAAACAAATTGGAAGTGGGAGAAACATGTCCTTAGGGTTAATTTCAAGATTTGATCAAGAAACATTAAAAGATGAAATTAAATTAGGGCTTTTATATCTTTGATAAAAGAAGTTGAAATTTGAAGGTTGAATGAATGTTTTGGTTGATATCATGATGTATTGTGATTGATTGAACCTTGAATTGATTTGTTCTTGATTGAAATTGGCTTGGTTGTGTTGAATTTGATGTTGGAACTTTGAGAAAAATTGTTGGAAATGGTATCAAGACCATACGGCCATGGTTAGTTTGCAAGGGATAATATGTGGAAATTTTCAATTAACCAAGGGCAAAATAGTCATTTCACATGTAGGGACACATTGGGAATTTTAGAAAAAGTTTAAGGGCATTTTTGGCAATAATTAAAAAGTATAAGGGTAATTAGGTAATTTCACATTTTGAGGACACAATTGGAAATTTATAAAAAGATTGAGGGTAATTAGGTAATTTCATAGATTCTAGAAGAATTAGGGACACATTCGGAAATTTATAAAAAGATCAAGGGTAAAATGGAAAATTTTAGAAAATAGTAAGGGTAATTTAGTAATTTCACCCTTTGAGGGCAAAATTGGAATTTTAGAAAAAGATAGGGGTATTGTAGTAATTTCCATAGTAAAGAATAATTGGTAATTTTAGTAAAAGTTTAGTAAGTTTTGCTAGTAAAGGACTAGTTAGTATTTTATTAAGGTATTGATGTTATAATGTTAATTAGTGAATTTTTATAATTTTTATGTGCTTGATTAATATTAATTATTTGTTTATTAGCATCATTATCATATTGCATAAGCCTGAGTTCTTGGAAAATACAAAGATTTCAAATGAGAAATGATTTTGTTGACTAACCGGGACTATGGTAGTCATGAAAAATGAGTATTTTGGGGGAATTGATTTCCAGGACTGTGTTGACTGACCGGACTGCGGTAGTCATGTATTTGAAAATATGATTGAGACTATGAACAGAGAACTGTGTTGACTGACCGGACTGCGGTAGTCATGTATTTGAAAATATGATTGAGATTATGAACAGAGAATATGATAGTCCTGAGAAATGGGTGAGCAGAGTAAGTTAGACAGGACTGTATAGTCTGTGATTATATAGTCTGTGGGGTGAGGGATATTGGCAATTCCACATGTGGCTGTAATCTGGACAGAGATGCTGCCGTGGTGGCCTTCCGGGTATCCTGATCTCCTAATTCTGCTAGCTTATTCGCGTTTAGTAGGGGCTGATAGCTGAATTGCAGTACGTAATGGTAGGCCAGTTACTTACTAAACACTCAAAGGGGAAGTCTCCATGGAGCAGGGTCAAAATGATTTTGAGTCAAAAGGATTTTGATTCAAAACTGCATGTGCTTTATAAACTTGCATTTTCATAAAGCATACTGCATTTGCATTATTTATGTGAATTCTTAGTTATGAAATGAAATGTCATTGATTGTGATTGTTTTCTGTGTATTAGAAATTAAATGCCTGATCCGGTAATGCTGTCCCCAGATTCTAGGGGAGTGTGATTGCAGGTATTTGGAAGATTAATTAAAAGTTACAGATGCAAATATGTTCCAGAGCTATAGGAATAGGGGTTTTTGGCTTTAGATACTTTTGTATTAATTAGAAATAATTTGGAAGTAGTATTTTCTGTAAATTTTAATAATGTAAATTATAATGACAAACTTTAAATTTTAATGGAATGTATTTATTTTAATGGTAAATTCTTTTTATGGATTTTAGATAGAAATTAATTAATTAGAAGGGGGGTTACATTAACAATCAACAAGGTGGCATGTTTTTCTTATATGGTTATAGGGGCACAGGTAAAACATTCATGTGGAAAACATTAGCTTCTGCTTTGCGGTCTCAACGACAAATTGTATTAACTGTTGCATCAAGTGGCATTGCATCTCTATTATTGCCTGCAGGTAGAACAACACATTCAAAATTCAAAATTTTTGTTCCCACACTTGACAACTCAATTTGTAACATCCACCAAGGGAGTGAACTTGCTGAACTACTAAAATTAACCAAATTGATAATATAGGATGAAGCTCCAATGGCACACAAATATTGTTTTGAGGCACTTGTTAAAACTCTAAGAGATATCATGAGAGTTGATGATCATAATTCTTCAATCTTTGGAGGGAAGGTCATTGTGTTTGGTGGAGACTTCAGGCAAATTTTACCTGTCATTCCTAGAGGAAGTCGTTCTGATATTGTTCATACAACAATTAATGCATCATATCTTTGGGATCATTGTCAGGTATTAACTCTCACCAGAAATATGCGCTTAGTAAACAACTTGGATACCACATCTGCATCAGAACTCAATGAATTTGCAAAATGGATATTGGACATTGGAAATGGCAAACTATCAGAACCAAATGATGGTTATGCGTCCATAGATATTCCAAAAGAGTTCTTGATTACAGAGTTTAATTATCCCATAGCTGCTATAGTTGAAAGCATATCCTAATTTAATGCATCACTACAAAAATGAAGATTTCTTACAATCTAGAGCTATTTTGGCATCAACCATAGAGATTGTTGAGCAAATTAATGACTATGTCCTCTCTTTGATTCCAGGTATTCAATTCGATATGTTCATGCATTGCAAACATAATTTTAATACTATATCTATTCTAAGTTGTTACTAAGTTTATTTATTTTATTTTAAATGAATTCAAGTGAAGAAAGAGAATATCTAAGTTCATACTCAATTGACAAGTCAGAAATGGTTGAAAGTCAAGCATTTGAAGCACTTACAAGTGAATTCCTAAACTCATTGAGAACATCTGGTCTTCCTAATCATAGGATCAAACTTAAAGTGGGAACCCCAATAATGTTGTTAAGAAATTTAGATCAGTCTGAAAGGTTGTGCAATGGGACTAGGTTAGTGGTCACAAGACTAGCAAATCATGTGATTGAAGCGAGAGACATGTCTAAAAAGGCAACTGGAAACATCATCTATATTCCCAGAATGTCAATGTCTCCATGGCCATTTAAACTTATCCGAAGACAGATTCCTATCATTGTCTCATATGCCATGACAATCAATAAATCTCAATGCCACGGCTACAAAAGCCAATGTCAAAAAAAAAAAAAAAAGTTTAATACGAAACCCAACCATTTACATATTTATTAATTCAAAAGAATTCATATTATGGCTTTTAATAATAATTTTTATTAGTATTTGTAAACTTTTTATTTTAAACTTCTTAGTAAAGGACATTATTTCTGTTGAAACTTGAGTCTAAGTAATATTATATTTGATTTGAACTTTTTGTATAACTTTTAATTTTAAGAATTTATAAATGGTATTTTGTTTTTAGTTTTTAGTGGTGTGAAGTTATGGTATTATATTTCTGTTTTTCCTATATTATATAAATTTTATTAAAAGTATTATTTTATTTATACCGGTTCGACCACAGTACCATTGAACCTTAAACCAGTGCTTTGACCGATTCAATGATCAGTTCAGTTTTAAAAACATTGCTTGGGAGTGAAGAAAATAGTTGCTGGAAGGTAGTCTATATATAGGAAAAGTATAGACTTCTTTTTACACTTTAATCCTTTTTAATTTAATCTATTTTCAAAACTGCCACATCTGTTGTGTGTGTGAAATGGGCTAACGATTTTGGGCTGAGAAAAGGGCTGGTCCAGAAAAGAAAAAAAAAACATTTGGGTCTTTAGTGCTGAAACATTGCCTGCACAAATTTAAAAGTTTTGTAATTTTTAACTTTTTAACCAAATAAATTTATTTTTAGTGGAAACTTTTTAGGAGACTTAAATTATATGCATTATTAATTATTATGACCTAAAATTACATTTCTTTAATTATTTTCGAAATATTTGAATTAGTTAGGTATTTTCAGTCAATAATTCATAGTAATTTCGTTTTAGCTCTATAAATTCCCAAATTTTATCACAAACTATGTTTTTATATATGTGACTTAAAAATGAAATGACTTTGTCAGTTCATCAAGTTTTGATATTATTCCTATACTGGTTGGCTTATCAATAGTATGTTTAGAGTGTTTTGTGAAATTTTCTCAGAAGTCACTAAAATTTCTAAGAAAATTATCCTAACTATATTTAAGCCTATAAAACATAATTTTAAGTTCAAATAATCATGTTATAATTATTTGAGACTTATTCTCACGTTTGTCACAAAATATTGATTGATAACTCTGTATAATTGTTGTTCTTATAGTTATTTCAAATTTTCATCTGAAATAATTATTAAAATTTTTAATTATATATGTTGTCTGTGACTCTAAATCATTGTTCATTCTGATGAAGGTTCAGTCTGATGGTTAGTCAGTTTGAAGCATGTTCAGTCTGATGGGTGCTGGGTCTGATGATGATCGTTTGGTATAGACTAAGGGCCGTCTGATGGTCAGATAGTTAGGATAGTCTATTTCATTAGTCTAATATGCATCATCTGAAGAGGCAATTTTCTGTTACAAGTCTTAGAGACTTAGAGGCTATAAATAGAGGACATGGGATCTCTATTAGCAGGAGTGTGCAAGATAGAGTGCGCAAGTGTGTAACTAACTAATTGTATGTGAGTGAGCATAGCACAGGGGTGAGTGAAGAGATAATAGAAACACTAGGTACACAAAGGGGAGAGAGAAATAGAGTGTGAGGCTTGGGTACTTGCTGAGAGTTCTTTTTGAACTTATGAGGGCAGAACAAAGAGGTTTTTTGTTGTATCTTGCAACGATTCGGGTTTCATAGTGGAGCTGCTCTTTCCCCGTGGATGTAGGCCACATTGGCTAAATCACATAATTGCATTGTATTCTTGATTTATCTTTTACGTTATTTCTTTTGGGTCTGTGTTTGTTGTGCGTTCTTGGGTTTCTTGGTAGTTTCTGTTTCTTTCTTGCTTGTGAACCAACAAGTGGCACTGTCTGTGGGGAGAAAGAAAAGAAAGGAAGAAGACAAGAAGCTAAACCATGGGTACCAAGTATGATATCGATAAGTTCTCTGGAAATAATGATTTCGGGTTATGGAGGATCAAGATGGAAGCCATCTTGGTGCAACAAGGATGCATAGAAGCTTTGAAGGGGGAGACACACATGTCTTCCACCCTTTTGCAAAAGGAGAAGAGCGACATGATCGACAAGGCAAGAAGTGCCATAATCTTGTGTCTCGGTGATAAAGCACCGATGAAAGTTGCAAAAGAAAAGACTGCAGCTGCGATGTGGGCCAAGCTGGAATCTTTGTATATGACAAAGTCCTTGGCGAACAGACTCTGTTTGAAGCAACATTTGTATTCTTTCAAGATGACAGAATCAAGATCGATAACAAAGCAACTTGTAGATTTTAACAAGATTCTTGATGACTTGGAAAGTATTGATGTGAAACTTAATGATGAGGATAAGACTCTACTTCTTAACGCTTTGCCTAAGTCTTTTGAGCATTTCAAGGATGCCCTTCTATATGGTAAGGATCAGACCATTACGCTGGAAGAAGTTCAGACTTCAATATGGACTAAAGAGCTCCAAAAGCTTCAAGAGTCAAAGATAGACAATAATGGGGAAGGCTTTAATGTCTCAAGAGGAAGAAGTGAAAAGAAAGAAAGTAAAGGGAAGAAGTCCAAATCAAAATCAAAGGGGAAGTCAAACTTAAATTCTTTAACTGTCATAAAACAGGTCATTTCAAGAAGGATTGTCCAGAGAAAGAAGGCAAAGGGTCTCAGGTTTCTCAGGAATCTACTGATGTTGCTGTTGCTTTAGACGGTTATGAGAGTGCAGGGGTCTTGGTGGCATCAACTTCTGAAACACAGAGGAATTGGGTCATGGATTCAGGAAGTACATACCATATGTGTCTTATAAAGGATTTCATTGAGACCTTAGAGTTAAAAGAAGGAGGAGTGGTACTCCTTGGGAACAACAAATCATGCAGAGTGCAAGGTATAGGCACTGTCAGACTCAGAATGTTTGATAACCGGGAAATGTTGTTGCAAGATGTGAGGTATGTTCCTGAGCTCAAGAGAAATCTTTTGTCTAGAAGCATGTTTGATATTTTGGGATACTCAACCAAGATAGAACATGGTATGATTAAGATTTCAAATTGAGCCTTAACTATGGCTAAGGGAGTTAAAATAAATGGTCTGTATATTCTTGATGGCTTAACTGCTATTGCTTATGCATCTGTAGCTAGTTAGACATTACATGATAAGACTAAGTTGTGGCATCTGAGACTAAGGCATGTTAGTGAAAGAGGTTTGGTTGAATTGGAAAAATATAATATGTTGAATGGTGATAAATTGGATAAACTAGAATTTTGTGATCATTGCATACTGGGTAAGTCTCATAAAGTTAAATTTGGGACTGGCATGCATGTCTCTAGTAGGCTCTTTGAGTATGTTCATTCAGACCTATAGGGTCCTTCAAGGGTGATGACTCATGGAGGGGGTTCCTATTTTTCACCATTATTGATGATTTCTCTAGAAGAATGTGGATTTATTTCTTGAAGAATAAGTCTGAAACGTTTCAAAGGTTCAAGGAGTGGCATACCCTTGTAGAAAATCAACTTAGGACCAAACTGAAAGTCTTAAGGATAGACAATGGGCTAGAATTTGTTTCAGAGCAGTTTAATGAGTTTTGCAGGAAATAGGGAATCAAGAGGCATAAGATTGTTGCAGGGACTCCTCAACAAAATGGCTTAGCTGAAAAGATGAACATGACCATTTTGGAAAGAGTGTGCTCTAGGAAACAGGTCTGCCTAAGAATTCTGGGGTGAAGTTGCAAACACTGTTGTGTATTTGATAAACAGATGTCCATCGTCTGCTTTGGACTTTAAAACACCTATAGAAGTGTGGAGTGGGAAACCAGCAGACTACTCTAATTTGAGGGTGTTTGGTGCTTTGGCATTTGCACATGTCAAACAAGATAAGCTGGAAGCTCGGGCTATGAAGTGTATCTTTATTGGGTACGTAGATGGAGTCAAGGGGTATAGGTTGTGGAAGTTGGAGCCTGGAGAATCAATATGCTTTATAAGCAAGGATGTCACATTTGATTAAACCAAAATGGGGATAATGTGTAAAAACCTGGAAGAAAATAAGGAGAAAGCTTAGTTTGAGGTGGAGTCTTTTACTCATGATCTCAGGAATGATCGTCTGATGAGATCAGAGGAAGCATCAGATGAAGTAGGTCAGCTACCAGCAACAGACTTAGGAAGGACAGACTGAGGCAATTCAGACTCTGACTATCTTCTAACCAGGGATAAGGAAAAGAGGATAATAAAACCTACACATAGGTTTGGATATATTGATCTTATTTGCTATGCTTTGAATGTGGCTGAAGAAATACAAGACTCAGAACCGAGGAACTTCAGGGAGGCAACAGAGGGCAAAGAAAGTCAGTACTGGTTAAAAGCTATGAATGAAGAAATGGAGTCCTTGGATAAAAATAAGACTTGGAAGCTTGTGAATCTACCTAAAAACCAGAGGGTAGTTGGATGCAAGTAGGTCTTTAAGAAAAAGGAAGGCATTCCAGGTGTGAAAAGGCAAGGTATAAGGCAAGGCTTGTGGCTAAGGGTTTTACACAAGTAGAGGGGGTTGATTAGAATGAAATTTTCTCACCTGTGGTAAAACACTGTTCTAGAAGGATCTTGATGACAATTGTAAATCAGTATGATTTGGAGTTGCAACAATTGGATGTCAAGACAGCTTTTTTACATGGAGATCTTAAGGAAACCATCTATATGCAGTAACCTGAGGGGTTTGCAGAGGATTAGATGAAAGTGTGCCTCTTAAGGAAATCATTGTATGGCTTGAAACAGAGCCTACGTCAGTGGCACAAGAAGTTTGATGACTTTCTTCTGAGGATGGGTTTTCTAAGGAGTAGTTTTGATAGCTATGTCTACATTTGAGAAGAGAAAAGGAATGTGTTCTTTTCTTGCTTCTGCATGTAGATGATATCCTTATAGCTAGCTCAAGCAAGGATGAAATTTGTATGCTTAAGGAGAGGTTAAGCTCAGAATTTGAGATGAAGGACCTTGGTACTGCAAGGAGGATTCTTGGGATGGATATTATCAGGGATCAGACGAAGGGAGAATTGTTTTTATCTCAACAAGGTTACCTGAAGAAGGTAGTGGAAAGGTTTAAGATGCATCAATCTAAACCTGTAAGCACACCTTTGGGTCATTACGCAAAGCTCTTAATTACTCAAGCTCCTAATTCTAAAGAAGAAAGGAGGAAGATGGACTCTATTCCATATGCTAGTGGAGTAGAAAGCATCATGTATGGTATGGTCTGCAGCAGACCAGACTTGGCCCATGTTGTTAGCATTGTAAGCAGGTTTATGGTGGATTCGGGTCAAGTTCATTAGGAAGCTCTGAAGTGGGTGTTGAGGTATGTGAATGGATCTTTAGGGTCTGGTCTGAGGTACAAGAAGGCACCTCAAGGTGGAGATGCTATTGTAGGGCATGTTGATGTAGACTATGTAGGGAATGTGGATACTAGGAAATCCTTATCTGGGTATGTTTTCACACTGCTTAGGACTGCTATTTGCTAGAAAGCAAACTTACAGCCTGTGGTAGCTCTGTCCATAACTCAAGCAGAGTATATTGCATTTTCAGAAGGAGTGAAGGAAGCTCTATGGTTAAAGGGGATGATTGGTGAACTGGGAAGTGCACAAAATTGTGTGGTAATTCACTATGACAGCCAAAGTGCTATACACCTTGCAAATCATCTAGTTTATCATGAGAGGACAAAGCATATTGATGTTAGGCTTCACTTCATTATATATGTGGTTGAATCTGAAGAGGTTAGGATTGTGAAGATTGCGTCTAAAGACAATTCTGCTGATGTATTCATAAAGTCTTTACCGATGTCAAAGTTCAAGCACTGCTTGGACTTGATTAATTTCTCTTAAAGCAAAATTTCAGAAGTGGAGGAGTAGTGCTATGGTGGAAGGAATCGTGCTTTGCAGATTTAGAGTCAAGGTGGAGAATTGTTGTCTGTGACTCTAAATCATTGTTCAATCTGATGGTTACTTAGTCTGATGAAGGTTTAGTCTGATGGTTAGTCAGTTTGAAGCACGTTCAGTCCGATGGGTGCTGGGTTTGATGAGGATCATTTGGTACAGACTAAGGACTGCTGATGGTCAGATAGTTGGGATAGTCTGTTTCATTAGTCTAATACGCATTATCTGAAGAGGCAATTTTTTTGTTATGTTTTCTATTACAAGTCTCAAAGACTTGGAGCCTATAAATAGAGGGTATGGGATCTCTATTAGCAGGAGTGTGCAAGAGAGAGCGTGCAAGCATGTAACTAACTAACTGTATGTGAGTGAGCATAGCACAAAGGTAAGTAAAGAGATAACAGAAACACTGGGTACGCAAATGGGAGAGAGAAACAGAGTGTGAGGCTTGGGTACTTGCTGAGAGTTCTTCTTGAACTTGTCAGGGTAGAACCAGGGGGTTCTCTATTGTATCTTGTAACGATTTCGGTTTGATAGTGGAGCTGCTCTTTCCTGTGGATGTAGGCCACATTGGCTGAACCACGTAATTGCGTTGGGTTCTTGATTTATCTTTTACGTTCTTTCTTTTGGATCTGCGTTTGTTGTGCATTCTTAGGTTTCTTGATTTGGTTCGTAGTTCTTTGTGTTCTTGGTAGTTTCTGTTTCTTTCTTGCTTGTGAACCAACAATATAGAATATAAAATATTAGTCACAATAATGTGATTTAATATTTTATCATCATTTCAGGATTATCAGTTCTCAAAAACAAGATTAAGAATAAACAAACAATTAATTACGGAAAGCAAAAATGAGGGTGTTACATCTACCATGACGCGTAAGCAATTGGGTGCCTGAGTGCGACTGTGGAGACAAAGCGATTTTGTGAATTGCTGGAACAACAAGCAATTATAGGAGGAGGTTTTGGGGTTGCAAACACTACATGGTAAGGTTTCTCAATATTGATTGAGTTATGTTTTAATGGTTAAGTTTGTGAGCTGATTGTGCAAACATTTTTCATTGTAGAAAGGGGATGAAGACAATGAGTGTCAATTTTTTTACTGGTATTATGAAGAGACTGGGGATGAAAGAGACATGGTTATTATGAGACAAAGGAGAAGGAGTGTCAACATGTAGAACTCATTATGCTGTTGTAGGAAATGGTTGAAGTTGTGCATTATGTTGTACAATGTAATTTCCTAGTATGGTTATCAAATTTATTTGAAGGATAAGTAGAATTCATGTGAATGTCACTATTGTAAGCTTTAGGGAGAACTTGGATCTGCATTGACTATTTGGTTTGTTGTGTTGAGATGTGATTGTATTATCATGATGAATGAATCAAAAGTTTAGTATCTTTAGGGCCAAAATGATATTGTTTTGTTTCAAAGTTTAATTTGTTTGGATAAAAAATGAGGATGAAAATTTAGTCAATGATTATTGGTTTGTACAAATTGGATATACAATTTGGATACTGGATTCATGTAGATTTATCAAGGACTAAGTTGAACATTTCGAAAACATAAAGGACTATTCTGAACCTTTTAAAAAACATGAAGGACCACTGTGAACAAATTTAAAAACGTGAAGGACCAAAATGAACCTTTTTTTTTAAAAAAAAAACACTAAAGATGAAATTGATTTTCTTAAAAAACATGAAGGACCAAATTGATCCTTTTTTTTAAAACATGAAAGAAGTATATGTATCGGTACAAGGTGGCAATCAACACATGATAAAACTGAAAATTCATATAATCGGGAAATTGTTCAACGAAAGTCAAGCAAGTGCTAAAACATGTAATCCTATTGTATAACACAACCAAAGTCTAATTAATGGAAACAAATGCATCATACTTAGGAAGTTTAGCATGCTCCAACTAGGAATGTAAATGAGCCGAGCCGAGTCGAGCACTAGAAATTTAGGCTTGGCTTGTAAAAAAAATGGATGGCTCAAACTTGGCTCATTTATTTAAACGAGTATAATTAAAAGTTTGAGATTGACTTGTTTAAAAAAACTAAAGCTTGAGCTTGGCTTGTTTAGCTCATTTATAACTTAGTTATTTTTTAAGGAATTTAATTGGTATATACTAAGAGTGTAAAGATTTTTTACACCGTCAACCAATCACAAAATGCCACATCTTTAAAAAATTTGAATCTTATCCTAACTACCTTAAAAGTCACACATATCATGTATTGTGAGTGGTTGATAGAGTAAAAGACTCATTTTTTAAATTGTGAAAATTTTTCTTAAATTATTTTTTAACTTTATGTATGTAGTATTTAATAAAAACATTTTAATAATAAATAATAATCTATAAATAAAAATATGTACTAAACATGTGATATGATATTGAGGAATCTATGTAATTTTAATATATATATATATATATATATATATATATATATATATATATATATATATATATATAAACAAGTTATTCACGAACTATTAATGTCGAGCTTGTAAAGCTTGGACTTGGCTCATTTAAATAATCGAACTCAATCTCAAGCTTTAGTTTGTTTATTTAACTAAACAAACGAACTTGATCGAACATTTAACAAGTCAAGCTTGAGTAGTTTACAAATAGCTTGACTCATTTATACCCCTAATTCTAGCCAATAAGTGACAGATTATCACATTATAACTATCAGTTTCCACCTGCTGACATAATAATGACAGAGAAAAAAAAAAAAAACTACCTCATTTCAACCCATACCAAAAAATTAGTCATATCCTAAAAGGTAGCTAAAACTAGATTACAAAAAGACATAACATCCTAATATTTAGTTTTTAGGCAGTTCACAAAATATCATCTTCAACATGTTGAAGCTTCACTGGTTGGCATGGTTGATTCTCCTTCTCGGTTGCACTTTGGGTTGTGTTGGTGCATATGGTTGATTCTCCTTCAACATGATGCACTAAAAGAATACACACCCAATTACTATGTCATATGACTTCATAATTATAATTTTAATAATATACTTGATGTAGTACATGTTCGGGAGAAAGAGAACTTGAAAGGGGTTTGATTATTAAAATGTCTACCAATTGAAATGAAAGTTTCTACAAAATCCTACCAAACATACATTGGTGTAGAAATTGATTGATAAAATCCTACCAAACCTCTCCAAACTAGTAACCAAGTAGTTTCTTTAACCTCTCTGGGCTAGACAACTAAGTAGCCTAAACTCACCCGCATAAGGGGTTTTGCCGTTTTAGTTACATGATTACAAAGAATGAATACTCAGACCACACAATGCAAAGAGTGGACATGCTAATATAATGTAGGCATTGCTTAAAAATTACAAGAGAATACTCCACCAGAAGCATAAATAAATGATGATTTTCTTCCTTTGATCCTTGTCCCCCTTTTGATAGTTTGTTCTTCTTAATTATGTCGAGGTTTAAGGGACATTTGGGTAGCAATCTGAAAACTTCTGAAATGTTTTGAACATGTACTATAGTAAAATACATTTTTGGTCATATGATGGCTCATCTTCATTGTGAAGGATTGAAAAAATTGAGTGGTACCCCCATAGAAAAACAATCCTTCCTGTGTTGGGCAGAAAGCTCATGAAAGGAAGGAATGCATTATTTTTAAAAACAAATTGTGTTGTGCAACCATTTTTATATATACAATATATAATTGAAAATATTAAAATAAATTAATAAATTGTTTTTTAGTTTTAGAATTTATTTTCATAACATATATAAATAAAAAATAAGTAATAAATAAAAATAATTATATATAATCTGTGTCAAATTTTAACATTTAAATCATGAAACTATAAAAATATTATTTGTCACTTTTTATTATTTAAATATATAGTTTTTTATTCTACACTTTACTTTTCTTTCCTTTCATTTTCTCTCTTACCAAACAACCTAACAAATCATCTTATTTTCCACTCATTTTCTTTCCTTCTCCTTTCTTTCTTTCCAATTATTTTCCTTTCACTCTCTTTCTCAAACCAAATATATCATAAAACCTAGTTTTTCAGTTTTAGTTTGACTATCAATTAAAGTTAGATTTGGAGGGAAAGCTCTTTTGTAAGTGATACTAATTAAGGTGTAAATGAATTGAGTCAACTGAATTTTAAGCTTACCATGTGAAACAACTGAATTGTTCAAACTTGACACACTTAATTAAACAAACGTAACTGAAAACTTGAGTTTGAACATGGTTGTGTAGTTTATTTATAACTTCATTATTTCTATTTTTATGAAAATTTTCCTCAAATTATTTTATAACTTTTTAATATTTAATAAACTTTTTAATACTAGATGATAATCTACAAGTAAAAATATGTGCTCAATATGTAGTTGGAAATTATTTTGGAATTTCCTTTTCATTTTTTTAAATTATCATTATAAAAGACTATACAAAAGTGTTTTAGTAGAAATAGTTATACACACACACAAGCTATTTAGGGATTGTTGATGTCGAGTTTGTAAAACTAGGATTTAAAATATTTAAATAATCAAGCTTAATCTCACGTTTATGATTGTTTATTTAACTAAATAAACGAGCTTGATTAAGAATTTAACGATTCAAGCTTGAATAGTTCACAAATAACTTAATTCATTTATATCCCTAATACTGATTCAATCAATTGTTAAGATAAACAATACAATTCTTCTCTTAATCTAATATGGTATCATATTTCTTTCTTCTCAACACCAACTTGTTGCCCTTCCTTCTTCCTTATGGTAGAGTCGTCTCTAAACCCTGCTCGTGGTATTGAAGCCAACATTGATCCTTCCCAATTTAGGTCCTAAACTAAACTAACCCAATTTTAATGAGATTGATTTGGTTCAGATTGGTCGAAAAAATATTTCAAAACCCAAACCAAACTAAATTAAATATAATTGGATCATATTTGATTTTTCCGTAAGGTCGAACTAATCTAACCCATAAACATTCATATTCCAAATCATCCATTCCAAACAAAGGATTACAGAAACATTAGTTATGCTAAATGGGTTTCTGAGGGTATCTTACGGCCACTCAACAAGGGACCATAAACCCTGGCATCCGACTCCAATGGAACAGTTTCTATTATTTCATTGGCTTCATCAATTTGTCTGGCGTGTCCTAGTAGATCAACCATACAAGCATGGTGTTCCTGGCTAGGTTGGTAACCATAAATTTCCACCATTTCCTTGAGAATCTCCTTGCCTTTACTAATAAGGCCCGAGTTAACACAAACTGTGAGCAGCCTCAGAAATGTTGCTTGGTCTGGCATAATGTTTGATAGTTTCATTTGGCTGTACAACTGAAGACATCATAAAATTGTTAACCACTCTCCATGTTTAGAATACGCCCTGATCATTAGATAGAATAAGAGTAGTATAGGAAAGGGTGCGCAGGAGTCTGTTATGCATGGTCTAACAAATAAGACCGGTGGCAGTAGGCTATTGGAGAGACGGATACAACCATCATTAAGGGGGATATGAATATATTAGGGAATAGAGGGAGGGAGGGAGGGAGGGGGGGAGGGTGAAGGGGTAGCGCCAATTTGGGGGAATATTTGGGTGGCTGAGGTCACAGGGTAGGCAGTGCCTCTCTGATAGTTTTCTTTCTTAATTTCTGCATCTATCTTTCTTCAGTTTTTCTTATTGTAATCAAAGTTTGTTCTCTGAATTTTCTCCTATCAATTCTATAGTAATATCAGTACCTATCAAAAAACTTAAATAAAACAAACAGAAATCAGTAAACATCATAGGAAAACAAATGTTATGGAGCTGCTTTACTCATTATAATCTTAATTCTGTAAGATGGAAAAATAAATAAATGCCCCACTTGCAAGTTTGAAAATCAAATCAATATATAGCATCCTGCATAAGCCCCCTACTTTCTAACACTTGGTAGCTGGTTGGAATAAACAACTGTTGAGGACATCGGTGACACAAGATAGTATGGACAGCTATTCCACACCACGTTGCATGTCATCTAGCTATGCAGGGGAGTTTTCTAGCAAAAAATATGGCACACAAAAGGAGAGGAATCAGTCACACAAGATATAATTAAAATTTGGGTTTTATTTAAGGAAACTTAAAAGATATATTTTCAAAAAACACAATAAATAAATAAATAAATAAACAATATAAAGCAAATGCTCAATTTTAATATCAGCAGCCTTGACTGCTTAGAAGTATCAAGATGTTGGATATATTGCTCACAACTCTATTTGTGATAAAATCTTCTTGTTACTATGATTTTACAAACAGAAATTATCATAATTTTGAACAGCTATACACACTAGAGGAAACGAGGAAAGAGATATCAAGATGAGAGATCTAAAGCAATTTCCCATCAAGCCAATTGAACACAAAGTTGAATTCATTACTTAATAGACAAAATCCTACTAGCTATTCCAACGAAGCCAAGGTTGTCAAAATCGAGTGTTAACTCATAGAATCATACTGACTAGGTTCAATAGGAGAAGGAAACATGAACATGAAGGATAGCATTGTTTGATCAATCCAAGCATAAATGTTGACAACACGAGACATGAAAACATATGAACTCACTTTCACTACACCATAAAACAAGGACTTCTTTTGCACAAATGGACTATTAGCTCAATACAAGCTAGAAACAAGGATTTCCTTTGCACAAATAGACAACCAACTAAAGTCCACAAGTTCAGTAGTTCACTCAGCACTAAAAGATGATCAGTTTTAATAACACAAACATCTTCAATCGATACCTACATCCTTAATAGTCAAAGAATGAATTGGCATTCTATGAAACAAGCGATGGGTAGCAAAATAAAACTAAATGAAAATAAAAAAGAAAACTAAACTTATGGCATAGAAGCTAAAGGACCGTCAAATAAGCAACCAGATGAAAAAAAAATGTACTTTAAGCAAACCACAAAACTGACCTACGAAAAAAGGGGTAGAGGAAAATGTAGGAGTAGGCATTCTGTCAATTGACACCGTGTGACATGTGTCAAACTTTAACACCTACATCACTTAATAACTCTTCTTGTAAAACAAAATTAACTAATCCAACTGTTGAATTGAAAATTCTTATAAAATTAGAATAAATATATAAAAGAAAATTCAAATAAAAAATTAATTGATGGTGATAATCGCACTACTGGATAATGGACTCACTCCTAGCCCACAAATTTATTTAATTTGATCCAATATATTTGAAAATAATGAGAGATGGGATCACTGTCCATCCACCACCAAACAACCCTGTTGTAAAAGTATGTTAACCCAAAGTGCAGATCAGGAAAAAAAAAGCAACAACCCAAGACCGTACAAGCCCATAATTAAGTATTCATAATTTTGATATATCAGGCAGTCCACATATATATACGATGAAGTTTGCTAATTATGAAAGTTTATTATCCCACGGTCATAGATTATGCAGATAAAAAAATCTGGACAGAGGAAGAGAAAATAACAATGAAAATATTAGCTAGTTCTGCTAAAACTACCATTTATTCATTCATTACATAAACGTATCTTCAATTATATATGACAGTAGGCTTATCAACATCAATATGACCAACGGCATGCAAGACAAATTGAGTCACAACTTGATTAGTTTCTATGCTTTCATTCCATTCCTTCTATTAACTCCCAGATGATTAAGATCAATATCTCCATAACTTCAAGTCAAAGTGAGTAATAGCACAAAAACCTATAAGTAGGGCTGGAACCTGATGATGTTTGTAAGGCAAGATAGGATATGGAATCAAACCATGTTTTATGCATTGTGAATATGTTAATTTTTCGTTATGCATGTTGAAAAGTAATAAAACAGTGGAAAAGATTAGAGAACATTACATAAATCAATTATTCTGGTCTGTTACCGTTGTTCATCTTCACGGGAGTGATAACAAACTCTCTGTATACACCGTAGGAGGATGGAATAAACTAATTGCGCCCTTATACTGCCAATCTTGACGACACTCAAGCTGCTCGCCTTTGTCATTAAGTTTCATTAATCTTCGATAACCATTGTTCCCAAAAATTTTACCATCTTTGGTGAAGCATATTGGGAAAAAGTGACAGGAGGGAGAACCAGAGACAACTAATAACTTGGTCCAAGATGACTGCACTTTGTATTCCTTCATTGTCCATACTACAGCCGGTGCAGCATCGAATCCTGCGTAGTAGAAACACAGACATCCTCCCATTACCGTCAAACTACATGTTTTACCTTGAATACTGACTGACTCATGATGTGGCAGTGGAATCTCTGATAATTTCCTTTCCATTACATCAAATGCAATAATTTTGCGATTATCATACGAGTGAACCAACCAATGAAGCGTCCCATTCAAGAGTGACCCCTCCTCCCTGAATCCGCACCGCATATGTATATTCGGAACAGTACCCTCAGTGCAGCTCCATGAATTGGTCCTCGAAGAAAAACAATGGACCTCCTGGCCTTGGAGTTGTGGAAATGTTACAATCACCACCACATAGTCATCAGCTGATGAGTCATACCCAATGCCACATACGAATGGATGCTTCAACTCTTTGTTAAATCGTTTTTTGAGACCCGTTAACGGATTCCATATGACGAAAAAAGTGAAGTCGGAGATAGAAGATGACGAGGTTAAGAGTATAAATCCTCTGCATGAACCCATAACATATACCCTTCTGCATTTATATTTGAGAGAGGGTTCCGGATATGGAAGGTGAAAGACTACATCCGCACAATCACTGTGAAGTGGTGCATCTATGTCTATGGAGTTAGCTTTGGAATCATCAGCGAATTTCACGAGAAGTCTGTGGGTGGGAGCTGCGGCTAGGTCAAAATGCGATTTGGTAAATTGGGGGTCGGAAATGAGAGATAGCCAAAACTTACATACGCATTTGAATCGCAAAAGAGATTTCACCGGCAACCTCAACAGAATTTCTACAATCAACCACTCAGGGTCAGGGAGGGACACACGGAGAGGGGCCATCGTCTTAGTCTTCTTTCCCAACTGCTGAAGAAGAGAATAACGAGTATACAAAAATATAAATAAGGAAATTTTTAAGGGATAAAAGATTTAAAATTAATTTTTCTTATCTTTTAAAAAAATATAATTTTAGTCTTTAAAATATATAAAAATATATTTATTTTTAATCTTTGAGGATAAAAAATACTGATAGTGTAAAATATTATTTTATATTGTAAGTGCATCATTATTAAACTCTCAATCTTTTATCTTTTCTTTTAGATTTAACTAGTATTTTAGCTTATGCATTATAAAAAATACTAAATTTATAAATATTTTTGAACATATATATTTTAGATTTATGATAAATAATTTATATTGTGATATATTGTTATTATTATTATTATTATTGATCATTTTCTTTAAAAATATTCAAATTAAAATAAGAACTAAAGATTTTGAAAATGATAGATTGAAAGAGATAAGAAGTTAAGTTAAATTGTTCAATTGATACTAAAAGCATAAGATCTTATCTCAAATGCATGTTAAGAGTATATTTGAATTTTGAAACTGATTGATATTCGATCATCATTTGATAAATTATTCAGTTGATATTAAAAGCATAAGAATGTACTAGATGCCTTTACTCCCTAGTAGATTTTTGACCCATGCAATGCACGGGGTAAACAGAAAGTTTGAACGTCTTTATTTGGATTTTATTTTTTTATTTAACTGCAAAAATGGATATAGACGTATGACAAAGAATATGACAACTTTTACTTCTTCTTTTTGTATCTAACTTATGCCATAATTTTATCTTAAATGTATTTACTTTTATTTAATGGAACTAAACAATTGAACAATATTTACTAAGAAAATATTTGAAATATGCAAAATCACAATAGAATTAATATATCAAGTGTAGTATTTAACTTGTGCATAAACATACATAATAAAATCGAACTGTATAATTAACTTGTGTTATTCACTCAGTGTGATTATCCCAAGTGTGAAAATAGGCATAAACAATTGTCAAAGAATGTGGCAAATTTTACTTGATTTTTTTTGTATCCAATTAACACCACAATTTTATCTTAAATGTGGTTGCCTTTATTTAATGGAAATGAACTATTGAGAATATGTTTGAAATATGCTAAATTGCAACATGATTAATATATCGTAGTATTTAACCGGTATTGTTCATCCAGTATGATTTGCCTAAGTGTAAAAATAGGCATAAATAATTGCCAAAGAGTGTGACAAAAAATAAAAATAAAAAATCTCTCTAATATAACAACATGGGGTAAACAAAGTGTATGAGTATGTTTATTTGAAATTTTTTTAGTATCTGATGTGATTTGTCCAATCATGAAAATAGACATAGACTTCTTGCCAACAATGTGATAAATAGTATCAATGATATTATTAAAATGATTAAATTAAATATTATTTGTATTAATAATTAATAATATTACTCTTGTTCCTATATATAAGAAACAAATACATAATTCATCAAGACCAGTAGTTAAATTAGTCCATTTTAATTAATATTGTCATAAATTTAAATTCTATTCCAATTATATTCATAGAATTAATTGGTTTAAGTAGTGGTTAGATATAATGACACTACTCATAATTCAAGGAATAATTTTTTTCAACCAATGAATTTGAGTTATATTGTTAATAGCTTAATAAATGCATCCATTTTCATAGGAAATGATAATATCACGTTTAATAGACAGACTTCACAATAAATTAGGGGTATAAAGAAATTAGAAATCAATACATTTGTAAGAGGTCATATATTTCTTGTAATTAAAAACAAAAAAATACTATCATTTGTTTCTTATATATAAAAACAAATGTAGTAATATACAATTTTTAATATTTCTAAAATAAATATTAATTATATATTTAAAAAAATGGTTAACATTTATTTCAAAATTAATTTTTTTTTATGAATTTTAACTCATAAAAGTTTTGGAAAAAAAGACTTCATTAATTATTTCTTTCTTTCTTGGCCATGATTAAATGTCCAGATTTGCAAAACCTCATGAAGCAAACCTCATATATGTTAGTTGTCACATTTTTTTATGAGCTCATCTAAAATTTCGAGTTGATAAAAGGAATGTATTTGAATATATTTGTCTTATAGTTTTTTTTTCATATATGGATACAATAGAATACTCTTTTGACTACCAAAAATCTATGATTATAAAAAAGAATGATTACCCAAATCAATTAGCCTTAGTATTGTTACTTGTGCAATGCATGGATATAAATATGAATTAGCGCAATATAAATAAAATATATAATAGTTTAAAATATATAGTTTTTTATACTTTCAAATTAAGAAAATAAGAATGTTTTGATATAAAAAGAAATTTAAACATCATTCATATAAAAGTTGTATACATTAAAGTTAAATATAAATGTCTAAGAGTCTGTTGACATAAAAAGACTAATGATTATAAAAAGAATCACCCAAATGGATTTGCCCTGGTATGGATACATGTGCGATGGATGCATATAAATATGGATTAGCTTAACATAAATAGAATATATAATAATTTAAAATATAATTTTTATACTTTCAAATTAAAAAAATGAATGATATTTTGATAGAAAAATAAATTTAAACATTATTCATATAAAAGGTGTATACATTAAATTTGAATATAATATCTAAGACTCAGCATGCAGTAAAAAAAAGAGTCTCTTAACATAAAAAAAAAACCAATGAATACAAAAAAAAATCATCTCAATGGATTTGCCTTAGTATTAGTATGGTTACCCGTATGACAGATGAATATAAATATGGATTAGAGCAACATAAATAGAATATATAATTGTTTAAAAAAATATAATTTTTTCTACTTTCAAATTAAAAAAAATGAAGAATAAGAGAATGAAGCAGGCCAACCTAAAGACACTTTGTGTGACATTGGAGGTCCCATGACTAGGTCCAAGACTAAGAGGATGGAGCAAGCATTGCAAGGCCTAATAATGGAGATCAAGGAAAGTTCAACTCAAAGTGGATTAAAGGCTACTCCAAAGTGGGTCACTTTTCTGCAAGTTGATCAAGATTTGAGCCCAACATGAAGACAACATGAAAAGCCTAAATTCACAAGACAAGAAGTTAGTGGAAAGTAAATGCTTAGTGGCAAATAAATGCTAAGTGAGCAATAAATGCCTAGTGGGAAATAAATGCTAAGTGGGCAATAAATGCCTAGTGGGAAGCTTAGTGGGAAATAAGTGGTTAGTGGAATGTAATTGTTAGTGCTCAATGAATGCCTAGTGGAATTCACTACATGTACTTCAAGGGTTGCATAGTTCAGCCTATAAATAGGAACCCCTTGTAAGCTTCCAAAGCAGAATTTGAAAATTAATCAAACTGAGTGTTTCTCTATTATGAGAGCTTCCCCTTTGTTCTTGGGTTAAGAACTTTATAGTGTTGGTTCTACTGGCAGGTCGCGATTATGGTCAAGTTCCTCTTTCTATCCTTTACCTGTTTTCAAGACGATCCATTAGTAGATTCGTATCATTTGGTATCAGATCTTCGACTCTTGAATTCAAGTGTTATCTATCCTTTCTTTGTTTGTCTTCTTCAACCCAAAAAGAAAAAATTGTCTCTGCTTGTTGGTTTTTTCATTTCTTCTATTGTGTCAACCTTTGTGTTTTTGTTCTATTTCTATTATGTTTGTTCTATTCAGTCTTGTTTCATTCTATTCCTTTAAGTCTCTTCATCTTCTTTTGTTATCTTTCTTTGTGATTCTTCTTTTCTATCTATAAAAGAAAAAAAAATGTGCAAAAAGAAATAATAGAAATTTGTGAAAAAAAAATTCCAATTGAAAAAAAAAGGTTGGAAAAAAAAAGAAAAAACAAAGTTGTTGGCTAGTAATCAATCTTTTGCTTCAAATTACATATTACACAATCAGAAAAGAAAAGTTCAAAAAAAAAATCAAAAGAAAAAGTGTCAACTTTGGTCTTATTTCCTTTGTTGGTTCTATACACCTCTGTTTGATTTTGTCTCATTGAAAAGAAAAAAATCTCTTTAATTCCTTGTTTTTGTTCTACTATTTCTATTGTTCTTGTTCCCCAAAGTTATCATATCACTAATTATCTACTATTTCTTGTTATGTAGAATCAGCCTTAAAGGTTCTTTCTTAAGAACTCATAAGGTGAAGTTGAATAGTAAAGGCAAGAGTGGTAAGGCTATTAGAGGGGAAAAGCCAAATTAAGTGAAAACACGAGTTACTAAAACATATTTGAGTGTAAACACGTGAGAGAGTGGTTGAGTGAGGATTTTATTTTTCTAACTCAGTTTTTGCAACATTTTAATCGTGAGTGGAAGAGAAGGAGTAGGAGACGCTGAACTCAAGTTGTTCATGAAGGTTGTTCAAGAACAATTCATGGCTCTAAATGCAATATTAGTTGATTTACAATCTACTTTCAGGTCTAGGACCCCTCCTAGAAGAAATCATGAAGAGGAAGAAGAAAAAGAGTCAGATGAGAGAAATAGTGAAAGCAGGATAAGAGATGATGACCTAAGAGTTGACAATTACTTGGGTAATATCAAGATAAATATCCCTGCATTCCAAGGAAAGAATGATCCTGAGTTGTACTTGGAGTGGGAGAGGAAGGTTGAACATGTGTTTGATTATCATAAATACTTTGAGGAGAAAAAAAGGTAAAATTAGCAATTGTTGAATTTACTGATTATGCTAGTATTTGGTGGGATCAATTTGTGATTAGCAGGTGTAGAAATGGAGAAAGGCCTATCCATTCATGGGAAGATATGAAGGCTATCATGAGAAAGAGATTTGTACCAAGTCACTACCACAGGGACTTGCATAGAAAATTGCAAAGTTTAACTCAAGGTTCTATGAGTGTGGAGGATTACTACAAGGAGATGAAGATAGCCATGATTAGAGCCAATGTTGAGGAAGATCGGGAAGCAACTATGGCAAGGTTCATTAGAGGTTTAAAGAAGGAGATAGCTAATGTGGTGGAGTTGCAGTATTATATGGAGATGGAGGATTTGTTGCACAAAACAATTCAGGTGAAGAGGCAAATGAAGTCAAAAGGCCCCTCCAAATTTGCTTCATCTTCTAACTCTACATGGAGATCAAATTGGAAGAATGACAAAGTTGTTGCAAATCCTAAAGATGATGGGAAGGCCAAGTACTCAGTTGCTGCACCTAAATGTAAAATTGAAAATAATACCTCTTCTAGATCATGTGATATCAAGTGTTTTAGGTGTCAAGGAGTTGGACATATTGCTTCTCAACGTCCAAATAAAAGAGCAATGATTGTGATGGATAATGGAGACATAGAAAGTGAGAGCTCAAGTGATGATGAAATGCCACCATTTGATGATTGTGGTGATGTTGAAGTTGCTAAACCTGTACATGGAGTTGGACTTGTTACAAGGCATGCTCTTAGAACACAGCCTAAGGAAGATGGTGATGTGGAGCAGCGTAAGCATATTTTTCATACTAGGTGCCACATAAATGACAAGGTATGTAGCATGATTATTGATAGTGGAAATTGTACCAATGTTGCTAGCACCTTGTTGGTTGAGAAATTGAACTTACCAACCAAAAAGCATCCTAATCCTTATAGACTTCAGTGGCTAAATGCCTATGGTGATATAAAGGTGACTAAACAAGTTTTGGTTTCATTTTCCATTGGCAAATACAAAGATGAGGTTCTATGTGTGAAAATAAGAAAAAGAGAGCAAAAAATAAAACTGAGTTCAGTGAAGAGGAAAATAAGAGAGTGAGTGCATTTGCAAAGAAAAGAGAAGTTAAGAGTGCTTTGTTAGAAGGAGAGAAACTACTTGTACTCATGTACAAAGATGTTTACTTCACTAATGATTTGAATTCTTCTTTTTCTTGTGAATTTGTTTCTTTATTACAGGAATTCACTAATATTTTTCTAGAAGAATTGCCTCAAGGATTACCTCTTTTAAGAGGTATTAGGCATCAAATTGACCTCATTCCAAGTTCTCCAATCCCAAATAGGCCAGCCTATAGAACAAGTCCAGAGGAAACAAAGGAAATTCAAAGGCAAGTGGATGAATTGTTTTGCAAAAGGGATTTGTGAGGGAGAGTCTTAGTCCATGTTTTGTTCTTGTGATCTTGGTTCCAAAGAAAGATGGAACATGGCACATGTGCATTGACTGCAGAGCCATCAATAAAATCACTTTAAAGTATAGATATCCTATTCCTAGATTGGATGATATGCTTGATGAGTTGCTTGGTTCTTGTGTGTTTTCTAAAATTGATTTGAAAAGTGGATACAATCAAATTCGCATGAAAGAAGGTGATGAATGGAAAATAGCTTTTAAAACAAAATATGGTTTATATGAGTGGTTAGTGGTACCATTTGGCTTAACTAATGCACCCAGCACTTTCATGAGATTAATGAACCATGTCTTGCATTCTTTCATTGGGAAATTTGTTGTGGTCTATTTTGATGATATTTTGATTTATAGTAAGACTTTAGATGAACATGTTGATCATTTGCATGATGTTCTTAATGTTTTGAGAGAAAATAAATTGTATGCCAATCTCAAAAAGTGTTCATTTTGCCTTGAATCTGTTGTGTTTTTGGGATTTGTTGTAAGCTCCAAAGGAATAAGTGTGGATGAGGAGAAGTTAAAGGCAATTAGAGAATGGCCTACACCTAAGAATGCCAATGAGGTAAGTTTTCATGGTTTAGCAAGTTTCTATAGAAGGTTTGTGAAGAACTTTAGTTCTATTGCTGTACTTTGAATGAACTTGTTAAAAAGAATGTTGTGTTCAAATGGAATGATGTGCATGAAAGAGCTTTTAACATTTTGAAAGATAAGCTGACCAATGCAGCTTTACTTTGTTTGCCTAATTTTGATAAAGCTTTTGAAATTGAATGTGATGCTTCTGGTGTTGGAATAGGGGCTGTGTTGATGCAGGACTCTAAACCAATTGCATATTTTAGTGAGAAACTTAATGGAGTAGCGTTGAATTATCCTACCTATGACAAGGAGTTGTATGCTTTGGTGAGAACTTTGCAAAATTGGTAGCACTACTTATGGCCAAGAGAGTTCATAATCCATTATGACCATCAAAGTTTGAAGTTTTTTAAAACTCAAGGCAAGCTTCAAAAGAGACATGCTAAGTGGTTGGAGTTCATTGAGATGTTTCCTTATGTGATCAAGTACAAGAATGGTAAGGAAAATATTGTAGCCGATGCATTGTCCAGAAGGTATGCATTGCTTACTTCTTTGCAAACTAAGTTACTTGGTTTTGAGCTTATAAATGATTTGTATGTCAATGATTCTGATTTTCGACAAGTTTGGGATTCTTGTTCTAAACATGCTTTTAGGGACTATTATAGGCTTGATGGGTTCTTGTTTAAGAATAATAAGCTTTGTGTGCCTCTTTGTTCGTTGCGTGAAATGCTAGTTAGGGAAACTAATGGTGGTGGACTAATAGGACATTTTGGAGTTCAAAAGACATTAGAAATTCTGCATGAGCATTTTTATTGGCCTAACATGAAACATGATGTGCAATCTATTTGTAATAAGTGTGTTACATGTAAGCAAGCCAAATCTAAAGTCATGCCACATGGTTTCTATATTCTTTTGCTTGTGCCTAATCAACCTTGGACTGATGTTTCAATGGATTTTGTATTAGGATTGCCTAGATCTCAAAGTGGAAAAGACAACATTTTTGTTGTTGTTGATAGGTTTAGCAAAATGGCACATCTCATTGTATGTTCTAAAACCAATGATGCATTAAATATTGCTGATTTGTTCTTTAAAGAAGTTATGCATTTGCATGGATTGCTAAGAACCATAGTAAGTGACAGAAATGCGAAGTTCCTAAGTCACTTTTGTCGAACTTTGTGGAATAAGCTAGGAACCAAACTCTTGTTTTCTACTGTTGCACATCCTCAAACGGATGGACAAACTGAAATTGTCAATAGAACACTTAGTACCTTGTTGCGTGCTATCATTCAAAAGAATTTGAAACAATGGGAGAAATGCTTGCCACATGTTGAGTTTGCTTTTGGTAGGATTGTTCATTCTACTACTTCTTATTCTCCTTTTGAAGTTGTGTATGGTTTTAATCCTTTGACTCCTTTAGATGTCTTACCTTTGCCAACTAATGAGTATGCTAATTTGGGTGGAAAGCATAAGGTAGATTTTCTTAGGGAGTTGCATGCCAAGGTTTGAGCCAACATTGAGAAAAGGAATGAACAATATGCAAAACAAGCAAATAAGGGGCATGTCAAAGTGACTTTTGAACCTGGAGATTGGGTTTGGGTTTATATGAGAAAAGAAAGATTTCCTACTCAAAGGAAATCCAAGTTGCAACCAAGAGGAGATGGACCTTTTCAAGTGTTAGAAAGGATTAATGACAATGCCTACAAGCTGGATTTGCCAAGTGATTATGGTAATGTAAGTTCCACCTTTAATGTGGTTGATCTATCTTTGTTTAATGTAGGTGATGGACTTGATTTGAGGACAAATCCTTTCGAAGAGGGAGGGAATGATAGAGATCCAACAAGCCTACCTAAAGACACTTTGTGTGACATTGGAGGTCCCATGACTAGGTCTAAGACTAAGAGGATGAAGCAAGCATTGCAAGGCCTAATAATGGAGATCAAGGAAAGTTCAGCTCAAATCGGATTAGAGGCTACTCCAAATTGGGCCACTTTTCTAAAAATTTGATCAAGATTTGAGCCCAACATGAAGACAACATGAAAAGCCCAAATTCACAAGACAAGAAGTTAGTGGAAAGTAAATGCTTAGTGGGAAATAAATGCTAAGTAGGCAATAAATGCCTAGTGGGAAGCTTAGTGGGAAATAAGTGGTTAGTGGAATGTAATTGTTAGTGGGCAATGAATGCCTAGTGGGAATTCACTACATGTACTTCAAGGGTTGCATAGTTCAGCCGGTTCCTAAGCATAATTTGAAAATCAATCAAACTGAGTGTTTCTCTATTATAAGAGCTTCCCCTTTGTTCTTGGGTTAAGAATTTTATAGTGTTGGTTCTACTGGCAAGTCGTGGTTAGAGTGACACTTTCTTTGATAACTTTGGTTCTACTGGTAGGTTGCGGTTAGGGTCAAGTTCCTCTTTCTATCCTTTACCTATTTTCAAGACGATCCATTAGTAGATTCGTATCAAGAATGTTTTGATATAAAAAGAAATATAAAGATCATTCATATAAAAGTTGTATACATTAAATTTAAATATAAATATTTAAGAGTCTCTTGGCATAAAAAAACCAATCATTATAAAAACAATACCAAAATGGATTTGCCATAGCATGAATACCCGTGCAATAGATGAATATAAATAAAACATATAATAGTTTAAAAAATATAATTTTTATACTTTCAAATTAAACAAAGGAATGATATTTTGATATAAAAGGAAATTTAAACATCATTCATATAAAAGTTGTATACATTAAACTTAAATATAAATATTTAAGAGTATCTTAACATCAAAAAATCAGTGATTATAATAAAAAAAAATTAACCATTCCAATAGATTTGCCCTAGTATGGTACTCGTGTGACAGAAGGATATAAATATAGATTAACACAACATAAATAGAATATATAATTGTTTTAAAAAAATTAATTTTTTATACTTTCAAATTAAAAAAATGAAGGATGTTTTGATATAAAAAGAAATATAAACATCGTTCATATAAAAGTTGTATGTATAAATTAAATTTAAATATAAATATCTAAGAGTCTTTAACATAAATGAATAAATGATTATAAATAAAAAAATATTAATCATCCCAATGGATTTTCCCTAGTATGGTTACCCGTGTGACATATGTATATAAATATGGATTAGCTCAACATAAATAAAATATATAAATGTTTAAAAAATATAATGTTTTATACTTTCAGATTAAAAAAGTGAAGGATGTTTTGATATAAAAAGAAATATAAACATCATTCATATAGAAGTTGTATACATTAAATTTAAATAGAAATTTCTAAGAGTCTCTTGACATAAAAAAACTAATGATTATAAAAAAAAAGCCAAATGGATTTGCCCTAGTATGGATACCCGTGCGACAGATGCATATATATATGGATTAGTGCAATATAAATAAAATATATAATAGTTTAAAAAATATAATGATATTTTGATATGAAAAAGAAATATAAACATTATTCATATAAAAGTTGTATAAATTAAATTTAAATATAAATATCTAAGAGTCTCTTAACATAAATGCACCAATGATAATAAAAAAATATTAATCATCCCAATGGATTTGCCTTAGTATGGATACCCGTGCGGCGGATGAATATAAATATGGATTAGCGCAACATAAATAGAATATATAATAGTTTGAAAAATATAGTTTTTATACTTTCAAATTAAAAAAAAGAATAATATTTTGATATAAAAAGAAATTTAAACATCATACATATAAAAGTTTTATAAATTAAATTTAAATATAAATATCTAAGAGTCTCTTAATATGAATAAACCAATGATTATAAAAAAAAATATATTAATCATCCCAATGAATTTGTCCTAGTATGGTTACCCATGTGACAAATGAATATAAATATGGATTAGCGCAACATAAATAAAATATATAGTTGTTTAAAAATGTAATTTTTTATACTTTCAAATTAAATAAATAAATGAAGGATGTTTTGATATATAAACATCATTCATATAAAAGTTGTAGACATTAAATTTAAATATAAATATCTAAAAGTCTCTTGACATCGAAACACTAATGATTATTAAAAAAAAATCACCAAATGGATTTGCTCTAGTATGGCTACCCGTGCGACAGATGGATATAAATATAGATTAGCGCAATATAAATAAATAGAATATATAAATATGGATCAGCGCAATATAAATATAATATATAATAAATTAAAAAATTTACTAACACGCATACTTAATGTATTCAATAATTGCAGTAAAAAAAAGCTATTCAATAATTTAAAATTGAAGCCCAATATATGATTAAGTAGTCATGCACAATTTGATGGTATTTCATTAAAGAAGATTACATGTTTCAATTGGTAAACTAAATGTTTATTAAAATTTTACAATCTGGATTTTATATAATTAAATTGATTATGTTCATATTTGTCTATAATATAAGGATACAATAAATATAACAATTTATCTTTACATTTTTTATTTATTACTGATTTGCCTTTTTATTTGATATTAAAAAAATATTTATGTGAATATATTGGGTTAATGAGTTGGCTTTTATATTAATCCGATTGAATCCAAAAACATTTTATTTAAATTAAAATTAAAATTAAAATTTTTAATTGAGTTTGAATACAAATTTTTTTAATACAAAATTTTATTATTATATAAAATGCCAAGTTAATCAAATTTTTTGTAATTCAGCAAATTGAGATAATTTTTTTTGTTTAATTGTATTTCAAATTATATTGTGATTTGATTCTTATATCTTTCAATATTATGTTTGAAAGTCAATTTATAAAATGTAAAAATGAAAGACACCGCTAAATGTATGAAAACACATAATACAAATGAAAATAATGCAGCAAAAAAATCCTGATAGTGAAAGACAACAAAATGATAAGTACGCAATGCATAAAATTTTGACAATTCAAATCCCCTGGATAAAAATATTAGATTATCTAAGCTCGTTGTAACCTCCCATTCCAGTACATTTCCATTAGGATCCTTGGCATTAGTCAACCCAGGCAACTTCTTGTCTCCCCAAAATTCATAGAAACTTTGGTTGATAATACTTTCGTCCTACAAAAATAGAAATGCATTAGATTATACAATCATTCAAAATAAATTAAAACATTCTTACTAATTGTTCAAAATTAAAACACCTTAGATGGGTCTAATATAGCTGAAAAAGTTATGAACCACTTATTAAAAATACCATCCTAATAAGCGAAAACAAATAGGAAAAAATAATCAAATTCAATATAAAACTTGAAGAAAACAAACAAAATATAACCGTAAATGCGCATCATTTATAAAAAAATAAAAATAAAAACCTTGGCCTTCAAATATGAACAATACAATTTCTCTTCAGAACTGGCATTTTCAAAACATTATCCATTGAAGGGTCTGATTTGTTTAAGTAGAAGAGTGAGACGTTAGCAAAAGTTAGCTAATTGCTAAAATAATCATTAGTGAAAATAAGTGAGCTATATAATGTAATATGATTATTATTATATAATAATGAAAATAATTTAATAAAAAATGTATTACATAAAGTGTAAAATGACATTTAAAGTCAGTAGTTAATTGCAATTTTTGTATTACAGTATATTTAGATAAAAATTATGTCTCCATCATAAATATGTCCAATTAAATCTTGGATAATTTGTAAGAATTCAAATTATAATTTCCTGTATATTAGGTATAATTGAGTTGCCTTTATATTTGATAGGCACCAAACTTTTTTCCAAATTAAAAGCACAAATAATTTTTTGATAAACTATTGTAATTATATCAATTTGTCGACAATCTATTGTAATTATATCAATTTAAAAATTTCAAGGTAAACTTTGCATTCAGTTTTGATATTGAATAAAACTTTTATTTTATAAAATGTAAATATTAAAGGCACCAATAAATGTTTGAAAACACATAATACTGATGAAAATAATGCAGCCAAAAAATCCTGATAATGAAATACAACAAAATAATAAGTACGTAACTTATAAAATTTTGAAAATTCAAATCCTCCAGATAAAAATATTGGATTATCTAAGCTCATTGAAACCTCCAATTCTAGTACATTCCCATTAGGATTCATGGCATTAGCCAACCCAGGCAACAACTTGCCTCCCTAAAATTCATAGAAACTTTGTCTGATAATAATTTCGTCCTACAAAAATAGAAACGTATTAGATTATACAATCATCCAAAATAAATTAAAACATTCTTATTAATTGTTCAAAATTAAAATACCTTAGATAGGTGTACCATCCTAATAAGAAAAAACAAATAGGAAGAAATAATCAAATTCAATAAAAAAAACTTGAAGAAAACAAACAAAATATAACTATAAATGTGCATCATTCATAAAAATAAAAATAAAACCTTGGCCTTCAAATATGAATGATACAATTTTTTTTCAGAACTGACATTTTCAGAACATTGTCCATCGAAGGTCTCATTTGTTAGCAAAAAATGAGAAAAACCTATTATGAAAAAAATGAGAAATACATATTATGAAAAATATAAAATTTGCTACATTTGTGTGCCTTATTTGACACGAAATTAGGCCAAAATTATGGCAATTAAGTAACAAGTTAATGTTAGAGTCTAAGACTTTGGACGATGTCCAACCCTTCAAACTTCAATTTTGATGATAACAAATGAGATTAAATTTTGAAGTATCTATTGCTTTATGTTTGAGTATTATAGGTACCACACCGTCCAATGCCTAAGTGGTATTGTATTTCTTAAGCTCAAACTATATATCTCTATGTGTATGTGCTTATAGCGTCCAATGTATAACTGGAACTTGTTTTTCTAAGTATAAATCCAGTGTCCAATGCGCTGTAATGAAACAAGTGTTCAACGCATTGTAAAAACCAGTGTGCAAACACTGTGTCCATTTGAGGAGCGTCCACTCGCTTATATAACTTACACACCTTTTCTATCAAACAATTATATAATGCGTCCATGATGTCTAAAAGTACACTTAAGCTTTTCGATGTTGATTCTCTGAAATGTTCCTTATTCCCTCTCTTATCATATGTGACATTTCATTTGAATATTCAAAAAGTGTACCATAGGAGACACAAAAACTTCTCTATGTAAAAATTGTATAGGAGTAGAGGCGCTACATGTACTGTTGTCCCCTCTCTCTCTCCACCCAAGCTGACACGTAGCAACATTCATATGATTGTGAGAGAACAATTTTTTGACAAGGCTCAGATCCCACAACGGATACATTCACTCAGTAGCCTATAAATAGAGGATCATGCTCACGAAATCAACAACGAAGCATTCAAAGTTTTCAAGGAGCTAAAACTCTATCAAAACGATTGGACTATCTACACTTGTGCAAAAAGAGCAACTCCTTAGCTTTTGCTAAGTTACTTTGTGTTTTGTTTACATTGTAATATCCTCTCTGTGAGAGTTGATCTAAACTTGTAATCAAACTGTTTATTTGGAAAGCTAGGAGTGGCTTAGTGACAAAGAATACTTGGATGTTCTTTAATCTCAGGGGAAGATTAAAGGTGTGGTAGAAGTGGCCTAGAGAATACTTGTAGCCAGAAGTGGCAGGCGTAGAGAATACTTGTTTGTAATCAAAGTTTTGATTAGTGGAACCCTTCAAAAGGTTGTTTTTGAAGGAGAACTGGATGTAGCTCAGGTTGAGTAAACCAGTATAAACCAAGTGTTTTTGCTCTATTTCTTTTTAGCTTACCAGTTATCTCTAGAGTTATTTCTTCGCATTAGACGCACAAGTCTCTTTATAAACTTATTTGCGAAAAGTATTTATTTCTCGCTTGGACGACAACCTAAAAACGCAATTTCATTAAACTATTACTATGAACAATTGGACAATATCTGCAACTCTCTGTTTTACAAGTCCTTTGTGAAAATCTAACTTAAGATATCTCCATCTTTGCGAAAAGATCTTTAACGATTTATCTAACACACTATTCAACCTCCCTTCTAGTATGATTTCCTGCATTTCAGTTAATTACCTATTAATATATACACATGAAATTGTGTAAATTACGTGTATGTATTAATAAATGAAATTAATAATTACGTTTGTCCAATCTAACACTATTATATACTCAATTTATGTTAATTACGTGTGTCCAGCTGATATAATTACATTTATAATTTATATATATTTATATATTTTTTTAAAAATTAAAATGAATCATAATCTTATATATACTCAATTTATGTTATAACGTAAGAAATTGAAATGGTATATTAATATCACCTAATTTGGATATATTATAATGTCTTTATTAATTATTATTGATTTGGATATATTTTATCTCAATTTCGTCTTGATTTAGATATATATTCTATAACACCCTGAAGGGTATTACCCTCTAACATACATTTTAGTCATCAACACAGATAATATAAACATATATGATATTATTACTCAAGAGTATCACTGTTCAAGGGTCTACATCATTCTTAAGTAATTGCATCATATACATAAAAAGGGTAAATCCCACATATGGGACCCTATGCCAAAAGAATACATAAAGAGGACTTTCACAAAACTAGCCTATAGGATATTAATACACAAAACATAATATCTTTTAGGCCTTTTGTCTCCATGCTTTAAACATGTTTAATCTGAAACATAAACACTAAACTAATGAGATAAAGTCTCAGTGAGTGTTAAAGACATGCATCATAATATTACATCATCCATAAAGGTACTATGGAGTAAGGTCACATAACCCTTTTACATCTCTATTGACATAAACATAACATTTACTTTGCATGCTTTAAATTTAACTTTCTTTATCCTTTATCTGTCCTACGACATCTATTGAGCTCAATATATAGAAAGACATCATTTTCCTTTTATGCCATGGCCTCATATTATTCTCCTCCGGCCCGAGGAGCTATGCCACATCTTTGGAAGGTAAGAAGTGATGGAAGGATCCCGCCTACCTTCTAAAGCGGGCATTTCTTTTCTTTTGCATGCCTAACTTATAAAGATATTATCACCTTCTTTGATCCCCAAAGGAATCCCCTATTTCATTAATTCAACATATTGTTATCCTCATAGATCATGTAAGCATACATGAGTGTACCAAAGAAAATAACTTGGAAAAGATAGAATTCAACATGTTGTTCCAGGGTTCAGTCGCTTAAACGGATATCTTGCGCTTAAGCAAGCCTGACCCTGGCGCTTACGTGCCAGAGCGCCACACTTAAGCGTTAAACACTTGCGCTTAAGCGTCAGAGTACTGCAATAAAACTTGATCCCTGGAGCTTCGCACTTAAGCACCAAATACTTGCGCTTAAGCGCCAAAAAAACCAGGCTTAAGTAAGAATTCCATAAAGCACCTCCAATGTAACACCCTAAATTCGGGTTTTACATATAATCCATTTATTTTATTTTACATTAATAAAACATGATCAATTTGTTCAATTTTGCATTCTTTGGAACATGAAAAAGATAAGCAATTAAACAAAAATAGTAGTAGATTTAAAACATTTTCAAACTCAACTTGCAGTAAAATAATTTAGCGCAAAACCACATTTTATAAAAGTCACACAACCCTTTTATCGAAAATAAACATTCATTGTAATAACAAAATAAAATAGATATAAACAAGGTGTGCCTCCGTGGCCACCCAAATATACATATATAAATAAGTTTCTGAGAATAAGGGTTAAAAGTGTCTCACGCACAGGACCATTATCATGTACAACCTCAGTCTAAAAGTAGTAAATACACTGAAATAAGAAAATAGATGACTGAAACAACATACAAAATTTCTGAATCTAGGCCTACCCATATCAAAATACAAAAGAAGGGAAAAACCTATGACCCAGAGCAGTCATCTCTAAACCCTACCCTCTATGTCAGACTGTACCCATAGAGAAAAGATGTCAGAAGAATCTCTAGCAAGACCCCTGAGAAGAGATCTCATGGCCCTCATCCATGGGATCCTCCTCTATTGGCTCGGGATCCTCCTTAGGATCCTCCTCAGGGTCCTCCTCCGGATCAGAAGAAGATGAGGATGACGACTCAGAAGTGTCTGAAGAAAGCTCCACGATCTCCACCGGCGCAGTATAACAATAGTATGGTGGAGTACGCTGAGTAAACCACAAAAAGAAGTCGTAATATGTTGGTTGTTCAAACTGACGCGTGAGTGACACCACCCCAAAATGCACGTGGCCCACGAAGTGATCCTCGTAGAGTACCCCATCATGGGTCCAGTGACCCTCAAACGTCACCACCCATACCCTCGTGGAGGGCCTCTGCTGCGCCATCGATATCTGAAAAAAAATGTATGGAGTGAGTCCCTCTCCTCCACTAAACTAACAAACAAATGACCGTCGGTCTCAAGCAACATACAACAATCCACTACCTTGCAAAGGTGCTCTCATGAGTCCCACTCGAAGTTCCTAATCTATTCTACTATTTCTCTAAATCATACCATCTCAACACAACTCGGGCCCACTGCCACTGGAACTCCCAGAACTCAGTGGACTTACACAATTTATGTCAGATGACTTGCTGGGAGTACACCCTTCACCACGGTACAATGGTAGGGTTCTCACCAACACGGTTGTGCCTCGCATTTGTCGGGATTGCCAAGTCGGCACTGTGGAAACACGACCACAAACTCGGCGCCAGATCCCCAAGAAACAGCAAGTCAGTGAGCACACCTCAGGTACCACTCTGTGAGGTCATCCAATCTCTGAGGACTGACTCCTCAACCACTCTCTCTCATCGGGTTAATCTCTTATAGGTTGGTGTGGCTTCTCTGCCAAAGGTACCGAACGGCGGTCTTTCACGACGTATGTCCCCGACATACCATACGGAGATCCACTCTCCACCACCACAGTGGTCACACATTTCGACCCCATTCTTCACGAGCATATTGCTCACCACAGGTGAAGCCCCCACACAACCTCTTTCACAATTGTCCATTCAAGCTTTGTCCACGAACAAATTCGTTCGACCGTCTCACACGGCTTAGCGCTGGAGGTTCCTTCCTCCTTTCAGTTCTCACCACAATCATAATTTATAAACTTTCAATCATATGTGCATATTGCACGTTACCCAATCATGACCCACATCATGATCTTAACTGGCTTACTTTGTTTTATTGAAATCCTCACCCACTCTCACGTTTTATGCTTACTTAAGTCATTTTGTCCAAATCCACGCAAGGGTCCTAGATTTCTTTCTAAGTCCATTATCCGATGTCCTCCGTGTGCATAGGAAATTCTTAGTTATTAACCCATAATATTATTAAGTTCCCACTCTTTAATTATAATTAATTCACTATTGGACATAGTGAATGTCATTAATCACGAGAGTACTTTCTAGTATCTACAAGTGTACTCTGTTTGGAGTTCACTTGCACCCACACAAGAATGAATTGTTCTTGTCCCCACAACCACAAAACATTGCAAACAAGTCACATGCACAAGAAAATTTCAGCACTCTTTGCCCGAGGATCACACTCCTCCCTGTCTCCAATTTAGAGTTAATAGCATAATAATCATTAACAAACAATAATTCAATAATTCAACATAATCCATTAAACAACATTACACACACATTTTCAATATAAATTTCTCTTTTGAGGTGAAATGTCTATTAGCAAATCCAACGAATGATATTAGGCACAATTACACAATCACACAATTGAATTTCATGCATATACCTATAGTTGTGCACACATACCAAAAATTATTTAACTTAGCAAAATAACTTATAATTTCTTGAGATTTTACAGAGACATAATAAATCACATATATTTCATTATATAATTTATTCTCCCAAAAATTCCACCCATAAATATTATTTTTGAATTAATTATGGTTGCTGAACAGGCTCTGTAAGATGCATTTCTACATTTTTGATAAATACCAAATAAACTCTGTTTTCTGTTCCCCTTCACAGGGAATGTCCCCAACATGTGGGAAAACATATGGAATTTTCTAAGCACTAAATTCCTAACGAAAATTCCCTTTTTAGATTGCTAAAACATCATTGCTTCATAACAGAGTTTTCCATACAAAAATGTAAATAATTACAAAGAATGTTCATAAAATTCTGAGAAAATTCATAGGTAGTCCACATAGTCGAGATAGTGTTACAAAATTTTATCAAAGCAAAATTCTCATCAAAAGATATTTTATACATTTAAATACTCTAGTATCCAGTTTTTTCAGTTTTCACAACATTAATTTCCTAAAAATGTTTCTCGGTTTGTTATGACTTTACAAAAATTCAGGGATGATCCTCATAACATATAAATCAAATTCATGAGTCCATTTTTCCAAAAACATATCCCAAAATTTTTATAAAATTCGAAACAGTTCCTTTTACAGAATCAGCAACATTTGAGAATAATTCCAAAAAAAATAGTTCCAATGTTCAGAAAATTCTGAAAAAAATATCATGATATCCAGAGGTGCCAAAACATAGGAAAAAATCTTTACATTGCAAAATAATGCACGAAAATATTTTCGAAAAAATTGAAAACAGCTGCAGTGCACAGTTTGCAAACAACACATTTCAACATGTTTCACGTGCTCTTGAGACACCCATGGTGTCAAGAGACTCCCAATCACATGAACAGCCCAAAAACATCAGGAAAAATAAGAAATAGCTTAGGAAAAATAGAAACCCCTCCATACCTCTTTGGTTCCTCACTCAAAAGAAGAAAAATTGGTGTTGTCGGGTAGCCCTTGCCCTCCTCAACAATATATCCGAATTTAATCGGTGGAAACTTTGATTTGAGTACTTGAATCTTAGAGAGAAGTGGCAGAATTTTAGAGAGAAGGAGGAGAAAATAAGAGACTTAGGGAAGAAGAAAAGTGAAATGAGAGAAAATGTCTCTTGCTAGGGTTTTTAAAAAGGAGGAGAGAGAAAAGTAAAACTTTTAAAAAAATCCCCCCTATGTCCTTAGCTAGGGTTTTGTTTGTGTTGGGCCCACATGGGCCCACTAGGTTTAGGGTTAGGGTATTTTCCAGTTTAAGGTTTTGGGTCTCTGCGGGATTTGGTCATCTAGTCTTTAATCAACGAGAAAAAGGATTATTAATTCACTATCATTCTATTTAATATTTTTTTTAAAGCATGTTTAATTAATTAATCAAATCTTCACTAAATTTATTTTCATCAGTAATTGTATCTCTTTAATTATTCAAATACTGTGAATTAATTTAACAGATAAATAATTAATTAAGCTATAAATTATGTATTTGACTCTAACTCACACAGTTTTAATTATTTTCATTAAATGAAAATCATTCCACAGATATTCATTAAATGAAAATAATTCCACAGATACTTAATTGAAATCATACCACTTCACACATGACAGACATAACGAGTGTAAATTTTGAGGGTGTTACATCCAACTCCAGGTGGCTCCTCGCTTAAGCGCAGAGCATAGCTCGCTTAAGTGAAAGTCTGCGACTCTGCAGATCATGGTGGTTGTGTTTATGCATCACCCGTTTGCCATAAATGCTACCCAATAACCCAAATCCTTACAAAAGATACATTAATGCTATTTAAATGATAAATCTCATGCCAAATAAGTAAGGCTGCTATGATTTATGCATTTCCCACAATAAACCCAAGGATTGGGGGTTGGAGCTCTTTACCCATGGTAGGAACCTAGCCCACCTTCAATCTCTACCCAAGCAAGAAATGGAGGGACAAAGAAGGGTGCAGAAACACTCACCAAAGGCCTTTAGACTAAGGATGATGAGTGAGGTGTTGTGGGTGCCCTAGCTTCCTCCTTCTTCTTCCTTTCCTTTCTCCTTCTTCTCTTTTCTCCTTTCCTCCTTCTCAAAATTCTGTTGGTGTGTGATAAGTGTGGGAGGGAAGGGTTTTGGGGTATATATATATATATAGCTAGCATTGGGTCTTATGGGTCCTTACTCTATAAGCCACTCTAGTGCACACACTGCACTAAAAACACACCACCAAGAGCAAATATAAGAATATTGTAGAGCAAGCAGTCATTATCACACTTTATTGTTATTATTATCATCATCATCATCATCATCATCATCATCATCATCATCATCATTATTATTATTATTATTATTATTATTATTATTATTATTTATGGGGATGTTACATATTCAAATATTTTCTGATACAAACATTCTCAAAACAAATCTTCTATTTTTATTATGTTGGCAATACATTAAATGGGTAATTTATTAATATAATATGACAACCAACTATTAAATGTGTGAGTAATTTTTTTTATATTAACAAATACATGAAAATAATTAGAAAAAAAATAAAATGTTTTTTAAATATAAAATTATTATTTATTTTGTATGTAAATTTTGATTAATATCTTTTATTTTTATGATACCTATCTTAATGAGGTCACATCACTTTTACAATTTGATGTAATGGTACTTGTCAATTTTTTGGAATAATGATAATAAAATTTAATAAATTTAAGTTCATTTTGTTTTGTTAATATAATTTTTTTACACAATATAAATTAAAATATATATATTTTTAACATAGTACTAATTACACTTATTATTAAAACACTTTTTAAAATTAATGAAATAAATATATCAGTGCACAATAATGTTATGATATATATAAAAAAATATAATAAAAATTTATTGAATTAACAGGGAAATTATATTTCACCAGAAAATAATTATAATTAGGTTAAATTGTAATTTTGGTCCCCGTATAATTTCTAATTAGCGATTTGGTCCCCCTGTTTTAAAAAGTTTGTAATTTTGATCCAATCCTCAATTTTGCATATGTTTTTTTCCTTTTATTTTGGTCCAATTGAATCCTAAACCTAACATATTCACTTAAAAATCATAAAAAAGTAACAAAAATTAATTAAAATATAAAAAATAAAAGAAATAAATGTATGCAAAATTGAGAATTGGATGAAAATTCCAAATTTTCTAAAACAGGAGGACCAAAATCACAAGAAAAAAACAGGGGGACCAAAATCGCTAATTAGAAATTATAGGGGGACCAAAATTGTAATTTAGCCTTATAATTATAATATAAAAATATATCAGTGCACAATAATTATAATTATAATTATAATATAAAAAAGAAGTGAGGTAATTTTTCTATAAATAAGTGAGGTAAATTTTTTATACTATTTTCATAATGTTTTATCTGTTAAATAATTAACATGAATGCACATAATCTTCTTTTTCAATATATTAAAAAAATAAAATAGTACAATATTTTATCTTTTTCAAAATGTTTTATCTTTTAAATAATTAATATGAAATGTACATAATTTTTTTTTTTGTTCTAGGTCAGAGACCACGGGTGTCCCCCAACTCACTGAGTCAGAGACTAATCCCACTCGTCGTGTGTGGTTGCCGCTAGTCTAAGGGAATTTTGCACACAGAGAGAATTGAACACGGGTTCTTTCGCTGAATAGATCGTTCCCCCTCATGCAGGGACGAAGCCAGAAATTCGGCTCGAGGGGGGCCATGAAAAAAATATAATTTAATAAATAAAACTTGAATTTTTGCATGCATGAAATATAAAAAAAAACTTTAATATATTATATATATCTAATATTTTTTATAAATAAAATAAATATAACTATATCGAGTACAAAAATAATATTTTTGATTCTTTATATAAGAAATAATATATACATTTCTTTAGTTCTAATAATAGAAACATAAAATTTATTTTAAATGTATTAATTGTATATTTTTTATCATACCCTTAATTTATTATGAAGTTTATTAATAAGACACTCTATCATTTCATAAGTAGATGTATTCATTTACCTTTTAACATTTTTTTACTGGATATTAACATTTTAAGTCACATTAATTAGTGAAAAATATTATTCTTTGAATTACGAATAATGTTACTAAATATATGTTATGCTTAAACTATTTAATTCCATGGAATTATTAATTAAAATTAACTAACTTAATTATTGTTATTGGTTTTGATAAATTAGTTATTTATTTCTTATATATATGTATATAAGTAATATATGAGAAAAGAAATAAATTAGATAGATAAAATAATTCTGAATAATTATATGTGGACATCTCAACATCACAAATACTCCACTAAAACCTATAATTTTTTTTATTTCTCTTTCTATCACATAATGTTACTTATTATACCTATACTTTTCTCTATTCTTTCATTTTTCTTCCTATGTGTCAACTAACATAATAACTTCATGTATTATTTTAAATATATTTTTATATATTTTAAGGGTACCATAAAATTATTTTTATAATAATTTATACAAATTTTAAAAATCTTGGAGGGGGGGGCATGGACCACTACGCCAACCCTTTGGGTTACATAATTTTCTTTGATTGTACATTATTATTTTCATAAGATAAGATTGTGCAAAATATTATTAAAAAAATAATCTAAACAAAAATTTATAATAATATTGTTGTAATAGATTTATTTCAAATATTTAACGATAGAATATATATTTATTCTTATATATATCTATTTCAATTATAATTTTTTATTTTCTTTTTTATCTATTTTTTAAAAGTTTTTTTTATCTATCTATTTATGGAAACAACTATTACTTCTATATATATATATATATATATATATATATATATTATGATTTGGTGAAATTACTGTAGCAGGGATTTGAAGGGAAATTTTCAAAACTTAGTGTGGGCTCTACACCTCCACCATACTACTTTAATTCAAATATTTCTTCTCTATTCCATTCAATTTCACTCTACCAAACTATATATATATATATATATATATATATATATATTGGTCATGGGTTAGAGATCACAGGTGTCCCCCAACCGATTGGAATCCTGCTCGCAGTGCGTGGCTGCCACTAGCCCAAGGGAATTTTGCACACGGAGGGAATCGAACACAGGTTCTCCTGCTAAATAGATCGTTCCCCCTCATATGAACGCAGCGGGGCCTTACACCACTGCACCAACCCTTTGGGTTACTCTACCAAACTATATGCATCAAGAAGAGTGAAGACAAATGAGAAGGGATGTGAGAGAGAATAGGGAGGGTGGAGCAATGAGAGCACTATAGGTTTAAACGTTTATATATAAAGGGATTTAGTTCTTTATTTATTTATTTTAAATTCAATTTTATCCTTTATCTTTTAAATTTATTTTTTAGCCTGAATTGCAATTTTAGTCCCCCTATAATTCTTAATCAGCAATTTTGATCCTCATATTTTTAAATCGTGATTTTGGTCCCTCAATTTTTAAAATTATGCAATTTTAGTGTCTTTGTCCATTGATCGTCAATTGATCATGATGTGACGTAGTGTTTTATAATTTTTAAAAATATTGTAAAAATGATAGAGATAGGAGTAGAACCTAATTCCTTTTCTTTCTCATTCACCTCTTAGGGGCTCTTAATTTCGATGGGCTTTAAGCCCTTTTTTGACAAAAAAAAAACCACTAAACCATTTTACTTGCTCAAGTTATATTGTAAACACTATATTATATTTATTATACGAGTTAATTGCTTTTTTAAAAATATTCATTTAATGTTAAATCTATAATGAATGAAAACCACAAGTCCATTCCAATGCTGATGTATTTGTGTAGCTTAGTAGTTTTGATGATGTTGTATTTGTAATAAGTTCTTGTATGCTCCATATATATTGAGAATACTAGTCTATTAGGATGTTTGTTTTAGATTTTGATGTGTGAATGTGTGTGTATCATGCATATAGGCTAGTTATACTTTTATTCTCTCATGTCTGCATTGATGGATCATTGATTCTTTGAATACTTTTGTTAAGGATTGAATCTGGACGAAAATATTTTTGAAAATTATGAGATTTCAATCCAATAACAAAATTGTCTAAGGCTGTGTTTTGATCTTTTAGTTAAAACTGATTTTGGAAATAAGAGATGCTAAATACAAGTCAAACATACACTCTCATTTCAATTACTTAAAATTTTTTAAAGTATCTAATTCACCCCCTCTTGGAAATCCTGTGATACGAGCCATTTCATCCTACAAAATCTGGTTTATAAACAATAAATTTATCCAACAAATATACAAAAAGTATTTAGTAAATAAATTATGTAATTTATTATTAAATATTTTTTTATATAATCATTTTCATCTTTCATATATTTTTTATCCTATTTTTTCTCATTTTTTACCACATCTATAACATCCCAAAATTTTAACACTAGGAAATAAATAGATGATTGTATGGAAACATAGTGTAGTAGCTTTTAAATTATTGAAAAATATAATTAATTTAAATTAGAATTCTTAGTAGCCTAAAGTGCTCTAAAAATAAAAGAAACTATAAAGAAAAACTCAATTTACTCTTAAAAATAAGAAAAGTCAACTAAAGTTAAGACAGTCAACTAAAGTCAAGACAGTCAACTATAACCGACAAAAGTTAAGGAAAAGAGTTGTTAGTCAACTCATTAATGACATAATTGTAAATAAATGCAACTTTTGCCTAACAGCTAGAATTAGCCTCTAATAAACTGAGTTAGTGTTTTAATGAGCATGGAGTATATTAAATTAATAATTTAAATTAATTTTGAGTAATTACATATTCTAGTAACCTTAATTAAATTAATTAACATTAATTAATCTAGCACTTTTAATTAAAACTATTTAATACTAGTTTAGTAGTCTAGACATAACATCTGTCAAATTAAAGACTTAATTAAGCTAGATTAAGAACTTAATGACCAATTACTCTTAAAACATGACACCTAGAACATGTGGGCCTTACCCTATGTTTGGGCAAAATCACTCCCCTAGCCCCAAAGCTTATGCCGAAATAGAGAGGAGTAGGGGATGGTCTTTTTCTCTCTTATCTTGTTTAGGGGACCAAGTTCTTACCTTTTCATGCATTTTGATGTTGGGTTCTTGAGTAAGTAGCCTAATAACTTACTCTCATTTCCATTTCTTCATGACTTTAAGTTCAAAAACTCATCTTTTCTCTATTTCTTGTAACGTGCTTGCTAGATTTTTTGTTTAAACTTAAAAAGTACTCTCTTTACTCTTCTCTAAGCATTTTCGAGTTTAGCACCAAGAGGTATAGGGGTTCTTTCATTTTCTTTTCATGTTATTTGGTGATTTTAGAGCTTGACTCTATTATTTGGGTCCTTGAGACCATTTGAATGGCTTGTTGGTGTTGAAAGATTGAGACTTTGCGTTAAAAATGGAATTTTTATTTGTGTAGTGGAAAACAATGACTTTTATTGTGTTTTTAGACCATAAAAATGGAATCGTTGTGTTTAAAAATGTTAACTTTGATATACTTTATGATGGGTATGAATTCTAGCACCAATGGAGACCAAAAATTGATGTTTTAATTTGAAGCTCTTTTTGTAGCTTATTTGCTTGTATACGAAAATAAACTTTTGACAGTAGCTAAAATTAGTTTTTGACCATTAAAAATGAGTTCTTGACATTTAAAAATGTTAGCTTTATTGTGTATATGCATTGGGTGTAATTTATATATAGTGCCTTTGGAGACCAAAAATGATGTTCGGATGTTCTTTTTGTGAGATTTTTGCTTGTATACAAGATTGAATCTTTGACTGTGGCTAAAATTGATTTTTGACCATTAAAAATGACTTGTTGACATTTAAAAACGATAGCTTTAATATATATATATATATATATATATATATATATATATATATATGCATTGGGTATAATTTCTATGACCTTTGGAGACCAAAAATGAATTTTTGATGCTCCTATATATGTTAAGGATTAATTTTGGAGCAACTGGGTTGCAAAATAAAAAAATTTGATGCATTTATTTTGGCTCTTGATTTCAGCTGCGAGAACATTGCAAAACAGGGATTTACCTTGAGTTTAAATTGATAAAGTTAATGTTTTTACTGATAAAAATGTTAGCTTGAATTAATGGTTAAGTTAAGAACTGAATATAGTTAAATTGAGACTTTTAAAGTTGTTTTTTTGGCTCATTATATGTGAAAATTTACTGCTGCAGAATTTTTATTAAAAACAGAGTATTAACTTCTTATTATGATGTTTTAATGATATGGAAGTGTGTCCAAATGATGGGAATTAATTGTAGGTATCATATAGCTCATTTTATCATGTAATTGGATATGAAATTGTGACTCAGAGTGAGTTTTATGGCAAATATGGTTGTAGCTGTAGGTGCAGTAATTAAAACAGAGTTTTAGCCTCTTTAATGAGTTTTAAATGATATTTTACTTGTAGGAAAGTTTGGAGATTTTGTTGACTAGAAGATTGAAGATCTTATATCTGTCTAGGTTTTGATTTTGATTTGAATTTTGCATGCCAAACACATTTTACAAGTGTGGCATTGTATTGAGTGTTATAGTCTAGGCATGAGTGCTTTTGATTAGTGATACAAATTTAGATCATGCTTAGAGTTAATCGAATGAGTAGACAAGTACCTTAGACTCTGTTTTTGCCTGATATTGAACTCGAGACACTTGGTAATTGATTACATCTTGGGTTAATCGATTACACAAGGCTCTTGCGAATTCAAATGACTTGTTTCTTTAAAAAATCAATCTTGTTGTTTTAATCAATTACCATGCTAGTTAATCGATTACAACAAGCTTCATGAAGGCTAGAAAGTAAGTTAAAAGGTTTCAAGGATCGGGTTAATCGATTACATCGTTCCTCAGGCTAAACTCGAATCTGTGATAAACACTTTAACGATTACATAGTGTTTTAATCGATTAAAGTTGTTATGTTTTAAAAAAATTATAAATAGTCTCACCTATTCTGAGTCTTTTAAGCTTCAAAAGATTTTCAAATATTCAAGAATCACGAAAAGGGAGCTCACAAAAGGGTTTTAGCTATTAGTGATCTTTGTTCACTAAGATTCAAATCTTTCTCAAGAAAATCACACTCTTGGCATCTCAATTGGTCAACATGAGCCTCATTGTTCAGATTCTCATTGATTTAGTGAATTCATTCTTCGAATTTTGTATTCTTTTTAGAAATTGTGTGTGACTGAAATAGAGTTTTTTAGTTCCTTATAGAAGAGTTCTATAAGGGTTTTATTTTCTTTCTTGTGGGATACAAGATAGGAAATGGTGATTTAATTTCTGATTGTGCATAGTGTTTGTAAACCAAAATTTCGTGAATGAAAATTTTTTCTAAAATTTTGGTTTTCAAGGAAAACATTTTTCCCTATTTATTTACTCTACTAGACAAGAATTCAAGTATGCAAAGAATAATTATTTTAAATTATTTCCAAGGCTCATATAGCTTAACCAAAAATCATAAATGATCCCCATGATTTACAAAATATTGCTCGAAAAATTTTATAAAAATAAAGACAATGCTTAAGACAGATTTGACAATATTTAGAGGAAAAATCCATTAAAAATAGCTACAATGCTCAAATAATTCCGTAAAAATTACCATAGCTTCCAAAGGCATCAAAACACTAGTAAATGGTCTCACACCATCAAAACCAATCACGAAAATGTATTTTAAAATTTCAAAACAGTTGCAGCCCAAGCATAGAAAATAAACATTTTTCAAGATTCATTGCATTTTCGTGATGCCCATGACCCATTAAGGCTCCCCGCAACCCAAACATCAAGAGAATGAGAAGAAAACACCATAACTTAAAGGAAAAAGAGGAAAATCCCTCCATACCTTAGTGGGTACAACCCCAAACTTGAAAATAATTGGGTTCTCTTGAAGCTCTTGACATCCACAACAACATTCTAGAAAATGGAGAAGAAAAACTCTAGTTTTGGTCATGAAATTGTAGAGAGAAGTGAGAGAAACTTAGAGAGAAGGAGGAGAAACTTGGGACACTCAAGAAAGCAATTTTTGAAGCAAAAATTTCTCTCTCTTGGCCACTAAGGTCGGCGGTCACAAAGTGAGGGGGAAGGCCTTCATTTGCTTTTTATATTGGGATCCAAAACCCTAATTGGGTGGGTTCCACATGTTTTAGGGTTAGGTTTTAGGTTAATTAGGGTTTTAAAGTCCTTAATCTTAACTTTATTTTAATTAATTAACTCTAGTTCATGTGGACTTTACTAATTAATTACTAACTAGTTCTTTCTAGACTTTAATTAATAGAAATAAACTTAATTAAGTTTAATTACCTTAATTAAAAATTTCTAAATCACTAATTATCTTAGAACATTTGATTTACTAATTGTACTCATTACAAACTTATTAATAAGCTATTTGTGCCATTAAACTATAATTTTTCCGTTATAGTCAAAAGTTCCACATATTTATAATAATGTCATTAATGAGTTGACCAAATTCCTTTTCATTGACTTCGACCAAAACTAGTCTATCTTTGACTTTTCAAATTTTGAATTTTCCTTCACTAATCATGTGATGTTTCTATTTAACCTTTATTGAGAAATACTTATTTTAATTATTTTCCATTATTTTTTCTAATTACTTAATTAATCACTAATCATATTTAATTACCCAAAACACATGTTTAAAATCTTTATTTAAAACAAACAAATTCCAATTAAATCATAATTTAAATCACCCAAGCACATACTTATTGAGTTGTAATTTTTAGGGTGTTACAACTTATCAACGCATTGGACATTAGTTGTTCTCTTAATAAAAACTAGTATCAGAGTTTAAAAACTATATTGGATACTGAGTATATATGATTAGAAGAGTATAAGAGTTAAGGATTTCAATACCAAAGTTGTCTTGGACGATACCTGTAACACTTAATGAAATCCATTAGTCCATCAAATCTTAATATGTTTGTTATCATCAAAATCATAAGATTTTTTAGGGGCTGAATATCATCCAATGTCTTTGGTTCTAACATATATTTCCTATTTTTAGTTCCAGTGGTTTATGTAATCGATTAACTTGGGAAGTAGTCGATTATAACTAGGCATACAACACAAAACACACATCACACACTATATTCGATTAATTCGCAACATAATCAGTTATTCTAGTAGGCATGCAAATGTTTTTTTTTTAACCTTTGAACTGATGTAATCGATTATCATGCAGTGTAATCAGTTATTGTATCAACTTTTAGTTTTCTTACTGCAAAATTTAGATTTTAATATGCTATTTTTCATACAACAACAATCTATGACATACAATCAAACATGAATGAATAAGAATATGGTTATATAAGTAAGATTAACACAAATCATTCAATCATATTAAGTAACATTTTGTTCACTTAAGATACCAAGCTCACTCCTTATATGAAAGAACCTATCTCTTGTTAAGTGTTTGGTGAGTATGTCAGCTAGTTCAGAATTTATCTCAACAAATTATATATCACAATCACCCTTTTGTATATGATTCCGAATAAAATGGTGTCTAATCTGTATATGCTTGGTCTTAGAATGCATAATGGGGTTCTTAGTAAGATTTATAGCACTAGTTTTATCACATCTAAGGGGTATGTGATCTAGGTGTAGACCATAATTTGAGAGTTGTTGTTTAAGCCATAAAGACTGAGCACAACAACTTTTGGCAACTATGTATTCAACCTCAATTATAGATAGAGTTGTTAGAACCAATGACATTGGACAATGTCTAACCCCTCAAAATCTCTATGGTTTTGATGATAACAAGTGTATTAAATTTTGATGAACTAATGGATTTCATTAAGTATTACAGGTATACTATAGTCCAAGATAGTTTGGTATTGAAATTCTTGACCTATTTTGCTCCGTTTATAGCGTCCAATATATACACTCTAGTACCTATTTTATTAAAAGGCTTAAATAACGTCCAACTCGCTATAATTGAACAACGTCCAAGTGTTTTGTGAAAACTAGCATCCAAACTGCTAAGTTTGTTTTCAACGTCCACATTGGAGATAAAGAACTTACACAAAGTTTTATATCTAAGATATTATCGTCCATATGCACCCTCAACACACGTGCACTTCACGAGGATGATTAGTGTTGAAAAGTTTTTGTAACTTTTCTTCCCTCGTCTTTTTGAAATAACTAATCATTGAAAATTCAAAAGTGTACATTGAGGCAGGAGACAAAGAAGCATTTTCTACAAGAATCTTCTTCGTACAAGTAGTGGAAGCATGCTCAGAAAAAGAACAGTATTATTGTCCCCTTTCTCTCTCCACCTTAAGCTACCACGTCGCAACGATCATGTGCTGTGAGGAAACGAATAACTCCCAAAGGCTCTGATCCCCACAATGGATTTTTTCTGAAGCCTATAAATAGAGGAGATTGCACACCAAAAAGACTAACGAAGCTATCAAGAAAGATCTAAGTGCTGCAAAAATCTGATCTGATTTCATACTCTGTTAGACGACCAAACAATGAGTGCTTAAGAGTTTCATTCTTTGCTTTGCAAAGTTTATCATTGTAATATGCTCTTATTGTGTATCCTCTCGTTGAGAATTTTCTATGATTACTTGTAATCTCTTAAACAGTTTTGTTTGGAAAGCCAGTAGTGGCTTAGTGATAAGGAATACTTGGGTGTTTATCAATCTCGGGGGGAAATTAAAAGTGTGCCAGAAGTGGCCTAAAGAATACTTGTGTAAGCCAGAAGTGGTAGGGTAGAATACTTGCTTTGTAATCAAGTTTTGATTAGTAGAACTCTTCAAGGATTTGAAGAAGAATTGGACATAGCTCAAGAGTTTGAGTGAACTAGTATAAAACAAGTGTTTATACTCTATCCTTTTTAGCTTCATTTTGTTTTCTCTTAAGTTTCTTTGAATGCACCCTTGGATGCATAAGTTCTTTAAAACGTGTTTTGAGAAAATTGTGTTTATACTTGTTGGATGGTATCTAAAAATCTGTTCTTATGAAAATTGTTTTAATGTATTGGACAATCTTTTCACAAAGTTGTTTTTCAAACAGTTGGTATATTTGCTTTCGAAAAAGGTTTCCATCTCTTGAAAAAGTTATCAAGTTTACTTTAACACACTATTCAACCCCCCTTCTAGTGTGTTTCATTTATTTCAGTTGGCATCAAAGCTCGGCCCCTTGGGGTTGAGTACCTTACAGTACAAAGGAACAAAAGATCCTTTGTGGAGAATGGAAAATGAAGGACAAGTAGTCAACAAGCCACCACTCTTCAAAGGTGTCAAGTATGACTACTGGAAACATAGAATGATTGCATTCTTTGAATCTTGTCATATTGACATGTTGGACGTTGTGGAGAATGGGAATCACATCCTCATGTGATGAGAATCTGAATGAGATTCCAAGAGCAAGATGGACAGACAAGCAGAAACAAAGATACTTGCTAAACTCCAAAGCTAGGAATGCCATCATGTGTGCCCTGTCAGAAGAGAAGTACACCAAAGTCCACAGCTTCAAAAGTGTCAAGCGGATGTGGGACACTCTTGATTTAACGCATGATGTAACATCCTAAAAATTTTTTTTACAACTCCATAAGTATGTACTTGAGTGATTTGATTATGATTTACTTGAGATTTATTTGTTTTAAATAAGAAAAATAATGGAAAATAAATAAAATAAATATTACTTAATAATGATTAAGTAGAAAAAAATTACAACTCAAATATTACTCAATATATTTACTTGTAATGCTTTGTCTATAATTAATTTTCTGTGATGTTTTGTCTGTTAATTAATTTCTTTCCAGATGAAAAATTTATTTGGTCTATTAGGATTAATTTAATTACACAAGTGATCCATTAGTATCAAGTTTTAAAAAAAAATCATTTGTTTAAATTCAATTTCTAAAACTAGTTTGAAAATTTAATTATATCGCGTAACGATTTCACAGTGTAAAATTACACTGTGTAAACCATGCTTTGTGTGCCTTAAACCCTTTTCCCTAGAAGCTTACCTTATTATGTAGTGGGTAATAAAACCCCAGTAGGTAATCAAACCCCAAAAACCCCTCCAACCAATCACAACACATGCAAAGCCAACCACCCCACCACTCACTTAAGTTAATTAAACACAACACAACACAAAAATTGTAACCCATTTCCCTTGAGTATGAGTTTGTGGCTGTAGAGATTGAGAGATAAAAAGGACAGAAGAGCTTTGTTCCATTGTTGCATGCAAGGTTTCCACCATCACCATCACCATCCCTTGCTTCCATCTTCATCTTCTTCCAATTTGAGAACCCAATCTTTGGTAAGGAGGAGACCTTCTTGTGAACTCAAGCCATGGCTGTCCTTGGAGGTTCCAGCCATGGAATTTTCGTGCTCACCCCTTGCATGTGTCCCTCCCATTCTCCTCTTGTGCATGTTGCGTCCATTTGCGCAAACCATCATCTTGTATTTTTCTGTTGAACTTATGGTTGTTCTGTTTTGGTTGATTCTGTACATGCATGTGCTTTTTCTTCTTTTTTTTTGGCTTTGTAATTCTTTGAGGATGATCCAATTACAAAGGAGACTCTGTCCAATTTTTGTTAGAATTTTAAACAAATTTTTTCCCTTTGAAATCAAGGCCATAATGATAGGGGCAGTGGCTGTACATGCGTTTTGGTCTGAGCATGTGCCACTGTTTTGTGTGTTTCTCAAGACCTAACCATTGGACTTGTGTGAAACTAACTTTAAAAAAAACTAGACACAAAATTCTACAACTTTGTTTTGGGGTCGCTGAGAGATAAGCTAAAAATGAGGTCTATTTTGGACATGCAAAGTAACACTCTCTGTTTTCAGTTTTTGGCCGGGCAGTGCTTGGTATTCCTCAAAACTATATTTTTTTGTTGATCTCCTTCAAAAAACTTTTACATATTCTTTAACTAAACATGATAATATTTCCAACCATGCATCTTAAGCTAATTTTAAATTTCATTTACTATTTTTAAAAGTGATTCCAAGACAGAGGCAATGTTCTGTCCAAACTGTCCTCAAGTCTGGAAAATGACTTTACAAGAAAAATTACTGGGAACTGTAGAAAAAGAATTAGAAGACCAATTTTACCTTTCTTGAAAGATAATTGTGTTAGCTACAATGTTGAAAAATAGTGACTCAATTTAGTTTTGGGAAGGTCTAGAAAAGGGCAAATCTTTGAACTAGTGTTGTTTTGGAACCAAACCGACCTACTGCCCTTGTGAAATTTTTAAGAATTTTTGTAAATTTTTGCTAAGCAGTTGGGATACCATTCCTGAAAATAGATTTAAAGATCTTTGATACCATATAAAAAAATTTATGTTTTAAAAATTGTTTTCTATTTTTAGTTTAAGCCAACTTTCTGCCCTGTTTTCAGGAAATAGACTTAGGGCCATTACATCCTTAAAAGAGTTTTAAGAACCCTTTTTGCTAAGTTAATTTAATGTAGCTTTTGTCTTGTGGAATGTGTGGAGCTGTGTACTGTTTATACTAAATTGAAAGACCCAAGGAGTGTGAATCTCGGACAACTGTTAATTGATAGTGCGATGCCTTCATTTGAATTAACTGTATTGTAGATTGGGAGGAGTGTGAACCTCAGGCATTGGAATTGTTTGTTTGTGTGATTTCCTGTGTGATACGATTTTACTGTAAAATGTATCTGTTATTGTTTGGTACAGTCACATGGACTCGGGTGCAAGGGCCTATGACGACTAGAGCTTAATTCTAGTGTTAGTAGCATTTTTTACGATAAACAGTAAATAAGCCCCAAAAAGAGTGTGAAAACACATAAGTTAAGGACTAATACTATTTATAATAATCACGTCATAATTGAACTCTTTATTTGCGTATTGGACATAGAATGAACTTAGGACCCTTGCGTGGAGAAACAAATGGTAAGTATAGATGTTCATAAGACTTAAGAGGGCGAGGTATACATAAAACGTAAGGAAAATGTTATACGTTGTGGACGATTGGGTGATTTGAGTGGTCAGATTTTGGTGACGTAAATTGTGGTGATCTTGATATATATATATATATATATATATATATATATATATATATATAGAGAGAGAGAGAGAGAGAGAGAGAGAGAGAGTTGTGTGGGACGTTCCAGTTGCGAGAATGTTAAAGCTCGTGAAACGGAGGTCAAATGGCAATGTTCACCTAGTGTGGTAAGGGAGGTAAGTGTCCTCGGAATGACGTGATTGTGGAGCTAGAGATGAGGTCTCAAGCTCGTGTGTCAGTTTGTCGCTGTCCAGTACCAAGAGTAGTGAAACCCCGCAGTGACAAAGGAAGGACAAGTGTTGAAGAGGTCGTGTGGAAGCTTCATCTGTAGTGAGCAATGTGCTTGTGAGAGACGGGGTCGTAATGTTTAACCTCTGTGATAGTGGGGGGAGTTGGATCTCCATATGGTATGTCTGAGACATATGTTGTTTGAGGACCATAGTCATGTACCTATTGGCAGAAAAGCCCACACGGACCTGTAAAAGATGAATCCCGATAGGGAGAGTGGTTGAGAAATCAGTCCTCAGAGATTGAATGACCACATAGATTGGTACCTGAGGTATGCTTGCTGACTTGCTGTTTCTTGGGGGTCTGGCGTCGAGTTTGTGGTTGTGTTTTCCACATGGTCGACTTGGTAACCTTAACAAATGCGAGGTATAACCGTGTTGGTGAAAGCCTGCCATTGTATCGTGGTGAGAGTGTACTCCCAACAGTCATCCAGTTTAAATTGTGTAAGACCACTAAGTTTTGGAAATTCTAGTAGCGACTGGCCAGTGAGAAAATGATACAAATAGTTAGTAATGAAAATGATTAGGGTTACGAGTAGGACCCGTTAGACAACCACATCATTGTGGTTAGTATGTTATGTGTGACTTTTTAAGTCATTTTGTGTGTGACATTGACGAAGCAAGAAGACTCACTCCTTACATTTATTTATTTTTAGGATCAAATGCCAGCACTTGTAAAGATCGTAGAGATCTCGTCTTCATCTTCATCTTTATCATCATCGTCTTTGTCTGATGGACTGGTGGTGGATCTTGGGGACTCTAAGGAGCTAAATGAGGTCCCTACTGAGGGGGACTAGGAGATGTCAGGTGCAGCAATGGAGGTTCATGGAGAAGCCCCTATCGGAGGAGCTAGTTGGTTAGTGCAGATTTCTTCGTCATCCTTTGAGTCATCATCCTCATCTTCTTCAACCCACCTGCTAAGGGTCCATCTGACCCTGATGCCACACCATCTGATGAGCTCCCGTCGAGGACGGTGCTTCCTACTTTCCGCTCGAACCCTTTTAGGGTTTAGAGGTTGATGTAGGCTGAGGCGAGTGCCCATTGGGGGGCGCCACTAGGTGTGGCCGTGGGGGACAGTGATTCGGAGGAGGAAGATTCAGAGGAAGACCCTGTGGAGGATGGCCACGAGGTCTCTTCTCAGGGATCTTACTAGAGGCCTTCCAACATCGCATCTCTTTTTAGGTAAAGTCTGAAATAGAGGGTTGGGTTTAGAGATGACTGCTATGAAACTAGGTTTTCCCATTTTTGTATATTTTGATATGGGTAGGCCTAAGTTTTAGACTCTTGTATGTATTTTCAATCATCACACTTTCTTACCACCTTTGTTATAAGTTCTTTACATTTGGGGTTGTATATGTTGCTATTGTCCATGGGAACGCATATATTTTGTTACACTCGTCCGAAACTTATTACACTTATATATATACATACATACATACATACATACATACATATATATATATATATATATATATATATATATATATATATATATATATATATATATATATATATATATATACATACATACATATATATATATATATGTATGTATATTTGGTGGCCATATAGGCTCACCTCGGTTACTTTATTTTATTTGTTTAAAGTGTATGTTTTATTTTTAAGACGATGCTTACGCATTCTTTTTTAAGAACTGATATGTACCAAGCAGCCCTAAACTTTTGTATTCGTCAATGAAAAGTTTTAAACTTCCCACAAAATTCCATTCCATGTTTTCTTTAACTTTACCTTATTCATATTCTTGTTATGGTTATCTATTTCAATGTATGGTTTATTTCAAAATGTATAATTGTAAAACATTTAAACAATGTGGTTTTATGCAAAAATGAAGGCTTAAAGATCATAATAAAAAAGTTTTAAATTTTCTACCAAATTTACTTAACATTAAAGGATATTTTCTTTACTTTTTACGAAAATAGAATGAAGTAACACGTTTATCAAATTAAGATAAGTTTAAATGTTGATTATATATAAACCCAGATTTAGGGTGTTACATATGAAGGTTCCACTGAGGTGAAACGTAACAAACTCAGCTTACTTACTAGGCACTATGAGATGTTTAGTATGGAGGAAAATGAAAGCATACAAAGTATGTTTGGACATTTCCAAACCATACCAAATGAGCTCAAATCTCTAGGTAGAACTTATGATAATTTTGATCATATTGACAAAATCTTGAGAAGTTTGCCTAGACAGTGGAGACCACAAGTAACAGCACTGAGAGCCTCAAAGAACCTGGACAACCTTTCTATGTTAGCATTCTGAAAGTCCATGAGATTGAGCTCCAACAAGATGAAGGAACCAAGAAGTCCAAGTCACTGGCTCTTAGCGTCCAGAATCCCAAAAGGCATCATTGTCCAAAGCATTGAAGGTGGACAAGTCCTCTGATGAAGAGTCAGAAGAAGAAGACTCAGACGAAGAAGATGAACTCTTCCTCATCTCAAAGAAGATATGTGCCATGTAGAAAAAGAAAGGTGGATCCAGATGGAAAGGCCGAAGCAAAAGGTTCTTCAAGGATGGTTGTTCTCAACTGTGGTGGTAAGCACGACTGTGCTCAATCCACCATGATTGTGGTCTTCAAAACAGAGGCATAATCATCCAAATTGTATGTTTTGTAGCTCTTTTCCTTGTGAAGCCTCTTGAGTACCTGTCTTACACAAACTTGCACCAAAACATGAGTTTTGCTAATAAAAAATATGCTCAAATGTATGAAAATGGCATCAAAACTCACTCCAAAACATAATCAAAATACGGTTTATCATTAACCCATTAGTCAATAGTAAATTTTGAGTTATTACTATTGTTATTACATTATACATTGCAATTTGCAAGCATTTTTGTAAAACGCATTGAATTGAGAGTGTATTCACATTCAGAAGCAGACAACAAGAACCTAGTGATAACATTAGAAGGGTGAGCATGCATCATCCCCCCTTCTAATAAGCCCTCCTGGCGACGATGAGACCTAACTGCTAAAAAATTTGATCTTTAGGAATCTCCTTGCTCTCACGGAAAATATAAACCTTCTACATCTTGAGGAGTCCTAATTCAAACACCTACACCTATATCCCAAACGACATGAACCCGATGAGCGCGTTGTTGGGGAAAAGCCTTATCGCCTATTGGAACGTAGATTTCAAAAACTTGAGCTCTTCTTGGAGATTTAAAATCCTCTTTTAAAATCTTCATTTTTAATCAGGTTTGTTTGTTTTAGATGTTTAAGATTTGAATTTGAGATTTGAGGATGAAGGTTCATCAGTTGTTTATAATTTTAAAAAATTTAATAAAAAGATTGTGGGGATTGAAAACCACCACTATCTTTAAATTATTTATTTTAAAACTTAAAACATTAAGTGTGCTAGTATCAAACTGACAAAAAGACTTGGGTAGAAAAGTGGCAGATGCACTAGCAAAATTTGGGCTTTCGATAGAAGGGGAGGGGTAGAATTTTTTATATTAGTCCAGATTTTATCTCTTTTCTTGTGTTAGCTGATGTAGTTTCTATTTCTTTCCCTCGTGGGTTTTAATAATAGTCATTTTTTGGGGCCTTAGCCCCTTTTTCTAAAAATTAAAAAAAAAAAAAAAGATAAAAATACTATTTTTGGTAACGTTGCAAACTTAAAAAATAAAAATGAGAATTTTAATAGATAAGAGACCAAAATAGGTTTTACTAAAAACATAAAAGACCAAAAGAACATTTTAGCTTATTTTTTAATTAAAAAAATAAAACAATACTTCATTACCATACTATGACTAGCTATAAAAAATTATGTACAAAAAAAAACTATAAAAATAGAAATATTTTTTTCTATGTCATAAATGTGAGACTGATACTAATAAGATATAGTTAATAGATAAACTATAATTTTTAAATATGCTAATTAAAATTTAATTCTTAATTATGTATATAAAAAATCACTAGAAAAACTCAGTCTACTTTGATGATTTTTACTCTTTAAAAGAATAAATTTTAACTATTAATTGAAAAATGTCTTTAATGTAAAAAAAAAAAAAAACTATTAGATTTTATTGATTAAATAAAATCCTCTGGTAATTATAATTTATGATATTGCAAGTGAAATTTCTCATGAACCAAAATTTATTTTATGCAACTAATCACTATTGGGTTAAATGTAATTATCCTTTTTTTATTATTACTAACAAGTATTTAATGAACTGTACCAATATTTTTAAATATAGATAAAAAATTACAATGAAAATTTAAAAGCAAATTAATTAATACAAAATATTTACTGGGTACAAGATTAAATTAAAATAAAAAATGTAAATATTTGAAATGTTTGCTTTTGAAAATTTTTAAAAGTTAGTTTAATTGATAAAAGCTTACTTCTATTAGTAAATTATTAATATTTATTATACATTATACTTAAAGTTGATTGAATTTTTTTTAACACTGGTTAAAGAAAAGACTAACACTTGAGGTTAAGTCGGCCCCCAAATTCAAGACAGTACAAATCGTCGTCGTTTTTTTTTTTTTTCTCTTCTTCTGCTGCGTTCTTCCTTTCTAACAACTGCAATTACGATGCAGATGAAAACTCATTTTTAAAATCACGAAATAAGGATGTCTAAAAATGTAAATGAAGTGCCAGATTGCCTTGTTAGCAATATGAACCTTCAATAATGTTGTCCAAACCTCCTATCAATATGCCACAGAACTGAAACTAGTATGCTGTTTTGTTTATAGACGGAGTCTAGCATGCGTAAGGTTAACATATTAGGCAAGGTGCACAAGTTTTTTTTTATTGTTAGATGTGATCATAAATTAATTAACGATTTAGATCATCTGGGTGTAACATATAAGCAAAGCATTGGATAATAAATATGTGGTAGTGGAAAACTGTCATTTTAATAGTGCTGGGTGTGGGGTTAGATCTCACTTGATGATGATTTCAATTTTTTTTAGTTAGAAAAAAATAAGAGCTAATACATCTTATTTTCGTAAAGTGTTTATAACAACCATATATATTATTACACATGCTTAATTACACCTAAATATAATTATAAATTGTTTGGTAATTTTTTTCCGAATATATACATATTTCTGATAAAATAATTTTTAAACAACTTAATGAATTTTTAAGTTTTTAAATTCAAAAGTTTTAAATATATACATTGTTTTAATTTAATTTATATTATTAAAAATAGATTCTTATAATTTAATTGACTCTTTATTAAAATGTATTTGAGGATATCATTTATTATTCTTATATCATTCCTATTCCTATGCATGCAAATATGAGATTGTTTATAAAATAATCTAAAGGCTTAATTGCACATTTTATTATCAACTATCATCATTTTGTGAATTTTAGCACCCATTTTTTGTGTATTTTACCATCGTGTTTTTCAATTTTCGCACTTTTTACCTATTCATTAAATGTGAAATGAAATGTTGATGTGTCCTTAAAAAATGTTGCCATTTTGTCACTAATTTTTGTAAAACGATGTCATTTTATTACCAACATGAATCACAAAAAGTGATAAATGTACGCACATCCTTAGGGTCTTGGCTCCCGTACTTTTTTTAGTTTTTAATTTTTTAATATATTTGATATTTTAAAATTACCACATTTATTTTTATTTAAAAGTTTGATTATAGAAATAATGACATTTAAGTATTAGTATTTTTTTTCATTTTTTGATAAAATAATTAATTGTCTTTTTTATAATATCATTGTAAAGATATAATTTTTTTTCTTAGACAAATATTATATTATTTTATAGTTTTTATTGAAAAGATATTATATTTTTCTCCTTTAGACAAAATATTTGAATATCGTTCATTTTTTAATAGGTTTTTTTATAATTTATTATTACTATTTTAAGATACTTTGACCTGGTCACGACAAGAGTATCTTTAGGCCTAACCTAGAGTTAATTTATTTACCTCAGCCTCAACTTGAGTATCTTCGTCTATGCCTAGCCAGAGTAATTTGACCTTAGCCTAAGCTGGAGTATCTTCACATGTGTCTCATGTTGGGAACAAAACAACATTGTTTTGAGAAAATTAGTGACAAAATGATATTGTTTTATTGGGATGCGTTAGCACTTCATTGGACATTTAGCTGGGGATGACAAAGTGTACCTAGGCTCTACAAGTACTTGCGAAAATATCCACAAATGGGTAGGGCAATTACCCGCTTATTGGAATGGATCAGGGCGGGTATTTACTTGCAAAATTTTAATGGGGATGGGTGCGAGTATGAGTACTATAGTGAATTAATTTAATTTTAATTTAAGTTAATTAATTAAATCGTTTGAATTGATTTGTTATTTAACTTATTTAACTTTCTATTTTAATCGATTGTTTAATTAATATAAAATGTAAAGTGATCGCTCTAAACCCTAATTAATTGTTTGTCAGTGATCATCTGCTTGTGATTAATCAAACTATGAAGTGATTGAATTTGTACAACATGCATGACCAAACTTGTTTTTATGGATTTTTAGTATATTAAACTATTTTAATCAACCTCTATAAGAATTATCATTTGCTCTAATTTAATTTATCTATGATCAATTGAGAATTAAATTAGGGGAAATAGTATTGTTAGACCATGGCCAAAGACTAACTAATGATTTTAAGAGAAACAGACAATTGATAAATAACTTGGAGGTTTAATTAGAATACAAATTGGGAGGAAAAGGGTACAAGTAAAATCACAATCCTAGGCTTGCTTTTCTGATATATGTTTCTACTTGCTTGCTCTATTCTTTTTCTACAGAATAATTGATAACAACTTTCTCTTAAATTGGTGATTAAATCAAATTGTTTAGTTAAGCACATATTTAGATTATTTGGGAATTGTCATTAGTCCTTTGGGTACAATATTTGGACTTAGGTCCACTATAACTACGCGTAAGGTACACTTGTCCTGAACGAACATATCTTACGCATCATCATCCCTACATTTAACGAATAGGTAAAAGGCGTGAAAATTGAAAAATACAATAAAATGTGCAAAAAAAAAATTGGGTGACAAAATTCACAAAATGATGATAGTTGAATGCTAAAATGTGCAATTAAGCCTTTAAATTATTTATAAATGATCTCATATTAATATGCATAGGAATAGGAATGATATAGGAATAACAAATGATATCTTCAAATACATTTTAATTAAGGTTAATTAAATTATAAGAATATATTTTAATAATATAAATTAAATTAAAACAATGTATATATCTAAAACTTTTTATTTAAAAAAATTAAAAATTCATTAAGTTGATTAAAAATTTGCAAATATTTTAAAAAAAGTACCAAACAATTTATAAAAGCATGTGTAATAATGTATACAACTTTTATAAACACTTTGTGAAATGCGTAGTTGATACTGGCTTGGTGGTATATTTATGGGCAAATATATTGTCACCGTCTGGGTTTGAATCCAAGTTGGTTTAGCTCTTTTTTTTCTTTTCTTTTTATCAAAACAAATGAAAATGGAAAACCTTTAGGAAAAAAAATTGAAAACATCATCCGGTTGGATCGAACCCACACCCAGCGCTATTAAAATAACAGTTTGCCACTACAACAGTCAACATACGTATTATTCAATAATATGCGTATATGCTACATCCTAATGATCGTAGGGCATTACTTCGGTATAGGTTGTACATAACCCACTTCGGAGTAGGTTGGTAGTTCATCCATTTAGTAATTGACACGTGGCTCCTTTGCCATGTCAGATAATAAACTTCAAATATTATCAGATATTATCTAATCAATTTTAAATTAATTTAAACAAATCTAATAAGATATTATCTAATCAATTTTGAATTAATTAAATAAAATATTATGACCTAGTTATATTTAATGAATAATTAAATTACTTACATTAATATATTAATTTATAATTTCTAAAAAAGAACAACATAGTCGTTGATTAGACTTAATCAAATTTAACATACCTACTTACATTTAATGAGGAATTTAATTACTCACATATTTATTATACAATTTAAAAAATATTCCTAATATAAATTTGAGAAAATATTTTATAAAAACATTCATAAAGAATATTTAAAACCTAAACATGATTAAAAAATTTATGAACATTATTAAATAAAATTAATTATTCCTAAATTTAATAAATATAACTAACTATATAAACAAAATCCTTTATCTTTATACGCATAGAAGAAAGGTTGCTAGATTAATTTTTCCGTCTAAACTAAAGATACATAAGTCATTTCTAATTTTTGTATTTAGTAGATTTATATTATTCTTTCAAACTATGTATTAAATTAAAATTATAAAAAAAAACTTTTTGTCAATGTTTATTAATGATTACAAATGAATTGTGATGTAAAAAATAATTAATTACTTTTATAAAATAAAATTGTCTAATAATTATATTTAACAAAGAATTAAATTGTTATATTAATGTTATTTATTATACAATTTTGATAATTATTATTTTTGTGTATTATTAAGAGTCAATTTTAATACTTTCTCCGTCCTTTTTTTTAAGATTTTTTTTAAAAAAAAAATTGGTTGTCCATTTTTATAAGAGTTTTTCTAATTGTCTTTTGCATTAATATATTTTTTTCTAAAGTACCCTTAACTTATTAGTAAAATTTTTTATCCAAAAATAATAAATGTTGGAAATTAATGAGATAAACTCTTTCTTTCTCTTATTAGAGAAGATGATTAACAATTAGGTGAGAAACAATCAAGTGGAAAGATAGATGATTAATTTAAAAAAAATTGAGGGTAAATTTGGAAGAACATTATGAGTTACTGACAAATTTAAGGTTATTAACTAAATTACTATCTAATATTTTAAAGGTTATGAATTAGTTGGAAGGGTCTAATAAAGAGACAGATGGGGTATTACAAATTACTCCATTTGTTCCATAATAAATGTCTTGTAAAAAGAAAAAGTAAATTTGAAAATAAGTGTCGTCCTAAGTATTTTACACAAACCAAGAAAAATTAATAAATAGATGAAAAAGAGTACCCCCTCTGGTCCTTATTATAAGATATAGTTTTGAAGAAATTGGTGGTCCTTAATATAAGGCATTTCACAATTTCTATAAAACTAATTTATTTTTTCGCTTATGTGCCCCTATTAAAGATTATGAGTATCTATGTTGTTATTGAATAACGAGAAGAGAATTTGAAAATTTATTAATAACTATTCTCTCTCATACGTTTTGATCATCCATCTTCCACTATGTCATTAATCAATAAATTCATTAATAATTATTCTCTCTCATATAATTTAATGATGATTAATGAGGGTAAAATTGGGAGATTAGTAAAAAAAAAATTTAAAATCAATTGAATTAATTAATTTTATTGGTATGTGTAATTGTTGTCCAAAGTGCCTTATAATAGGGACCAGATGGAGTAATAATTTTACAAAATTAACCTTATTATTAATATTGCATTGAAAAGCTAAATTGATACTTACTAGGGGTATTAATGGAAAAAGTAATTAATATTACATTGAATAACTAAAATGACACTTATTTTCATACTTATTTTTTCCTATTACATGACACTTATTATGAGATTGAGGGAGTATAATACTCTCTCCATCCCTTTTATAAAACCACTTCAACTAATTCACACCCTTTTAAGAAAATTAGTTAATTTGGTTAGTAACTTTAAATTTGTCAACAATTTGTAATATTTTTTCAAAATTACCCTTTTTAAAAAAAAAAATCATCTCTCTCTTTCCACTTAATTGTTTCTCACCTATTTGTTATTCATCTTCTTCAATCCTAATAAGAGAGAAACATTTATTAACTCCAAAAACACCAGTCCACTGTTTGTCTATGGTTAATTTTTCATAACGATAATTAGATGGGATGACCCAATTAAAAAATAAATTAAAGTCCGGGATTCAATTAAAAGAAAAAAAAAGTTCAAGAATCTAATTGAAAATTTGGTAAAAGTATGAGGACCAGCAAAATAATTAAACCTTAAATATAATTATTAGACAATTTTATTTTACAAACATAATTAATTATTAATTATTTTTTACATCACAATTCATTGTAATCATTAATAAAAATTAACAAAAAGTTTTCTTTTACAATTTTAATTTAATACAAAGTTTGAATGAATAATATAACTTTACTAAATACAAAAATTAGAAATGACTTACGCACCTATAGTTTAGGCAGAAAAATTGATCTAACAACCTTTCTTCTCTACATATAAAGATAAAGATTATAGTAATACCAATGCTCTAAAAAAATTAAAATTAACAATTTAGTTTATAATAATTTGTGTTAATTAATAATTATGGATAGATATTAATTTTTTTTAGAGGATAGATATTAAATATTAATATATTACATGAGTCTTTTTTTTTTAATTTGGTTGCTTTATAATATGCTTTGTATTCAATAATAATTAAAAAAGGAATTTTTTTATATAGTTAGTTAAATTTATTAAATTTAGGAATAATTAACTTTATTTAATAACGTTCATAATTTTTTTTAATCATGTTTAGGTTTTAAATATTGTTTGTGAACATTTTTTTATGAAATATTTTAAATATATAAATATTTTTTCAAATTTATATTAGGAATATTTTTTAAATTGTATAATAAATATTTGAGTAATTAAATTCATCATTAATTGTAAGTAGGTATGTTAAATTTGATTAAGTCTAATCAACGACTATGTATGAACTTGATTTCGTAATATATATTATTATAAGCTTAATTTTTATTTTTGAAATTATAAAATTAATATATTAATGCAAGAAATTTAATTATTTATTAAATATAATTAGCTCATAATATTTTATTAAATTAATTCAAAACTAATTAGATAATATCTTATTAAATTTGATTAGATTAATACAAAACCAATTAAATAACATCTTTTTAAATTTGATTAATTCAAAACTGATTAGATAATATCTTATTAGATTTGTTTAAATTAATTCAAAATTGATTAGATAATTATCTAATTAGATTTGAAGTTTATTATATGACATGGCAAATGAGCCACGTGTCAACAACTGAATGGATGAACTACCAACCTACTCCGAAGTGGGTTATTTATAACCTATACCGAAGTAATGCCCATGATCGTAACCATTAACTTACTTTCATATCTAAGGGTCTAAAAAAAACTTGGGCTTAATTGTAAATTTTACCACCCAACTTTCATAATTTTGCAAACTTTACCACCCAAGTTTTAATTTTGCAAATTTTACCACCCAAGTTTTCAATTTTTGCACATTTTACCACTCTGATATTTACCACACAAAAAAGTTAAAGAATTCAAAAAAAATAAATTTGTGAAACATCAGGGTGGTAAAATGCGCAAAAATTGAAAACTTAGGTGGTAAAATTCGCAAAATGATGAAAGTTAGGTGGTAAAATTCGTAAAAAAAAACTTGGGTGGTAAAATTCACAAAATTATGAAAGTTGAATGGTAAAATTCGCAAAAAAAAAAAACTTGGGTGGTAAAATTTGCAAAATTATGAAAGTTGGATGGTAAAATCTGCAATTAAGCCAAAAACTTGTGTACCATGTGTGATATGTTAACCTTACACATGACTCCGTCTTGTTTATAAAAACAATTACTCAATGGGACAAATAAAATTTTCAAGTAAAAGGATAAAAAAATGCGGGGAAATTAAGTCATACATTTAAGAAAGGTATTAAAAACAATGTACATACGAAGCAATCAGGCAATTTTGGAGTCCGTCACTCCATTATCATGCAAAAGCTTAAGAATTAGTAGTGCCATAAAAAAGAAATTCAGATGACAAGCCTAAAAGTTCCTTAGCTTTCCCCCTATGTATGCCATTGCAAGCATACAGGCCTAGCTTACTAATGTACTGAAAAATCATCCCCACTAAACTTCTTCAAACATCAATGTATGGGTCCCTAGAGATTTTGCATCCATTGCAATCTCACAGGAGCTTTCATGCAACTTGAAGGTGTTTATGAAAAACACATTTTAAGAACCAAAACTTGCCAACAATGACATTGGTCTATAATGGGAACCAAGAATAGAATTCTAGTTTAAAGTGATTTTATTCAATGAAAAAGACAGCTTCGAGGCAAACAGAAAAATGTTTCTCCCTGTACAGAGCCTGGCTCCCCAGTAAACATCCTCTCCCAGTTTGTCCTGCTTCACGTAAAACAAAATCCAAACCCCATCTTCACAAAAGATGATCATTTGTCCTAAATGATCTAACCACCTGCCATCTCAGCTAACTAAATCCTAGTTCACTCCTATTTTTTCTAAATTAAACCTTTCATATTTTTGTTGTTGATCAATTATATGAATTAAACCAATATAGTCCATGAAAAAGAAAAAAAAAAATCAATCTCATAAAGTTAAATAGTAACAACTAACAAGTTCTTAAAGCTTCATGATTCTATCATAATGCAACATTTTAATATTCATATCTTTTCCTTTGCAAAAAAAAAAAATATTCATATCTTTTCCTCAACTTTATCCAACAGAAGAACTTATTTCACATCTGTCCAAGCTTATTGACATGGCCAGTTGCCATTGTGCCACATGTAACAATGAAACTGGAGAGAATTTACAAGTTGTCATTTTGCTCGTTCTGCAGCTGCACTGCATCATTCGGCACCTCATTTTCTGCATCTTCATCATTCATGGCATCCTCATTCATGTCTCTTTCTAGAGTTAATAAGAAGATTATCCAATCTCTTACTTCCAACCTTTGAACCTCCTCAGCAGGGATAAAGGCAACCATTCCAGAACTTGGGTGCCTCTCTCTCCTTGGTTGTGGCAAGGAACAGGTAAAACACCTCCAATCTCCAATGTGGACTTCGTTGTCGTATCCCTTTTTAATGCAGAGACTGGGTAGAAAAAAATATTCAAAATTATTGAAAAGAAAGAAACAAAGAAAGAAAGAAAGTGTTACATATGGGCCATCTTTTCCTGACAAACAGTGCATGGGACTGATCCTCTGAGGTCCGGGGGTCTTTCACCTAAATTCAACAACGCATCTGGGATTTCTCCCCCGACAAATGACACAATCTGCAGCTTCCTGACAAATTACGATCACACATCATTAAAGAAAAAAGAAAGAAAGACAAAGAAAAAGAAAATAAAGTCATGTACCATTTCATTTTCCATTGATTATTCAGCCACTGCCTCTCTTAGTCCAGATTGTTTTCTTCTTTTGAGTTTGATTCTTCAGCACAGTCAAGACTTGATTACTATATTTGGATACTTCAAACACTTAATGAGAAAAATATAGGTATAAAAGGTGAAATTATGTAATAGAAAGAGAGATAAAGAGAAATGAGACCTTTTTATCAAAATGGTGCAATTTTTTTAAAAAATTACTAAAATAGGTACTTTTTTTAAAAATTATGGAAATGGGTATGTCGAATTTTAAAAATTACCAAAATATGGATTTGTTAGTAAAGGCACGACTTTGTGAAGGAAAATTTAAAAAAATATTAAAAAAGTATTTTTATAACATGACTTTTATTTTTATTTTTAAAAAAGTTGAAATTAAAGTCTCTTTTAAAACACGACTTACTCATTTTTGTAATTTTTTTCAAAAAGTACCCATTTTAGTAATTTTTTAAAAAATTACACCATTTTGATAAAAAAAAAAAAAACCGAGAAATGAGAAATGTTAGCTATATGTTCAAATATCATTGTTTCACTATTTAAATTGGCTTTTGATACCCATATGTGTTATTATTATTTATTATAATAAGTATCATAATTATTATAAATATTATTATATTTTAACATTTTATTATGAAAATCTTTATTCTCTTCCTAATTTTCTTCTAATTATTAAAACAGTTGTAGAAATAAAATTTCTCTCCTATCCTTCAAAAAAATCAGGTTCCATATGTCTAAATGATATTTGAGGAAAACAGGTCTATATGTGTTGTACTATTGTTTCCCGGCATGTTCCTATCCTTAAAAAAAATCAACAAAAAGAAAATGCATTGCTTGCCCCCAGCTTTTAAGTTTTGTATTTTATTTGATTTTCCTCTCGAGTTATTTGATAGGTAGACTAAAAGGCAACCACACAGAGCTAAATCACTCAAATTAAATACAAGGATAAAATATGTTTTTGGTCCATGTACTTGCAGGTAAACTTGATTTTATCAGCCATTTTAGTTCCTGTACTTTCAGAAAAAATTGGTTTTAGTCCATCTCCTCTAATGGTGTTAATATTGTTAACGGAAATACAGTTTCCAATGGCTATAAACTGTCACAAAATACACTTTCTTCATGTATTTAAACTCAACATCATTAGCGGCTAAAAACTACTATAGATTATTAAAAAAATAAATACATAATGTGTTGTCGGTAATGGAAGAGACGGATTTCTCGTTGAATTTGAGTCTATTTTTTTTTAATAATATGTGGCAGTTTTTAGCCGCCAATGATATTGAGTTTACATACATGAAAAATGTGTATTTTATGACAGTTTATAACCACCGAAAACTGTATTTCTGTTAATAGTACACCATTAGAGAAGAGAAACTAAAACCAAGTTTTTTTGAAAATATAAGAACTAAAATGATTGATTCAAAAGTACAGGAATTAAAATCAAATTTTTCTAAAAGTACATGGACTAAACATGTTTTACCTTAAATACAAATAATGCAGGACGTGAGGATTTTTTTTGGATAAAATTTTAGGATAAAGGTTCAAGACATTGAAAACCTCCAAGGTCAAAAAGCATTCCCATCAGATTTACACCTACCTCAACCTAGAGAAGAATGAAATCACAAACCTGCAATTTATCGAATACAAGATTCTAATTTAACCAACCCCTCAAGGTTGTAAGATGTGCGGATTTACGCATTGCATTTTGCTTGAGACTATGATCATACATTCAAAATTCTGAGCAGAAGCAATTGCATTTGAATATCACATGTCCGCAATGTATTTTCCCTACCTTTCATCATTTATTGTAAGAGAAGCATTTTTCTAAGTATATACAGAAATTTAGAGAGAAAGGAAAATAAATGTAAAACCTAAATCCAGCTACAGCTAAAGGTTAGACCTTAAAAAGCAATTGTATAGGAAAGTTTGAAAATGGGTCAATGGCTTCATCCATCTGTATATTGGTCACTGATTATGGGCAAGTAGCAAAAATTTATCTCTGCTTCACCCAGCAAACTCTTCAGTTCAATTTATCTTTGAAAGAATGGATCTAACTATAATGACTAAATGAAATACAACTATCCGGAGTCAGAAAGAATTGAGATCTTCGCGTTTTATCGACAAGCGTTTCGGATCTCATCCATCAGTGCTATCAATGCCACTCTCCACTCACAGCACTGTGCATCAGAGCTGAGTAAATTATGCATTGTGCTTAACTCATCAGGACTTACCCTTTGCAGTATTAGTTTCATCTCTTCAAGGATGTTATCATTTTCCTGCTTAATCAAATCAATACCAAAAATTTTGGTATTGATATTACATGAAGAGCTACTGGAACCATATGTGAAGTTATCAACAACACTGCCTGAAGGGGCAACTTTGTGATTCCAGTACTCTACACACATATGACTGGGATCTTGAGCTTCGATGGCCTGAAATGTAATAGAACATCAGAATTAAGAACATAATTCCAGAGGAACATTCTAGATTCTAGAAGAGTCAAGTTTTACCAAATTATATTATATCCAAAATTAATTCAGTAGCCAATGAACAAAATTTACCACAATAATCTAAGTTAATATTAGTTCAACACACAATTTGGTAAAGAGAATTATGTGAATTAATTTTACATTAGATAATAAACTACACATAGAAGATATTAGTGTTAGCTCAAGTTGGGCAAAAATATTAGATTCATGTGTTTACGTTACCTGAATAACAGATGGTAAAAGGAAGCCAAACATTCTATGACCGTTAATGCTTTTCAGGAGCTCTAAGGGAGGAAGTTCTTGTTCACCTAGACTCCTTCGCCTCATGATTTCATGATGTAATCTCTTCAGAACTGATTCCCAGCAATTATCTGCTGAGGTATCTGTGAAAGCCTCACTTGGACATTCTTCCATGGTTACCTGAAATACGTTTTAAGGAATGAGAAAGAAATACACTTCAATTGAAATCATGTCAATGCAAATAAATACTACCACAAGGACTCAGATTTAGTTAATTAACTAGTGCTATATAGTAACAACATTGCGTTTCTTAACCAAAAGAAACAAAAGATTATCACTATTTTATCAGATTCAATAACTTGAGGCAATGATGCCACTACATAAACATCATGGAAAAATTAGCAGCCACTGGATCTATCCACCAACACATAAAGCAACCATGACGATAAATTTCAAGATGAAGGAAAATTATTTAATATGGAGAAAAGTACAGAAGGAAAAAGGAAATCTTCCTATATTAAATAAAAAATGAATAACCAAAGGCTAAACTCCTTATCCCTCTGCAAGCTAGGAAGAAAAAAGCCCTGTGAGAAAGTCATCAACAGAAACACACACAACCTTGGAGTAATCTGTTCCATAAATCTCTAGCATTATATTTTAGCAAAATACACCATAACCCAGTAAACACAGCATACTTGTGCAAAACAATATGCGCATTCTTGCTGAGGCAAACAACTATATCATTTTAATAAAGGCACGTAGAGAAAAATGTCTGCCAATATTTTAAAAATATTCTTCAAGTTGAATCTACATTGGAGACCAAGAAACTGTGTTTAAATTAATATTCAAGCTAAAATGCATTTGGAAATGGAAATTGGCAAATGCAAATGTCAACAACAAAACCATACTCTGGTGGGGTTGACTATATGGATTCCAGCATTACCAAGAAACAGTAACTTGTCAGACCTAAAACAGAAACAAGGTTAGGAATGATACCTTGAAAAGAGGTCCAAGAAATCCAGCATCAATGACTTCAGAAATATAGCTACAGATTCTTGTTGGATCAAGAATGCTAAAGAAATTAACTCGAGTCTTGAATCCTTCAAAAGTATACCAAAACAAGTAAGTTCCAAAAAATAGATAATCTAAGGTAAAATAGATAATCTAAGGTAAAATCTAAACCCAGAAAAGATCCTACTAGCATACCTTTTGGATATAGTGCGTGCTTACTACACCAGAGCTTTCCATAAACAACAGATCCCAAACTTACAGGCTTGACAGAAGTACCAAACATTTGCACTAAGCAGCTTTCATCTGTGAAAAATATACTAGTAGCTGTGTCGTGCTGCTTTCCTGAATCTGAATCCATTTGCAGATCCATCTCAATTTTTCCACCATCAAATGTACAATAATTGCAAACACCCCTTGAACATGATGAAAAATCTGTCTTTAGAACAGAAACCGAGTTTGATAAGTTACCCTCACCACAAAGTTCCATGTTGTCTTCTTCCCTTTTGGCTTCTGAACAGCATACTTTTCCCTCTACTAAAACACCTTTATTATGATGGTTATCAGCAATATGCAGCATATGATTTTCATTTTCACCAGAGATAACATCAAGATTCAAATCCAGAGAACCAGCCTGATCCATTATAGCTTCGTTGTCTGTGGCCAACTTTTTATCATTATTGTTATCATTATGACTATCTATACTGTCATATGCTGCACTAGAAGTTACAGGGTGAGACTCAGACTGCACTATCTCTGAAGTAATATGACTATTAGGACTGCTAAGTGCGTTTAAATGTGACCTATCCTTGGTTCCTGCACAACCAGTTGAGTTCTCCATTTCTTCACAATTCTTGGTTTTGTACATATCTTTATCAACATCTGGTTTATCTATGCAAACCTCATTGACATTGGCAGAAACCATTCCAAAGTTTTTATTTCCCCACACCTCAATAGCATGTGATTCTCCTTCTAATGCTTCAATCAATTTGTTTAGTTCACTTATAGTATATCGAAGCAGAACAAATCTTTTCTCCATTCCGCACGAGCAGAACAAACTAGCATGCTTAAGACAAGAATATCTGTCAGGAGAGCACTCACAACCCACAGCAGATAGGTGCAAGTCATAGAAGCAAGAGAAGCATTCTCTTTCCTTGTACAAATCAAAGTCACTGTTCATCTTCAGCAACTTAAGATGAGTTGGAAGACAGTCTAGCCTATCTTCTTCCAGCTTTATCCTTGCCTATCACAAATAAGGGTAACGGAAAAAATAAGTACTGAATAAAATATGATCAAAGTGGAGAGAGGGAGAGAGGCATTACCTTAACTGCCTTGGTAAGATCTCCATCTTTTCCACAGGCACTTCTCCATTTCAAATTTTTTGGAGTTTCCTTTCCAAGAGCTAGCTCTGCAAGGGCTCGTACAGCTTCCAGTGCTGACCCAAATAACAGCTTGTCATGTGACAATGATGTCTTACGGCATTGTAAACTGTAAAGCTCGACAGCATTCTGTCCATGCATTAACCAATCAATAGGAGCCACATTCACTGCCTCTGCACAGTTGAAGCCACAATTGAAGCCAGCGTGATATGCCCTTGGAAAGGTAATAACAAATTCCCCAGAATGCTGAACTGTGCGATACACAGGCACTCCCTCAGATTTAAGAATTGAAGGAGAAAACTGGGTAACCTGCTCAAAGACGAAAATCAGAACCATTAGAATCATAAAGGCTATAAACAGATTAATAGGAGTGAGCATCACTGCAGCAATAACAGAGCTGAAAGTTTGTGTCATACAGAATACATCATGAAGGATATTTGGTCATGAGGAACTGAAAAGTCATTAAGATGATGCCAATTCTCAGACACCACCTTTTCCTAAACACACTAGCAGTGTGGTTTGCTAGAATCTATAATGAATTTCAGTTCTAAGGTATAGTAACTGATAATTTCTCTTACTCAAAATTTAATACCTAATTACTATAGCTTCGACAGTGCCACTTAATATTCATACATAAATGCATCTTATGCTATGCTGATCAGCATGTATCGATGCCTGGTAGCAAACTTAACTATCTCATCATCACCAAACCTGGCATCACCTTTGCTATAAGTATGGTGAGTCAATTCTAATTGCCCCTTGTGATAGTCATTTGGATGTTGTGATATGCATTCTTCAGTTCATAAAAAAAGCACTAGGTAGATTATTATTACATGAGGACAAAGGCAATCCAAACATCATTAGTTACTCTGATGCTGATTGGGCAAAGTCACACTTAGAGAGAAGATCCACTTAAGGATATTGTGTTCTTGCTGGAAGAAACCTAATCTCATGGAAGAGAAATAAGCAAAACACAATTACTAGATCCAGTGCAAAAGTTAAATTCTGTGCTATGGCAATAGCCGCATGTGAGCTTATGTGACTTAGGCAACTACTCAAATAGCTAAAATTGGGAGACATCTAAGGGACAAAGCTTATCTGCGACAATTAAGTTGCACTCCATATTGCACCAAACCTGATCTTCCATGAAAGGATAAAAAGCATAGTGGCTGTCACTTTGTTAGAGAAAAGGTGCTTTCCAGCAAAATCACAACCAACTTTGCTAACTCCAGCAATCAGCTGGCTGGTATGATTGCCAAGTCTCTTTTGAGGTTCTCAGGTTGAATATACTTGTAACAAGCTTAGTACACATGACATATATGTTCCACCTTGAGGGTGAGTGTGTTAAATAGCATATTTTATACATGGTTATATTAGAATAGACACATGTTAATATCTGTAAGATAGCCATTATTGTAATTAGGGATTTGATTTGTATTTAAGACCGACTTCCGTTTGTACACGTGTGTAGCTGAGACACACAACATTAAGATATATTTCTTCTCTATAGAAACAATAAAGTAGCATTAAAGCAACCAGTAAGTGAAAATACTAGTCAACAAGTGAAAGCAACAAGGAAGCTAGAAGTGGTAGCATCATACCAGTTCATTGAGTAGATTTGGTTGTTCCTCAAATAAATCAGGCAAGTGCTTCCTCATTACATTTTCCAAGGCTGCAGCATGGCTTCCAGGTACCCCATACCATACTTTTGGATCACCCCAGTGCAAATAGTTTAGTGAATAGAGGTGATGGTCCTCAACATGCTGTTCCAAGAAGCAGGAAATGATGACAATGTGTTATCTTTCTGGGAAACAATTAGGATTTGAAAGGAAAGAAATGCAAAATTCAAGATCAAGACATATGTTATTAGTTTTATAGTTCAACATGTCAAATATATCAATATAAGTGGAATCCAAAATATTGCAAGTGCCAACATGTTATTAAATTAAATGATTTAATGATGAAGCGGTATGTAGCAGCCCACTTCATTCTCTATTACTTCTAGTTTAATATTTTGCCAAGTAAAACTTTAACTAAATGAGAAATTTTCTAAACTAAACAACAGATGTTAAAAAAATTTAAGCAAACTTTCATGAAAAAATGAAAAATAACTTGAACTTTTCATGTCATATCATGACAAAAAAATGGTAATATTCCATCTGATGTCAGGACAAAAAATTCGTAATATTCCATCTCATGTCCTGGTACTTTCCCTTATTCATAAATTTAGACTTGGAAAAAAAATTTCTCTCCACTTACCCAGCAAAATGATGAAAAACACATGCCAACATACAGCCATGGCACTAGAACTCCTGATATGTCACTGCCTTCATAACTTAGTACAGAACCTGGCAGTCGCGGGAAATTGTTCAGATTCCAGCCAGACAGGGCATATTGATCGGAGTCACTCACAGTTAAGGATGATGCCTTAGGAAAACCACTTCCAAGTGCTCCAGTTTCCAAGTCAGCTCCATAATACACCTATAAATAACACAGTAACATATATACTGTTTGCATAGTTATGCGGCAATAAAGTCTAATATAGTTGTCAATAGACAATGACTAATACCTCAACTTCATCAGTTGGTTGCTCAATTATTCGCCAGTATTCACCTTCAATTTCCTCCTCAGAGGGCTCCCATCTCTTCTGATGGTTACTGTCACTAACTATTCTGTCTCCATTGGCATCTCTCAACCCAAAGTAGCATTCCTTAAAAAAATCAGCATATTGCTGAAAGTCTTTAAGCGTGAAGTCTAACCCTGATTGGAATCCGAATTTCTCTTCAAACTCAGAAGCATTCTTAGCTTCAGAAGCTGCATTGGCAGGCTTCCTCCGACATGTGCCTGTTTTGGAGTTCTTTCTACGTTTTCGCTTCCTTCCCCTACTTTTTTTCCTCATAGGTTCCCTATTTTGAAGCAAATCAATTTGTTGAATACGGGTGGGAAATTCAGTACTTTCCCATAGATCTTTCTCCTTAAGAGGACAGGGTGGAGTCCAGCAAGCTGGAGGAACAATCCTACATATACCATGGGGTTCAGCTAGGGGTCGTATCTTTGCTATGTAACTGAGTGTGTCTTCAAATTCCTAATTAAAAAAAGAGTAAAAATAAGAAATCAAATTACTCAAAATACAATATTAGTATATTACAAATTTACAACCACAAATGTGAAGATGGCTATAATAATAACAAGTACTTCAATAGTAGGATAAAAAACAAGTGCTTCTTCAATTATAGGCCGACATGCTTCAACCGGATCCCATCGAGCTGATATCTGCAACATAGCAACAATAATCCAACATATGAAAAAAAAGTAAAGAAAAACAAATCTCTCTCCCTCTCTATCTCTCTAATATATAGTCATTAATGGTAGCTTTCAATGCATTATTTTCTTCTATACTATAAGAAATATGTTTGAAAAACTGAATTTAGTCATTGACTTAATTGATCCCATTACGCTTTCAATAAGATGGGTATCAAATTATTGAAGTTAGACTCACCTCATGGTTATCTAGACAAGTATAGATTGCTCAAAATTTTGAACCCTCATATTAAACATGTTCATCTTCAAGAAACGAGGAGAAGGGGGGGGGGGATTGTTAAAAAAAACTACTTAAAGCACAGGGTGTTGAAAAGTTAAGTCCATTCAGATTTCAAAAGTTGGTTCCTGTTTGTTCCAAAGAAGACCTAGAAAAATACAAAGTATTGTTCATGGACCATCAAAGCATTATGCATGCTCAATATATAGGAACATATTGCATACCTTTCTATTTCTCAGACTGTCAGAAGACTCAAGCACATTGTTATTCTTTGGCTTCTGCCCCAAAGGGTTATCCTGAAAAATATGTAAGAATGATAAATTTGTTAAAATTAGCAGTCTCACTAAAAGTAATCAAGGTAAACAATGAATTGAATCAAATTATAACTAATAATGTTACAATCCAAATATTGCCAAAGGATTTGGTACAAACAGGTGTAACAGTTTAATGTCAAAGAGATTGAAAGATACCAATAACACTGGTGTATGCAATTCCAAAAGGCTAAAACATAGGCAGTACTAGTCACCACCACTTGATGAAAATTTTCTAATCTTTCCAAACCCCATGAAAGAAAGAAACCATATATAGCTTACGCATACAACTTAAAGGTCAGGGTACAGAAAAATGTTAAGCAATTAGGATATGAGGGAATTAACAATTTAAATCATCCTTCTGAGCAGCAGAAGTTTGTTCATCAACTAAACTACAAGTATTGAACAACAATAGCTCTCACAAGTGAACACACAATGTTATAAGCAGAATAAGAAAAGAAAAACAAGGGTATAATAACAAAAGAATTGCAACGAATCTTTAAACTCCATAAACAGGGATAATAAGATCACCAGCAATTGAGATCCACAAAAACAAAGGATGGAAGATTCAAACAGAGAAACAGGATAATAAAATATTCCAAACAGGCTTCAGAAACAGAGACATATGATACATTGCTAGGGTTTGAAAATCTAACCTCTTTGGCTTCAGAATCTGCAGCCAATTTCAACTGCTCCATTCAATGCAAGATTATGATATGAAAAGGCCAATTGAACAATTATGCCTGCAACAAAAACCAGATACCCCTTTATCATTAGAGTCCACAAAAGATCAAGGAGATAACCCAGAAACAGTTTTCTACTTCTCTATTAGCAAACAAACTGACAGATAAAAGAGACGTTAAAAACAACAACAAAATTAAGAGGGGAAAAAGAAAAACAAATGCAGAACATCATAATACTCACCCCAATGCAGCAAAAGATAGTTCGGTTCCTTTCACGTTCTGATTGCGTACAAATGAATTAAACAAGAAATTCCTTTGGAAATCAACACAGTGAAGAAAACCTAAATGCAAATTCAATTTGCATGTGTATGCAAATTTCTGTGAAACCCCCTAACAATTACCTATAAATTAAAAAAGTACAAAATCCTATGAATCTTGGAATCAAATTGCTCAACAATTCAAACAGTTCCCACAAAATGAAGACAACAAAATTAAAAGAAGAAATATAAACAACAATTGACTGAGTAAAAATCTTTATTTTATTTTGACAGGTGGACTGGGAAACAAAATTATTAAATTAATATAATTAATTAATAAAGAGAAATAATGAGAAAGATATTATATCTCCAGATTTTAAAAAAGTAAAAATCCGAATAATTTTCAAAATATTCTATTTAATTTCCTTTATTATTTTTCTTAAAACGAAGACAATTAAAAGCATCTTTTATTAATTTTGAGAAAATAAATATATGGGCACTAAAAAAAATAATATTGCATATACCTCAGGGGTAGAGAAGTTAAGAATCTTAAGATACTACGTTGAAAAGTGTGCTTTGCTTCTTGGAGTCTTCTACTCCTTTTATTCTATTTGTTTTTTCTATTATTAAAATATTTAATTATACTTTGATGTGCCTTCGAATTGAAAATGCATCATTTCAAATAGATGGGATAAAAAAGGAAATAAAACCATTCATACCAAAGTAAATATACAGAATAAAGAAATAAATTAATAAAAAAGCAATAAAAAGGAAAGATAGAAATTAAAAATAAAAAGTAAGATATTAAAGATTGATGAGAGAGAAAGAGAAGGGTCAAACGAACCCGCTCTAACGCACGCAGTATTAACGGAAAGCGGTGAAACAAACCAACCAACCAACCAACTAAATGTGTACTATCTCTACAAAAAAAAAAAAAAACAATCAGTCACATAAACTATCTCTACCTCAAAAACTGTGGGTCCTTTCTTATACACTTTGAGTAATGAGCATGAACCAACAAACACCCAATATTTACTAGAGGTGTCAAAAATGGCCTGGCCCGATGGCCCGTCAGGCCAGGCCAGGCCAGGCGGGCCACTAAAAAGTTTGTCTAAAAAAAATCTGGCCATTTTGGTCCAGCCTAACGGGCCAAACGGGTCAGGCCGGACCTAAAAATTTGTGGCCTAAATAGTATCGGGCCTATTTGGCCCGAAATTATTTTTTTTATTTTTTATTTTTTCTTTTAAAATTAGTATAATTTAAAAAAAAAAAAAAATAGGCCAATTTGGCCCGGCCCGACAGGCCAAACGGGCCAGGCCGGGCCAAGAAAAATGCAACCCGTGAGAGATACGGGCCAGGCCGGACCAGCCGATTTTTTCTCTTTGGCCCGTTAGGCCAGGCCGGGCCGGGCCGGGCCAGCTCTAGTATTTACTATTTAGATGCCCTTGCTGTAAAAAGACATCAACAAAATTATTGTTAGTTGTGTGCAATGATCATGTATGTTTGTTTGGATTAAAATTATTATTCATTCGATTTCAAAATAACTAATGTTTAAGATTTTTTCATAAATTATAAAAAATAAGTATTTCAAGATAATAACATTTATTATAGGACAATTTTACTAAAATATTCTTATTATCTTATTAGAGTAAAATTGGGATGGATGTTTGAATATTTCATTGAAAACTGAAAACATCAGTCAATTAAGATTTTTTTTCAAAGACTAAAATTGTAGTCATTTTGAAACAAATGGAGTATAAATTTGGAGACACTAACAATTACTACCTACCCATAAAAAGTTCATACTCATTTAGTATAATGTTATTATTTTAATTTTCTATGTTTTCTCCTTTTAAACACAGTATGTCAGTATCCCTATTTTTTTTAACAACCATTCATTATAAAAAAAAATATTTATGTTTTTGGGTTTATAATATATTAATAAATTGGCTAAATGACCATTTTGGTCATTTATCTTATTTATTTTGTTCAAAATGGTCTTTTATCTTTTAAAAAGTTCACTTTAGTCATTTATTTTATTTAAAAGGTTCAAAATGGTCATTTATCTTTTAAAAAATTCACTTTGGTACCTTATCTTATTTAAAAGATTCAAAATGATACTTCAACTATTTAAATATATTTAACTTTGCCCCTCGAACAACACTCAGATAAAGGACCATTTTGAATATATTTAAATAGTTGAAGAACTATTTTGAACTTTTTAAATAAGATGAGGTACCAACGTGAACTTTTTAAAAGATAAATGACAATTTTGAATCTTTTAAATAAGATAAATGACCAAAGTGAACTTTTTAAAAAATAAAGGACCAAACTGAACAAACAAAATAAGATAAAGGATCAAAATGATCATTTAGTCTTAGAAATTTAAAAATAAATAAACAGTTCATAATTAACCATTTGAAACACTTAAACTTTAGTGTGAGTTTATGTGAGAATTTGTGTGTGTGCATGCAATATGCATGTGTATGGGCATGTATTTTTTTTTTTTTTTGTGTTTTTCTTAAAAAAAAAGAGCATATGTTTATCTCACTATTAATTTAGTCAGACAATCATTTAATATAAAATCCTGATATCAAAGACTAAAATGAAAAAAAAAATTAATAAGGACATAATCAGATGATTTCTTAAAAAAGATCAAAACAATATATATATTGTTTTCTTGAAATATTTTTCATTTTAGTATAATATTTTTCAAACAATTAGGAGGTTAATATATAAAGGAGATTAGTGTAAAGATTAAAAAACAATATATATATATCTAATTATTTCTTAAAAAAGATTAAAAAAGATCCACTTACTCCAATAGTAAGTATAAGGGACTTACTCTTCATCCTTACCATTTATTTTCTTGAAATCTAATGGTTGTAATCAGTAACTAATCTTTTATACTAAGTCTTTTATACTTACTTTTGGGGTAAATGGATTCCTCATCTCTCTCTCTCTCTCTCTCTCTCTCTCTCTCTCTCTCTCTCTCTCTCTCTCTCTCTCTATATATATATATATATATATATATATATATATATATATATATATATATATATATATCCACAGTAAGTATAAGAGAGTTACTCATCATTCTCACAATTTATGTTCTTGAAATCTAATGGTTGTAATGAGTAACTAATCTTAACCATTAGATTTCAAGGAAATGAATGGTGAGAATGGACTTATACTTACTATTGGAGTAAGTGGATCCCTCCTCATATATATATATATATATATATATATATATATATATATATATATATATATATATATATATATTGTTTTATGAGGACTGAAAAGTTATTCAAACCTATATTTTTACTAACTTACTAAATTTATGTAGAATATAACTAAATTCCTAAAGAAATATTAATTGTGTATATTCATTTTGAAATTAAAATAATAGGTAAGTCTTTTATAATATATACATTATATGTCATATATGGCTTATTTTTAATAATAGAAAAAAAAACTTTAGTCATATATTGCATATATGACTTATAGGTTTTATTTAAAAAATAATAATCATACTCAGAATGTGTGACTTTTGTATTTTTTTTTTTTAAGAGATGTGTGACTCTAATTGTGGAAGAATTTGATCATTTCTGTTTTAAATTGCACAAGGGTAATTAAAAAGCCGATTTTAGGATTTCTCCTTTCTTCTTTCCTCTTCTCTTTCATTTTTACGTATATTTTTTCTTAACTTCTCTTTTTCAAGCTTTCCTTCCTTGTTACCCATGAATATATCTAAGAGTAAATTATACTAACTATTCTTAAAGTTTTGTGAAATTACACAATTTTTTTCTCCTTTTTTTAATATTTACATTAACCTCCCTTGTTAGGAAGCACAGTATAATATTTTTCAAACAATTAGGAGGTTAGTGTAATATATAAAGGGGATGTCAGTGTATATTTTTCAAATAATTAAGAGAAATTATTGTAAGAATAGAAAAAATAGGAAGAATTTGTGTAATTTTATGAAATTTCAATGGTAGTTAATGTAATTTATTCTTGTTTAAACACATCATACATGCTTATTTTGCTTCATTCTTCGTCTCACATGTTGATATTTCCTTTGTACAAAACAAACAAACAGCGTCTTTGATGTTTTGACTTAATTTTTGTTGTCACACTTGTCTTTACTTAGAAAATTTGATAAATATTTTTATTTTCTTATAATATTTTTTGTCACTTGTTTCCATACTTAAAAAAATAGATAAATATTTTATTTTCCTATAATATTTTTGTTTATACTAGAAAATACATTTGTTGTAGACTTCTAAAGTTCAATGTAAATTCAAGTATCCGATGAGTTTTACAACACGTAACCAAGGTCAGTCACACATATTTAACAAGTGTGACCTCCTTTAACCGTTCTTGTCTTTTTTGAGAATGGTGTGAATGGTGCCATAGCTAAATTCACAAGAAGGGTCTAGAATTTGCTATGCTAAGCTCGAAGACTTGAGGCCCACAATCTCCTCACAATTTATGTCTTCTATGCATAGTTTTAAAAACCAAACCGATGATCGACTCGGTCAAGGCAGTTAGTCATTGGGTCAATGGTCGAACCAGTGGGTCACTAATTGAATCGCATGACCCTGTCTTTATTAAATATATATAATTTATATATAGTATATTGTATATAAATAAATTTTGCCATAAAATTATCAAGTGAATTCGTTGGTCCAGTGGCAAAGAAGCATGTTGCCAACTAAAGGAACTTGAGTTCGATTCCCAACCTCTTTAATTAACATTTTAAATTTGAACTTTCACATTTGTTTTTAACATTGAAGATTGCACAGGCAACACACATTTACTAAGAATAAAAAAGCAACGCATTTACTAAGTATAAAAAAAAGTTGCAAAATCGGCCCGGGTTCCAACCGGCCGGTTCACTGGTTCGTCCGGAAAATCGGCCGGGTCACACCAATTTGTAGCAATTCAATGACAAGTCCGATCCAATTTTCAGCTCGAACCAGACTAGGTACTGGTTCTCAACCGGTCCTACCAGTCGGTCCGATTTTTAAAACTATGCTTCTATGTGTGAGTGCTGGTGGGTCATGGTACAAGATTAGTCCTATAAGTGTAGGTATTGGTATTAGACCGACCTTATAAGTGTGTGTAGGAACCACATAGGTGTAAGTTAGCCAGTGAGATAGGTTAGGTCTAATAAAATGTCTTGTATTTGGGTTGTATGTGGTCTAGTCATTAGTTAGATGGTTGAACAATATTTTCATATTCATTTTCTTGGTATTTTATGAAGGAAGTATTAAATGAAAGATAAATTAATTTTATGTATTATTTGTACAATAAAAATAAAATAAGAAGAAAAGAGAAATATGAGATAAAAATAATTAATGTGATGAAAATAAATAAAAATAATATTATATAATATATTGTAGAAAAGTGTATATATCTCGTCAATGAATCGAAAAGAAAAGGTATTCAAAAAGATATATACAAATTCAATTTTGTGATTTGTAAAATGAGAGATGTTATTTTACTTCACTTAACTAACTCCTGAGGGTTGAGGGTTTATTTTGTGGCTAGAATACACACACACACACAATAATAATAATAATAATAATAATAATAATAATAATAATAATAATAATAATTTTAACATGTAAATTTAAATAATATTATGAATTAAAATATTAAAAATAAAATAATTATTATTCAAATATTTTAATATTTTAAAATGAAAATATTTAAATAATAATTATAATTTTAAAAATCTTATATAAGTTTTTATAATGCTAAGAAAAGAAACTACATAAATAAAAAAATAAATTTGTATAGTATAATAATATTATTTAGTTTGTTATTTGGTGTGTACTAAACATTGAATAAGTTTAAAGTTTATCCTACTTTTATCCTACTTTCATATTCTATTTTATCTTATCCTAACCATTAAACGGACCCTTAAAGTATAATAATCCTACTCGACTCGAACAAGATTGTCTTTCGTGAAAAATACTTGTGATTATTATAGAAAAAAACTAACTCCTCAAGGTTAATTATATTAAAAGTTGATTAAGTAGTTAAGGATGGCAAAAAAATTTGCACCCGCAAATATCTACAGATAAAATCCACAACGGATACTTAATAGATACCTCTGACGGGTACCAACAGGTAATGAGTACGGGTATTTTGTCTACCCTCAAATTAAACGGGTGGGGGCGGGCACCCATTACCTGTCAAAATACCCTTATATTAAGTTAACCTAGATAGCACTACTACACTAGTAGATCATTTTCTTTCTTTACCAAAAACAATACGCCCCTTTCCTTTGCTGTCGTTGATGGCTCACTTGCTCTTAGTCCTTTGATCTCACCTCTACGGCTTTATTCTTGTCCGCCAGAATCCATCGCCGTTACCTCCGCCACTCTTCACGGCCTTGCCACTGGAACCTCTGTCACTATGTGCGACTGATTTTTCTTTTTTAATCACTCTAGGGTTTTGATTATTCTTTCTGTTTGTTCTTTTTTTTTGTCCATGAAATTTGTTAATTTGAGAACACTAATTCTTCTATTTGAGAGCACTAGTTCTTGACTTCCCCCCTGCTCCATTAATTCTTTTGTTTTATTTATCAAACAAGTTGTCCTTACTGCATCCATTATGAGCAAATCTGGCAAAAGGGAGTTCTTTACAGCCCTTTACACCTGACTCGTTCAATCCTTGTTGTTGTTGGGAATAAAGATGAACCTTGAATGGACAATATGTCTAATATAGCCTTTATTTTGACTTGTTCCCTTTAGTGAATTGTCATTTATAGGGCCAAGTTCCAGCAAGGAATCATTGCCACCTTATTTCCATTCTTCTCATCATTTCTTTTCACAAAAAAAATAAAGTAATCTTTCTTCTCTTCATTTCTTGTCTACGTTGCTTCTAATGAAAATCACCCAGAAAAATAGTATTTTTTTTTCTTTACTTACCACCCACTAATCCTCAAAATTAATCTTTATCCCATTGGTCTTTTTTTCCCCATATCATGTGATGAATTCAACTATTTCATGTTGTTATTTTAATTGGCCTTGTTAGTTGCTACTATTTCAGTTTCTATTATCTGTGTTGGAAGACATCATGGTTCAACTATATTCTATTTTTCTGGTTTTTTTTTCACTTTTTATCATTGGCTTTTTGTTTATCATTGCTGACAAAATTATTCTCAACCAGGATTTTCTTCTCTGGGGGGAGCATGAACTCAATTGCATGTTTTTTTGGCTTGATTATATCAACTCAATTAACAATTGTGCCATGTAACTTTTGAAATACATAAGGTCTTAATTGGGCCATGTAACTTTTGAAATACATAAGGTGATTTAAGAGTGCGACATTATAAAAATTTATGGTCTTAACTCTTAGCATGCCTTTTTTCTGCTTCTACATGTTCACCTATGTGCTAAAAACCAATATGGTATATATATTTACAAGTGTCCATTCACCAAAGGGAAGAGAAACACATTAGACATATTGTCCATTCAAGGTTCCAACGGTTGACCATGATAATCCTTATTCATTTTTGGATAAGAGAAATATCTTTAAAGCCCATGATAATCCTTCATAATGTCCGAAAGTTTCGAATATGCTTGGTGCATGTATTTGTGTCTTTTATTTTGAACACCCATAAGCTTTATAGTTAATATTCTTTGTATTTGTATTTTTTATTTTGAACACCCACCAACTAGTTTAGTTTATCTACTTGCATGTATTATTTCTCTTTTGGTTTTTGAAAGTTTTGGATATACTTGGAGCATAGATTGAAAAGTGTTGTTCTAAATCTCAATTTTCAGCATTAACAATTATGGTTGTTATAAACCAAATTAATTAAAGGCTTCTAGTAGATATATATGTGTTGCTTTTATATCATTTTCCTTATTATTGAAAGTCATATAATTAAGTAATATATTTGTTAAGTTCTCCCTTTATAGTAATATATTAGTTATCTTTCCTATTGAAAATTTTAAACTTTTGAAACAACTTATCTTATCTCCTTTATTATTTTTAGGCCACTGCCAGATAAGATCATGTTGGGCATTGAAGCATTAACATTTATAACCAACAATTTTACTCTTTGCTCAAGGTTTCATGCCTTCTTATATTATTTATACTCTAGGTTATTAAGCTTTACTTCACTAAAAGGACCAACTTATCAACTTTACTTTAAACTAATGGCTATTGAGATATATATATATATATAAACAGGATGTCCAATGAACAAACTTTTGCTCCTAAGGGTGATGGGCAGCAAGCGAAAACCATGTCACCTAATAAGTGAATCAAATCCAAGTGAAACAAATGATGTGTCTATGAATGAAGTTGATGATTCAACTCAAGATGGAACCGGTAACTCAATTCCAACTAGTAACTTAAGAAAGTTAACTTTAGATGTTTGGAATCATTTTAAGAAAGCAAAAATAGATAGACATTGGAAAGCTATTTGCAATTATTGTGACGGTAAAATTTTGGATGAAACAAGGCAAGGGACATCACACTTGCATAGCCACTTGAAGACTTGCAAACTTCAAACAACACGAGACATCAAGCAAGCGTTTATGAAAACTCAAAAAGTAGGGAGTGAAACAGTAGTTGTTGGAAATTACGTCTTTAATTAAGAAATAGCTAGGCGTGCACTTTGTAACATGATAATTCTTCATAAGTATCCGTTGTCAATTGTTGATCACGTGGGATTTAAAGAATTTTATGCTACTTTGCAACCTTTATTCAAGGGGGTTTCTCGAAACACACTCAAAAGTGACATTATGAAGGATTATCATGAAGGAAAAGAGAATACAATGAAGTTGTTTACAAAGATTCAAAGTTGGATTACAATTATTACTGATATATGAACTGCTAGTAATCAAAATAAAGGCTACATGACTGTTACAACTCACTTTATTGATGATTCATGGACACTACAAAGTCGACTTGTGAGGTAATAACATTAAACTATATAAAACATAATTCCTATTAGATTATTTTATGTTGTTGGTGATTAGATGATTGAAATTTGTATTTGAAATTTAGGTTCATCTATGTGTTTGCTCCTTATACTAGCATAACTCTTACTGAAGTCATGGTTCAATGTTTGATGGATTGGAATCTTGATAGGAAGCTTTCTACATTGATCATTGATAATTATAGTACAAATGATGCTATGTTGAACGCATTGTAGAAAAGATTTTACCTAGGTCTCTTATTTTGGATGGAAAACTATTTCACATGTGTTGCTGTGCTCATATATTAAATTTAATTGTGAAATATGGTTTGCCCATAATCTCTGATGCCATTAAAAAGTTAGAGAAAGTGTTAATTATTGGACAACAACACCCAAAATAAAGGAGAAATTTATAGAGACATGTGGTCAAATGAATATTCCATTTGGTAGAAAGTTGGATCTTGATTGTAAAACTAGGTGGAATTCTACATTTTTAATGCTTTAAGTGGCCACACCATACAAGGATGTCTTTGGTCGATTAGCACAAAGAAAGAGTCAATATAAAGTTTTTTCTAGTGAATATGACTAGCTAATGACAAATGAAATTTGTGAAATGTTGAAAATATTTTATGATGTGACACTCTTATTTTCTGGTTTTTCATATCCAACTACAAATATTTTTTTCTTCCGAAGATATGTGAAATTAAGTTGGCTTTGATTGAGTGGCTTGACTCTCCTATTGATGTTATTCATCAAATGGTTGAATCTATAATTGCCAAATTTGACAAATATTGGGGTGTGATAAATAGGGTGGTGGTTGTAGGTACTGTGTTAGACCCTCAGTATAAAGTTGACTTGTTAGATTATTTCCCCGCCAAATTTATGGAGAAAAATCTGACTGTGAAATTGAAAGGGTAAAAACTCTTTGTCAAGATTTGGTAAGAGAGTATCACATGAAATTGAAGCGTAAAGATTCAGTTTCTTCAGCTCAATATTCAAACCCAAATTTAGTACATGGGGATGCCGGTGGAAGAAAAGACACTTGGAAGTCAAATTTTGCAAAACATAAGAGTGCAAAGAGAAGTGATCCATCAAATTATAAGACATAACTTGATTGCTATTTAGAGGAGGCGACATTGCCTGATTCAGATGAAAAATTTGACATCTTAGTTTGGTGGAAGGCTAATGGGTTAAAATGCCCAACCTTGCAAATGATTGCAAGAAATTTTCTAGCAATCCCTATCTCAACTGTTGCTTTTGAGTCTTCATTTAGTACTGGTGGTCGATTTCTTACTCCGCATCATAGTAGATTATATCCATATACTTTGGAGGCATTGATGTGTATCCAAGATTGGCTTTAGACTGACATGGAAGGTAATTAAATTAACACTTTTAATTAGATATTTATATTAATCAAATATTTTTAGTGAACTTATTTTCTTTTTTAGGCTCTTCAAAATTGAAAGTGGAAAAAATGAAACTCCATACAATGTTAGAAGAACTAGAAGTTGATGATGTTAGTATCTTTTTTTTTATTTCAGTCCAATTTTAACAATATCAATTGTTAGTGGTTTTAATTTGGATGTTTTTTGTTTCAGGGATCAAGTGGTCAAAGTGAGGTTGTTGAAGAGGAAAATATCAATTGAATAATTTCTAATATTGTTTTTTTTTTGTATTTTTATTTAGACTTAAGGAATTGAACTATTGAAGTAGTTTAACTTATTTTTTTTATTTGACTTATGTTTTAGATAGACTAATTAATTTTATTTGGACTTATGTTTTAAAGAGACTAATTTTATTTGGACTTTTAAAGAGACTTATGTATTCAAATAATTTTATTGGTTGCATGTGAGTTTTTCTTCTAGTGTTGTGTACATTGTGGCCACAAGATAAATGAAAGTCTTTGAGTTGGTGAGATATTTGTGATGGGATGTTATTTTGGATGCATCTGATATTGGCTTTTTAGAATTTTTTATATTCTTCTCTTCATGTAAAGACACATCTTGTGCTCATTCTTATGATATAATAAAATTTCTTTCTTTTGCAGATTAAAAAAATAGATTTTTTTTATTTGTTTTGAATATCCATGGATATCCATTGGTTCGTGGGGGCGGGTAGGATGATTTTGGGTGCATCTGATATTGACTTTTTAGAATTTTTTATATTCTTCTCTTCATGTAAAGACACATCTTGTGCTCATTCTTATGATATAATAAAATTTCTTTCTTTTGCAGATAAAAAAAATAGATTTTTTTTATTTGTTTTGAATATCCATGGATATCCATGGGTTTGTGGGGGCGGGTAGGATGTATTTTCCAACATACGGGGCGGGTAATAGGTAGCTACTACTCGTGCCCACCTGCACTCGTTGCCATCCCTACATGTGGTGTAGGCTGCACAAGTGGAGCAAACTGAACATGTGCTATAGGGGGAATATAGGTGGCAAATGTGGCAAGGGAGGCTGAAATGGTCCCTCAAACATGCTATAAGGATTTATCTAGTATCACAAAACTTTAATTACATCATTAGATACTTAAATTTTTTGGTTTCACTAATCACTAGTTTAATTAATATCCCTCTAATTCCTTTTATTAAATTCAAGATATAGAATGAATTTCCTAAAGTACTACTTAAGTTAATTTGAATTAACTTACTAATATTGATCTAAGTTAGGATTAGTCTAAAATCATGAAAACTTTGTACCTAAAATGCGCTTACTTAGTTTCTTATTTTTGTAAAGAAAATTTAGTGCACTCTTCCTTTCTTAGCTCTCATACCCGTGAGCATGCAAGGGAAAACAAGATCCGATTTTTCATTCTAATTCATTTGTTGATTAATAAAAATGGTAATTAATAGTTTAATTCAAAATTACATCCCTTCTTCCTCTATTTCTCAAAACCGAGACACTTATAGAAAGTGGTATGGGAAAAATTATTTGAAAAACACTTTTAATAGAGTAGGGATTGAAGTTAATTGATTGGATAAAAAATTTCGTGTACCAATTCATTAAAATGGCCTTAAGGCCGTGGCTTCTTAAGGTATAAAAACAAAAAAGATTTACTTGGTTTACCTATGAACATTATGTGAACTATAAAACAAGTGTTTGATTAAAAAGATTTCAAATTCCTCACCTCCTTAGCTTGTAAAAACCGTGAGCAATTTAAGTAAAAACATACCAATTTTTACTTTGAACACTTATGTTATGGCCATGTAATGGTCCAATTATTTGGGGAAAAAAAATCATCCTAGCCTATTAAAACCAAAAGTTCTACATATGTTGAGAAAATAAATCAAACTTTGTTCTATCAATTTTTAAACTTAAAACAATTTCAATGTAGCATTTTAAATCATTACTAGTATACAATTGACCCTAATCCCATCATTAACCTTTTTATATAATATAAAATATAACATGATTTGAAAATTTAATTACTATCTTTCCTTATTTTCTTTAAACCCAAAATTTACACACACACACGCCCACCTATCACGTAAGTTTTTTCTACAAGTGGTTGTCTTGAAAGGATTCATGACCCAAAATAACTCTTTTCTCCCTTCTTCTATAAAATAGCCGAACACTCACACACACACACACATATTTTCATGGTTGAAAGTTCATTTTTGTCTACTAGTATCAATTTAGTAAAAACAAGTACATGGCTTAAAGTGGAAAAATAGAATCCCTCGTTTTCTCTTGAATAGTCGTGACACACACATCGCACAAAGGTCCCAATTTTAGTTTTTTGTTCCTTATATATAGTATAAAATAGGTTTCAATATAAAAAAAACCCCTTCCCTTTTTATTGTACAAGTCGTGGAGATTAAAAGAAAGAAAAGAAGACCTTTTTTTTTAAAAATTTTTTTTGCTTGTTACACACAAAGTTTAAACCTTTATGTTACTTAAGTCTACTAAAACTTGAATCAACACAAGAGCTTAAGGAAACAAAAAGAAACATTGACGCTCCGTTGTTTATCATCAAAACCGTGACCACCCAAAGCCAAGAAGGAAGGAAAATTTTCAATTTTTACTTAGTTTTAGGTGTTTAGAAACTTAAAATCAAGTGAAAAATTGGCAATAGTCTCCCTTAAAGAGGAGACTCTCAAATAGTCCCAAGAACCAAAGAAATAGCAACAAAAAGTTAGATTACAACAAGTATTGAACAAAAATTTGAAACAATACAAGAAAAGAAATAAGATTCATGAAAGATAGCATCATAAGACACGGAAGCAAGTAGAAAACAAGATCAAGGTCTCACTCTCCCCCTTACCTAGGAGAATGGTTCGGTCAGCACAAAGAGAAGAGGGAAGGTGAGAGCTTCAAGTCCTAAGCCTTAGTGATGCTTCAAGGAAGGAGAAGGTGGCTTGCAAATGGAGGCTTTTGTGAGTTTTTGGAGAATAAAAGTTAAGAGAAAGATAGGGTTGTGTGTGTGTGTGTGAATCCGACGTGAGAGGGAAAGGAGAAGGAGAAGGAGAGAATGCATGGTTGGAGGGGCTTGGTACTTATAGACATCATAGGGAACTATTTGTTACCTTTTTAGCCTTATTATTTTAATAAAGTGAAAGTTTGGCACAGATGAAATTTCATCTGGGGTCTCGATGCAAAGACCTTGCAGTGCAATTACACTGCCAATATACATTTCTGCACGTAAAAGTTTTGAAAATTTAACTTTTTAGCCAAATTAATTTATTTTTAGTTGAAACTTGATAAAATAGTTAATTTATATTTATTGATCTAATATTCATCTAATATATTTCTTATGATCTTGATACCCCGATAAACATCTTTTCAAAACTTTTGAGCTCTCTCCCCTGTATATTTGCACCAAAGCCAGTAGAATAGCCCTGAATTGCATTTAGCATATGTCATGGTTGCATTGATTCTTGTCATTGAATTGCATCCCGTCAAGGCTATTCTATGATGCCTCAAACGTTGCCTACAAATTCTCTTTTTGAAATTCACAATTAACTTCTTCCTTTTATAAAGTTGATTTTGCTAAAAAGAATATAATTATTTTGTCCTTTTTAAAATATTACATAATATATGTGTTTGGGAAGATAATTTGATAGCTTATTAGTTATTAATCAATTAGCTTATTTGACAAAACATAAGCTAGTGTTCGATTAAGGTCCTTTTTTTTAACAGTTACTAATATAAAAGCTTTTTTTATTTTATTAATTCTTACACATGCTTGCAAGGAGTTTCCCTAGTCATTCATTATGACTAATCTATTTCGAAGAAAGGTACTCAACCCAACTAAGTTTTCTTTGTATACAAGAGTCAAGATTCGAATCCTAAGGGACTTGAACTCATCATTACTCAAACCAACCACTAGTGGCCGTATAATGTGCAAGGCGGTTTTTACAATAAAACTATTTTTGTTTTTTATTTTGAATCCAAAAAGTTTAAAATTTTAGGTGAAGATAAATTGAAAAAAATATTATATTAATCTTGAATTTAGTGAACTTATAGAATATTGTATAACTGTAACAGTTGCAACTGCTGAAAGAAGATTTTTAAAATTAATATTTTGCTTAAATTCTATCTAAAATCAACAATGTTACAATATAATTTAAATGAATTAGCAGCTTTATTATGATTTTTTTTATATCAATAACTAATATTACGTAAAATTTGTCTAAATTTTTTGCCTTAGGCCTCAAATTCTCTAGATACGGCCCTGCAACCACTTTTTAGTATATATAAAAGCTTTAATTTGATAAGTTAATAGAAGTAATGTATAACCTATATGGTAGAGGTGCACGAAGGTTATTTATTTTTATTTTGTCTATTACTTTTTTTTAAAATGACAATTTTTTACTATCACCTAATTAGTACCCTTATTTTCAATAAATTATATATATGAAGAATGTTAGCGACACTCTTTTTATTTGTCATTATGACATTGGTGCGAAGTATCCACCTATGATTAATCTCTGCTGAAAAATTGGATTGGTTACCTTTAGTGAGGTCTCCCCATCCAATCACGTTTATTCCATCCACAAGACTCAAACTCGAGACATTGCTTAAGAAGATCAAGTTCAGTTCCACTTGGACCAATAACATGTAGGTTGACATTCTCTTTATAACACTTTCTCTAGGATTGACTGAAATTTATTAGAAATCACCAGTTTTGGTGGGTCTCACTTATTGGTGATTTTTCAATAAATTTTAATCAATCATAAAAATGTTAAAAAAAAGTGTAAGAGAGAAATGTGACTAGTATTCCTCTATAGTTAGGCATTTCGATTTTTATTCTTTTGATGAAATATACTTTGCATGCATGGCGGAGCTTATCCGATTTATATATTATATATCTTCATTTAATTTGTGAAAAAGAAACTATTAACTTGCCCTAATTCCATAACAATGCCTCAATGTGGAAAATTGTAGCAAAGAGGAAGATCGATGAATTTCTTAATTTGCACCCATTGTATAGAAAGTTCTAATTAATGCTTTTCAAAAGTTTCCAGATAGTACATAGCTAGGATACAAAAGGAAAAGTTGTATACGACCGACATCTTTATTTATGCTTCTATGCTACCAACACTGAAAATAGTGTGACCAAGAAAAACATTTATATGATGATGTGTTCTTAATATGGAGAAGCGTGGCTAATGCGATTTGGCTTGAGCAACTTAATAATGGACATCACTGAAATAATGAGGAGAAGAATGAAGCCAACGAAAGAGACAATAAGGGCAGCACCACCACGGTTGCAATAGGTTTCGAATTTGTCACAGATCTTATCCCACCTTGCATGTGAATTACCATTCTTTCCCAATTCAGACATGAATGTTGCTGCACCATCCCCAGCTGATGCCAGAGCCATAGTCATCTTCACCCAATATTATAACCAATCAGTTTTCAGACAAATAAAAAGCCTATTGAGTTTACGGTAAAAATAAAAATAATAATATATAATACCGGAAAGAGATCTAATTATTGATATTTCTATGGTACCCCAACTCTCCTAATTATTTTAGGAGTAACTTTTGTTGAACTTATAATTCACTTAATAATATTCTATAAACATTAGATTTCATTAATCTAAACGTTAGATTAAGTGTTCTTATTTAGTAGATTAAGTTTTACAAAATTTTATATAATTTAAATAATTATTTCATCAATTAATCTTATTTTAATGTACTACAATATAATTTTCAAAATATAAATAACTGTCAAATATAAAGCTATATGTATTATGAATATTCAATTTATCTTTAATCTAACATTCATGTATAAGATGATATCATATTAATTTAATATTTTGATTTGTAAGATTTGTATTTTAGAAAAAAGTTATTAAGTACGTATACCAATCGTATATATATCAAGTAATTTTAAATTATGTGAAATTCTTGATTTACTTAAAAAGAACTCTCAATCTAAGAGTTGGATCAATGAAAAATGTCTATAAAAAGTTATTAAATAAAGTAAATTATATAACTATTCTTGAAAAAAGTAGATTCTTTTCAATAATATATATATTATATATATATAATAGTAATAATAATAAGGTTTATTATTTTTTTAGTCTTTAAAAGTTTTTAAATTTTTTATTTTTAGTCCTTAATTTTTTTTATCTATTTTTAATTATTTAACTTTTTCCCCCTTATTTTTAGTCCTTTTAAGAAACTAAAAATAGAAATAAAAAATTCAAAAACTAAAAACAGAAATCCTAAAATATTTAGGAAAAAAAAAGATAATAAACCCATAATATTATCATTCAGTACCATGTCTAATATTGCAATCAGTGCAAGCCGGAGTCCTTTGTAATCATATTGGGGTCCCAATACATCCATTGCTATCATCACCAAGTTATGCAAACTGGCATTTCCATTGGCTATCACAAAGAACCTGCATCACCACCAAGGATGTCATGATGAAAATGAACGTTTAATATGTACTACACAAAAGCTTAAATAATTGAAAAAGGAGTTGGTTAAAATAATTGAAAACTTACACAAAAGCTGGAGTTTGGTTAAACTTTGCAGCAAGAGTAGCAGTTACTGGGGTGCTTCCAACGGTGGCAACCACAAAGCTTTTGGTCTGTTTGTTGAGAGCCATCACAAGTGTTGCAGCTGCAGTGGCCAAAAATGAAACCACTCTGAGGGACAAAAGAACCCAATCCTTCTTTGGTTTTGTCTCAGGAACTGCATTCAAACCTAGCTCCACTTTCTCTCCATTTTCTGAGGCCATTGTGCAATTAATAAGCACTTAATTACCAAAGTGATAAAATGATAGGTGGTGATGATGATGGTGCAGATTATTAGGGAGAGGAATGGGTTATTATATATAGATAGGGATAGTGAAATTGATCAACCACATCATTTGTTAAGTCTAAGAAGCCAAGTGAGGGTTCTTTCTCAGAATTTCTTGGGCGGTATAACCAACAGAAAACTTCAGGTGGTTGTTGGTTGGTGAAGAAATTAAACGAGAGATTATTGCGCCAAAATAGTCCATTTAATTAACTTTCACTTTTTGGGAAACTATTTTGCTTAATTTTTTTTATCAGCTATTTAGCTTAATTTAATAGAACTATTATATTATATTATCTTTAAAAATAAATATAAATAGTTTTTAAAAAATATAATATTGTACATAAAAAAAAATGAAGGAAATTTAAGAAGTCCAACTCGTAGGTAAAGAAGGTTGGCATAACTAAGGGAGTCTAGCTCAATTAGTTGAGCAGGTTGTATGAGTGTCGTAAACTTCTTGTACTATCTTTGATTTCTACAGATAAAAAAAAAAAGAAGTTTGGGATAATTAATTACTATGATTAAAAAGGTCATATGTTCATTATTTTGTTCTTTTAGATTCGGTGGATTAATGAATTTTGAATAAAGCGATTTTACCTTCTTCTTAAACTTTTTCATTACCAAAACATAAAAATTAATGGATCGTCATCTCATTCTCTTAAACATTCCATGATGATCTTCTAGTTTCAAAGTCCTTTCCAATTAATTGGTGCTTATGTGTAGTGCATATTAATCTCCGCACTACATCAAATTTTAGTCACCAGAGCACCACGGGACAAGCTAAATTTTTAAGGAGCAATTTTTTCCCCTTAACAAGACATTTTAAGAACCAATTTAATAGCAGAATAAAAAAAAATTAATAATTATCTTAACTTAAAAAATCAACTCGATCGTATGAAAAAAAAATAAAACAATTTTATGAAATCTATTTTAAGACTTTCATTTTTTAAAGGTTTAGAGCAAATTACAGCAACACCCTCTGAGTTTTTATCAAATTACACATCATTCTATTCTTTTTTATTTTTTACACTAACACCCCTTATATGTTTAAAAACATTATGCTAACACCCCTCAAATTAGGGGTGTTCAAAAACCGGTTCGGTAAAAAAACCGAACCGAACCGAACCGAACCGTTTTAATAGGTTCGGTTTTTAAATCTATATTTGCGAATTGGTTTGTCGAACCGGTTCAGAACCGAATTGGTTTTAAAGAACCGGTTCGGTTCCGAACCGGTTTCGAACTGGTTCCGAACCGGTTCCGAACTGGTTTCGAATTGGTTTTAAGTAAGAAAGAAAAATAGTTCGGTTATTAAGTGAACCGAATTGGTTTACAAAAACAATTCGGTTCGAACCGAACTTATTTTGAAAACCAATTCGGTTCGTTTTAAGGAAACCGGTTCGACTCCAAACCGGTTCGGTTCAGGTTCGGTTCGAAACCGGTTCGGTTCGAACCGGTTTTTTTGCACACCCCTACCTCAAATCTTACACTAATACCTTCTACAATGGAGGTGAATGTAATGGTCAAAAAAGTAAGGGATGCTTGTGTAATTACACGAAATCTCAGGGAGTATTGTTGTAATTTACTCAAATGTTTAATATTCTATGGGTCCCATATTTTTACCAAATTTTCAATAGATCCTTGAAATTTTTTTTAATTGGGTCCCTAAACTTTTATTTTTTTAAATTGGGTCATCCCGTCTAATTCCCGTTGTGAAAAATTAATTACAAACACCTAATAAGAGGTGCAGACAGTTGATTGATGTGTTGTAAGCACAATTGAGTCAATTGTGGGATTTCTATAGAGTTTCAACCTTTATAGGTCAATTCAACCCAAGTATTCTTTCAAAAGTCTCTCACAATTGTTTGGCTCTACAGAAAGTTGAAACTTAATAAAAAAAAAAAACTTTCACAATTGACTCAATTGTGGTTATAACATATTCTAGAAGTACATGTCCACTTATGCACTTCTAATTAGGTGTCTGTGGTTAATTTTTCATAACGACAATTAGAAGGGAGGACCTAATTAAAAAAAAGTTTAGGGACCCACAGATTAATTTAACCTTTTTTAAAAGTCCAGGATAAGAATAATTGACACTAGGTATCAAATTTTGTAAAATGACATCTCCAATAATTTTGTACATAATTTTTTTATTAATTCTTTCTTTTACAAGAAAGTTTAGATTAAGGGAAGACATGCCTCCTTGCAAGGTTAGAGATGACCATCAACTTTAGCGAGAATTTACAGTAAAATTTACACATTGCCTAGCAGGAGAAATTTGAAAATCAAACCCAAGTCACAACTAATGTGAGCGAAAAGCTGAATTAGATGTGTCAACTCCTATTAACAAATTTTATTAATTCAACAATTGAATTTAAAATTCTTATAAAGTATATTAAGTCTACAAGATTTCATATAATTAAAATATGCTAATATCATCCCATTTTATTTTATTGTGCAATATACTATATCTAAACTAGCAAAACTAGAACTAGTTAGAGGGCTACTCAAAATAAGTTGTGAGAAGAATAAGATATGTGAGACATGTGTTAAGTAAAAGCAAACCAAATCTAGTTTTCTCTCTAAAAATATAATTTCAACCACTAGACCTCTAGAACTTCTACACATAGATTTCTTTGATCCCACCAAGACACTTAGTTAGTCTAGGAGAGAAGAGATATGGTTTTGTGATAGTGGATGACTATAGCTAGATTCATATGGGTTTTGTTCCACACCACGAAGGATGAATCCTTTGAAGCCTTAAAAAGCTTCTGTAAAAAGGTTCAAAATGAAAAAGGTTCTAACATTATCTCCATAAGAAGTGATCATTGAGGGGAGTTTGAAAACTCCTCGTTTAAAGCCTTATTTGATGAGGATGACATATCACATAATTAACTTCTCATGTCCGATGACACCATAACAAAACAAAGTTGTGGATAAGAAGAACAAAACCTTACAAGAAATGTGTAGAACCTAGTTGAATGACTTTGGAATTAATTGAAAATTATTTTTGGGTAGAAGTCATCAACACATCTTGTTACATCTTGAACAAAGTATCATTCAAAAACATTTTGAACAAAACTCCATACGAATTATGGAAAGGAAGAAAACCAAACATATCATATTTTCATGTTTTTGGATGAGAATGTTTTATTTTGATAACAAAGATAATCTAGGAAAATTTGATTCTAAATCAAATAAATTAAGCTATCTTCATTGGTTATTCTCTATCATCTAAGGCTTATATAGTATATAACCTTAGAACATAATCTGTGGAGGAAAGTATACATGTTATTTTCAACAAGTCTAATGTTTCTTTCAAGCATAATTAAGCAAGTTGTAGATGTAGAAAATGAATTGGAGAGATTAGACATAAATCATAAGCATACTAGCTCTGACCCAAAAGGTCTAGAAGATCAAAAGGAACTCCAAGAACACAATTCAAAAGCACAAGAAGCTCCTAAAATCATGAAAGATTAGAAGATTCCTCTAACAATCTAAATCTTCCTAAAAGTTGGATATTGGTTGCTACACATCCACATGACCAAATTATTGGAGAAACTTCTTAAGGAGTGAAGACTAGATAAGCTCTTAGTGATGAATCTTGGGTCAAAGGCATGTGGGAGGAACTTGATCAATTTGAAAAGAATCAAGTATGGACACTAGTTCCCCCTCTAAAAGATCAATATGTTATAAGAACAAGATGGGTCTTAAAAAATAAGATTGGTGAAGAAGGAAAAGGTTATCGAGAACAAAGCAAGGTTAGTGACACAAGGATACAATTAATAAGACATTGACTATGATGAAACATTTGCCCCTATTGCTAGATTAGAAGTCACAGGAATCTTGCTAGCATATGTTGCCCATAAAAAACTTTAATTTTTTCAAATTAATGGATGTGAAAAGTGCATTATTAAATGGTTTCATAAGTGAAGAAGTCCATGTGTACCAACCCCCAAGTTTTGAGAATTAGTAGCACCCAAATTATGTTTTCAAATTAACTAAGGCATTGTATGATTTAGAACAAGTCCCTGGGGCTTGGTATGTAAGGTTGAGTAGCTTCTTAATTATAAATGAGTTTTTTTAGAGGTAATGTAAATACAATCTTCTTTAGAAAAACTCATAAGAATAATCTTCTCATTGTGCAAATATACGTAGATGACATTGTTTTTCGTGTAACTAGATATGTGAAGAATTCTCCAAGTTGATGAAAAAAGAATTTGAAATGAGTTTGCTTCAAGCAAATAGAATTTTTTTTAATTGAAATGTTATCATAAAGCTAGCTGATAATTAAAGAATTTTAAATTGTATATAAAATGATTGAAAATAAACTCAATCAAGTAACTATAACATATCAAACAAAATAAAACGGTCAAATAATAGGTGATCGATGGTGACTTACACATTATCTGAAATTCCTAACTATCCTATGGAAAGACGAAAGCAAGACGATGGATGCTCATGATATTCAGAAGATATAGAGCATAAGTCAATATTGATAGTATAATAAAATGCATTAATTATTCATGTTCCTAGTATGCAAAGGACAATATTAGTCTTTGTAAACTTGCTTTCTGAAGGACAAAAAGTCCATATATCACTTTGGGTTTATGGTCAAAGTTCCACAAAGAAAAATGAAATGGAAGAGAATCGAGAACATTCTTACCATGGAGGCTACGAAAGTGATGTGCATAAGGTAAAACGACCGGACTTCAATAGTATATTTCTATTTTTCAAGTTTTCATGGTCAAGCAAGGAGTCCTCAAGACTGTATAATATAACATGATAGTTGTTAAGATTTTAAAAATATTATGTTAAAAGCTTAAATATTTTGGTTTCTGATTTTTACAAAAGTTTATTTATTTTTGTTATTTTTTACTATCATTTTGCACCCAAAAAAAAAAATGAAAGTAAACACCATTTTACAAAGTTAAGAACTATCAGAAGGTTTTAAATTCTCAGGTCTTAATTAAAATGCTTAATTCATACAATTGAGGACTATTTTTTTTTTCTTGAGGAAAACAATTGAGGACTATTTGACTATTTACTTTTAAGTAAAACAAAAAGAGTGAAATTCTATTTTAGTCTTTAAAAAACTGGAGCTAATCATATTAGTCCATGAAAATTAAAAATCCATATTTTTATTTCTGATAGATGAAAACATCAATCAATTTTAGTCTATGATGTAAATTGATTAACTTTTTTATTTACATTTTTAGAAACTAATGCTACTGACTCCAAATCTTTTGTAAATTAAAATAATGTTTTGTTTTGTTTTAGATTAACTATATTTAAGTAAAAATTAATTAAAATATAATTTATTTTAATTTATATTCTATTTTTAATTTCGGCTGGGATCTCTTTCATTGTTTTTAAGTAAACCTCTAAATTATTCCAAAAGATTGTATTGTTGGACATTTTTAGTTCTTGAGATTTTATTAACTTTCCTGTGACATGACTTTTGCTATATCTACTCCCCTTTTTCGCTAAGTACACTCCCATTTGTTTTTTTTAATTGTTATCATCATATATATCCTTTATACCCATAACATATATAATTATTATTCCGGAAAGTACTTTCCGAAATACTATTTTGTGTTCTAGAAAGTACTTTCTAGAATGTTAAAAAATAAAATTATGTTCCAAAATATACTTTCCGGAACACAAAATAGTATTCTCGAAAGTGCATTCTGGAATGTTAAAAATAAAGTTGTATTCCGAAAAGTACTTTTTGGAATACTGTTTTGTGTTCTGAATAGTGCTTTCCAGAATGTTAAGAATAACATATGACAAAATTCAAGTACAACATTAAGACCATTAAAAACACCATGTAAAGGGAAAATTATACAATAGTGAGCAATTGAAGTGGAGAAAACATATAATTGATATTGATCCTTCAATCTGGACGACTCTAAGAGGCACTCCACTGCAACAACTTGAATAAACATACTGTGATTGAGCAATGGAGGAGTAAAGGAAAGTAATTGGGAGCATAAACATACTGCATTGGAGTTTAGAGGATGAAAAAATCCTAACGCTAGAGCAAGAGATTGAGCAAGGGAGGAGTAAAGGAAGACTAGAGCAAGAGATTGGAGGGGGTGTTGTTGCTATGAAATAAGGAGTGTGTTGTTGTACTGAAAAGGGAAGTGTGCGAGGGAGAGAAGAAGGTTTGAAAAGGAGAGATTATTTATGTAATTTAATTTTAAAAAATGGAAAGGGGAGTGCACTTAGCAAAATAGAGAGTGGAAATAGTAAGAGCCCTATGACATTATATTAGATATGGGTTCGAGCCGGCCCAAGGTGAGGCCAATAAAGTCCTTGCCTTAAGTCTTTCAAAATTAATTTTACTTATTAATAATATTTTAAGAAGAGAAAAAAGACTATGCACTAACAATATAAAATAGTTTTACATTATCATTCAATCACAAACCATCTTTCATCCAAAAAAAAAATTCAATCACAAACCACCATGTATGGTAACTAAGTTTGTTGACTTTTACAATAACTACTTAAAGTCATATCAACGGTGATTTGTGACTGAATGACAGTTGTGTAAAATTATTTTACAATGTTAGTATATGATCATTAAACTCTTTTAAGAAAATAATAATTATTTGATAAATAATATTAATTTATTAAGGGTAATTAAATACTTTTTAACTAAAACAAGCCTTCAAAATTGTTGAATAAACAATAGTTATAATTAAATGCATGTACATGCATGATAAATTATGTAATTATATAATTTTCAATAGTTAATCTTTTAATTAATGACTATAAATTTTCATTTTATTTTTTAAAGTGAATTCCTTTTTAGAAAATAGTGTTATTATCTCTAATTTTTTAGCAGTTAAAAAAAGAACTCTAATTTTTTAACTTTTTCTTAAGAAAAAAAAATCAATAAGGTGACAAACTTCATCATGTAAGATTACAATAGAATAATGCATGTCAAATAGTCAACTCCTCAATAATATTGTGTATTAGGCAATTAGGCATGTAGAGGATTTTGTGCCTCCTCAAGCTGATTTGATTTTTAGTAGTAATCAGTAATTAGTAATTAAATTTGTAAAGAAGAATTGTTTAATTAAATGCTGAGTCATAAGGAGTTTTACATTAGTAAATTAAGTAAACAAATAAAATTAAATATCTAAACAAATTTAGATAAATCAAATATAGTTTAGAATATAAATTCCTTTAAAAAAAAGTTTAGCATATGAATTGTGTTAAATTAAGATAGCAGTAATTTGGGAAAAAATCATATTGATTATATTAAAGATAGAAAAATAATAAAGAATATAATCTAACAAAATAAAATAACCAGATTCTCATTATTTTTGTGAAAAATACATAAATTATTGATTATATTAGAAGTAGGAAAATAATAAAGAATATAATTGAACAAAATAAAGTACCCTGATTTTCATTAAAAAATTATAAAGTAAATAAATTCTACTTAAAAATGAAACTATATAACCTATATACTAAAAAATTAGAAAAATAATAGAAGTTATCTATATAAAATTTAATCCAGAAATAGATAAAAAAAAAAACATGTAATAACAATTGTATTATGTGGTACTATTTTATTCATACATGCACTTGTTTTCTTATTTATTTCTCGAACTTAATTTAAAATTTATGTATAAATATTATAGGCTTAAATGCAATTTTGGTCCCTCTATTTTACACAATCAGCAATTTTAGTCCCTCTATTTTAAAATAGAGACATTTAATTTCTCTATTTTGCACAATCCGCAATTTTAGTCCTCCTATTTTAAAATATAGACATTTAGTCTCTCTATTTTGTACAATTCGTAATTTTAGTCCCCATATTTTAAAATAAAGACATTTAATATCTCAATTTTGTAAAATCCGTGATTTTTGTCCTTCCGTCAAATTAAAAACGTTGACCATTAAGAGATTAACGTTGATTACGACATGGTATGTGCTTCAGTGACGTGGAATTTGTTTAAAATAAATTATTAAGACTCGTGATTTTCATATTAGGACTTACGACTACTCTCGGCCATTAAAATAAATGGTTTTACTTTTTTTTAAAATATATTTTTCATCAATTATTCTACTCCGTATTTAGAATAATTAAAAAATAAACAAATAATTTTGTATCACATCACTATATTTGGGCCACGTCAAGGTTGACGTTAATCTTTTAACAATCAATGCTTTTCATTTGATGGAAGGACCAAAATTACAGATTTTACAAAATTGGGGGACTAAATGTCTCTATTTCAAAATAGAGAGACCAAAATTGCGGATTGTGCAAAATAGAGGGACTAAATGTCTTTATTTTAAAATAGGGGACTAAAATTACGGATTGTGCAAAATAGGGGGACCAAAATTGCATTTAAGCCAATATTATATTATAAATAAGGATAAAATATGTTTTTGGTCCCTCATTTTATCTAAATTTCTGTTTTTAGTCCCTCGTGAATTTTTTCTGTGTTTTTAGTCCCTCAAAAAATGTTTTCTTTTGTTTTTAGTTTCTGACATTAATTTTAATGGTTAAGTGATGCCTGACGAGCATAATTTGTGCTTGAAAAATTTCTGTTTAAGTTTCTAGTGACTTTTAACTGCTACAAATTTTTTAGCAAACTAAAACTGTCAGAAATGTTAAAAAAAAAAAATCAAAACCTCGAACATCAGATTTTTTGAAATCACAAGAAATGTTACAAAAGTAAACATTTCTAATTGCCAAAAAATTTGTAGCGGTTAAAAGTCACTAGAAACTTAATTAGGAAATTTTCACACACACAGTTTATGTCTGTCATGTCACCACTTAACAGTTGAAATTAACGCCAGGGACTAAAATAGAACAAAACGATTTATGAGGGACTAAAAACATAACAGAACAATTTATGAGGGACTAAAAATAGTAAAAAAATTTATGAAGGACTAAAAACAGAAATCAAGATAAAATGAGGGACCAAAAACATATTTTACCCTATAAATAAATATGGGAAATTAATTTTGATTACCTACTTTTGCCATTATTTAATTGAAGCGTAACCCATTCAGGGGCGGACCCAGACCAAGATGAGAGGGGGGGCCAACCATTCGTAGAAAAAAATTAAAACAATCAATATATAAACATTTATATTATATATATATATATAGTCAATTATATTTATAATATATAAATGTAAAATACTAGATGTCAAATATGAAATATCAAAAATTGTAAATACCTTTTTTTTATGTTGTACGATGTTTTTCAACCTTTGTCTCTGGTTGATGTCGTGACTTGTGATTACAACGTCGTCTCGTGCCAATGTTTACTTCAAAAATTTATAAATTATAACAATTTCTTGTCAATCTAATGAAACTTTGAGAAACAAGAACTCCTTCAATTGCAAGAAAAATAAAGTTTAACAATTGGAGTTTAACAAAGCTCGAGAAAAATAAAAACTGATTATATAATAACTAGAATTAATAAAACATAATAGTTAGCTAATATTTCTTTACAAGAAGATAAAATTACTATTGATTTTATAATTTATAAAGTCAGGAGATAAAAACTGATTTATAATAACTAAAATTTGATAAAATATAATATTTAAATAAAATTTCTTAAAAAAAGATTAGATTTTTTTTATGCATTTTTTTCCATTTTTTTATGGATAAAAAAAAAAGATAAGATTGCTATTGATTTTATAGTTTAGAAAAAAAAGTCAAGAGATAAAAATAATTATATAATAACTAAAATTAATAAGAGAAAAAGGACTATACACTAACAGTGTACAAAGTTTTACATTGTCATCCAATTACAACACATCATGTATAGTAAGTTTGTTGACTTTTAAAAAATTATCTTAAAAGTTATATCAACGAAGATTTTTTATTGGATAACTGTGTAAAACAGTTTTACACTGTTAGTGCATTACCATTAAACTCAATTAATAAAATATAATCTTCAGAAAAGATTTTTTAAAAAAAAAATATAAAATTACTATTAATTTTATAATTTTAAAAAGTCGAGATAAAAACAGATTATATAATAACTAAGATTGTTACAGAAATAAGATTGTAAAACTTACCATACACGCACGCTTTGTTTCTGTAACTTCCTTCCTTCCTTAAAAAAAAAAAAATAAGATTGTTATTGATTTGATAGTTTAGAAGAAGAAAAAGTCAAGAGATAAAAACAGATTATATAATAACTAAAATTTAAAAATTAAAAAAAAATAGTCAAATATAATTTTTAGATCAGATGTCTTTAAAACAATAAATAATAATATTTTTATAGACAAATTGGATGCAACCTTCGATAATCCCACGCTGCTGCTTCACTGTGATCCCACGCTGCTGCTTCAATGTGATTTTATAATTATATAAAGTTTATGTAACTTTGATTTACCATATTTGCAAGTAATAATCTATTAATTTAAAATTAAGAAAAAAAGTCAGGCCCCCCCAACAAAACGTCGTTCCGCCCCTGAACTCATTTCTTTCTTATAAAAATTATTTGATGCCATCATCCATCAATATGCACAATTTCAGTAATTCATCATGGCATAAATTTCATCCTTATCAATCCAAATATCACAATATCGTAATCTGGACAACTAATTAATGGATAATCGTGACGTTAACATAATGCAATAGAATAATAATTGTCAAAATCAATTTTCAACAAAACTGCCATTGAATTAGCATTTGGAAATCACTATATTACCATAAAAAATACCATGAAATTGACTTTTTTTTTTTACATACTTTTTAAAAATTTCCCATAAGTGTGAACACGTTCTAATAAATAAATGGGAAAATAAAAAATAATAAATTATGAGATGTGATACACATACAATAATTCATACAATAATTTATAAACATTATATTTTCTTTAGATAGGCAAAAAAAAAGAACAATTTTTTTGAAAAAAACTAAAACTAAATTTCGAAAATTTTAGAAGAAAAAAAAACATATTTTACTCTAAATTCAATAAATAAATAAATAATTGGGTTAATTAGAAGGTATAATAATAAAATAAAATAAAGGTTGGAAGACGGTGAAGTTTCGTTTGGGAATCCGCGTGGCGAAGAAAGGAAGGAAGAAAGTTACAGAAACAAAACAAAGACTTGAATTTGAAGGGCAAATCAAATCAAATAGCAGCGAGCGTGCGAGGTTTCCTTCAGTTCACACATTCTCCTTCTTCTTCTTCTTCTTTTTCTCAATCCATCGCACCTCTATTGCACTACACCACACCCACAGGTTTTCTTCTTATTCTTCCATTCTTCTCAATTTCTTGCATCTTTCCGCTCAATTTTATTATTATTATTATTATTATTATTTCTTGGGGTTTCTGGGTGAGGTTTATATGGTTTGAGAGCATATATATCGAGTTTTCGATGTGTTTCAATATGCAAAGATTCAAGTTTTTTGGGGGTTGCAGATTAAAATTGTCGGCACAGAACAGAGATGTTAAAGATGTTGTTAATGTGTTTGTGACTTTGCAGTTATGAGGACCCAACTTGTGTGTAATGGGTGTAGGAACATCTTGGTTTACCCTAGAGGAGCAACCAATGTGTGCTGTGCATTGTGCAACACCATTACCTCTGTTCCTCCTCCTGGTACGTTCTTTATATCAAGATTTGAGAAACTTTCTTGCTTCATGTTTAGTGTGTTGAGTTAGTTTCACAACTCAGTTGGATTAAGTGGTGTGAGCCATCTTAGGTGTGGAATAGTGCGTGATTAGTTAACTCAATGATACTTTAAAATTGGTGATGACAATATGCATATAGTATGGCAGCCATCTTATCAGAACATGGCTGCCCTTATCTCTAAACCCTCTTTTGTAAGATCTTTCTTTGGAATCACTGTCCTGACTTGTATATAACATTTTTATTCAACTTTGACTACAATTATTCGTTTTTGATAAATTATTCAAGAGATTGAAGATCAATGATAATACAATGATGATGACAAATCAATATAAATATTAGGTATGCTTTTGTTAATAACATAGGCAAATTATTTGAAAGATACTGTGTGTGTGTAGAGAGAGAGAGAGAGAAAGAAACTGGAAAGAAATTATGCATCCAGCTTGGTTAAATATTCACATGTAGTTGGACTTTAACTGGATGGCTACATCTGGGGACCTTTAATTCCCTGATGCCTTGCAGGAATGGAAATGTCACAACTTTATTGCGGGGGCTGTAGGACATTGCTAATGTACACACGTGGTGCTACAAGTGTGAGATGTTCCTGCTGTCACACTATTAACCTTGTACAAGGTACAATAGATTTCTCTGTTGCTAGATTTGTGAAGCTTATTAGCTCAATGTTTATTTTGCTGTACTAAATGCTGATTTTCTAGATAAACTATTTACATTTATAAATTGTAACTATAGTGATGTTTTTGGTGGTTTTCTTGATTCATTGTTGGTGATCCCAAATCCTGGTATTGGGTTCAGCAGGGGAGCAGCAAGGGGATCCTTTTCTCCTTTCCTCATTACCCTAGCTGTTGTATGTTCCAGGCCATATGTTGATGTATGTGTGATGAACTCAAGAATGCAAACCAACTGTTTGTACATCATATTTAAACAAGTATTTGTTGACTACTGTCAATTATTATCAACTCTACTAAAAGAATAGGCTGTTTGGTGAAGGATCACGAATGGCTTTTTTAATCTTTAAGCATCTCTTAATGCAAGAACCCTTTGGGCTTAGAGTGTGGACAATGTACAAGCCCACTCTCTAGTCGCTACCTTGTGCATAAATTCAGTTTATTTTATTTAGAAGAATGGGAGCGACAATAATTGAACCCTTGACTACTTTTTCATAAAGACTCTAATACATGTCAACTACCAACTCTCCTAAAAGCCTAAGGAGTTTAGTAAAAGCTCATGAATGGTTTTTATATCTCTATCAAGTAAATTGTAAACATAAAAAATATCCATCAAACCAGATATCTAGGTGGCAGGAAAATGAACATACTTAAATGCAAACCTTGTGGTTCTCCATAGCTTTCTTTTTAATTTGTAACTATCTTAATTTTATAACTTTCTTCTAATTATTCCCAACTTCCTGCTCAAAATTATTTTTAATAAATTTCATAAAAATTAATAAACTGCCATAACCACATATGTTGTTATTAAATAAATAATTATGATTAACTGTCTTAGGGAACACCTAATGCCGGATTTGAACCCTTGCAAGTCTCAATTTCCTTAGTTAAGCCCACTTTTCCCATCCCATTATCACTTCTTAGAACCTAACCTTCAATAATAATAATTCTGGTCAAAATTACATTGTTCCCAACCTGAAACAAAACAAAACAAATCAACAAATAACGTCAAGTTAGTTCACAACCTGAAAATCACAAAACAAGAGTGACATCCAGATTCATTTGAATATAAACATGACCCAAAACCTGGATTAATGTTAATTTTATTCTGTATTTTATCCTTGATGACAATTTGTATTGGTGAATGCTGTCATCAAAATTGATAGAGCTCTGTAATAAGGTTATTATATGCACAAAATCCTACTGCATAAACTACAGAAATTTTGGGTGTTTGATGCGTCATTTAATAGGTTCCATTTTCTTTATCTTAGTCATTCCAATGATGAATTCCTTGTTTTACTGTAATATTTGATGCTTATTAATCAATTATTTGCTTAAATTGTTTACTGATTTATTGTTGATGGGCTGTGTCTTCATCAAAAAGAATCTAATCAAGTCAGCCATATTCATTGTGCGAACTGCCGGACAACACTCATGTATCCTTATGGAGCTTCCTCAGTCAAATGTGCAATTTGTCACTATATTACTAATGCCAGTGTAAGTATACATTGATAGAATGACATTAATGTGTTGCGTATTCACTTTCTATTTTTACAAATGCTTCATTACTCTTAAAATAAAATTGACATGAGTTTTGTCACATGATTTGGGGTTCATTTTGTTGTAAACTTAGGTGGCTTTCTGTTGCAATGTCAATCAGAATCCTTTTGTGATAAATTTGTAGCTAGAAATTTTTGGTTGATTGGATTTGTGAAATAATAAGATTGTAATTATTTGACTATATTTGGAATTTTAGACTTTTTAAAGATTGGCAAATTAGCATCTGTAGGCAATAATTGAAGATTCATATCTGATATATTCTCTTATCACTGAAAATTATTTGGAGAACCCCGATGCTCTAGTTAAATTTGATCCCCGATTCTGAAATGTGTAAATTTGAATGAAGAAACCCCCTCTGTATTCCCACTTTGGGGAAGAAGGAATACTTCTGAATGGGCCACATAAAACAAAAAAATATAAATCATCTGGGTGTGCAAGTTTGTTGGGTAAGAGGTAGCAGTTACTCTTATTTTTTTGTATACCGCAAGAAGGCAAAAGGATATTGTATATCTTGGATTTGGATCCTCACAAGTAAGGGGTGCACCTATGAGAGTAAATAAATGGTATCCACTCATGAGAAAATTAGAGTGGGCTCCAACAAATCAATAGCTTGTTATCTATTTGCTTGTTATCTATTAAAGAAGCTATTGACTTTTTTAATCAATAGTCATTAGACTTGCTAAATCGCAGATTAAATTGCACCCTGCAATTTAGAGTATCTTAGCTTGATACTTACGTCTTTAAGTTAATAATTCTACTTGATGTTTTGTTAAATAGAAATATTCAGGCTTTGCTAGTATGATGATAATGTTTTGCATTTTTCTGATCTGAGTTTTTCTACCATTTAATGGCTTCTGCTTCTCCTTCTGTAGATGACCAATGGAAGGCTTCCAATTCCTGTACAGAGACCAAATGGAACAGCCAACTCTGGAACAGTATCTTCTACTTCATCGGTATGCTTTTCTCCTTTTCTTTTGGTGATTCACTGATTCTGTTAGAGGTATTGTTGCGTTCTTGTTATGATATCTAATACATGATTTTATTACCTGCAGTCAAGGCCTCATTCTCAGAGCCAAACTGTTGTAGTAGAAAATCCTATGACTGTTGATTCGAGTGGGAAATTGGTAATTACTATTGCTTTTCTTTTCTGGTTAGTTTTGGATGCATACTTGAGTTAAGTATGTTTTTAGTCAATGAAAATAAGACGTCTTTTTTTTAATCCCTACTTAAAGTTTATTCGTTTTTAATTCTTATATATGACAAAAACACTAAGTTTTTATTCCCTCACTGGTGACTGAAAACACTTTTTTTTTTTTTAAGAATTAAAAATAAATAATTTAAATAGACTAATTAAAAAAAAAATCGTGTGTTTAGGGACTAAAAATATACTTTAGCTTATAATTTTTTTACTTCATTTCACTAATTTTTCTGTGATTTTTTTAGCAAAGCAAGATTTTCACTTGTAAGAATTTGATGTCACAGGTGAGCAATGTTGCTGTGGGCGTTACAACAGATAAGAAATGATACTTATCACATTATAATGTTATACAAGTGTAAATAGAACATTATTTGAATCATCAGCTGCTGGTGCCTGAAGATATTGTTCGTGTATGTGAAATTGCAGCAATAGAAATTAAAAATATTTTTGTCCAATACGAGTTTTAGACTGATTTAATTTATGTACATGTATACGAGGACAAGTGGAAAGGGCAAAAAAACTTGTCATTTATGTAATTGCCAAGGTCCTCTTTTTGCTGCAGTTGTATCAAAGGGTCTTTCACATCTCGAATTACTAGTCATAGATGCACATTTGTTTCCTCTTCTTTCGTAACTTGTTTAGCATATTCAGTTATGTGTTGTTAATAATAGTTTTATTATACAAGCATATAGCCTAATAAGGTGCCTAGAGTCAACTGGCGTAGAAATGCAATATCAACCTGCTTGTCCATTGTGTATGACTAATGAAAAATAGCAAAATCTATGTGCAATATACCTAGTCTGCTATGTTTGTAATACTGGTTCAACAATTACTCGATGTCTGAGTTTTCCATTGCGGTGTGAGCTTTCTATGCTGACTATAAATAATGTTTTGTGGACACCTGATGCTAGTTTGTACTTTGAGAGAGAGAGAAATAGAAGATAAAGAAGTGATAATGTGATAATTGAAATAATATATTAGTGATATTTGGACACTTCAATAATTTAGACACCTCGTTGACATATTTCATTTGTCTTTATATCTTTCGTCACATCAAATATCTATTATATCTAGGAAAATGATTAATGGACATCCATTTGCTATTTAACCCCTAGTGAAATAAAGAGATAGAAGAGAGAGAAAAATAGGTATGATAGGTATTATGATGTGATATAAAGAGAGAAATAGAGAGAAAAATAGGTGTTGGAGTGTTTATAATAGAGTGGTTCATGCATCAATACTCCCAACTATCACTTCTCTCTAATATTTTTTTTTCTCTCTAGGTGTATATTAGTATATGGGGTGTCCAAGAAACATTTCTCGAAACTAATGTACCCCAATTTGCGGAGGCTATTCGCTATGCGAAGGTGTGGGGGAGGGTCATTGTATACGGTCTTACTCTTACATATGCAAAGAGGTTGTTTCCATATTCAAACCCATTACTAACGGTTACCAAGGCACAACTTTACCGTTGTGTCAGGGCTTGCCGTCAATGCCTTGCATAGTAGCACAAATTTTAATATAAAATCAATGATTGATATTTAGATACACATTTAATTATCTTTAATTAATTAAAATTAATTTTTATCAAAAATGATTTTATTTATTTTTAAAACAAGTGAGTACTTAATTTAACAACTTTAAACTTGGGTCTAAAAAAAATGTAGTTTAACTTATATGAAAATGTTGCTTAAATTAACTTTTTTTTTTTTTGTGGGTTGAAGAGAAGGCTTAAAGTAGATTTTATATGGAAGAGTGGATGACATAATGAAGGACCAAGTTAAATGCATTATGAAAATGAAAATATATTGAATTAATTCAAGTTAACAAAAAAAGAAAAAACAAACTTTTAAACTAAAATATATGAACAATAAGAATAAAAATGTTAAACTATAAAAAGCAATATTATGTTTAAGTCTTATTAAATTAAGTACTCACTTGTTTTAAAAATAAATAGTTTAAACTTGGGTCTAAAAGAAATGTAGTTTAACTTATAAGAACAATAGTTTTTCATTATTCTTACTGTTCTTATATTTTAGTTTAAAAGTTTGTTTTTTCTTTTTTTGTTCACTTGAATTAATTCAATATATTTTCATTTTCATAATGCATTTAACTTGGTCCTTCTTCGTTATGTCATCCTCTCTTCCATATAAAATCTACTTTAAGCCTTTCTATTCAACCCACAAAAAAATTGGTATTTGGTCTCTATCAGATTTATTTCATTTAGACTTGAGTAAATTACAGTTTATCTCCTGAGAGATGCTAATATTATACCGTCCTCCCCTTTTATGTTGAAATATAGAGTTTAGTCCATTTAACTTAACACTGTTAAAGTTAATTACTTTTCTCTCCCCTGAAAAATACAAGTATTATTATAGTGCCCTCCTCTCTCATGTTAAAATATAGAGTAAATTACATTTCTCTCCATTAAGAGATGTGAAATTATAGTCTCCCTTTAGGTTAAAATACACAATTTAGTCTATTTAACTTAACATCGTTAAAGAATATTCATCATAAATTTTTTAATTAAAATATATGATAAAATATTTTTAATTTACTAAATTATCATTCACTCACTTGATAAATATTTTTAAAATATATAATTAAATTTTAAAAAAAATATTAAATTGATAATTAAAAATAAAAGTTATGAGATAAATTATATGTGTGTGTGTGGATTTGTATATATTATATTAAATTTTGTAATAATTATACTTTATTTAATAATAGTTATTTAATATAAAAAATTTATTTAAAAAGGTTTACGTTTAATATACATATGTTAGCATTATATTTATTAAATTCAATAAATATATTATATTAAAATTATTTATATATTATAGTGAATAAATATAATAATTAGTACTATATAAGAAACATACCAATATATTTAAATATTTATAAAAATATTATATTAATAAAATCAATTAAATACTACCTTAATACTTTGTTTAATTTAATTTTACTTATATGTATATATATTATTTTTAATTTAATTATTTTAAAATATTTTTTGTGAAAATAATAATTTAAAACAAATATTTTTAAATATATAATTAAATTTATCATAACTCATAATAATTTTTTAAAGTAATAACTAAAGGTAAAATTAAGAGATAAATTGTTATATATATAATAAAATATATACAATTGAATAAAATATTTAGAATAAATTTTATGAATTAGTTTTTTAAATAATAATAAAAAATAGTGTGTGTGTGTGTGTGTATAAAGTGTAATATATTTGTAATTGTTACGGGAGGAGAGTGTTATTTTATCATAGTTTTATCAGTGGGAGGGAGGGCGGTGTAATATTTGCATCTTTGAAAGGGTGGTAGTGTAAAGGATGTTTTAGAAAAAAAAATTAATGGAAGTTAACGGAAAATTTAAAAAATGAGTAAAGTGTCGCACATTTGAATCTATCAAGGGAGGGGATTGTAATTTTTAACTTAAGAGGGGAGGAAAGTGCAATATACATATCTCTCAGGAAGATGAATGTAATTTACTCTTTAGATTTTGATCTCTAAGCTAGGTCGAACAATGGTGGTGGCGATGGAGGTGATGGTGGCAATGGCAAGACGGTGACAGCAGTGTCATTGGTGGCAGTGATGGTAGCGACAACAACAATGGTGACAATAATAACGACATTGTATTGACAGTGGTAATAGTAGTAGTGGCGACAACCATGGTGGTAGCAACAACCGTGGTTGCAGCGACGACCGTGGCGGCAGCGACAACCGTGGCAGCAGCGACGACTGTGGTGGGTGAGAGACAAGATTAAAAATATAGTTATTAGATGAGAAACAAAAATGAGTATTTTTGTATTTGGGACCAAAAAATGTTCCATGATTTATGAATAATAAAAAATTAAGTTTTTCTCTTATCCTTCCTTTTTTGATTTGTACTGTCCCATATATATTTTTTTAAAAAATCAAATGTGAAATAAATATATTTATCTTATTCAATACTATGTTTTTTAAGAAATCAAATGAACCATGTAAGCACTAAAACTTGAACCAAATGAAATTATGAGAATAAAAAACTTTTAAAGCATGAGGACTAAAACTAAGTTATTTCAATATTAAATTAACAATTCATATTCGAAACTTAATTGATTATTTTTTTGAAATTTGTTTATATATTTTATTTTTATTTGTTTACTTAATTTACTAATGTAAAACTCGTTATCACTCAACATTTAATTAAACAATACATATTTAATGCATGCATATATTTTATTACTAATGATTACTAATTACTAATTATTACTAATCATTACAGATTACTAATTATTACTAATTACTAATAAAAAGCAAATCAACTTTACGGGGCACAAAATCGTCTATATGCCTAATACACAATATTGTCAAAGAGTTGAAACTATTTGAGATGCATTGTCCTATGTCTATAAATTGACATTTCTTTTATTTGAAACGTCACGATCAAAATTTAACATTTATACATAATATCAGAGAAGAGTAATGGCAAAGAATGAGATTATTGGAGTTGTGATTACGATTATGATTATGCTGGTCTTCACACAAGCTGATGTCAATCCTCCATATTCACAAATTGAGCCAAACATTGGTTTTGGTACGATTAAGTGTATTGTCGAATGTGTTGTACAATGCGCTCCTAAATTTGAAAATAAAATTCTTTATCTAATATGTCTTGCTACTTGTGCTGCAAAATGTCATAAAATACCCACTAATGTTGCCTATGACTGTATCAACGGTTGTGACTTGACCAACTCCATTGACATCAACATTGGTATTCATACTTTTTTTGTGCCCTTTTCTTAAGGTTTTGTTCTTATTATTTATAACTTAATTAACTATACTTTTACATGCTTTTATAATTGATTTTATGTGTCAGATGCTCATGGTCTTGGGACAGCCTATGTGGTGGATTCTTGCTTGCAAGCATGTGAGAAAAAGTAATAATATGTTACAACAATGATCAAGGAAAATGTTTATCCACAAATACCTTGTCTAGATATTTTCCTTCTTTTTTTCTTATGTTCCTTTCTGTGATAGTGAAGATGCTTGGACGCCTACAAGTCAAATTTATGATGGCACAAATTAGCTAAAAGAGCCAAATTAATAATGTGTGCAAAATAGTATTATTGATCAATACATCAAAAGCTTGAGAAAGTTTTGTATGATCTTGGCAACACACACTCCACAAAGCACATTTAAGTGAATTTTTATTTAAATAAAAATATTCATCATTATATAGAATTGTGCGCTGAATTTTTTTCTTTTCATGAACCGACCATAATAGCTAATATATAAGAAACAACTATTTTAAGTATAAAATTTAAATGGATAAGGGTACTTGCAAGTACAGTGTTATTATATGTTGTGCTCTTTTCCTACTAGTTAGGTAAAACTTTGTCTAATTTTGTATTAATATGTAAATGATTGTTCTATTTTGAATTGGGCTTAAATTGAGAAGAGAGTTTATCTATGAGAAGGGATTTTTTAATTTAAATTTACTATAAATTTGAATCAAAATACATATTAGTGTTATCAATTATCAATTAATTTTAATAAAATATATAATTATATTATCAATGTTTAAATCATGATTGATTACTGTAATTATTAATTCTTACTTATATTCATTACGTTTTTTCTTTGTCTTCAACACTTTCCTCCGCCTAAGCAAAAGGGGAGAAAGGAGAATCTGCTAGGAAAAATTGTAAATAAACAAGACGCTTTTCCTTTTTCTATGTAGTATGTAGTATGTGTGTGCTAAGAGGAGTTGTTGTGTTTTGAAAGATGTTGTACTTGTAATTTTACAATATAATCTATGATTATATTCCCTTAACTTAAATCTTCTAAATTTTACTTGAAAAATTTTAAGGGCTTTACTTTTAAAGTAAATAAAGCTGATAATAAATCAAGGCACGACTTATAAAAATAGGAAATAATAATACTACAAATTCTTTTTTTTTTTTTTTACCAATATAATACTACAAATTCTAATAACAAACAAAAAATACATTATACACAACATTCATTGGGCAACTCAAGTTTACCAGCAAAGTCCCCAAGAGAAAAAGATTGGGAATGAGGGTGAAACTTCTAATCCTTGCTATAGTTTCAATCCCTTGGATACGAAACCAAATCCTGAGGCTTCCATGAAGAAAAGAGTTCTGCTGAACAGCCATCAACAAAAGAAGTCAAGATGCTCTATAAATGTTATTCAAATATAAAAGGATTACAAGTGATTAGTTATTGTAATTTTCGTCCAAGTATTACTACTATTTTTTTGTGTAATATATTCCAATATAATAATTTTATAAAAATACTAGATTTCTATGAAAACTATACTAAACAAGTATGGGGGGGGGGGGATCACACATCATGTGTAACCTAAAACTTGGAAATTTATATCAGCCTTGCTCTCTATCTAGACTCAAAGGACTAGTGAATTTCGTGCATTCTTTTCTCCCTCTGCAGACAAACTAGGATACACTCGTATAATGCAAAGTCCAATGTTAGTATAAAATCCGATTTCAAATTATCTCTCACTCTGCACTCGTTAAGTGATTTTTTTAAAAGAAAAGGAAAAAGTAAGCTGCAGAAATAGAAAAAAAAAAAAAAAATAGAAATGAAGTACCCACCTCCCTAAGTAGCTTATCGATAAACACATACACATTTACAAATTCCCACTTAATAAATGTTTGGGGTAGTAATATATTCCAGTCTAAAACTATTTTTACTAGTTCTTTATATCCAAATACACACATCTGCATAAAATTGGTAATAATTATATGAGGTGCCAATAATACAATCTCTCCATTGCTATAGAATCTCTTCTTTATAACGATTTGTACATTAAGAAACATATAGATGAGCAGCTGTAGCAGATGTTTATATTCTTCGAAGAGAAGCCAATCTCTTTTCAAGTTCTTCAACATCTTGGGATTCTGCTGGTCTGCATCAACAAAAAGAAATTTCTCTCTTAAAATATTCCACAGGATTCAACACGAAATCAATAAAAAAAATAAAATTAAATGTGTTATGAAAGCTTTAACTGGCATATCAATCAGTTTAAAGGATAATCAATACAAAACAATAAAAGATTGAAATTGATTAGACAGCATTTTCCATGAAAAAGATTGAAATGTACCTTGGAGCAGCAACATTTTCAGTATTCCTTGAAGCAATACGCCCTTTTGGAGCAGAAGATAACTAGCATCATAATAAAAGACCAGCATCAGGCTCAAATTCAGAAAAATGATTAAATGAAAGAATTGGTGCAAAGATAATGGATTCATGTTGTGTCCAAAACCAACCTGGGATGCAATATCCACTCCAATCTCATCTAGGACCTGTCATGAATAAAATGAAAATGTTACAAAGGATATATTTACTTATAATAGCAGGCTATATAATTAAGTTGGCAATATATATCCCACCTGGTTAGTGAGCTCTTCTGTTTCTTCCTCAGCTTCATCTTTGTCTAAAGTTTCGTCAATAGATTCTGACATCATCTCAATCTGCAAATAGGATAATGTTATAAATATGGAGCAAAAGAAAGTTGTCAAATGCTATGGGTGGAGCTGATCTTGAATACTATCACTATCGGGCAGGCACCACAGCTGCTTGCCATAGATAGCCTACCACTAATGCATGAAACTTGCATTAGAACACATCAGAAATATGTTCAAAAGGAAAATTACCGTCATGTCCAATTGTGCTGATTGCTTTTGGAATTCTCTGATCACTTTAACCTGTTTTGTCGGTGCCATTTGCTGAGAAGAAAAGACAATGTATCATTTTTAGTCATGTCTGGCAAAAATCTATCAATCTCACAAAAGAATCTAACAAATATATGAACTTTTGTTCCAGGTGACAGCAGAAAATTGCTGAAAGAGACAATTATGCAGTTTTGTATTAAACAATAGCTTTCTATCAACATATCCAATGGGAGCTAAGTTATTTTTAACATATAGGACTTGTGCTCAGTTTGCTTCCTTGTCAATGGCATACTCGAGTTCAAGACTCTTTGACCTATATATATATATATTGAGATTTTTGCATTGCCAGGAAAGGAGTTTAACATAAACCGATTGCATATTTATTTACCAGTAAACAAAAGAAATGCATTCCATAATTTTGAGTGATATGAAGCAGAATCAATCTGGATAACATACCTTATTCATTGCCACCATTGCTTTAGTTGCACCCTTCATTCCCGTAGAGATTGAAGTGCTTGCATATAATGCCTGCAAAAGAAATTTGGAAATTGTGAAAATTGAAAATCCTGTTATCATCTTTAAAAATAAAAAATAAAAAATAAAAAAATAAAATTTTTCGCATACCTGTGTGTGAGTTGCTACACCCCTGATCTGAGCACGACTTCCCTGCAAATTGGTTATCTGTTGACGTAACCTAACAAGTTGACGAGCTAAGATTCTGGTGGCAGCCTGTAACCAGACACTTCTTTATTCAGTATTTCTATGTAGCTAAATATCATGCATATGAATCAAATAATTAAAGACTACCTCTAGTCCTAATTATAAGCAACATAGGACAAATCATCAATACCAAGGAAAGTAGTTAATACAGCTTTTTTAATTAATTCTACCATAAATTCAATTTTTATTCCAAAAACACCCTTTGTTTTAAGTGATTGTTATAGGAATGAATGCATAGATAATAGAGTTAACAATAAAGTAAGGGTATAAAAGAAATTTAACCTTGAGTAGCTTTAAAAACTAGTGATTGTTGCTTATAATTAAGACCAAAGAAAAAGTCATTTTATTGCTTATAATTAGGATCAGAGGTAGTATCATACACACAAAACACACACATATATAGCAGTATCTTGAAAATGGCTAAATAAGAATTCTGAAGCTCAAACTAACATGAAAACACATGCATGAAAAAGATAAAAATTACTCTGTTAGAGATACCTGTGTATTTTGTATTTCCTGCTTACAGCATATAACTGTAATGCATTAATTACAGCAGTTAGCTTTCTGTTATTAATGCACTCAAGTAATTAATGCATCCACTCTTGGCAAGTGTGGGAAGAAATTCACAATTTCTTCCACTCTCAGGTGGAAAGGAAGCTTCAGTCTAAATTGAAATCCATCACCAGAACTATTGCCCAAATTCAAGCTACTGCCGATGTTCTGTCAATTGGAGACCCACTCTCTCATCATTACCACACTAATGCCATTTTTGAAGGACTTCCAGAGGAATACTGACAAGCAACCCTCCATTAAAAGCTAGTTGTTATGGGGGAACCAAGTCACTTAAGTATTCCACCGAGCATCTCATATTACTCAATGTAGGACTTAGGCACCCCATAATATACCCAAGTCCCTATCATAGCACCACCCCTAAGAGAAGACTCTCGACAGCTGACACTCTACGACGCTCACTCAACCTTTCTGGTCAGCCTCTCTGGTGACTCTACGACAACCAACTCTGATACCAACTGATAAGCACTCAAGCACTTGGGTAACTTCCCTTAAAAAGCTAGTTGTTAAGAAGGGGGGAGCATCCCATACTTAATGTGGGACTTAGGCACCCTATAATACCCAAGGATATTAGGCACTTATATATACAGTTGGGAAATTGTTTTAGGGGAAAGAAGATGAAGCATTTGAAACATATATTTTGTGGCATGTAACTTGTTGGAGTATTTGGCTGCAAAGAAATAGAATTATCTTCAGGGATGGAGCTGCTGAATTTATGGGAGTGATTGCATATATAAAGGCTACAGCTTGGCAGTGGGTTCTATACAAAAAAGGCATATATAAAGGCTACAGCTTGGCAGTGGGTTCTATACAAAAAAGGCATCAAACCAGGACTCTTTTTTCTTCCTGGTGTACTAACCCGATGGGATGCTTAAACACTTGATTTCTATTTTTTTGGAATGTAGGTTGGTTAGGGTGAGTCTTTTTATATTTATCTCCCTTCTGTTACAGGTTCACACTTTTGTTTTAGTCCTATACCGTACAACTTGTACAGCAGCTGTGTAAAGCTTTTACTATCTTATTATTAATATAAATTTGCCTTTCAAAAAAAAAAAATACCCAAGTCCCTATCAAATAGGGCACCACTACTGCCATCATCCAATATCAATCAAAGCTCTGCAACACTCTCGAGGCAAAATCAACACTTCTCATCCACAAATCCTTGCCCAAAAAAATCTAGAAAGCTTCCCTCGTAGAGCCTCTCTCAATGAATGTTGCTTAGGCCCCACCCTCACAGCAATTTCCTTCATTTGAGTAGTCTATAAATATGGGCTTACGGCCAAACTCAACCCTACAAAACTTATAAGGATTGCATTGGTCATATCTCTAGTCGATGTGAGATCTTAACACTCCCTCTCACACTTAAGACTAGGCATCAGGGGTGTGGACAAATGCAGGTGACCTAATAACATTTTCTTTTATATAATTAAAGAAATATGTCCTAGTCAAAGATTGGGATTTTTTGTAAATTGCTTTAGTGAAAACAGTCAACAAGCTCTATATTTACACACATTTTAGAATTAATTACATCTAAGAGCAGTAAATATAAATGGAATTCCCCGAGTACATAAGTAATATGCATGAATCTGACCATTCATGTATCCTAGACAGCAATTCCCAATATATAAAGCCTGTTTCCAACACTCCCCCTCAAGCTAGAGCATATAAGTTGAATGCTCCAAGCTTGGAACAAATATATTAAATTCGTTGTCACAATGTCACCATAAATATTTTGTCAAGATTCTACAAGTTGATCATTTGAGTACCCAATAACGGTTTCTCTAGACAAAACCTTTTCTCGAACAAAGTGACAATCAATTTCTCTATGTTTGGTCCTCTCATGAAATACTAGATTAGAGGTAATATAAAGAGCTGCTTGATTATCACAATACTTCACAAAACTTCAACTCCTAAAGCATTGTTGTTTAATCCATACAAGCTCACAAAACTTCAACCCCTATATTTTGCTTCTACACTAGACCGAGCAACTACCTTTTGCTTTTTACTTTTCCACAAGACAATATTTCCACCAATAGATACATAGTACCCATTAGTGGAATGTTTATCAATTGGTGACCTTGCCCAATTTGCATCACAACATCCAGTAACTTGGGTGCCCCCTTTATCTTCAAATAGCTGTCCTTGTCCAAGAGACTTTTTAATGTACCTTAGAATACAAACCATTGCGTCCCAATGATCAGTATAAGGAGATTGCATAAATTGACTCACCACTCTGACTGCAAAAGAAATATTAAGTCTAGTAATTGTAAATGAGTTTTCCTACCAATCTACAATATCTCTCAAGATCTGGGTAAGGTTCTCCTTGATTGCACACTGGGACTCTCAATGGGCATACAATTTGACATACCTATTTCCTTCAGAATGTCTATTGCATATTTTCTTTGTGAAACTACAATGCCATCCTTTGATTGAGCAACTTCAATACCATAAAAGTATTTTAGATTGCCAAGATCTTTTATTTGAAAGTGGTTGAACATGTGTTCTTTTAGTTGGGAAATTTTAGCTAAATCATTTCTTGTAATGACTATATCATCAACATAGACAACCAAATAAACACATTTACCAAGAAAAGTGTGACAATCGAAGACTGAATGATTTGCTTCATTGTGTTATAGCCCAAAATTTTGCACATCAAAATTGAATTTCCCAAACCAAGCTCGTGGATATTGTGGAGCCTATGAAGTGTGATCAATGAAGTTTATAAACCAGCTCAAATTCCCCCTAAAAGTGGTTGCTCCATATAGATTTCTTCTAGTTCACTATGAAAAAATGCATTTTAATGTCTAACTAATGAAGTGGCCAATGACAGATAGCATCCATTGCAAGAAAGAGATGAACTAAACTCATTTGCCACAGGGGAAAAAGTATCACCATAATCAAGACCCTCTCTTTTAAGGCAATCTTTAGCAGACAATCAACAATCATTTTAATGAAATTTTCATTTTTGATAGAATTCAATGGCATTCAAAGTACTACCATTGCCTTCCCCTTTTGTAACATACCCAAGCGCCCTCCTTCACTAAGAGAAAAAAAAAAAATCAAAGCCCTCTTAGTAAACCTTCGTCTGTTATTTTTCTGGCTCCAGGGGAGTTTACTCAATCTATTCCCCAGTCTTTTGCACTGCTCAAGTGTGCAGCTCCGTATGAGGACCTCCTTCCCTTTTTCCCACTCTTCATTCACACGGTTCTCAAAGCAGGTATCACCCATCAACCCAGTTCCTGTTCTTTTCCTGTGCACTCGCTTTATAGGTTGATGGGTGACTCATCTAGTAGGATAAAGCTTGGTTGTTGTTCTTAGAGATTACCACACACATGTCAATGAAAACTTATATGTTTGGGAAATGCAGTGAAATACAAAAGGCACAAGACAAAAAGGCACCACTTAACACACAAGAGACGACTTATGTAAGATTAGAAAAGTGAAGTGAAGAAATATAAATTTCATCATCCAAACTATTGAAAACAAATCAAGCTTAACTCACTCCCAAGAGCTAACTCAAGGAAGGAGGATCGCCCAAGTCTTCATATATAGGGAGTACTTTAGCTATATTCCTAGCCAATGTGAGACATCTTAACACACACCCCTCACACCCAAAATTGACCATCTAGATCATTAAGTTTGCAAGACCAGACATCTTTGGGTGGCTCAACATTGAGAGTGGATAGTCTCTGATTAGAAGTGGACCAGGCCCAACTCACTCCCAAAAGCTAGCTTAAAGGAGGAGGATTGCCCAAATAATAGCTTAGGTTATCCAAAGAAATATAATGTAGACAAAATTAGGGTTTAACTCTATAATATATAAACAAATAACATCAAATATAAATAATGGTTATTCTAGTAATAGGTAAAATTTAAAAACAAAGGAAGATCTTGCAAGGTATTTTCTATTTATATAAGGTAGTTAAACTTCGTTTCACCTTGGACCAAAGTGAGATGAAAACACTCAGATATACAACTAATTAAAGATTGTTCTTAGAATTTGGTCTTGGGGTCTAACTCAACCCCACAAAACTAGCTTGTAAGGTGAGGACTGCCCAAGCTTCTTATAAGTTCTATTTAAGCCATGTCTCTAGTCGACATGGTACCAAACCACCACCCTTGATGCTGCAATTAAGGCAGGCTAGGGGTGACTGCAATTATGGTTGCTTTCCAACAGCTATCAATATCACATTGTCAATAATCTGTGGATCACATAAACATAAAACAAGCATGTTTTTATGGCTCGTTAACAATAAGGAAATGGAAGAGATACTTTTAAATTACAAAACATACCTCATTTCCAGTTTTTGCTTCTCTTTTAATCTCTGCCACCAATTTTTTTTCCTGCAATTGACAAGGTAATGAAGCACTAACAAGAAATATGAAACAGAAAGGAAATCACTAAGAAGGTCTTGTTAGCATTATGTACCTCCATCTGAAGCGATGTTATCTCTCTTTCAATTCCTACAAGAGTGAATGAAAGAAAAAGGAAACAAACATGTTACAGAAGTGTTGCTTTATTGAAATTTAAAACTAAACAATGATACAAAATGTGAACCCTTGATGGGTTGCTATTTTCTACCAATACCTTTATGTAGAGCCCAAAGATAAGAAAGAATGAGAAAGTGAAGAAAAGAAAAGAGAAAAGAATGATACATAAGTGCCGCCTATATTAAAATTATGTATATCAGCCTGAATATTTTCTACTAAAGTTTAACATGGGCTTATCGAATGGTACAACCAATGGGTCTCAGAGTGTATTGGTAGGCAAGGGCACCAACTGAAAACAATCCAATCCTAGGATTTAAGATTATGACCTTCACAATAAATCAGTAGTATTTCTGTTTGATTCATATAAACAATTATGGCTGTTGGGAAGCAAGAGGAAGACAGTAATTAACAACTATTTTCTTCACAAACACACAAATATTAAAAAATATATTTAAGAGATCAATAAAAAATGCACGGGAAATTTTAATTGTACATCCTCCCATAAAACACTCACCTATAACTATTTGATTTAACTATTAGCTCCCAGCCATACCAACTATTTTAACACATGAAAAATGCTGCCTGACATGATATACATTATATTCAAAAGGGAAATTCACTTGAATTAACACACTGCATCCACTATTTGTTCTTCTGAAATATGAACAGCAAACACACCAACATTAATTTTTATAATTCCAAGTGAAATTGCCAGTGTCCATGCCATGGGTCTTGCAGCTGAATTGCATAAATTGATTTTGTTCTTGGAATTCTGTTAATCCTATGAAGATCCATGAAGTACCATGTACTCAAGCAAGGAAATTCTTTCCTATTTGGAGAAAATACATGTCACAATGAAAACATCCCTATTACATTCATGAGTTATACAAGCAGATAGTCAATACTATAACTTCTGAATCAGCAACCATTCAATTCAAGTAAGTACCTCTGGTTGCAACAGCCATTTCCCTCTTACTTGTCCGCAGAGCCTCTGTCATAAAAAAACAAGACAGACACAAATGAGTGCCACTGCCCAGACACCAATAAGAAAGTCAACACTGTAACTTCCTTTCCCATTATCATCAAACACAAACAATGCCACAAAATATTGACCAAAAACAGAAACCAATTCCACAAAATTAAGCAGCACAAAACCCATAATTTCTAAGAATTCCAAAGACCCTTGTGTTCCTTCTCAACAAAAACTAGATCCAATTTAGCACACAGCCACACAATTCCAACGTTTCTCCGATCCAAAGTTCCCATTTTTCTTCCCCACCAAGTTTTCCCCAGCAACCATACACTAAAGAAACCAGTTTCCCTTTTCAGAGACAAAAAAAAAAAAAAAATCGAATTCTAAACGCAAATCCTAAGCTTTAGGGCAAAATGGAAGGGTAAATGAAAAATAAAACAATGTGGGAAAGTTTGGAGAGAAAAAGAGGGGAAAAGGGATGCACCTTTGGGTGAGGTTTTCTTCTTGAAGATGTTCATGGTGTTGGCGTTGATCTCGAAGAAGAAAAAACCCTAATTGAAGAAGAAGAAGCAGAGTAGTAGAAAGGAGGCACTGTGCAGTGTGTGAAGTGTGATGTTTGTAACAAAGAGAAGAGAAAGGGAATGAGTAGAGAGAAAAATATGCCTCGGGGAGCGTGCTTTGCTGTGTGTCCACTGTCCACGTAACCAACGGTCGTCTTTCAAGTAGCCGTTACAGCTTTCAATGAGTCAAAAATGCAAATCGCGTTTCGAGTTTTTTATTACATACTTTTACACAGTAACGAATGCTTTAAAGGATGCCTTCATGATACTTTCTAAATTTAATAGTATAAATTTTTTATATTATTAATCAATCATAAATTATTACATGGGAATCTTGTTATGTATTATAATAATTATAATTATTTTAAAAACACTAACAGAGGATGAAAATTAGAATCATACTTTTTTGTAAAGAAAAAATATTTTATTACATTATTACTGTTTTAAAAACATGTATTTACATTTTTTATATTAAGAATTTAATTAAAATCTAATTATAATGTAAAAAATTACATTATTACTTATAATAAGATTCTTCTTGACTTTTATAATAATTATTTTGAAAGTTAGATTTAAAATATTTTTAATTTGTTAATAATATAAAAAAATATTCTTATAATATATCAAAATTAAATTCTTATATTAAAGATATTTAAAGTTAATTTAAATTATATTTTAGGTGAAAAATTATAGTTCGTTTTGAACTATTTTTAGTGTAATATTAAATTAAATGTTTTGTAAAAAAAAAAAGTCTAATATTCAATGTAATTTGATTAGATATGAGTAAAAATACCACCGAACACGTGGATCAACTGACATGAGATTGTTCTAGCTTAATATGAGAAGTCTTGAGTTAGAGTTCTGCATATGCTGCTGTGTTAAATAGTCGAAATGAACTTACCCGACTCAAATAAGATTGCCTCAAATGGAGGATACATGTGGTTTAGATAAAAAAAAGATGAGTCAAAATCATTTGAATCAAATTGAATAATTTAATTTTTTATTATTTATATTGATTTTATTGATGTTATTTAATAGACTATATTAACCTATCAACAATTTTATAACACAAGTACACAATTCGGCATTCTAACATAATCACAATGTTCAATCAACTCCTACATTGACTCCACAGCGCTTTAGGCTTCTAAGCCATCATCATCTCAGCTTCTCACAAAGTGTCAACGTCTTTACTATATTGCAAAAAGCATGGTCATACTCTTGCTATCAGATATATGGCTTTCCAAATAAGCCAGTGAAGAAATCATGGACATTGGCAATTTGGCATGTCATTCCGCTAATCTTACTAATCAACTTTCGTATGAACAATACAACAAGTTTTTGGCACTTATAGCCCAACAAGAAACTGATATATCATCAGTTAATTTAGCAGATACAGCTTTTGCTTGTTTACTTTCTTCGTGGATTATTGACTTGGGTGCTTCTAATCATATATATACATCTCTTTCTCTCTTTTTTCTTCATATTCTACTATTCATAAACATATATATGTCCAATTACCTGATGGTTCTCAAGCACTTTTGTCCACTGTTCAGGATTGCTTACGCACAGTTACACCCACGAGTGTTTTTGACATTCCATCATTTAAATTTAATTTTTATCCATTTCACAGCCAACAAATTCAACTAATTGTAATGCAATTTTTTATTCTTCGAAATGTTTATTTCAGGACCAAACAACGATTGGTCGGGATAGTGCACGAAACGACCTATTTTATCTCAATGCAGATTTAGTTTCCAATAAGCATGACCAAGGCCACTCTCCCCTTGGTCATCCATTTATATCTTGTTTTAGTTTCAAGAATTGTAATAAGTTTTACCTATGGCATTCACGTCTAGGTCATCTATCTATGTTTCATTTTGATTTCATTGTTAAAACTTCTCGATTTATTAATACAGATCAAGAATTTGTTTGTGATAGTGATACGGTGCCCTGGGGGTTGTTTCTGGGTGCGACCGTCCAGAGCCCATAGTTAGAGGGGGTCCAAAAAATATTCAAACAATTTTAATGTGAGAAGAAAAAAATTATTTCTTTGGGTAACAACTTCATATTTTTGGTTTTTTCAAAACTCATTCAATTCCTAAATTTTAATTTACCCAAGCATTACCAAAGATAAAACAAAAGACCAAAAACATATTTTACCCAACTTCAAAATACCTTCACATGTATTATCACATAGGTGTTAACTTTTCTACTAGAAATTTCTGGAAAAAAAAAAACTTTTCTACTAGAAATGTAACTCAAGCGGTACCAAATATTTATGTACGACTTTATCCCAAACATTAATCCATGTCAAGCCAATTTATTTGTACTTCAATTTACCCTTCTGTCCAACAGATCTCTTTTGCAATTTACAAAAACATTAAAGTAGGTTCAAATCCCTATAGTTCCACTAATTTAAATTCTGGCCTCTAATTTTGGTTTAATTTTATCCTCATGTGTTCACTTGTTTTGAATTTTTATCCCTAATTCATCCATATAATTCAACTTATCAAGATATTGGTTTAAAGAGGAATCAAAACCATACTAAAATATTAATCGGACCTATACTCGAGGAAAGACATGTAGGAAACAAAACTATACGATTGTAGAGTTTTACTACACGAAAAAGTACTTCAATTTTTAAATATTTTTAACAGTTAAAGTATATTAATGTCACAGTAGGCATATAATTAATAATACAACTTTTTATTTAATTAATAATTGCAAGAAATTGCCTAATGCTTACCGTTTCAGCACAACCATTGAATTATTATTAGAATAGGGCAAATATCAGGTCAACACTCCTCCGTTCTTGACACTGATTGTATCCACAACACTTTTGAAGGTGTATATTTGGCTTTATTCCATTGCAAAAGTTTTGTTGCTCATGAAAAACTAAAAAGAAATCCTCATTGAAGGTAGGTACTTCTTGTAAGAGAACCCCAAATATGTACTTGAACAGAACACACAAATTGGTAATATCACTATAGATTTCTCAAATTGTGTACATATTGATGTATCGATATCCATGGCTGAAGAAGCGAACAGATAGATTGGGGGGGAACAAAACTTAATTCATTCACTAAATCATATCTATTTTCAACTTAACATTACAATTATAGAGACAAACCAAGAATTTGAATATCAACATCGACTGCTACAAAACTTGTTAAATGACCAACCACGGCTGCACAATGCTCAGAAATGATACATTACCTTGTATATCTACCATAGACCAACCAAAGGCCTGAAAAAAGAAGGAGAAAATGGAATTCAGATTTTGTATATGAAAGCTAAGGAACGCTGTTGTGTATAATGCTCTCATCACAACAAAATATTTAATTTTCATTAAGTTTGATTAGTTATCATTCAAGCATATCTTAGAGGTTCCTGTGTGCATATCATTAATTTTGATTAGTTATCATTCAAGCATGTTCACCTAACAATTTGCTACAAGGAACATTAAATAAAAATTTGGCATACTATTCTTTTAAGAAAGATTATATTATCATGGCAACAGAGATGAATCATTCACCTCAAAGTGAAATAGCATAAATTCAGGCATGCCACAGACCCCCTATATTTTTTTGGTATAACAATGGTAATGAGGTTTGAACCAATGACCCCCCTCACTACTAGCCTGAACCTAGTGGCTTTCCTGGGTCCCTATTTGGCATTAAAATGATCAAGATAACAAGAATTCTTGTGTGTAAGCTAAGAACAAAAAGTAGCAATAATATTACCTCAATTTAGTGTTACATGAAAATGCAGAGTGAAGAAGGTTTAAATCACCCCCATATCTTCCAAAGTATGTTAGCCTTCCCACGGAAGCAATTGAATTGCTACTTTACAATACAGTTTACTGAACAGCATCATTTCCAAATGTTTTCGCCAAGAATTCATCCAGCTGACCCCAGTTTGGGGTATCAGATTTACTCAAATCACCCAATGGCAATGATCGTATGCATTGAAGAATATGTTTGACATCCCGATATAGCCTAGCAAGTGGGGAAAATTTAAGAAATGAAAACGAAATTACTGCATTTTTTAAAGTGCCTTAAAAATTTATTTCTACATAATATAACTTTAGAAAAGTAAATACCTATTCTGTGCTTGAGGAGTGCTTATATCGAATCTTGAAAATGCTTCTGAAATTTGTGAGTGAAATATAACGACCACTTGCCTGAAAAATAGCAAACTTGAGAAGTGAGTTGTAGGAATTCATATGATGTTAGCATTATACAATCAATTTTCTTTCTATACAGAGAGTAGTGTTTCTTTCTTTCCTTTTAAATGGGAAAATGAAAGAATTTTATTTCATAATTCACCACCGAAAATAATGTAGATCTAGAAAATTTAACAGTATAACCAATAGTAATTAATATTTTGTAATTTATCTCAGTTTAGAAATGAAAAATTATCCCTGCTTCCTTTTCCCTCCAAACTCTATCCAAACACATACCCAAAATGGTTATTTCATTAATAGTTAAAATCAGTATCACCCACTTCATGATCTTCAGATATAATATTTCAACCATGGAAAAGAAAATATTACTTCATTATACACCAGAAATCACACTGTGAATAACAACAGAGACACCAACAAATATCCACTCTTAAAAGAATCATTTACATGGAGGAAAATTATTTAAAACTCAAAGCTACTACACTACTTTTTGCAGAACCAGGTTTCTTATCAACTAATTATAGTAGGGCCTAGGAGAAAGAAAATAATCAGTCACCTTTTGTTACGTAGAAATCAATATATTAGAATTAAGAAAGAATTTGGCCCAACTCAATTCCAAAAGCTAGCTCAATGGGGGTGGATTTTCCAAGTCATTATAAGGAGTACTTTGACCATATATCTGATGTGAGATCTTAATCTTAACCTAATATAAAACCCATCATTTTAATAAGTGCAAATTACAACAACACCCCCTAAGGTTTCGTGTAATTACACAACCACCCCCTATTTTTTTAACCATTACATTCGCCTCCCTTATAGGGGGTGTTAGTGTAAGATTTGAGGAGGTGTTGAGGGGGTGTCAGTATAATGTTTTCAAATATATAAGGGGTGTTAGTGTAATGTTTTCAAACTTAAAAGGGGTTAGTGTAGGAAAATAAAAAGGGTGGGGTTATATGTAATTTGATAAAAGCTCAGGGGATATTACTGTAATTTGCTCTTTTAATAAACATCTCAGCATAAGAAACAACAGGTACAATGTTCAGTAGTGTACTCTTGATTATAATCTTTCATCAACATATAAGAATAAAGTGGAAATTTCTGCGATTCTTACCTGAAAATTGCTTGAACATCCTCTTCATTCAAAGTTCGAGATAGAACACGTTGGAGGTATCCAACTTCCTAATAACAAATTCCAAAAGTAAATAAGTTCCAATTATGAGATTGCTTTAGAGACAGGTGGGACATGAGAGTAGAACTCAAAAATGATAATTTCATATCATCCCACACGATTATCAACATATATACAATGACTGGTCATAAATTTGTTGTTAACTATAAGTGGTTAAGTTATTAAATCAGTTTGACAAATAGTTTATTGCACATCTGTAAGGGGTGTTTATCTCAAATTTGATTGTCCAACAATCACTTCCTTATTTATGATAAACCTAGTGAAGTGACTAGTGAGCCACCATATTCTCTCCAAAAAGTTTTTTGTGCTCTTTGGGATATTCATATTTATGCTTGAAACTACAAGATAGGAAGATGCATATTAAAATCTCCATCAATTTTAAAATTCAAGCAAAAAGAAACAGAAGGTGAAAGACAGAACACAAGCACTCTAAGCATTTACACATAATTATTTACCTTTGTAAGGGACCGAGCAAATTGACTAGGTTGAGGGTCAGCATCCTCAGGTCTATTCCAACTCTCAACAATTTGAGGCAACCCACGTAAATGTACCAGTAATCTTTCTCGCATTATTTGAACTAATTTACTATGTATTTCATCTCTGTGGACTTTATAATCCTGGAATGGAAAAAATACAACAGCAAAGCAAATATTATAAAAGAATACATTCTTAAAAGTTCTTAAATTTTTTTGGCAAACAAAATAAATCATTTTGTTTTTAATTTATACATGTATAAAATATATTTTATTGGAGAAAAAGTAGAAAAAAAACAAAGGGACAAATAAATGGTATCCTCCTAAATAGAGAAAGTAAAAAGAATAGGGAGCCCGAGGATCAGCCAACTATAACAGACCCAAGAAAGCCAAGGTTTTGTAAAGATGCTTGGACACTTAAGGAAGAATAAACCATATTCATTCTTGAAATTCCACTTAAATTGCCTCCACCCCATGCAGTTATGGATTAGAAAGATGAATGTCATACTTCTTAACAGAGACACCTTATACATTTGATACAAATGTGCGGAAAGGAGTAACAGAAGAAGAAGAAAAGGAATTAATTAAGGAAAATTCAAAATTAGAAAGTGAGCAACAACATTTGTTACAAATGTGCAGAAACTAAAAAGTCATCACAATTAACGGCAGACACTGTTGAATTTCATAGATGACAAAAATAAAAGAATTTGAACATGAAGAAACCAGTGAGAAAATTAGGGAACCTTTGTTTTCAATTTTCAAAAAATGCAGATTCACAATATACATATAGCCTTGTTTAGAGGGGCTAGTCATAGCATGCATTATGAGAGAGAAGACATAAATATAGTGTTGAGCCAAATATCTATCAGACTCTACTCCAATAAAAAAACCACACTAACTATAATTTATAGCTCGTTAGACCCCTAGACCCCCCCCCCCCCCCAAATGCTTTAGCTGTGTCTGGTTTTACATTGGAAAGTCATTGCATGCATTAGGAGAGAAGACATAACATTTTTGTGTTGAGCCAAATATCCATCACACGCTATTCCAATTAAAAAGCAAACATTTATAATTTTTAGCTCCTTAGAAAAGCACTAAAAAAATTTTGTTTTTGGTTTCCATCTGATTATTATAAATTTGTTAAACACGCTTTTAAGTAAAAAAGTTAAGTTTGGGAAGAAAAAAAGGATCTAATGGATGATATAAATGTAACACATTCAGGGTTCCTTCTCCTTATTCCTCTTCCTAAAATCAATATTCTGACAAAGGTTGCAAAATCTTAACTATCGACCTCCAGATTAAACACTCACATATTGTTGCAATTGCAATTTGCAAATATAATTTCTTGTGCAAGTCTTACCCTCTCTATTACCGCTTCCCTTCCTCTAAAAATATTTCTTTTTCCATTCAAATGAAAAAAAAAGGGAATCAGAGGAAGAGTAATTAAATGGAAAATCTCTTTCCACTTACTCAACTACCAGTAAATTTTCACTATACACGATGAATTGCTTACCAATGAATTTTCATCATCAATATGTAGCAAAAGAAAGAAACCATCATACTTCCCACAATCATTCAAAAAATGCAATATATGAACAAAACATCTGAATAAGTCCCCTCTAACAAAAGGACTAAGGAGTAAAGGTTAAAAAACAATGAAGCACATACCTGTGCAACCCGATCGATCTCGGAAAGCAATAGTGTTTTTCTAGTCTCAGGTACTTTAAGAAAAAGAATCTGCCGAATTTCTTATACCAGAAATGAAGAACAAAGTTATAATTTAATTCATATGATGCAAAACAATATAATAAATTCATGGAATGCATTAAAAAATTTCTTTCAGTACAACATTAAAAACTTCATTTAGGTGAGTGCATTGTACCAGGAATAATAGCATGTACAAAACTAATGACTTGACTAGCCAACGCCAGGTGTTTAGACGTGATGGACTTCAAACCAGACACCTGCACAGAATTTAGGAAGAATTAGAAGCCTCTAGAATGAGAAGGCTCCAAGTAAATTGAAATGGGATCAAGATAGATCAGTAAACCAGGGGGAAAAAACCCAGTAGAGGAGAAGTAGGGAAGCAAACAAAATTTTCGGCTATGTTTTGTCCTTCAATTTTGTTTTGTCACACACAGCAATCAGTTAGATGAAATAAAATCCAAATTGAGAAACCCAAAAATTCTAAAACCCAGCATTATCTTGCAGTTTTCCCACTAAGCAGGACAGTTACACAGGCTGAAATGATTCAAGTATATACTCCCCCATGCTTGGCTTGATTAACACAGAAGTGAGTTCCTAAAGATAAGTTCCTCAAGTTTTACCTAGCTCCAACCAGTTTCTGGTTGGAGGGACCTTGATACAAGCATATGCTTGTACATAATGAACAAAAGATGAAGGTCATAGATATTAGATATAGTGTACATTTGTATTTGTTATCTCATTGTAATTTTATTTGCATTTCAAAGTTAATTAGTGTATCTGTTATTCTGTTAGTTGTTCACTCCGCAATGAGTCATACAACCTTCCTATATAAGGTTTCACGATTCTCTCTTCCACAACCACCGAGTTTGAGAAGGGAATAATAGAGATAATGTACATTTGTATTTGTTATCTCATTGTAATTTCATTTGCATATCAAAGTTAGTTAGTGTATCTGTTATTCTGTCAGTTGCTGACTCAGCAATGAGTCATACGACCTTCCTATATAAGGTTTCACACTCTACTGATTCTTCTAATGATAATTTTCACATTTCAGTTTCTCTCTCCTTTCTATGTTTCTTTGATTTCTATTAGTAGAAATGAGTACGTTGCAAACAGATAATTCAGTATATCAAAATGGATAATAGATGCGATAAAAGTGAAACACTATGAAGGTCATTTAAGATGGTTTAGGCATGTAAAATGACAAACTATAGTCTGACACATGGCATGATAACAGCCACGCCTTTATGGAGAGGGATAGGCCAAGAGGGAGACCATAAATATGGTGTAAGGCTAGAAAGATTTGGAATTTTGAATTACATTAAGTTTTGATACGGCATCAAGTACAATGGTGCTAGAATCCATGTAGCTGACAGTATTCGGTGAGAATAAGGCTTGGTTAGTGTTGTTGACTGTTGTATTTATGTGTGACTGTACAATTTAATCTATAACAAGATCTATAAAATTGTAAGACCTGGCTAAAAGACCAGTCTCTATGGTACTGAATGTTGAGCAATAAAGTGCCAACAAGAGCAAAAATTAAGTGAATAAGAAATGGAAATGTGTTGAGGTGGATGAACAGGCATATGATAGAGGCTTCAGCAAAACAAAAAACGTTAATCAAATGGAAGAAAGTCCAATTAAAAGATGTATAGGAAGACCTAAAAGCTTAAGGAGAAACCATTAAAGTCATTGCTTTATATATATAGGCCGAGGATCAATTGGTATGTGTAAGACTTGACACATATATGTATATTTACACATATATCTAAAATGTACCAACAGTTTTCAGAACAATACTAGCAGTACCTGCATAGCACCAGCCCCGAGCACAAGTTGGCATGTTCTTGTGTTGAAAAACTTCAAGATTTCTACTATACGGTGAACAACTTCTGAAGATAGTGTTGGCAAAAGGTTGTTCATATCAATGTACTCCGACAACATCTTCAGCAATATTAAGCCACTAGAAGCAAACATGACAAACAAAGCTACTTTAAATGTATTCACAAGATGGCAGACCAAACAAAAATAGGATCAAACAAGATCACAAAAAGACAAGAAAACCTCACAAATAGGCAACTTCAAATTAAGACCAACAGAAATCAGTATATTGCAATATTGTAATAAAATAATCACGCATACCTACACAAACATACAGAGAGACAGAGAGAACACTGAAAAAAGAAAACAAAAGGAACAGAAGGTGCAACTAATTGAGAAAAAAGAGAAGTTGAATCCAGATAACTAACCAGTTTACCATGTGGTAACCAACACCTTTGTAATAAAGAGCCTGAGATGCAGATTTTTTTTGGTCTTTCTCAGTATTGTTGCTATGTGCTGATGAAATCCTACCATGAGCTTTATTTGGTTCTGTTGAATCAACCGGGGATTTGGATCTATCTGATGTTTCATTATTCATAGATGCTTCAATGGAATTAGCCCGTGTAATATGTTGTTCAGCACTTGACTCTGCACTGTCTGCCATCAGCAGAACATCATTGTTAGTCACCACACCATTGTAACTGGTAGAAACATCATCCTCAGTGTCATTAAGGTTCTCAGAAGTCAAATTATCAGATGTAAAAAGCAAATTGATGATGGATTGAAATTCATCAGGAACATCTATCTCCACCCAGGTTTCCTGATCAAGCACTGCCCTAATCTTTGACATCTACATCCAAAGCAGCATCCATTAACAACAATGAGTTACAAAGATTTCATGATGATGAATGTCATACAAGAAAAAAAGGACAAAAATTAAAACTAACCCGAGATTCATGCTGAAAATCAACAAAAGCCTTGGCCTGTGATTGCAGTGTCCCACGGATGCTGTATCCCAATCTCCCACCAATCTGTTAACATAAGCATGGGAGTTAAATCATGGAACAAAAACCAAATAATTTTAATCTTACGTTTTAAATCAATATGAAAATATACTTTTTCTGTAGCAGTAATGAACTCCTGGGTAATGTTGTATATGGTTAGAAACTCCTGCAATTTTAACCTAGGATGAAGAATTGCACGGACCCCAAGAAGCTTTGCCCATCTTCCATGAGCAGCATCACATGCTGCAAAGACAGCTTCTGCGTTTTCTCGCAATATATCAGCTCTGTTTAGAACCAGATTCTTTAAGAACATCAAACAAATGGGACAACAACTAAAACACAAATGTAATGGCAGAAAACAAACAAGATCTGAAATGTATTATTCTCTATTTTTTATCTGGGAGTTTTACAAGTAGTCAGTGAATTAAAATGATGTCCGCATCACCCTCACTTTTAAAGAGAGGAGACCTCAAAAGTGCCATTTGTTATCAGCAAAAAGAAATTAAGTACTTGACTCCTGACAGCCTCTACAACAGCAAAATAACAACTGAAGGGTCTAATAAGCATGCATACTGATTTAACATTGTTGAGGTGATAAGAGCTATTAATCTTGCACAACAAAACAAATTACTCCATATTTAATGTATCAATGAATTTATAATGTCACTCCTACTTAAGGTTTAATTGCACCTTTTGCCACCCATTTTTCACATTTTCGTGAGTTTTGCCACTAAACTATGAAATTTGTACATTTTGCCACCCAACTTCCGAAATTCTGCACATTTTGCCACTCAACTTTTTTTGGCTTAATTACACATTTTACCACGTAATTTCGCAAATTTTACCGTTGTACTATTTAATTTTCTCAAATTTTACCACTCCATTAAGTCTATCAAATGTCAAGCGGAAGGATGACGTGGCAGGTGACATAGATGCCACGTTGGAATATATATATAAAATTAAAGAATTAAAATATTTTAGTTTTTAAAAAATAAAACTTTAATTACGGCTTAATTGCACATTTTACCACTAAACTTTTGTAATTTTGCGAATTTTACCATTGAAGTTTTTTTTTTCCACAAATTTTACCATCTTACTATTCAATTTTCTCAAATTTTACCATCCTTCCGTTTGACATTTGACGGAGACTTAACACAGTGGTAAAATTCGAGAAAATTGAATAGTACGATGGTAAAATTTGCGAAAACCAAAATTCAGTGATAAAATTCGCGAAATCACAAAAGTTCAGTGGTAAAATGTGCAATTAAGCCACTTTTTCTTTGCACATTTTGCCACCCAACATTCAAAATTTCGCGCATTTTTCCCCCTATATTATAATTAAGTTTTGTTTTGAAAATTGGGTGGCAAAATGCGCAAAATTTTGAAAGTTGGGTAGCAAAATGTGCAAAAAAAAAAAGTTGGGTGGCAAAATGCATGAAATTTCAAAAGTTGGGTTGAAAAATGTGCAAATTTCATAGTTTGGTGGCAAAATTTGCGAAAATGTGAAAGATGAGTGGCAAAAAGTGCAATTAAGCCTAAAATAAATTAATATCCAGTGATCAGGAAGCTTGTATATCATATATCACAACTTTCGTAAGTGAATAACAGGAGTGAACATTCTAGAAAATGTCATATACAGTCTTTCATAAGAAACTGAAAATGTACAATAAAAATTTAAACTATAGATAGTTTTAGTCAAGCTGGGAAAGAAATTCTTCATATAATGATGCACTAGTGTGCTATAGCCACAAATAATAACCACTCGAGTCTTAAGGAAAAACAAAGTAGAGGCTAATATTAACATTACAGTACAATTTATTTTTTTTCTTTCAATTTTTCCTCTCATTTTCCCCCATTTCATATTTGGTAGCATATTTTCAAATGACAGGATAGAAACTGTTCAGAGATATAAAACCATTTATGTGCTTTCACCTTATTAAAAGGCATTCCTACATAATGGACTCTAGAAAGGAATTGTTCACATCCTCTCAAAGCTTCATATCATATCACGTCACCATTCAATGAATAATCAAACTTAAAGTGAGAAAAACACTACAAAAAAAATTAACGGGAAAAACAAAATTCCTTGCAAGATAAAAAAAGAAAAATGTCATAACAACACCATTGTGTATCAATTCTAGAAATCTTCACTATACATGTCCACTCATTCAAATATAGTTAAAAATATTACAAATACAATCCAGGAGGCACAAGACAACAATGTCTCTAATACTTATATTTTCAAACTGAATAATAAAGTTCGGGTGCTTCTGAACTTCATAATAGCAGTTATCATTTTAGGAGGACCAGAAAAGGAAATTTGAAAGAAAAAATTAGCTCTAATCACAAATTACTTGCTTTCTCAACTTAAACACCAAAAAGAATCTGTAAAAAGCTTTTCAGTTTCCACTACAAGTACATCAGAGACAAGAGCCTAGATTTAACCTGAAATTTTTTGACATGTTTGAGGAGCTCACAGAATCAATTGCTTTTCCCTGAAATGAAGAACCCTTGGCAACACTTCTTTGTGGTGAATATGGCAAAAATGTAGTACCAAGAGACTCGCTTTCTTGGGATGTTTCTGCAGCTGCAGCACCAAGAGCAATTGCCGCCACAACTGAATCAGCAGCATAATGACCATCACGGTTGCTTAAAATCCATTCAATGGCCTTTTTCACTTCAGCAGCCCGCACTAAATGTGCCTGCAATCACTAAAAGGAAAAAAATCTTATTACATCACTCTTAAAACAACTAAGTTGCAAAACAATGTATAACTGAATTTCAGTAACCTGTATATGCCACTATTATGTTTCTATAGCACACTATTGATAACTATTGCCATGCATAGCACAGCTAGCTTGATTTTAACCTCTTTGATCTCTGCTCAGTTTATTCATATGGATCTCTATTTTGTTATTGCGTTCTTTCTTCACACTTCACAGCCCCGATTTTGTCTCTCTTTTATTTCCTACTCCTTTGTCTCTGTTCACATATCTAATGCTCTGTATGGTTTGAGGGGGAAGGAGAGAAATAGAGAAGAAATTGTGTGGGTCCCACACCTTCTACACTCTACTTTAATTCAAATATCTCCCTTCAATTTCCATCCCCTCTATTTCCATCCTCTCAACCAAACACAGCATAAGTGTTCTGATTTTTCTAATAATTCCATTTTTTTACTTCATTCTTCTGTTCTCGTACTCTTAGCAGTCTTTTTCCCCCTTTTTTTGTTCTTTGACATGTATTGTGGAAGACTTCAGAAAAGAGAGGTGTTTGTAAGCTATACAAGACATGTAAGATGGGGTAAGTACTAGCATGAAAACTCCAACAGGCGAGACTAAGGACTTTCTTATAAGGATAGATTTACATTAGGCCTCAGTCTTGAGTCTTTACATGTTTAATCTAGTCTAAGATGTGCTTACCAGGGATGTACAAAAGATTATCCCTAACTGTAAGGAACCAGGATTAGAAAATAGAAGAAAGAAAAGAAAGATGGAATTTCTTGATTGCACAAGAACAGGAAATAGGAGAGATAAGTCCAAGTGTTTCCCATCACAAAGGATTTCTCCTTTCACAAAGTGCAAAGCTCAATTCTCAAATGATACAAAATAGAATACCTCCTTTCCTCTTAATTCCACTTATTTATATCAAACTATTTCCTATAATGCCGATAATATATATATATATATATATATATATATATATATATATATATAGATATATATATATATTTCTATATATATTTCTTATAACTGACTAATTAAGTACAGTAACTAATTTTCCTTTCCCTTCTATTTAACTCCTAACACTGTGCATGCTTTTTTGCAGATGATATAGTTTTGATTGACAAATCAAGTGAAGCAGTTAACTACTCTAAAGTTGTGCTAGGGATACAGACTTTGGAATAAAAGGGTTTTCGCATGAGTAGAAGTAATATAGAGTATATGCATTGAAATTTTAGCAAAAAAAAGGAAAATGAGTTGGAGGTAAAACTGAAAGATTCATACTACAAGTTTCTAAGTTTAAATATTTGGGATCAATAGTACAAAATGATGGGGAAATCAATGAAGATGTCACACAGAGGATACAAGCTAGATGGTTAAAATGGGGAAAGGAATTGAGGGTTATTTGTGACTGCAAAGTACCTACCAAAGAAATTTTTTATCATACTACTATACATTCAGCTATACTCTACAATAGTGAATGTTGGGCTTTAAAGGGACAACAAGAGAAAAAGATTGTAGTAAAAATGAGAATGTTTAGATGAATGTGTGGCCACATAAGAAAAGGCAGGATAGAAATGATTGTACACGGTGAAATATTGGTGAAGAAGCAATTGAGGAAAAGATGACAAAATTGGTTAAGGTGGTTTGGACATCTACAAAGAAGGCCATTGAAGGCACTAGAGAGGAGAGTAGATTCAAGGTTTTTAGCTATGTGAAGAGGGGGAGAGGGAGACCAAGAAGGACATTGGAGGAAATTGCTAAGAGGGATCTAATGGTGAATAATATCTGTAAGAATTTGGTCTTTAACAGAACTCAATGGCGTCATGCAATCCATGTAGCTGACCTCATCTAGTGGAATAAAGCTTTTGTTGTTGTTGTTGTTGTTGTTATGTTCCTTGACTTTTGTTGTTAATTACTTGAGTGTTTGACACTAGACTATGACTTTGGTCATTGGTTTTGAATATGCTTATAATTTTGATACTTTATAATTTTGAGCATTTATATATGTGTAGTATAAATTGTATGATTTGTATCCATAATCTACAGTATAGTAGCCATTCTACTATCTGTCATAGAGGTTTAGTGGTTGGCCACTCCACACTATTATTTGGGATTGATAAACTATGCTTGCACTAAGTTCGATACATAATTTCACAACCAAGCTACAAGATCTTCTACACCTTTCACATTTATTTGTCTTATAAGAAAAGAAAGAAAGTTCGACTAAATGGAAGATAAGAAATCCTTCAAAACAGAGAGAACAAAAAAAAATCTTACACAATAAAGCAGCCCAATCTATACATGGCAACTCTGAAACAGCCAATTAATGAAACACCACAAAAAGAGGTGTCATTAGTGCAACCCTATCCCAAGGTACTTTGAGAAGAAAATAGTTTAGCTTAAAAGACTCCAACCAAAGGACCACAGGAACTGAACATTGCCACACAACGTTTCCTCCCATTTTTACAAATACAAATCTAAGCAGTACAAACTGTTTCAAAGTAGAAGGACACCCTAAAACCTCACCAAGGAACATCCCCCCTCCCTACCCTCCCTCCCTCTATAAAGAAGTTGCTCCATTACTAAGAGACAGGATACTTCAAAAAACATGGGGACACTTTCAAATCTGATCTGCGGAAGAGTTCATGTCCATGCCACATCCCTTTTGTATATCAGTGTCTATGCATCTTAGCAATACAGACAACATATCAAAAACACATCCTCTACATTATTAAAACTGAATACATTTAGACACAAGAATTCTAGTCTAGACGATGTAACAAATTAACAAATGCCAAGTATAAATTACCTGTACTATCAAGAAAATAGCACTCAGAAGATGCACAAAGCAGTCAGATGATAGGCTCCTCAACTTGCTAGCAAGTGATGCACCTCCACCTGAGTTGAAAATAGAATAGATCACATAAAAACACAACAGAAGAAAAATATTAAAAGTATATCTTCTCTTCTTACAGACAAACATAATCAATTATGCTAAAGAAATTCTCACCATCTGCATCTACAGCTCTGTCTCCAGAAAAGAACTCTGACTCTGAACCTCGAGAAGCAAGAACCGGAAGCAACTCAGCAACAGCAGTCTTAATAGCACTCTTCATATCAGCAGTCAGTGTATCTCGATAAGTCCTCAGAACAGAGGGAAGTTTAGCCTGAAAATAAGGGAATTATTTAACCAAATTAAGCTAAATCACCAAATTTTCTGTTCCCAGAGAACAATGGTCAAGGATAGTCACATTCTGAAGCAGTACTTTGAAAAGGTAGTCTTGATGTTTTATAGTGATGTTTATCAGAAAAACAACACTCATGTCATTAAAGAATGTGAAATCACTTAGCATGCATAATTCCCAGCACTAAGAAATACCAAGGGGGATAAAACACATGAAACAAAGGAGTATAGACGAGTAGCTATAGGAGACAGAAGAAACAGGGTAAATAAAAGGGAAAAAAAAATCCTGTCTTACCATTTGTTTGAGTCTAAATAGAGAGGAGAGAAATAGGATTGAAATACCAAATTTCGACTGTTTTTTTTTCCTTCTTATTTCTATCCATCCAAACAACACATCTTTTCTACTCTATTTTCATTTATTTTTATTTATTTTTATCCTTTCTATTTCTTTCCCTTTTATTTCTTTCCTCAATTTCATTTCTAATCCAAACAGAGCATTAGTCTCTTACAAAATGTATACAACCCAGTCTTTTCCCACAAATTGGGGTAGGCCATATGGATCAAACTGACATAATGTTCTATGATTCTATCTATCATAAATCATATCTATAGATAAACTATCAACCACTAAATCCTTGTTAATGGTTTCACCTATAGTTTTTCTTCATTTCCCATTACCTCTAGCAATTGGGCTACCCTCCATAAGATCTACTCTTTTTACTAGGGCTTCTCAAGTCCTCTCTCCACATGCCCAAACCACCTAGCAACCTACCATCTTTTCAATAATGGATGTTACTCCAACTTTCTAATGCATTCATCCTCAATAGTCAATACCATCTTGTCTAGTACGTCCACTCATCCAAAGAAACATTCTCATCTCTACTACATTAAGTTTATTATTCTCTTGTTGGTTTTTTTAGCTTAAGTGCTTAACCATGCAAGTCTTATAGCTATGAGAGAAAAGTTTCCCTTAAGCTTCAGCAGTATTTCTGTCACATAGAACAGCATAAGCATGCCTTCATTTCATCCACCCTAATCATATCCTATGGTTTACATCTCTCTCAATCTCTCCATCATTTTGCATGATGGACCCAAGATGCTATAGCCATGTGACTTGTGGTATGGTATGGTTTCCAATTTTTACCTCTAAGCTAGGATTGGTGTGCCTCCCACTAGACTTACAATCCATTTAGTCCATCTCACTTCTATTTAAATTATAAAATACTTAGGAATCTAAAAAAAGATTTCATAGATATCTCCTCACAAATATTGTGAAATCATGAGATCCTACAAATTGTGTTGGGGAGGGGGGATTTGAATACTCTATATACAAGTTACAACCAGACAATTCCTTGCCCAAAAAGTTTAAATTCCAAGCTAACAAATTCCCTCATAGAAGGAGACATATCAAAGAAACAAGTTCTAAAATTTCAACTTTCAAGATAATCCTCAAATCAAAAAACAAAGGACAACTACAATCTAGAGCCCAATAAAATTAACCACCAAATATATAATAATTATTGTTAAAAACAAATGTCTGTGACATAATTTACCTACTGCAATCATGCTGTGGTTTCAGATTTCATACAAAGTTCTGATCAATACATCTTGGAAAAGAGAGTAGTTCTTGTAGAATTTGTGATGGCATTTAGAAAAAAAAATACAAGCAATTTCAGGAGGTTGGAAATTGGAATCACATTGGATGCATTAATATGGAACACGCAAGACATTATTTCTTTGTGTATTGTAGCTCAGAAACAGAAACCTTCTATATGACATGGGATCTCATACAAAGTTTTTTTTTTATTGTTCTTTGCCTCTTCTATCAGTTGCAAAATACCTAGTATTTACAAATCATGATGAAGGGATAAGGGACAACATATCCTCAAAAATACAAAAGGGAAAATCTCACAGCACTGATCTTACTAAAGATTCTTTCTCAATAAAAAATAATACTCAAACTTTCACAATTACTAGATTAAACAGTAAGTTTCTTAAGATAAATACAGCTAATTACTTACAGTTCTGAGCAATCCAATTACAGTAGGAAGAAGACTATCTTTGAAATTATTGTTTTCCTCTTCTTCCAACTTTACCTGGTTAAGAAACAGAGGTTAGATCACAAACCGCATCCTCAAACTTCACAATCAAGGTAAAAAACACAATAGGTTAACCATACATCATATAACTTTACATGTGAGACTTTCAGCTACTCACACATTGAACTAATGCCAAAACAGAGTACTCAATTAAATGATTGTGCAGTGTGTAAAAATTAAGGCATCAAGAATCAACAAGAGCTTCATTTACTGTCTACCCTTCTATCATTACTTTATTCTACTACTCATCTATGTTCCAACACAGATAGATGAATTTGGATTTTGGATTCTTCATGTGTGTTCTCCTAAAATCCTTTTTCTCAGATGCAGAGATTCTAAATTAAATAATCAATCTCCTAAAAATTAAAAAAATTCATCCCTAACAAACCCATTTGAAACTCTCGCACTACCCTCCTAAACACAGGTCTTTCATTAGGACAGAGGTCCTTCATACAACAACAACAACAAAGCTTTATCCTTCATAAGATTAACGAATATAATAAAATGTTACAAATTCATATTAAACAGTACCCACTCAAAAATGTAATGGTGAAGATTTGAAAGATTTCCAGCACAAGAGTCATAGAAAATTAAAGAAAAAATATTAAAGATAAAAGTAATTGAAGATACAATCTTACTTCATCATCCTTTCCATTCATTGGAAGGGAAGCTCTTGCTTTAGCTTTGGATAAAACTATCACATCTTTTTCAGCAGCATCGTGTAAGGAAGCTCGAATAAACTCCGCCGAAAGAATGCTACCAAAATAATAGAATACATTACTAAACATCCAATACAAAATAAAACTTTAGCCTTTTCTTTTACAAATATAATATCCAATTTTAGCAATTAGCAATATATCATAACCAAAAGTCAAGATTTCAAAGTTCAGAATAACAATGGACAAAGAAAACATGATTAAAATGCGCAGAAGTTTAAAATATTTCAAATAAGAATGGAATTAGTTCACAAGCTCAACTGTAGAAATCATGATTCACATCAAATCATTAGATACAATTTTTGACACAAATGATGGATTGAAGAGCCAATTGCACAGTGGCCAGAGAAACTACTCAAATTGACCAGAATTATACTCCTTCCAGTCCTTTATATAATAAACAAATGGGCATTCTTTTTTGGTCCTAAATATAAGAAACATAGACCCACTTTAAGATGTATTAATTGCTAGTTTTCTTTTATACCCTTCATTTTGTGAAATCTATTCATGAGGCACCCACTTATTTATCATGCATTTATTGGTCTATTAACAATACAGGTTACACTAATTGGTGGAGGTGTAGTATCATTAAATGTAACCACTACTTAAACCAATTAATTTAAAGGGTATTTTTGGAATAAAATTAAAATTTATGACATTATTAACTAAAACTAACTAACTTAACTATTTTAATTGATCTTGACGAATTAGTTATTTGTTTCTTATTTAAAGGACCGGAGAGAATACAATTCAGTATAGAAATCAAGAGTCATGGTGTCTGCTAAGGGGACCCAATGCTGCCCATAGCCAAAAACTGAAGCTGATTTCTATTTTTTTTTTTTTTTTTGGTAGAGAAAAAGAATAAGGACACATTGGCAAAAAGCACTGTTCTGCCTTAGTGTGTGAGAAAAAAGCTATTTTATTTATCTATTTCTTCCTATCTGTCCTTTGCCATGAATGTAAAGATGAATAGAGTAAGGAGACAGAGCAAAGGAATAAAGTTTTGAATTTGGACTAGGGCTAGGTTAAGTTGCTACTGGCTAGTAATATTCAATTAATGTTTATGATTTTGTTCCATGAGACTTATGGTTATGATGTTTTGTTATCAATTCCTGGTTTAAAATTATTATTACATTGAGGACTTTGTTTATGGAATACAACTATTCATCATTTATATGTATTTCAAGCTATTTTTCATTGTGTCTAAATCCTATGATTCAAAATGTAAATATTGTTTCAACCCATCCAAGCCATTAGCAGAGTGTAGATAGCCTTTTTCAGCAACTAAGATTAAAAAAACAAAAGGAGCTATCCAAACTTAAACAATATAACACAACCCTATTCTCTTTCAATTATTACTCCGCTCTCTAAAATCAATAAAGTAGAAAGTATTGTTAAATGAATTTTCAGATGCAAGTTAATGGAATAAATTATCTTAAAACAAGTAAACAGTAGCATATGCCAAAGTGTACCTGTTTATGGATTCTATAAAGCCTATTACATGATCTCTAAGATGACGAAAGCAATGCAGACCAGAGAGCTCATCTCCATCCTGCCAAAGTTACAGGAAATGAACAAGACAAATTAGTATAGAATTTCTCTTTAACTTTCAGGAATCCCATCATGCTATGTCATAAACAGTCTTCAAAAGGAACTAGCTAAGTTCAACACAATAACTGATATCAGCTAAAGCATTACTCTCTAGTCCCATCCACTTAAGTTTAAAACAATTAAAATTTAAAAACAGTATATATCCCAAGACCATCATTCATAAAAGCATACATATTCATATTCATGAGATACAATACAATGATTAAAGTGATACCAGCAAATGTTGCAAATCATCAGTCACATCCAGCGCTCCAGCACAATCTGCAGACGCAACAAGCTGTATCACAGGAAAACACATCAACTTAAAAGCCGTCAACGATAGCAATCCGCAAACACAACCAAAATAACAAAGAAATCACCAAAAACCAAACAAATAAATGACCAACACTGAATCAGTAAGGCATAACAGCTAGTAATTAAACAACCACCATAAAATTCACCTAATTAATTTTTAATCCACAACCTAACCAATCTACAACAACACTAAAACACAGACACAGTCTCCACGCAAATCTTCGCCATCCTACTCAGCAAAATTAGACCCTCACATTGCTCCACTCTTCACAAAATCACAAACACACTTTCATATGTGCTTTTGGTGTTGTTCTCGTATCAGAATTGGAGTCCTATCTCAGTAATTTATGTTGATCTACAACGCAAACTTTTATAACTCCAATTCTAATTGGAGAAGAGCACCAAAAATACTAAAGGAACTGCATCTAAGTAGTTTTGTTTTGTTCAAACACAAAAAGAGTACCAATTTGAGAGCGGAGAGGGCCTGGTTGACGTATAATATAAGCCTGAGTTTCTGCAGGAGCGCCAGGAGGTTGGTCCTGGTGCCATTGAGCTCCTGAATCTGGCGCGCGTCGTGGACCAAATCGGCGTCGAGGAGGCGAATGGTGTCCTTGAGGTGCCGAATTTGCGTGCAACCCTGAAGGATCTTAGCGTCGAGGTCCTGCAGCTGTCCCTGCGCCTCGAAGAACGACGAGGACCGGAGCGAGATCTCCTTCACGAGGTGCAGCTCCACGACGTCGAGGTAGTGCGAGAGCTTCTCCTGCAGCGCCAGGTTCTCCGCGACGTTCGCGAAGGGGCACGCGGCGCGGAACGTGGCGCCCTCCTCCAGCCGGAAGTCCTCCTTGAAGTACAGCGAGGGAACCTCGCGGAGGCACGCCACCAGCGCCTCGCCCTGGCCGACGCCGCCTGCGGCGACGTCGGCGGCGGCATTGATCTGCTCCTTGGAGGAGTGATTGCGGATGTCCTCGAAGCGGTGGTAGGCGTCGGCGATGGGGGAGAGGTAGGGGAGGAAGTCGGATCGGGAGACGTCGGAGGCGGCCTTGGCGGCGGCGATGGGGGCGAATTCGGGGACGGCGACGGCGGTGGCGGAGGAGGACCACCAGCCGACCCAGGAGGCGGCGTCGGAGGCGTGAGGATTGTTCAAAATCGAAGAGAGGCTCTGGATTGTGTCGGAATTGGATTTGTTGAGAGAAGAAGAGGAAGAGGAAAGGGAGGTGGGTGACCTTCCCCACGATTGCTGGGAAGGTGGGGAATCCATCACATTACTTCTTGTGGTTTCGATTTCAATTTCAATTGGAGTGTGATTGTTGTGTTAATGTGATGATGGATTGGTGTGGTGAGTGTGGATTGTTTTTTTTTCAGGTACGTTGCGATCTGAGAGAGGGAAGTGGTGTGTTGTGTTGCTTGAGAAATGGAGGACACACGGGAAAGCCGGGTTGGGATTGGGATCGGGATCTTCAACCCGGAACCATCAAACACCGGAGTCTACTACTGGGTGGGGCTTCAAAATATAATCACACACGCCAGGATAGATTGATTGTACGAGTAAAACATCTAAGTAAATTCTAGGATTAATTTCAAGTTTTACTTCCAATTTTTTATTTTAAGACGAATTTTATCCTTAATTTTTTCATTTTTTTGGTAAATTTTACTTTAAATTTTTTACTTTTTAATAAATTCTATCCATATTTTTTAGGCTTATGTCATCATATCACATCAGTATAATAGTAGAAGGTAAAATTTGTAAGTTTTTTAAAAAATTGAGCATCAAATTAATTTGTTGAAAGTAAAATTTATCAAAAAATAAAAAGTTGGGATAAAAATTACAATTAAGTCTAAATTCTATATCTAGTCCGATTAGTTCTTAAATATAGAAAATATTAAAAAAATTAAGATTAAATAAGTCTGTAATCTCTGTAAAAAATTACATATTTTAAGTTTTAGTTTTTAAAGAAAAATTGCCTATATTTACTTTTTCATTTTTTTTATTGTTCATAATTACTTCACGTGAGGTTAAATTTTCAGCTTTTTATTGTAAATAACTTATTATCATTATTTCTGTAAAAAAAAAAAAACCCTTAAATTTTATAATTTATTATCATTAATAATCCCTAAAAAAATTAACATCAAGAACTAATATGACTAACAAATTTTAATTTCAGTGATTTATTTGACATTTTTTAATTTCAAAAACTATTATGATAACGCTCCACAATTTTAAAGATTAGAATGATAGTTTATTTTTTTGGATGTTAAAAAGGAGAGAATAATGTTAGGAGTTAGAAGCTTAAGTTGTTAGGACTTAGGAGCTTCATAAACCAAAAGCACTAGGAACTAGGAGTTTTTTGTACTTTTCATCATATCTATGTCCTGTGTTGATTATTTTGTTGTGATATGAATGAAATTCAGTTTTCTATTATGATTTTCTATTCTGTTATGCATGATTACATGATTGATATACGCTTAATATAGGATTATCATGAACATAATAAAATGTTTGAATTGAGGGGGAGCATATTAACAAGATAAAGGAGCACTTCTTAACGGGGATAGAATGCCAATATTTTTATGCTCCTAAGTCAGAAAACTTTTAATTTGCTCTAAAAGTTTGTCATTGTCAAAAATGGGGAGAATGTTGAAGCAGAACCCTTTCTGAACCAAATTGTTTTAATGACAACAAACTTTTAAGGAGCAAATTCTAAGCCTTATAGACTTATGCTACTAATGGTTTGCCTTGAGTGCTTGATTTTAGACAAGACTTAATTAAGAAGCATGAAAAAGGTGTGAAGTGTTGGCCTATAGTGGAGGTTTTCTAGATTGAAGATGTCTCCAATTTAGAAGCAGAACTACCAGAAGCAAAATGGCAATCATGTTTTCTAGATCAAAATGCATATATCAAAAGCTGTGTATAATCAAAAGCATGATTCTAGAGGTAACTTTAGTCAAAGGGGTATATATCAGAAGTTACACATGGCTAGAGGATCATCAGAAAATGTGTTGTAGAATAGAGGAATGAGGGCATTGAAGTCTATACTATTCAGAAGCACACACTAGAGCCAACAAAGTAAGAAGTCATGCATAAGAGTATTGAAGCACTGAATCTGAAACAACAAGCTCTCCATAAGACACAAATGAATTCTGAGGTAGAGAACTTGCTGACATCAATAGGTCTTGACCAAAACAAGGCAACCAAAAGTAAGGAAGATTGCTCAAGCAAAACTACAACAATCAAGAGAAATAATTGAAATAGCATTATGCAGAAGACACAATCTTCCCGAGTAACATCTCATGACTAAGTTGAAGATGAGAGGAAGGTGGGTGACTTTCCCCACGATTGTTGGGAAGGTGGGGAATCCATCTCATTACTTTTGATTTCGATTTCAATTTCAATTGGAGTGTGGTTATGTTAATGTGATGGATTAGTGTGGTGAGTGTGGAGTTTTTCGAGTACGTTGGGATCTGAGAAAGGGAAAGAAGGAAATGTTATGTTGGTGCTCGGTTGCTTAAGAAATGGAGGACACACAAGAAAGTTAGGTTGGGAATTGGGATCGGGATCTTCAACCCAGAACCATCAAACACCAGGGTCCACTAGGTAGGGCTTCAAAATATAATCCCACACACCAGGATAGATTAATTGTATAAGTAAAACATCTGCATTCAACATAAAATAGTAATTAGTTCTTAAATATAGAAAATATTGATCTTTTTATATTTTTGAAAATCTAGTCCAATTAGAATTTGCTAACTTACACCCACTTTGTCTTTTAGAAGGAGTAAGTTATCAAGTTACACCTTAGATATATTTTAAGAAATTTGTAATTATAGTTTATTAACTTAGCCTATGTTTAGGTTAAAGTTATAGAAGTACTTTTACAAATTCTAATGCAAATTGAGCATTCTAATACATGAATTAAGAAGGAAAGATCTGTTACTTGCAGACTAAAAGTACTTTTGAACTCTTTCAACTTTAATACAAAACATGCACTTACTACTTCTACTTCTAAAAAATAAGTGGGTGTAAGTTAGCAAATGCATAGTTAGCAAATCCCATATGCATTTGTTAACATACACCCACTTGTCTTTTTAGAAAGAAGATGTTAGTAAACTACACATTGAATATATTTTAAGATAATTGCGGTTATAACTTGTTAATTTACTCTTTCTAAGAATATTGGTATAAGTTAGCAAATTTTATTTTTAAAATGTTAAATATAATTGCTTATTTATTTAATTTGCTAAAAACAAACAATTATAATTAACATGTTAATTATTGTGGTTATTTAATATTTTCTTCAAAACATATTAAGAAAAAATTATTGGAAGATATAACATTATTCAGTATTAACTAATTCGATATGATTTAACTAACTATTGTTAAAGTAATGATTAAAAATAAAAAATAATTATTGTGTTAAAAAGTATATTGAGAATAAGTAATAGATATTAAATGAGTTTAAATATGTTTTTAATCTCTATAAAAGAGTGAGTTTTGATTTTGGTCCTTGAAAAATGTTAATTATAATTATTTGTTTTTCATTCCTCTATAATTTGAAATAAATGTTTTTTTTCTTGTAAAATGTGCGAATTTTAGTATTGCTTTTTGTAAAATATGTTTCTTTAATTTTTGTCCTAATAATTGATATAATTATTTTTGGACCTTAGCATTAATTTTAAGATAGATATAAGTAACATTTATTTTAGGGATCTAGAAAAATTTTAGAGGTATCATATGCTTGCATAATACTTCAAACACTAGAGTGTGTCACTTGAGATGGTTACTTGACTTTTTGTTAAACACATAAACAATTAAAAAGTGTCACGACTAGGACCAGGGACAATTATTTCAAAATTTTGAGGGATGAAAACCAAATTCAAAACTGACTCATTTTATAGAGACTAAAAACACATTTGAACCTATTAAATGTTGTAACTAATTTTTTTTTCCAGTTTTAATTTCTTGTTTTTATTTAACAAATTTATACTTTTGATGTCTTATGTTTATTTAAAGTTTCAATTTGATCTTTTATCTTTCGTAGGTTCTATTAGCGCTAAAATATTTGCTATCAAGAATAGTCGTTAACATCAGTTAATGGCTAATGCAATTGATGGCCGTTGACTGATGCAAGCCCGATCTAATTGGATTCTAGTATGGCCTAGGATAGGAAGAAGGCCCAATTTGAGGAGCGTCCATCAGGAAGGAAATTCAAATGTTTGAAGTAGTTAAGAGTGATTCCTTTACACTAGGCATGTTTAAAGTTTAAACCACTCTCTCCTGAAAACATAGGGATTAAGCGGTTATTCCATTAGGAACAGTTGTCAAATGACAAACCCTTTAAATGTTTGAATTTCCAATGTAAAAAAGGTCCTTAACAAATCTAAGCAAAGTTAACTTTTCAACCATTTATTTTCAAATTTACATCATTCTTTATCGCTTTGATTTATCGTTTTCCTTTATAGTTTTTAGTCATTTATCGCAATTTTTATAGAAGTAGCATAGCATATAAACCTTAGTTTCACGACTACAAGGAAGATCTTTGGAGTGAACTAAATGGAAATCATCTATTAGTGATTAGTCGTTCCCATATGTAACACCCTAAAAACTACAACTTAATTTATTGTGTGTTTGTGTGTTTGTATGACATTATTGTGTAATAATGCTTTAAATAAGGAAAAGTATATTTTGTGTGATTAAAAATGATTAATGATTAAAAATGGATTAGTCATGATAAAAATAATTAATTTGAATTTAGACTTAAAATAAACTTGGTCAACTAAAAGTCAAATATAATCAAACTAGTCAACTAGATCAAAGTAAGGGATTTGATCAACTCATTAATATGTTTTTGTAAATAAATGCAACTTAGTCTAAATAGAAGGAATTAGACTTTTAAGTATCTAATTAGCTCATTAATGAGCCTAAACATAAGTATAATTAATTTAGAGGAATCAGAAACTAAAAATAATAAAGATCCTTTAATTTTTAATTAACTTAGTGAGGATTAATTAAGTCTATTAGTGGTCATATTTGAATTATTAAAGGCAACACAAGTTAGAAGCCTAATTAGTAGGACATAAGCTAAAAATAAAGAGTCCTAAACACATTTAACCTAACCCTAAGTGTGGGACACTTGTGGGGGCCCTTCTACTAGGGTTGAGACCCCATATAAATAGAAAATAAGACCCCCCCTTCCCCATTTCCTTGTGCAACCGAAACTGAACTAAGGGGAGGGAGTCACATTTTCTTTCATTTTGGCTTCATTGCTTGCTTGTGCTAGCTTGGGTTCCTAGGTAAGAGACCTTAAAACCCTAGTTTCCTTCACCATTTCTCTATAGTTTTGAGTTTAATGCTCTGTTTGGTTTGAGGGTGTAACACCCCGACTTTTATTTTCTAATTATATAAATATATTAGTAATTATTAAATATTCTACTTCATGTTTTTAATGAAAATAAATAATTGAGATTATGTTTTGGGCTTAGAAGTGAAGAAAATAAGTTTAAAAATATATATATATAAAAGAGATTTTACAATCAAAATGCGTTAATAACTTTTGACTCTTATGTTGGGCTTTAGTCTCTGTGAGCCCAACTTTTATGATAGAAAGTTAACCTAGGTTTTCTTTAAAAGCCTAACTCTTCCTTTTATTCCCACTGTTTGCCTTCTTGAAACTTTCCGTTCCGTCAGAGTTACGTGTTGAGGAGTGGGAAACACTGATGTCGTTCGTTCATTGCTTTTGGGGAATCACGTTTTCGAGGTAAGGGGGGAGTGGGTTCTCTCTTTTTCTTCTATTGTATGAGTGGTAATGAGCCATGATCCTAGGTTTGTTCATCGCTTGTTTAAATTCAATTGGATGGGTTGTGAATACCCGAAGCACGTTTATTAAATTGTTGTTGTGATTTAATTACATGAATGTTTGTTTGTAATTTGGTGTCTTTCCATTTTCTATGCCATTTAGGGATTTTGATAACTTATTTTAATTATACATATTCTCAGGGGCGGACCCAGGATTAATGACTTGGGGGGCCAAATTTAAAAATTAAAATTCATCTAATAAATATATTAACTAGCATCAAAATTTATACAAAATATTTATAATTATGTATTTTTTAAAAAATATAATATTATATAATAGAGAATATATTTACATAGAAGATAAATTAAACAATTTTTTTAAAAGAACCAAAATTACAAATGACAATTACCAATTTCACATGCCACCAAGAATCCTAATGAATTTATAATAAAAAAAAAATTGGTATCTATGTTAAACATTTTTTTTACGAAAATCTTATACTGTTCATGAAGTCTACTAAATTAGAATAAATTATGGTACTCACTAAATTATCTTTTACGACAATAGTAGCCAACAACATTGAAGAATAATTTGCTTTCAAATAGTTGAAAAATACAAGAAGAAAAATGAAGTGTCATAACAAAAACTGCAATTTTAAGGGGGCATTTGGTACGAGAGAAGTTTTTTCATACCCGAGAATGATGATTCCTGGGAAAGTCAATTCCTGGGAATCATGGTTCCTGGGAATGGTTAAAATATGTTTGATTAGTCATAGTATGTTTCTTGGGAATTAAAGTTTCCTATGTTTGGTTACAGTAGAACTTTCCTTGGTATATAAGAAATTTTTACAAATATACCCTTTATTAAAATAACTTCATTAAATATTTTTTCACTCAAATTTTATTACAAATAAGACACTTACCTAATTTAATTACAAGATTTAAATAAATTTATATATGAAAAAACATTTGCAAAAGAAAATCAAACAAAACTAATTTCAAAATATTTTTTTACAAATATTAATTATTTAATTTAATTATGACATTGTTTTACTTGGTTGAATTATTATTATGGCTTACTATCATATTAGAGGTTGAATTATAATATTATAATATAATAATACAAAAGATGAAATAATAAATAATGAGATAAGCTTAGATAATAAAGTAGTTGGGATTTATGTTTAAAAAAAGATAAAGATAAAAAATTACAAATTTTTAAATTAATATTTTTTCAAAAGTAAAGAAAGATATAATCACGTGGATAAGTGCAACGTTTAACAATGGAGATAAGCTTATAGATAAAGATGAACCCTAGGTGAGGATATTTTGTACTTAAAAAGGGGGAAAATGTAGTCTTTTCATATCATTAAAACTTTCCTCCTAGTTGGGAAAGTTAGATTCTCACCTCTCATGTGGAAAAGTTTTCGTGGGAAATTGATTAAAAAACATTCCCAGGAAACATCCTTTCCCACGAATCTTATTTTTTTAAAATAGAAACCAAACATGGGAAACTAACATTCCCAACCTAACATTCCTGGGAATCTAAAAATTTCTCTTCTACCAAACGCCCCTAAAAGTAAATTATATCAAACCTTTGATGCAACTTGATATATAATATGATTTCTTAAGGTTTACATAGCACACATATCTAGACTCATGCACTCAAGACAGGAAAGTACGTTGGAATCTCACAAACAATAGCAAGAAGAACAAAGAGAAGATTGGAAGATAGAATAATCGTTGATGTGTTTTAAATTTTAACTTATCAATCTCTTATATAGTGTTTGTACTTGTTTGACTCTTTGACAAAGATTAATAAATAACCTTTAATTCTCAAATCAATATAAATAAGATGCTAATAAAGTCATTTGATTACAAACTAATTATTTATAACTTATAAAATAATAATATATGAAACATTAAAAAGAAAAATATATGATACTCAAATATTTTATCTAGAATAGCAAAAAAAATACAATTATCTCTATAATAAATACTACAAAAGAATAAAATATTTTGTTAAAAACTAAAAAAAAAAATACTTAAATAACTTTTTTTGTTATTTTGCACTTAAATGACATTATTTACATAATTAAATCCCTTAATAAAAATAATTACCATATATATATATATATATTAAAAAATTGAAAAAGAAAAAAATAGGGGGGGGGGGGGGGGGGGGGGCAACGTTGGTCCGCCCCTGCATATTCTATTTGCTGTGACAATTTCCGTCTCGGAGAATTTTACGAAATGCAACGACAATGTAAATTTTGAATTTGCGAAATTATGCTGCAAATTGAATTCGATCATTCCGATTGCTATATCTTTTCTTGATTTATCTTTTCTCCGAATCAAGAACTCCTTGTACCTGCTTTAATTATCACGTTGGCTATTACTTATATACTGGAACCATTATCGAACCCGAGAACATTGCATTCCTTCACGTTGATCATCGTATATAAATATATGATATAAACATCTCTTTAATTACGTGATAGCAAACTTGAAAATTGCTATCCGAATGTTGCATATACATAATATTCCAATTTCATATATATAATATATAATATGTGAATTGGCTACATATACATTAGTATTTGATTCGTGAATCATAGGTCATCGCGTTGGTTTCTTGCGCCTGTACGTGTGTGTGTGTGGGTATATATATATATATATATATATATATATATATATATATATATATATATATATATATATATATATATATATATATGTGTGTGTGTGTGTGTTATGAATTATTTATTTGTGGCTGTCCATATCTTTTTGTATTATCTTTTATTATCTTTCCTTATTTCTATTTATCTTTTGTAACTTCCCAGATATCTCTTGTATCTATAAATAGGCTACTCCTCCTGGAAAGGATACACACAATTATCATTCTCTCTAGACTCTGGTCTCCTCTTCTTCTCTACTTTTCTCTCTACTTTCTGTTCCGAGTTATATTTTATTTAACACGTTATCAGCACGATTGTCTTTCTTCCACGGGTCATCCACAATTGGTATTGCAACCTGCAAGAAAAGGTCTTGTAAATAATTTGGTTGGAGAAAGTTGTTCTTTCAAATTCGTATTTCAAGGTCAGATTTTCTCTTTCTCCAATTTCATTATTCATACTATGTGTTTGATAAAATTTGTGTTCTATTTACAAATTAATTATTTGATAGTCTTGAAGACTCTATCAAAGAAGAAAATTATTTCAGAGTCCTGAAGACTCTAGCAAAAAGAAAAATTATTTGAGAGTCTTGAAGACTCTATCAAAGAAGAAAATTATTTGAGAGCCCTGAAGGCTCTATGAAAGAAGAAAATTATTTGAAAGTCCTGAAGACTCTGAACTGGTTATATTTCTCTATAAAAATAATTTCTCACAAGAAGTGAGAAAATAATGCAAAAGTGAAAACAATTTCTCTTACCAGAAGTGAGAAAATAATACAAAAGTGAAAATAATTTCTCTCACTGGAAGTGACTAAATAATGCAAAAGTGAAAATAATTTCTCTCACCAGAAGTGAAAAAATAATGTAAAAGTGAGAATAATTTCTCTCACTAGAAGTGAGAAGGTAGTGCGAATAATTTTTCTTGATTATTTGTCCCTTGATGTTGCACCTCCTGAAGTTTAGGTGTACTACTTGACATTTAGTCAAGATATTTTGAAACTAATTTATCTATCTATTTTATCTTTTACTTTAAAAATTAATCTATTTATTATTATTATTGGTATGGGCGCCTCTTTAAAATTTTGTATATGTATACGCAGTACGTTTTACAACCATTATAAATAATGGATTTAGCTTCGTACCTTCCTTTAATAAATAATGGATTAAAATTTTGATCTGTTATATACGTTTTATATACGTTGCATTTATCTAAAGAATTCAGCCACTGAATTTTTTTATTATTGCCTTTTATGTTATTTTAAGAAGCAAAATGTGTGCTACAATGTTTATAAGTGCATTCGGTGGTTTATAATTGATTTTCAGGTTTATATGAAAACATTGCTTTATAAACATATATGTTATGCAGTGATTTAAAGAGGATCGTGAATCTATATACAATGCTTTATATGTTATGAACAATACGGTCAGATCAATATCGGAGATATATATTACATTGTTTTATATTAATTTAAAGAAATTACTGATATTGATTAGATGTTTATTCTGGAAAATTGCAAGCTACTATATGTTTATTTTAATTTTTATGTTAGTCTTTAAACATGTCAAACCTTGTAAAACTTGAATTTGTGACTCTTGATATTACGGGAAAGAATTATTTATCTTGGATATTAGATGCAGAAGCATTTAACTGCAATGGGTCTTGAATATGTTTTTAATACATAAATTATATATTATGTGTGAAAGTTTTATTTGTTGTTTTTGTAAGTTCCAATAAAGAAAGCAGACAAAAGTTTTTTCCATATACTGTATGTGAGACTTTCATTTGAGAGATTTTTCGATATGGCCATGGTTTATATATTTTGTTTAGAATATAATTGAAAATTTCTATTGTTAATAAAGTGGACCTTTACACTTTAGCCATGTGCTCCCCTTCTCGACAAATATATATATATTTTTAATTTCTTGCCTCCTTGCAACTAAGCAAAACAATGAGTTTTCAATGAAAAATCATGAGGCCCGCCTGATCGGTTCTACTCTATTCCTAGAAGTAAATGTAGTAATATCTTATTATTATGCTTATGGATAATCTTGTGGTCAGGGCCGTATCGTGATCATGGTCGTGGACATGGTCATGAAAGAAGTTAATGATAGTACTATGATAGTTTCTATCAAGAATAATAAAATTTTCTCTTGTTTTGTAATGCGAGAAGTTAATGATAGTACTATTTATGGTACTACAAATATAATTGAAAGCTCCAGAAGAGCTAATGTATTGTTACCTGGAGGAACAAGGTTGCACATTAAGTTTCAAGGTTATCCGTCTAAATGGATACCATATTAAAACAAATAATGAAGGAAATGTAAAATATCTTTATATCATGAGACTTAATTGTGTATTGAAAAAAAAAATTACATGCCTTTTCTTATAATTTGTACTACGCGAATATTAGTACAATGGAAAAGCATAATGTTGTAAATCAAAAGTTTACAAATCAAAATAAATTTGTTGTTTGGCATGACTGGTTGAGCCATCCCGGGTCTATTATGATGCAAAAAATTGAAAAATTCATCTGGACAACCATTGAAGAGCCAGAAGATTCTTCAATAATTTATTATATACTACATGTTCCCAAGGGAAGTTGATAATTAGAACATCACCAGGAAAATTGGAAATGAATCCATTTCATTTTTTTAGACGGGATACAGGGTGATATTTATGGACCAATACACCCATCATGTGGACCATTTAGATATTTTATGATTTTAATTGATGCATCAACTAGATGGTCACATGTTTGTTTGTTGTCAACTCGCAACCAGGTGTTTGCAAGATTGTTAGCTCAATTAATTCGATTAAGAGCTCATTTTCCTGATTATCCAATTAAGAAAATCTGTCTTGATAATGCTGGTGAGTTTACATATCATGTTTTTAATGAGTGTTGTATGTCTATTGGAATTGATATTGAACATCCTGTAGCACATGTTCATACACAAGATGGACTTGCAGAATCACTTAGTAAACATCTAAAGTTGATTGCAAGACCATTATTCATGTGATCAAAACTTCCAATGGTTTATTGGGGACATGCAATCTTGCATGTTGTGGTATTGATTCGCATCACGCCAACAAGTTATAATTAGCTCTCCCCATTGAAATTTATTGAGCAACTTATTAATATTTTCCATTTGAAAATTTGTGGATGTGATGTATATTCCAATTGTTATACCACAATACACTAAGATGAGTCCTAAAAGAAGGTTGAAAATATATGTTGGGTATGAATCTCCATATGTAATAAAATATGTTGAATCATCAACATTAGATGACTTGATGCGTCGATTGTTATTTTGAATTAGTTTTCCCAACATGAGGGGGAGATAATAAGCAGTTGGAAAAAGGAGATTAGTTTGAATGAATTATCATTATCTTGATCCTCGTACAAAAACATTTTGAACCAGAAGTTCAAAAGATAATTCATTTACAAAGTTTAGCCAAAAGAGTGGCTTAATCATATGTATCAACTGCTAATGCTCCAATGAAATTTGATGTCCCTGTTGGACAATATAATATTGCAAAACAAGTCTTAGACACGCATGAAGCGTGGTAGATCCATTGGTTCCAAAGATGAAAAACCCTCAAGAAAAGGAGCTGAAAAGTAAGATGGCCAAATTGAGGTTATGAAAACTTTAAAAGATTTCTTTGACATAATTAATATTTTAGTTCCAGAAGAACTCAGGTACCTGAAATTAGTGAAAATAAAGAGATCTCAAATTATGTCATGAATGGTACGATGGAACCAAAATGAAGTCAACGTTAACGAAGTGTTTGCATATAATATAGCGCTAAATGAAATAAATGATATTGAGGATCAAGTACCAAAGTTCATTAGTGATTGTCGACAAAGAAATGATTAGCCAAAATGGAAAGATGCTATTGAAGCTAAATTAGACATGCTTGCTAAGCGAATCATTTTTGGACCTGTAGTCCATACACCTTGAAGGTGTAAAACTAATTGGATACAAATGGGTTTTGTGCAAAAGCAAAATGAGAATGGTGAAATTGTGAGATACAAAGCACGACTAGTTGCTTAAGGATTTTCACAAAGACCCAATATTGAATTTAAAGAGACATATTCACCTGTAGTGGATGTAAGTATTTTTATATTTAATGGTTGCTCATGAAGGACTCAATTTACATCTAATGGATGTTGTTACAGCCAATTTGTACGACTCTTTGGAAAATGACATTTATATGAAACTCCCAGAAGGATTTAATTTGCCCAGCAGTGCAAGTTTTAGAGAAGATTACTCAATCAAATTGAATAAGTCTCTTTATGGATTAAAGCAATCAAGACGCATGTGGTACAATCGTCTTAGTGAGTATTTGCTTAAGAAAGGATATAAAAATTATCCTATTTGTCCATGTATTTTCATAAAAAATCTGAAAATGGATTTGCCATAATTGCTGTTTATGTAGATGACATAAATATTATTAGAATTCCTGAAGAGCTTCCAAAAACCATATATTGCTTAAAGAAATAGTTTGAAATGAAGGACCTGGGAAAGACAAAATTATGCTTAGGATTACAAATTGAATATTCAAAAGGCGGAATTTTTGTGCATCAAGAAACTTATATAACAAAGTTGCTTAAAAGGTTCTATATGGACAAATCACATTCATTGTGTACTCCAATGGTTGTAAGGTCTTTAGATGTGAACAATGATCCTTTTAGACCTAAAGAAAAGGATGAAGAACTACTTGGTCCTGAAGTACCATATCATAGTGCTATAGGAGCATTAATGTATCTTGCGAATTATACACGACCCGATATATCATTTGCAGTTAATTTATTGGCAAGATATAGTTCTTCACCTACACGAAGACATTGAAATGGAGTGAAGCACATACTTCGTTACCTTAGAGACACTATGGACATGGGTTTGTTTTATTCAAATGTTTCAAAGTCAGATCTAATGGGTTATGCATATGCAGGTTATTTATTAGATCCCCACAATGGTAGATCACCTACATGATATTTGTTTACATGCGGTGGTAAAACTATTTCATGGCGGTCTGTGAAACAAACCATAATAGCAACATCATCTAATCATGCAGCAATTTTAGCATTACACGAGGCAAGTCGTGAATGTGTTTGGTTGAGATCTGTAATTCAACATGTGTGAGAAACTTGCAGTTTATCCTCAGGAAAAATGGCATCAACGATCATATGTGAAAACAATGCTGCATCTATCGCTCAGTTGAAATAATGATACATTAAGGAGATAGAACAAAGCATATTCTACCAAAATTCTTTTTCACTCATGATCTCCAAAAGAATGGTGACATAAATGTTCAACAAGTTCGTGTGAGAATTTAGCAAATCTCTTTACAAAGTCATTGCCAAGGAAGACTTTTGAGCAGCTGGCTCACAAGATTAGACTTCGTCGTCTTAAAGATGATTGTCTGCATGAGGGGGAGAAATAAATGCGTTCTGTACTCTTTTTTCCTTCGCTGTGGTTTTGTTCCATTGGGTTTTTCTGGCAAGGTTTTTAATGAGGCAGGTGATAACGTATTGAAGGATGATGTACTCTTTTTCCTTCACTAGGTTTTTATCCCACAGGGTTTTTCCTAGTAAGATTTTAATGAGGCACATTCTTAAATAATGGACATCTAAGGGGGAGTGTTGTGAATTATCTATTTGTGGCTGTCCATATCTTTTTGTATTATCTTTTATTATCTTTCCTTATTTCTATTTATCTTTTGTAACTTCCCAGATATCTCTTGTATCTATAAATAGGCTACTCCTCCTGGAAAGAATACACACAATTATCATTCTCTCTAGACTCTGGTCTCCTCTTCTTCTCTACTTTTCTCTCTACTTTCTGCTCCGAGTTATATTTTATTTAACAATATATATATATATATATATATATATATATATATATATATATTGTATATTTATATGTACGTATTATAATTATAGGTATATATATATACATATTGTATATTTATATGTACGTATTATAATTATAGGTATATATATTATATTTATATGCAGATATGTTTATTTATTAATATTATTATCAACTGATGTTTATGATGATATAGTATTGCTATGGCATGATTCTGAAAATTATTATTATGTTGGAGTTTGAAAACATTAAGGTATGATTTTACGCATGTGTTAGTTATATATTTATATATGTACAAGGATTCTTGACATGGGAATGTTTCCTAATTGTTGTTTATGGAATGATAAAATGCTAAGAGTGTAACCGTGGGAATTGGTGTTATGAAATTGACTTGCCATGACATGTAATATCTTGTGTATGAGATGTGAATGCAATGTGCCATGGTATGTGTATGTGTTGCGAAAATGTTAGGAGAACCTAGTCCCTGTGGGATAGGAATCTCCAAGGAATTTCGAAAGTAAACCGTGTGCATATTGTTTGTGAACCATGCATCATGTTGTGTATACGTGTTTTTAAGTGAATGACGTTTTGAACCCAACTGGGGAGGTCATGAATGAGTTGACGTATGACTCTGACCTTGGGGGTGCAACGGTTTGGAATCTCCTTCCAACTCATGTTGATCCTATGGGTTGGATCGAGTATCCTTGCAATGCCGGAACGCCCTAACATGCCGCCGGCGGTGTCATCTCGGTGAGAGTGATAGTGTCGGATTGCCCATGGTGTGGCAATCCGTCGACTACATGGGCTCCCAAGCTACATTCACAGTGTTTTCGAAAATGGTACCACATGCATATAAGTCTATTGTGAATTGCATTTCACGTGTGTCTATGTGTATGGAACTTTTGATTTGGATGTGGCGTGTTTGCGGAACATAATTGTTTATAAATGCATCTTATCTCTTTATGAAACTTCCTTAAGCTTTAAATGTATTGTGAGATGTATCTCACTCCCCATGTGTTTGTCTTGTTTGTGTTTGGGCTGAATGCCACCCTTGCAAGTGAGTCTCTACAGGTTATGATAATGGTGCTAGAGGGAAGGCTTAGGCCTCCACTTTATTATCTATTTTCTAATTTTATGGTTAGAGGGTGCTTTGAGACAATGTAACATTGGGGCATGGGATTTAGTCTTTCATCTAAGTTTTCAATTCATTAGTAGTTTCCTTTATATTTTATTTAACATGGTTTGTATGGCCTTTTGGAGTTTCAAGAGTTGTTTAACTTTGAATTATGTTATTTATCGAGTTGTTTTCTTTATGTTTAGGAGATACGAGATGTCATGCTTTTTTATCGCGGGATAAGTTTTTGAAAAGTCAATACATCCTTTAAATTAAATTCCATAGTGAACCTAATTAGAAAATCTTATAAGTGTATGTGTCTCGGGGTAGAAGGGTGTTACAGAGGGGGAAGGAGAGAAATAGAGAAGAAATTGTGTGGGCCCCATATGGGCCCCACACCTTCTACACTCTATTTTAATTCAAATATCTCACTTCTATTTCCATCCTCTCTATTTCCACCCTCTCAACCAAACACAACATAAGAGCTCTCATTCTCTCTTGTTCTTGATTTTTCTTCCTAGGAAATTCTTCTTAGACTCACAAAGTGCTCTCTTTCATCTTGCTTGTGGAATTTTCGTGTAGCTACAAGAGGTATGGAGGAGTTTTATTCCTTTCAACTACTATATAATGTTGAATAACTAGCTAGCAACTTTTCACTGTTGCGTTAATAGTGTATTTCCATCAATACCCTTTTTCCATTCTTTGAGTTATTGGGCCTTTTTAAGTTTCTATTCTCACATCGTGTGATCATCTTCGGCCCATTAAAAAACCCAATATCAAATATGGTATTGATCTGAATTTCAAGAATGGAAAAACTTGAAACACAATGCTTAGTTTTTCTTCCCCTCGGCTCAGAAATTTCCCTCCAAGATTATTTGTGAGAAAAGAAAGATCATTTACTTGATATAGAATCTCAGTAAAATTTTGCTTGGTGACATATTGAAGTAAACTTTATCGTTTAAATACAATAATTTAATTGTTCAAAAAAAAAAAAAAGCTTCGAAGATGCTTTGTTTGCCACTTATATAGTTCTTCACAACATAGGTTTCAAACATGTAAATAATATGATTTACTTATGATTTTTCATGCACTATTGTTGCATAGATACATGGAATTGTTAAGTGTAGTTGCATTGTTTTTCGGGCTTTAGGTTTTTATTAAATATATATATATTTATATTTATTAAATGTATTACTTCATATTTACAAAAATATATTAGAATTTTTTCACTAAACAAACAAGTAATTGTTATTATTATTATTATTATTATTATTATTATTATTATTATTATTATTATTATTATTATTATTATTATCTAAAAATATGCTTAACTATGAAGGTATTATTAGAAAACATGATTTTATTGAAATTCCAAGGACATTAATTTTGTGTTTTAGTATGCTTTGCCGACGAACTTTGTTTCATATTAGAATTTTTCTTTCAAAATCAATATTTTCATCAGTTATTTGTTGCTATTTTACTAGCAAAGAGAGCAAATTAGGTAAAAAAAAATTTGTAAATGTGTCTTTTTTAGATTTTATGATATTTAATTTATTGTGGTCATTTTAAATATTTTGAATTAATTTAGAAAAATAAAAAATAAACAAAAAAAAGTTACTTAATAAAGTCGGATTCATTTAAATATGAAATATTATTATTTAAATATGAAATATTATTATTTAAATTTAAAATTGAGATAATTTTATATTATATCATTATTTACTTTAACAAGTGTAATTTTACTATAAATTAAAATATTTTAACTTAACAACTAATTTCATTTTATATCATATTAATTTTTTATATAAATTAAAAAGACAAAATAGTCCTCGGCATCACGTCGTGGGGTAGGATAACTAGTTACATGACATTGTCCAAGGTGACACAAAATTAATCTCTTTGAAAATATTGTTAAATATAAATATAACTTGTACAGCAAGGTTGTCCACTTATCCCAATGCCACCACCCTAGCCTCCTGTGCCACCACCAGCACCACCACCACCTACTCCTCCTCCTCCATTCCCACCACCTTGGCAATGGCAAATGGTGTTGCCTCCACCACCTTCCTCAAAACCTCCCTCAACCTGCTTCAATGTCAACAAATATTTCTATCACTTTTCGGCACTCTGCCACCAATAGAAACAACACACCAACTGTTCCAACACACACACATACTCATCTTTTTTCCCCATATATTTCTACAACCACACAAACTAAATACAGCTAGATAGATAGATATGCTTGCTTTACTTGAAATTTAAAACCCAGCAAGGAGTAGTATTTATAGTGCAAAGCCACTAATAAATGTACGTAGTTGAGATTGAGATCTCTCTTTCCAATTCCTAGCTGGTATCCAACACAAGGAAATTAGTGAAAAGTTATCCGACTTAAGCTTCGAAAGAAATTTGTTTTATATGTTAGTGCTAACTTGAAAATGAATTATTTGGCCTATCTGTTCAGCTTGACCCATTAGTTTATTACCTCCATTTAATATTTAATATTTAGTGTAAAGTAGTTAGTCGTGATCACTATTAAAAGTTAATTTACAACAACTACCATGGTGATTAGTTTATTTTTTAGAAACAATTACGTTCCCGGGCTTTATAGATTTTTTTATTACCACAATAGATGTAGAACTTGTTTCATACATATTTAGGAATTAAGAAAAAGACACATGCATGTGCAGAAAATTTTATCACGTCATAACATGTTTATTAAGTGATTAAGTTTGTCGGATATTAAGTTATTATGTTTAAGCCACTAGGAAACATAACATATGAATAATATATCTAATATTTTAAATTATCAAATTACACAGTGACACAAAATCTCTTTAAATAGATTATTAATTTACCTTCACTTTAACTTATCAAGCTTTTTCTTTGTAATAAAAATATAAAACAAGCATATATAAGGAGGGATCAAAATACACCGGTGTAACTTAAACAACTATTACACTATTCAATAACTTTCAACTTGATGATGTTTTATTAAAACCCACCATTGGATTGAAAGTTCCTTTCACATAGATCATGTATACAAATTTTCAAATTAATCCAAAATTATTTGTTACCTCGTTCATATAGATTAAAATCGACGTAATATAAACTTTTCAAAATATACTAAAATATATATCATTTGATTACCTTCTTATTGTTGTTCAATTTTGACAAAATTTGACACAAACAATCTTAGTAATATGTAGATATAATTCAACGGTTGGATCGATAAAAATTTCATTATATATCAAGTTATTAAAATGGTGTAACTCTTTTAGAATTACACTGGTGTAATTTGATCCCTCATCAGCGCGCGCGCGCACACACACACACACACACACACACACACACACACACACATATATATATCTTTATAAATGTAAAGATGATTTTTCTTTACATTAAATTTCAAAATTTGCATGGATATAATCATCATTACGAATTTATAAGAATATTGTTTAAGCTTGATTATTCATAACTATATGAGTGTTTCAATTTTTTTTATAAAAAAAAAGCATCCAACCCAGGGTTACAAAATCCGTCCAGGTCGCTGGTTTTTATGAAACCCGGCCAGTTCAAAGCGGGCTAATCCGGACTGTATGCATGAATGGTCCAATTACCAACTCGGACCAGTCTAAGCATCGATTCCTGGTCTGACCAGCTAGTCTAAGCTGATTTTCACAATAATGCCTCTATTTAACATGACTAAGATTTTTTTTTAAAGGCAAATATATTATATATAATAGAAACTGTCAAAGTACAGAGGAAATGTATAGTAAGACACTATACACTAAACATTAAGCCTAACAAAAGGGTGAAATAATCACCGCAACCTCTATACCAAAAAGCACCAAAAGGCCAACTATTACTTTCAAAAACGGCCCAAAGGATTGACGCACCAGGACGAATACATAATCCTTGGTTTGGTGCCATATTTGTACAAAAGCCACTGCCAAGAAAAAGATTGAATCTTAACAATAATAGATCCAATTTCAGCTACTTCCCCATAAAAATAACAATGTTTCTGGCATTCCAAATACACCAGCAAGTAGTATGCTGAAATAAATATTTCATCATTCTGTTCTTTAATCTTCTGCACAAGTATCCCATATGTATATACATCTGTGTAATGTTAGCTGGGTATGCTATGTGAAAACCCAACTACCGAAACACCACAAACCAAATGTGATACGTGAATGGGCACTGTAGGAACAAGTGGTTGCAGTCCTCTCTTTCTACATTACAAAATACACAAGAAGCATCAATATTTTGAACCTCCACCCCCTTTTAATAAGCTAAGCACAAGTTGGTAATCTTTCTAACAGCAATCTCCATGAGAAGGTTAGGACTTTGGAGGGCACATATGATCTCCAGAACTTCCCCAAAATATCTGTCTTGTTGGTGTTCTGAAGTTGGAACACGAAAAGCCACCAAAAAATTATAAACCGAAGCCACTGTGAACTGTTGTTCTGGTCCCAAACTCCAGACCCACTTATCTTGAACTCCAACTTGCAAATCGATATTCTGAATAATCTGAACCATATCCTTCAGCAAGGTTTCCTCCCAAACAAAAAGAGTGTGTCGCCAAGCCCAAGACCACCTGAAATTCTGCTCCTCCCAAAATCCCATTTCAGAAATCCTATTTTCTTTGTTGCATGCAATTTGAAATAGCCTTGGGAAGGACTCATTTAGCCTGAAATTGCCAGCCCACCTATCATTCCAAAACTGCGTCTGTTCACCCCTCCCAACATTTCTAGTAATATGCTCAGAGAACCAATTGTTTGGGCACAAAGGATGGGAGTTAATCCCCACAATATCCTTCCACCAAATTGAAGCCACACCTACATGCTGTGATTCTTGTGACTGGAAAGAAATCCCATATCTAAAAGACATCAAGCTATTCCATACAGTTGTCTTATCTGACAAAAATCTATCTCCATTTTGAAAGCAAACTGATATTAAAGTTTTCCAAGTTTTTAACTCCTAAACCACCTTGTGATTTTGGTAAACAGATATGATCCCATGACACCCAACTAATCTTTTGTTCTTCAAACCAACCTTGCCATAGAAATTTTCATTGGATTCCTTTGATAGTATTGATAACTCTTTTCGGAGCTTTGAAAAAGGAGAAAAAATAAAGGGGTAAACTATTTAGGACAGAATTAATAAGAACAATCCTCCCTCCCATTAACAGATGTTTACCCTTCCAAACAGCAAGCTTCTTCTGATATGCTGTAGTGACCCGACTCCCAAGTACTGCATAATCGCGGGTTGGCTCCAATTGGGAGCCCCAAGAACTTGAAAGGGAAAGAAGCTATGTTGCTATGGAGGAAGGCCTCAGCAGCTTGCAAGAACAAATGATCAGCGTTAACTCCATAAATGTTGCTTTTATGAAAGTTAACCCTCAAATCGGACATTAGCTCATAGCTTCTAAAAATAGCTTTTAGAGTCCAAAGGTTGCTTAGACAAACCTCCCCCATAATAATGGAGTCATCTGCATATTGTAAAAGAGAGAACTGTGCTTCGTCAGATAGCTTCAGACCTTTGAAGGCTCCTACTTCCTGAGCTTTTTTGAACAACCCAACAAGGCTTTCTGCTACCACCAAGAAAAGGAAAGGGGCTAGAGGGTCCCCTTGTTTGAGACCCCTACCAGCCTCAAACTGTTAGGTTGGACTGCCATTAACTAGAATGGAAATGTGACTAGAAAACACCGTGGCTTTTATCCAAGACCTCCATCTCTCATCAAAACCCAATCGGATAAGCATATATTCGAGGAACCCCCAACTAACAGAGTCTTATGCTCTTTGAAAGTCAACCTTAAATATGAAAAGATCCTTATGAGTTCGTTTGGCCCAATCAACTAATTCATTCACCACTAAAGCCCCGTCTAAAATTTGCCTACTTGGGAGAAAAGTTGACTAAGTAGCAGAAATCACAAAACTGAGGATCCTTTTCACTCTTGTGGCTAGCAGTTTAGAAATGATCTTATGAATACTACCAATGAGTGAAATTGGGCGATACTTTGAAAGAGACTGAGGTTATTCAATTTGGGGATCAAAGCGATAAAAGGAGGATGTGATAGACTTTGGCAGGGTAGCATTATGGTAGAATTCCATCACTGCATTGCAGATGTCATTCCCAACAATATCCCAACATGCTTTAAAGAAGTTGAAATTAAAGCCGTCGAGCCCAGGGCTTTTTCCACCTCCACAGCTCCAAACTGCCACCCTAATCTCTTCAGCTGAAAAGGGAGAGGATAAGAAGTCCTTATCATCCTGAGAGAGTTGTTTAAAATGGATCCCATCTAGATTCGGCCTCTGAAACTCAGGTTCTTGAAACAAATTTTGGAAGTGATTCTTCACCTCATTCTTCACACCATCAACATCATCAACCCAACCTACATCAGAAAGTAAAGTTAGTATTTGATTTTTCATCTGCCCGTGAGACATCTGAGAGTGAAAATATCTGGAATTTGAATCCCCCAATTGCACCCATCTTGCTCGAGATTTTTGAAACAACACGCTTTCCTTCTTCTTAAGAGCTCTCCAAAACTCTTGTAACACAGCTTTTCTTTGATCGGGATTTGAATCCCTCTCCTCGATCATCTCCTCATCCAAACCATTCAATTGAGAAGCCAAATTATTAATCTGCAGATCCACCTGACCGAAAACCTGCTTACTCCAGTCTTTGATTTTGAGCTTCAATGATTTGAGTTTCTCTTTGAGACCAAAAAGTTTCCAGCCCACTGTTGGTGATTGAGAGCAACATTCCTCTACTACCTTCTTGAATTGAGGGTGCTCTAACCAGTAATTGAAGAACCGGAAGGGTTTAGGGCCCCAATTATTCACTTCGTTCAACAATACGACCGAGCAATGGTCTGAAATATCTCATTGTCCCACCCTTTGAGAAGATATTTTCCACGCAGAAATCAGATCCTCAGACAGCAAGAACTGGTCCAACCTACTCATGGATTGTCCATCCGCACTTATCCAAGTAAATTTCTTCCCCGTGGCTGGAACGTCTACTAGTTCCATATCATAAATGAAGGAGTTGAACTCATCTAACTCCATATTGTTATATGTGATCACCCTCTCCCTTCTATCTTCCCTACAGCTCACAGCATTAAAATCACCAGCTATACACCAAAGATCGATTCCAAATCCCTTCTTTGACATAACTAGATTGCTCCAAAGCTTCCTTTTGCCCACCATCAAGCAGGAGGAATAAACATTAACTAGCACACACACGACACCATTGTTTTTCCAATCAATACAAAGACCAATGAAACTGTTTCCTTGAAAATGGAACCTTATCTGGCTAGGTCTTTTCTCCATATATTTAATAAACTCCTAGAAAGCCCAGTGGAAGGCTTAACCTGCCAATCAAAATCACCTCCAGAGAGACCCTATATATCTTTAACAGCTAACGCCTCTAATAATTCACACTTTGTTTCTTGTAACATAACAAAGTATACTTTACTCTGTTCGACTAAGGACCTGATACGCCTCTGTTTCGCTCGATCCTTCACCCCCCTTACATTCAAAGATAACATCCTCATTGGACACCAGGAATCACCCCTTTACTCGGCTTTGCTGCCCTATCCCTCACCTCCATATTTTGGAAATGCTGAATATAGACCTCTTCGTTGTTTACTCCTTTCACACCAACGGATTTGGTTATTTCCCACGTTTTCTTTGCCATATCTCCTTCAGACTTCGATTTGTAGCGTTGGTTGCACCTCAGGATGTCTGAATCTGAGGCGTCCTTTATATTTGATATTTTAGTTTTTCGTAGTAGAAAAGACATACCATTCAATTTAATTTTTGAATTTATTAATGATAAATTGACTCTAAAATTATAGTAAACTCAATAATTAAAATTTAAAAAAAGTGAAAATCTCATTATCCATATTTTTTTTTTAATAAATATCGATCCTATTTAAGTTTAGGCAAAGTACTTATACATTCAAACAAACATAATAAATTTATTTGCCATAATAATTTTCGTTTACAAAAGTTTACAATTTGATTTGGCTTATCATTTTGATTTCAGTTGATACTTTAGTCGGTAAAATTTTGACTAGTGATGAGGCAAAAATAATGTGTGTGTATAAATGGGGGACAACTCTCACCTTACAAGTCAGTTTTGTAAGACTATGTTAGGCTTAACTCCATTTTCTACGATAGTATCAGAGTCTATCATAACAATTTGTTGTTGGACCTATCGTGACACTCGCTATCGGACTACCCGTAAATGTCCAGTCCTACAAACTTCAGTTTGAGATGTCCAGTCCTCGGCGTGAGGGGAGTGAGTTAGAGATCCCATATCGATTAGTGATTAGGCAAAAATAGTGTATATAAGGGACAATCCTCACCTTACAAGTCGGTTTTATAATGTTGAGTTAGACTCAACTTCACTTTCTAAGAATTTTAAATGGAGAGATAATATATCAAGGTCAAGCTAGGAGAAAAATAAAGTTGCTGGTAATTTTAATCCCACTTTATTGAAAGGAAAAAAAATGTCGGCATTAAAATTTGATATAAGTAACTTAATTGGATATGCAATTTTGATTTGATGTAGAAGCCTAAGCAATTATATGGCAATTGAGATCCACAATTAGAATCTTGGCTCTCGCCATTGCAAAGCCATATAGGGAATTAGTGTTAGTTAGCTTTGAAGTCATTATCAAAAGTTTTGGTTAACGTTGGATACCATATATTAATTACAAGCATGCCACTAGGGGAAGGAAAGGAAAGAGATATCTGACTGAATTACACACACACTTTGGCATGCATTCCGCGAGCTATAAATACTAGTCCTTTGCTAGCTTTCAAATTACAAGCATTTCTATATATCTCTCTATCTGTTGTGCAAATTAAATATGGGGAAATTACGTAAGTGTGTTGCTGTGTTGTTTGTATTGGCGATGGTGATGGCGATAGCAGAATGCCGAAAAATAAAGAATGAATTATTTGATGGTAGTGGAGCAGGTGAGTTGGGTGGTGGAGAAGGTTGGTTTGTAGAAGGTGGTGGCTTTGGAAAAGGTAGTGGAGAAGGTTGGTTTGGAGAAGATGGTGGCTTTGGAAAAGGTGGTGGAGATGGTTGGTTTGGAGAAGATGGTGGCTTTGGAAAAGGTGGTGGAGGTATCAAAGGGGGTGGTAGTGGAGGCAAAAAAGAAACAGGCATTGGAGCAGGAGTTAGAGGAGGCATTGGTGGAGCCAAAGGAGGTGCTGCTGCTGCTGCAGGTGGAAGCTTTGGAGGAGCAAAAGGTGGTGCTGGATGTGTTATTGCTAAAGGCTTTGGAGGTTCCATTGGAGGAGGAATTGAAGGTGGGAAAGAAGTTGCTGCTGCTGCTGGCTTTGGAACTTTTCCCTAAATGCCTCATGCATGCATGCAATGCAAGCACTTACTATATAGATATATGTAATAAATAAATCAACGAGTTCTATATGTGATGCTCGTCCATGCTTGCAAATAAGTTAATGTAAGATTAATATTTAATGACATAAATCTATGTTTTATATATTATCATCTAGATCTTATGCTTTTGCTTATTAATATTGCTATTGTTATTGTATATTTTTTTCTTTTACATCTCTCTCTATATATATACTTGCTAGCTAGTGCTGCTACTTTTGACTTACTCTAGCTGCATGAACATGAACCACGTACGGCTACCACATTTAACTTGATAGTACAATGCAAACTACAATAATAAGTAGCATACACCTAATTAATTAAATTAAGTAACATATATATTTCTTGGTTATTACAAATCAACTTGATAAGCCAAAGAAGACAAGCTACGTACCACATTGAGTGTCAAGGACAATGGGAATGGAAAAAAAAATAAAAAATTATTAAGTTACTGAATTATTGTTAGTGACAATTAAAGATAGGTAAGAAGTCGGTGTTTGGTCAAAGTGCGGACATCTATACCAATTTCATGTCACCAACATCATTTTTATCACTTAATGAATTCTCAATCTTGAATCCATTCTCATCCCCCTTAACACTAAGAACAAGGCCAACACATGATGGCTAAATGACACACAGTGAACATATTGAGCATGCCAAACCAAAAAATTGATTTTGAAAACTTTTAGAGCTAAAATTGGTTTTTTAGGTGTTGTATGACATTTAGGGTCTTTCTCGCGTTACAAAGTTGTTTTCATCTATCCTCATAGTTCTTCCCAGGTTTCTGAAGCTTGACCTAATTTCTTGAATGAACTCATCAGGAACAAGGTGGAAATAAGCAGGCTACTAAACGATATGCAGCAGAAGAAATTTATTGAGGAGAAGCTTAGTCATTTTTCCTCAGTAAATTTCTTGTGCTGCTTGTAGTTTCACTACTACAAAAAAGGCTTTTAACATCGGTTATTTTAGGCTTTTAACATCAGTTTTGAACTGATGTTGTATCGAGCGATGTTAAAAGTGGGGCACTTTTGACATCGATTATAGAACGGATGTAGAAAGTGCACTTTCTACATCGGTTCTAATCATAACCGATGTAGAAAGCAGTTGCGGTAAAAAAAAATCACACTTTCGACATCGGTTCCTAATAGGAACCGATGTCGAAAGTCATTTTAAAAAAATATATATATATATATATTATTTTCTTTAATTTTATGGCAACAATATACTATACTATATATTGGTGCAGGAGGAAAGATAAGATCCAAAAGTAAAGAAGCATAAGGAAAGAACCTTAGGCTGATTATAGGTAGCTAAATGCTAACACTTAAGTACTAAAGTTGATTGTGCAAGTTGCAACAATCACCAACAAGGTTCACACATCAAGCATAAACATGGAAAACAACAAGCAAAATTGAGAGAATTTCAAATTTCATGGTGATTATGCTTGATATTAAGTATGTAAATGATCCATGGCCAGTTTAAAACTTTCAATAACAAAACTTTATTAAAACTAGGTCAGTACAACTAATCTTGGTCAGTCAACCTTACATGGATGGTCAATTGAGTAGGGATGGCAAAGTGTACCTGGACCCTACGGGTACCCGCAAAAATATTCGCAAGCGGGTCGGGTAAATACCCGTTTATTGGGGCTGGGGCCGGGGCCGGGTATTTACCCGCAATTTTTTGCGCGTACGGGTACGGGTACTATAGTACCCGCCCCGCACCTATCATATATATATATATATATATATATATATATATATATATATATATATATATATATATATATATATAATTAAAATAACTTAAATAAATAATTATGTTATATATATACTTTTTTGTAAAAAAAATAATTTTATATTTTCCATAAACTAACACTAATAGTAAAAGATTTATGTTATAACTAACAATAATTTTATATTTTTAATATTATGTGTGAATGCTTTTAATGTTAAGTTTGAATTATTTAAGAGTGAAATTTCAATTTATTTGTAATAATTTTTTAATTAATATTTTTATAGCTTAAATACAATTTTGGTTCATCTATTTTGCATAATCCACAATTTTGATCCCCCTATTTTAAAATAGAGACGTTTAGTCTCCCAATTTTCTAAAATATGTAACTTTGGTTCTTCCATCAAATTGAAAGCGTTGACTGTTAAGAGATTAACGTTAACCTTAACGTGGTCCAAATATAATGACGTGACACGAAATTATTTATTTAGTTTTTAATTATTTTAAATACTGAGTAGAATAATTGATGAAAATATATTTTATAAAAAAGTAATATCATTTATTTGATTACGATGTGCCATGTATTTCAACAATATAAAACTAATTTAAAATAAATGATTAAGACTTGTAATTTCTATTTTAGGACTCACGATTACCCCAATCATTAAAATCGACGTGACATGTGTTTTAGTGACGTAGATAAACAAATAATTATTACTCATTATTTAAAATAATTAAAAAATAAATAAATAATCTCGTGTCACATCACTATATTTGGGTCACGTCAAGGTCAACATTAATCTCTTAACTGTTAATGCTTTCAATTTGATGAAAGGACCAAAATTACGGATTTTACAAAATTGGGAGACTAAATGTCTCTATAGAGGGACCAAGATTGCTGATTGTGCAAAATAGGAGGACTAAATGTCTCTATTTTAAAATAGGATGACTAAAATTGTGGATTGTGCAAAATAGGAGGATCAAAATTACATTTAAGCCTATTTTTTTTATTGATTTATTAACTTCATATATAAGTAAAGTGCGGGTAGCGGGTGCGGGTATGGGTATATAGGTACCCAGCGGGTACGGGGATGGGGATTAAAGTTGCTACCCGCGCGGGTATGGTTCCGGGTATGGGTATTTTTTTTAAACGCGGGTATGGGGACGGGTACTATAGGACCCTACCCAGACCCTACCCATTGCCATCCCTACAATTGAGTCTAAATAAACACACTCTTATAAAAAAGTACAATTAAACACACATTGTTTTATTCCTTAAGGAAACTCATTTAAAACACATTCCAGAACTTCCTTCTGACAAGGACCTACCTCCAAAAAAATGCTAGAAAGTTCCTCATGCTCAGTTGCACTTGCTACACCAGGACTCTCTGAGTTAGGCATTATGAATTTCACAACCCATGACTCCAGAAAGTCAATATCAACTCACTTTGGCAAGGGTTGAATAGCCTCAAAATGCAATAAATCCTGCATGTAACATTGAATTAATTAAAGAATCTCATATATGAGGAACACTTCAAATTACGAAGAGAAGAATCTCCAACTAAATAATAAAAGTGAATTTAGAGGGCCATGGAAAGTAAAAAGTAATGACAAAACAAGACAGAATACTTTGCTACATAGTTTTTGTTGTATTCTTTATCTATGCCACCAAAATTAATGCTAATTAATACAAAACCTAAAATATTTTAGACATTCAACCTGCAAAGCACCAAAAAATAACCAGTTCACCAATGCACAATAACAATGCTACAGAGTGCACAGAAAATAAGTAGCCAAATTAACTTGTAACCCAAATTAACATATTTGAGTGTGAATTGTATTATCAATATAAATAACACAGCTACTAAACAATAAGTAACTTCTACCATATATGAAATTTTAATAAGTTGAAAAGGCATAGAGATAGAACTAGATCAGGCCAGAGAAGAAAATAGTGAAGAAAAGTGATAGAAATGTCATATGTATTAGTCTCTAGTACTATTCTTTGGAAATAGAGATAGAAATGAATTACACTAATGCTCAAGGTATTCGAGAGACACTGACCTCTCCCTCACCCTCTAAGAGTTCAAATCTTTCCATGTTTAACAAAGTAAATAAACATATATGAGCTTAACAAATTAACTAAAATAAACTAATTAAAGTAAAAAAAAAAAAATTGGGTGTGGCATTTGACTTACGTATAGACATGTAGGCCTAGTTTAAATGTTTACCTATGTAAAAACAAGACAACTAAATAAAAAATAAGCTAACTAAAAAATGAATTAACTATAATTAATTATTATAATCACAAATAAACTAATGCAAGCATAGATAAAAGAAGAATGCATAACTTTTTCTTGTGATATGTGTGGCATTTGACTTACGTATACACATGTAGGCCTAGTTTAAATGTCTACCTAAGTAAAAACAAGACAACTAAATAAAAAATAGGCTAAAATATGTTTTTCGTCCTCACAAAATTTGAAATGTACACTTTTCGTCCCTGCAAAATTTTTAGTACGTTTTTCGTCCATGCAAAATTGAAATATGTCAAATTTTGGCCCGGAGCTAGGTTCGGACCTACATGAGGATTTTTGGCCGTTAAAAACCGCCACAAATTGCATAAAAAACCGTCACAAATTACAAAAAATAATGCAATTTGTGGCAATTTTTTATGTAATTTGTAGCGGTTTTTATGCAATTTGTAGCGATTTTTATGCAATTTGTAACGGTTTTTCACTACTACAAAAAATCCATTTAACATCAGTTATTTTAGCCATTTAACATTGGTTATTAACCGATGTTGTATCGAACGATGTTGAAAGTTGGACAACTTTCAACATCGGTTCTTGAATCGATGTTAAATTACACTACAACATCGGTTCGAAGCACAACCGATGTCAAAGGATGCCCAAATGTCAAAATCATGTGTTGAAAACAACATCAGTTGTGGCAAAAACCGATGTTGTTAGGTGACAAACAACATCGATTGTCCCAGAATCGATGTTGTATGTGCACAAACATCGGTTATGGCAAAAAATGATGTTGTTTGTGTACATACAACATCATTTCTGGGACAATCGATGTTGTTTGTCACCTAACAACATCAGTTTTTGCCATAACCAATGTCGTATGTGCACAAACAACATCGTTTTTTGCCATAACTGATGTTGTTTGTGCAGTTTTTTTTTTATGATCAATCTGTTTTAGATTGAACCAAACCTGTAATTTCAAATTAAAATACAGACCCAGCCAATTTATATAATTAATAATCAATGATCTAAGCTTTATATTATTATAAATAAAATAGTAATCTATAAACAAACATTATGCAATAAACCCAACATATAAATTCTACGGATGAAAAAAAAAACCCAATATATAAATGAATACAAATAGAATCCATTAATAAGCTAAATGTCTACTAATTTGTTCAGTGCTTCATTTCTAACTCTCAAAAAGTGGCGTGCCCACTGAATGCGAATATCTTCAATTGTCGTTGCCTCCAATGGTTGAGAATCACTAAATGTCTACATCATATAATAAACATATGTAAGTTAATCACATCGAAAATTAATAGTTATAAAAAAATGAAACCTGTTAAAGTAAACAAATATATTACTGTTTCCCAGTTATCCCTAAATCCCCCATGGATGATGGTTCACATCCAATGCATGACATAATAGCCACATTCAGTGCCTCCGCTTTGTAGATTACACTAAATTCAATATGAAATTTAATAGTGTTTAAGACAAATTATTGTAAAAAAAAAACTAATTAAACAATATTTTGGATATCCAAGCATTGGTTAAATTACTTGCTTTTACATTAATCCAATAAACTTTCTTCGATTTACTTGGTTGGTTACTTTGCAAGCCCTTTAAATCACTGGTTAAAAGAAACATGCAAATATATTTGTAAGACCAAGGACATTCATGTATAATACGTTCAATACAACCAATTTGTTACAAATTTTAAACTTACCCTGTAACTGTGGCTATGTCTAGATCGGGCTTCTTATGCAAGGAACAGAACCAGACAACAACATTGGACCTAGGACAAATAACCAGGAGTTGCCAATGTTGGCTGCATTGGAAAATAGTTATTAGTAACAATGCAATCATTATTTAAATGCTTTTATTAATGAAATTTTACTTACTTATTTAAGTAAGCTCCTAGGTAGACTTGTTTTTGTGATTCATGTATCCATCTTTGAATGTAATTTTGAGCATGATCTCGCGTATTCCCTGATCTCTGTATGCTCTGAGGCTCAAGGAATCCGTAGACAGAACCATGCTCGAATTCCATACATAACTCATTCAAAAACCTATTTTTGTTCAAATAAATGTAAATTGTTAATCACTTACAATTAAATAGGTAATGAACCTAAAATTTAAATGTACTTACGTCATCCATAAATGTATAACACTAATATTAAGATATTGATTGCCACTCAATATCTCCCCAACATCACTATGATTTATGTAGAGGGGGAACTGTTCATTGTGCACCCCAAACAAACTCGCATCCCACGACACCTGGGAAGGCTTTCTGAAAAGTAACAGGCTAACCTGTACCAAATTTAATGAGGGATCATCATCAGGGACCGACCTATCATGAGGTTCAACTAGTTTCTTTGGTCCCTATTTATCCTACACAATTAATAAGCATAAGTTACTTATGGTCAACAATTTATTCAAGTCAATTATTTTAATGATACCAAAAAATAAAATAAGTTAAAGGAGCTACCTCCCGTGCTACCTCCCGTGAAATTGCCTTCATAAGATGACTCGGCCATGCAATAAAGGTGTTTAGGGCCTCCCCCACTAACTGAACCTCATCAGTCGGTAAAGGGACTCGAGCAGTAGCATCTAGAACCTCTTCAACCCCCACCTTGACCATATCATCCATCAAACACATATGGTGTATGATTGAAGCCCCATGATAAACTCTCCCAATGGCCACCAAGCGGGGAGGCTGCTCATCAACATACAAGCTGCACTGATCAGCTGTTGTGTCAGTGCCAGACTCCTCCCCTAATGGATCAACATCAGTACCAGCACAACTCCCCTTCGTGCTAACACGGGCACCGGAAGGAGCTATATATGGCTCAACATGCTCAGGCGGCTGCTGGGAGGTCATCTGGCTCAACTCCATCAACAATTCTCTCTTTAGCTCATGTTTAAACTCCTATTTTAACTACTCTTTAAACTCCTCTTTGAAGCTCTCTTTCAACGAAGCCACCAGCTCTGGGGAAATGGATGAAGAAGTATGCGAGCCACGTGATAGTGGTCCAAAGTACTGGTTGATGGTCACACCAACTCCAGCAGCACGGACACGACCAGGGTGCTTCGGTAGCCCAATGGCAGTCGTCAATATATCCTGACGTCCATGGGGAACAAAGGTACCCTGTGTGCACTGCTCCTCTAAGGAATCCTACAACCAAAAAAAGATAAAGGAGTTAACTTGTATTGTTACTATATTTAGTTACATTTTAATCTGCATAATAACTTACAATCCTATCAGCAATTTGTTGTGCCGCCTCAGATGTCATCTGCCCAGAACGTTTTGTACGGGCCTTTTTCCATTTCACATGTCATTTAATGGGAGATGGAGGATCAACTACAGTTGCACTCCCAGATTTAGCAGCTTCAGCCTATTTTTTCTTCATCTTCTCGGTCATCATGTTTACCTCGAGCCATTCATAACCCCCACGAGACATCACGTGTGGCATGTTGTTATGTTTCTGGATTTCCTGAGCCTTTTTTCTTATTTTCTGTGAATAACTAGACATACTTTCAGCAAAATAATTAACCAATTTTCGATATAGACAAATTAAAAAACAACACCCACAACTTACCTGCCAAGCAGGAGTATTGCGACTTTCTTTAAATTCCCTCCACTTGTCCTTCTCAATGCCGAATTTTGCACAAGGAATGTCATCATCATCCTCATTTACCTCTTCCTCCTCATCACCCTTCTTTTCTTTAATTGCATATTTCCTTGTAAGGTCTGCTTTAAACTGCCTCCATGTTGTTCCCACATGGGAAATAATTTTCCTTCTAGCCTTGGACGCTTCTGGAATATCAAATTGTTCCTTCATTTGAGAATCATATGTAAGAGTTAGTGAATGACAATAATATGCAAGTTAAATACATAGAATTACTATAACATAAAGAGTTTATTGAAAATACCATAATGTCCTCCCAAATCATGTTCTTCTTATTTTTCGGCACATGGTGCCAGTCTTGATACGTAATATCAACCTTGTCTCGGGCAACAATCCCCAAATAGGTCCTGAAATATGATCTATTTGGACCTGAAGCTTTCCCAGTTGCAGGATTGACATAAACTTGTGGCTTCTCCCCAGACAAGCATTTAGCAATGAATTTTTTGAGTCGTGTTGATTGTCTAGTCCTCCTGGACATAGACTCTAAAGGAGCTGATGACTCAGGACGAGGGGAAGCTGGTGGTGTACCCATGTGCTTGTTCAAACAAACAAAAAATTAAGTGTTATTTGCAATTGTACAAAGTTTATAATGGAGATAAAAAAAAGTTGAAAGAATTATTAAAGTATACAATAACATAGACATTACTTATATATAACGTGGTTAGGTAGGAATGTTCTCCCATAAGCCTTCATCATGATCATGACGATTTGCGTGTACATCGTCCTCCTCATTTTCTTCAATGATGGTAGGCACGCGTGTGTAGAAAGAAGGAGACTCACAAATATCAAGTGTTGAATCATCATTTTCATGAATACCACCATTGGTTCTTCCTTGTAGAACCACTGACCACCTTGCATTATAGGGATCTTTGACATAAAACACTTGTTTTGCTTGTTCTGTCATGATGAAAGGCTCGTCCTTATAAGCAACCTTTTTAAGGTCTAGAAAAGTGAATCCCAAATCATCAGTCTGCACACTGGTGTTGCTATCAACCCATGTACACTTAAAAATAGGCACTTTGAAAATAGTATAATCAAGCTCCCAAATTTCTTCAATCACTCCAAAGTAAGACATGGACCCCAGTTTGGGGTTGTTATCTTTTGCACTAGAAAAATGTTCTACTTCAGCCCAAAGACTAATCCCACTGTTTTGAACTGTACTCTTGTCATCTTGTGACTTCGTGTAGAACGAATACTTGTTGATATCATATGCCTTCCAAGTTGGAACATTTAGCTTAGGCCCATTTGCTAACCACTTTAATGTTTCAGAAGGATTATCAAGAGCAAAGATTGTGTCTTTAAACCAATTTAAGAAAGTTTTGTTATGTTCAATCAACAACCGATTCTTGTTCATTTTTGGGTTACTTGCCTTCACAAATTCTTTGTGTGCATTTATGTATGGGGTAACCTCATCGGTATTATTCAATATATATAAATGTGCTTCATTCAGTGCCTTGCGACCTATGGTTACAACAATTAACCCTCGTGTACCCTTACCTCTCACTCTATTCTTGTGACGCGACTCAGGAACCCCGACAGGTTTTGTCTTCTCCATGTACTCTGAACAAAACTCAATAGCTTCTTCTGCAATGTACTTTCAACAATGGATGCCTCAGGACAGTATTGATTCTTGGTATACCCTTTTAAGATCTTTATGTATCGCTCAATTGGGTACATCCACCTTAAATAAACAGGTCCACACAATCTAATCTCCCTCACTAAGTGAACAATTAAGTGAACCATGATGTCAAAAAATGAAGGAGGAAAATACATCTCCAACTGACACAAGATAATAGCAGCCTCATTTTCCAAGTCATCCAACTTTACAGGGTCAATGACTTTGCTACATATAGCATTGAAGAATAAGCACAGGCGAGTTATGGCAACCCTGACTTTGTTAGGCAAGATGTTTCGTATCGCTAAGGCCAGAATTGTTGCATCAAGACGTGGCAATCATGAGACTTTAAGCCAACTAATTTAAGATCCTTCATCGATACAAGACTCCTTACATTTGAAGAGTATCCCTATGGCACCTTAACATCCCGCAAACACTGACAAAAACTTTTTTTCTCTTCTTTAGACAAAGTATGACACGCTGGGGGCAAATATGTTCGTTTACCTACTGACCTTGGATGTAACTGCTCACGTATACCCATCTCAACCAGATCTTGCCGAGCATTCAAACCATCCTTTGTCTTGCCTTTAATGTTAAGAAGCATGCCGATTAAACTATCACAAACATTTTTCTCCACATGCATAACATCTATACAATGTCTAACATCTAGATCAGACCAGTATGAGAGATCAAAGAATATCTACCTCTTCTTCCATATTCTTTTCTCACTTGCATCCTTCTGTTGGGTCTTCCCAAAGATAGTTTGGATGTCCTCCACCCGCTCATAAACCTGCTTTCCAGTTAAAGGTATCGGTGCACTTACATCCTCCTGTCTTCCGTTGAAAGCTTTTTTCAATCTCTGATAAGGGTGATAAGGTTTGAGAAATCTCTGATGCCTAGTGTAGACCGTCTTTCTTCCATGCTTGAGTTGCACGTAGCTTGTGTGTTCTTCATAAATAGGACATGCGTGATGCCCCTTAACACTATATCCACTCAAATTCCCATATGTTGGAAAGTCATTAATGGTACAAAATACCAATGCACGCAACTTGAAGGTCTCCTTGCGATTCCATCAAAGACGTCAACCCCTTCCTCCCACAACTTTCTCAAGTCTTCAATCAATGGACTTAGATAAACATCGATGTCATTTCCTGGCTGTCTTGGACCCGAAATCATCATAGACAACATAATGTATTTTCGCTTCATGCACAACCAAGGAGGCAGGTTGTAAATTACTAGCAAAACAGGCCATGAACTGTGGTTAGTATTTAAGTTACCAAAAGGATTCATTCCATCGGTAGCAAGTCCAAGCCTAAGGTTTCTTGCCTCTTCCCCAAAATCTGGAAACAAATGATTAATATTGTCCCACTGGGGAGAATCAGCCGGATGTCAGAGAAATCCATCACATTTTTGACCATCTGCATGCCATGTCAGGTTTTTCGCGTCATCTCCATTAGCAAACAATTCTTTAAACCTTGGAATTATTGGAAGATACCAACACACCTTTGATGGGGACTCTTTCTTTGTGCTTTCATCACTACCACATGCGTCATCCTTCAATTTGTACCGTGATACCCCACACATGGGGCCTTTATGGATGTGTTCAAACTCATTTTTGTACAATATGCAATCATTACGGCATGCATGTATTTTCTGATACTCCATACCCACCGAACATAGTATCTTCTTTGCCACATAGTTATTTTTCGGCAACGTGTTCTTTTTTGGAAGCATTATTTTCAACACCTCAAGCAAATCAGTGAAGCTTTTATCACTCCACCCATATCTTGCCTTCAAATTGACCAAACTTAACATTGTTGACAACCGTGTGAAGGTTTTGCACCCTGGATACAAAGGCTTCTTCGAATCACTTTCCAAAGCATCATACAAAGGGGCATGTGCCTGATGAAAAGACTCTTGTCCAACATCTCGGATCATTTCCTCTAATCGATCTCCCATTTCAACATCAACAACACACTCAGTTTGGGACACCGTCGACATGTCTGTGAATTCACCGTGACATATCCATCTTGTATATGTTTGAAGAATCCCGTCACAGAGAAGATGTGTCCTTATCTCGTCCACGACATGTCATCTTCCATTTAGACATTTAACACAAGGACAATAATATTTTCCTCCCATATTCGGTGAATTTTGTTGAGCAAATTCCAAAAACTTTTCAACCCCATTCTCATACTCCTCAGTGATGCAAATAGCTTTCATCCAACTTCGATCCATCTTTCCTCTTCTGTGATACTCACAGAGTTATATCATGCATGAAGATCTCACTTTTTCATAAAAGGTGTGGCCCTATCCCATTCAGGAAGACATTTTTTTTATACTTTATTCGTACATAGAGGTTAAGTCTCTTTTGTTAAATTTGACAAAATTTCGGCAGCATTTTGCATTGATCTCCAAGTACACGACAAGAAAGCGATGACATCAATTCCACCATAATCAAGTATGCACCCGGAGAACAAAACAAAATGCAATAAACCGAAAATTCATCAAATTTAACAAAAGAGACTCAACATCTAAGTATGAATGAAGTATAAAAAAATGACTTTTCCCAAACTGTCCAAACGTACAATTCAAGATTCAATACAACGATTAATCCAAACTATCTGTATTAATCATTGTATGGAACCTCAAACGGGAAACTAAGGTTCACTCATAATGCTTAACTTGAATATAAAATAATACTCATTAATTACACAAACAAGTTATAAAAAGCATTATTATAATTGTAACAAGCACATAAGTGTCAGAATGAGATACATACCTGAAAAGATGCTCACTAACAAAATAAACTCAGTGCAACTCAGCTACTCAGTCACGACAACAACACCAGCACAGCTACTCAATGCTCGCTGCCTCTAGAAATCAATGTGTTCTGTCATCAAAACAACTTACACAGCATAATTAGTCCAATTTGTTTGAGAGATGTAGATATTAAAAATTATTTCTCAATTTACATTACTTTAATACAATACAGATATGAAGTCAATGAACTACAAGATATTGTCACTGATATGTCAAGGCAATAAATTATTTATAATCCTCATCCATTTATTATCAGTTGACTAAAAAAATAAATGAGGGATTTGGCCGAAGCAATATAAATTTGAGTAATGTACAACAAAAAACAATTTAAGAAAGTATATCTTACGTGAAGTTAACTTGATAGATGCAGAGAGAGAAGGGGACAAATAGAGCACGCAAGTCACTAGAGGGAAAATAAAAACTGTACAGAATAAGGAATATGGCATTATTTTAATGTTGCGAATCCATGCTTGAAGTAATAGCAGATTGTTGTCACATAAGGAAAATGTCTTGCAAAAAATAAAAGTAATATTGTAAAAAAATAGACAAATTACTCATTTTAATTATATAGTTACTCCAACATTTGGCATCAATTATCCACTTCGAAAAATCACTTGAACTCTTCAAGTCTTTAAAAGAATACAAAAATAAGGGGAAAATGATAGAACTAATAAACAAAAATTAAAGTAACAATTTTATATATACAATTTTTCAGATATCATATCTATTACGTCTAAGTATCTATCATTGGATTAATTCTATCCCTCCCATTGCAATTTTTTAGGCATGTTAAAATAACTAAATATGACTTTATTTTCTCACATTAAAATAACTGAAGCTGAAACAAAATAGTACATAATACCTAAAACCAATATAGTAGTAAATAGCAATTAACCCATCATGACAACAATTAAATTTTTGCCCAATGTCCAATCACATGATCAATAAGGCCAGGGCTATACGACCAATAATAACTAGTTGCTAATAATAATAACCAATCGGCAATTATAACTTATACAAACGTACTGTAACAATTGGAAAAAGAAACGGGGCCTAAGGCGATTGCCCAAATCGCCTTGCACAATACACGGCCCTGAGTAGATGACCTCACATAGTGCCAGCCTCAAATCATTTTACATCACAATCAAATTCAGGATGTTATAGTATGCCACTAGGGATAGATAGTATGAACTATCTATGTTTGTATTCTTCCATTCAAGGAAACTAATTTTCATTTCAGAAACTTCCAAAATTGTTTTCAGAACATCTTTTACTCATTTTAATCATATAGTTACAAATAGTTTTGTTTTGTTGGGAACTCTCTCTTGTGTGGGCCACCTCTCATTCATTGCTCTACTACAAAGTTTCTTTTTACAGCATGGTCATGGCTCTCGGGTTTGAATAACGGATTCCAGTATTCTTACTCACAACGACTGGTTAATCCCGGGGCATGCATCAAATTGAATTATTAATTAAAGAACTGCAAGTGGGAATGTGACTCTTGATGGAAGAAAATGTGCATACTAGAGTTGGTAGCTGCTGCAGGGGTCAAAAAGTGGTATAATGGAATTGAAGGAGGTGTAGTAGTGGTTTTAGATAGAAATATTTTGCTGCATTAATTGGTTCCTAGGCACGAGTTGGTTATTATGTATTAAATGCAATTGTATCATTTAATATATTGTAACCAATTAAAGGTGTACATAAAAAACTGCTTAACTCTTGTTGTATACTGTAGGGTATCACTTATACCCAATATTATTAATGGAAGTTTTTTGCTGATAAAAAAAAATAAAGTTTCATTTTGACCAGAGATAGTGGCTAATAAGAGCTTATAAAACTTTGGTATCTCTCACCTTACAATCGGTTTTATAGAGACCGGTTAGGTCCAAAATCTATTATTGGATCACTTATTATATTTTCATTGCAGCAAGCCTACAAATACTGGACATGATAAGGTGCATTGAGAAAAATTTCAAGTCCAATGTTGACTAAAGATAATGCATAAGAAGAGCTTATAAAGCTTAGACACCTCACACCCTCACACTTTATAAATTAGTTTTGTGAGGATCCCTAATTGTCTTTCTTTTTTTCTTTTTTATTTTCAAGCTGAGGAGAAATTGTGCATTCTTCATCAGAAGAAGTGTAAGGGGGAAGTGAAGTAAATCACATTTTCTATCCAAGTAGTTGACAAGATATCTATTATTTCAAGTTTCACTTCCCTGTTGTTGTTCACCTCAATTTAACTGCAGACATAATAACACCATCAAAACATGCAAACTTAATCTATGCTCACTTCATTCTCCAATGGTTGGGAGACAAAAATACAACTGGAACAAGTGGCTAGTAGCAGTAGGTAGAGCACTATATGTGTAACTTTTCATATAATAATTTTACTCATCTTTTGATACTATCCTTAGTCCTTACATTTTTTCATCTTTTAATATGTACTATAGAGCCAAGTCCAAACATTTTCTATAGTGTTTTATCATTCCTTAAATCTTGTCTTCAGAATTAGTTTACTGGTTTTGGACTGATCAACAATTTTTCATCATACATTTTTATCTAGTAAGATGGACCTGCATTTTTTATCTGTTAAGATGGACCTACAGTCTTCATTGAACTATTAATGTCTTCTACTTGTACACATGTAGATTTATTACTATGATGTTTCAAGTTACAAGGAAAGGAAAAATATCAATCAATTTTAAGAATATGCAGCAAAATAAACTGGCCTACCCTTGAGTACTTTCAATCAGAAGAAAAGGGATAAGAAATTGAAAAAAAAAGTGTGGATGCTCTCCCCTCATTTAAGGTGATTAGATCACACTATGACATGAAAAACATGCATTCATTACAAGAAGTCATGTGGATTACTATGTGGTTGATTTTGGATTATTGATTTCATTTCTTGGCTGTAAAGCCATTTAAAGTTCTACTTCTGAACTTCGATAACAATTATGCATTGGTAAACAAATAAAAAATACATGGTATCATTTACTTGACCAAATAAGTAGGCTTCTGCAGTTCTACTAGCAAAATAAATAGATTAAAATAAATTCGATTGAATTCCTTAAACTTCAGAGCATTCAATTGTAGACAACAGGCTTCTAATGGACAAGTAATGAAGCTAGAAATTAGTCAGACTTTAGGCATCAAAAGCAAATTCAATATCACTTTGACGGTACTTATATAGCTTGTGTCAGCTGGAAGTGCCAAATGCCAATCGAATATATTCTAATGCTTTCTATATATATATATATATATATATATATATATATATATATATATATATATATATGTTCTCACTTTCCGTGTTTGCTCATAGCAAAGATTCCCCACACCCATTTCTTTCCGTGTATGCCTCCCACCCCATTATTATCGATTCAAGTTTTGCAGCTCCAAACGGTGGTGTCGTTCCTCGGGGTTCGTCGCTTTCCAAATAAGACAAGTTTTATAGTTGTCGTCTCTGCAAGGTGAGTAAGAGGGATTAAGCGCAGAAGAAAACCCTAACCAAAGATTGAAAGGAGGGATTCAGCGTTCGTCCGCGTTCATCAGCCAAAGCAACTGCGACCTCCGTACATCGCACCTTCCACGCGTCACACCCCTGTGAGCGCATCTTTGAACAAAAACGGGTTCCATATCTCAGATTTGGAAAGAGTTTGAGAGATCTCAGATCTGGAAAGAGTTTGAGAGATCTCAGATCTCATATCTCATATCTCATTTTGCATTTCTCAGAGAACGGGGTAATGTGAGAAACGGGAGTCGGAGCAGAAGGTTATGTGAGGAAGAATGGTGGTGGTGGTTGGAGGAGAGGCTTTGGGGGGTGGGGCCTGTGGCGGTGAGGGTGAGGCTTAGGGTGTGGCGTTGTGAACTTGATGTTTGTGTTTCTAAACCCGCAGAGACAAGATTAAGAGAAAAAGTTTTAGAATTAGAAAATTGACAACATCGGTTATTATATAAAACCGATGTTAACGTAGCACTAACAACATCGGTCCTACGATAGAACCGATGCTAACTGCTATTCATAACATCGCTTATAGGAAAACTGATGTTAACGATGACAATTTATTTACAAAAATGCCACCACGCATTTTTTAAAATCGGTTCTCTTATAACCGATGTTAAGTGGTTGATGTAGAATGCCTTTTTTGTAGTAGTGTTTAGTGCCTTACTACCACCTCTTTTATGATAAGTTTATTCTCTTTCTAAGTACAAACCCCACAAGCAGGACCCAAAAAGAAACCCTAACCCCACATGTTTCAACATCAGTCAACATAAAAAAAAAAGCAAAACATTGAAGCATCAAACAAACCCAAAAGTAGGACCCAAAAAGAAACCTTAACCCCAATAAATTGACAACATCGGTTATTATATAAAACCGATGTTAACGTAGCACTAACAACATCAGTCCTACGATAGAACCAATGCTAACCGCTATTCATAACATCGCTTATAGGATAACCGAGTTAACGATGACAATTTATTTACAAAAATGCCACCACACATTTTTTAAAATCGGTTCTCTTATAACCGATGTTAAGTGGTTGATGTAGAATGCCTTTTTTGTAGTAGTGTTTAGTGCCTTACTTACTACCACCTCTTTTATGATAAGTTTATTCTCTTTCTAAGTACAAACCCCACAAGCAGGACCCGAAAAGAAACCCTAACCCCACATGTTTCAACATCAGTCAACATAAAAAAAAAAAAAGCAAAGCATTGAAGCATCAAACAAACCCAAAAGTAGGACCCAAAAAGAAACCTTAACCCCAATATATAACCAATCTCAGACTCGATTCAATATCAACATCAAAGACAATACACAATTATCCATTCTCATAAACAAGACCCCACAGGCAGGACCTAAAAAGAAATCATAACCCCACATGATTCAACATTAGACAAGATCAATTACAACAAATCTGACATACCACAACAAGAGTACATGAAAATCTGACAAAGTTTCCTTTATTTTTGGCACTATCCCACATACCACAACAAGGGTATGACCAATTAATACAAACACAAGACCTACCAAATAGTTCCATTTGTAATATATATAGCCACATTCTGTCAGATTTGAAACATATCAATAAAATTAAAAGAAAATACAAATAAAAATCACAATAAAAAATTGATGATTGAAAGTTATGAAACTGCACCTTCGCAGTGGCGACGAGTTGAACCAACAACACAGACAACAAAAAGTAGGGTTCTAGTGGCAAAGATCCACTATTTACTTCACAAACAGAAAATAATATTAATGGTTTTGTTTAGAAAACGGGAAGCGCGTGAGAAAAAGGGAAGCATACATGCGATGTGGTATGTGGTGGTGGTGGCAAGAGAGAGAAGGAGGAGTTCGAATTATTAAGTGTAGAAAACAATTATACATTGGTTCTAATCAAAATCGATGTAAGAATGCTCCTTTTACATCGGTTTAAACTATAACCGATTTAGAAATATGTTGTTTACATCGGTTAATAAATAATCGATGTAATGAAGTTGCATTTAATTGCAAAAATGTCACTGTGGCATTTACTACATCAGTTTTTAACAACCGATGTAGAATAGACGACGTAAAATGTCATTCGTGTAGTAGTCATAAGAGCTTGTGCATAACATAGTTATAACGAATTTGGATTCTTGCAATCACACATTCATAAATTTAGACTATATGATGAAGATCAGGCGATTAATATTTTAAATGTATTTTTCAATTGAATTAATTGAAATGATAGATGAACCATCTAATGAAGATCATATGGTTCTAATCAACCAACTGCGTGAATGTGTGCTTTTTCTTACTACAAGGAATCCGAATTTTCGAATTTGGATCCCCTACATTCACGCAATCACACATTCATAAATTTGATTCAATGTAATTAATAAATAAAAATATGATTCATCTTCTTTGTCAATAAGTTGCTTTGACCGAAAAGCTTGTTCCTTTAAAGTATCTTTAGATTCTTTCCACTTTACTTCGCATGGAATAGATTTATGCACATTACAATATTTTCACAATTCTTTTTTGGTTTGTCTAACTCATTCCAAGTAAAAATAGGGTTTTATATAACCTCATCTTAAATAATCAACATAATTTAAATTCTCCCTTCGTCCCAACATGAGTATCGCATTTGGAAAAAAAGATTGTCCCAAAATGAGTGTCGCATTTGACTTTTCAATGCAATATTAATTACTTTTTTCTACTAATACCCATAATAATGTCACTTTAGTTTTTCAATGCAATGTTAATAATAAGGTTAGTTTTGTAAAATTACTTATCTCTTTCTTCTATTTAATAGTTTTTCTTGGTCTGTGTAAAAAAATCTAGGACGACATTCATTTTGGAACGGAGGGAGTAATTATTTTTTCTTAATTTCTACCATATATTAATGCAGTTACTATCATATTTAATGCATATCCATGATTTTCTCTAATGTCATTTATGTGTAAAGCTCAAACCTCGTAAATGGTACATAAAACATATCTTATATCTTCTTTTATCGCATACCCTTTATTGTATTTTTTATAATATATTTATTTTATTCATTCGGTGTCATACAAGTACAATACTTTTAAATCCTTATACAACATTTTCTTAATATTTTATAAAACTTAATAAAAATATATTTATTATTTTAAATATAAAACATATTTAATACTTAAAAAGTAGCATATGACTTTTACTAGAAGAGTTGCATAATTTTTATATCCTTACTTTTTTTTTTTAAACAATTCATAAGTGTATAGATTTTTTTTTTTTTAGACAAGAGTAGCATATAACTTCTAAAACAGAATTTCTAAGTTAATAGTTTTTTTTATAAAAAAAAATCTTTCTAACTTAGTATGACTTATTTTTAAAAAAATAACTAATTTATAAACTACATAATTTTCTCAACAAACACATACAATAATTGAATATTTTTCTTTAAATTTTATTTTGATATGCTGAAAAAAAAATTCAATCAAGTTAGTGCAAGAGCTTTAATTTTTTTATCTTATCTCCAATGATTGAGCGATTAAAAACTTTTTTGAATTGTACAAATAGACCATCAATCTTTATTTCTAGTTTAGGTTTATATTGACAATTAATTTTACATATTATATGATGAATGCTACGGTGGACAACATACTGTAATATGTGCAGCAGGTTTTAAGTTATGGGTTGAATGTAGCCAATGTCAACAAATTTCGACACATTCAGTGCTTAACGTGAAGGAATTAACAAATCAAGGCTTCAAAGAGAGTTTATGCATAGACATTGAGGGTTTGATGGAATAAAGGGAGAGGGGAGAAGTGCACTTACGCATTCTTATTTTGGACAGGATGTGGGTTTCATGTATAGTTATAATTCTAGATCCCTTACACACCCTTTTATTTTGTATAGGATGTGGGTATGTATAGTTATAATTCTAGATCCCTTGTATTTTTACACTAACTTGAATCAGTGTTATCAAAACCGAACCGATGATCAACTCGAAGTATTAGGTCACTGGTTGAACAAGTAAGTCAATAGTTAAACTGCATAAACTGATATTATATTGAAGTTATGTATATATATTATATTTGCCACTATTATACCAAACAATTAACTTGGTTTAATAGTTCCACTTGGTTCAAATAATCATAGGTCCGTGAGTGCCTTAGGTCACGCACGGTGCGAAACTTTTATACGCCGTCCGGTATTCTATTAATAATAGATAACGGCTGAGATCTACTGGGTGTAGGGTGGGGTTAATGCACTGAATTTGGGTGTTTTTTAAATTGATTAGCCACGTGTCCTAGTAGTAAATAACATGTGTTATCATTATTTTATTTTGTCTCTGATGGGAGCCCGACCCGATATGTTGTTGGGTTGTGTTTATTTTTTTGTACTTTGTCTGTTATGAGAGGCCCAACCCGAGTTGATGTCTGAAGTGAGTCAGTGTTACCTTGGTTGAACCCTAATCGCCGCAGTATGCGTCAGTTGCATGGTTGCCGAATCCAGAACTTTGAGCCCATTGTTGATGTTCGTTTGAGTTACGGTGACTGTAGCATCGTTTCTCATCCTTTTCTCTGAACTCAATTTTTCATTCTGTAATAGATGTTTTTTTTCTTTCATTCCATTTTTTTTCCTTTCCTCTGTTTGCATATGAGCAGAGGGTTCACTAAATTTCAAGAGTTATGTTCTTTACAGAATAATGGTTTTCATTGTTTTTTTTTTGTTTTTTTTTAATTCGTAATGTAAAACTTTCAAAATGCCTGGACTCTAAAATATTTGTTTCTTTCCCTTTAATTTGCATTGTTCTCTTTATACCCGTGCCTGGACTTTCATACATTATCCTTTTAGTTATTTTATTTTTGTGTATGAGGGCTTGCGTGATGGTCTGGAGAAAATGTCCAATAGCCTTACTAGCTTACCAAATTCCTAAAGATGAAGATGTAAGATATATACAGTATAACTGTAGTTGCTGCAAAAATTATCAATGTTGAATTTGGTCACTTTGACAGTTTAGGTGCCATGCCAAAATCAATGATTGTGATTAACGGTGGCCTCACGCATGAAGACACACAATAAGCCGAAAATGGGGGAGTCAAACCAAAATCGGGGGACGTCAGCCTCACCGTTCTCGAATCACCGAACCCAACATGCAAACTGTGACGACTCGGGTCGAACTCTAACCATAGCCAAAATAAAATAATGATAAAACGTGTTATTTACTACTAGGACACATGGAATCAATATAAAAAAAATACCCAAATTCAGTGCATTCACCGCACCCTACACCCACTAGATCTCAGTCGTTACCTGTTACAAATAGAATATCGAACCGCGTATAAAAGTTTTGCACCGTGCGTGACCTAAAGCACTTACGCACGCTAGACTTCATCAGTTAAACTGCATAAACTAATATTATATTGAAGTTATGTATATATATTACATTTGCCACTATTATACCAAACAATTAACTTGGTTTAATAGTTCCACTTGGTTCAAATAATCATAGGGTCCAAGGTTTGAACCCATCTACGTACAAGAAGCTTGGACACATCTTATGTCAAGTTTAGTACTGTATAATGAATTTTATTTGTCTTTCAAAAAATAGTGTTAATTTGTTAGCAATTTATATTATTTTTAAATTATCTTTAACATCATTGAGGCATCATTTCAATCTTTCTATTTAATTACTTTTCACTTAGTCAGAAAAAAAATTACTTTTCACTTAATTAATTTTTCCATCCTAAAGCAAATTTCAAACACTTCATCAACACCTTTTATTTTTTTTTATCTCTCTCTTCCTATTACACTACATCATCAATCAAGTCAATCATTTATCTATCATCTCTTCTTATCTCACTCAAGATGTCCAAGTGTCCAACAATAATTTTCCTATTGCATTCAAAAATGACAGCATGTTATTTATGACCGTTGAGAGCAGTGTATTTATTCTCTTATGACCGTTGATAAATGCTATGAAGGTATTTATTTTCACTCTAATTTCTCTATTTTTACTAGTATTAGTGTAGATGTTGACAATGGCTTCGGAAGCGCCACAGCTCCACTTGGTGCTGTTTCCACTGATGGCCCAAGGCCACATGATCCCCATGATGGACATAGCAAAAACATTGGCGCGCCGCAACGTTATTGTGACAGTTTTCACAACGCCACAAAACGCAACACGATTCACACCAATCTTCGAGTCGGAGCTTCCCATCAGACTAGTTCAGCTTCAATTCCCATGCGAAGAAGCAGGAGGAGTACCAGAAGGGTGCGAGAATCTCGACACGTTACCTTCACTCGGCACAGCCTCGAGTTTCTTCAAAGCAACAAACCTTCTACAAGAGCCAGCGGAGAAGCTGTTTCAAGAGTTAACACCGCCACCAAGCTGCATAGTCTCTGACATGTGTTTGCCGTACACATCCCACATCGCCCAGAAATTCAACGTGCCCAGGGTTTCTTTTATTGGAGTAAGTTGCTTTTGTCTTCTGTGTCTGTATAACATGTATGATGTTTGGAAGAGCATGGAGTGTGAGTCAGAATATTTTGTTTTGCCTGGAATCCCTGACAGGATTGAAATGACCAAGGCACAGGCTGCACAGCAGCTGGATGAAGACTGGAAAAAGTTTAATGAAGAAATGATGGCAGCTGAGATGGCTAGTTTTGGGATAATCATGAATTCTTTTGAGGAGTTGGAGGGAGAGTATGTAAGGGGCTTCAAGAAGGTGAAAGGAGATAGTAAAGTGTGGTGTGTGGGCCCTGTGTCACTTATTAACAAGGATCACTTGGATAAGGCTCAAAGAGGTAATAATAATAAGGATAAGGCCTCAATTGATGTGACACAATGGCTTGATTGTCAGAGGCCAGGAAGTGTGATCTATGCATGCCTTGGAAGTTTATGCAATTTGACACCACCACAGTTGATTGAGCTTGGTTTAGGGTTGGAAGCATCAAAAAGACCCTTCATTTGGGTTATTAGGGAAGGAGGTCACTCAGAAGGATTGGAAAAGTGGGTTAAGGAATATGGGTTTGAGGAGAGGACTAATGGTAGAGGCCTTCTCATTAGGGGTTGGGCTCCTCAATTGTTGATATTGTCACACCCTGCTGTAGGAGGGTTCATAACACATTGTGGTTGGAACTCTACCTTGGAAGCAATATGTGCTGGGGTGCCAATGGTTACTTGGCCACTGTTTTCTGATCAGTTTATGAATGAAAGTCTGGTGGTGCAAGTGTTGAAAGTTGGAGTGAAGGTTGGGGTGGAAATCCCAATCACATGGGGCAAGGAAGGGGAAGTTGGTGTGCAAGTGAGGAAGGAAGATGTTCAAAGGGCAATAGTGAAGTTAATGGATGACACAAGTAAAAGTGAAGAAAGAAGAAAAAGGGTAAGAGAGCTTGCAAAGATGGCTAAAAAAGTTGTAGAGAAAGGGGGATCTTCTCATTCTAATGTCACTTTGCTTATCCAGGATATCATGCAAAAAATCAAGAGAGATGTATTATAATCTTATTTGCCATAAACCAATTTGATGCAGTTGAAAAATGATTCACGCACGCCTTGAGCAATCTATATTTAGATAGATAAAAGGGATAGAGAAGAGAAAAATTAAGTGATATAATGTAATAAGAGAAGTAAAATAAAAACAATTAAAAAAGGTACTAATTAAGTGCATTAATATGTGAATATTGTAAAAGGCTACGCTTTGTAGTTTTCACTTCATTATCTATCTTTTAAATGTTGTACGATGATCCTTAAAAAAAATGGTGTACGACGACCTCTTTTAAATTTATTTATAATATATTGTTCAAGTCGATATAATATTTTTAGGCAATTACTATCTTGTTCTTTTTTTTATATATAAATCTCTTTTAATTAATTCATATCTATTAAGAAAGTTAGTTAATTTAATTAGTAGTATCAAGTTTATTGACAATTTAATTAGTAGTATCAAGTTTATTGACAATTTAATTAGCAGTATCAAGTTAGTTATTATTTAGAGAGATTAAGAATATTTTAATAAAAATTAATTAATACAAGAAACAATTTGAAGAGAATCTTATAGAAAGAGCAAAATTTTCAATAAAATCTTATATATGAAGACAGAGATGGTACTATAAAATAAATATCCATTTCCTTAACAGCAAAAGGTCAAGTCTTAAAATGGATCTCGAAAGATAAGTCCTTAACTCACAGCCAAAATGATATTACTGTCATGCATGCAGACACAGCTATAAGAAATATGTATTTGCTAGCGAGCAATGTAAAATGATTTATTAAAGTTTTTAAATTGAATTATATGTTTTTAATTATATTTTGAACGTTGGTATCTTTATGAGTTTAAGGGAAGCATTTAATTTGTTTTATTGGTTTTAATAACTATTAAATCATTTGTCTGATATGATTTGAATGTAGTTTCCAAATATATGTTTCTATCTTTTGAACGTTCAGATTTATCTAAATTAGCTTTTATGTGATTTGAATGAGTTTTTAAAGTATACACGTTAATTCCTTTAAACGTTAATGCTTGGATTTGGTTTTATTGGTATTAAAAACCATGTACAACTATGTATGTGTATATATAGAAAAAGAAAAAAAACTGCAGAAAAAAATGACAGAAGTTAAAAAATCAAAGAGAGTATTATTTCTCCGATTTTGAGTTTCAAGCAATTTTGAGTTGTGTGAGGGTGTTAGTTTGTGGGACTCTCTTATGTGCAGAGAGGGTTCTGACTCATTTTTTAGGGTTGTGTTTTATCCTGGGGACAACAAGACTGTAGACTGCTGCACAATTCAGGCAGAGCCGCAAAAAGTCTTAAAGAGAGTTACCTAGTCCGCGACTCAGCCTTTGTTATTTTTTTCTAATCGTGTTTTGTATTTGTAGCAACAATTTTAGGACAAATTATTTCTGCCTTGTCTACCGAGCACAATACCGTTACTGTTGATCTCAACAAGCCATTTCGGTTTGAAGGCACGCATTTCAAGAGATGGAAACAGAAGATGTTGTTCTTCTTGACAGTGCGCAAAGTCAATTTCGTTGTCACTACGGACAAGCCTGTTTTGCCAGAAAATCCGTCTGAGGCTCAACAGAAGGAATTGGAAACATGGAAAGACAATGACTTCATGTGTAAGAATTTTATTTTAAATGGTTTATCTGATGATCTATATGATTATTACAGTACAAATACCACTGCCAAAGAGGTTTGGGGGGCACTACAGAAAAAATATGATACTAAAGAGGCTGGATCAAACAAATATGTTGTCAGTCGCTACCTCAAGTATCAAATGATGGATGACAAATCTATTGAAGCTCAGTCTCACAAACTTCAGAAAATTGCCCATGAAATAGTGTCAGAAGGTATGGCTTTAGATGAACAATTTCAAGTGGCTGTAATTATTGACAAATTACCTCCTAACTAGAAAGATTTTAAGAACATCCTCAAGCATAAAACAAAAGAGTTCTCATTGGAGAGTTTGATTACTCGACTGCGTATAGAGGAGGAAGCCCGGAAACAAGATCAAAGTGAGGAAGTTCTTGTTGTTGCCAAATCCACCTCTACTGTCTTGAAACCAAAAGGTAAAAATATGAAATATCAAAATCGTAATCCCAACATCAACAACAAAAATGGCAATCAGAATCAAAATGGACAAAAACCCCCCCTTAGGATAGTTTAGCTGTTATAATTGTAGTAAGCCTGGCCATTTGGCTAGGAATTGCCGACTTAAGGGTCCTGCCCCGCAAGCAAACCTTACTGAGGACCAACTCATTGCTATGATTTCTGAAATCAATGTTGTTGGTGGATCTGAGGGGCGCCATGTTTGCTAGGATAGATCTCTGTTTAAGAATTATTCTGTGGCTGAGAATCAGGAAGTGTTGTTGGGAGATTCCCACACCACGGTTATTGCTGGGACAGGAGATGTGAAATTGAAGTTTACCTCTGAAAAGACTGTGGTTCTTAAAGATGTTATGCATACTTTAGAGATGAAAAAGAATTTAGTTTCAGGCTATCTTCTTAACAAAGCTGGGTTTACTCAAACCTAGGGATGGCAATGGGTAGGGTCTGGGTAGGGTCTTATAGTACCCGTCCCCATACCCGTGTTTAAAAAGAATACCCGTACCCGGCCTCATACCCGCGTGGATAGCAACTTTAATCCTCATCCCCGTACCCCGTTGGGTACCTATATACCCATACCCGCACCCGCTACCCGCACTTTACTTGTGTATGAAGTTAATAAATCAATAAAAAATAGGCTTAAATGTAATTTTGGTCTACCTATTTTGCACAATCCGCAATTTTAGTCATCCTATTTTGCATAATCAGCAATCTTAGTCCCTCTATAGAGACATTTACTCCCCCAATTTTGTAAAATCAGTCATTTTGGTCCTTTCATCAAATTGAAAGCATTGACAGTTAAGAGATTAACGTTGACATAGACGTGGCCCAAATATAGTGATGTGACACAAGATTATTTATTTATTTTTTAATTATTTTAAATACTGAGTAATAATTATTTGTTTATCTACGTCACTAAAGCACATGTCACGTCGATTTTAATGGTTGGGGTAGTTGTGAGTCCTAAAATAGAAATCACAAGTCATTTTGTGAGTAATAATTATTTGTAAAATCAGTCATTTTGGTCCTTTCATCAAATTGAAAGCATTGACAGTTAAGAGATTAACGTTGACATTGACGTGGCCCAAATATAGTGATGTGACACAAGATTATTTATTTATTTTTTAATTATTTTAAATACTGAGTAATAATTATTTGTTTATCTACGTCACTAAAGCACATGTCACGTCGATTTTAATGGTTGGGATAGTTGTGAGTCCTAAAATAGAAATCACAAGTTTTAATTATTTATTTTAAACTAGTTCTACATTGTTGAAGTACATGGTACATCGTAGTCAAATAAATGATATTACCTTTTTTTTAAATATATTTTTCATCAATTATTCTACTCAGTATTTAAAATAATTAAAAACTAAATAAATAATCTCGTGTCACGTCACTATATTTGGACCACGTTAAGGTTAACGTTAATCTCTTAACAGTCAACGCTTTCAATTTGATGGAAGGACCAAAATTACATATTTTACAAAATTGGGAGACTAAACGTCTCTATTTTAAAATAGGGGGACCAAAATTGCTGATTGTGCAAAATAGATGAACCAAAATTGCATTTAAGCTATAAAAATATTAATTAAAAAAATTATTACAAATAAATTGAATATTCACGCTTAAATAATTCAAACTTAACATTAAAAGCATCCACACATAATATTAAAAATATAAAATATAAAATCATTGTAAGTTATAACATAAATCTTTTACTATTAGTGTTAATTTATGGAAAATATAAAATTATTTTTTTTTACAGAAAAGTATATATATAACATAATTATTTATTTAAATTATTTTAATTATATATATATATATGGTAGGTGTTGGGCGGGGCGGGTACTATAGTACCCGTACCCGCACCCGCAAAAAATTGCGGGTAAATACCCGGCCCCAGCCCCAATAAGTCAGTATTTACCCGACCCGTTTGCGGATATTTTTGTAGGTACCCGTAAGGTCCGGGTACACTTTGTCATTCCTACTCAAACCATAGGAGCTGATTTGTATACCATTACAAAGAATAATATTTTTTGTGGGAAAGGGTTATGCTACTGATGGAATGTTCAAAGTGAATGTTGAATGAATAAAGTTGTTTGTTTTTTCCTTATAGTTGAGTACTTATGTTTATCATTAATCTATTCTGAGTATATTTCTAAATGTTTGAAATTGTTTGTTTATGTAAAATACTAAATACTGCAACGTTTTTATTCTCGGACAGTTCGTGAGTTTCGTGAATATATTTTAGTTACTATTTGTGGAAAAGAAAATTGATATATGCTGGATTGGAAATAGTTTGGCTAATGTCTTCCCTATTATATATGTAAAGCATTTGCAAGAAAAAAATTGGAACGGTGGTTTATCTTGTATTTTGGCCAAAGAACATCGCCATGTTATATATAAGCTTCAAAGTTACGTGCGTTTCGTTATATATATTAATAGTGAAGTTAATTACGTGAAGTACAGGGGTTGCATATTAATACTTTTATATATACGTGTATTTATCTATTTTCCTTTTAAATTGAAAAAATATTGGGGGTTCTTCTTATTATGCACATATTAATAAACGTGATTATTATAATGTTTTGTTTCTAATGAATCTAGAAGTAAAAGAGCTCATGTAGCTAAAGATTTTGGTCCTGTCTTTTATGCTTATAAGTTGAGGAGGATCCTTCCTGCATTCAAGAGACTTTATAATGAAAAACTGATTCCAGACATTGATCCATTACTATAATACCGCGGCTATAGGGATGGATCATGTAAGGTCTGAAGAAAATTTGGTTGATCCTTTGACAAAAGGATTAGCAAGAGAGAAAGGTTTTCAAAACCTAAAAAAGAATGAGACTAATGCCCATAGATTAAATTGTCTCTTATAAGGGTAATAACAACTTATAAAGAGATGCGAGAATTGTGCTATAATAATTCTTTTAAGTCTCATTCATATATTTAGAGCATGATATTTTGTAGTGTTGAAAGGTTGAATTAATTTCTTAATGAGTTCTATACTCTATATTGAGTGGGATACCTAGCTACAGAAGCACTCTTGATAGACTCACCTATGTGAATGTGAAAGTGAGGTCGAGCATTCACTATACTGGGATATACGTGTATGGTCGTATGATATTGTTAGAGATAGAGTTCAAGACTACAAGTCACTCTAGTACATCATTACTACACAATGGTTCAAGTCTATGGACACCATTGTTTATGCTCAATCTTATTCTATATTTTACCTTATTGCTCAATGAAATATTTTAAAAATCAAGTGGGGGATTGTAACATGATTTATTAAAATTTTTAAAACAAATTATATGTTTTTAATTATATTTTGAACGTTGGTATCTTTATGAGTTTAAGGGAAGCATTTAATTTGTTTTATTGGTTTTAATAACTATTAAATCATTTGCCTGATGTGATTTGAATGTAGTTTCCAAATATATGTTTCTATCTTTTGAACATTCAGATTTATATATATTAACTTTTATTGATTTGAACGAGTTTTTAAAGTATACACATTAATTTCTTTTAACGGTAATGCTTGGATTTGGTTTTATTGGTATTAAAAACCATGTACAGCTATGTATGTGTATATATAGAAAAAGAAAAAAGCTGCAGAAAAAAAAATGACAAGTTAAAAAATCAGTATTATTTCTGATTTTGAGTTTCGAGCAATTTTGAATTGTGTGGGGATGTTAGTTTGTAAGACTCTCTTCTATACAGAGAGGGTTCTAACTCATTTTGAATGACTGTTTTATCCTGGGAACGATGAGACTGTAGACTGCTGCACAATTCAGGCAAAACCCAGAAACGTCTTAAAGAGAGCGGCCTAGTCTGCAACTCAGCCTTTGTTGTTTTTTTGTTTGTTTTCTATTCGTGTTTTGTATTTGCAGCAACAAGCAAACTACAGAATAAAATCCTACTCGTGTCTCAGTAAATTGCGTGTCATTCAGACATCTAAAATATGCACGAAATTCATAATGCAAAATCTTCAAATGATCTTGCGTTAAGCCACACACAGATCTAGTAATCAATGGCCTGCAATGAATATGGCGTTAAAAACTGTTCTCTTAATATAAGCTACTTACACTCAAGACAAGCAAAATGTGAGAAAACTGGCCTCAACAACCTAGTTTCCCAGATCAAATGACTATACAATGCAACCGAATTTTATGCCTCTATCTTGAGAAGAGAATTGAGGGAAGTACTATTGAATCGCTGAGCAAGTCCTCGAATCACAAGAACAATAACATCCCGAATGTGTCGGGAGTGCACCATCAAATCTGCTTCATTCTCACTGTCCACTACTATCCGCAGACGGTGTTGATCATTCCTGAAAAGCTCCACCTGATACATTTTTTAAAGATCAATACAAGAAAATCAAGGGAATGTTAACCTGAATTTAACATTACACAATGGATGAGGGAAAATGAGTTTTTCGAGTCATCCAAACTTACATGAAAGGGAGGGGCATAACTACCACGGATTTCTGTAGTTGGAAAAGAAGTCTTAGTGGCAGGCTTTACCACCTTGACTCTTTTCCTGTTAATTTCAAGGATACGTCTCTCATATGTGCCCACTGATGAAATCTGAAATAGAAATTATGACAAAATTGGAACTAGTTCCTTTTTGGCTTTTCCACCACTTAAAAAATGAATACATTAATATCAGAAGACTATAAAGTACCTTTTTTGAGCCCTGGTCTTTGTCACACAATACCTGTCACAGAAGACAAGCAATGAGCTTATGAAGGATAAAAACTAAGGTAAAAGAGGGAAAACAAAGCTTAAGAAGGCCAAATTTGAGACGCAGAGCTATCAAATTTTAGATGATATTATTCCATGAATAACATCTCAAACTCAAACACAGTGAATCAATGAGATACAGGAAGACTCCAAAGGGAAGAAGAGAAAAATAGTTTTAACATTTCAGGTACTTGGACCAAATGATTTACACAACAAAGCTTGTTCTCCTAAAAATTATTAACCAGAACACCTGTAAAGCTACATCTTGGAGCATTTAACCAAACATGTGGCCACACTTGAGTAACCATCAAATTATTTTTCTTCCTTTATAATTTAACTTAGACATTTGTGATAGCTATATAGGTTTCTTGTTCTGATAAGCACATATCAACTTAGTCGGACTAGAATCTGCAGATAGAACTTAATAACTAATCATCCATGCAAATATATCACAGTTTTTATTTTATTGATATACCATGTGATGGGGGCAGTGAGAACATTTAATCAACAACGAGAATTGCTAATAATACACTCTTTTAACACAATTTCTACTATTGATTGAAATTTATTGGAAATTACTAAATCATGAACAGAGGTTCATTAAATAAGGAGAGAGAGTGAGACACACACAATCTTGTGATTCCCAATAAATTTCAGCTAGTAATAAAAGTGTTTATAAGTGTGTATGTATTACAAGTGTTTCTCAATCAACAATACATTTTCAGACTACGGTAATGACAATAAAACCAAACTTCATATATCCCACCTCAAACTTCACTGATCCAAGTTCAAGGTTCTGTTTCACTTCTTTAAGAACATCAGGCTCTGCATTGAATTAAAGATCAGATACAATGTTAAGTTCAGTGTGGAAATTCCTAGAAAAAATGCTTGAACTGAAAAGAATTCCGAACTATCCATATCCACAAACCAAAGAAGCAAAACCTGCAGAAGCCAGTAGAAAATATAGAGATGAAAAGATATGCACAAAAATATACACCACTGCATTTGAAATAGTTGCAAAGCAATTGCAACTACAATAAATGACAAGACTGGGTCACACTCAATTATTTAGAATACAAATATCAAAGACACTAGATAACACCAGGAATGGGTTTCCTTATTCCAATAGTTTTATTTATCTAAAGATTTTTGGGTGAATCTGAACCAGTATAAAAACTTGGTGTTTAGCTCTCTTCACTTTACATCCTTAATCGTTGCATCATAACTGCTGTACACTCACAGCACTACTGACTTTTGTTGAGAAAGCAGAAACAAAATACCAAGAACACATGAGGAATAGGAAGCTTCTCTTCACAAGCAAGAGATCTCAATAAAAAACTCTAATCCTTGGCATAAAAGACTCCCCCTTTACCTATAATACTCTCAGATTTGAAGAAGGAAAGAAACTAGGTGTGTTAGGAAGGTATGTCAGTGAGAGCATCAAGACTTGAACACAAAATCCCACTTAGTTTCAAGTTACATATGACATTAAGAAATTCAAACAATATTTATACAAGCAAAGCATTAATATTTAACAGGTTCAGAATTTTTGGGAGAAATAGATGAAAGGTGTTGAATTTAGAGGGGGAGATAGGAGAGAACTTAGAGAATGAAACAGGTTCCTTATTCAAGAGAATATGTGGTACAAAGGTTCTGCATATCATTAATATATATAGACTCTTGATAGACTTGATGGAGACTATACAGTAACAAGTGACACAACTTTAACACTTGATACATTGAACCATGAGATACAAGAACCTGAATACATTAAATGTCATTACTTTCAACACCACCTCAAGCTATTTACAAAAGAACTTTCATTTTTTATTTAAATAAAAGAAATATAAAATAGAATGTTGCAGAGATGAAAAGAATAAACATTGGAAGAAAATGGCACTGGAAAATTTCCAGAAAATTTCCACTGGTGGTGGACACTACAGTGGCAACCAAGGTTTTAAAAAGGTCCATGAACAAAGATTTGGGGGTGTCTGTGACCACAACATGGCCACAATTCTGGCCGCATTTTTCTGCAATTTAAAACCTTGGTGGCAGGTGGCAACAGTGACCAGAAAAGTGATAAGAAGCAGCAGATGAGACAACACAGCAGAGGTGAAAGGAAACCAGAGATGTCACAGTAGAGGAGACAAAAAACAACAGAGAAAAAACTTGGGAGAAAGAGAATGGCCAAATTTTGTGTTTTAGAATGCTGGAGAACAGGGTGAGGAAACAGCAGAAGAGAGAAAAAAACAGTAAATAAAGTGAGTCCCAATTTAAAGGAAACTTGACAGTGGAACTGTGATGGGACAGGTCACAGTAGATGGTAATGCTCTAATATCATGTTGAATTCAGAGGGGAAGAATTAGAGGAAGATAGAACAGAATATTGTAGAGAATTTAGAGATTGAGAATGCTTTATTATTCAAGAGAATGTGTAGTACATAGGTTTTGCATACCATCCATAAATATAGACTCTTGATAGACTTACATAGTGTTTGGTTGGGGGGAAATAGAGGGGAGGAATTTTTTTTAAACCTTTCTTGTTTGGTTCAATTTTTAAGAGGGGAGGGAAGGGGAATGAAGGGAAGCAAAATCCCTCCTTGTCCAATTTTTGCTCCCCTCCAATATTGAGGGGATATGGAGGGGAGAGAAGGGGATTTAAAAACATTTTAGGTATATTGACTAAAATATTCTAATTTATGTTTTGAAGTCTAATATTAATAGGGTATAAAAGTAAATTAAATTTTAAAATTTCTCATCTCCCCTTTTGAACCAAACAAGAAAAGATTTATTTCCCCTCCCCTCCATTAAAATCCCTCCCCTCCCATACTCTTAACCAAACAAATGTCTAATCAAAATCCCTCCCCTCCCTTCCCCTCCATTAAAATCCCTCCTCTCCTTTGAACCAATCAAAGCTTTAGTGGATGGAGACTGTTCCCTAGGATAATAAGTGATGCAACTTCCTAGACACTACTCCCTCCGTTCCTAAACTTTTGATGTTTTAGCTTCTTGTTTTTGTTCCTAAACTCTTGATGGTTTACACCTTCCAATGCTCATTAATTATTTTTTTTCACATATACCCATATTTAACATGATCTAGAATTTCACAACTTCTTCTCTCATATATATTAAATTAGGGTATTTTAGACTAAATATATTGTTTGCGCATAATATTAAATGTTTCTTAAGTAGTGGAATGGAGGGAGTAATATACATGAACACTAAATACATTGAAACATGAACATACTATTTCCTAAGTACAATAAATGTCATTATTTTCAACAAGAGGGATTGAAGGCTCACACAGGACATTCAACACAGGGTTAGTTAGTGCAAAAGAACCAAGGTTTGAAGGTTGTAGTTGTGGGATCCACAAGAATAGGATTTGATGGGAATAGTCTGACACCCATTTTTCTAAGGTATCAATACTCTGGATGAGTTATCAAATATTTAATGCCTGTTAATCATATTTAATGAATTCATTAACATTTAGCTAAAACTAAAAAAGAACAAATATTTTAACACTCACCTGGATTACTACATAATGTTAAAGATAATTTAATTATGCACAAATATGTTACTGACTAGATAAAGAATTCCAGCTTACCAACTGCAATTGGTTCTGTGGATACTGAAATTGATTGTCCTTCTACTCCATCCTCTCTTACAGGAGTATAGATGGCCACCAGCCTATAGCCAACATCATCAACATTCGCTTCATACATTCTGCCAGTTTCTCCTGTAGTTTAATCATTGAAAAGAAAAGGCAGTTGGACTAATGAAGATACATAACAAGTAATATAAGCAAAGGAAGAGAAAACAAGAGACAACAGAATCTATGTGTATTACACAGCGGAAAATATTATCCTCTATATATATAAAATAGAAAAGTTATCTTGAATGAGATTGTTTTTAGGAATTATTCTTTAACAAGAGTGTTTTTAGAAGTTTTTTTCTTCAATGAATACACTTTTTAGGAATTTTTCTTAACCTCTTATCTCTTTTTATTTATCTTTTTCATCTTTATTTTTAAATTGAATTTCAATATTTTTTAAAAGAAATTATCAATAATTAAAAATATCCTTGTATCACAATATAAATTGTTTATTATAAATTTAAAATATAATTCATATGTTTAAAAATATTTATTTATTACGAACTTTAATTATAATATAATTTATATATTTAAAAGTATTTATTTTTTATTGATTTTAGTTATATAAAATAAACATTTAACATGTACATTGCACAGGCTAAAATACAATTGTTATGGCCAGAATTAGGGGTGGTTACGGGTCGGTTTAGTTCGGTTGTAGATGGTTTTTCGATCCAAACCAATCAATTTTGTTCGGTTTGATTTGGTTCAGTTTTGCTTAATTTTTTATCGTAATCCGAACCAAACCAACCAGATGTGGTTCAATTTGGTTCGGATCAAATTCCGGGTTTAATTAAAAAAAAATCAAAAGGTTCAAAAATTTTAGGCAAATATTGGATATTGTTAGATATCCTTAATTATGGTAATTAGGAAATTCTAGGATTTATATCATTATGGTAATTTGGCAAATATTTTCTCTATAATAATTACCCATACTATATAATAATAATACACAACATTGTGTACATGGACACAAGGATTGAGTAATGTCTCTTACCTTCTCTTCTTTTCAACAAGCTTTTAGGTCATTTATGCAGCCCCAAAAAAAAAAGAAAAAAAACTTTTAAGTCAATCATGAATATTCTCAAAACTAAGTGATCTCAAGTTTGATCCTTGTCAGTTGCCACTCCTTTCTCAAATTCCAATAATCAAACAAGAGAAATGCTAACAACACACACTTTATTACCGGCTGAAATTTATTGAAAATTATGAAAAATTTGTGGGCCTTGCTTCTCATTTAATGAGCTCAACTCATGATTTTGTAATTTTCAATAAATTTTGACAAACGATAAAAAGTGTTAGGAATGTGTCAGAAAGTGTATTGCTAGCACTGCTTGTCAAACAATAGGACAAGGTAAAATTTAAAAATATGCAATATGGTTCCTGTGCTGGGTGTATTGAAATCCATTCACGATACTTCTCAATATCTTTAATTGGAAACATGTCAGTTTTAAGTAACTTTAAGCATTTAGCATACCTGGTATAGAGATCAGATCAGGACTTCCAACCATTGATCTAAGCCACTGAACTCTACTTTTGCCTTCCTTTCCACCACTGTAAATGCCACGAACAGCGTAGAGATTGGTATGATATCCCCTTCCCTCAATCTCCAGCTTGTGTATTCTAGGAATCCCTAAGAATGCACACATAATACTTACACAAAGGGAGAATACACGACAAAAAAAATAAAGGAAAATCAATCACAAAAGAAATGGCAATAATGTTTAAAACACTACGTTCTTTATTACATAGCAAACTACAAGTATTTTAGTAGGAAATGATAGGATGAAGAATCACATGGTTGGGCATTAGGCAATCCAATTTCAATTTGCCATTTACAAAGCCATTGTGTATTGACTTTGAGAAAGGGAAACAGGTCTTGATGTGGGCAACATGAATGCCCATAAAGTATTTCAGACACAAAATCTTTGTTGGAACTGTATGTGTAGTAAGGAGTTTAAAGCACTAGCATAGTCACTATCACAGTCTGCGATCATCATGTCATCCATTGACACCATAAGAAGATAAACCAAATTCCCTAATCACCTAGTAAATGTTCAAAACCAGGCAGGTGAATGTTCCAAAGGGGCAATGCCCAGGAAATTTGTGGTTTCACATTCAAGGAGCTATTCACACACTGCTACTAATCCAGTCTTAAATGAGAGGCATAGCACTCTGAGGTTGATTACCATTTTCCTATTGAGAAACTTTAGCATAGACTGAATTCTATATCTTGTTCACTAAAGCTCCTGGTTGTAATCAGGTTAAATTATATTTTTAACAATGGGTATGATAGCAACTGTGTAACGGCTAGAAAGAGTTCTATAATAAAATTATATTTAGGTTTATTAGGAAGGGCTTTGTTCATGCTACATTTGTAACCGGTCTTGTTCTTTTCATATAAATACATAGAAAGCCTGACACATCGAGTTAGCGCATTCCATTCTCCCCCTATATACTTCTCTCTACCCAATTGACTCTGTTGCTGTAGACATGTCAAGAAGACCTAACTAAAGAGGCAGACTAAAGACATTCTTTTGGGTAGAAAATGCAAAGAGGAATAAAATTGTAAAGCAAGAATGCTTAAGTATTCAAAGCAATTACCTGGCAATACAGGTGTTGTCTCAATGCATACTGCCTCACCTGACCTTCCAAACACATCACTTACGATACACTCACATTTCAAATGATGACCAATATCCTCTAGCCGCACCTTATAGGAGCAAGAACTCTGATTAGGTAATGGATCATATGAAAAATTGTCTCCCACTTCTGATGAACAAAACCTGAAATGATGTTAATGTGATACATATAATCAGCATTGATTATAAGCATTGTTAAGTTAGCAACAAGCATTCTCCTGATAATAAAAAGAACCACCCCAATAATTGTTACTTTGTTAGATATACATGCCATCACCCAACAGCTTCAGCATTTAGGAGAATTGATCATTGACATGGGCGTATGGAACAAACTCTACTGACATGGTCAATAGTATGATTCTAAATTAGAAGAAACTGGATTTAGGCACATGCATTGCACAGAAGCAGTAAAAAAAAATCTTAAATTTAGTATTTTTCTATTGATTCCCGTATAGCAAGGTCTTGGGTTCGAATCTTGTGTATGAAAAAAAACTCGTTGAATGAGCTAACCCCACTATGTAATGGATGTTCCTAGTTTAAATAAGATTGTCTCTCATAAAGGATAGATGATACCTAGATTGTCTCTCAAAATATCCCTAATTACAATATTTGCATAATCTCCAACATTTCTCTTAGAATGTGGGTTTGGGTCTAACTCAACCTTAAAACACCGGCTTGTAATGTGAGGGTTGTCTCCCACTTATATACTCTATCTTGGCACTATCTCTAGCCGAATGCTGAAGTGAGACTTGAGTTTTTTTCCAATACGCCCCCACACGCCTAACACTTTTGAGCATGATGCATGGATAATATGGTAGGTGGCCCGTTTATCGTTTAATAGATCTATGATAGGCTCTGATACCATTTTACAATTTGGGTTTGAACCTAATTCAACCCCAAAAGCTAGCTCATAGGGTAAGGGTTGCCCCCACTTATATACATTATCTTGGTACCATCTGTGGTCAATATGGGACTTGAGTTTTAACCAATACACCCCCTCAAGCCCAACATTATTGGGCTTGGTGAGTGGATAATATGATAGGCAACATCTAGAAAAGGCTCTGATACCATCTTAGAATGTGAATTTGGACCTAACTCAACCCTACAAAACCCGCTTATAAGGTGAGGGTTGTCCCCCACTTATATACTCTATTTTGGCACAATCTCTAGCTAATGTGGAACTTGAGTTTTCCCAATAATTTCATTTTCTATTTTACGAAAAACTAATATTTTCTAAGTGGATAACTTATTCAAAAAAAGACATCACTGTCCGTAGTGATAATTTCTTTTACCTACTTATTTGGCTATGTTTTTAAACTACTTATTAGTACTTTTTTTTAAAAGGAACTTATTAGTACTTAAAGTTGCTTATTACATGTTAACTAATACAAATGATTTTTTTCTTTTAATCTTGATTATTCAAAAAAAAAATTATTATTCATTTGTTTATGGTACAGTATTTCAAAACTAGTCAGATTATTATTTTGTAGGTTTTTAATATTTTTAAAGTATTTTCATTCTAGCTGCTATTTTTGGTGTAGCAGCCACTCCGAGATCTGCTATCTAGTATAGCATTTATTTTTAAGATTAGCTGCTCTACACTGCCATCTGAGATTAATTATAGTGGTAAATGAATCTCCCCTGGGAAATAAAAATTAAATTTGTTAATTGAGAAAAATATCAGCATGCTGCATCAGTGTATATCAGCATACCATTGGTATCTTATATCTTTCTTGTACTTGCTCCAAACATGTTGTTGAGTCTCACTATTTGGAATCACTTCAACAGCAGTAAGTACATCACCTTCAATTGCCTTTCCAGTCAGAGCAAGCATCTCCACATATGGAAGCTCTAGAGGACAATGCAAGAACCACACTTAATTTTCCAAGTAAAACTTCAACATCTTGAAGGACAAAGGTGCTTCACTATTTAAAATAAATGCAATGTAAAAAGCAAGGCTTGCACAAACATGGGAAATGGTTACCTGGGAGAACAATGTTAGTTGGATCAGATAAGACGAGTTCTCCCACAACTGAATCTGAACGAACAGGTGTATATCTGGGAAAAAAAAAGGATGAAAATGTTAATATCAACAGGATATACAGGTTAAATTACAGGGTGGTGAAGGAAGAAAAGAGACAAAGGACTGTCACAATAATTAGATATTTGACTGATATGGCATATAATGATGTGATACAATACAATACAATCATCCTCTTTACACTAATAAAGCACCACTGTAATAATATTAGCACAAGCCCAGCCCACTAATAGAATAAGACTATTAACCCTAATTAAATTAAGAGTGGCAAATTAGGGAACACCAAAAATTGCTTCCTTCAGCAATCAATAATCTAATAATCTAATCATTTATACAAAAATAAAGCAACAAGGACTTAAAAGATGAAAAATAATTTCTTCTTTCACACTTTCAAGTTGTAGTTTAGACAAGCTAATATGTTTAGCATGGCATACCATACACTATCTTCATGGTCAAACATAAAAGGCTGAAAGATAATATAGAATAATTACCCAAACAACAAACGATAATTGTAATCTGAATCAGTAACTTCATAGATTTTAGAATTTGCCCCATTGATCAGTTCAATGGTTCCCTCATTATTTTCTCTATACCAGCTAAAGAGACTTTCTCCTTCATGTCCACCAAAATATTCACCTTCTCCAGAATAAATTCCCGACGACAACTCTTTCACGCATACATTAGAAACTACTGGAGGAGCTGCAAATTATTAAAGGAGTGAGACAAAATGTGCTAAATACCACACATATTAGATATCAGTAAGGCAAAAAAAGGCTAGAAGAAATGAAAATCTAAAATATAATAAAGCTTATCGCATGCGCAAATACACACAAATTACAGTGGGCACACCCTACATTAGATGTATGGGTGCCAAGCAGTACACACCACCCACAACAAAATAATTTTCAAACCATGTGATGAAAAGCTATCATCAGACAGTGAATAATGAACTTCAAGCAAAGAACCATAGAGATACCAGGGGAAACTGTAGAACTGCAAATTGCAATCAATGGCTCCCCACATTTGCCATCTGCACGAGTAGGCACCCAATACAGAGCCAAATAAGCTCCAACATCTTTAAGTAATGGTTTATACGTTCTGCCATAACAAGGAAAATAATCATAAAATCCTCAACTTCAGGTACAGTTTCTCATAGAAAGCATGAACAATATATCAGTACTTACGGCTCTGTCCCACATATTACAACATCAGAAGCATTAGATATATCTAGTAATTCAGATCCTTCAAGTTTATGCTTTGTCTGATACCAAATATACTCTCCAACCCCTTCATGTCCACCAAAATATTTTCTCATTGGCATAAGCTCTCTGTCTTCACAACAGTCAGGAATTACAAGTTCCATTCCCTTAGGATCCGCTGTGCAAAGGAGATAATAAAGAAATTACATTAGGGATGCCTATAACTATCTCACAAAACATTATAGAATTTAAAAAATAAAAATTATACCTCAAACAAACTGTTGAAAGACAGAAACTAGAGGTGTTATGAGAAACCATATAACATAATTCTAATCTCTTTAAAATAAATCCTATACATTTTTTTAACACGCAACACGCAGGTCAATATCTAGTTTAATTAAAGGGCACTGATAACACTGGTTGTATCTAAATTCCACCTGCAAAACTAGGGCCATGTTGTTTAATGTTAACAAAGTAGCTACTACTAAAATCATAATCTGTCCAATTTCACAAGTAAAACAATCTTACCAGGAGAAATCAGATCAGACACTACGCTCTTTGGGCTGCCTCTGATTCCATCTTTGCGCACAGGAGTATAGATTATTTCAATGCACACACCAACATCCTCGAGAGTCAAGTCCAAAAAATCTGTTAATCAATCATAAGTATTAAGCATTTACTTTTGCCATCACAAATAAAGAACACTTAGCTGATAAAACAACAATACAAAAGTCACCATTGCTACTTATTTTCTCTCGTAAACCATTGTCTTTTACCCTAAACCACTCATGGGTACAATCTCCTTGCTCCCTGAAAAGCAAGCAACAAAATTCCTCATCAGGTAAACTATATGGATAAAATTAAAAGTACTAAAAGTAGAGAGACATGAAGTTATAAGCAATGGATAACAGAAGCCTGACCCTCCAGTATACACAGCATTAAAGTTCAAGTGCTGCCCTTCTATCATTGATCCAAGAAAATCGAGAGAACGACAAGTTGGGGGTCCTAAATTTGCAAAGTAAAAATAGTTGAATCATTAAAATTGTCTATCCTTGAAAAAATGTCAGAAAAAAAAATCTATGTCTTTATGAACAATATAAAACTTCAAGAGCACACTAAGAAAATAAGAAATGCTTAATACCAGGTATTATGGGCCCAATTTGTTCAGACAGAACCATGGGTCCACGAGCCCAATCACTTCGGACAGGCTCGCATGAAACAGAAATAAAGGAGCCAATGTCATCAATTGAGGGCATATACGATGCAGCGGTGGCACCCACAATTTCTTTTTTTGTGCCATCGGAACTGGTCTGCATAAAATAGTAAGTTGATCAACCAAATATTTAACTAACTATAAATAGTAGCACAAGACAGTAACCACAATAAAACAAGATATGGAGGAATGTGCTACTTATTTATGCCACAATTATATGGCAACCACATGGAAGTTTTTGTCTATGGCCCTACTTTATTATTTTACAATAGTTTAGATATGTTTACTTCAACCCTCTTTCTTCAGATCATGATATATTAAGACAGTTTCTAGAACTTGAAACTAGAAAGATTTGAAAGGAGGAAACTGAAGATAATTTTATTTCTAATTTTATTATTACAAAATGGAGGAAATCACTCATATATATAGACTTTATTACGTTTAATTCAGGAACCTCAATATAATATAACCTCCATTTGTGTAATTAAAACACAAGTCCCACCATAATCACTTGATTTCTTTTTCTTTTAACAATAACAACTACAAACATATGGTAAGAACTCAATAAAGGAGCAATCTCTTGACAAGTTGGTTAGGAACATTCTAATACCAAGTGAAAAAGACTTTTAAAATATCTAAGAGCAAAGAAAGTAAGAAAATCACCAGCAATTTAAAGTTTAATTCGAAACATAAATGCAAGTTCACTATTGTCATTATCAATAAATGTAAGACAATACCTTACTAGTTCAAACATTTACAAAGTAAAACATAAGACTTTAATCATAGTTAAAAATTAAATTAAGATCAAAGACTTTGACAACAAAAAGTTGAGGTTACAAGTACCCTAAGCCAGCGGTAAATTGAATCTCCCTCTTCACCACCCCAATACTTTTTTTCAATTCTTAGAATTGTTCCTTCAACAGCATTTCCAACTATGTGTAAAGAAAGCAATTTTGGGCTTCCTGATCACCAAGAAAAAACTTCACTATATAAGAATCAAAATATATAGCAAAAAGAATGACCTTAGATAAAGCAAACATGCAACCAAAAAAGTTAAGCAAATCTTATCTATTACTATTATCAATCATACAGTGTGGATGAAATCATTCAGTGAGATTGGAGAGTTCAAAGTATCTTATTCTTATTTACAATTAGAATGTTTGAGAAGAAAACCATGTGACTAATAAGTCAAAACAAATATATATTTATTTACACTACATACTGTATTAATTACATGAGAAATATTGCCTAAATTAGACATAATCCCTAATCATCTCTAAGTCAGTAACAGCTAATAATACTCAAATTCTTGCACTTAATCTTGTATTTGGATCTTAGATCATTCAGGATCCTTTTCCACTTACTGTTTTTATCTGTTTCTTATTTATCACTCTTCATTACATTCTACCTTAATAGCTTTTTTCAAGGTTTAAGCTCCCCTTGATGGTCAATGTTTTTGCTTGGACATTGGAATTTGATATATTAGGATTAACTCTATCAACTTGCACAGATAACAAACCTAGAGGCCATTTTTCCCAATTTGGGCATTGTGTTTCAAAAACTCGTTAGAAATAATGTAAATAGGGTAACTATGGGCTAAATGTGTTTTATACATGATTGTCAAACACACAAAACTTGGGAAAGTTTACAAGTCCAGGGTCAAAAAAACGTGCTCCCTCAGTAGGAAACTTGGACCTCATCAAACTCAGGTAGACTCGGTTGGAATTGTACAAACTTGCTCAAACTTTCAAGTCCACACCCAATTCAACAAGTTTGCTTTAAGTAGACTAAGGTGCAGCCACAGGCACTAAAAGGCTCAAAATAACACTATTTTGTAGACTTTCTCCCATTTTGTTAATTAATTTGTTTCAATCCTATGATTGCTTCCTCAACTCCTTTCCATGACACCATTTTCCAGCATTGTATGCCTTCACAATCAGCATCTAACCAGTGACCATTGTGCATCTAGTTCCCTAACCAGACTATGGCAACACCAATCTCTCCTCCAACAACCCATTCAAGTCCAGAATATTGTGAACCAGGTATCCTTTGGCCTCAAGGTGAACAAGGTGCCTTTGTTCTTATTCTTCTTTTTTTCAGGAACTTACAGCAATAATTGAGAATTGAGAACATCAAAATTGTGAATCTGTCACTAATAGTTAACCATATAGTGTGTTTCATTAAGAAATTAGAATATTCATTATGAGAACATCAACAGTAGGTTTTTTTTTAATATTAGGTAAATAATTACATGTTGTTGAGTCCACAAACCCTCCACCAGTGTACATAAGACTCTCAAGTTTGACTACCTTATTATGTATAGTAACTAGAGTAACTACAAATCCTTGTATTCAAGACTCAGTATATGCAGTATCCTCCACAGTGTAATTGAGACACAATTTTCATTGCCTCTTGTTTGTCTTTTCTCAATTGCTCTGAAATAAATGACTACCTCAGTTTGTTATGCAAGGTAGCATGGCAGCTTTTGTGTAAATTATTCAGACATTTTAAACAGTACTGGACATGTCTGCCTAATTAGTAAGGCCTGTTTGGATATAACTTCCCAATAACAATAAGCACTTATAGGAGAAGAAAATAAGATAATAAATTAAGCTTCTCCCATAAGTCGAAATTAGCTTATGTACGCTAATTAATAGAAGTTATCTAGTTTAGCTTCTCCAAAAGCTGATTTTATCCATATGTTAATTTTAAAGCTTAATTTATTTTACCTTTTTATTCTCTTCTATAAATGCTTGTTAAAAAGTTTATCCAAACAGGGCCCAAGTCATGTTCCTAATTCAATGTAAATGTTCTGTAGGTAGAAAGGATAGAGAGCTTTCGCACTATTTGCTTTAGCTAGAGTTTGGTACACTTGGAAGGAGCATAAAACCAGAATTTGTAGCAATATTGATCTCCCTCCACATATTTTATGGGTTAGACTTGTTTTTCTCCAAATAAATATTTAAAGTTTTTCCTACATTATACTTGTAAAAGGATTGTACTTCTCTTCAAAGCTGGTAATTTCATGTATAATTTCTTGTAACATAAGGAAGATGAAAGATTCTTGATCCTCCAGTTTTTGTATCTTTTCTCTCAATAGGTACTTCTAATATTAAACATCTCTAGTACACATGTCATTAATGTGAATATCTTATATATTATTCAAAGAAATAGATCAAATTCATATTCTGCAGCATAGTCTCATAAATGTGTTACCAGGGCGAACGCGCTCCTGGCCCATGCAAATTCTTATATCACCTACAACACCGTCATCACGTACAGGAGTACACTGGAATGAGATGAATTTTCCAATGGCTTCTTTGGTAATACGATACTGCAGTCCTGAAACCCCTGGTATCAAAGAACCTGAATCACCTTCAACCTGCACATACCAGAAGACATTTAGAACATAAATTTTCAATTTAAAGGACATTTTTGTTACTAATAGGAATATTTTTCTATTTATTTCAGTAGGTCAAATCTGCACCTGTTTTCCGACCCCTTTTACTTTGATTAAATTTTTCAATGGTCAATCCATTTTATTCACTTCCACTAAATGCAACAAAAACTAGGGCTAAAACGAAGTAAAACGCACGAGACATAATAGTTTACCCAGAAAGTATATTAAGGAGCTTCAACTCAATCATAAGGAAAATGTTAAATGTCCACCCAGGAATTTTACAACCAATGTCCATCCATACATGTAATTAACTAAATATGGTTAACTTTATTTCACAAGTAAGAATAAAGGAATATGATTATATACAACTACCGATGTGGTTAATATTAATCACTTCTAAGGCACAATTAACTACTATTAGTCAATTCAATAACCTCATAACACTATTAACCACTTGTGAGGCAAAGTTAACCACCATTAGACATTTCAATAACCTTATGACATTATTAACTGCACACCAATAATCAATCAATAATTGTATACAATTTGTTCATTTACTCTTAATTGCTTGTGAGACAAAGCTAACCATATTTATATATGCAATTAACTACTAGTGAAGCTAAATTAACCACCATTAGACATTTCAATAATCTCATAACACTATTAACCATATCTACACAATTATAGGCAATCATGTTCATTTACTCTTAAAACCACTTTTGATCCAAAATTAATCATATTTACACATGTAGTTAACCCACGTGTGACGATCAATAACTTTGTGACATTATTAAACACTTGCAAGGCAAAATTAACCACTATTAGATATTTTAATAATCTCATGACACTATTAACCGCATATGATAATTGTATATAATCACATTCATTTACTCTTAACCACTTGTGAAACAAAGTTAATCATAATTAAACACTTAGTTTTCCATCATTATATAGTCACAAGGTGCATTTATTTGGTTGTGTACATCTAGACCTTGTCAATAGAGGTAGTAAGCATCGTGGTATTGTACTAGTAAAGTAGAATCAATGTCACCATGTATTTATAAATTTACTTTTTTATTATTTAGGCTAAAATATTATTTTGGTCCATTACATTTTTGCGTTTTCCCATTTTTGTCCTTTATGTTCTAAAATTCTCATTTTAGTCTTTTATGTTTGCGAATGGATCCAAAATGGTCATTCTGTTCATTTAATGATGATGCGACATTAATTTTGTTATTATTTTATTATGTTTTCTGACGGTTAATTTTCTAGCGGTTCAAAACCATCAAAAATTACTTGTCTGAAGCATTTAATAGGTATTAAACATTTTTTTATGATTAAAAACTGTCAGAAATTACTATACCCCATATCCAAATTCACACACAAAAACACACAAATTCAACCCAAGAACAGAATCAAATCAGACAGAGTTATGTGATTAGGAATATATTAGCCAAAAAAATATATTTTAAAATATAAAAGTTAACGATGTTAACGTTAAATTGACAAAAGGACGAAATTGGTTCCTTTTTAAAACTTAAAGGACCAAAATGGGTCTATTCGTAATAAAGGACCAAATTGGGGATTTTAAAACATAAAGGACCAAATTGGGAAAATGTGAAAACGTAATGGACCAAAATCATATTTTATCCTATTATATATTATTGTTCTTTATCATTTTAAGATGACAATTTTTTTTGTAGGAATTCAAAAAAAAATATTGCTAATTCAAATAAATGCAGAAGAAAAAGATTATTATTAAGCTTTACTAGAAATTAACTCAGAAATAGCAATCACTGAAGGTCAAACATTCTAGTATACATAGCAAAAATGGTAGGGCTAGTATAGTGAATAGAAATAGAATGCTTAGTTGATAATTATATTTAGCTCAAAAGTCAAATCAGGCAGTCCTTAGGCAATTACAGCTGAGTATTTTGTAAAGTACCATACATGAGCAAGAATTTACATTGTTGCTAAGATAAGGATTGGACTCCCATAACATTAATAAATAAATTATATATAAACTGTGGAACATTTATGTAAGTACATACCTCGTGAATATACCAACTGTATATACTCTTTCCTTCATGACCTCCAACATATCCATATGAAGCTGTCAATATTCCATCTTCACTGTAATCTCCAATGATAGATAAGAAATTCAAGCTTGGGGGAAGAGCTGTAAGAAATGCAGAAAGTTGTTATGATAGATGCTGATTTGAGAAGAAATAAATGTGAAATTTGAGGGAAAATTCAGTTTATATAGAATATGGGATTTATTTTCCTGTTACCAAAAGGATTTATATTCAGTTTATATTCTCGACAGATCAAGAACAAATGGGAGTGAGAAGCAACAAGTACACCTACTCTCAACTGCTTTATCAGATATTACAAATGCCGGTTCACCAGAATCACCATCAGGAGTCATGGGTGTAAATTTTGCCACAATGTAATAGCCAACAGCTCCAAGAGGTATGCGGAATGCCTGTATAGGTCAAAACCCAACAAAAAATTGAAACTAGATGTATAGGGGGAAAATGGTGCCCTGTATTTGAAGAATCATTGTCACTATAGGATCCCCCCCCCCCCCCTCCAAAAAAAAAAAGAACAAAAACCTACTTTAGCAGTTTTGGATGTACTTAATGCTTCAAGACTGTTTTCATCCAACGTTGACGAACATGTTTTATACCACTGAACTCTGCTAGATCCTTCAGTTCCTCCGGTTACAATACCAGTTGCAGTGATCTTGCTATTCTCTCGTAGATCACCAATTATTTTGACATTCGTTACTTTTGGGGGTGCTGAAAACGAAACAGAGCATCATAGCAATTCAAATTGTCATTATAAATCAGCAGCATTTGAATTTTTAAAATTATCACCATAAAACATTTCATCATGTTACCAAAAGATGGAAAAGAACTAAACACATAAGCAATAGAGTATGAACACAATACATTTAAATTCTTAGAAGAATGAATGCTGCTGCGTCAAATATGTAAGAATTATTTTCAGAATGCAAAGTGTGAAAGGTGGAAGCCTTCTTCTCTAGGATGGACACAGAAAAAATCCATAGAGGAAGATATGAAACTGAGGACAATCAATATAAAGCGAGAAGAGCACAGAGAAAAAAGAAAATACTAACAATTCCCTTATAATAGAAGGATTAAGCATATCAATATGCTGAGATCAAAGCAAGATGAATAACTCAAACATATCACAGAGTAACAGTAGCATTATATTGTCCAGAGCCAACAATGACACATTAATTGAAGATGAGTGTCGAAGACTAACTCTCCCAACGGCTTAAATTATTAGGTGGAGGCTCAGAATGGTTTTATAAATCCAATAGGCTCTTTGCACCTTGTATTGATATTTAAGATTGAGTCAACAAGGATTGACCTCCTGACTGCGGTCCACAGAGGCTTTCATATAATGCTGAAGGCCAATTCTCCTAAAAGCTTAGGTTGTTAGGTGGAGGCCTAGGAATGACTTTATACCTCTAAGAATGAGAAATTGGTACATGACAATGAAATTAATACCATTCAGAGATTACCAAAAAATGGCACCAGCTACTAGTAAAACATTATGGCACTGACAGAGAAAACGGAACCAAAGTACAGGAGACATTGCTAATAGTCATCAAGGTACCTTTTTTCACAACAGGAGACATTACTGACAGAGATTTTCCTTCCTGACCTGAAAGATATGCCAATGAATATATTACAAAAACACGCCACAAGTCTGGATGTTGATATATTCACCAAGTCTGGATGCTAACCTTCAAAATTAATGGGTATGTACACAAAAGCCAAACAACAACCAACATCTTCTTTGGTCAAGGTATACTCAGATGTACCCACTGACACTAACAAAAAGCCTCTGCATAGATTTGCCACAATGAAACAAGAGAAAAGAGCTTAGTGAAGTGCAATAAGGAACTAAAGAAAATAAAATTATAAAAAATAAAAAAAAGTAGGAAGAATCCCCAAAGCATTGTAATAAATGCAACAACACACTTTACAATTTGCAAAAGCACAAATCAAAAGTCTAGAATAAGAGATTTTAATTTTTAACTTGATACTTCCACGCCCTTCAATGAAGCACGATGAAGAGAATACTTACCCAGAATCCCTGTTCTCCCGCAACCATTCAAACTTGCTAGGACCCTCCCTTCCACCAAAATAATCACCAACTCCTTTGATGGTACTTCCCTCAACAGCATCTCCAACTATTTTCACATTACTGACAGAAGGAGGAGCTGCCATATGAGAAAAACATGACAATCAGAGAACAATTAGACAGTAGCATGAGAATTGAGTGGTTCAAGAATATTGGTGACTCCATGATCTCACTTCTCTAATTTTGAATCATTGCCAACTTTATACTTCCCTGTCATATAATTAATCCCATGTTGACAACATCAATCTTCAAATTCAGTCACTTCTTTCGTAATGAGCCATTAATCCATCAAATAAATGCCTATCTATGTTCATCTAGAAATTTCCAAGACTTCACAAAGCAGCACATAAAGAGTGTTCAGAACAATAATTAATAAATTAACGGAGTTCTGTAAAAAATACCCAAATTTTAAGTGTTACATACCCCAATCCAAACATCAGCAATCTCAGGTGAGCAAATCTTACAAAATATACTTACTGAAGCATTATATACCGAAATATACCAAAAACTGCATAATATAATAAAAACTAACATATGTCAAGAACAATAAACTAATGGCTTAATTGGACTTTTAATCCCTTTAGTTTGGAATATGAGCAATTTTTATTCCCCAATTTTTTTTCAACTCAATTAAGTCCCTCTAGTTTTAAAATTAATTCAATTCAGCCCCTTTGTCAATTTTCTTTTACCTAAAACACTCCAAGTCTCATTTTCTATGCTACATCAGATTTAAGAACTTTAACAACTTTCCACTCCATTGGTGCAATTATCTAAGTACTTAAAATGGGCCTCATAAATTATCTCACAAAATGATGTTTTAATCATAAGAACCTGTTGTTTATATAAGAATTGGTTCTTACAGCAGGAAGTCATGTCAGCCTCCTCCAATGGTGATTCTGACTAAGAACAGATTCTTACTTAAGAACCTCACAAGAACTGCCATTGGAGATGGTCTAATGTAATAATAATCAAACCAAACAAGTAAATTAACAGATCAACGCAAACTTAAAGCCAAATTACTCGCTAACAATAAGAAGTCATAATTATCATTGACCATATATTCTAACAAGAGCTAAATATGTTGATGAATCTAGATTAGTATTTTGGCAAAGGCTATCAAGCATGTTTCAAACAGAGCTACAAGAAAAGTAAAGAACATAAAAATGGAAAAAATTCAATCCTTACCAGCTTTTACAAAATCTGTATATTTGTATTGAGGTTCTCCTTTGGCACCTTCTTCTGTTACTGGTGTGTACATGAAAACTAAACTTGAATCAACATCATCAATGGTTAACTGATACTCTTCATCTTCAGCCCCAACAATGACCACAGGACTGCTGTTCCACTTTCTCCGTAACCAACTAAAGCAAGAAACAAAACAAGATAAATGAGATAGTTGCATCACACCATTTTTATAACGAAAAATATTTTGTACAGTCTTATGCTATACAAATGATACAAACAGACACATGTATAAATACAAGAAATGCCATCTCACCTAGCAACACCTTTTCCTGGAGTTCCACCGCACCATGCAACCTTAGCACTACCCCTAATGATACTTCCTTCTACCAGTTCCCCATGCACATCAAGATTTACAACCTTCGGAATTCCATTCCCTGGAGAAAATAGAAGTGTAAAATTATTCATTATGCATGAAGAACGTATATATTAAGAAATAAGAAATTATTAAAAGAACAGGACATTGATATGGAACCCTGAAATCAGACAGTTCCTTGTTCTTTGGCCAGTAAGAATGACAGGTCAGTCAACAATAATTCAATGAACTTTGAACAGTGTAATAGAGTACAGCATAAAAAAATAGACAGCTCATATTTTATCTGCATTTAATGATAGGGAAATTAATTAGGATATCACACACATAATACAAGTAGGATGGATAAAATGGAGAAAAGCATAAGGAGTTATTTGTGATCGCAAAGTACCTACCAAGCTCAAAGGCAAGTTTGATTGTACAGCTATACATCTGATTATACTCTATGGTAGTCAATGTTGTTAGGCTTTAAAGGAGCAACAAGAGAAAAAGGTAGTAGTAGTAGTAACAAAAACTAGTATTAAGAAGGATGTGTAGACATAGGAAAGGACAAGATATGAAATGATTGTAAACGAGATCTTGGTATAACACCAGTTGAGGAAAAGATGACAAAAAATCAGTTAAGGTGGTCTGGACACATACAAAAAGGTCACTGGAAGCACTAGTGAGAAAAACATATTGCATGGTTTTTAGTCCTGTGAAAAGGGAGAGGAAGACCAAGAACAATGGGGAAACTTATTAAAGATCTCACAGTAAATAATATCTTTAAAAATTTGGTCTTTAACTAAGCCAGATGACATTGTGTGATTCATGCAACTGACCTAATATAATGGAAAAAAGGCTTTTGTTGTTGTATAGTTTTACCTACATTAAACTTTGATCTATTAACAATGTAGAGTTTCACACTATCAATTGTTAAAATGTTTTACCAAAAGTAAAAAGTTATGGTTACTACAATGAGCCTTCTAGTCCATCTTCTCCCTTGTCAGTCTCTACTCTCTACTATTTCTCATGTTATATCACCTCCCACTTCACCTCTTATTTCACCTCTTGCTTCCTCTCCATCCCTTTCTGTCTCTACCCCTGCTCAACACCAATCCCCTTCAAGTCATTAACTCCTCTAAGGTAGTATTAGGATAAGGGATTTCATATTTTCAAGGAATTTAAAATCCATGGAAATTTAATTATTTCAATTAAATTCCTTTCATTTTTTAAAATAATTTGTTTGGATACAACAATTTAAACTTCCTGTATTTCAAATTCTTTGTTTACATAAAATAATTTAATTTACATCATATGAAGAATACAAACAAAAAAAGGAATCCACAATAAATCATTTTAAGTAAATACCTCGTGTACTTCCACAGCTTAATACTAATAAAGTATGTGGGTCACTTTATTCCTATCAGGCTAATTAGGATCTAAAAAATTTAGCTGTTCATCTAAATTATACATTATACAGACACAAGACAAGCCTACCTCGTGAAATACGGGAAGAGATGGCAAATATAGGAGGATATGCCATTTCTCCTAAAGTGAGAGTGCATTCCACTTTCAGAACTTTTCCAATGTCATCATGCTTTGGCCAGTAAACCTAAATCATACAAATGTCATGAACACAAATGATAAAAACAAATATACAAAGAAACAAAAATATGAAGCAGTGATAATGATGTAATCAACTCATTACCTCATCGGTAGCATCTAGAATAGGGATAAAATTTGAAAGCGATATATCACCACAAAACCATTGATATTTTAAATCTAATGGTGGGTCTGTACTAGCTGCACCATCATGAATAATTGTGAAATGACAACAACACACATCTTCTTCCACAGGTTTATCAATGGAGGCTTCTTTGAGAAAAAACCCCGGAGGAATATGGTCCTTCCATTTCTCAACTAAAAAGCGGAAAGTTGACTCTGCAGCGTGATCAGAGCGACTAAACTCCCAACCATCTCTAATGCACAAAGCTGTATGTGCAGGATAACGCTTTGCTAGTGCCACTTCCTCACGAGAGAGATCTGCAAAACTTTTCGTATTCAATAAATAAACTATCTTAATACATGATATAAGAGCTCAATGATGCCAGTAGAAATCACTTGAAGAAAACATATATTGCAGGTACTCCTTAACCTATATTAAGAATTATTTGTCTATCAGTTCAACCAAAATATAAAGATACCAAAGGCTACCAAAAACCTTACTACTCATACCTCTATCATTGAATTTTTTCAAAGTAGGTCCAACTAGCAATATTGAGGCTGCTTCCAAATGAGGCATCTTAAGTATAGGATTCTCCTCCACTCGCAAATGCTACAGGATGGAGAAAATCAAAGTAACATCAACCAGTCTACATTTATGTATGCACACACACATTTAAATATAAGTTATATAACATTAATCAAGTCTCTAAAAGTTACTTGAAATTGAAACTTGTAGGTTAAATTACTATGTTTATCCAATTTTTAAACTAGTACCTATATTGTAAAAGTTTCCAATTAGATTGGATAAATACCAGATGTTTCTAATTGCACCCCCACCATGACCAGTCTATCATATGATTGAATTTTGACCTCTAAGAAAAATATCACCTGCATCACATGACTAAATTAATGGATACCGAACGGCCAAGGTGCAAATCCAATTAGAAACATTCTGGTAATTATAAGAATCCAAAATAAAACGAGTTTAATTTTGATACATTATCATGTAATGATTTTTACATTGTAAGCCAATTAGAAATCACCCTAAATATGACTTTTAAAACAATTATTACAACTTACAAGTCAACAATTTTCAAATATATGACAATCCATGATTAGACGACAATGTAAAAAATCTTTACATTACCAATGTATTCCAATTAAATTCATAAAAAGTTTTAAAATGTAAGGAGTGACTAATTTAAAAACTTGGTGAGAGAAACCCTTGGCCAAAAGCACAACTCTATTCAAGGAATATTTATAATTTTATTTTAAGAAATAAAATTCTATACTAAACTAATGTTTACAATCTATAGTGGTTATCATCATGCCTACAATGATGTTAATATAATGGTTGGATAACATCAGTCAATAATCAAGCAAGGTCAACAAGTTTGATTCCAATAACTCTGATATACATATATATATATATATATATATATATATAAGTTTAATGGTGATGTACTGACAGTGTAAAATAGTTTTACACAGTCATCCAATCACAAATCACCGTTTAAATGACTTTTAAGATAATTTTATAAAATCAACAAACTTATCATAAATGGTGGGTTATGATTAGATGACAGTGTAAAATAGTTTGACACTGCCAGTACATGATCCTTTTTCTCTCTCTATATATATATATAGTAAAGGAGAGTTGAAGTTATTATAGTCATTGATCAAAAATTTAATTTTACAATAGCCATTGGATCTAATTGAATTTAATGGTCCTAATTGTATTTAATGAAGAATGAAGAATTAAATTATTGACATTAATGCTATTTATATATAATTTTAATAATTAAATATTAATTTTGATAATTTTAATATTAAACAGTAACATGTTTTAAATTAATAATTAAAGACAGAAATTATTCAATAATTTTATTCAAATCTTAAATACTACTTCCTCTATTCCTATATATAAGAAACAAATGGTAGTATTTTTTTTCCTAATAATTATAAGAAACATACTACCACTTTCAAATGTATTAATTACTAATTATTTTTGTACCCCTTATTTATTGTAAAGTTTATCGGTGAGATATTACTCATTTCCCATGAAAGGAATGCATTTATTGAGCTATTAACAATACAACTCATGCTCATTGGTTGAAAAAAAATTATTCCTTGAATTATGATTAGTGTCATTATATCTAGCCATCACTTAAACCAATTAATTCTATAGGTACTTTTGGAATAAAAGGAAAAAAATTAGGTAATACGCGATGGCATTAAATGAATTCATTTGTTTCACGTATTACCAAGGTAAAACTCCAAATTTAATTGGAAAACAGTACCAACGATACTATATCTAAGTTTTGTCCGGAATAAAATTTAAATTTATGACAATATTAATTAAAATGAACTAATTTAACTACTTTTATTAGTCTTGATGAATTAGGTTTTTGATTTATATATAGGAATGGAAGTAGTATTATAAATGATATAATAATAATAATAATAATAATATACTATTAGTTTTTCTTATCAATAATATTAAAAAAATTAGAAACACATATAAATAATAATTCTTATAAATAGATAATACTTATAATAGTTAAATTATAAGATATAAAATTTGAAACATATAATAAGTTAATAACCTTTATAGTTAACTAACTCTTTTTGAAGAAATTATATATTAATAACTTTAAAAATATCATTTTAAAATCAATTTTAATTTTTACAATACACTTAAAAATTATTAATTATAAACACACAAAATTTAAGTACGTGTAAACATTGTATTCACAACAACAAAAATGATCTTCCAGAATTTTAATGTAATTATATTTAATATGCTACTAAATATTTTAAAAATTGATTTATTTGTATATATTTTTTTTAAAAAAATACTAAATACAAATATAAAAAAAATTGTATAATTTAAATGAACCTATGCAATGCTTGGGTTTAAAATATAGTTAACAATCAAAGTGAACTTCAACACAAGGCAAGCATGTATTTCTACACCCTCCAAAAACAAAAACGCTTTCATGTGTGGGGGAGTATTAGACATATTAACAAGAACACTCGACCGTAGGGGTGGCAAAACGGGCCCAACCCGACAGGCTGGCCCGTTTGACCCATTTTTTTTTATGGGGAGGGTCAAGGTTTATAACCCACCAACCCACTGTGACCCGCCCCGACGTGACCCGCCAAAAAATGGGTTGAAGGCCAACCCGTTTTAATTAATAATTATGTATTTTTTATTAAGATATATATTTTTAACATTTTATACATATATTATTAATATTTATTTAATTTATTTTTGTCTAAATAAATTATTATTCCAAATTTAAGGTAATATATTTAATTTTTTTTAATAAATATTTATTATTTAGTATTTTTAAAAGATAAAAATAATTAAAATCAATTAAAATATTTTTTTTTATTTTAATTTTTTGGTTTTTAGCAGGTTGGCCCGCCAACCCGCCAATCCAAGTAAAACAGGACGGGCTTGGTTTCACAACCCACTTTCTTATGCAGGGCGGGGCGGGTTGGCCCGTTTTGCCACCCCTACTCGACCATATGAAAACATAGGTTCCTTTTTTTTTATAGAAAAAACATAGGTTCCTAGACAAAGGAAATCAATGATAAAATCCCTGACAATTTTAGCAAAATACCACACATCACACCACATGACGACGACCCATACAATTTCCTTGCTGTTTTTCTCAAAAAACCAGCAATTCACCAAAACAGAAAATCACAAACCATAAAATTAAAATAAAGATTATAGTGTCCAAAAATCACTAGAGTAATATATGCTTTGAAGAGATAACTTGACATCTCCCAAGACTCCCACAAAGACTAAGATAATTTATCAGACAATAACACAAAATGAACTGTGTCCAATAGAAAGTCTACTAGAATAAAAGTGAGATGATGTCTGATCACTTACTTTAGGCCAAATAAAAATGGTTTCCTACTAACCTCAAGAACTGGTAAATATGGGAAACCCTTAAGAGTAGAAATTTTGTTTTTGCTGGCAGCTAAGACCTGCACCAAATTATTTCATTCATAAAGAATTCAGTTATGCACATTCATACACAAAAACACACCGAATACATATAGTCAATACTCAATACAACTGAACAACCTGGAGTCGAGGTTGGCTAGCCATAGTGAGAGACTTCAACTTATTCTGAGCTACTGACAGGAACTGCAAAAATGAAACATTAAAAAAAATAAAAAATGATGAACACTGAAGTTGAAGACCACAATAAGATCTGAATTAAAAATCACAATCATAGCAGGGTTTTTTAAGCTTGCCTCCAAATTAGGAAGCTGAGGGAGACTTGCCAATGATGTGATTTGATTTCCAGCAAGATAGAGTTGCTGCATACAAGTCAAGGATTTCACACTGCTATTATTAAATAAGTATTCACATCTTTTAACTTTCCTATCTCAGCCATAAGACAACATAATCCACACAAAAAAATTAAATTAAATTAAATACAAGGTTAAATTAATCTGTAGGTCTCTATACCATTCAAGAATTTTTAATTAGGTCCCTAAACTTTTTTTTTTTCAATTGGGTCCTTGAACTTTTATTTATTTTTTAATTAGGTTCCTGCTATTAACTACCATTAGCTTCATTAACGGCAAGAACCTAATTAAAAAATAAATAGAAGTTCAGGGACCTAATTGAAAAAATTGTTTAGGAACCTAATTAAAAAAATTTAAATAGTTCAGGGACCAACTGAGTAATTCTCAAATTCTACCCAGGCTATCACACTATACTTCTCAAGTATATGTAAACTACTTCTAAATTTAGTATTGTCCATTCTACAGATCTGTACTGAGTATTCTTAACTTTCCAAGTCAATATTCTCATCTCTCCAGTCAAGTATTCTCACCTTTGCGGATTCTAAACTCAATATTCTCAACTTCTGCAAGTTCTTCAACCAATATTCTCAAACTCTAGAAGCATCAATCCCCTTATTGCACTTCTAGTTCCCCCTACAGATTCTGTTCGGACAAACCTAATACACTCCTTCTAAATACATTCTTCAATTAAGTTATATTTTTTGTATGATTTTTAATTTACTTTTAATTTATTCAGTAGGTCCCTGAACTATTTAAAAAAAATTAATTAAGTCCCTAAACAATTTTTTTAATTGGATCCCTGAACTTCTATTTATTTTTTAATTAGGTCCCTACCGTTAATGGAGTTAACAGTAGTTAACGGCAGGGACCTAATTAAAAATTAAATAAAAGTTCAGGGATCCAATTGAAAAAAAAATAGTTTAGGGACATAATTAAAAATTGTCGAATAGTATAGAGACCTACAGATTAATTTAACCTAAATACAACATACCTGCAGTACTTTGCAATTCTCAAGAGGCTCAAATCCAGGTCCCTTAAAATCATTAAAACTCAAATCAAGAACCTGACAAAGAAAATAGTTTCTTTCAATCAGTCTGTAAAAATTATATTTGAAATTATTCAAACATAACACCCCAAATGTAAATTATTATATAAAACCTTCACTCTCGTCAATACTTCTATTCCTTCCAGTGTAGACAAGAGATTGTCTCGGAGATAAACGAACTGCCAATAAGAATCATAAGTTAAGTGCTATGAATTATGAAAATCATCAAACAGAAACAAACCAGGTACAACAAAATACAACTTGAAATTCTCTCCTTGACACTCTGAGTGCTTGGAATAAACAATGGCAAATCGGAAATTTTTGTTTTATAATCTTAAAGAACAAAACCTAAAGCCACTGACAGAAGCAATTGCAGCTGAACCAACATCAACTCACTCATTCTAGTATTTCAAAGAGGGCAAACATTTGGGGAAATGGTATGCCTAAACCAATCAATCTGACCACACAATAAATCATAGTTATCAACCTTAGATAGCAGTGCATAACAACTTGCTCTGAAAACACTATAGCATGAAGAAGAATGACTGCTATTTTAAATATTACTATAATACAAACTATATAATCTATGCTGCACATATAAATACTCAAAAACAAAAACAAAAATAAAGAAATTCATGATAAATATAAATAATAAGTCACAATTTATACACACAATCACCATCAATCTAGGAGTAGTAAGAACATAGTAATGAAGTCAAAAAAAAAAATGAAAGATGATGGTGAAAATTGAAATTAATAGAAAAGGAACAAAATTAAATAAAAATTAGCAAAATGCAAATTGGGAAGTCTAAAGGAAGAAGAAAGAATGGAACACAAGAAAAATAATAGTGTTGTAAAGTGTGAAGGAATTGATATCAAAACAAAGGTAATATTTTGTTGAATGGTCAAGGAAGAAGGGTTTCAAATCCCACTATTTCTAAAACAAAATGCATTAACAAATGGGAGAGAAAATACATTTTTACCAAAAAAAAAAAAACTAAACAGCATTGTTTCAAGGATAAAAATAGGTTTTTGAAGCCTATATGCCGCAATAGCATGTGAAAAACTGATATTTTGGCCACTATTGTGGCCACAATGGCCACTATTTGAATGCCATAGCAGCCACTCCACTCCACTACTCTGCTATACTACTTCAGACCTAATTATAAGCAAAAAAAAAATTTGACTCAAATATAAGCAAATTTTAACTACTTTTACCCTGTTTAATGATACTATCCCAAAAACACCCTTCAATTAATTGTGATTCTAGTTCCAATTTATCCTTGATAACAAGTTCCAACAATGGGCATTTTAGGAAAAAAGTTTATTTTTTAAATGTTATTAGTAGAATTAAATGTCATGAACCAACTTCCTTAATTAACGCAAAGTTAGTTAATTTTGCTTATATTTAAGTCCAGAGGAAGTAGAGTGCTAATGACTACTAGGAGTAAAATACAAATAATGCATTATGATGCACAAACAACACTTAAGGAGTTAGAGTGTTGAACACACCAACACCTCCCTAACACCTATATAATATGTGTCAAACACTCCTCATCAAGTGTCCACTTAAAAATTAAAAAAATATGTTTATTGGTTCAAACACTGGAATCAACTCCTCCATATGGATGGACATTGCTAACATTTTTTTAAAACATTCAGAGTAGTGACACAATATTAAAAAAATAATGTCTATCTGCTGGAAAGTCAACTTAGTTGCAATCACCCCTGAGCCACAGTATCTCAGAAAAGGTTACCTACAAAGGGGCTGACTAGAGAGATTGAGTGAAGCTTCCTAGTGTGGAGCCATTGAGACATCAACTTTTAGCGGGTTAAGATCCCACATCAACTAATGATATGACCTAAGTAATGCTTATAAGGCTTGAGCAACCATCACCTTAGTCCAAAATTCCAAAATTCTAAAATAGTATCAAAGTTCATCCTAAATCCATTGTTGAGCCACTTACATTGTTAATTTGCCACACTCCAGACCCATAGCCCTAGGCATGAGGGGGGTGTTGGAAAGTCACCTTAGTTGTGGTCACTGCTAGGCCACTATGTCTCAAAAAGGGCTACCTACGAAGGGGCTGACCAAAAAGATTAAGTGAAGCATCATAGTGTGGAGCCACCAAGACATCGACTCTTAATAGGTTGAGATCCCACATCAACTAGAGATATGGCCTAAATAGTGCCAAGTGCTTGCAAGGCTTGGGCATCCTCACTTTACAAGTCGATTTCGTGGTGTTGAATTAGACCCTAAGTCCAAAATTCTAAGACTATCAACATGTTTTTTCTAAGGCTCTCTATCATAAGGTAAATTAATATACAGAAAATAGAAACCTCAATCACTATTTTAGATCTTTTGTTGTGTCACTTACATTTGGGTTCATGTGATATATGACACTACTAGACACAACATTTGATATATACATATATCAGTGTCCCAATGCCCTATATTTTTTACATTAGCCATGTCAATGTCGTGTTTAAGCTTCATGGTTAATACATAATGGGGCACCAAGAAAGAGGTGCACTTTACTCAAACCTTTTCTTTCTTGCCAATGAATAAGTTGCCCTACTCTGTTTTTCAATACAGACTGCAGAGAGAGCTGAATTCCAAAATATAAAGAGAAAAGGAAAATGATCGAAAATAATCAGAGCATATCCATATAGATCTATTCAAGTGTCGATGCTCATTTGCTATATAGGACTTAAATAAAATATCGCCATTACCTGGCATAAATTAATTTTTTTTATAACATTGCCATAAACAACTTTGAACATGTTCTATAAAATAAATAGTGAGCTAAACAGAAGATACATTTACCTCTAGGTTTGAGGATAAGTTTAATCCACTGGCATTGAGACTACGAACTCTGTGTCCCCTAAGATCCAGTCTCTGATAAAATATCAACATGGTCAGAAATTAGAATTAGATAATGATTGCATCTGAAAACTCCATCATTGTTGCTCACTATACAATAGAAGTTGAGCTTCAAATAAAAATGAGATACCCGCAACTGCACCCCCCCCCCCCCCAAATGGAAGAAGGCAATAAGGTAGGGTGAGTCCATTTCATGATACACCAAACACCGACTAGTAATAGTTACTATACAGTGAATAAAACATACAACCGGGTCAATCAAACTAACTTCAACAAGCATGATTGTGCACGCTACTATATTAACTCCAACGTGGAGCCTTTTCCCTACTCACATTCCAAAAAATCATTCAACTAGTATACATAATTCCTTCTTTTTCAGCAATTATTTCACTTCCACTGCTCCATACCTATGCAGCTATTATTCCTTATTCCTATTCCTTCCCCCAATCATTCCACTTTCACATGAAAGCCAACAGTAACTCACCAATGAGATCCTAAACAGTAAACTAAAAGCGCCACCATAATCTCAAAACTTACCAAATCATCATTTGCCTTAATCTCAACCTGCGGAAGAGCAATAAACCGCGAGTCCCTGCTATCAGGAGTGCCTCCCTTCCTCCTCCCAGACAGCGCCGACGTCCTATCCTGCGACGTCGACAGAGACCCCGCCTTCAACCCGCTCGAAACCGTCGGCGATGAAACCCTCGAAACCGTCCTCCGAGCAGAACCGCCGCTACTGGCAGTGCTATCCACCGACGAAGAACCAATCCTTCTCGAAACAGACGACGCCGACGCCGACGCCGACAATGCCGGCTTACTCAGCGGCTTCTTCGTCACCTCCGCCTTACTCGCACCGGAAGTCCTCGAAGCCGAACCCGCCGGCGAGGCCACAGCCGGCTTTACCGCGACGCGCGAAGAAGTCACCGAACTTCGCCGGAGCTCCGGCAGCGACCTCCGCACAGGCTCGCTCGCCGCCGACGAAGCGCTGCTCTTAGCTCCGGCGGCAGATTCCGCACCGGTTTTCCTCCTTCCATCGGAGATCGACGCTTTCTGAGACAATCCTCCGGTGCTGTTCCGTCTCGGCGCGGAAACCGCACTCGCCGAACCGCCGACTGTACCCGATCTCTTCATCGCAACCGCGCCCGAACCGGTTCGCGGCTCGACTTTCCTTCTCGCAGAAACCGAACCGCCAGCTTCGGAAACGGCTTTCGCAGCTCTTCTCGAAGCTTCCGGAACGTTCTTCTTCGGTGAACTCTGAAGCTTTTCCGGCGTCACGTCCTCACCAGATTGCTCCGACGACACCTCCATGGAACCGCGAAGCTTCTAGAAACTTTCACAAACTGAAACCAAAAAAAGAAAGTAGCAAGACTAAACGCAGCGTTTTAAACTAAATGGCAACCGTTCTGGCTTGGATCTAAGTGAAAAGAAAAAGAAGGTGAAGCAGTGAGAAGCGCAATGTGAGTAATCAAAGAGTGGTTGTTTCACGAGCTCTACCTATAAATTGTAGAGATCTAAAAGAAGGTAGAACTGGAGGTGAGTGAGTTATAATAGCTTTTAGAATAGCATTTGATTTGATTTAGAGGGAGTGGGATAGTGGGTAGCAAAAAGCGAAAGGGGGGTGTGAGAGGGACAGAGGAGCTGGAGCCAATAAACGTGAGTATAGAAATGGGAGCAAAGGTTGAAAGGGACACCCCTAGTGGGGTAGGGTCTTGAAAATTTTCAAAAAAATTTGTCTGATGAGACCCGCGAAGGGAAGGGCGGGTTCGGGGTTCGGACAGAGGACGAGCCTAATTTGGTCTCAAATTTAGCAACGATAATGCTGATAAAGTACTCTTTTTTGTCCTTCTCACTACATTAATTTTCTTCTCTGTATGATTAAACTTTGAATTTAATACTACAATGCTTCATCGGTTTTGGTTATCTGTAATAATAACGACAAAACATTAGTATCTGTCTTGAGTCTTAACTCATTCTTTAACTGCCTTGATTTTTGGTGAAAATTTGTGTCTGGCTTAAAAAAGGTTAATTAAAGTTATACCATGTTTAACATAAATTTTCTATAAAAAAAAAAGTAAATGAGTGTAGGTTAGTAAATCTTTAAAATAAAGAATATAAATTTATATTTGAAATATATAAATATATATATAGAATTTATTTAAAATGACTTAACTTTAAAATAAGAAAAAAAAAATATTCGTTTTTAAAGAAAGTTATTAAGAATTTAAGTCACTTATAAGAATGCATTTTAATTTTGTATATACAGATAGATTGTTAAAACATATCTAAAAATATTAGTACAACCGGTATTAGTGCATTTTTTATCACCAAAACTTTATATTCAATTGACCTTGTAAATAAAATATAGGAAATTAATTAGATACTTCATCCAATTTGGACTTGAGATAAAATATATATATATATATATATATAAAATATTCTATTAACTTTTATAGACTCAATTGCCAACACTGAAAGGGTCTAGCTCAGTTGATTGAGCAAGGTAGTGAGTTGTTGTAAATCTCACGGTACCGATCTTCGATTCCCACAAATAAAAAAAAAAACTCAATTGCCAACTTCTAACGTTAAAATATTTATTAAAAAGTGTAATTTCACTTTGAAGACTTTTGAGAAATATCATTGGATTTTAACTTTTCCATGCCACCAATCTTACTTCAATCCATTTTTTTAAAAACCATTTGCTAGCCTTATTTTTACTTAGTAATTAGTAATAGTAACTTTGATTTGAATTTCAAGCCCAATTCAATAATTCTAGATAATTTAATTTGCCTTAGGTGTCAAAACATGTACAAACTCATAAAGGTTAGGATCAACTAATTAAGCACAATAAAAATGTAAAATACTACTAAATAGATATAGCTCAATTGACAACACGTGTTAAATTTGTAAGAGAGGGTTTGGATTCAATTTCTACATAAAATCACAGGCTAATGATTGGTCTCATAATTGAATCAAAAGATCGAAGTTTATAAAGATATTTTTGGATATATAAAAGACTTAAATATGAGAAATAATTATTCAATGAAACTTGTATCTTGAGAAAGGATGTGTAGCTTGAAAGAATGCATCAACTCTTATTTATATAAGTGTCTTTTCTTTTTACCATTCCTCAATACTAGTGTCTTTTACACACACACACATATATAAATTACAATAAATTGTGTTACACGGGTATCGTGCTTAACTTGATATCAAAGGGTAGAAAGTGTGACTAGAGTAATAATTAATGGGGGAAAGTGCTTTTTACCCTAAATTCTTCTTAGACAATATTGCAAACAATAAATTTCATTTATAAATAAGAACAATGGTACAAGACAAAAAAAGACCACAATTTGATACTACCTTCATTCCTATTTATATAAGACCCAGGCTATGTTCAGCAAAACTAGCTAGAAATTGGAAAGCTAGCTGAAAGTTGAAAAGCTGGCTGGTAGCTAAAAGCTGTTAAGCTAGCTTATTAAATCATAAGTGTTCGGTAAAAACTATCTATTGAAGTAGCTGAAAAATGTAAAATAATAAAAATGGACATATTTATATGATATTTTTATATAAATTTCAATTTTATTTTGTGGATAAAAATATAGTTTGAGGTGTTATAATTTTAGTTTTTTAATTAATTTTAAACTTTTGTAATTTTTTATTTATAAATAAATTATTTTCATTACACGTTTAGTTTCAATTAATACATTTTTTTCATATTAAGTATTGTACTATTAATCTTATACAATATTCTAAAATATTTTTAATCAAGTTTAAAATAAAGTAAAAAAAAATACACTTAAGTAGACATTATAATTTTATTATGTTAATTAGCATAATAATAAAATAAATCAACTAATATAAAATTATTTAAAAAATAAAAAAATAAAAACTCTAACATTTATCATTGTCAATTTCGTAAAGTATAATGTTAAAATAATAAATTAAATATTATAAATAGTACAATGGTTAAATAAATAGCATAATATAAAAAAATGTAAAATATAACAACAAAAATAAAATAAAACAAATAAATAATAAACTCTATTCTATTTAAAAATGGTAATAATGAAATTTAATAAATATTTTAAGGATAAAAGGAAATAAAATATAAAACACTAAAAACTAACGTTTTAAAAAATGCTACTTCAAGTAGTATTTTAAAAAATGCTAGAAGTTAATAAAAGAAACTTGTTTACCAAATAGTCAAACAGGCTTTTCAGCTAGTAAAAAAAACTAGAAACTAACTGAAATAACTTGTTGAACAATAAATTTCATTTATAAATAAGAACAATGGTACAAGACAAAAAAAGACCACAATTTGATACTACCTTCATTCCTATTTATATAAAACCTAATTACTTAATTTATCAAGATAAAGAAAAATGCTTAATTTAGTTAATAGTAATAAATTTGTCATAAATTTATATATTTTTCCAAAAATGTCTTTGTCATTATTATTCTTCTCTCTCTTCTAAATGTTTATCAATACAACCTTCCTCTAATAAAGGAACAAGCACTGCTTCTCATTTGGATATTATAAATAGGAATGGAGGTAGTCCAACTCAAAGGTGGTTGCTAGATGAAATAAAGTGGTAAGACTACTTACCAATCCGAGAATCAACAAACAAGTTATACCATGGCGAAAATTCTGACAAAATTTCTATCTAACATTTTTCATTAATTAACTATAAAATATTTGATTCGAAACACACTGCTGGGTATATCCTCTGCAGTGTATAAACAACTGCCGCATTACAAAAAAAAATGTCACTGTAGTCCATGAAACAAAACTTGACAGACCACACCTTCCAGAATATTGAAACCTCATTCAAGGATAAATTCCTTTGGAAATGGGAAGGAGAGTCTGCTATGCAACTAGCCATGTTTGATTCTTTAGAGGTTGCTAGTTGCTACATGCGAATAGTGCTCAGCAGTACCACGTTAAAATAATACTTGGGTTGGACATGGATTCTTGAGCAAAGCTGTTAAAAATCCAACTCGTGAATTCTTAACAGTCATTTCTTGGCACCAGAAGAACATAAATATCGCAGCATATATTCATTGGAGGAACATGTATCTGCTAGATCCTGATGTATTCTAGTGATTGCTTTCTGCAAAGATTTTAATGATGGTAACAGATTTCTAGAGTTCTGCTGAATAGAATTCCCATGGGCTTTGCAGAGCTCCTGTTATATCAAAGGATAAAGATCATTCATAGAACAACTATGACCTTAAGCCAACTTATGAAAAAACCAAATTTAAGCAAGTAAGGAATACCTGAGACCATCTAAGTATAAATTCCAAATGCGGGCAGTTTTCTAGAAGATCTGCAAGTGCCTCAACTAATCGCTGGATATATTTGTAAGGGATTGATGTGGCAACTGCTGGAATATCTGCTGGACTAACCGCAAATATACATTTTTTAATGAAAGAATCCTCGTTCAGGCGAAGACTAAGGATCAAGGCTTTACTTGGTTGATTTTTGCGAAGAGCTTCTTCAACAGCCTGTTCAGCAATGCCAGCCAGGTTACTAACAACATCATAAAGGGAAACAGAGCAGTGAAGCAAGAACATCAAATACCGCTAGATCGAGTGAAATTAAAATTATATATGCTGCATAAGTCAACTATCACCATAGCAACTCAAACACAAAAATTTCTTGGAAGACAAATTGCTGTTTACTTATTTTCAAAATAATTTCTGCAATAATCTTATAATCTTTGAAGTAAACAAAGCCCTGGTTCTTTCAAGAAGATAAAGTACCTCCGGTGTAACATTTATGTCTAGGTCAGTTGGATCAAATATGAACGATTCATCAACAGAATAAACCAAAACCCCCTCAGTTGTTGCTGCAACAAAACTACGTCCTGTAGGTGCAATTCTAAGGCTTTTTGTCTGAATGATAGGCCTTCCACGGTTAGGCATAGATCCTGGCAAGTCTAATCCTAGTTTCCCTCGTGTTTGTTTGTCAACACCTTCTTCAATGTCACTGTTGTCATCATCAATCAAATCTAGTGGGCCAGCTTCTGTCATATTCTTTGAGTTTAAAATGTCAAGAACTCCATCTAATGAGAGGTTGTGAGTTATCTGGAAACGTCGAAGCAAAACCTGACCAATAGAGATTCCAATTAATATACAGAACTGTACTATGGTATGTAAACAAGTAGGACAGAATAGTCTGTTTTAAATACGCATCCACTTCAAAAACCCTATAATTTACAATACACAGACAGACAACCATGGTCTCAGGTTCAAGACAGTCCCTTCACTAAACAAAAAAAATACAGAAAGACAAGGGATGCGAATAGTAAAATAAGCATAAAAGTTTTGGAAGGCAATAGACAGAATCAGGCACAGATGGGAAAGACTTGAGGAGTAACATATTTTTAAACATCAGATAACATTCAACATAAACAAGAACATAAAATCTTTGAAGTGAAAAGAGATGTCAGAGAATAAAAACAAAAGGCTTCCTCAATCATAGCATAACATATAGAGGAACTGATTTGCCTGTTGAGAAACCTAGGTATAAAATAAAATAAATTAATAATGGGGAGGGGGAGTTACAGTAGAAAGATTTATAATGAGGAAATCTCCCTGTGAAAGGGACTCTTCACACTCAGATGTAGGTGAAATCCCCCAACCAACAAGATAATCTTTTTTCAGATATCCTATAGCTGACAAAGAAAGCTCCTTATCCTCTCTTAGGTTCATACCATTTGGAAAAGGAAGAAGTGAGAAAATGGAGAGGAATACCAGACAAGATTGACCTAAGGAATAAGAACCCTTCCAATTATACTGGCACTTGGAGATCTTATTGATGATTGGATCCTGGAAAGAAGTAGCCCTAGGATTGGCACCTAGAGAAAACAAAGCAGTTTGATAATAGAAATGCCCTAATGAAAACTAGGACACTAGCGAAAACAAGCCTGCAAAAGAATCAATTTGTAGTGGAAATGCCTGGTTACAGCTCAAGGTGAAGGAGGTTGAGAAACACATTGACAAAAAAAAGGAACAAAAATTTTCTACAATCGTGGATTTATTTTAGTAAATATCGCAAGAATGGATCAACTTTGTGAGCTAATCAGCCTTTCTCTACAAGAATGGATCAACTTATTGACCTCATCAGCCTTTCACTTATGTATCATTTAACTTAAGGAGCGATGAGGCTCAAAAGCCTTCACTCTGCAGCATCTAAGCTACATTGCAACACAAAGGTGTGCTCGACAGGGAAGGTGCAAAATGATATGCATCTCAAATTTTGAACCTATCCATTTGCTAAAGGGCAACAGACCCCAGACAGCATTTAAGCCTCAACATTTAGACAAAATGTTATGATAAAGAAAACAGCTTTAACACTATAGTGTGTCAGTGTGTGTATGTGTGTGAGTATCATTATAATACAAAACATCGCAAAATATTTCATTTTTTTCTTGTTTATGAATTATCTAATTGTCCCACATCCAAAACATATCTGTTTAACCAATAATGTGTTGGACTCAACTTTAAGAGCAAAAACTCAATGGAGTGTATAACATTAACAATTTAACATGTGCCGTGAATCAATATAGAAGCTTCTAGAGGATAAAATTTTCAGAAATCAATTAACAGTTGATATGCTGTGACTCATAGATATGTGAAAATCAAGCAAGGTGCATGCAGACCAACCTGATCTGCAACATCATACATGCAGATGTATCTGCTACTTCCCCCAGCTAATATGTAGCTTCCATCAGCTGAATAACACAAGGTTGTAAAGAACTTCCCTGAAGTTGAGTTAGCAGCTGATCTACGGTCAGTCATAAGACGCCCACCGGCAATATCTCTAGAACCTTCTATGGTGTACATTAGCAAACCATCTATTGGGTCCCAAAAATGAATTTGCCCATCTAACGTGCTGCAAGCTAACTGCCTTCCATCTGGACGATAAACTACTGTAAGAACATCGTGTGTGTGAGGAAATGTTTCAACTGCTCCTTTTCCATCAAAGACATCCCACAGCCGAACAGTTTTGTCATATGATGCTGAAGCCAAGACAGGCTGCACAAAGTGAAAAGAGATGATGCTAAGTTGTTTTTGTTATAACAGATGTAAAAACTAAAAACCATAAAAGAAAATACAAACTTTAGTCGTTCCCTTCATCATCATATCTCAAGAGACAATAATATTGATATTTAATAATACTACAGGCTTAGAAAATAATATTATTTTATAAATTGCAAAAAATGAACCAAGGCTTCACAGAAATTTCTACTAGCGGCACTGTAGCAACAGAAATTTGGAACCGGCTAAAAATACAACAGAAGATAAGACATTAACTAATGCAGGCAAATATCAGCAGAAGAAAATATAACTAACATTTGTAGGAGAAAACACCAGTCCATGAACAGGAGCTTCATGACCACTAAGCCTGTCCATCAAGCGGCCCGTTTTCATTGACCAAACAAAAATCTGTTACATATCATTGAGCAAAAAGGGTGAATGGTAAAATAAAATAATGATATAGTCAGAATCAACCTAATTTGTGCAAAATCATACCTCAAAGGAATCTGAAGTGCCAGCACATATCACTTCACCACTTATATCAGCTGTCAAAGAAACAAACTGCCTCGAAGAAGGGGTTGCAAACGTCCTAAAATTCCGGTAACGTAATAAGTCCCATGCACGAATGGTCCCATCAAGAGATGCACTAAGCAGGACATTGTTACTTGGCATAAAATGTAGAGCCGTAACAGCATTAGTGTGCTCAGAAAATGTAACAAAGCAAAAGCCTGAGGAAAGAGTCCACACCTGTAACACACAAGAACAAAACATTCACTTCTGAATATTCAATTTCCAAACCAGTGCAATACACACACATTATCAAAGACGCAATGCGCAAAGCAAGCAGTCAAAGACAGATCAATTTTCAAAACCACAACCACCAGCCAAATTCAATCACCTTCACTTTATTATCATCTGCTCCGGTGGCAAGGAGCTGCGAGTCCGGCGAATATGCAACGCAGTTCACATCAAAGTAGTGACCCTGCTGCTTCAAAATGTAGCTCTCAGACCTCCACTCCCACACAAGCAGCTGCCCCAATTTGGCACAGCCAAAGGTCAACCAGTTGCCAAGCTTATTAAACACTGCAGTGGTAATCTTCTCCCTCGAGATAGACAACAAGTGCATGCACACAAAATCCGGCATCTGATACAACCCAAACACACCATTAGAAAATCCAACAACCACCATATCCAGCCCTCTATGATAATCACACGCCGTCACCTTCGCCGATCCCTGCATAAACCCATCCTTCCTCAACAACTCCCATTTCCCTCTACTCAAGTAACCCTCATCACCATCCTCAACATCAATTCTCTTCCTCTTCTTTGAACCACCCCCAACATCAATTTTCTTCCTCTTCTTCACACCATCATTCTCACTATCCTCCAAATTCCCTTCCACGTCCCTCTCCGGCGTCCCCGGCGAGGGTGGCTCCTCACCCTCACCATCCTCATTCTCACTATTATTATCATCAGAACTGAAACCCCAGCTAAACAAATAACAATCCCTAGTAACCGTATAAGCCTTACAAACCCTATTAGTCTTCGAATTGACACCGAAGAACGAACCTACAACAGAATCCCTATGCCCTAGGAGCAAAAAAGGCCTCTTCTTAACACCACCACTGTTGAATTTCTTCAAGCACAAGATTCTCGCGGTCAAATCCTTGGACCCGACGATGAGGTACTTCGAGTCGGGGCTCCAATCGAGGGAGGTGACCTTCGCGTCGAAGTCCGCGAAGGTCCGAACGAGCTCGAAGGGGAAGTACTCCCTTCGGAACGCCGGCGAGCGCCAGATCTGGACGAGCTTCCCGGCGGCGACGGCGATGAGGGCGCCGTCGGGGCTGAACCTGACGGCGGCGACGCGGTGCTTGAAGGCGATGCGGTGGAGGAGGGCGCGGCGGCGGAGGTTGATGAAGAGGCAGCGGTTGCGGTCGTCGACGGCGAGGAGGAAGGTGGCGTCGGGGGAGACGGCGATGCGGGTGACGTTGGAGGAGGACTGGATGGGGAGGGTGGAGGTCTCGGACTTGAGGAGGTCGGTGACGGCGACGCGGTTACCGATGGGGGAGAGTAGCACGGTGTTGTTGGAAATGACCGCGTTGCCCCCTCGGTAGGGGGCGCCCAAGAGGTTCTGGAACCGGAAGTTCATCGCTTTGTGGAAGAAAGTGTTGGGGGCGTTCCCTGCATGAACTGCGAGTTGGAATGGAGGTTTATGAGTTTAGGGTTTTAGGAATTCTCCGTCGTTAAAGACGAAACCAAACGATACCGTTTTGAATATATTTTTTTCCCTTTTTTTATAACTTCATTCTGTCTTTTACTCTTTTTTTTCCCCCTCACCTTGTGTTTTTTAAAAACCGTGCAAACGCACAGCACTACCCGCTACCTAGTTTATCATACAATATAAGTTATATTTGACTAGTCATTTCAATTAGTTTTTAATTTTTTTTTACTAACTGAAAAATTTATTTAAGTATTTAATAAATAAGTTTTGTTTAATAGTTTTTTAAAATGTTAGTTTCTAATTTTTTATATTTTTTTTTATTTTTAAAATATTTATTACATTTCCTTATTACCAATTTTAAATAAAACATGATTTTATTATTTTAATCATTGTACTATTAATTTTTATACATTTTTCATATTACACTATTTATATTAATCATTGTACTGTTTATAATATTTAATTTATTATTTCAACATTATACTTCACGAAATTGACAATGATATATAAATATTATATTTATTTTATTTTTCTATTATTTTATGAATAATTTTATATTATAAGATTTATTTTAACTATTATGTTAATTAACATAATAAAAATATAATGTCAACTTAAGTGTATTTTTTTACTCTATTTTAAACTTGATTAAAAATATTTTAAGATATAGTATAAGATTAATAGTATAATACTTAATATGAAAAAATATAATAATTGAAATAAAAAATGTAATGAAAATAATTTATCTATAGATAAAAATTACAAGAGTTTAAAATTAATTGAAAAACTAAAATTATAACACCATAAAATATATTTTTGTCCATAAAATAAAATTGAAATTTATATAAAAAATATCATATAAATATGTCCATATTTATCATTTTATATTTTTTAGCTAATTCAATAGGTAGTAATTTTACCTAACACGTTTAATTTAATAAGCTAGCTTAACAGCTTTCAGCTACTAGTTTTCAGCTTTCAACTACCAGTTAGCTTTTCAGCTTTCAGCCAGTTTTTCAGCTTCCAACTAACTTTTCAGTTAGTTTTGCCGAGCATAACCATAAAATAGAATAAAATCTTTAATTTATCTCTAGATATCAATCAATCAATCAATCAATTATATTATATAAAAAAGGGTTTTACCACGTAGATTGATGTCACGTGCCAACACCATATTGACTTTTTTTCCTGCCAAAATGAAAACGGTTTTATTTTTATGGCAATTTTAAATTTTAAATTGTTTAATTCATATTTAATTGATAACAATAATTTAAATTCATATTCATATTCAAATTTGAACGTGATCAATATTTTAATATATTTATGATTTGAAATTTGAAATTGTTTAATTCATATTAATTGATAACACTAATTTAAATTCAAATTCAAAATTATAACAAATTAAAATATAAAAAAATCGTGCAGTTAGATTTTGTCATGCAGGTTGATGCCACATGTCAACACCATATTGATTTTTTTTTCGCAAAAATGAATATGATTTTATTTTTATGGTAAATTTAAATTTTAAATTGTTTAATTCATATTTGATTGATAATAATAATTTAAGATATTTATGATTTGAAATTTTAAATTCTTTAATTCATATTAATTGATAACACTAATTTAAATTCAAATTCATATTCAAATTCAAAATTATAACAAATTAAAATAAAGAAATAGTGCAATTAGATTTTTATCTCATATTTTTATAATGCAAATATATAATTGATAATTTAAACAATATCTATCTATCTATCTAATACATGTGTGGATGATAATAAAATTTGAACATTATCAATATTTTAAGATATTTATGATTTGAAATTTTAAATTGTTTAATTGATATTAATTGATAACACTAATTTAAATTCATATTCATATTCAAACATAAACGTGATCAATATTTTAATATATTTATGATTTAAAATTTTAAATTATTTAATTCATATTAATTGATAACACTAATTTAAATTCAAATTTCCATTTTAAAATATAAACTATAAACTATTATTATAAATATTAAGCACACTCGTCTATTTTTTCTATTTTTAATTTATAAAATACATCAATTATAGTAATTAAGGTGATTATTTAATTAATCATTCACAATTTAAACATTCTAATTGATAATACAATTATATATTCTAATTCAAATTAATTAAAATCACTAATATATATTTTGATTCAAGTTTAAATTAAATTTAGATTTAAATTTAAAAATCTTGCAAGATTCATTTTAGGCAGATACATCTCAAAAAAAAAATCTATTTGAAATACAAATAGTTTTTTTTTCATTCTTAATTCATAAAAAATACATAATTATATTAATTGAGGTAATTCTAATCAATATAATTTTTATAATTTAAAAATTAAAATTGATAACACAATTATATTCTTATTCAAATCTTGCAATTAGATTTATTTTTATTTCATAATTTTGTAATGCAAATCTATATTTTGGTTCAAAATAATAAATAACACTATTACATATTTTGTTTCAAATTTAAAGTAAATTTAAATTTAAAAATATTGTGAGGTTTATTTTAGTAGATCAATCTGTACCATTATTTTGTTACAATATTATAATCATATCATTAAAATGAATAATTTAAATTAAATTAAATAGTTAGATATCGACCACATCTCCATTAAAAAAAATTCGGATAATACCTATACCTGGTCAAAGAGGGTATTCTCATCAAAGTCAGTTCGGATTCAGGTCGATACCCACGGGTTCAGGACTCTTTGGCATGCCTACTTGAAATTACTAAAGAAAATTTTACAGTCTCTCAGTTATTAGCCTAAATAAAATGTGATTAAAATATCATTATATGCATTATCTTATTTTTGTATTGATCATTAATATTTTTATTGTAATCTACTGATTTATAAGTTCAATTGCCCACAAATATTTTTTTTAATAATTAAAATTAGACATTTATCTTCTTTATGATGAAAATATATTTTTTAAAGAAAAATTAATAATTAAAAAATAAAATATAAATTTTGTTATCATTAATATTTTTATTAAAATTATGTATATATTTAAATTATATATAAAATGCAAATATCTTTATAAAGATAACAGTGTTCTAAAATAAATGTTTATATAAATTAAAATGATATAAGACATGTGTAAATATAAAATTATTTAAATATATATCAATATTCATAATTAATTTTATATATCTTTTGCATATACATACTAACACATACATATATAAAAAAATTAAAAATTAAAAAATACATTAAAAATTATAAACTCAACACCCGTGCAAGACACGGGTTATTAAGCTAGTTATATTATATAAAAGAAGGTTTTGCCATGTAGGTTGATGCTATGTGGCAACACCATATTGATTTTTTTCCTGTCAAAACGATGACGATTTTATTTTTATGGTAACTCTAAATTTTAAATTGTTTAATTATATTATATAAAAGAAGGTTTTGCTACGTGGTTGATGCCACGTGACAACACCATATTGATTTTTTTTCCGCCGAAATGATGACAATTTTTTTTTGTGACTTTAAATTTTAAATTGTATAATTCATGTTAATTGATAACAATAATTTAAATTCATATTCATATTCAAATTTGAACATGATCAATATTTATGATATTTATGATTTGAAATTTTAAATTGTTTAATTCATATTAATTGATAACACTAATTTAAATTCAAATACATATTCAAATTCAAAATTATAACAAATTAAAATAAAGAAATTGTGCAATTAGATTTTTTTATCTCATAATTTTATAATGCAAATATATAATTGATGATTTAAACAAATGTTTTTAAAATCGGACCGGTCATTGAACCGGTCAAGGCACTGGTTCAAGGTTCAATGGTTCAACCGTGGTTCAACCGTGGTTGAACTGGTTAAACCGGTATTAATAAAATAATTTATAAAATAATATTAAATAAATATAATATCACATAACTTTATAACATTAAAAACTATAATAAAACTTAAAACATCACTTTACAAGGTTTTAACATTCAAAAAATATATAAAAGTTTAATTAAATATATCATAATACTTAAGTTCAAATTTTAATAAAATAAAATAATGTCCATTAACAATAACAAATTTACATTTAGAATAAAGAAAGAAAATGACAAATTAATATAATATAAAATTATAAAAAATCAAGATATAAAAAAATTATAAATTAATATAAATGAGCAAATTATATGTTTTACAAGAAAATAATAATAATAATTGATAAAATAATTTATATCTATTTGAGATATTTATTAAATATGTGTTTTTAATTATTTTTAAAATATTTTATATTAAATTTAAAATTTTAAATGAAAAAATTAAAAATTAAAAAAAAAAAAAAAAATACCGGTTCAAACCGGTTTTGGCTACCGGTTCTTGACCGGTTTTGGCCGATTTTGGCCCGATTTGACCGGTTCTTGACCGGTTCCCACCGGTTCCGAGTTCCTCCGATTTTATAGAGTAACCGAACCGGTCACCAGACCGATTCCTGGTCGAACCGGCCGGTCCGGTCCGGTCCGATTTTGAGAACGTTGATTTAAACAATATTTATATATACATGTATAATAAAATTTAAACATTATCAATATTTTAAGATATTTATAATTTGAAATTTTAAATTGTTTAATTCATATTAATTGATAACACTAATTTAAATTCATATACATATTCAAATTTGAATGTGATCAATATTTTAAGATATTTATGATTTGAAAATTTAAATTGTTTAATTCATATTAATTGATAACACTAATTAAATTCAAATTTTCATTTTAAAATACAAACTATTATTATAAATATTAAGCACACACGTCTATTTTTTTATTTATTTTTAATTCATAAAAATACATCAATTATAGTAATTAAGGTGATTATTTAATTAATCATTCACAATTTAAACATGATAATACAATTATATATTCTAATTCAAATTAATTGATATCACTAATATATATTTTGATTCAAATTTAAATTAAATTTAAAAATCTCGCAAGACTCATTTTAGGCAGATGCATTTCGAAAAAAATTTGTACTTGAAGTACAAATAGTTTTTTTTCATTTTTAATTCATAAAAAATACATAATTATATTAATTAAGGTAATTCTAATCAATATAATTTTTATAATTTAAAAATTAAAATTGATAACACAATTATATTCTTATTCAAATCTTGCAATTATATCTATTTTTATTTCATAAGTTTGTAATGCAAATATATATATTGGTTCAAATTAATAAATAACACTATTATATATTTTGTTTCAAAATTTAAAGTAAATTTAAATTAAAAAATATTGTGAGATTTATTTTAGTAGATCAATCTTTACCATTATTTTGTTACAGTATTATAATCATGTCATTAAAATGAATAATTTAAATTAAATTTAAGTAGATCAATCTTTACCCTTAATTTGTTATAATATTTATGAATATGAACTTTTCTCTCATATCTTATGTTTTTATTAGATATTAGATACACGTGGATGTGAGACAAGTGTTAAGATTCATTTCATAATGTATTGAGGAATATTCAAAATTCAAAATTAAAAATAGGTTTATTTTTACCTTTTATCCTTATAGTCTATTTTATGTCTCTATGTACAATTTTAATCTTTCAATTTTTTTCAAGTTAATTGAGTCCTTTTATTTGTAAAAATTAAGTAAATTTGATTTTTCCCCATCAATTTTCTTTTTTTTAAACTTCTCATTTTTATCCAATGTCTACATAATTGAGTCAATTAAATTATTTTAAATATTCTTCTCCTCAAAACTCACCGATCAAAATAGATCAAATTTCCCTAAATAATCAACATCATATAATTAATATGAATATTTTTTTATTTAGACACAATAATTTAATTAAATAAATCTTAAAAGATATATCTAATATGTTAATTTATTTAGGCACAAAAATCTATTTTATATGTTTTAAAACATTATATTTTAATATTTATAATCATTACATTGTAATTATATTTTAAACAATTTAAATAAAGATAACATTACACATTTTTAATTTATTTTTAATATATTGCCTTTAAAGAGAAATTTATACTTTATAAGAAATATAATTACTACATAAACATATATTTTGATTCAAATGTATACATGTACCATTTAATTTGTTATAGTTTATTGTTGGTTATGTCCATAATGATGTATTATCAAGTTTTACTTTCATGCATATGATCATGAATTGAATTATAACTAACGAACTTCAAGAACATTATTATTTTCTATACATAAGGATAATAATGTTACATCAAAGTAAAACTAAAAATGAACTAAATCAACTTGGAATTAGACATGGCAGCATGGCAACGGGACGGGTCGAGGACGGGTTTGGCGCTTCCCGTCCTCATCCTCACAAAAGGGCGGGCTAGGTTCAAGTATAAAAGAGACAAGTTAAATGTATAATTTTAAATTTGTTATTTAATTATTATTATAAAAATAAAAGTATAACAATAAAATTATAGTTAATTGTATATATATGTTGTGACAAAAAAATTGTAAAAAAAAATATAACAGTGGCAGGTATGGGTACAAAGATAGTTAGATTTCCACCCCCATCTCCATTAAAAATAAATTGGAAATACTTGTACCCGTATATATCCCTGGTCAAAGTAGGTATTCTCATCAAAGTCGGGTCGGATTTGGGTCGGTACCCACGGGTTCGAGGTTCTTTGTCATGCTTACTTGAAATTACTAAAGAAAATTTTACAGTCTCTCAGTTATTAGCCTAAATAAAATATGACTAAAATATCATTATATGCATTATCTTATTTTTGTATTGATTATTAATATTTTTATTATAATCTACTGATCTATTAGTTCAATTGCCCACAATTTTTTTTTTAATAATTAACATTAGACATTTATCTTCTTTATGATGAAAATATATTTTTTTAAAGAAAAATTAATAATTACAAAATATATTATAAATTTTGTTATCATTAATATTTTTTTATTGAAATTATGTATATATTTAAATTATATATAAATGCAAATATCTTTTAAAGATAATAGTGTTTTAAAACAAATGTTTATATAAATTTAAATGATGTAAGACATGTGTAAATATAAAATTATTTAAATATATATATCAATATTCATAATTAATTTTATATACTTTTTACATATACATACTAACACATATATATATAAAAAAATTAAAAAATAAAAATTATAAACTTAACACCCGTGCATTTCCGTTAAAAACGTTAGTATTTTGTTACTTTTAAATTTTGAATTAATTAATTTAAAATAGTTGCAACTAAAAACTGCAAATATGTGCTTTTTTAAAAAAAAAAAAAAAAAAAAACTCTCACCTTCCGTTCTCTTCTCCAATGCTGCGCTGTGCCTCTGCTGTCCACCCCAGCGAGCAACTCCACGCCACCGCCACCGTCTCCGTTCTTTCGACATGAAGTAACACGTTAGCAGAAACCGATTTGGCTCCTAAACATAACCATCCGTCGCAGTTGAATTTGGCAGTGGCTCAAAGCACAAGATATGGTGAATTATTTGTTTTCATGTTGGTTTAATACTCCTATGACGTGTATGGAAGCAGGTTGATTTAATGGCGGGTCATGTTGCTAGTGGTGTCGTGGTAAGGTAAGAAGGGTCGTGTAGGTTGTTTAATATGGGTGGGGTAGTCAAAAGCTTATACATGAATTTGGTCGAATGGTTGGTGGCAAGTGTTGAAGGATCAAGTAAGGGTGCAAATAGTAGAAAGCAAACACCCCGATTCATAAATTGTTGTATCAGCGGTTATCACAAGCAGGGAATGTGTTGTTGGTTTGTCTATGTTGGCGATGGTTTTTTAGAAATATAATATCTATGAGCTTTTGGAGGTGTTTATATTGGTATTGCTGTAGGGAGTTTTGGGGTAGAGATACTGTGGGTTTCTGTCATTGGTTGTGCAGATTGTACATAAAGGAAGAGAGGAGGATGGAGACGGTGGCGGCGCCATGGAGTTGCTCGCGGGGACGGATGGCAGAGGCACAGGTGCAGCGTCGGAGAAGAGAATGGAAGGTGAGAGTGGTTTTTTTTTTTTTGGAAAAAATACATAGTGGCGGTTTTTAGCCGCCACTATTTTAAATTAATTATTTTAAAATTTAAAAGTTAACGAAACACTAACGTTTCTAACAGAAAACAGAAGAAATGATCAAAATGAAACTTTCGAAAACATAAATGATTAAAATGAAACTTTTAAAACTTAATGTACCAAAACGAAAAAACGCTAAAACATAAATGATCAAAAGTGACATTTAGTCTTTTTTTTTAAAATATATGTGATTTCGTTGGAATCGAATGAAATTAAAAGCTAATTTTTTTCTTATTTGTAATTTTGAATTTGATTTTTTTTTGTTATACTTGATTTTATTAGTTATGTTAAAATTTAAATCAAATATATGATTTTTAAAGATATGTGATTTCAGTTGTATTATATGAAATTAATGCCTAATTTGTTTGTTATTTGTAAATTCGAATTTTTTTGTTGGTATTATCGTCATCTTTATCTTTATCTTTATCTTTATACCAACAAGTCGTTGGTCCGAGTGCTGCTAGCTCGGTCCCTTTAAGCAAAGTCTCGAACAAAATCGGTGAATACTTCGTACCAATAACATGGTAACAAAAAAAAGTAAATATTTATTTTATACAATTAAAATTTATAATTTACAATAAATAAATATTTCTCGATATATAAATTATATTATAATTAAAATCTGTAATAAATAATTTTTTAACATATAAATAATATTTTAATTTTTTTTTTAAGAAAGTAAGACTTATTTCATTTCATTCATAATAAAACTTTCAGTACAACTAGGAACATACTCAAAAGTTTGGTGACTAGCGTATAGTCGAGATGCTCTTGCAAGAGAATGAGCAGCTGTTTACACTTGTGAAGAATAGTGCCATATTCAGAAATATTGTAACTATTTCTATCTAGGCAATCAACTACACATTTGCAATCAAGCTCTATAGTAACATGCTGCATGTTGAGCTGACGTATCCAAGAAAGAGCTTCCAAAAGTGCACCTGAACCCAAGTGGTGTAAGGCTAAGTTCACATGAGGGGAACAATCTATTTAGCAGGAGAATACGTGTTTAATTCTCTCCGTGTGCAAAATTTCCTTGGGCCAATGACAGTCACGCACCGCGAGCGGAATTAGTCTCTGACCCAGTGGATTGGATGACACCCGTGGTCTCTGACCCAGGACAAAAAAAAAAAAGTGCACCTGCTTCTGCTTCATAAGTTGGAGGTCTTCCCTGATGTAAAACATATTTGGCTAAGACAAAATCTCCTCTACAGTTGCGAATACACATACCAAATCCATACTGATTTTGATCTCCAAAATTTGTTGCATCCATGTTACACTTAAAGTGGCCTTCTTCTGGTTTCTTCCATGTTTCACAAGAGAATCTTGGCATAGATTGCGTGTTCTGCTGAGAATTGAATTTCCCAGCCTACTGCTAGTGGTAGAAACTATCCCGAGCCAAATTGATGGAAATGTGGGGTTGAAGCATAACATCATTCCATACCTTGTCATTCAGCAGGTTGATTTTCTCGTGATTGGTTAACATGTGGAGGAGATTTAAGATAACATCAACAAAGCTTTCTGCACTGGAAAAATAGCTGCTGATAATATTAAAAATAGGAGAGAGAGTCCAAACTTGCTTTGCATGGGAGCAATCATAAAACGCGTTCCATTTAGGTTCAAGATTTTCATGGCATAAGGACAAATGGCGGAGACATTCACGCCCTTTAATGCAAGACATTGGCATGTGGGAAGAACTCCCCTAACGCAACTCTCCAAAGAAATAACTTCAGCTTCTGTGGAACAATTAGTCTCCAAATTTCCATCCATCCATTTGGATAATACCTATATCCATATCCATACTGATTAAAGCGGATATTTCTTGTTAAAATCGGGACGGGTTTAGGTCAATACCCACGTGTTGATTAAAGCGGATATTTTTCGTTAAAGTCGGGACTGGTTTAAGTCCATACCCACGTGTTCAAGATTGTTTGTTATGCCTACTTTAATTTTAACTCACAATTGATTAAAAGTAAATAAATATGTTTGTATTAATTATTGATATGTGGTTTAATGTTTAATAGTGATTAATTTTATTTTACAAGTAATTAACTATATTAAAAGGTTATTCAAATAAGGTTATTGAAATATTTAATAGAAGTTAATCACTTGCTAAACAAAATTAACCATATTATTATATACTTAATTAATCATATGCACTAAGTAGACATCATATGTACATTTTTTTTAACGTATGGATATCAGTACTCAAAAAAGACCCTCTTCCTGGGAAGAAATTATATGTTGGTCCGGGACCACCAAGAAGCACAATTCTTTAATGTTAACAATATAACTGCAAATCAACGTCACCAATCCATAAAAACGCATACCAAACAACCAAGACAAAAGCCTTCTAGAATTTCGTTCAATTACATGCACCCCATTGTTTTTTTTTTGGAATATACTCGCTGAAGGATTTTCCCCCGTCCCCAAAGTTAAGTCAATATCAACCGTGTATATGAGAATGAGATCTATCTATTTATCCTGGAACCCACGTACATTCATGCTTGAATATGTTCATTTCGAAGAAGAAAAATTGTTCCATAACTACTTAACTTTTGACAAGTCTAATACATTTGATCCATGTATCAACTAGAGACTACGTAGAAGACACTACTCCATCCTCCAAGTTGTTCAATGCGTTTTTAGAATTTTCAGCAATACTTTGTGCCTCAAACTCCTTAGCCGTATCATAAGAAGCATGCAACCCGAACAGGATATAGTAAACCAAGAGAAACACTGTCCACAGTCCAAACCTAACAAACGAATCTTTATCTATAGACCCAAGAAGGAATATGTTGATAAAAATAGATATGGAAGGTAGCCATGGAACCAAAGGGACTCCCCAAAGTTTTGGCTCCTTTGCCTGTGGAACAAGAAGCCGAAGCCCTCCAGTAGACAAAGCCCAAATGAGCCCAAATATGGCATACCCAATCCACCCACCACTTAGGGCCCAAAAACATGAAACCCCACATGAAGAGCCAATGATCAACACAATGAACACAATGAGCTTGATTTGGTTCCCCTTTGTTGTGACCCCACTAGAGTAGTACCTTCTCACAAGGAGAGCAACTGCCACAAGCATGAAGATGAAGAGAGTGGAGATTGACAAGAGGTTGGAGAGAATCTCAAGGTCGGTGAAGAAAGCAATCACAGCAGAGGCCACAACCAATGCAATTGTGGCATTCACCGGTGTCCCAGTGTGCTCATCCACAAGTGCAAACCAAGGAGGCATCATGTGGGTCCGTGCAATGTGGGTCAGATACCGAGCCTGGCCCACAGCAGTGACCAACAACACTGTGGTCATTCCCTTCAAAGCACCCAATGCAACAATGTACTTGGCCCAATCCCACCCTATAGCACTAAAAGCAACCGAAAATGGTGCATTCACATCAATACTAGTGTACGGTTGCATGAGGCATAGTGTGGCTGCAAGCAAGCAATATGCTGCTGTGGTGATCACCATTGACCCCACAAGCCCAATTGGAATGTCCCTTGCGGGGTTCTTGGTCTCCTCAGCCATGGTTGAAACGGCATCAAACCCCACATAAGCAAAGTAAAGCACAGCAGAGGCTTGGAACACACCCTTTGCACCAAAAGGTGCAAAGGGTAAGTAGTTTTGAGGCTTGGCGTGGATGAGACCCACTATGACAATGAAGGCAATGATGACCATGTGGACCACCGAGGCAATGTAGTTGAAGATTGAGGAGCCCTTGGTGCTGTAGACCGCGAGGATGCATATGAGTGCAAGGACTATCACTGCTATAGGGTCAAGGTGGCCATAATCAGGGTTCATGTTGTGAACCACTATGCGGAAATCATCAGGGTTTTTGTTGCAGAGGGTGGCGAAGTATGAGGTCCATGATCGTGATACCGCGGCACAGCTTATTATGTATTCGAGAAGGATGTTTCCCGCGGCTATGAAGGCCACGAAGTCTCCTAGCTCCACTCTTAAGTAGGCAAATGAGCCACCTAAGGAAAAAGATAAAAAAAAACAAAGGTGATGTTAATTGGTATCAAATTCAAGACATTGATTGATGATGACATATACGGTATTGCAAGTCAACTGTAAGCTAATGAGTTTTATGGAGAAATTCTATGAATTGGTCGTAAGAATGGTCCTGTTGAAAGTGGAAAAATGAGCAAAAGGCAGAGGATTAATTAGTCAATTACAACTCACTTTGTAGAAAAGTATTAAAAGGTGTATGAAATGATTTTTTTGAAGATACATAAAAGTATGAATTCCCACTCTTGAGAAAATGTTTCTCTATCTTTTTAGATTTACATATTATACCTTCAACAACAGCTTTCAAAATTATAAACTAAAAAAATTTAAATTATTAAAATCTATATAGTTAAATTATATAAAATTTAAAAATTAAAAAGTTAAAAATGGCATATCATTATTTTACAAGAGATAAAATTAAAAGATTAATACTTTCCGTTTAACACACTAGTATATTAGCTTTAATCTAATCTCTCCTATAATAAGGGTATCATTTTATTTGTTTCATTTGATAAGAATATAATCTTGAGAGAATATTGTAACTAATTAATTATAAAATCATAATTTCTCTTATATCAAGAATCTTTCATCTACTTATATAAATACTCTCTTGTGAATAAAATAAAGCACATCTTTGTTATATCTCTCTCTTTTTTTATCTTTCTTTTCTACATCTTTCTCCTCTCATATTTCTCTTTTCTCTATGTACTCTTTTCATACCTTTATTTACATTGTCCAATAATAGTTTTTGTAAAATTTACAAGTCACAAGAATCAACCACTTTACCGTCAAAAAAAAAAAAAAAAAAGAATCAACCACTTTCATCCACACAAACAAAAAAGTCCTTTATTACATACTCACCATTAGTTATAAATTTTGAGAAGTTAAGGCTCGTGTTTATTTGATTGTAAATTGTCTAATTTACAATAAACTAAAGGCTAGATTAAAACCAAAACATTAAATAACTATAACCCTATATATTATGATATGATATATTAAATATTTAATTCTAAATATTTTCTCTTTTAATTTATATTTGAAAAATATTCCAACTAGACCTCAAAAAGATATTAGTATGCAAAAAAACAAAATACAATTATGCCTAAAGTCTTAATTTAAATGTATATATTTCATTAACTAAATTAGTCCGTAAAATATATATTTTGTCAATTAAATTAATCTTAGAAGTGTGTATCACATTTACAAGCTAGTTTCGTTTACAAGCTTTTTTAGGATTAAGTTCAGAATGATTAATTTAAGAGATTGAAAACAAGAAATTTACTCTCTAAGTTGTGTATTTTTAATTTATAATAAATAAACTTTGTCATTTCAAATTTATTATAAATTTTTAACTATTAATAACTTAAAGTTTTAAGTAAAAATTTAACAAAAAATACTAAATTTACTTAACTTTAAAAATAGAAAGGTTGAATCACATAAAAAAATTAATACAACAAAATCTAATTAAAAGACCAGAACCACAGTTAAACAAAGCAAAAAAAAAAACTTTCAACAAAAAGGAGCAAGTAAACAGTGAATTAAATCATGCGATACGTAGTAGTAGCACACGTACCCGCGACGGGGATTTCGACGGCAAACTCGGTGTAACAGAACACGGAGAGCATGGCGGAGACCCCGGACACCACGTAGGACAGTATCACCGCCGGCCCCGCCACCTCCCTCGCCTCCAGTCCGGTCAGCACGAATATTCCGGCGCCGATCACCGACCCGATCCCGAGCCACATCAGGTCCCACCAGTTCAGCGTCTTCTTCATCTCGTGGCTGCTCCGCGCCTTCACCTCCTCCACCTCCGCGCGCTCGCTCGACCGCGTCACCACGCGGTCCTTCAGCCTCCGGGGAGTCTCCATCAGAGCCTTCACGTAGCTACCCCAACTCCTGAACGACTCCTCCGGGAGGAAATCGTTTTTCTGAAACGTGCACCCCCTCCTCTTCCGCATCACACCCCCTCCTCCTCCTTCCATTGCCCACCTTTCCACCCCCTGAAAGAATAATACCACGATGCGTTTCGGTTAGGAAAGAAAGCAACGAAATTAAACCTTCTTGTGTTGTGTGTATCTTTTTTATACCAGGTTTCTCACTAGCAACCTATATGTTTGCTTTTCTTCCCAACTACTCCCTCCTTTCCAGATTATATGACGTTTTATAAACCCAATGCTGCATTAAATATTTTTTCCAAGATTATCCTTAATAAATACTTAGTGGGAGTAGTATATAATAAGTAATTAATTAGAGAGATAAAAGATATACTAGGAAGTTACTTAATATTTTCTAGGAAATTTAACAAATTAATTGTATTCCTTAATACCTGTGCCAAAACCTTAAACGTCATATAAACTGGAACGGAGGAAGTAATAAGGAAACCAGCCATGTATTTAACACATACATCTCACATACACCACTATTTTCTCCCTCTCATTAGGTATTATATAGCAATATTGTGGGTCTATACCAAACATTTTTCGTATATATTAGATTAGATGCGAATGCAAGGGCATAGAAAGCTAGCTAGATATATGGTAAATACCTAGTATTAATGGAGCAATTTTTTTGTTATATGGTAAATACCTATCTTTTTTTTTTTTAACTCAAAAGTACCTATCTTATTGTATATATCATTCTGCAAACAGAAGAAAAATCTAATCTTTGATAAGAGAAATGATAACAAAACAATCTTTACCTAATGAATTCTTTTAAATACTTTATTTATTATCGGCTAAAATTTTTAAAAATCACAAAATTTTGAAAGTTCAATTTGTTATTTAATGAGCTCCATTTATCATTTTTTGAATTTTTAAAAAAAATTTAATCAATAATAAAGGGTTTTTTTTTATGGGCATCAATAATAAAGGATTGATTTTGAAGGAGTGTCACTTACTTCTAACTGTTGAACCCAAACATTTATAGGAGTTGAGTTTTCTTCATTACATCTTAATTAATAGCTTTATTTCTTGAGAAATTGAATTTCTATAACAAATTTGTATAATTTACCTCTATACCTTAAATTTGGATTTTCATTGTTCAACCAAAATAATTTTTGGAGTTTTTATTTTCTTAATTAGTTACGACACATTATTGCATTGAATATTTTATTTTATTTTTTAATTTATAATATTTTATTATTTAAAGCATTATTGCTTATATTTTATTTAATTTTCAATTTTCAATTTTAACATTAAAGCCCCCGTGTAGTTCCCCCAACTCTTAAACGACTCCTCCAGGAAGTCGTTTTTCTGAAACGTACAGCCCCTCCTCTTCCACATCACACCCCCTGAAAGGTTAAAACGACAATGCGTTTCCGTTAAAAAGGAAAGCAACGAAAGTTTCTTGTATGTATGTATGTATCTTTTTTATACTAGAGCTTTCTCACTACCCTGTTTGTTATTCTTCCCACCATATAACGAAAGTAGTTATATATATAGCGAAATATGTATAGGGGCACATGTATATATATGAGATGTCTACATGGGTCAATCCGGTCTACACGGGTTGGCTCAGCGTGGGTTGAGCGTTAAACAGGCCGAGTCAACTTGGTTCACTTTTTGGTGAGCCATGAAAATACTAACTCGGCCTGATCCACCACGGGTTGGTGGGTTAGCTCACCAAATTTTTAAAAATAAACAAATTAAAAATATTTTTCTCTATTTTTAAAAAAAATAAAGTGACATTTTTTTTCATCAAAAACATTTATTAATTCAAATTATTCATTTGTCAAATTTTTTTTTTCAAATTATTCAAATACAAATAATAAGCAAATGTCTCAAATAACCATTATTATCATTCAACTAACCACTCAAATGTCTCAAATACATAAATACCATTCAAAAGTCCTAAAATAAAATTCAACCATCCAATTGTCCAAACATTAGTTATAGTTCAATAAAATCAAATGGATTACTATTCTATTTACTATACTATTTTTTTTTTCAGTTTAAGTGGGTTAAATGTAGAGGTATCAAATGGGCCGGGCCGGGCCGGCACGGCCTGGCCCGAATGCATTGTAGGCCAAATTTTTTTAGGTCCAACCTGGCCCGTTTGGCCCGTTAGGCCGGGCCTAATTGGCCCATTTAATTTTTTTTTGTTTAAATTAGCCTAATTTTAAAAGGAAAAAATAAAAAAAAAGGTCCAGGCCAAATGGGCCCGAAAGGTATTCGGGCCAAGAATTTGTAGGCCCGGCCTGGCTCGTTTGGCCCGTTAGGCCGGGCCAAATTAGCCTAATTTTTTTTAGCCTGGCCCGGCCTGGCCTGACGGGTCATCGGGCCGACCCGTCGGGCCAGGCCAATTTTGACAGCTCTAGTTAAATGGGCCAATCCTGCTCGAATCCACCTAGCCCACGGATTAAGTGGGCCGGGTTACAATTTAGCTATAATTGTAAAAAATTTCAATTTTCTAACCCGATCCGACCCGAACCCGTGGTGAACCGGGTTGGCTCACCGGATTCGGGCTCACTTTGACACCTCTATATATGACGTAGCAAAATTAGATGCAAATACAATGCACGCGACATAGAAAGCTAGCTAGATGGTAACTACTATTGGAGCAATTTTTGTTAGTTTGCTCAACCGTTTTTGATAAATGATATAAAAACAATCTTTATCTAATATTTGCAACCATTTGGTATCGTATCACTTTGCAAAGAAAAGAAAATTCTAATATTTGATAAGAGAAATGCTAGCTAACAAAACAATCTTTATTTTATAAATTATTTTAAATATTTTATTTATTGTTGGTTGAAATTATTAGAAGAGAAAATAGGCTATCCACTGATATATCAATGATGATTTGTGATTAGATAACAATATAAAATTATTTTACATTGTCAATGCATGATCATTAAACTCTTATTAGAAATCATGAATTGACAATAAGAGTTTAATCACAAATCATGATTTCTAATAAGAGTTTAATGATTTCTAATACAATACAAATTCCTAGGTAGTGAGGTCGTGGGGAGAGTCCTCCTGAGTTGGGTTACCCAAGCTAGTGGGTCCCATACGATACACAAGCCCCATAAGCTTTGAGTTCGATGAGAATGAAAGAGCTTAAGAGTTTGAGGATTATCTTTAAGGGACCAATGTAGTTGGATTGAACCCAAAGTGCCAAGATGGGGAGATATGTGCTCTTTGGTAGACCGAGAATGACAGTAAGTTGAGACGAGTAACTTTTTGCACAACCATCATTTTGAATTCGATCAATGATTTGGTAATAGATATGACTTTCCAAACACGACATTGCTTTTAAGACAGGACATGTTATTATAACCATTCGATTAAGGCATGATGTTCAAAGGATGTTGTGATTCTGCCATATGTCACGTCACAAGTGGTTTTAATGGTCACGTTGTTTCACATGGGTAATAACCCTGATGGTGGAGTTACAGTGGGGTTAAAAACCCTTGAATGCTGGTGGCGCTTGGTTTTCATGCCTTATGATGAGGGGCTTGTGACCTTCGAGGTCATTCCCCATTTGAAACGTCAAAAGGTTTCTGAAGGGTTTTAACCAAGCCTATAAATAATTGCCTTTTCTTCCTCCCTTCTTCATTCTCCTGTGCACTTTACCACTCACAAATCAGAGAGCCACTTCTTTCCTTTGTTCGTGAGTACATTTCTTAGTTCAAGGGTTGTCACCCTGTTGTTGCCTATCCCTTTCTATTTGCCCTACTTTTAGGTACGTCCTCCTAGCCTACTCTTTTACACTTTCTTCAAAATGCCTTTTTCTCATTCTGGTGAAGAGTTCGGTGGGGATGAGTCCCTTATTGTTCACCGAAAATCCATGTTGTCCAAAGAGGTTTTAGAAATAGGAGAGGGTTCTGGGAGTGATAGTGAGTCTTCTGCTTCTTTTGATTTTGGGGTGTTCAAGAGATTAATGAAAGTTCCAGTGGGTATGGACGTATATTCCAGGGAGGAGGAAGTTTCTAGGAGAAAAGTTGTTGTTAATGTGGAAGATGAGGGTGTTGAAGAGGTCCATGAGGCACCGGACCTTGACACTAAAGTTGATGAGGAAGAACCAATGATGGAGGAAGACGATGATGCTGAAAAGGAAAAGGATGAGGGTGTGGGGGCCAAGGTGGTAGTTCCCTAATCTTGAAAGCGAAAGAAGGGTGTTTCTCAGCCTAAAAAAGGGAAAATGAAGTTTGAGAAAGGGGAAGGAAATGAGGTGAGGAAAAAAAAAAGAAGAAAATACCAGTTTTCCCTATCACCCTTAAAGGTTACACTTGGGTGTTGGGTAAGGTCAGTGCATACCCTTCTCGTTTCTTGACTCTTGAGTCAATAAACCATCTTAAGAGTAGAGTTGACTAACCTTTTCCAATTGTGCTGATTGGGTAATAGCCGAGCACTACTTTCCTTCTGAACAAGTCTTATTAATTTGTATTTGGCGAATACATTTTTTTTCCTTTTGTTTCTTTTGATTTTCTTAGTATCCAGGAATCATAGGGTAAATAAAAAGTGTTTGATAGTATAAAAATAAGAGAGAAAAGAAATAAAAAATGTGAGTTCTACACCTTTTTATTTCTCCATGAAATACCGCAAAAATGAACAATGATCATATTTCTTTTAAAAATCAATCAATTACTTTTTCTTCATAATCAATTGTCTTAGTGTAAAAAAAAAAACCAAAAATAATCTATCATCTTGTTTTAGCAATTGATTTTCAGCTAGTCACAATTGATTATCTTACATTTTTTTTCTATTTTTTTTTCGTATTTCTCTTAAATCAAACAATTTCTTTTTGGTAGACAATAGAGAAATAAGGTAGACGAAAGCATGAAGGGCGAGTGAAAATAGATAAGAAATAAAGTAAAAATTAAAAGTGTTCGAGTGAAGATAAATAAAGAAAAGACAAATGGAAAGATAGAGATATAAATGAAAATAGTTAAGAAATAATACAGTGATCCCCACATTTTTTAAAAATATTTTCACCATATTTCTCATCCTCCAAACACCTAAAATTATTTCTTCCATCATACCAAACAAGAGATTAAATCTACTCAATTTTTCTTTGGCTTAAATATATTTTTAGTCATCTAAATATAGGAATCTTTCTATTTTAAAAAGTCATTTTTTTTAGTCCTTCAAATTCATAAAATATTTTTTTAGTCCTTCTTTCCATAATTGTCAAACAAGAAATTTGTGACGACCAAAATCAAATTAAAAAAACTAAAAGTATATTTGAGTCATTTTTTTTAATTAAACCCTATTTGGCTCTTGCTATTTTCATCTATCATAATTTTTCATTGTTTTTTTTCCTTCCAACCAAACATTCCCTTCTTACCCTTCTTTTCATATAAATAAACTAAAAACGGTGTCGTCAAGCGCCGCTTCTCTGGTGCTAAGTGAAAACTGAGAACCCTATTATTCTCGTCATTGTTGTGGGGAGCAGAGCATAGAGGTGGATAGTAGTAGTAGGCATGGAGGAGGAAGCAGAAGAAACGAAGAGCGCAGTGAGAGTATTCGTCGGAGGATTGGCGGCAACCGTGAGCGCCGAAGACCTTCGAAGCTTATTCGCCTCTCTGGGCACCGTCCAATCCGTCCAAACCATCCGAACCAAAGGTCGCAGCTTCGCCTACCTCGACTTCCTCTCCGACCATAAATCCCTTTCCAAGCTCTTCAGCAAGGCAAGCACTAACAATTCCTTTTTTTAATTAATTATTCCCAACAATCAAATGACATCGCGTGATCCATGTAGCCTATCTCACCTAGTGGGATAAGACTTTGTTGTTTCCAATAACTGATTTTAAGTTTCTGTTGACGTGGCAGTATAATGGGTGTCTGTGGAAGGGTGGAAGGCTAAGGCTGGAGAAGGCTAAAGAGGACTATCTGGCGCGTTTGAAGAGAGAATGGGAACAAGGTGCTCTCGACGATGCTACTCAAAAACCACCCGCTGATGCTCCTGAGGAAATGCCCAACACTACACACGCTTCCAAGTCAAATACTAAACACCTCAATATTTTCTTTCCCAGATTGAGAAAGGTCACTTACTTAGGTGTTTGTTTGTTTGTTATGTCTTCGTTTTTTAGAATATGCATTTCAGTCTTATGGGTTGATCTTGTGATGGTTGGGGCAATAGGACTGGGAAGGGGTTAGATTGGTTATGTTTGGGTGCTGGGAACTGTACATGTGTAATTAGTGTTTTGGGTTTCATGTGTTTTATGGTAGAGACAAAACTTGGATGCACTTTGTTAGATGCTTTTGGTGTTGTCCGACTAGAGTTGGAGTTTCACCTTGGTAACTTCCTTGGATGCTCTTGGTGGTGTTCTCCAATTAGAATTGGAGTTTCACCTTTGTAAGCTATGGTGACTTTCCATGCAAACTGTTATTAGGTTGATTATTGAGGTAAAACTCTAATTCTGATTAGAGAACAACATCAAAAGCATCTAAGGAATTGCATCTAAGTTTTATGTTAAATTGAAGGAAGAAACTTTCATTGATTTAATATTTAAGAATGTGTAGAAAATCAAGATAGGCCTGTTAGTTAGGTCTTGTCAGTTCAGAGTAGGCCTTATAATCTGTTGGAATAGGTAATTAGTTCAGCTCTTATAAATAGAGGCAGAAGATAAAAGGGGAAGGGAAGGGAGTTAGTTGGCGAGGATTAGTTTTAGGTAGGAGAAACTTGGCTCTCAAATTCCTGGGGCTTCATTCAGTCATTCTTGTAGATTTTGCCCTCATTCATTCTGCTACCACACTGGTACAAATTAACCATTAGGGATTTGTTCAATAAAATCTCATTTCATTCTAGTTTCTGTCCGAGACAAAGAACAAAGATTTAGGCTTGATTGCATTACGTATCTGTTGAGATATGATTCTGTTTTATTGAGATATGATTCAGTTTTATCTATCTCCGTTATCTTTCTTATTGCTAAGTTTCTGTTTTTATCAATTTCTGTTTTTATTTTGATTTGTATCAGATTATCATTAATCTCATCCCTATAATCAAGGGATCACTTTATTATTTCCTTGTAATCTCATAAATATAAATAAAGTGGCTGAGGAACTATTTTCCTCACGCATTCCAGCAACCTAGTCTGATATTCAAGTTGGTATCAGAGCTCACATCCTGTGGGCCTGATACGGAAGTCATCTCTGCAGTCCAGTCCGTCGCTGTTGCCGCCTAGGTAGTCCCGACAACCACCTCCGATCGAGGTCGGACCGCCGGCACCTGGGACAGACAGTGCCGAAGCCATTACATGTCTCCCAGAATTTTGGATTAGAGACATAATCCCATAATGATTGAGACAATCTAATAGTGTAAATAAAATAGCACCTAAGTAAGATAAACCCAAGCTCAAATACAACCATACACCATACACCAGGGGACATGTGGAAATTACGGCAAAGCTCTGGGATGAGACTAAAATATAAAATAATGCCAAAATAAAAATTTCTTATCTTGATTATGATCTATTGTGGAATCAGCCTATAATTGTCAGTAGTGCAGAATGTAGAAAATGTTTGCTCTTTACACTTTGCTTTCCTGTTGCTATTTGCATACAGTGTTGTCACTGTTGATGCAAAATCCAACTATTAGGACTTACTTCAATCATCTCATAAATAGTGCTCCTCTCTATTGCTGTATCCTTAACAAGGAAATGCATTCTCACCAATTCTTGCACTTATCAAAATCTGTATGTACTCATAAGTTATGTACAATGCATTTTCAGTGCAATGATTTTGATTTTTAAATTGCTTTATTGATCTATTATGTATAAATACATAATCGTTTAGTTATATAGAATGTATTCTTGCCTTTGCATTATGTCTAATTATGTATAAATATATTAGTGCTAAATTACGACTCGGTTTTTACATGTTACATATATACCCATGCAGGTGAAATCCATACCTTTCAGTGGAACTGGCAAGCACAAATACAGTTTTCAGAATATTAAAGTTCCTCCACTCCCTGTGCATTTTTGTGATTGTGAGGAGCATTATACTCCTTTTGTCACTGAAAGAGAAAAACTATCTATTGATAGGGCAGCCGAAAGTGGTGGAATGAATGATGGAGAGATTAGCATAATGAATGCTGTGATGAACAAGCTATTTGAAAAGGAAAAGGTTTTGAATGCCAAAAACCTTGGAGAGGAGAAGGATTCTTTTGAATCACCTGATGCTTTACATTCTGATGAATGTGAAGATAGTGCAACAGATGATGATGATCTCATTATTAACATGGAGACGAAGAAAAAGAAAAATAAAACAGCTTTAATATGGACCCGGGAACTTGAAAGGATCTTGGAAAATCAGGTTATTTCTTTTTTCTTTTTTTGGCTGGGATGGGGGAGTTTAATAAATTAAGGTCTAAGTGGTAAAATCAGTTTCCTTTTATAAAAAAGTAGATAGTCTATTCTATCTAATTGTTGTATTCAATCTTCAGGAATCATGGTTGAATAAAACAAAAATTGCTAAGGAAGAACCCAACAAGAGCGTGCCTCCAGTGCAAAAAAGGAGTAATAGCAATCCTGACAAGAATAAGAAGAGAAAATCACTTCCCAAATTGGAAGCGTCTACTACCCCTGGAAGCAATACTAATATGCCGAGACTTCCAGATGAGGAGGGATCTGGTGCACAGCCTACAGAACTAGAAGATGATTCCGGGGAATTGACTAAAGTTTCATGGTCTCAGAAGTCTTCATGGAAAGAACTTCTTGGTGACAAAGGCAATACTTCTTTCAGTGCTTCTCTCATATTGCCAAAGGTGGACTCTAGTAAGAATCAACGAAGATCTGACGATCTGTGCGCACCCGTATCTACAAACAACAAAACTGAAAACATGGAAAGGGATGGACACCTAGGGAGCAAACCTACCAATGCACAAGTGATAAAAGATGAACACCTAGGGAGCAAACCTACCAATTCAAGTGTGATAAAAGAGCTTGCCGAAGCTCAACCTACCAATAAACAAGTGATAGAAGATGTTACTGAAAATCAGCATAATGTGGCACCTAATAAGACGGGCAGAGGAGCTTCATGGCTGCAAAAACAATCATGGACACAAATGGTTAGTGAGAATAACAATTCATTTAGCATTTCACATATTTTGCCTGGCATTACATTCCCAGAGCCAATGGCCAAGGAGCCGATGGCCAAGGAGCCAATTATGGAACCTGCCATTTCCAATGATTGCAAGCATAATGGTGTAGCTAAGGATACTATTAACAAAGTTGTCAGTGATGGGTTTAACTCAAGGGAGACTATACCAGAAAAGAATCAGCATATTGGTGCCAATGACATTGCTTCTGCTTCAGTAGTTGAGGAAAAAGTTGAAACAAGTCCAAGAGAACAATCCACTGAAGATGTTGAAATAGGGGAAACTTGCTTATTTATGAGAAGTGCTGCATCTTTGAAGGAATGGGCAAAAGCTAAGGCTGCTATGAGTGCATCACTCAAAAGAAAACGTGGTGAGAAGTAAGATCATAAGTGTTTCCATAGGGTGGAAATATGACGGTTGAGCTACATTATCTTTCACATGGTTTTGTGCAGTATCATATGCACAGTCAGATATTGTTTTCTTAGTGCAAGCAGATGAAAGGGAAGGGTAGTGAAGGGCAAATTAATTTCCAGACACTTTGATAAAAGCAAAATGATATTTGCACTTTGGACACCATTTTCCACAATTTTCTTCAGTGATATCAATCTGGCTCAGACTGGTCCGATTGGGAACGGGTGATATAACTGGTCCAAATTGTTTGTTGGATCAGAAATGTTTTGTAACTGTTACGATCCAATATAACCCGGTCAGTTTTCCTAGTAAACCAGTGATCGAACCATAGTTGGACTAGTCTGAGTGAATTGGTGACCGGTGGGTTTCCAAGTGAATTGGTGTATTGTGAATTTTTTGAGATTTTTAACGTATAATATGGATTTAAGTTATGAAATTGTTAGAATTTTTTTAATATATTTGTTTCATGTGGTTTGACAAGTGACTTAGTTTCCTGACTAAATCAATAACCAGTCTGAGTTTATTAACATTACTTTTCTTTACATTAAATTTGTTTAGAGGAAAAAACATGTTTTGTTGCCCGAAAAGGAAGCAGCGGAAAAATGACTAACGAAATTACAATGAAGTTAACATTTGCTCTCTTGAAAAAAACTAAAAAATAAACTGGGGCAAACACTTCCTTAATACTTTTGCGGAGCTATTTAGCAAAATCCAATGGCTGCAGTTTTCTCCATCATGTATCAATTTCTTTTTCTTTATATCTTTTTCAGGTTGCCATTATCAAAATGCTCCTTTCTCTGTGTGTCAAAATGTCTTTTCTTCTTTTTGGTGTTATGTACAAGACCTTGGGATGGGATATGATGTTTTCTTAAAACCCATACCGTTGGATTGAAAGTTTTTTTTCCACATAGATCATGTATACAAAATTTTAAATTAATAAAAAATTATTTGCTACCTCATTCATATAGATTAAAATTGATGTAATATAAATTTTCAAAATATACTAAAATATGAATCATTTGATTATCTTATTGTTGTTCAATTTTGACAAATTTGGCATAAACAATCTTGGTAATATGTAGATATAATTCAACGGTTGGATTGATCAAAATTTCATTATATATCAAGTTATTAAAATAGTGTAATTCTTTTAGAGTTACACCATTTGATCCCTCCTTATATATATATATATATATATATATATATATATATATATATATAAGGAGAAATCAAATTACACCGGTGTAACTTTGATCAACTATTACACCATTTAATAACTTTCAATTGGATGATGTTTTCTTAAAAACCACCGTTGGATTGAAAGTTCCTTTCATATAGATCATGTATATAAAATTTCATATTAATTTAAAATTATTTGTTATCTCATTCATACAGATTAAAATTGACGTAATATAAACTTTTCAAAATATACTAAAATATAGATAATTTGATTATCTTCTTATTGTTGTTCAATTTAGGCAAAATTTGATACAGACAATCTTGGTAATATGTAGATATAATTCAATGGTTGGATTGATAAAAATCACATTTTATATCAAGTTATTGAATGGTGTAATAGTTGTTTAAGTTACATCGGTGTAATTCTATTGGAGAGTGCCTTCAGTTTTTTTTTTAATAATCAAGTGTAGGCAGTTCTACGATAGTCCCACATTAATCTCAAGATCCTACAGTCCAAATAACTTTCCCACCGTGGGGGACATTGAAGCCTCTCCCATGCTAGATAGTTCCTTCACCTACATGAAAACTATGAAACTCAACTAATGTTAGAACAAAAAATGGGCCATTAACAAGGTAAAAATATGTGACAAGTTAGTTTCATAAGTAACCGGAAAAAAATATAATATTGGATTTTTCAGTCTTTTTCTTGCTCATGAGACTAACTTTTTACGTGATTTTCCATTTTATCACTCTTTTCGGTTCGAACATGGATTTCATATTTTTCATGTACGTAAATCTAATGAGGCAAATTTCACAAAAAGGTTCAAAATCGTGTCCCAAAATTGAAAACAATATTTTTTTTTAAAGAACAACATTAACTCAAATTTGAGATATAAAGGATAAAATGAATTTTTAAAAGATAAAATATCAAAATGAATTTTAGTAAATAGATAAAGAGTGAAAAATATATTTTAGCTAAATTTATTTAATTTGTTGTTATATATAAGCTTTTTATGTTACTCTTCAAAAAATGTTTGACGCTAAGACAAATTAAAAAGAAATTATAGATGTACCCATAAAAAGTTAAAAAAAGCGACAAATGACTTTCGAAAATAGGAATCACGTGGCATTATTTGTATAACAACTTTTGCACACGAAATGAAAGAGGCTGATGAGTAATTCTCCGTCTAGTGTTGAAGGAGTGAGAAATTATTAGGATGGCAAGCGCTAAAAAGGGAAATAGATGGTCATGGAGCACAACATGAACTGAAAAGAGAGAACAACCATATAAAAATAGGAAATATGAGAGAGACAACATGTGGAACTGTGGATATATGTAGGCGATGAATTTTTATTTTATAGACCACAGGTATACTCCATTGGAGCCCGGAGACGATAAATTTAAGGGCGCTGGAAACCTGAATTGTTCATTCCACATTCATTGAGAATTGAATTCGAGGAAAGAGCGACTTCAATTAATGTCGAGGACAAGGAAGTCAAATATAGTTTCTTCAAGATCAACCAAAGCTTGAAAAAAGGTTGCAGCAGAGAGGGGTTGGTAGTCATGGTGGGGTTGAGATGTACCGTTTGGAGAAGGCATTGGTGGTGGGGTTGAGATTTCAGGGGTGTTGGTGGAACTCACCATTGTGAATGAAAGCAGACTGAGACTGCGGAATAGGGCAACATAAGTGGATGCAACAGTACCCTTGGAAGCCATTTCCTGCAAGTAAGTATCACAACACTTGTTGGTGCTTAAATGGCTGGGACGAATGTTGAAGAAGTGCAATGGGGGGGTATTTATAGCCAATTGATTTTTGATTTTTAGGGTCTTTGTTTTAAATTATTACCTGAGCTTAATTATACTTTTTATCCTCCAAAGTTTCACAATATTGTAAATTTTGTCTCCCCAATTTTTTTTCGTGATTTTTGCCTTCTAATTTACAAAATATTACGAATTTTGCCTCCATGTAGAAAAATAGCCATAATTAATCACGGAAAAAAGTCATAAAAAAATTGTCTTAATTGTAGTGGTTTAAAGAAAAAATCGCCACAAAATGTCTTATTTGTGGTAGTTTTTTTACGTGGGAGCAAAATTCGAAATGTTTTGTAAATTAGGAGATAAAAGTTGTGGAAAAAAAATTAGGTGCACAAAATTCGCAATAGTGTGAGACTTTAATTTGGGGTAAAAATATAATTAAGCCTATTACTTAAGAAAACCAACGAACCCATGGCATTAATTATAATTGAGATGCCACACGAGCTCGCACCTTGACTGACTTGACATTTTATGAGTTCGGATGAAATAATATATAAAGTTTTATACATAAGTATTCGAAAATATAAATATATATTATTATACAAAAAATAGACACGTAATTTTACAAAAAATGATACATTTTATTACATTAAACAAATAATATAATTTTAACAAATCTTAAAAAGATATATCACATTTTTTATTTAATTTATTTCTATGTTATCATCTATTATTCAATTTTTTTTAAAAAAAAATTATACTCACACAAATGTCTATAACTCACAATATGTATAAATAATTTTATACAATTTTATTTCTTATAAATCATTCTCCATTTTCTTTTTCTTTCTATTTCTATTTTTTTTCTCATCACATTTCATATTATATCTCCCATTTTTCTCTCTCTCCTCTTTTTATCTCTCTTAAGTCTTACCACTTAAGATGAGTACACATCCCAAAAGTTATACAATCATTTTCCATAATTTTTTAAGGCCTCTCTATTTTTTCTTAAATGTTTCTAAATTTAAAAAACTAGTATAATAACTCGTGCAATTCACGTGGATATATTAAGATTATTAATATATAATAAATTTATTATATAAAATATTAATGTTGTCCATGTTTTAAAATTTAAATTATTTTTTAAATTTATATTATATCTTATTAACTAATGTTTAGTTAATTTTAAATTACATTGTCAAATAGGTCAAATAGGTCAAATTAATGGCCGACCATTGTTTGTTAGCCAAGTGATTGAAAATATATATCTGGGAGTTTGCAAAATAAAATGTCAATCATTAAGTGTTTGACATCAATTTGTGGTTTGTTACAATTTTGAAATGACTCTTTTAAAATAGATTGACATCATTTAGTAAATTACATAAAGTTTAAAACAAATATCAAAATGAAATTGATTGAAGAACTTTTAGGAACTTATTAATTGTTATACAAATAAGTAATTGTGTCTACTTAAGACACATTTAATCAAATGAGTTATTTAAGCGTCATCACGTGATAATTTTATGGTAGACAATTAAACATTGTTAATTTATTTCGATACTTATAATATTTAATTATCATCTTACATATTACAATTTACTATTAATGGTCATTCAATTATTGATTAGGCGCTAAATCTGTTTAATTAAGTAGATTATTACACTTAATTGCGTAAAAGTTTCTTTTTTGACAAAAAATTGTGTAAAAGTTAAAACATCACTTTATTTTTAACTTTAGCCTATGTAATTTTCTATAGATTACCTTTTTTTAAAAGTATTTTTTAATTGATTATTCTAACAAAAGATTTTAATTTGTTGCAGACTATCAATCAAAATATAAAATAATATATTCTAATTTTTTAATTGATCATCTTGTTAAAGATCTTTTATTTTTTAAATTGTTTTAATTAATACCCAAAATGTTTTCATTAACATTAAAATGTAACGATATATATTCATAGCATAATTGAATTAAAATTAATTTTTAATTTACAATGTTTAAGTATATTCATATCATAATTTATAATGTCTAGGAATTAAATGTAACGATATATATCATATCATAATTTGTAATGTTTAGGAATTAAGTGTAATGATATATATTCATATCATAATTTAATTAAAATTAATTTTTAATTTATATATTCAAAATGTAATGATATATACATTCATATTATAGTTTAGGAATATTCATATCAATGTTTAGGTATATATTCATATCATAGTTTAGGAATTTATAATGTTTAGGAATTAAATATAACAAAATTATTCACATCATAATTGAATTAAAATTAATTTTTAATTTATAATGTTTAGGTATATTCATATTATAATTAATGTTTAGGTAAAATAATATATTCTAATTTTTTAATTGATCATCCTGTCAAAGATTTTTTATTTTTTAAATTGTTTTAATTAATATCCAAAATGTTTTAATTAACATTAAATGTAACGATATATATTCATATCATTTTTAATAAAAATTAACAATATGTAAAAATTAAAATTAATTTTTAAAACATTATAAATTAAAAGTTTTGAATGAATAGATATTTTATATTTTAATTTATATTTTCAGTATCAATAAACTAAAATTAATTTTATACTTATTGAAACATAAAGTCTAAGTTTGAGAGATACAATACCATTGCGGCATTGGACGACGTAGATCCTATAACACTCAAACAAGACCATTAGATACTTCAAAATTTATCCTTTATTTGTTATCATAAAAATTGAAATTTGAGGGGTTGGACATCGTCCAAAGTCTTAGAACTTAACAATCTCCCCCTTTTTGATGATGACAAATAATGTTAAATTTTGATGTTAACAGACACATAATCATATATGAATACAATAAATCATGTAAGAGATGATTATGTTATGCCAGTGTATGTTGACAGGGTTAATATATATGAAATGAAGTACTCCCCCTGAGTTCAACATTTCTTATGCATATGATAACAGTGTATAATAACCAGCAAGAATATATCAGATATAACAGATATCAGAGTGTAAAACATATCAAGGATATGGATGCGGAATATTTGAAATAAACACCTCATGTATTATAAAATAGCCAAAATATTCACATAGTGTTAGCTATATACTTCTATGACATCAAAATTCCAATTTCTCCCCCTTTGTCATTAACAAAAATGGGTTTGAAAGATGGAAAAATGACTTGACCATCATGGTCACCTATGGCTGTGGAGGTGGTTCGTGTGGTGGTAGTGGTGGTTGTTCTGGTGGTGCTTGGGTAGATGGTGTTGGTTGATGAGGTTGTGGTTGGACGGGTGGTGTGGTTGTTAGAGTTGTTGTGGTTGGACGGGTGGAATGGCATGAGCAACTTGTCCAAGCAAGTTGGCTGCAGTATTTTGAATTTGATTCACAAGCATCTAGGAGAGGCTCATGAATTGTTCAGTGATGGCATTCTGCAGCAGCATACGATGTTGAGCAGCCTCAGCCTGCTGCCTTTGCTGAAATGCTTGAAGAGCTGCTTCGGTTTCCAGCTATTGTTGTCTCAGAGCCTGTTGCATGATCGCGTGAACACGATCTTCTGAGACCCCTTGAGGTTCAGCAAATTGCAAGGGATGGATGCCCCTTGGACTTGAAGACCCTGCGGGAACCAGTTGACGTGTACCCGAGTGAGCTTCAGTAGACGCATCAACAATGGGGAAGCTGGTTATATCTTCAGCAGGAGGCTTTTCTGAAATTGATTCCATGGGCTTGGATGCTTCAACAATAGGCTCTCCATCATCCTTGGACTTTCCAGATTGGACGGTAGATTCTTCATGTGAAGTGACAAAGTGTTCCACGTCTACTGGTACAGATGGGTCCAAGTTAAGATGAGCTAGCACCTTTGTTACCTTGGCAGATGCTTCATCCAACTCTGCTTGTGTAGCTTTTGGCTTGGCAACCTGATCTTCCTTTTCTGTGGTTGTAGCCTCAGCTTGCTCAAGAGCTAGCTGCTCTAGACGAGCTTGTTCTGCTGCTATGGCCTCTTCTGCCTTGTACTCCTCATGCAGAGTTTGGAGTTCCTCCACAAACTCTGTGCGATCCAGTGTCCGAAGATCAAACACTTTGTTGCTTCTGATGATAGGCAATGTCTTCATTAACTCCAGATAGTCATCTGAATCTTTCAGAAAGCAAGCAAAGGTGTCTGTGAAGTGATGAGTCTTCACTAGACGCAGCACCTCAAGACCATGAGGGGGGTGAACAAAATCATTCTTGGAGTTGCCGGAGGAGGAGGCCTTCTGGGAGTCATTCCATAAGATCTGGCGCCAAAAGATAATGGAATCGAAGATTCCAAGTGGACGTGTAAGCTTACCAGCCTTGTCAAACAGGTGATCCCAGGTATGAGAGGATTTTTGCAGGGTTTCAACTTTCTCTTCCCTGCTTGGCATCTCAATGCCATAGAACTTGTAACCTTTCTTTCGACCAGCATCATATACGGGTAGTCTAGGACACACCCTGTATGGTACAAACTTTATTTCTGTGACGCGGCTGATGTGAAGGTTTGGTGGGTAGGCAATGGCTTGGTTTGGTATATACATCTGTTGAAGAAGTTTGCCAAGATCATCATAGTCGCTTGGCTGGAAATTAAGCACTGGAGTTACAGCAGGTAGAGACAGGAACTTTGTAATAGGAGTCCAGATGCAAACATCCCTGACCCATTGTACATCTGGACGCTGCTTCGACTTGGAAGGGTCCAGGCTTTCTTTAATGGCCAACTTCAATTCTGCGACCAGTTCAATATCCCTGCTAACAGGGGGATTCTTGGACGATGCCTTCTTCTTTCTTAGAGTCTTCCCTTTCTGCTCTGCAACCGTCTTTGTGAACTTAGAAGCAACCTCCACCTCTGGTTCAGGCAGTTCTGCTGCTGCTGGACGCACCCTTTGTCGGGTTCCAGTTGGACAAGAGTAAGGTTGAGTCATTCGGATCAAGTGTGGATACACTTCTCTCATCCAAGTGGGCAAAGGGTTGCTGATTATTGCTCCTTCTGGCATTGCAGCATAGTCAGCTGAAGGATTATGAGCATAATCATACCTCATCCACTCTGGTGCTGAGGCAGTAGTCAGATGCCTCTCCAAAGGTTCTTGTAGAGGCCTCCAGATCACATCACGCCTTTTACAGTAGTTTTGTTCATTTCGTTTAAGGAATGCAATAGGGAAGCGTTCCCTGTCTTCTTCTTCTTTGGTTTTCTGCTTGGGGGGTATGGTCCATGGGGACCAGGTATCCCTCCATGCATACCTTGGACGCACAAACTTGGACAGGTCCAAGTGAAGATTTGGATCTTGGGTTGTTGATGTGGATGGAACACTGGATGGAGCTGGTAGTGGGGCACAGGTGGATATGCTACCAATGTCTTGGGAGGAAGGTGGTGGAAGTGCAACTCTCCTTGGCGTAGCTGCCTGAGTCTTAACTCGTCGAGACACGTTAGAAGGAAAGGAAGTTGGTTTAGCAGGTTGTACCTTTTGCTTCTTTTGCTGAGAGGCCTCCTTCTCCTCTGCTTTCTTCTTGATTTGACCAATTGGAATCTGGTCATCATCATCAGAGTCGTCCATTATTTGAAGCTTCCGAACCTTTGGCTTTTCTGGAGCAGTCTTCACTGAAGCTACCTTTGGACGCTGCTCAGCTTGAGCAGGTTTGGACGCATCATTCCTTGGACGCTTCTCTGCCGGGGACTAGCAGTGGAGGTGTCAGCATGTCTTTTCTTGGTTCTTCTCTCCTTTTCAGCATCTTCCTCATGCTTCTGAGACATTTGTCGTGTTACCTTTTTGCTCCCCTGTTCCTCAATCAACCTTTTGATCTTCCTGCCAATACCAAGAAGATCAATCTCCTCCTCATCATCATTGGAGATAATCTTGCTTTGTTCATGACGTTGCCTGTTGATGCTATCTTCATCCAAGTCCCTTAGGACCTTGGCTGTGAGCTTAATCTTCATAGGCTTTATGTTGGACTCGCCAAATGGTTGTTGTGTTGCCACAATTTGCCCTTTCTTCACGATATCTTCGTAAATAGTTTCATCCTATTCATCAAAGAAGCATTGATAGACCTTCTGGTCCCAGAAGATCTTGTTCAGCAGGGCGGCGTAAAAGATGTCATTATTTCCACCAACAGTCTTCATCATTCTAACAATATTGATGTAAATGGTGTGAGGAAGGTTGAAGGGGATACCTTCCATAATGTGGAATATCACAAACTTGTGTAAGTCCGTGACTGAGTCCTTAGACCCAGCTTTGTGCAGGATACTCTTGTTGCACACCTGCTGCCAGATTTTCGCTTCCTTACACAGGTTCTTGTACTCAATCTTCATTGAGGTTGTGGATTTGGTCTTGCAAAGCACGTTTGCAACGTGATTGCCGTACTGCTTGGCCCAGTCTGCTCTGTACTGGTTCTGCTCCTTGATGCAACCAGTTACCTTTGCAATGGACTCAGTGGACAGAGTCACCTCTCGTCCAAGAACAGTGGCCACGAGTTCCCTTGTGCTCTGGAATTTGGCATTCCTCCAGAACATCCTGATCAACTCAAGGAATATCTTCTGGTTTTCGTTGAAGTAGCCTCTGATTCCACACTTCAGAAGGCTCTCGTTCAGGTTCAGGCCCAGCTTCTCCAGCTTTTCAATGTCGAAGAAGTGCTCAATGTGCACTGTAGCAGCACCTTGACACACCACCGTGGTCTCAGGGTAGGTGTGGACGTTGAGTTCAGAGTTGCTTGAGCTTGCAGAGTTCGACATGGTAGAAAAGTATGGATTTTTAGGTTTTCTGAGAGGGTTTTGAGTTTCTGAGAGAGAGAATGCTTAAGGGTGATGATAATCTCAAAGAAGATGGGTACGGTAGGGATTTTCTGAGACGATTTGACAGTTGTATATATGGGCTTTGTTCGGAGAATGTGAAATGGTTTTGGGCTTTTTGAATATTTGAAATGAGAGTTATGCCATTAAGCCGGCCATGGTGAGACGTGCGAAGAATGTGGGAAACTGTGTACGGTTACTAATAGTTAGGTGACTCAGCATAGAACATTAACTCATACTTACTCTGAAACGAATGATTTTGGCCATTTGAACAAAAAAAAATGCTAAGTTAAAAACATCGTCCAGGTGTTGGACTTAAGTGTAACATATGAAATGCACGTGCATGACTTAGTGATCTTTGGGCGACATGTCCTTTGGACGCTATGGTTTTATTGGATGCATCATGTAGATGTTAATCATTCCTTTACAGAGTCCATGCCAAGTTTGTTCCTCAGAAGGATTAACTTGTCTTCAGTAAGGGGTTTAGTAAATATATTAGCAAGCTGATTATCTGTGGTTACAAAGTGTAGTTCCACAGTACCCTTCTGAACATGATCTCTTATAAAGTGATGTTTAATCTCTATATGCTTAGCCCTTGAATGCAATATGGGATTCTTAGAGAGATCTATGGCAGCTTTACTATCACAGAAAATAGGAATGTTACTCTCATATATGCTGTAGTCCTCAAGTTGATGTTTGATCCATAAGATTTGAGAACAACATTTTGCAGCTGAAATATACTCTACTTCAGCAGTGGACAATGCAATGGTTCCTTGCTTCTTGCATATCCAGGAGACTAGATTACCACCAATGAAGTGACATCCTCCACTAGTGCTTTTTCTTTCAATTCTGTCTCCAGCATAATCAGCATCACAGTATCCAACTAACCTAAAATCTTTCTGCCTTTTGAAATATAGACCAATATTAGTGGTTCCAGCAAGATATCGAAAGATTCTTTTAATAGCAGTTAAATGAAGTTCCCTTTGGTCAGATTGAAATCTGCCACATAAGCATACACTGAACATGGTGTCAGGTTTGGACGTTGTGAGGTATAGGAGTGATCCTATCATTCCTCTGTATAGAGTGTTATCTACTTTCTTTGAGTTGTCGTCCAGTCCAAGTACTGTTGTTGGATGCATAGGTGTTTTCATTGGTTTTGCATCGTCCATCTTGTACTTCTTTAGTAGCTCTTTGACATACTTAGTTTGATATATGTATATGCCCTTTTCAGTTTGTTTGATTTGAAGTCCAAGGAAGAATTTCAGCTCACCCATCATGCTCATCTCAAACTCTGTTTGCATTAATTTGGCAAATTCTGCTTCGTCCAGCTTGTTTCTGAACACCCACTTTGCTCCTACAGCTTCTTTGCCATTGGGGAGTTCTACTAGCTTCCAGACATTGTTCTTTTGAAACTGGTCAAGTTCTTCCTGCATTGCTTTGACCCAGCTTTCATCTTCTAAGGCATCGTCCACAGTCTTGGGTTCTATTTGCGATATGAGTGTTGTGTGGCCTTGCTGTCGTTGAAGTGAGGATCTGGTTTTGACTCTATCTTTTGGGTCTCCGATGATTTGCTCCTCTGGATGATGTTTCTTCATTTTCCAGTTGCGCCCAGTTGGTTCTCTTTGTTCTTCTGCTGGACTGTCCAGTGGTGCATTGGACTCTTCAATTGAGACATCATGGTTGGACGAATTTGATGACTTACTTGCATCGTCCAATCTGAGATCTGCAAATGATTTATCTAGCTCTGATAATTCCTTATCAGGCTTGTTGTCATTGAACGTCACATGGATAACTTCTTCAACAACTAAGGTTCAGAGTTATAGACTCTGTATGCCTTTGAAGTTTCAGAATATCCAAGCAATATTCCTTCATCACACTTAGAATCAAATTTTCCCAAGTTATCCTTAGTGTTCAGAATGAAACATTGACATCCAAATGGATGGAAGTAGGATATGTTGGGTCTTCTTCCCTTCCACAATTCATATGGAGTCTTTTTCAATATCGGCCTTATATAGATTCTGTTTTGTAAATAATAGGCAGTGTTCACTGCTTCAGCCCAGAAGTGTTTAGGGGTTGAATTATCATTCAACACGGTTCTGGCCATCTCCTGGAGTGACCTATTTTTCCTTTCAACAACACCATTCTGTTGTGGTGTTCTGGGTGTTGAGAAGTTGTGAAGGATACCATTATCCTCACAGAACCTCTGAAAACTTTCATTTTCGAATTCTCCCCCATGATCACTTCAGATAGAAGTAATGCATACTCCTTTTTCATTTTGAACTCTTTTGTAGAATTTATAAAAATCCTTGAAGGACTCATCTTTGTGGGATAAGAACATGACCCATGTCCATATAGTATAATCGTCCACTATAGCCAATCCATATCTCTTACCACTTACTGAGGTTGTTCTTGTGGGTCCAAACAGATCAATATGTAACAGCTCAAGAGGTCTAGAAGTGGAAACAATGTTTTTACTTTGAAAAGAACTTTTCACTTGTTTCCCTTTCTGACAAGCTTCACAAAGAAGATCATCTTTATATGACATACTTGGTAGTCCTCTTACGAGGTTGTGCCTATTCAGCTTTGAGATTAGCTTCAAGCTTGCATGACCAAGTCTTTTATGCCATAGCCAATGATTTTCTTGTACTGAAACTAGGCATGATACATTTTGACAGGATAGTTCCCCAAGTTTAATCTTGTACAGATTACCTTGCCTCTTTGCAGTAAAGAGAAGGGATCCATCATAGTTTCTAACTGTACATTCACATTTGTTAAAGGCAACATCATATCCACTGTCACATAATTGGCTTATGCTAAGTAGATTGTGTTTAAGACCTTTAACATAAAGAACTTTATCAATACAAGGATAGGGTGTTATACCAATCTTACCTACGCCAGCTATCATCCCTTTCTGATTCCCTCCGAAAGTGACTGTCCCACCAGCTTTAGGTAGGAGGCTTTGGAACATACACCTTTCTCCTGTCATGTGATGTGAGCACCCACTGTCCAGGTACCATGATTGGAGTTTCTTTCCTGCTGTTAAGCATGTCTGCAACAGAGATAATTTTATCCTTAGGTACCCAAATCGACTTGGGTCCTTTTTTGTTAGTTTGAAGGGCATTGGACTCTCCCTTCTTAGGCAGGTGTCTGCATTTGGATGTTATATGTCCAGGTTTCCCACAGAAGTAGCAAACATATGTTTCTTCGTCATGAATATATTTCGTTCCCTTGTATCCATGTCCTGACCTATCATTTGGTCTCTTACATCCTTCAAATTTTAAAAGCATTTTAAGGTTGTTAGAGCCCTTAATAAAGTTTGATAGATCCTTCTTTAGGCTATCAATCTCTTCATGAAGTTTTACAACATCATGTGGTTGACCTCTTAAGGAAGTATCTACTTCGACTTTCAGAAGCTTCTCAACTAGCCTTTTGTTTTCTGCTTTGAGATTTCGAATCTCTATGGAAAGATTCCTTTCTCTAGTCCTTGAATCCTCACAGGATTTATGGGCTCGAGCTGCATCATTCCAGAGAGTTCGCCTCTCCGCATTTGTAATTTCATTTTGCCTTGAGAGCTCTGTAAACTTTTTCTGTAAATCCTCCTTTTCACTTTCAAGTTGTTTGAAACTTTTCTCTAAGACTTCTTTTTTCTTTTGAAAGTGATTTGGACGATTTCTTTAAAGTTCTGTAGGCCTTTGACAAAATAGAAGAATTTGAAAGTAATTCATGATAAGCTTATTCAAGTGAATCTAAGTCATTAGGGTCTACCTCATCTTCATCTTCTGGTTCAGAGGAATCTGTTGAAGTGTCTGCCATCAGACATATGTGCGCTTCCTCTTTTTCTTCATCGTCCGATGATGAGTCATCGTCCAGGTCTTTCCATGTGGACATCAGAACTTTCTTGCCCTTCCTTTTGCTGAAGAATTTCTTCTTCTTATCCTTGCTCTTGTTGAGATCTGGGCATTCTGATTTGAAGTGTCCTGGCTTTTTGCATTCGTAGCATACGATTGGACTCTTCTCCTTCTTTTCTTTGAGGCCTTTCCTATTTAGGTTTCTCCATCTGGATCCACCTTTCTTCTTCCACATAGCATGTATCCTCTTGGATATGAAGGATAGTTCATCATTCTCGTCTGAGTCATCATCTTCAGATTGTTCGTCTGATGATGTTTCAGCTTGCATGGCTTTGGACGATGGTGCTTTCCTTGGCTTCTGGATGCTGAGCACCAGAGACTTGTTTTTCTTACCATCACCATCTTGATGCAGTTCTAGTTCATGCACTTTGAGAATTCCCACGAGTTCTTCTAGTGACATATCATCCAGTTCTTTTGTTGCTCTCAAGGCTGTAACCTGTGGTCTCCATTGCCTAGGCAAACTTCTTAGAATTTTGTCAATATGTTCATAGTTATTATAATCTTTACCATGTTCTCTAATTTCATTTAGTATGGTTTGAAACCGTCCAAACATACCTTGTATGTCCTCGTTTTCTTCCATACTAAACAATTCATATTGACGAGTAAGGAGACTGAGTTTGTTACGTTTTACCTGGTTGGAACCCTCATACGTTAACGCAAGAGTGTCCCACATTTGTTTTGCGCTTTTGAGACTGTGCACCTTGTTGTATTTTTGTTCGCTTAGTGCACACATGATGATGTTTCTAGCTCTGGAGTTGAGATGAAATCTTTGTTTCTGCTCCTCCGTCCATCTAGTCTTTGGGATTTCGATGAGGTTCGCATCAAGTGGAATGTAGTTGCCCATCTCCACAACGTCCCACATGTCAATATGGCTAGATTCAAAGAATGCTATCATTCTTTGTTTCCAGTAATCATATTTGACACCCTTGAAGAGTGGTGGTCTGTTCATAGCTTGTCCCTTATTTTCCATCTTTCTTAGGATCTTTCCTCTGTACTGCTAAGTACTCAACCCAAGAGGCTGAGCTCTGATGCCAACTGAAATACAGAGAAACACACTAGAAGGGGGGTTGAATAGTGTGTTTATATTTTCTTCAAAATCCTTTAACAAATATGAAGATAGTATATCTTGAGTTTTACAGGAACCTTGTGAAACAGAAGACTATGCTATCGTCCAGTGGTTCAAATACAACAGTTTAATGAAATTGCTTTTTCTCGTTTTTCGTCAGAACACACGTAAAATATTTTCGTAGATAAAATGTGTAAAGAAACACTTTCGTGGTATGTTGAAGAGATAACTTAAGAGATATGCAAGTAAGCTAGAAAGCGAGAGAATATAACACTTAGTTTTATACTGATTCACTCAAACTGAGCTACGTCCAGTTCTCCTTCAAAAACCTTTGAAGGGTTCTACTAATCAGAATCTGATTACTAACAAGTATTCTAACCTTGTCACTTCTGGCTACAAGTATTCTCTAGGCCACTCCTGGCACACCTTTAATCTCCCCTTGAGATTAAAACAAACCCAAGTATTCTTTAACACTAAGCCACTCCTGGCTTTCCAAACAAAAATTGTTTGAGTATAGAAAGAAAGAGCAACTCTCACAGAGAGGATATTACAATAGACACGAATACATAGAATCGCATAGCAAAGCTAAGTAGAAAGCTCTTTTTCGCTTAAGTGTGGATCGTCCAGTCGTTTTGACAGAGTTTCAGCTCTTTTTAAATCTTCGTCACTTTTTGATGCATGAGCTGGTTCCTCTATTTATAGGCAGCTTGGTGTAAAGTATCCGTTGTGGGATCTGTTCCTTTGCCAAAAGCGGTTCTCTCCAAAACATGTGACCGTTGTCACGTTTCGACTTGGGGTGGAGAGATAGAGGAGACAACCGTACATGTAGCACCTCCGCTACTTGTACTTTTTCTGTAGAGAAAAGCTTCTCTGTTCCTGTTCAATACTTTTCGAAAATTCAAATAGAATGTCATGTTAGAATGAGAGAGAATAATCGAGCATTCCAGAGAATCATCATCGAGAACGTATTGTCACATTATATAACTTTTAAGATAGAAAACAAAGTGTAGGTTATATAGTCATTGGACACTTGCTTTGCAGAAGTATTGGACGCTGATTGTTGTTCTTTACAAAACATATTTGGACGCCTTTCTTATTGAAACATAAAGTCTAAGTTTGAGAGATACAATACCATTGCGGAATTGGACGACGTAGATCCTATAACACTCAAACAAGACCATTAGATACTTCAAAATTTATCCTTTATTTGTTATCATCAAAACCGAAATTTGAGGGGTTGGACATCGTCCAAAGTCTTAGAACTTAACAAGTATTTTAGACAAAATAAATGTTACTAATCCTCACATGTCTAAACATTTAATGCTATAATTCACAAAATTTATTTAAATTACATAACCTTGAGTTGAGTGCAAATAGGGTAACACCAGGTACTTGTGAGCCCAACATTTTTAAATAATAAAGAGTAGTATTTTAGAAAAAATAAATGTTACTAATCCTCACATGTCTAAATCTTTAATGTGTATAATTCATACTCTCTCCGTTCCAAAACTCTTGATGTTTAAGGTTAATGCACGCAATTTAAGAAACATTTAATATTACGCACAAATAATACATTTAGTCTAAAATACCCTCATTTAATATCTATGAGAAGAAGTTGTGAAAATCTAGGTCATATTAAATAGGGATATATGTGGAAAAAAAGAATTAATGAGCATTGGAATGTGTAAAACATCAAGAATTTAGAAATAAAAACAAGAAGCTAAAACATCAAGAGTTTAGGAACAAAGGGAGTAAAAGTTATTTAAATTACATAACCTTCAGTGCGAATATTCATGACATTATACCTAACTTTAATAAAACTACTCCCTCCGTTCCAGTTTTTGGCACAAATATTAAGGAATGTAATTAATTTGTTGAATTTTCTAGAAAATATTAGGTAACTTCCTATTATACTATTTATCTCTCTAATTAATTACTCATATTACACTACTCCCACTAAATATTGATTAAGGGTAGTCCTGGAAAAAGATATTTAATGCAGCATTTGTTTTGTAAAACGACATCTATTTTGGAACAAATTTTTCTCTCTAAAAGGTCATATAATCTGGAATGGAGGGAGTAACTTTTTAACAAATTCAGTAACTGTTTTAGAGCTGAACAAAAGGATATTTCAATTCGTATATAAAAATTATGATAAAATCACATTTACTTTAAAGAACCTATACATAAACTGATAAACATAGTACATTTGTATACAACTAGCATCCTACCCCACGATGTGATTTATATAAAATGCATGATATCGATGTAATTTATATAAACTATTCCACTATTCAATAATTAACTTTATATTTTTTATTTTAACTATTCCATTATTCAATAACTTTATATAACATGTGAATTTGATTGATCCAACCATTAAATTAAAATTATATATATATATATATATATATATATATATATTATCTTGATTAATTGTGTTAAATTTTACGAAAATTGAACATTAATAAGAAGGTGATCAAATGCTTCATATTTTAATATATTTTGAAAAATATATATTATGTTGATTTTAATTTATATAAATGAGGTATTAAATAATTTTTTATTAATATAAATTTGGTAAATATGATCTATATGAAATGAACTTTCAATCCAATGGTGAATTTTGAGATAACGTTATCAAATTGAAAATTATTGAATAGTGTAATAGTTGATATAAGTTATACCAGTCTCATTTGATATATATAATTTGAAAATTTATTATTAAATTTTTTATTAATTAAAATATTTCTTCATTTTAAAAATTATAAGTTTTAAATATCTTTATTTTTAATATTTTTATTTACCTATTGTCATCAAAATAATTTTATGAAAATTAATTTTACACAATAATTTTTTATTTTATAAATATATTTTTTTTATTAAAGGAGATAACTAGTTTTAAATAAAACTGAAGTTTTTAAAAAAAATTTACCAAACATCTTTTAACTTAAAAGAAGTTTTTAGGCTAAAAAAGAAAAAAAGGGTGACAAACAAGTTCAACTTTTTTTTTTTAATTTTTAAAGTTTTTAACTTCAACTTTAAATTAAAAGTAACTTTGAAGTAAGAAAAAAATTGAGGCAAACATATCCTTAAAAACACTAAATATTTACCAATTCTACGAGTGTTTCTGGTGGATGAGTAGTACGTCTTTTTCTCTGCAAATTGGAGAGTGTAGAGAAAATAGAACAAGGAATGTGGCCATTCATGAATAGCAATTATTATTGGCCATAAAAATCTTAATTTACCATGATGCTTAGAAAAATTCATAAAGCTATCAAACGTAAAGGATGCTTTCCCTACAAATTCCATATTCCAAGAGATATCATGGTAATATTTCTCACTCTCAGGGCTACAATAGTTGCTCACTTCCAGAGTATCTCTTCACTGTTTGAGAGACTGTCCTCATGCTTTGGAAGTCTGTCTCCAATTATCTTTCCTTTATAAACAGGGTTTCATGTCCATGGACCCTAAAGGAGTGGTGAAAGTGCAGCTTAAGACAAACAATGGTTTTCTTTGTTGGAAAAAACACACATATCTCTTCATTCACAATGATGAGAAAACACACAACTGAAGAAAAAGGCAACACCATAAAGAAATAGAAAAGATCACGAATTTATTTAACATGTGGTTGAGCCTTCATCCCTCACCACTTAGGGTGGTGATCCTCTCTTTAGGCTGTGTGATTCTTCTCATTTCAATAATATCTGTTTATAGATCTAGCATCCTAATATTAAAAATGAAACAAATTCCTAATTTATAGATAATATATTTTAAATCTAAACAACGTCCTAAAGTTAAGATAATATATTTTTAATTCTAAACAATATCATAGAGATTTGAAATTAAAAATTTGAATTGCTTCTCAACATTATTCTTTTCACCGCCGCAGTTTGGTGGGTATGGAGATGGCGTAGCAGTAGGATTTTTGATGTAGAGCAATTCATCAATATCCATCACGTCATGCAAAACATCTTCCTTCTTCATGATGATATTATTTCAGCCTCTCTCTCTCTTTTTTTTTTTCCACATATACTCCAATTTAACATAAAACCATCAGTCAACATAAATAAACGGAGTAAAATGTAATTTACACACATAAAACCATAGTTGCCATCCTTTTCGATCAAATAATTTTTTATATAACAAGTTTATGGCTAAAATATATTTTTGGTCCCTTATATTTTTACTAATATTCATTTTGATCATTTATTTGTATCAAGTAATTATATTCGATTTTGGGACATGATTTTGAACTCTTTTTTGACTTATTCAAAATGTGAAACTTTTTCCATTAAATTTATTTACATGAAAACTATGGAACCTAACTAATGTTCGAACAAAAAAGGGACCATAAACAAGGTAAAAATCACGTGACTCGTTTTTGTTGAAATTTTGTGGATTAACATTGTTTAATTATTGGATTAAATTTTGAATTATTAATATCAATTAAGTAAATAAAATATATGGTATATTAATTGATGGATATTAGTTATTTGGGCATATTATGTGAGTATGTCTATGATGGGTTGAACCCTTACTTGGTACCCAAATGAGGGTCTATGATCTCATCTGGTAGCTATAAAATTGTTGCTCCATTAGACAATTTTAGAGCGATACAACATTATGTGGAAAACCTTAACTGCTATGCAGAGAGTAGTATCTCCCTCATTCGATATTCAGTGTTTGTGATTCAACTGAGGTAATAAGGATGAATTTGTTCTTCACTTCAGGGGCACGTTCTCTAACCCTCTTATAATTATTATTATTATTATATGTTATTAACATGCCATAATTGTGCATCCCTTATTACAAATTTTTCATCAGTTTAACGAGTAACTGCAAAAGAATATAATATTAGATTTTCAGTTGTTTTATTATTCATGAGACTAACTTTTCACATGATTTTTCATTTTATGATTCTTTTTGGTTCAAACATGAATTTCCTATTTTTCATGTAGAAGAATCTAATGAGACAAATTTCACAAAGGTTCAAGATTGTGCCCCAAAAGTCGAAGGAGTAAGAAACTATTAGGATGGCAAGCACTAAAAAGGGAAGTACATGCATGGAGTACAACAAAAGAGAAAATAACCATAAAAAGATACACCAAGAAGGTCTAACTCAGTTAGTTGAGCATGGTGCTGCGTGAGTTATTGTAAATCTCTTGGTACCTGTCTTCGATTTCTACGGATAAAAAAAAAAACCATAAAAAGATACAAAATATGAGAGAGACAGTGGATATATGGATTCTTTTATTAACGACATGTATCCTCCACCAGAAGCAATAAATTTAAGGGCACTGGAAACCAAAGTTGTCCCTTCCACAGCTATTGAGAACCAAAGACAAGGAAAGAGGACGTTAAGGTTGATGCCAAGGACGTTAGCTCTTATGGCAGTGCAAAGGCAAACAGCAGCTTCAACATCAGCCAAACCCTCTAAGAGGGAGCAGCAGGGGAGGGTTGGTGGTGATCCCACTGTAACATTCACCAAGTTCAACACATTGGCACACACACGCAAATTAAGTACATTTATAGGACATGTACCATTTGGAGAAGGTGTTGGTGGTGGGGTTGAGATTTCAGGGGTGTTGGCAGAGCTCACCATAGTGAATGAAAGCAGATTGAGACTGAGGAGTACGGCAACATAAGTGGATGCAACAATACCCTTGGAAGCCATTTCACACAATTAAGTATCACAACACTTTGTGAATGGTGGCGAATGGTTGTAATGAATGTTGAAGAAGTGTACGGGGTATTTATAGTCAATTAATCTTGTGATTTTTGGAATCTTTGTTTTAAATTACTACTTAAGAATACCAGCACACCCATGACATAATTCTGGGATACTTAAAATATTTAAACTAGTATTTTAACTCGTGCATTGCATAGGTTAATATTTATTTTATACAACTAAAATTTATAATAAAAATCATTTTTAAATATATAAATTATATAATATTAAAATATGTAATTAATAAATATATTTGTACTTATAAATTATATTTTAGATTTATGATAAATAACCTATATTGTTATTTTTAATTATTAATAATTTCTTTTAAAAAATATTGAAATTTAAGTTAGAACTATAGATATTTTTTTTAAAGGTAAAACTAAGATATTAACAATGATAGATTGAAAAAATAAAAATGCTAATTTAAATAATCCAGTTGATATTAAAAGTAAAAGAGAATATATCAAATACATGTTAGAAGAAGTGTCTTTGAATTTCGAAGATAAAATATATATTTGAAATTAGTTCTAATATTCAGTTATAGCTTGTTAAACGATTTAGTTAATATTAAAAGCATAAGGGAAAATATCATATACATTTTAAGAGCATATATATATATATATATATATATATATATATATATATATTTGAGATTAGCTTTTGATATTCAATTACATTTAAACTCTTCAGTTGATATTAAAAATAGAAGAAGACATACCAGGAGAGTGAAGTATACCACTTCATGAGAGGAGAGTATATTCAAATGAGAGTGAATGTGAGGAAGAGTAGGAAGAGTGAAGCAATGAGAATATAGCCTTACTCATTTATATATACTGTATATAAAGAGATGGTAGCGTATGGCAACAATGAGTGTTGAAAAAGTATAGAGGTTATTTATAGCCAAGTAATTTTATGATTTTTGGGATCTTTATTTTAAATTACTAGCTAGAGATGACCCATGCAATCTAACCGATCCCGATTTTTGTTTTTTGTTTTTTGTACATCAGTTTTTAAGTGTGTAACAAAATGATTTGTAATATCAGAACTGCTATTTGGTACAAAAATAAATTTGCACGAACTTCACGAATCACAGGTGTCATTTTTTAAAACAAACAACAATCAATTAGTTATTTTTTCCAGAAATCAATGATGAAAAAATATAGAATCTTAACCAATCAAAAGCTTTAGTCTCTTTTCGTATTATACTCCCTTCGGACTGAAATATAAGCAACAAAAATTGCATGTGTGTTGGACTAAAATATAAACAACAAAAATTGCATGTGTGTTGGACTAAAATATAAGCAAATTTTAACTAACTCTCTCCTATTTAATGATACCATCTCCAAAGTACCCTTTTATTTAATTAGAGTTTTGTTTCTAACAATCTTCTGTTTTTTTGTCCTATGCAATTAAATGCAAAGGGTACTGTAGGAAGTTTGTTAATTATTTTATTGAGACTATCAAAATTAAATGATGCTAACTAATTTTCTTAAAGGGTGTGAATCAGTTTTTTTTTTGCTTATATTTCAGTCCGGAGGGAGTAATTATTCGTACAATTTAGCATTTTCCTTGTAATGTAATAGGTTAATTTTTCCTTGATATTAAATAAAACATGTTAACATACAAAGAATATAAATGAAAAACTACACTTGTATATAACAACACAATTTTTAACACAAAGTGAATATGATTGAATCAAAATTTTGGGTGGGGAGGCACGCCGGAATGAGAGAAAAAAGGGCGGGAACTAAGTTTGTCATAAAAAGCCACGTGTCAATTTAGAATATATATTTTTTATATTATAGTAAATAAACTACTTAAGAATACCAACACACTCACGACATAGTTTTGATTTTTGGATGCTTAAATTGTGAATGGTGGCTTATAGCTGTGATGACTGTTGAAAAAATGCAGGGATTATTTATAGCCAATTAATTTAGTGATTTTTGGGATCTTTGTTTTAAATTACTACTTAAGAATACTAATGAACCCATGGTATAGTAATGGGATGCTTAGATTGTCAATGGTGGCACATTTTTTTTTAGTCAGAGACCACAAGTGTCTCCCAATCTAATGGGTTAGAGACTAATCCCGCTCGTGCTACGTAGCTGTTGCTGGCTCAAGGAAATTTGCACACAGAGGAAATCGAACACGGGTTCTTCTGCTAAATAGATCATTCTCTACATGCAGGGCCTTACACCACTGCGTGTGTGTATGCTTATGTTTAATGTTCTTTGTTTCCTAATGTGCAGACATCAAGTTAGAGAGCTTGTATATTTTTGTCCTCTTTCTTCTAAGGAATGCATTTTTTACATCAGCGAAGTGGTTCTTTGAATGAGCTAATCAGTGTGAAAAGTTTTTGGTAGATTTGGATGAATTGGGATTTGTCAAACCTAAAGCAGGTGTAAGAAGTTCCATTGTGCAATGTACTTTGAGAACATTGTGAGTTATGTTTGTGAATCTAATTGGCTGTCCTTGACTCTAAAAGGCTTGGCTAGATAAATACCTCATTTGTTTAATCTTTTGTCAAACAATGAAGGAGAACCACTGAACAATTTGATTGTGAGGTTATGTATACCTCAGTTTCTTTCTTTGAAGCTGAAACTGTTACACTTCTATGTACTTCCTTAGGTTGGACTTTGTCTAAAAAAAACCTGGTTGGCCCTGTTCAAACACGACACTAAGATTCCATTTTTCTTTACTACAGTTTGTAAGTTTTGTCCAAATAATTTAATCTTGTGGTCTGAGATTGTATGCAGGGATTCATAGTTCCTGTGTTGTAGTGGCTTGAGACTCTAAAAATTCATTTTGCTTATAATGATTTTAGAGAAAATATCCAAAGTTGTTCTAGAAGAGGTTCTTAGAAAATGGATTGTGGGCCTAACTCAACCCTACAAAACTGGCTTGTAAGGTAAGGGTTGCCCCCCACTTATATGCACTAACTTAGCCTTATCACTAGTCGATGTGGGATCTCTAACACACCCCCCTCACGTCGAGAACTGGACATCTCGAGCGTGAAGTTTAGATGTGCGGGTGGTCCGATAGCGGCCCAATAGCGGGTGACACGATAGGCTTTGATACCATGATAGAATACATGGTTCAAGCTAAGTGAGAAGAGAGAATTGGGAAAAAGTCTAATAAGAAGGAAAAATAATGTATTGATATTATGAAGAGTATTTTTTTACAAACAAACTACACCAGACTTTATATAGGCTACTAAACTAATACAAGAAAACTATATCTCTAATATCCCCCCTCAAGCTGGAAGGTGTTCACAACACTTCTAGCTTGGGATGAACAGTACAAGTATTAAAGCAAAGCAAAATGCAATAAAACGTGCCAAAAATACAATGGCAAAAGATAGACAATGACTGAAAAACATCAAAACCTTAACCACCATACAAGGCAGAAGCTGAAATCATCAAAGCCATAAGGCTAGAGCTTAACCACCAAGCAGAAACTATCCCTCAAAGTTTAACCACTTGGCAGAAGCACAAATCAATGAGAATGCTTAACCACCATAAGGCAGAAGCAACCAAGCTTAACCATTAAGAGCATAAGCTAAACATAAGGCTTAACCACTCAAAATAGAAGCAAAACAAGGTTTAATGCTTAACCATCCATAGCAAAAGCTAACAACAGTGCTTAACCACCATGGACAGAAGCTTACATCAAAGTAAAGCTGAAAAACTAACACAACAACAAATTTGTCTTCACGGAAAACTTTTCACAAACACCTCATGAGCATTGCTTAGACAAACAACACTGTCCAAATATTAAAACCAAAATTGGCAGTGGAGCAATTGCATCCAATCAATCACACCCACTTGTTCAAGTTTCTTCACCACACTAAACGAAAGAAGTTGCAAGGAAGCAAGTACTGCAAGTCGTAGAGAAGAAAAGGTTCGAAACGCTAGAAAAATTGATAAAAATCTCGCATAAGCACTTTATCAAACACCTGGCATGCACCATTTAAGTAACATATATTTTGAATAGCAGAACCACCAGATCACAAGCAAGCAAAATCGCAAACAAGCCAATATTGCAAGATCGCAAGATCCACAAAACAGAGCATAGTTGAAAAAAAATTCACCGATAGCGGAAATCTAAGATTAAAGAACCATCGAACCAAAACCTTCAGAATCGAAGTTGAAGACCGGATTGCATCGTGATAACAAACACCAAGACATTCCATGACTTGAATCAAAGGGAACAGGGCACACATCAACTATTGCTCCGCGTAAGCAAATTTAAAATGGAACAAACCTCCATGAATCAAGAAATGCAAAAACTCCAGAAAAGAAAGCACTAAATCGAAGACCATTGCCGAGAAAACAACGAGAAGGTTCAAGAATTGGAAAGAAAATGAGTAAAAAATGCTCGGTGCAGCGGATGAATAATCTCTCTTCAGGGCAGGTGGTATCGCTCTGATACAATCTTAGAAAGTGGGTTATGGGCCTAACTCAACCTTACACAATCGGCTTGTAAGGTGAGGGTTGCCCCCCACTTATATACCCTAACTTGGCCTTATCACTAGTCGATGTGGGATCTCCAACACACCCCTCTCACGCCGAGGACTGGACATCTCGAGCATGAAGTTTGCAGGACTGGACATCTGCGGGTGGTCTGATAGCGGGCCGATAGCAGGTGGCACGATAGGCCCATAACAAGGCACAATTGGCCCAACAATAGATTGCTAGGATAGGCTCTGATACCATCTTAGAAAATAGGTTATGGGCCTAACTCAACCCTACAAAATCGGCTTGTAAGGTAAGGGTTGCCCCCCACTTATATACACCCTTATCACTAGTCGATGTGGGATCTCCAACACACCCTCTCACGCTGAGAACTGGATATCTCGAGCGTGAAGTTTACATGTGCGGGTGATCCGATAGCGGGTGACACGATAGGCCCACAACAAGGCACAATTGCCCCAACAACAGATCGCTAGGATAGGCTCTGATACCATCTTAGAAAATAGATTATGGGCCTAACTCAACCCTACAAAACCGGCTTGTAAGATAAGGGTTGCCCCCCACTTATATACACTAACTTAGTCTTATCACTAGTCGATTGGGATCTCCAATAGAGGTGGACCAGTCAAACCTAACATTCTTTGAGGAAACTGAGATAGTTACCTCAAGGATGCTTCAAAATTACAACATGTTATTGATGGTTCTGTTGTATCAGGTAGATATATTTGTAATTTGGATTTTGTTAATAGTCTAATGATGCCATTTGATCCATGTATTTTGACGCCACCTAATGGAATTAGGATTGGTTGTTGTTTGATTATGTTGTTTCTATTTTTGTTGAAGCATTTTATTTGTTATATATTATACTTTTTGATTTCTTTATCCAGATGAAATCGCTTCCATAGATCATACTGGAATAAAGTCTAATGAAGCAAGGATTGCATGCAGATTTTTCTGATGCTAAACTTAATGAAGTATTGCATCAAAGAGATGCACCTCATAATGGCCAAGTTAGCACTTTTGGCTTTTCTACTCTTGTCTGATCGATACTGCAGTAATTGATTATGTGTTTCTTTGCATTTCACCTTTTCTTTTACTTACTAATTTGTCAATTCTCTTTTATAATTAAAAATCTTTTTTTAGTATTTTTCTCTTTCTTTGTAGATAATAAGAACAATATGTGCGATGATTATGCAGTTGAGACAAATGGCAATCCATATTCTGAGCATGAAAGCTCAAATTAGTGTTGTCTTTTTCCAATTTATAATTTATAATGATTGAAGTTTTAATACACTTCTAACATAAATTTTTATAAAAAAATATTTATTATTAATTGTGTAATCAATGTACTGAATTAGTTAACAAACAATTAAATTTGATAATTATATAGATATCACTGGACAAAGGTATTTCATTATCACCAAAATAGAAGAATTGTCAAAAGTATCTTTCATACGTACTATCATTTGAGGGAGGAGCACTTCAAGGGGAGAACTCAACAAAAAGTGAAAACCACAATCTTAGAAAGAATGGACAAAACGTAGCTTTTGGTCCACAGAATTTGAGCTATAGGTCGGATGCAAAAAAGTTTTGGAGAAGCAAGACAAGGAGTAATAAGGTGTGGAAAGCGAAGAAGGGGAACATTCAAAGGAATGGGAAAGAGGAGTGGCAAGGTATGGTAATATCTACGAACGTGGTAGAAAATAACTGGTTATCTCAATGCTGGGTCGGAATACTCAACGACTTGAAGATGTTTGATAAGCTTAATAATAAACGAGTCATGGATGGGTGGGAAGAAATTAAGTTGAAATATATGGGAGGAGATCTCGTCCTCATTTCTGGACTGAAGGAAGATAGAGCAAATGAACTGATTCAATAGCAAGACGAGAACTTTCTTTCCATTTTCAAATCAGTGCAGAAATGGAATGAAGTTACCGTGACAGCAAACAGATTAGCTTGGGTTTTATGCTCAGGGATTCCCTTGAGGTCCTGGGGTGACGAATGTTTTGCTCAATTAGTAAACTCGTTTGGTTCCCTAGTGGATATGGATGAAGAGACTAGAAGTATGTCCCGGTTGGATGTAGCTCGCATGTTGGTTTATACGTCTTCGCCCCAAATGATCTCGTCGGTCGTCTCGGTGAAGATCGATGGGGTTGTGTGCTTGGTTAGGATGGTGGAGGAGAATGTCATGGTTGTAAACCATTGTACATGTAGTCAAGGGGACGCTCCATCAACCTTTAGGGAGGATACGTACTGTAGTAGTGAGAGGGGCTAAGAGATTGGCTCATTTATGTCTGAATGCTCTTTGGAGGATATAGCGGCAGTGGGTGTTAGAGGCGGAGAAGTAGATCTTGACCACGGCGGCCGAAGTTCACAACCGGTAAATCTGACGGAAGAGAAGATTGTGCAAAACTCGTTGGTCAAAAACCATGAGTGCCAGAATACTATTCACACGTCACATAGGGGGTCTATGGTTGTCAAAAGTAGATCTCTGTTAGAGTACGAAGCAAGCAATATAGACTGTGGAGGTGCCCAAGAGCTAGTAGTCAGTAATAAAGACTCTGGTAAGGGGGATAAGACGATACAAGAAAGCAATAGGGTGTTGGACATTTTTGGTGCTGATGGGAAACTTGCACAGAAGGGTACAGGGCTCGAGGAGGAACGTGCGGGAAGTGATGCTAGGAAGAAGGTGGGTCCTATTTTCTTGAATGGTAATGGTGAAGAACTTCAAGATTGTGACTTTGGGCCTGAAGCCCAAATACCGCACGGGTCGGATAAGCAAAATAATAAGCATAATGCTAAGTTGTGCGAGCCAGCGTTAGTTATGGGCCCAGGTAGAGCTATTCCCGCTTGTGACCCAAGCCCTCAACAGCTTAGAGAGGTTCCTATAAGTATTGGTAATTGCTTCGACACTCTTCGTAGAAAAGGCCCATCTTATTCGTCGACTGTTAATTTTGGGGATCAAGTGGAAAGCTCTTCTAACAAACATGAGACCGAGAAGGGTGACAAGGCTGATGGGAATCATGAAACAATTGTGGAGCTTTCTGAGGACTATAATCAGATCAATGTGGCCCTGCAGGGAGTATCAAGAGGGCCTTTTAGCTCTGAACCTTTCTCCTCAATGGAGTCTAAAGGGCAGTATAGCAGTGTTAACAGGAGAAAAAGAGCTTTAAGACAAGACAGTCTCAATCTCAGCAACTTTATTCCTGATTGTCATATCAGAAACTGTAATAACATTTTCTGGTTGAACAATGAGGCAGATGAGGCTAGGAGGATGTGGGAAGTTGGGAAATCTTTGGGTGTATCCTTTGAAGGCAGAGATGAGGAGTTGATACAGAAGTTACTACAACTGGAGCAGAGGGATTCTAAACAAAAGGAGAAAAAATGTTGCAGTAAAAAGGTAGGGAGACATGATAAGTGTTTATGAAGATGTTAAATTACAATGTCAGGGGCCTTGGGGGGAGTATTATAGTTAAGTTCGTCCGTGATTTGGTTAGAAAAGAGGAGGCCCAAATTTTGTTTATACAAGAATCTAAAAAAGAAGATATTACCAAGGAGTTGTGCTTTGCCTTGTGGGGTGATCATGAGGTGTCATGGGAGATGAGTCCTTCTACTAATTTAGTGGGTGGTTTGTTGTGCTTATGGAGCAAGGATGTTTTTCAGTTGAGAAACTCTTTTAGAGGGTATGGTTTCATTGGCTTGGAGGGAGTGTGGTTGGAAGGGAATAAAGAAGTTACTTTGGTCAATGTTTACTCGCCATGTGAGTTGGATGGAAAAAGGAGATTGTGGAACGAGCTGAAAATTTTTAAAAGTGCATCAAATTACTCTAGATAGTGTGTGATGGGAGATTTCAATTGTGTTAGAATGAGTGGTGAAAGGAAAGGGGAAAGTAATGGTTCCTATGGGAGAAGAGAAATTGAGGAGTTCAACCTCTTTATTTAAGACATGGAATTAATTGATATTCCTTTGGTAGGGAGAAGCTTCACTTGGTACCGGCCCAATGGCAAAGCAAAGAGTAGAATTGATAGGGTTTTGATCTCAAGGGATTGGTTGAATTGTTGGCAAGGTTGCGCACAATATGTTTTGAATAGGAAAATTTCGGATCATTGTCCCATTTTGGTAAGAAACAATATTGTTGATTGGGGTCCTAAACCTTTTAGGATCCTCAATTATTGATTTCAAGATAGGAATTTTCGAGAAGTGGTCTTGAAGGCTTGGAGGAATACAAGGGTGACGGGTTGGGGAGCATATGTCCTAAGTGAGAAGCTAAAGGGGGTGAAGGTGGCATTGAAGAAATGGAATTTGGAGGAATTTGGATTATTGCATGTAAAGCAAAAACAAATAAAAGAAGATCTCAATGCCTTGGATATTTTGGAGGAGCTTGGTGGTTTAAGTGTGGAGGATACTTTAAAGAGAGTACAATTACAAGAAGACTTTTGGAGAGTAACAACATTCAATGAATCTATTCTTCGCCAAAAGTCAAGGATGAGGTGGATTAAAGAGGGGGATTGTAACACAAGTTTTTTTCACTCAACTATAAATTGGAGGAGAAGGAAAAACTTGTTGAAGGGGTTACACGTTGAAGGGTGTTGGGTGGAGGAGCCTAGCAAGATTAAAAATGAAGTAAAGAAGTACTTTGAAAATAGATTTGTGGAAGATTGTTGGGAGAGACCGAAGCTTGATGGGGTAATATTTCAACACATAACTTGTGAAGATAACAACATGCTCATTTCGGATTTTAAAGAAGAGGAGGTGGAGGAAGCCATATGGGAGTGTGATAGGTCAAAAAGCCCCGGCCCTGATGGGTTCAACTTTCTTTTTATCAAGGAGTTTTGGGAAGTGTTGAAAGAGGATTTCATGAGATTTTTGAGGGAGTTTCATAAACATGGAGTCCTTCCTAGAGGTACCAACTCTTCTTTCATAACTTTGATTGCTAAGTGTGACAACCCCCAAAACTTAGGGGAGTTTAGGCCAATTTCCTTGGTAGGTTGCTTATACAAAGTATTGGCTAAGTTGTTAGCTAATAGATTGAGAAAGGTGTTGGGGATGGTGATTGACCATAGACAAAGTGCTTTTCTTACTACTACATAGTGTGTTAATAGCCAACGAGGTGGTGGATGATGCTAAGAGGAGGAAAAGAAAGTGTCTCTTATTCAAGGTGGACTTTGAGAAGGCGTATGACTCTATTTCATGGGATTTCCTCATCTACATGCTCAAAAGATTGGGATTCGATGATATATGGATTAATTGGATTAAAGGATGCCTCGAGTCTTCTTGGTCTTCGGTGTTGGTGAATGGTAGCCCATCTAAAGAGTTTAAGTGCCAAAGAGGTTTTCGTCAAGGAGACCCTTTGGCGCCTTTTCTCTTCTTAGTAGTGGCGGAAGGTTTGAGTGGATTGATGAGGGAAGCAAATGAAAGAAATTTGTACAAGGGCTATTTGGTGGGAGAAAGAAATTGTGACATTAGCATGCTACAATATGCCGATGACACAATCTTTGTGGGAGAGGTAAATATGAGAAATGTTTTCATCATTAAATCCATTCTTAGAATTTTTGAGTTGGTTTCTGGTTTGAGAGTTAACTTCTTTAAAAGTAGTTTTGGGGGCATTGGAGTGGATTGTGGCTCAGTGGAAATATATGCTGGCATGTTGAATTGTAAAGTCTTGGTGTTGCCTTTTGTTTATCTCGGGCTACCTATTGGTGCCAATCATAGGAAGATGGATACGTGGCAACCTATCATTCAAAAATTCAAGAACAAATTGGCACTTTGGAAACACAAGCATGTATCTCTTGCGGGTAGGGTTTGTTTGCTAAATTCTGTTTTAACATCTTTACCTCTATTTTATCTTTCTTTCTTTAAAATGCCAAAAGAGGTTGGTGTGAAACTTGTGGGTATTCAAAGGAGGTTCCTATGGGGGGGGGGGGGGGGTGATGAGGAGAATAAAAAGATTGCTTGGGTGAGTTGGGAGGATATTTGTAAAGAAAAAAATATGGGGGGTCTTGGGGGTGAAAAACCTTCAAAGGTTCAACGAGGCATTATTGGGGAAATGGAGGTGGAATATTTTTCATCAAGGAAGTGGCTTGTGGAGTGATGTGCTAAAATCAAAGTATGAGGGTTGGCAAGGCTTATTGAGGGAGGGTGTGATTGTGAGGGAATATTTGTAGTGGAGAGATTTGAAGAAAGTTTGTGGTAGTAAGAACATAGAAAAATGGTTTGATAAAGGAATTACATGGAAAATTGGTGTGGGGGAAAATCTAGATTTTGGTTAGATGAGTGGGTTGACGGGAAAAGTTTGGCTTCGCTATTCCCTAGATTATACCTTATTTCCGAACAAAAGGAGAATCTCATTGGGAATATGGGGCAGTGGAGGGAGGGTACATGGTACTGGAAATTTACATGGAAGAGGTCTATGTTCGAGTGGGAAAATGATAATTTCCAACAGTTACTTCAGGTTTTGAACATGGTACACATGAATGTATCTGTACTGGATAGTTGGTTATGGAAGGGGTGCCCGACTGGTATATATTCCACAAAATCTGCCTATAACATCTTACATGATGATGATACTACGGGAATCCCAAATGATATCTTTGCATTTATATGGCAAATTAAAATGCCGTCAAAAGGAACTTTGCTTATTTGGAGGGTGCTCAGGAATAGGTTGCCATCTAGAGACAATCTAAAAAAATGCAATATCATTGTACAGGATAGTGAGTTACTCTGCCCTCTGTGCCATCAAAAACCAGAGACGGTACAACATCTCTTTCTCTCCTGTCATGTGTTTGCCAAAATTTGGTATGAGTGTTTCTCGTGGGTGTCTCCAAATTTTACTATTGTGCTTCCGGATGAGCTGGAGAGCCATCTCAAACAAGTTTCAGAGATGGGAAGATCAAGGCTCGAACATGAGATTTGGAAGGTAATTTGGTGTGCTGTAATTTTCTGTGTGTGGAAGTTGAGAAATAAATGCATTTTTGATCAGGGAACAGTGGATGGCAATTTGTTGATGGACGATATCAAATTTACTTCATGGTCATGGATGCATAGTAAGCTCTCAGGTTTTTACTTCTCATATGTGCAGTGGAATTCTAACTTATCAGCATGCCTGCAGGGTTGAGTATGAGTCACAAATACTACTCGCTCCTGTCATATTATGCCTTGTTGGTAGGTGTGGTCATGTGTGCTGGTGCATGGGGGAGAATTGGCAGTTTACCTACTCTCGGGTCTGCTGGGTGTTTTTTAGGTATCCTGTTTTGGTGGTTTTATAAGGCAGGAATTTCTACACTTTCTTTGATGTCGTTGTTTTGTTTTAGGTGTAGTTGTGTTGGAATCATATGTTCTTATGGTCTTCTCTCAGGCCGGTGGTTATTTGCTATTTATATCTCTTACTAATATAAATACATAATAACCTTTTTCGGTCAGCTTCTTGGTCACTTCTCTGTAACTTTTTGGTACCACTGGTACCTTGTTTATATGTTAATGCGTTTTGTTTTGCCGACCAAAAAAAAAAAAAACGTACTATCATTTATTATCTATATAAATCAATGATCTTAGAACTTAGAAGTACTATTAGGTTTGAACTTAAATTATATATATATATATATATATATATATATATATATATGTATATATATATATGTGTGTGTGTGTGTGTGTGTGTGTGTGTGTGGGGAATGCTAATGCACTCACACCCTTTTTTTTACTATGAGTACATTAGCGGCTAATACCATAAAATTTGGACAAAAAAACCAATGAAATCTAGGTTAACTTAAAGATATTATAGTACTTTTCTATACAATTTTAAAAATCATTTCTCTCTCCTCTCTGACTAGCATTAAATTTTTTAAATACTCTCTTCTTTCTCCTCTCTCTTTTCTCATAGACATTAAATTTTAAATCTCTCTCCTCTCTCACCATAATATAATACTCCCTCCGTTCGAAAATAATACTACCTCCATCCCTAAATATAAGACTTTTTTCTAAAAAAAATTGTCCATTTTTATAAGACTATTTTCAAGTTGTTTCTTGCATTAATTATTTTTTGACTAAAATACCCTTAACCACTTTACAATGAATGCTATAAATTAATAAAATAAGTACATTCTCTCTCTTATGAGGATTGAAGAAAATGACTAGCATTCATTAATTAATTAGGTAGAAAGTAATTAAGTGGAAAGAGAGATATGGTAGTCCCAATAATTATAAGGGTAATTTTGAAAAAATAATACAAATTGTTAACAAATTTAATACTATTAACTAAATTAACCAACTTTCTTAAAGGGTGTGAATTAATTAAAAGAGTCTTATATTTAGGGACAGAGGTAGTAGTCTTTTTAGCTTTTTGTTTTTGTTCCAAAATAATAGTCCTTTTAACCTTTTTAAGCTATTTTTTCCAACAATGCCCCTAGACATAATTAAGAAGATCAATTAATACTTGCATTGGAAAGAGACATCTGTCATAAAAATAAGTTAGTGGATAGCATGATGTATTTGTTATTGGTGGATAGTGGGATAGTTTATAACAAGGGTAATTGAAAAAGTAAGGGTATTTTCGTCTAAACTTGTATCAATTAAATGTTTCTTAATCAGTGTGCTACAACCTTAAAAGACTATTATTTTGGAACGGATGGAGTAAATGTATTATAAAAAATTGTGTATTATGAGAAAACACTATAAATTAAAATATACATTTATTTAAAAAATAATAAGTGTGACTGATTCAAATTTATTTTTAAAAAATAGTAATAATTGTACTATTTAAATGAATTTGAAAATTAACTATTTTTGTAAAAACAATTTATACTAAATAATAATAATAAATTACGTTTTGTAATCTTAATGTTATGCTTATTTAATTGATATTAAAAATAATGTATATAATAAAAAGTGATTAAATTATTTTTAATATAAATTAAATAAGCATAACGTTAAGATTACAAAACATAATTTATTATTATTTTTTACTATAAATTATTTTTACAAAAATAGTTAATTTTCAAATTCGTTTAAATAATACAATTATTACTATTTTTTAAAAATAAATTTGAATTAGTCACACTTATTATTTTTAAATAAATGTATATTTTAATTTATATTGTTTTTTCATAATACACAATTGTTTATAATACATTTATTATATTATGGTGAGAGAGGAGAGAGGATAGAGGAGAGAGATTGAAAATTTAATGTCTATGAGAGAGGAGAGAGGAGAGAGAAGAGAATATTTTAAAAATTTAATGCTGGTCAGAGATGAGAGAGAAATAATTTTTAAAATTGTATAGAAAAGTACTATAATATCCTTAAGTTAAACCAAGATTTCATTATTTTTTTGTCCAAATTTTATGGTGTTGGCTACTAATGCACTCATACTAAAAAAATGGTATGAGTGCATTAGCATTCCCCTACACACACACACACATAGATAGATAGATAGATAGATAGATAGATAGATAGAGAGAGAGAGAGGATCCGCACCACACTGATTATAGAAATTCTAATATTAAATTATGAATTTATTTGTTTTTGATTATATTTGATTTAATTTAATCATAATTTTAATTATTTAAATTGATTTTATCCTAATAAATATAGCCCTTTTTTTTTTACTTAATTTTTTATTTTGGTGTAAGTTAGTTTAACCAATTTACCCATGCATCCTATCCGGCCGTTGCTTGTTAAAAGAAAGTCTCATCAGTGTTGAAAAAATGCTGGGTGTTGAAAAAGTATGAAGGTTATTTATAGCCAATTAATTTTGGGATTTTTAGGATCTTTGTTTTAAATTACTAGCTAGATGACCCATGCAATCACATGGATCACGATTTTTTTTTTAACATTTGTTTTTAAGTAGGTTAATTTTTTCCTTGATATTAAATAAAACATGTTAATATACAAAAAGTTTAAATGAAAAATTACACTTGTATATAACAACACAATTTATGATGTGGAGTACTATAACTGTACATAAGCATTTTCACATTACTATATTACTGTATCTATCTAAACTAAACTCTAAAGGCCACTAGAGTTATTAGTATGAAAAAAAAAATTGAATGATTGAATCAAAATTTTGGGGTGGGGAGGCACGCCGGAATGAGGGAAAAAGGACGGGAACTAAGTTTGTCAGAGAAAACCACGTGTCAGTTCAGAATTTTTTTTCTATATTATAGTAAATAGACTACTTAAAAATACCAACACACTCAGGACATAATTTTGATTGTTGGATGCTTAAATTGTGAATGGTGGCGTACAGCTGTGATGAGTGTTGAAAAAATTCAGGGATTATTTATAGCCAATTAATTTAGTGATTTTTGGGATCTTTGTTTTAAATTACTACTTAAGAATACTAATGAACCCATGGTATAGTTATAAGATGCTTAGATTGTCAATGGTGGTGTATGGCTGTGATGAATGTTGAAAAAGTGTAGGAGGGTAATTATAGCCACTTAATTTTGTGATTTTTGGATCTTTGTTTTAAATTACTACTTAAGGATACTAGCGAACTCATGGCATAGTTTTGGGATGATCAGATTGTGAATGATGGCATATGGCCATGATAAATGTTGAAAAAGTGTAGGGGGGTATTTATAGCCAATTAATTTTGTAATTTTTGGGGTCTTTGTTTTAAACTACTTAAGAATAAGAGCTATCCATGACATAGTTCTGGATGCTTAGATTGTGAATGATGGTGTATGGCTGCAATGGATGTTAAAAAAGGTTAAGGCAAATATTACCTTCATAACAATTGTCTCCAAATTAATAATGCTTAGAATAAATAATGCTAATTTAAGGATTAATACAAATATTGCTTCCGTAATAAATATCTATCACTTTCTCTTTCTATCTTTCTCCTCACTCCACCCAAACTGAGGGTGGAAGTTTAATTTTTCATTTTGGATATATGTAATAATGTATAGTTTCTGTGGATGCTTGTGAAACACCTAATTGATGGATATGTGACATGATGAAAATGATAATTTTCTTTTTGTGAAATTCAGTGAAAGACGAATATGAGAAAATGCATGTTTGTCCTAATGATATTATACAAGTATGTTATTATGATGATATGGTTATGGATATAATGTATTATATAAATTTAAAGGAGTCCGTCACGTTATAATATGTCCAACATTTTTTGTTTGAATCGACTCTTTGTAGTTGTTTTTGTAATGAATCACTATAATAGTTTTGTCATGTTATAGCAGATATTTTTGACTGCTACAAAAGTTTTTGTACTTTGTTTTATAGCAATTCATCATAAAATTATTATAATAAATGGGCTATAAAAAGTCAAATTTGGCAGTGATCCCTCGAACAATAATTGGAAACTAATCCTTTTTTGGCTGTAGAGACCACTTAAATAAATTTTATCTTTCTTAAAAAATTCTTTCTTATGCACATCACAAAAAATTGAACATTGATCAACATACTTAAAAACACTAAAAATCTACCAATTCTACGAGTCTTCCTTGTGGATGAGATTGTCTTTTTTTTTCTTTTCATATTGAACCAAAAAAATAGCTTCACTACAGATTGGAGAGTTAGCGAAAATACAACAAGGAATGTCGCCATTCTTGAAGAGTAATTATTATTGGCGATAAAAATCTTAATTTACCACGATGCTTATAAAAATTCATAAAGCTACAAAGCGTAAACTATTTTTAGTTGTTCTCAGTTAATAAAATGTGTGATGACATTTAAGCATAATATTCCTTCCCATTTTCGCAAAGCTATATGGTTAGTTGTTCCTGCTAAGCACAAAATCGTATCACATTTAGATTTCGTCATTTAACAGACATTTATTTTTTTTGATAAGCAAAGTGAATGATATATATAAACTTAGGAGCACAAGAAGTGCCATAATACAACAGTGATAATGCAGTAAAAGATCTGCCTCTGGGCTATAATAGCTACCAGCAAAGGAGACTCCTGATCTACCCAACCACACTCTAGAATCTTGGTGTATACATGAAAGATTAGCATACACGAAGAAAGCAGAGGAGAAAAATATACTCCAACCTACATAACCATCCAACCAAAATGCCAACAGAGACTCCAAGTACATACAGTATATGCTGCAGAAAATACTCCCTAATCATGTATCATAGGTCAGCAGCATACATAGCTTCTCCCCAACACTTTGCCCGCCCCAATACAGATAAATAAGAACAGAACCAAGCTACAGAACCCCGCCAACACACATACTGAGTTGCCCTTGAATGTACCAACAATAATCCACTCACTCCCAAAACCAAACCAAGGGAATCAACAGACATTTATAATTTAACGGAGTAAACATGTAAGGCTTAAATATGTTTTTAGTTCCTCAAATGTGGGTCATTATTGTTTTAGTCCTCCAAATTTGAAATTTGAAATTGCTTTTTTTAGTCCCTGGAGTTCGCAAAATGCTCTTTTTAGTCATGGTGCACAGTGTGAGTCAAACAAGGAATAAGAGATTCTCAAATCATGACAACTTTTGACTGTCAGAATTTGATTTTCTATTTTATATTTTAAAGTACCATTTACAAAAAAATTAAAAACACATTAACTGCTTTAAAAATCGCTTTAATTTCTTTTATTAACTTGATTCTAACAATTTTAAATTGCTAGAAATCGTACTTTAACAATTAAAATGGAAAATTAAATTCTGGCAATCAAATATTTTATTTCCCGTTTGGCTCACACTGTGTAGAGGGACTAAAATGAGCGTTTTGCGAATTTTAGGGACTAAAAAAAGCAATTTCAAATTTTGAGGACTAAAAAAATAATGACTCACATTTGAAGGACTAAAAACATATTTAAGCCAACATGTAAAATGTAGTTTGCACACATATAACACCATAGTTGCCTTGCCATCCTTTTCGATCAATTTCATTTTTTTATATAATTAGTTTATGGCTAAAATATATATGCTTTTGGTCCCGTATCTTTTTACTAAAATTTATTTTGGTATTTTATCTTTTAAAAGATTTATTTTGGCCATTTATCTCTCGAATTTGGGCAATTATTGCCCTTTCAAAACAATTTTTTTTTTAGGGTACAATTTTGAACCAGTTTTTGATTGATTTAAGACATGAATTTAAACTTGTTTCATTATATTTACTTGCATGAAAATTATAGAATTCAACTAATGTTTGAACCAAGTAAGGTGATAAATATGGTGAAAACTACATGCAAATTAAGTCTTACAAACAGCTGAAAAAATTAATATCAAATTCATTTTCAAGTTGTTCGTGCAACTCAATTTTCATGCAATTTTTACCATATTTATGACCTCTTTTGGTTTGAACGTTAGTTGAGATCTATAGTTTTCATGTAAGCAAATCTAATGAGACACGTTTTACATTTTGAATCAATAAAAAAAAGGATTAAAAAAAGGTGCCCTAAAATTGAAAATAATCTCTGTTTTGAAAGGACAACAACGATCTAAACTTGAGAGATAAATGATCAAAATAAATCTTTTAAAAGATAAAAGATCATAACGAATTTTAGTAAAAAGATAAGAGAGCAAACTTATATTTTAGCCCATATTTTTGGTCCCTTATTTTTTTGTTTACTAAAATTCATTTTGGTCTTTTATCTTTTAAAAGATTCATTTTGGTCATTTATTTCTTAAATTTAGGTCAATATTGTCCTTCTGAAACAATGATTATTTTCGATTTTGAAACGCGATTTTCAATCATTTTTTGATTAATTCAAAACGTGAAACTTGCTCTATTAGATTTGTCTACATAAAAACTGAGACCCAAATGATGTTCAAACAAAAAAAGACCATAAATATGGTAAAAATCACGTGAAAAATTATTCTTATGAGTAATCTAAAAAGAATTTAATATTAGATATTTTTAGTTTTTTGTTTGCTTGTGATACTCACTTTTCACGCGATTTCACCTTGTTTATGATCCTTTTTAGTTTAAACATGGGTTCCATATTTTTCGTGTGGGTGAATATAATAGAATAAGTTTAACATCTTGAATTAAAAATAAAAGAGTTCAAAATTGTACCCCAAAATTGAAAACTATCACTGTTTTGGAATGACAACATTAACTCAAATTTGAGAGATAGATAAAGAACTAAAATAAATTTTTAAAAATTAAAAGATTGAAACAAATTTTAATAAAAAGATAAGGACGACCAAAAATATATTTTAACCTAATTAGTTAATTTAATTTGTTGCAATACAACTAATCCTTACATATAAGCTTATGTTACTCTTCAAAAAATGTTTCATGCTGAGATAAATTAAAATTAAAGAAATTAATTATATATGTACCCATAAAAAGTTAAAAAAAAAAGTGACAAATGACTATCGAAAATATATAGGAATCACATCACTTTATTTGTATAACAACTTTTACACATGCAACCTAAAGAGGCTGATGAGTAATCCTCCGTCCAATGGTAGAACAGTGTCGAAGGAGTGAGAAATTATTAGGATGGAAAGCACTAAAAAGGGAAATACATGGAACACAACATGAACTGAAAAGAAAAAATAACCATAAAAAGATACGAAATATGAGAGAGACAACATGTGGAATTATTGTGGATGGATTCTTTTATTAACCACATGTATCCTCTACTAAAGGCAATGAATTCAAGGGCACTGGTAACCAGTGTTGTTCCTTCCACAGTTATTGAGAATTAGAGACAAAGAAAGAGGGACGTTAAGGTTGATGCCAAGGATGTTAGCTCTTATGGCAGTGCAAAGGCAAACAGCAACTTCAACATCAGCCAAACCCTGAATGAGGGTGCAACAGGGGAGGGTTGGTGGTGACCCCACTGTAACATTCACCAAGTTCAACAGATTGGCACACACACCCAACTGAAGTATATTTATAGGACATGTACCATTTGGAGAAGGTGTTGGTGGTGGGGTTGAGATTTCAGGGGTGTTGGCAGAGCTCACCATAGTGAGTGAAAGCAGATTGAGACTGAGGAGTAGGGCAACATAAGTGGATGCAACAGTACCCTTGGAAGCCATTTCACACAACTAAGTAAGTATCACAACACTTGGTGCTTAAATTGTGAATGATGGTGTATGGTATGGCTGCTACGAATGTTGAAGTGCAATGGGGGTATTTATAGCCAATTGATTTTGTGATTTTTGGGGTCTTTGTTTTAAACTATTATATATTAGTCATGTTTAATTGCATTTTTTTCCCCAAAATTTTATAATGTTGCAAAATTTGTCCTTTCATTTTTTTGTTGTAATTTTTGCCTTCTAATTTATAAAATATCGCGAATTTTGCTTCCATGTAGAAAAACTGCTATAATTAACTAAAAATCATCACTAAATTGTCTTAATTGTGGTGGTTTAAAGGAAAATTGCCACAAAATATCTTTTTTGTGGCATTTTTCTATGTGGGAGCAAAATATGCAATATTTTGTAAATTGGAGGTAAAAATCGCGCAAAAAAATTGGAAGGACAAAATTTACGATATTGTAAAACTTTGACGGTAAAAACGCAATTAAGCTTATTACTTAAGAAAATCAACTAACCCATGGCATTAATTATAACTGAAATCCCCCATGAGCTTGCACCTTGACTGACAAGTCGATGTTGACATTTTATGAGTTCAGGATGAAATGATATATAAAATTTTATACATAAGTATTCAAAAATATAAATATATATTATTTCATAAAAAATAGACACCTAATTTTACAAAAAAAATGATACATTTTATTACATTAAACAAACAATATAATTTTAACAAATCTTAAAAAGATATATCACATTTTTATTTAATTTATTTCTATGTTATCATCTATTATTCAATTTTAAAAAAAATTATACTCACAAATATCTGTATATAAGGCCCTTTCAAAAAAAAAAAAAACTGTATATAAGGTCTTCCCTTAAAGAAAAAACATATACACACAATATGTATATATAATTTTTCAATAATGATTTATACAATTTTATTTCTTATAACTCTTTCTCCATTTTCTTTTTTCTTTCTATTTTTTTTTTTTGTCATCGCGTTTCATATTGTATCTCACATTTTTTCTCTCTCATCTTTTTCTCTCTCTTAAGTCCTAGCACTCAAAATATTTTAAGGTCTAAAGTTATACGATCATCATTTTTCATAATTTTTTAAGGTCTCTCTATTTTTTTCTTAAACGTTTCTTAATAAAAAAATTAAAGGAATTATATTTCATTGTGGTGTTTCTTGTTTAATCAAAGAATGTATTATTCTTATTATTTTCAAGATAAATACTAAATTTTGTTTTAACAAAATTTGATCGTCAATTATGCTTTTAAAACTTTTTTTTTTAATTCGTAGGAATTGAAGACAAATACCAGGGAGTTTATAAGAACTTAAGCACTTGTTCAACCAACTGAACTAGAACCCCTTAGTATGCTTTTTAAACATAATTATATGTAAATATAATAAGTATTTTCTATTATTAGAATTGCTACCATAAATTTTAAAAACTAAATCTATTTTCTCTCTATAGCATTGTAATTTTGTATTTTTGTTTAATTTTATATAATTTTAGTTTTTGTGACATGTGGTCAATTATTATGAATTTTTTAATTGTTGGTTAAATTTAATATATTAATTTTAAAATCATAATTTAATTCATTTTTTATGTTTGACGCCCTCAAAGAAAATGCTCTGGTTTCACTCATATCGTCTATTGTAGACAAAGTATCGTTATTTCATGTTAAAGCTTACCTATAATGTTGTTCTTTATTAATGTACTAATTTTTAGTTTTAATCCCTTATAATTTAAGGGGGGATATATTTAATTAAGATTTGGAAGGATTTTAAAAAAAAAATTTAAAAGACTTTTTTTTTTATAAAAAAAAAAGTCTTGTGGCATTAAATCAGGATTTTTAAAGAAGATAAAAAAGTCTTATGCTATTCAATCAAGATTTTCAACATTTTTTTTCATGACAACAAAATCTTGTGGTATTCAATCAAGATTTTTACAACTTAAAAAAAGTCATATGGTATTTAAAATCCTATAGATTTAGATGGATTGTTTTGTAAATTGGATTTTATGTGACTATTTAGTTATATGTATAAATACCACACACATCAAACAATTCTTTCCAAACCCTTGGAATTTTTGTAAACCCGTGAAATTTTTCTACTCTTCTATTCCAGACTTTTTCTTTTTTCCATCATCATGCATAATGGTAATATTGCTAGAGTAATTGGTTATCTATTTATTCTATTCTACACATACTCTTCATATGATCCTAACAGTGATGCGTTCATACCGCCAAATCACTATGAACCACCCTACTAGCCTACATCATCTAACCAAGTCCACCATCACATTCCCTTTTAAGTTGTCATAAGAGGAGTAAATTTGAGCATGGAGGGAGTTCTACATCATCTAAAGTTGTCATAAGACTCTGGCAATTTTGCATGTTTTCTAAAAATTCATGAAATCCTTTAAAATCTTGTAAATCCATAAAGTTCTTTCAAATCTTATGAATTTATATTTTAGAAATCCATTAAAATCCAAACTACAAAATCCTAATCATAAAATTCTTTTAAAAAAATATTAAAAGTCATTACATTCCTACAAAATCTTTTAAAATCCATATGATTTTTTTATGCAAAAAAAATCTGTTAAAATCCTAATTGAATACATCCCACTAAGTTTGGTTTGTGTTTATAATTTTGTTAAAAAAAATGAACACTTTAAGTCTATTATCATAAATCCATTACATCTTGATATATCAGAGTGAATTAAAAATTTATTTAACAAGAATTTATTAATTAATCTAACACATTAGGAAATAAACTAACAACTAAAAGGATAATATTTTTTTTATCACATCTCACATATTAATTTGGATAAAATGAAACAGTATTTTCAATGGATTTATGAAAACAACATAAAATAATATTAAAAATTTATTACATAATCATATAAACTTTATTAATTTCTTTTGGCCCTATACCATTGCCTCTCTGCACAAGGTCCAGGACCGACCTTGCTGATTGGGTAACACCTGCAGGTACTTGTGAGCCTAACATTTAGAAATAATAAAGAGTAGTATTTTAGAAAAGAAAAAAAAATGTTACTAATCCTAACAATGTCTAAACATTTAATGCTGTAATTCATAAAATTTATTTAAATTACAAAACCTTGAATGCAAATATTCATGACATTTTACCTAACTCTAATAAACCTAACTTTTTTTAACAAGTCCAGTAACTGTTTTAGAGCTGACGAAAAGGATATTTCAATTCTTATATAAAAATTATGACAAAATCACGTTTATTTTAAAGAACCTATACATAAACTGATAAACATAGTACATTTGTATACAACTAGTGTCCTACCCCACGATGTTTGGGCTTTTTTAATTTAATTTTAAAATATAAAAATTAACATAATGTAAAATAAAATTTATTTTTAAAGTAAAATATTTTAAATTACAGTGAAATTATTTATTTTAAAAATAACGATGATAGAATATAAACTTATCTTAGTTTTAAATATAGATAATAATATTTTATATTTAAGTCAATTAAGCTTTATTAAATAAATTTTCTTTTTAATATTAGATTTAAATCTTTCCAAATTTATTCAAAATATTTTTAAAAAATTTGATGCATAGGAATCAAAAACAGGTACTAGGGGAATGTTTGTTTCACGGATTATTTTTTTAATCCTCGGAATATGGGATTTGAAAAATTTATTCTCATGTTTGTTACGAGATAATAAATAATTATTGCCAGATATATTAATCATTTTTTAAAATACTCAAAAAATAACATTATTGTGTTATATTCTCAGGATTAAAAAAATAATATATGAAACAAACACCCCTTAATTAGGAGATTTACAATAATTCATGCACTCTATTCAACATTTCAACCAATTGAGTTATATCTCCTTAATTCAAATTATTTAAAATCAAATCTATAAATTAAAAATTATAAAATCAATAAAAGAATGTAATACAATTAAAATAAAATAAAAAATAATCAAAGTTAAATAAAATCAGATAAAATTATCAGTAGCTGGCAAGTTGGGGAGTTTCTCACGCTAGTGGGTTAAGCATTTGGAATATGCCACCTGATTTTGTTTTGGAGTCTCTATGCCAAGATAATTTTGGGATAGTGTAGTGCTTTGTTGCTTTTTTTATTTTCAATCCTACATAAAAAAAAAAAATTTATATCAGTGGTCAATGCCTAAAATATGTGATAAATTTCTAATATATTGCCTATTTCCACTTATATGCAAATAAATACACATTTTTTTCCTTTCTATCTATTGAATAAATTCTCTTTTTCAATTTTGATTCTTTTTTTTTATAATACAATAACTTCTCCTTTACGTGTACTTTTTTTTTATGACTTTCTTGAAAGGAAACGATTAGATATTATTTCAACTTGATTATTAATATTTTTATGTCTAAATATCTTCTACCAATATTGTTTGGCACAAGTGGTAGCGGCTTCTGTTCCTTCCAGGGTTCAACTCCTAGTGATGTCACTTTGGGTATGGAATAAACCATGTTGGGAGGGGAATAAACTATGTAATTTAATTTATATTGAAGCTAAAATATAATAAGACTTAATTTTGTATTTAAAATTTTATCTTCTTCTAAAGATTGATCTTACATAAATTTTGTCATAGAACTACTTAAAGAATAAAATAAATAAATACATATAATAATTACATATTATATATTTCTTTTAATAAGTTATTAAATTAATTTCATTTTTGTTAGAAAATTTTTTAGGCTTAATTGCAGATTTTACCACCCAACTTTCATAATTTTGCGAATTTTACCACCCAAGTTTTAATTTTGCAAATTTTACCACTCAACTTTCATAATTTTGCGAATTTTACCACCCAAGTTTTAATTTTGCAAATTTTACCACCCAAGTTTTCAATTTTTGCACATTTTACCACCTAAGTTTTTAATTTTTGCACATTTTACCACCTTGATGTTTCACAAAAAATTTTTTTTTTGAATTTTTTAACTTTTTTTTGGTAAAATATCATAGTGGTAAAATGTGCAAAAATTGAAAACTTGGGTGGTAAAATTTGCAAAATTAAAACTTGGGTGGTAAAATTCGCAAAATTATGAAAGTTGGGTGGTAAAATTTGCAATTAAGCCAAAATTAATTTCATTTTAATCTACTTTTGTTATTCTTTTCCATGAATCTAATACTCCCTATTTAGTACATTTATTTCTATTGGTATATATAATCTACATGAGTTGTCAAACTACTTTGCTACATAAAATTAAACATTTTGTATAGCATATAATATTAATTTCATTGTTGTTATATTCTTAAGGGGCGTTTGTTTCACGGATAATTTTTTTAGTCCTGAAAATATTATTTCTAGGAATATAACGTGAGAATGTTATTCCTGGGTATTTTATAAAAAAAAATGTGTTTATTAACTATTAAAAATGGTTGGGAATATTTCTATATGCCTAGGAATAATTAAAACATGTGTTTGGTTGACATTATTTTTTCCTAGGAATATATATTGTAATTACTTAAATATCTTTATTGTTAATGTTTGTTAAAAAAAATTACAAAATGTGTTCAAGGGTATATCTGAATTTTTACTTACGAAGAGCGATTTCTGTCCCATGGGAATAAATTTTCTTTGCACCCTCCGCCAAGATTAAATATTGGTTGAACGTGAGATTACGACTTTCCTAGGATAAAATATATTCGAGATTAATTATTTTATTACTTTATAATAAACGTGGAATAAGTTTTTCCACCTCTTATTCCCGGGACTAAAAAAATTATTCGTGAAACAAATGCCCCCTATGAGTTGGTTAAAATTGTTGTATATATAATAATTCAAAATTTAGTTTAATTTATATATATTATCATTATTTATCATATTTTGACTATGTTTATAAGTTTGATTCATTGCCCATTGGCACATGTAAAAACATACAAAATGTACAAGGTTCTAATTTCCTGTTAGTCTAGCTTTTTCTGTTACTGAAATGTACTAGGTAGAGGAGGTTCCATATCAACCGGAACTTATCATTTTGATTATGTATAGCATCTTATTTGTGTTGAGCAATGAAATCCTAGTTTCTATGTAAAAAAAAAAAAAAAATCCTATCCTGCGCGATCCACAAGATCTTTTAGTATTTATTTTTAAAATATAAAAAAAAAACTAACATGTGTTAATTTTTTTTTTGAAAGGACTAACATGTTATGCAATGAATTTAATTTTTAAAGTATAAAAATTTAAATTACAAAAAAATTATATAGTTTTAAAAAAAGATAATATATATAAAATCATCTTCTATGTTTAAATATTTTTATTTTTAAATATCTTTTATATAATTTAAATTACATTTAGGCTACAATATAATTGGACGATATTTTGTATTCAAAATTTTATCTTCTTTCTTACATAAATTTTGTCATAGGACTTAAGGAAATAGAAACAGTGAATACACTATTTATAAAATTATATATTATATATTTATTTAAATAAGTTATTGAATTAATTTCATTTTTTTGATAAAATTAATTTCATTTTCATTTACTTTATTATCTTTTCAAGAATCTAATATTGTTTAATACATTTCTTCCTATTGATATATCTAATTCACATGAGTTGTCAAATTAGTTTTGCTACACAAAGTTAAACATTTTGTATGGCTTATAATATTAATTTTATTATTGTTATATACCTGAGAGTTGGTTAAAATTTTTGTATAAAATTGATAATACTAATAATTTAAAATTGAACTTTTTTTAGTTTAATTTATATACGTTATCATATAAAATATTTCAATATATAGAGACAATAAATCAGATTTTGACTATGTTTGAGTTCAATCTATTGATATATAATTTTAGGGATGGCAATGGGTAGGGTCTGGGTAGGGTCCTATAGTACCCGTCCCCATACCCGCGTTTAAAAAAAATATCCGTACCCGGCCCCATACCCGCGCGGGTAGCAACTTTAATCCCCATCCCCGTACCCGCTGGGTACCTATATATCCATACCCGCACCCGCTACCCGCGCTTTACTTATGTATGAAGTTAATAAATCAATAAAAAATAGGCTTAAATATAATTTTGATCCCCCTATTTTGCACAATCCGCAATTTTAGTCATCCTATTTTAAAATAGAGACATTTAGTCCTCCTATTTTGCACAATCAGCAATCTTGGTCCCTCTATAGAAACATTTAGTCTCCCAATTTTGTAAAATCCGTAATTTTGGTCATTTCATCAAATTGAAAGCATTGACAGTTAAGAGATTAATGTTGACCTTAACGTGACCCAAATATAGTTATGTGACACGAGATTATTTATTTATTTTTTAATTATTTTAAATAATGAGTAATAAATATTTGTTTATCTACGCCACTAAAATACATGTCACGTTGATTTTAATGGTTGGGGTAATCGTGAGTCCTAAAATAGAAATCACAAGTCTTAATCATTTATTTTAAATTAGTTCTACATTGTTGAAATACATGGCACATCGTAATCAAATAAATGATATTACCTTTTTATAAAATATATTTTTCATCAATTATTCTACTCAGTATTTAAAATAATTAAAAACTAAATAAATAATCTCGTGTCACGTCATTATATTTGGACCACGTTAAGGTTAACGTTAATCTCTTAACAGTCAACGCTTTCAATTTGATGGAAGAACCAAAATTACATATTTTAGAAAATTGGGAGACTAAACGTCTCTATTTTAAAATATGGGGACCAAAATTGCAGATTATGCAAAATAGATGAACCAAAATTGTATTTAAGCTATAAAAATATTAATTAAAAAATTATTACAAATAAATTGAAAATTCACGCTTAAATAATTCAAACTTAACATTAAAAGCATTCACAAATAATATTAAAAATATAAAATATAAAATTATTGTAAGTTATAACATAAATCTTTTACTATTAGTGTTAGTTTATGGAAAATATAAAATTATTTTTTTACAAAAAAGTATATATATATATATATAACATAATTATTTATTTAAGTTATTTTAATTATATATATATGATAGGTGCGGGGCGGGGCGGGTACTATAGTACCCGTACCCGTACCCGCACCCGCAAAAAATTGCGGGTAAATACCCAGTCCCGGCCCCAGTCCCAATAAGCGGGTATTTACCCGACCCGCTTGCGGATATTTTTGCGGGTACCCGTAGGGTCCGGGTACACTTTGTCATCCCTATCTAATTTCCTACTCCCATGATCCATGTGATCTTTTAGTCTTTATTTTTAAACTATAAACATAATTTAAAATAAAATTAATTTTTAAAGTAAAATATTTTAAATTTTAAATTATAGTAAAGTATATATTTTAAAGAAAAATATAATATAATATAATATAAAATATTCTCAATTTCAAACAGAGATAATAATATTTTAGATTTATGTTAAAAGGAAACAACTCTAGTGAGAATATTTGTTTATGTGAGAACATTAAAATAACTAATAATAATCAACAAATTAAGATTTAATGCTCATCAAAAAATAATATTTAATGAAATTTGTTTAATGCTCATAAAAAAAGATTAAGATTTAATGAAATTCTAATTTATATGATTTCTCATATAAGTAAGTGTTCTCACTACAAATATTGTTCCCTGAGTTAATAATGCTTAATTGAATATTTTTTTAGAATATGTTTTCAATTTTTTCTACAAATTAAAAATCATAAAATCTATAAAAAGACGTAATACATTGAAAATTTAAAAAACTCAATCAGAGTAAATAAAATCAGGTAAAAATATTAATTATTTATGCTTAAAATATGCAATAATTTTGTAACATATTATCCAATTATATGCGAGTATATAAACATTTTTTTTATCTATTGAACAAATTCTTTTTTTTTTATTTTGTTATTTTTTTTGTTTCTTCGTGTGATAGCCTCTGTTACATGTACATTTTATTTTCATATTACTTTGCAAGAAAAGATATGATAAAATATTTTAATTTGATTGATTGATTAATATTATTTTTATGTTCAAATATCTTTCATGTATTTTAATTTACATTTACACTAAAATATGAGTAGGCAAAGTTCTTGGTCATAAGAATACTTAGGGGAAAAAAATGAATACTACCATGTAGTGTGTATATATATATATATATATATATATATATATATATATATATATATATATATATATATTAAGTTATTGAATTAGTCTCATTTTTATCTGCTTTTGTTATTCCTTTTCTTAAATCTTATTTTAATACATTCATTCATATTAGTATATCTAATTAACAGGAGTAGTCAACTTACTTTGCTACATAAAGTTAAACATTTTGTAAGATAGAATTATCAAGTTTTTATTTTTATACTTAAAAATTAGTTAAAATTGTTAAATAAAAATTAATAACAATAATAATAATTCAAAATTGAGTATAATTTATATACATTATCATCATAAAACATTTCTACACACACTTAATTGTAAGATTCGTTGTTTTAAAATTTTATTTTCTTTAAAACTAATTAACAAGAATATTAAATTTAACTCAAAATAAAAAAAAAAAGTTCCTCTTTAAACCCTAATATAATTTATTAATATAAATTACTTTTTTTTTTATCAAAATTTCACTAAATTTATATTTTCTAATTTTTTTATTTTCTTTTGCATCCCAAATTCCTAAAAATTTGATAAAAAAATAATAATTTAAAACATTATTGTTGTGAGTGATGAGAATGCATTGGTAGTTCTTCTATTTCTGAAAGATTTGAATATATGCAAACATTTTCAAAAATTACACGCAATTTAATTTTATTGGAAAATGTGTATATTTTAGACATCTTATCTAATATTCAGTCGTATGAACAAAGAAAAAAAGTTGTGTGATTTGGAGTATAAAAAAAAAATACATGTAAGTACTTAAAATGATAACTTTGGAGAATATTGTACAATAAGGGAGTAATAATAACTAATGTGTTTTACAATAAAAAAAAATGGAAAGTAACTCACTATCAATTTTTTTGAATGAATGATGAAAGAAAGATTCATTATTATTATAAGGGAAAAGAGCATTAAGCCCCCTTAAACTTTACTTCTTTTGTGAATAAACATCCTAAACTTTAATTTTGTCTAATTAATCCTTAAACTTTGTCTCTTTTGCAAATAGACACCATGAACTTTAAATTTATTATGATGGACACTTTAATTTTAACTTTTTTGTAAATAGACACCTTAAACTTTAATTGCATTTTAATTTATCTTTAACATTTATCTTTTTTACAAATAGTTTTTTTCAAGTTATTTATCTTAAATGTTAATCATTTATTAATTTTTTTATTACAACTAATTTTTTAATATTTAAAATATAATAAAGAATATGAATTTATAAGATATATAAAAAGGAGAAATAATAACATTAATAAAAAAAGTTTTTATTTGATTTTTAATTTTTAATTTTATTATGTTTTAATGTTTGGAAAAGTAACCAGAGAAAGGTCCGAGGCACACGTTTGCGGTTTGGTGAGGATTTAATAGTTATACAATGAGTATAGAAATTTAGGAGTGAAATTGTATTGTAATACGTAAATGTTAGCTTCAGTTTGTATGTTTTTTAATGCAGTAACTTGCTCTTGTAATGAGTCTTATTTTGGGCACCTCTTGTGCTCATAACAAACAATCTTATATTAATGAATTATTTAGCTTATAAAACAAATGTTTGGAAAAGTGATTTAAAAAAATAAAACAAATAAATAGTTAAGATTAAACAAATAATCAGTTGAGATTTTTTTATTAGTAATTTAACTCTAATTTAATATAAAAAATTATTTATGAAGTTAGTAAATTTTAATAATTAATTGAGATGAAATTGAAATTTAGGTGTCCATATGTAAAAGAGGTAAAGTTTAAGGATTGATTGAAACAAAATTAAAGTTTATGGTGTTTATTTATAAAAGAAATAAAGTTTAAGGATCAATTTGGACAAAATTAAAGTTTAGGTGTCTATTTGTAAAATGAGTAAAGTTTAGGGGGGCTGAATGCTCTTTTCCCTTATTATAAATACAATAATAAATTGAATATAAACACTTTATGTGAAGCTAATATATCTATTTGTGAGCATTAACTAACCCTAGTAATGCTCACATAAATTTATGGTATTATGGTAAGTATTATTAGTTATTAGAAGCCGTTTTTAATAAATGAAAGGAAGATAATATATATAAAGACAAAAAAGAGGGGCATAAGAAGAAAACACTGTTCAATGAATAATAAATTTGTCTTCTAGTACTTTTTACTTGCACAAGTTATAGATGTTCTACCGGCCAATTTGATAATGAAATCTAATTAGATCACCTATTTTTGTTAGGTAACCATACTTGTCCAAGGGTAAGGTGGTAATTTTCTCTTGCTATGTTGAGCTCTATCCATTTATCATTGTCGTCTTTTGCCGAGGGGATGGGTACCTGCAAAGACACTCTAACGCTCAAGTCAGATATCATCCCAATATAGTAAATGAGAGTGAACAGTTAGTTTATCTCGAAAATCTCACCCTTTATATAAACATATTAATGGGTCTTTGGGATCCATGGGCCTTACTTTGTAGCTAATGTGGTGTTAATCATTCGTTATGTGATAATATTGCTCTAATCCAAGGATTATTCCTTTAGTTCCAGTATTGCCATCTATATATAGTAGGCCGAACAGTACTAGGATGACCGAATAATGTTCGGTTATGTAGTCACCTAGGGGTTGTAGGCCCTTATAGGGTACACATGCCCCCCAAGCCTTGAAGCATTTGTAGAAATGATGAAGAGGGTTTATAATAATAACAAATAGTTAGCTAAGTTAGTGCTGGCGAAGGGATGAAGTCGGCACTGGCACACCTAAGCAATGCTTAGGCGGTATTTGGGCTATTACTTCCTAAGGGGTGCCAATAGGTAATCTCGGCACTTGCACACCTGCGAGGTGCTTAGGGAGAAAATTGAAAAATCTAATGTCAAATTCATTTTCAAGTTGCTCGTGTGATTCACATTTCATGTGATTTTTACCATGTTTATGACCTCTTTTGGTTTGAACATTAGTTGAAATCTATAGTTTTCATGTTAGTGGATCTAATGTGACAAGTTTTACATCTTGAATCAATAAAAAAAAGGTTAAAAAATGTGCTCTAGAATTGAAAATGATCGCTGTTTTGAAGGGACAACAATGATCTAAACTTGAGAGATAAATGACCAAAATGAATTTTTTTAAAAGGTAAAAGACCAAAACGAATTTTAGTAAAAAGATAGGAGAGCAAAAGTATATTTTAGCCTATATTTTTGGTCCCTTATTTTTTTTACTAAAATTCATTTTAGTCATTTATCTTTTAAAAGATTCATTTTAGTCATTTATTTCTCAAATTTAGGTCAATAGTGTCCTTTCGAAACAATGATTATTTTCGATTTTGAATCCTTTTTTGACTAATTCAAAATGTGAAACTTGTCCCGTTAGATTTGTCTACATAAAAACTATGAGACCCAACTAATATTCAAACCAAAAAGGTCCATAAATATGGTAAAAATCAGGTGAAAAATTAGTCTCATGAGTAATATGAAAATAATTTAATATTAGATATTTTTAGTTTTTTGTATGCTTACACTTTTCACGTGATTTAACCTTGTTTTTAATCCTTTTTAGTTTAAACCTTGATAGAATAAGTTTTACATCTTGAATTAATAACAAAAGTGTTCAAAATTGTAACCCAAAATTGAAAACTATCACTATTTTGAAAGGACAACATTAACTCAAATTTGAGAGATAGATAAATAATCAAAATAAATTTTAAAAAATTAAAAGACCCGAATGAGATTGCAGCAGGGGACGGTTGGTGGTGAACCCACTGTAATATTCACCGGCAATCAATTTAAGGCAGGCGTATCGGGGGTCGGTAAAGCTATCACAGGCAATTATTACGACTAAATAAATTTCAAACCAATTTCAGCGATTGTTACTAACATAAAAGGCACTACTGTATAAACCCAACTACATTATCATGTGTTAAGTATCCAATAAATTTGTGGCTTGGTCATGGCTTTATAACAAATTCCCGCGATTTCAATTCTCCTTAATTTGTGCAGTGGGCAAGCAACCCTGCGGCATGTCTTGTTGGATCATTCACATGTGCACAAACTGTGCGTTGTCAATACGTTGCTGGAGGGGAGTTTCTGATGCCGTATGTTTGATAAACTTTTCATGCAATTGACGTAACAATTGGCCTTTAATGTGTGATGGAAACTTGAAACATTTCTAAGTTGGTGGGGTTTGGGTGGTATAGTTTTTGGGACCTGTGTATTAATTGCATATTAGACAGGCTTTTAATGACGGGGCAGGGGCTTTGAATTGCCTGAACGGATATATTTTGCTGGGGTGGATATTTGATAAGCTTTTAAGTTATGCTATATTTATATCACCATTTGATATTAATATGGTATAACCTTTGGCTTGATAGTATTCTTGCGTATCGGGTATCACTCTTGTATTTGGTACTTCTGGTACCGTTTTTGTTCTTAATATATCGTTTTTTGCCGATCCAAAGAAAAATCACTAAATTGTCTTAATTGTGGTGGTTTAAAGGAAAATTGCCACAAAATGCCTTATTTGTGGCATTTTTTCTACGTGGGAGCAAAATACGCAATATTTTTGTAAATTGGGAGTAAAAATTGCAAAAAAAAATTAGGAGGACAAAATTTGCGATATTGTAAAACTTTGACGGTAAAAATGCAAGTTAGCCTATTACTTAAGAAAACCAACGAACCCATGGCATTAATTATAATTGAAATGCCCCACGAGCTCGCACCTTGACTGGCAAATCGGTCTTGACATTTTATGAGTTTAGGATGAAATGATATATAAAATTGTATACATAAGTATTCGAAAATATAAATATATATTATTACATAAAAATAGACACATAATTTTACTAAAAAAATGATACATTTTATTACATTAAACAAATAATATAATTTTAACAAATCTTAAAAAGATATATCACATTTTTTATTTAATTTATTTTTATGTTATCATCTATTATTCAATTTAAAAAAATTATACTCACAACCCTTAAAGAAAAAATATATACACACAATATGTATATATAATTTTTCAATAATTATTTTATACAATTTTATTTCTTATAACTCTTTCTCCATTTTCTTTTTTCTTTCTATTCCTATTTTTTTCTCATTGCATTTCATTTTATATCTCACATTTTTTCTCTCCTCTTTTTATCTCTCTTAAGTCCTACCACTCAAGATGAGTACACATCCCAAAAGTTATACAATCATCATTTTCCATTATTTTTTAATGTCTCTATTTTTTTTCTTAAATGTTTCTTAATAAAAAAATTAAAGGAATAATATTTCATTGTGGTATTTCTTTTTTAATCAAAGAATGTATTATTCTTATTATTTTCAAGATAAATATTAATTTTTGTTTTAATAGAATTTGATAGTCAATTATGCTTTTAAAACTTTTTTTTAATTCGTAAAAATTGAAGATAGATACCAGAGAGTTTATAAGAATTCACACATCCTGCTTAACCAACTAAGTTAGAACCCCTTAGTATGCTTCTAAAACTTTAAACATGATATCTAAATATAATAAATATTTTCTATTATTATAATTGCTACCATAAATTTTAAAAACTAAATCTATTTTCTCTTTATAGCGTTATAATCTTGTATTTTTTGTTTAATTTTATATAATTATAGTTTTTGTGACATGTGGTCAAGTATTATGAATTTTTAATTATTGATTAAATTTAATATATTAATTTTAAAATCATAATTTAATTCCATTTTTATCTTTGACACCCTAAAAAAAATGCTCTAATTTCACTCATATTGAATAATGTTGTTCTTTATTAATGTACTAAATTCTAATTTTAATTCTCTTATAATTTAAGTTTTGTTTGTGCTTATAATCTTGTTAAAAAAAATGAAAACTTTAAGTCTATTATCATAACTTCATTACATGTTGATATATTACAGTGAACTAAAACTTTATTTAACATGGATTTATTAATCTAACACATTTGGAAAAGAAAAAAAAAAACTAACAACTAAAAGCATAATATTTTTTTAATCACATGTCAAATATTAATTTGGATAAAATGAAACAGTAATTTCAACATATTTATAAAAGTAACATAAAATGATATTAAAAATTTATTACATAATTATATAAACTTTATTAATTTCTTTTGGCCCTAGAACATTGCCTCTCTGTACAAGGTCCAGGACCGACCTTGCTGATTGGGTAACACCTATAGGTACTTGTGAGCCTAACATTTTTTTTTTTATCAGTACTTGTGAGCCTAACATTTAGAAATAATAAATAGTAGTATTTTAGAAAAGAAAAACAATGTTACTAATCCTAACATGTCTAAACATTTAATGCTGTAATTCATAAAATTTATTTAAATTACATAACCTTGAATGCAAATATTCATGACATTATACCTAACGCTAATAAACCTAACTTTTTTTTAACAAGTCCTGTAACTGTTTTAGAGCTGCATAAAAGGATATTTCGATTATTATATAAAAATTATGATAAAATCACATTTATTTTAAAGAACCTATACATATATAAACTGATAAACATAATACATTTGTATACAACTAGTGTCCTACCCCACGATGTTTGGGCTTTTTTAATTTAATTTTAAAATATAAAAATTAACATAATATAAAATAAGATATATTTATAAAGTAAAATATTTTAAATTACAGTAAAATTATTTATTTTAAAAATAACGATGATAGAATATAAACTTATCTTAGTTTTAAATATAGATAATAATATTTTATATTTAAGTCAATTAAGCTTTATTAAATAAATATAATTTTTAAGATTAGATTTAAATCTATCCAAATTTATTCAAAATATTTTTTAAAAAAATTGATCTGTAGGAATAAAAAACAAGTACTAAGGAATTTACAACGACTCATGCACTTTGTTCAATCAACTAAGATAGACCCCTCAAGTTCAAAATATTTAAAATTCAATCTATAAATTACTAGTAAAAATCATAAAATCTATAAAAGAATGTAATACAATGAAAATTAAAAAAAAATCTATCAAAGTTAAATAAAATCAGAAAAAATTATCAGTGGTCAATGCCTAAAATATGTGATAAATTTGTAATATATTGCCTATTTCCACTTATATGCAAATAAATACACATTTTTCCCCTTTCTATCTATTGAATAAATTATCTTTTTCAATTTTGATTTTTTTCTATCATGCAATAGCTTCTCTTTTACGTGTAATTTTTTTGTTTTGTTTGTATGACTTTCTTAAAAGGAAACGATAAGATATTATTTTAACTTGATTATTAATATTTTTATGTCTAAATATCTTCTATGTAATTTAATTTACATTCAAGCTAAAATATAATTAGACTTAATTTTGTATTTAAATTTTTATCTTTTTCTAAAGATTGATCTTACATAAATTTTTGTCATAGAACTACTTAAAGAAAAAATAAATAAATACACTACTTATAGTAATTATATACTATTACATATGTCTTTTAATAAGTTATTAAATTAATTTCATTTTTATCCACTTTTGTTATTCTTTTTCATGAATCTAATACTCCCTTTTTAATACATTTATTCCTATCGGTATATATAATCTACATGAGTTACCAAACTACTTTGCTACATAAAATTAAACATGAGAAAATAGGTAATACACTAACAGTGTAAAAAAGTTTTATATCGTTATTTAATCACAACTGATCATGTATGGTAAATTTGTTGACTTTTACAATAATCACCTTAAAAGTCAAATCAATGGTGATTTGTGATTAGTTGACAATGTAATATAGTTTTACAATAATAAAGAGTAATATTTTAGAAAAGAAAAAAAATGTTACTAATCCTAACATGTCTAAACATTTAACGCTGTAATTTACAAAATTTATTTAAATTACCTAACCTTGAATGCAAATGTTCATGACATTATACCTAACTCTAATAAACCTAACTTTTTTTAACAAGTCCAGCAACTGTTTTAGAGCAGACGAAAAGGATATTTCAATTCTTATATAAAAATTATGATAAAATCACATTTATTTTAAAGAACCTATACATAAACTGATAAACATAATACATTTGTATACAATTAGTGTCCTACCCCACGATGTTTGGCCTTTTTAATTTAATTTTAAAATATAAAAATTAACATAATATAAAATAAAATTTATTTTTAATGTAAAATATTTTAAATTACTGTAAAATTACTTATTATTTTTTTATCATAAATTATTTATTTTAAAAATAACGATGATAGAATATAAACTTATCTTAGTTTTAAATCTAGATAATAATATTTTATATTTAAGTCAATTAAGCTTTATTAAATAATTTTTTTAAGATTAGATTTAAATCTTTCCAAATTTATTCAAAATATTTTAAAATTACAATTTATAATAACTCATGCACTCTGTTCAACCAGCTGAACTAGACTCCCTTAGTTCAAAATATTTAAAATTAAAACTATAAATTAAAAATCATAAAATCTATAAAAGAATGTAATACAATAAAAATTTAAAAAATTGAACAAATAATAAATTCGATCGAAGTTAAATAAAACCATATAAAATTATCAGTGGTCAATGCCTAAAATATGTGATAAATTTGTAATATACTAGTATGTAGTGACCTGTGCATTGCACGGGTTATAAAGTTTATTCATCATATTGTATATATATAATTAATTAATTATAAAAATTAAAAATTATTAATATTATTATAATACCACTATTCAAATCAAAGTTGTTTTTTTAATATAGTTTTTAATGTTGTTCTAACTCAAAAGTAAATAAAATAAGTAAATTTAATCTAGGTAAATCTATATAAAAAAATATTTGACTAAATTATATTTTTTGTCACAGTATTTTAGATAATAAAATGATTTAATGTAATATATATATATATATATATATATATATATATATATATATATATATACATATATTTGCAGATTTCATGTACAATTTGAATACTTTTATGATATTTTTATTCTATAATTTAAATATTAGTATATTTTTAAGTAAATGTTAATATTCTTTGATTTAAAGTATTTAGTTTTTTGCAGAACATTTTTACTTTAAGTTTTTTTATTCATATTTATTTATAGGACTTAAATATTAATGTATTTTCAGGTGAAATGTATTTGTAAGATTTATATGTAATTATTACCTTTCAATCTTAATATGTTTTGAGTTTAACGGTGATGCATTGACAGTGTAAAATTATTTTACACAGTCATCCAGTAACAAATCATCATTGCTATGACTTTTAAGATAATTTTTTAAAAGTCAACAAACTTACCATACATGTTGGGTTGTAATTGGATGACAGCATATCCCTTTTTTTCATATGTTTTTATGTAAATTTTTTAATCGCAGTATAAAACATATTTAATTATTGTGATTTATATATAAATAAATTTTATTATATAGTTTCTACTAATCGATTCTGATTTAATGGTAAATAAAATAGAATGGATAACAAACATTATTTTAGTATATAAAAGCAAAAGTTTGGATACATAAAAGAAAAAAAATCCAAAAAGGTTTATATTTCATGTAAAGCCAATGAAATCGATGCAATATTGGAAAAAAAAATGAATATGGAACGTAACTTGTTTGATTTTAATAGTGTATTGTTCCCTTTTTAGTGGTAATTACATTAATTGATTTTGATTTCTTGATATGTAAAAGCCAAAAATATGTATTAAAAAAAAATAAAAGCCAAAAAGAAACCCAAACAATGGTTTGCCAAAAAGAACCCCATATGATTTTGGTATATAAAAGTAAAAGAATTTTCAAGTTATATTTTGGAATATAAAAATGGATTTTTTGGTATAAAAAATAGTAAGAATTTCAAATGGTTTGAATTTCATATAAACCCGTTGATAAATATAAACTCATCGAAACTGATGCAATAATAATTAAAAAGAAAATAATCTATATTATTGCGTGACTAATTTCATTTGTTCACTATTTTCCATTTGATACCCATTACATTTTATGAAGACAATCCTTTCAAAATGATTAATAATAGGTTCTTTTAGGAGAAGAAAATTGTCCTCAGACTTTCTTAGTTATATATATATATATTAAAATTAAGATTAATATTTTGAAAAAGTAATCATAAAGAATTAGCACTTAATGTGATATTTTTTGTTTTATATTACTTCATAAATAATTTGATTCGAAACATGTTTTTAATTCTCCTTGCCATTTACCAATGACATTTTTGGCTTCCATTTCTATTAATTAGATGGTTCATGATCTTAGTTAAATATTAAGAAATATAGAGTATAAAATGTTGAAGTAATAAACAAAAAATAGACAATTTATCAATTAATTTCATAATTATAAGATTATTTTGTAAAATATTACATGTAACTATTCTCTCAAAAAAGTTATATATTAAATTTTGATTATGAAGACTGAAGTCAAAACCAAATCGCAAAATTAAAAGGAAATTTGGAGTGTTTCTCGATACCACCAAGTTTTTTTTAAACTAAATATTATTAAGAGCAAATTATAATAATACTCCTGAGTTTTTATCAAATTACACATAAACTCACCATTTTTTATTTTCCTACATTAACCCCCATTTAAGTTTGAAAACATTACACTAACACTTCTTTATATGTTTGAAAAAATTACACTGGCATCCTATCAAACCTTACACTAACACCCCCTGCAATTAAGGTGAAAGTAATGGTTAAAAATACAGGTGTGCTTATGTAATTACACGAAATCTCAGATGGTGTAACTATATTACACGAACTATACCATTTTGCCTTAGCTTAAGCCATATGCACATCTGAATGATTTGGTCACAGAAATTCACGGATGAGAGACAGTCACCACCATCCGCTTTTGAGTCGCATAAAACATGTAAAAAACGATAGCAATCCAGTTCACCAAGTTAAATGCAGAGCAAATAAAATTTCTCATTATTTAAATTTCATTACGGGTGGGTTTAGGAATTACAATTTATGGACAGGGACATTAATTTCAGAATGATTTGGTCAATTATCATTAAATTATATTTTTTACATAATCTTCTATTTTAAATTTTGATTCACTAAAATACCATTAAATTATTTGCATTAAAAGTGATAGATAGATAGATTAAAATATTTTCGAAAATGATTGTATCATTAAATTATTTTTTGTCATGTAAATAGATATCATATTAATTAAATTATTTCTATACATAATTATCTTTTTTTTTTTAATTTGATCAGTCATTTTAAATTAATAGTCGATTAATTGTTAGACTATTTTTAATCAAGAATTTAATGGACATGCAAATCACAAGGAGAAGACAACATGTAAGAGTTTTATGTTTAAATGCTCTAATACGATGACAAAGTGACAAATGACTATCGAAAATATATAGGAATCACATAACTTTATTTGTATAACAACTTTTACACATGCAACCTAAAGAGGCTGATGAGTAATCCTCCGTCCAATGGTAGAACAATGTCGAAGGAGTGGGAAATTATTAGGATGGAAAGCACTAAAAAGGGAAATACATGGAGTACAACATGAACTGAAAAGAGAAAATAACCATAAAAAGATACGAAATATGAGAGAGACAACATGTGGAATTATTGTAGATGGATTCTTTTATTAACCACATGTATCTTTTATTGGAGGCGATAAATTTAAGCACACTGGAAACCTTCAGGGGTTTTCCTTCCACAGTTATTGAGAACCGAAGACAAGGCAACATCGACGTTAAGGTTGATGCCAAGGACGTTAGCTCTGATGGCAGTGCAAAGGCAAACAGCAACTTCAAGATCGATCAAACCATCAAAGAGGGAGCAGCAGGGGTGGTCGGTTGGTGGTGAGCCCACTGTAACATTCACCAAGTCCAACACATTGGCACACACACCCAACTGAAGTGCATCTATAGGACATGTATCGTTTTGAGAAGGCATTGGTGGTGGGGTGTTGGCGGAGCTCACCATAGTGAATGAAAGCATATTGAAACTGAGGAATAGAACAACATAAGTGGATGCAACAATACCCTTGGAAGCCATTTCACACAACTAAGTAAGTATCACAACACTTGGTGCTTAAATTGTGAATGGTGGTGTATGGCTGCGATCGATGAATGTTGAAGAAGTGCAATGGGGGTATTTATAGCCAATTGATTTTGTGATTTTTGGGGTCTTTGTTTTAAATTATTACTCAAGATGAGTACACATCCCAAAAGTTATACATTCATCATTTTTCATAATTTTTTTTTTCAACGTATCTCTATTTTTCCTTAAAATTAAAGAAACAATATTTCATTGTGCTATTTCTTTTTTAATCTAAGAATGAATTATTCTTATTATTCGCAAAATAAATATTAAATTTTGTTTAACAAAATTTGATAGTCAATTATGCTTTTAAAACTTTAAACATCATATCTAAATATAATAAAGATTTTCTATTTTTAGAATTGCTACCATAAATTTTAAATTACTTTCCCATGGTGGAGGACATTATAAGGTCTTCCAAAATAGTCAGCGTCTTAGAAATAATCCTAACATGTCTAAACATCTAATGCTATATGTACCAAAAAAAAACATTTAATGCTATAATTCATAAGATTTATTTAAATTACATAACCTTGAGTGCAAATATTCATGACATTATACCTAACTCTAATAAACGTAACGCTTTATAACAAGTCCAGTAACTGTTTTAGAGCTGATCAAAAGGATATTTCAATTCTTATATTAAAAATTATGATAAAATCACATTTACTTTAAAGAACCTATACATAAACTGATAAACACGGTACATTTGTATACAACTAGTGTCCTACCCCACGATGTATTTTTTTTATTTAATTTTAAAATATAAAAATTAACATAGTATAAAATAAAATTTATTTTTAAAGTAAAATATTTTAAATTACAGTAAAATTATTTATTTTAAAAATGACGATGATAGAATATAAAATTATCTTAGATTTAAATCTATATACTACTAGTAATATTTTATATTTAAGTCAATTAAGCTTTATTAAATAAATTTTGTTTTTAAGATTAGATTTAAATATTTCCAAATTTCATCAAAATATTTAAAATTAAATCTATAAATTAAAAAACATAAAATCTAGGGTTTATTAACTTTTTAGTCCCTCGTCTTTTGTAGATTTCTATTTTTACTCTCTCATAAATTTTTTGATTGGTCTTAGTCCTTTTGAAGAAATTTCATTCCATTTTTAGTTTTTAATTTTTTTTTTCCATTTTTGGTCCCTTAAAAATTCTACATTAGGGACCAAAAACGAAATGAAATTTTTTTGTGAGACTAAAAACAGACAAAAAATTATGAGAGACTAAGAATAGAAATTTACAAAAGATGAGAGACCAAAAAGATAATAAACCCTAAAATCTTTAAAAAGAATGTAAAACAATGAAAATTCAAAAAAAACAAATTCGATCAGAGTTAAATAAAACCAGGTAGAATTATTAATGGTCAATGTCTATGTGATAAATTTGTAATATATTGCCTATTTCCACTTATATGCAAATAAATACACTTTTTTTTTTCTTTCCACCTATTAAATAAACTCTCTTTTTCGATTCTGTTTCTTTTTTTTTTTTTTTTATCATGCAATATATAGCCTCTCTTTTATGTGTGCTTTTTTTTATGACTTTCTTAAAAGGATACGATAAGATATTATTTTAACTTGATTATTAATATTTTTATTTCTAAATATATTCTATGTAATTTGATTTACATTCAAGTTAAAATATAATTAGACTTAATTTTGTATTCAGAATTTTATCTTCTTCTAAAGATTGATCATACATAAGTTTTTTCATAGAATCTACTTAAAGAAATAAAAAAAATACGCTACCTATAATAATTATATATTATATATTTCTTTTAATAAAAAAAATTAATTTCATTTTTGTTACAGAATTAGTTTCATTTTGTTATTCTTTTTCATGAATCTAATATTCCTTTTTTAATTCTGTCAAAAAAAAATTCCTTTTTTAATACATTTATTCATATCGGTATATATAATCTGCATGAGTTGTCAAACTACTTTGCTACATAAAATTAAACATTTTGTATAGCATATAATATTAATTTCATTGTTGTTATCTACCTAAGAGTTGGTTAAAAGTGTTGAATCAAATTGATATAATTCAAAATTTAGTTTAATTTATATATATTATCATTATAAAATATTTTTACATATACAAAGACATTAAATCATATTTTGACTATGTTTATAAGTTTGATTCCTTGGCCCACATAAAAACAAAATGTACAAGGATCTAATTTCCTATCCCGCTATGCACGAGATCTTTATTTTAAAATGTAAAAACAAAAAACATGTTACAAAATAAAAATAATTTTTAAACTAAAAAATTTTAAATTACAATAAAATTATATATTTTTAAAAAAAAGATAATATAATATAATATAAAATCATCTTCTATGTTTAAATATTTTTATTTTTAAATATCTTCTATATAATTTAAATTACATTTAGGCTAAAATATAATTGGACGATATTTTGTATTCAAAATTTTATCTTCTAAATATTGATCTTACATAAATTTTGTCATAGGACTTAAAGGAATAGAAACAAGGAATACACTACTTGTAAAATTATATATTATATATTTCTTTTAATAAGTTATTGAATTAATTTCATTTTTGTCTACTTTTATTATTCTTTTCGTGAATCTAATATCTTTTTTAATACATTTATTCCTATTGATATATTTAATTCACATGAGTTGTCAAATTACTTTATTACATAAAGTTAAACGTTTACGCATAAAAAAGAACATAAAGTTAAACGTTTTGTATGGCATATAATATTACTTTTTTTTACTGCATAATATTAATTTTATTATTGTTATATACTTGAAGTTGGTTAAAATTGTTGTATAAAATGATAATAATAATTCAAAATTGAGCTTATTTTAGTTTAATGTATATACATTATCATAAAATATTTCCATGTATAGAGACAATACATCAGATTTTGACTATGTTTATGAGTTTGATCTCTAGGCCGTTAAAAAAATGCATAAAGTTCTAATTTCCTACCCCACGATGCATGTGATCTTTTAGTCTTTATTTTTAAAATATATAAAAAAAGCTAACATATTTTAAAATGAAATTAATTAATTTTTAAAGTAAAATATTTTAAATTATAGTAAAATATATATTTTAAAGAAAAATATAATATAATATAAAATCATCTCAATTTCAAACAGAGATAATAATATTTTAGATTTAAGTTAATAGGAAACGACTCTAGTGAGAATATTTGCTTATGAACATGAGAACTATGGAGAACAACTAATAACGATCATTAGATCAAGATTAGAAATAATAGACCGTTCAGATTAAAATATTTAAAAATTCAAATTAAAATCTCATGCAATCATCAAATATCTAAAAGATCAATCAAACAAAAATAAAATTTATAAAAGATCTCAATTATTATCTCTTAAAATATTTCAATTAACCCGTCACCATCACCGTCATGACTGTTGTCGCCGCCGCCGCCATGACCGCCACCGCATCTACCGCAATGATCGTCACTGCCATGACTACCGTTGCCGCCACCACCATCACTGGCGGTGGCGGCAACGACGAAGATGACGATGACAACAGTCATGGTGCTGGTGGCACGCGATGGTCATGGTGGTGGTTGTCATGTGGTGAAAGTAATGGGTTAACGACACTCTAATGACGTGATAATTGAAATCTTTTATAGATTTAATTTTTATTTTGTGAATCTTCTAAAGATTTAATGGTTACATGAGATTTTAATTCGAACTGTTAAGTATTTTAATCTCAACATTTAATTATTTTTAATATTATGCTAATAATTGTTCTCGTGTTCTCACAAAAAAGTGTTCTCACTAGAGTGGTTTCCTAAGTTAGTAATGCTTTATTGAAATTTTTTTTTTAGAATATGTTTTCAATTTTTTTCTAAATTAAATCAAAATATTTAAAATTATTTTACTAATTAAAAATCATAAAATCTATAAAAAAAAAAATAGTAATACATTGAAAATTTAAAAAACTCAATCAGAGTAAATAAAATCAAGTAAAAATATCAATGGTTTATGCTTAAAATATACGATAATTGTGTAACATTATCCAATTATATGCAAGTATATACATGTTTTTTTTATCTATTGAACAATTTTTTTTTCTATTTCGTTATTTTTTTGTTTCTTCGTGTGTGATAGCCTTTCTTTTACGTGAACATATTTTTTGTTCATATTACTTTCTAAGAAAAATATATGATAAAATATTTTTTTATTTGATTAATATTATTTCTATGTTTAAATATCTTTCATGTATTTTACTTTACACTTACACTAAAATATAAGTAGGCAAAGTTCTTGGTCATAGGAATACTTAGGGAACAAAAAAAATTAAATACTACCTTGTAATATATATATATATATATATATATATATATATATATATATATATATATATATATATATATATATAAAGTTATTAAATTAGTCTCATTTTTATTTACTTTTTTTATTCCTTTTCATAAATCTTATTTTAAGACATTAATTCATATTAGTATATCTAATTAACATGAGTTGTCAACTTTTTTTGTTATATAAAATTAAACATTTTGTATGGTATAATTTTTTTTTTATACTTAAGAATTAGTTAAAATTGTTGTATAATAATAATAATAATAATAATAATAATAATAATAATAACAACAACAACAACAATAAGAGAAAAAAGGCTATGCACTGATGTGTAAAATTATTTTACATTATCATCTAATCACAACCCCACCCTTTATGGTAAGATTGTTGACTTTACAAAATTATCTTAAAAGTCATGCAAACAATGATTTGTGATTGGATGACAGTGTAAAACTATTTTACACTATCGGTGCATCACCATTAAACTCTAATAATAATAATAATAATAATAATAATAATAATAATAATAATAATAATAATTAAATATTGAGTATAATTTATATACATTATCATAAAAAAAACATTTCTACATATACTTAAAACTCTTAAACTTATATTTTTGTACTCATATTCTTCATTAATTGTAAGGTTTGTTGTTTTAAACCTTCTTTTCATTAAAACTAATTAGCTAGAATATTAAATTTAACTCAAAATAAAAAAAATTCCTCTTTAAACCCTAATATCATTTATTAATATATAATACTTTTTTTTTATCAACATTTCACTAGATTTATAATTTCTAAATTTTTTATTTTCTTTTACATCCCAAATTCCTAAATATTTTATAAAAAATAATTTAAAACATTTTAGGGGGAAAAAAAAGAATTGACAACAGGATTACACAAGTATTCAGCTGCAATTTTTACTAACATAACATTCAAACTAGGAATGTGTTGTGAATGATGAGAATGCATTGGTAGCTCTTCTATTTTTGAAAATTTTGAATATATGCAAACATTTTTGAAAATTACACACAATTTAGTTTTATTGGAAAATGTGTATATTTCAGACATTTTATCTAATATTCAGTCGTATGAACAAAGAAAAAAAAAAAGTTGCGTGATTTGGAGTATAAAAAATTAAAAAGAGTACATGTAAGAACTTAAAAAGATAACTTCGGAGAATATTGTACAATAAAGAAGTAATAATAACTTATGTGTTTTATTATAAAAAAAATGGAAATTAACTCACTATCATTTTTTTTAATGAATGATTAAAGAAAGATTAATTATTATAAATACAATAAATTTAATACTTTTTTTATTACCATATTATTGGTATGAAGAATCCACCTCCTTTGCCGATAACTAATCTCTGTCGAAGAATCTTGATCACCTATGGTGAAGTTTCTCCTCCCAACTATATTTTTTTCATTCACACGCTCGAACCCTATTACACATATATTAAAAATTTGAATATAAACCCTTTATGTGAAGCTGATATAGTTATCTGCGAGCATTAACTAACCCTAGTAATGCTCGCATAAATTTCTAGTATTATGGTAAGCATTATTAATTAGTTTTTAGAAGCCGTTTCCACTAAATGAAAGGTTGACAATACATAAGAAGAAAATACTGTTCAATGAATAATAAATTTTGTCTTCTAGCGCTTCTTACTTGTACAAGTTATAAATGTTCTACCAGCCAATTTAATAATGAACTCTTAGATCACCTATAATTTGTTAGGTAACAATTACTCCAAAATCTTACATTAAACAAATTTACAATTGCTTAAAAATCACTCCATTTTTATGCGGTTAGAACTCCCAAAGAAATAAAAGAATGAGTATATATATATTTTTTTTTTACTTTTTGTCAATTGTTAGACTTATATATATATATATATATATATATATATATATATATATATATATATATATATATATCACGTGTTGGGTGGACAGTATATGAGACTATTATATTCTTCTTTTTTTTACTTCTCCTTTTATTCTCTTTCTCTTTTTAATTTTTTAAAAAATCGTGTCTATATTTTTTTTTACTTCTCCTTTTATTCTCTTTCTCTTTTTTGACGTACGCCTTAATTAATTTCTTTTGTCTTGGCCAGCATGCACACGTGCACATTGCCTTGTAAGCAGTGTTTTAAAAATCGGACCGGACCGGCCAGGCCGGTCCGACCGAAACTCGATGGCTTAACCGATTCGGTTCGATAAAAGGATCGGTTATGCATCTGACCCGGTATGACCCGGGTTGGACCGGCCGGTTTTTGAAAAAAACCGGTGACTCGGGTTGAACCGAGTTGTGATATGATTTTTTTTTTTTTTTAAAAAAGTGCTGAAATGACGTGTTTCAATTTTTATTTTATTTTTTTTGTATATAAAACTTATTTATGGACTTGTATTGTCATGATTATTGGTTGTTATTTGTTATTTGAAATATTAGGTACTTTATAATGACAATAATTTAAAATTTGACGTGTTAAATGATTAAGTTATGTTAGCTATATTATATTTTTTTAATTTTTTAATATATATAGAGTCAAACCGGTCCGACCAGTGACCCACCGGTTCGACCAGTGACCCATTAACCCAGTACCTCGACCGGTTTGATGACCGGTCCGGTTCTTAAAACACTGCTTGTAAGTAGTGGGTGGATAGCCTTGTACGTAAAGTATATATATTGTCCCCACCCCAAGCTACAAATTGCCGGCACCGTCAGGGTTTTCAATTTTCATCACATATACAACCTCCCTATTAGTGTTGTGGAATCGAATACGGGTTCTTCCATTAAATAGATCGTTCATTCACATGTGAATACAGCAGGATCTTACACCATTGTACCAATATCCTTTGGGTTAGTATAAAATCTATCTAAATCTATTTTGAAGAGTAATCACTATATCATTTTAGGAACAAATTTAAGTGACTAAGAGCTAGCTCACTCAACTTTCAAAAATAATTTTATATATAATATTCAATTTTTAAAAAAATATATTATAATAAATTAAATATAGTCTAGTGTCAATATAATTTTTTGGATAAAATATATTTTTAGTCCCTGTACTTTCAATAAAAATTGATATTACTTCTTATATTTTAACTTTGATTAATTTGATCTTGAACTTTAGAAAAGAAGTGGTTTCCATCCCTCCTTACAAATAGGTTTCACTGTGATGAGGGACGAAGATCACTGTTTTTGTAAAGTTCAGGAATCAAATTAATCGAAGTGGAAATTCGGGAACTAAAACAAAGTTTTACCAAAAGTACAGGACTGAAAACATATTTTACCCTAATTTCTTTTATATTATTAATTTAATAACTATCTATTTATAGTTGGGGTTATAAAAGGAATATTAACAAGTAGTTTATTTAAGTTGTACATACTTAATTCTTTTTATATAAGTTGATTTATTCTTCATAAATATGGGAAAGCTTACTACATCATATTGTGAATATTTCCTAATCAAATATAATGGGGCGGGTCGATAGTGGGTTGGTCAACAACGGATTTATACAATGCCTTGGGGCTAAGGCCCCCCTCCCTGATTTTTTTTTCGGTGTTAAATTTTTTAATATGAGAGAAATTTATTTTTATTTAGGAGGTTTGTTTGTGAAAATAACACAATTAAGTGTTATTTATTTATTTTTTATTTTAATAAAATATTATATTTTCTTTTTATAATTTATTTTGTGAATATAATTATACTCTTTTCTTCTTTTTAACAAATATTTTATACCTTATGTAGTTTTAGATAATTATATATTTTTAGGAAAAAAAATTGAATATAATTTATTTATCTTTTTAATAGTCTTTTCTTTTTATATTTTGTTATTACTATTTAAAATCTTATAAGTTTATATATATATATATATATATATATATATATATATATATATATATATATAGTATGACCCATGTAAGAACACTTTCTTATGTTCTTACATGAGAACAACTAATAAGAACCATCAGGTTAAGATTCAAAATAATAAACGGTTAAAATTAAAATATTTAAAATTCAAATTAAAATATAATATAACCATCAAATCTCTAAAGATTCACCAAACAAAAATCAAATCTTATTACGTCCTAAAATATCTCAATTATCACCATTACCATCACCATCACTGCCACCACCTCCGCCGCCATGAACTTCGTCGTCGTCGTCGCTACCGTCACCACTGTCACTCACAGCGATGGTGGTGGCGATCACCATCACCATCACCACCATGACCGCCACCACCTCCGCCGCCATGACCTTTGTTGCCGTCGTCGCTGCCGCCACCACCACCATCGACAGCAACGGTGGTGGTGGTAGGGACGACGGTGACGAAGGTCATGGTGGCAAAGATGGTGACGGTCATGGTAGTGGTGGCACACAACAACAGTCATGGCTACGGTGATGGCGACAATGGCAATCATGGTGGTGGCTGCAGTGGTGGTCATGGCAGCAGCGATCATGGTGGTGATGGTGATGGGTTAATTGAGATATTTTATAAAATGATAATTGAGATCTTTTATAGATTTGATTTTTGTTTGGTAAATCTTTTAGAGATTTGATGGTTACATTAGATTTTAATTTGAATTTTAAATATTTTATTCTCAACCGTCTATTATTTTTAATCTTGATCTAATGGTTATTATTACTTGTTCTCATGTTCTAATTTAAGAAAGAGGATGCTACAATGCCTACCATGGTGGTTCCTCTTTCTTTGTAACCAAACTTTTCCAATTTTTCATTTTTTTCCTGTGTTCTTGCGATTCATTTGGTCTCTTCATTAATTAAGCCATTGTGTTTTCCTTTCCTTACCCATGTTTAAAGAATCGACAATGACACGTGGCATATAATGTGCCTCAGGGATTAATAAAAGCAGTGTTTTAAGAATCGGACCGGCCAGTCCAACTGGTCCAACCGGAACCCGATAGCTTAACCGGCTCGGTTTGATGAAAGGACCAGAAATGTATCTGACCTGGTATGACCCGGGTTGAACTGGTCAATTTTTGAAAAAATCGGTGACCCAGTGGGTCTTTGGTTGAACTGGATTGTTGTGCAATTTTTTTTTGGAAAAAAAAGTACTGAAACAACATGTTTCAATTTTTTTTTTTTTATTTTGTTTGTGTATGAAACTTATTTATGAACTTGTATTGTCATGACTATTGGTTGTTATTTCTTATTTGGAATATTAGGTACTTTATAATGACAATAATTTTTAATTAGCAGTGTTGAATGATTAAATTAAGTTAGTTATATTATATTTTTTTAATTTTTTAATATATACCGAGTCAAACCGGTCTGACCAATGATCCATTAACCCAGTACTTCAGCCGGTTCGATGATCGGTCCAATTTTTAACACATTGAATAAAAAGGATGGAAGTTTAGCCAAAATCAGTGTTATGACTCCACGTATAATAATAAATTGATAAATTAAGCTTCATTGGATAATCAGGTTCATTGTTGCATTGGTTCTTTGTACTGCATTGGATTCGTCAGTGTAACTTGAACAACTATTAAATTATATTTTTAGTTAAATATATAATTTTAACTTTGTTATTTAATTATTATTATTATATTATTTATTTAACTATTAAAATAAATATTTTATATTTTTATAGTTATAAAAAATAAAGTATGAAAATAATTACATAAGTATATAACTAATAATTAATAATTATATTCTTCAAAAAAAATTTATAACTATAAATATATACATAGTGGGGCGGGAACGGAATGTGAGATTATATACCTGAACCCGACCCTGCTTTCCTAAGTCTGGAAAAATCCAAATCCAACCCTAATTAAAGTGAATTTTCCTTGTCAAAGTTAGGATCTGGTCGGACGGGTACCCATAAGTTCTATTTTATTGCCATTCCTAAAAAGATACCTATGATCCAAAAGAAGAAAATTTTAATGGCGTATTTTATTTTCAAAATTTTAAATATAATTCATTTAGAAACATAAAATATTTATATTCACAAAAAAAAAGTATTTATTAAAATAGCAAATATAATTCATTCAGACTATTGCATAATTAAAAAAATTTAAGAATTAAGCTTTAAAATTAGAAACTATTACCAATACCCCTGGCATTAATTATAACTGAGATGCTCCATAAGCTGGCACCCTTACTGGGTAGCACCAGGGTACTTGTGAGCCTAAACATTTAGGAATAATAAAAGAATATTAATTTCAGAAAAAAATGTTACAGTACGTACTAATCCTAAAATGCTAAACATTTAATGCCACAACTCATAAAATTTATTTAAATTACGTAACGTTGAGTGTAAATATTCATGACATTATACCTAACTCTAATTAACTTAACTTTTTTTAACAAGTCCAGTAACTGTGCTAGAGCTGACCAGAGGTCCAGAAGGATATTCCAGTTGATCTTATATAAAAATTAATTATGATAATTATCACAGTTTCTTTAAAGAACCTATTCATTTTTTTAAAAAAATTAAAGAACCTATTCATGTAAACTCCTCAATACCTATCTTTGATTTCTACGAATAAAAAAAAATATTCATAAACATAGCACATTTTGTACATTAATGTTCTACCAGTTTCATAATGAAATTCTAAATAAAGTTTAATAGTTATTATGCACTGAAAGTGTAAAATTATTTTACACTATCAATGCAAAAGCTTTTTTTTCTTCTAAATAACCTATTTTTGTTAGGTAACAATTACTCAAAAATCTTATTTTAAACAAGCTTAAAATTCTAACGTCATCAACCATTCTTTTCTAAAAAATTACTCTATTTTATGTAGTTAGAGCTCCCAAACAAATAAAAGGCTATGTGCATTTTAATTTTTTTTTTATACTTTTTGTCAATTGTTAGACTTGTTTCCTTGAAAAACTCAACCAACTATAAAATCCTATCTAAATCCATTTAGAAAAGGAATCACTAAATCATTTTAGAATGGTATTTGCATTTGTAAAAATGGTATTTGAATTCTACACAGTTTAAAGTCTATTTCTACCACCAAATGGTTGTAGCTCAGTTGGTAGCCACACACTGAGCTAGTGGAAGGTCATAGGATCGAATCCACGATACAACCTTTGGAAGGGGACAAACCTTCACTGTGGACTGACCCCCGCACAGCGGATTAACCGATCCACAGGAGGTTCAAAGGGCCGAACCTGTGGCGGTGAACCGCTGGGGTCCCGTCTATAAGGCGGTAAACCAAAAAAAAAAAAGTCTATTTCTACCAAAAATGGTTCATTGAAAAAATGTTTAAGATATTTTAATGATTTTTCGAAACAGCGGCTTAGTTAGGATCAATTTCCGAGTTTAATCCTATGTTTGGTTAGAGAGAAAAGAAAATAATGATGAAAGAAAACACGAAACTTTTTTTAGTTTGATTAGAGAGAAAATGGAAGGAAAAGAAAAAAGAAAGTTGACTTATAGAAACAAAAATTTAAATTTTTCCTTCCTTCTATTTTCTTACCAATTCAAATTTTAAATTTTTCCTTTCTCTCTTATTTTTCTTCCTTCCAATCAAACAGATCATAAGGGAAAACGGCCACTTTATAGTTAGGGCCTGTTTTATTTAGAAGAGAAAACTGGTCAAGCGGTTTTCCTTCTATGGTGAGAAAGTAAGGTAGGTCTCCAACTGTGAGAAAGAATTGTGGACCATTAGATATACTTATTAAAATAATGAATAACTAAGATATTTTTATATTTTTCTTTTGTATTTTCTCTTTCCCAATTATCCTTTGATCCCTCACAGTCACATCACTTAAACAACCACTATTGTTGAGACTCATCGGCGTCGTCGGGCCTCCCTCGACAGACAACCGTGAAACGCTCCGTGAGATCGAGCTAAGACTCGTCGAGCTGGCACAGTCCGTGAACATGCGATTCAGGTTCTACGGCGTGGCAGCCACGCTCGAGGACGTGAAGTCGTGGATGCTTCAGGTGAATCCAAATGAAGCAGTAGCAATGAACTCCATCATGCAACTGCATCGGCTCCTTGACTAGGTGGGTTCCACCATCGAAGAGGTTCTTCGTTGGATCCAGAGTTTGAACTGCTATGAGGCTTAGTAGATCAGTTTGAACAGAGTCCACCAATGGCAATTTCCATCAAAGATCGTGATGGTAATGGAGCAAGAAGCTAACCACAATAGGAAGGGTTTCTGGAGCAATTCACAGAGGCTTTACATTACTATTCCACCATTTTTGACTCGCTAAAGCGTTTCCAGTCGAATCGGACAAGGCTGCTTTGGCGGAGATGTACTTGCAGAGGGAGATATGCAACGTGGTGTGCTATGAGGGACCGGCGCGACCCTCTTTTTTATGGTAGAGATGCACTTACAGAGGAAGATATGCAACGTTGAAGGAGGGAGTAGAGAGATAATTTGGGAAAGAAAAGATAAAAAGAGAAAAGAAAAAAGAAAAAAAATATAAAAAATCTCAGTCATTCATTATTTTAATAAGTATATCTAACGATTTACAATTCTCTCCCACGGTGGGAGACGTACCTTACTTTCCCACCATAGAAGTTGTCGTGGTTTTCCCTATAACTAAGTTTAACTATGTAGTTACCCTAGTTATTATTCTATAACTTTGACTCTAATTTCTATCGAATTACATACCCTTGACGACTATTAATAGTTTGTGCAATCTAATAAGATAATAAATGTTATGCACTAATAGTGTAAAATAGTTTTACACTATCAATCACAAATCACTATGTATGATAAGTTTGTTAACTTTTGCAAAACTACTTTAATAATTTTTTATTGGATGACAGTAGTACATCACCATTAAAGTTATCTAGTGTTGTCGCATGAAAATTTAAAGTTACTCGTAATATGTTTCGGCTAGCCTTGCCTCAACAAGATCTCAAAATAATGACGATTTGTGCCAAGAAGGGGAATATGCTCCTTGACTATGGGCTCCTAAGCTACTCCAAAGAGTGCTTAGTGTAGGCGAACAAAGAAGAAGAAGAAAGAGAGAATTTGCGTGAAAATAAAAGTTGAATGGCTGTAAATGAAAGTGTGTAAAGGAAAGTAGTAAAGGAAAGCTGTAATTTTAAAGCAATAAAAGGCAGAAAGCGTTAAAGATTAAATATTAAGTAAAATAGGCTTGATTTTGGATTCCTTGTCCTCTGAAATTAAGTACAAGGCCTATTTATAGGCTGGAAACTCAAATCCTCTACTGAACCACGTTTTTCCTACTTACTAACTGCCTAAAACGTGGTTTGGGAGTCATTCAGCTAATTTTACACTATTTTAGCTAATTCTGGAAGTTGAATTCGACTAGCAGCAGTTGAAATTTGGCTGACTGGTGTGAATTTTGCTAATTGAGACTGATTCACTTTCTAATAACTGCTGGTAACTACTCCTAAAATCTAGGCACATTCTCCTCTTTCCAAAAGCCAACTGATATGTATTTCAAATTTTGAAGAAGATGGAAATCGCTTCCTATTTTTAAGGGAGCACTATCATTGATCAATTTTAACTGCTACAAGCCATTTGAATATCAGAAAATCGTGGAAAATATTCTCTTATATTGTAGGTAGCCGAATTGACCTTATCCACGTTTAACTAACGTTCTTGTTTGGCTAATATTGATAAGTCATCAATTGCACATTCAACCGGACTGGCCTTATCCTCATTCAGCTAACACTAAAGTTAGCCGAATTCTCCCATTCGGCTAACACTGGATGTAGCCGAATTGACCTTATCCACGTTCAGCTAACCTTCTTGTTTGGCTAATATTAATAAGTCATTAATTGTGCATTCAACCGGACTAGCCTTATCCTCATTCAGCTAACACTAAAGTTAGCCAAATTCTCCCATTCAGCTAATATTGCACATAGCCAAATTAACCTTATCCACATTCAGCTAACCTCCATGTTCAACTAATATTGAAAAATAGCCAGTTGTGCATTCAACTGAACTAACCTTTTCCTCATTTAGCTAACATTAAAATTAGTCGAATTCCACATTAGCCAGCAACAATTCTACTGAATCCTCAACAACTAAATGTCATCGCTTGCAACATAATTTGGGTGTTAACATCTAGTAATAGGGACAGTACTCACTTTCATAATGTTTTATTAAACAAAGGACATCCTTTAAAACTTATACTCTTTTTGGGTTAAAATAAGGGTTTTGGTGAAAAGGAACGATGGACTAGTTTCATAAAGAGATCCTCTTATTAATAATTTAAACAAACCCACACCTTAAATTATGTTTCTCCTTTCATAAAAACTTCTTTTTATATATAGATGGGTTGGGGCGCTTTAAGTCAGAGAGTTTGGGTGACAGGGGTTGTGACGTATGGTTACGGATGGTAACGGAGTGGGGCATGCATGGGTAATAGTTACTTGCTATCTGACTCGCTAGATAAAAACCCACTTGTACTCGTCCCGTTACCCGCTGAGTATTAGTTTATAAATTACTCGCGGATTTGTTTTATATCCAGAATATCCATGGATATTTTCTAGCAAATAAAAAAAATTAAAATATGATATTATATATTTTTGTGACTGGAGAAAATATAATAGATTATATAAATGTCTAAATTTATTTTTGTCATGTGATGTAAAAAGGTGATATTCTAAAATTTTAAACTTTTCTCTGCCATAAAATTAGATAAAGTTAACAAGAGAGTGAAACCATTTGTGCAGAGTGCCCTAAAAGAAACAATATGATCAAATGACGATCGGGATATTTTTACGTTCACACATCACGCGATGGAAGAAGATATGGTAATATATATATATGCACCATAATAATATCATGTGTTTTTAATTAATTATTTGGCATTTAAGTAATTTTAGCAGGTAGCGGATACCCACGATTATGGTAATGTGATATTCACCCCCACCTTGTTAACAAATAGGCAGGGAAAAAACCTATTCAAATTACCTGTAGGTACCTATTTAGCTATCTGTTTACAACCCATAACAGATTTAACCCACTGGTATTCCCAAGTATGGATTTTTTTGCCATTCGTGTATGATGTTATTGGTGTGTGATTGTTTGGAATCTATCCCACCAGTTAATTAATGAAAAGGAAGAGATATAAAATGCTCATGCATCATATGCATTAACTCCTTTATGGAGTGCATTCAATCTTTTGTGGATTGGTTGTTTGCTCCTTTATAGAGTGTGTTGAAGCCCTTGTGGATAGGTTGTTTGATCTTTTATTTTATGGAATGTGTTAAATCCCTTGTGGATGGGTTGTTTGCTCCTTTATGGAGTGTGTTGATTCCCTTTGGATGGTTTGTGTGCTCTTTTATGGAATGTGTTGAATTCCTGGTGGATGGGTTATTTGCTTCTTATTGAGTGTGAATGGTTACCTTATGCATTCTCATTTATAATGAAGAATTAGTACCGACTAATGAGGCATGCATTACATTCATGATAGGTGACTATCTAGTAGTTAGAATGGTTATTGTTGTGGGTATGACTTTGTTGAAGCATGATTCATGTGTTTCTAAAGTACTTATATACATGAGTTCTAAAATATGTATTATCTTGTTTAATTTATTCCTAAGAAGGATTGCGATGTGTAGTGAAGTATGTGGCCTTGTTATATTTGCATGTGAATTTGAAGCATGTTACGTGTTGTCTTGCTTGATTAATTTCTTGAGATGAATTGTGAGCTGTGGTTAAACATTGATGATGTGTTATGAGTGCATTAATTGCAACCTTGTCAGTTGATGCCAAGTACACGTCTATCTTATTGGTTTAGTTGTTGAATCATGATGACGAACGTAGTGGTTAAGGTTCAACTGAAATTAAATGCATGTGAGTTAGATATGCTATGCTTCATGATTTTGGTTAAATATGTTTACATGTGTGCTTTTACATTCAAATTAGATGTATGGTAGTTGCAAGTAGAGGTGTTCGCGGATTGGATTAAATCGATTTTGAAGAAAAAAAATCATCTGATCCAATCACTTGGTTTTATTAATTCATCATCCAATCGGGTTTGTTCAAGATTTTAATCCGATCGAATCCAATTTAAAGCGGTTTGGATTGGATCAGTTTTCGGTTTTAATCATCATTTTATTTTTTTTAGAAAATATTAAATAAATGGTAAGATATATATAATACATATAATAAAAAAATAATTCAAAATATCAAGTATTTCATTTACACGTCATTATATAACTATGTCAAAAATAAATTTTATACAACTTGATAATTATATTTATGCATCTTAACTCAACTAGTTAGTAAAAAATTATCTTTAGTTAAATATTTTTATAAATAGGTATAAATTATGTGATAATTTTATAAATATATGAGAAATAAAAATATAAAGATGAGTGATATTATCAATTCATGAATAAAAATATATACATATATAAAAGGTGGATTTGGATTGGATTGGATAGGTTTTGAAAATCAAATCTAAAATTCGATCCAATCCAATAAAAAATTTTGATTTTTCAAATTTTTTATCTGTTTGGTTTTCAATTTATTCGATTTTCGGTTTTTTGGATCGATTTTTCCAGTTTTCATTGGATTGGATCGGTTTATGAACACACACCCCTAGTTGCAAGACTAATTAAATTATCTATGCAAACTCTATGCTTACTAAACTATTTAATTAAGTTATGATGCAATGAAATGGATTGACATCCTAAATGGTTAATATGGATTCTTGTATGAGAACTATCTTATGTTGTGTGTGATATGTGTTGGATGGGTCTCCTATTTGCTTGACTACTCGATACCTCAAACATTCAATTTTCACCCCCATTATAATTCTCCCTTTCACCATCTTCAAATACTAAAATGAATATAGGTTTGAAATGGTTCCTATGAGTTCAAGAGCTGTCCTCTGTGTGAAGATGAATAACAAGTTGGAGCACATATTGCACAGTGAACTAGTGGAATATAGAGGTGCCTTACAAGTCTTCGTGGAGTTGCATCAAGTAGAATAGAGGAAGCGAAGAACAAGATGAAAATGGTAGTCCACCCTTCTATGAAAAGGATGGGTGAGTTAGTTAGGTTAATGTCTTCTTTAGAGTAGAGTAGTCATACTCTGGCTTTGAGAGACATTTTGTTAGTTTTATAAATAAGTTGACCATGTATGTAGTAGATCCGCTCCAAGTTCAAAGCTTTTTATTTATTTGCATTAATGAAAACGAAAAATTTCTTAGCAAATTTTGGGATCCCACTTACATGATTTTCCTTTACTCATGCTCTAAGGATTTTTAGTTTATGAGCTATGTATTGATTTCACAATAAATGTACTAGAGTTCTAAAAATTTTGAGTTTTCAATTTGTTGAGTCATAAGACGAATCAAGACCCTCAATAATTTTGATTTGATGCAAATAAATATTAAGTTAAAAAGATTGCTTCTTATAATGCCAACAAACAAAAGCGTTGCATCTGCGTCTGTAGAATATAGATGATACGTAGATAGACGCTTAAATCTGTAGGAGCATTTAAAGGCATAGTAACTGCATTGTCATTTTGTAATATGTATTGTAGGGAATGTTCGTGGAACACCCTTCCTAGGATCTGTTGAAGTGCATAAAGGAAAATAGAAAGAAGAGTCAAAGAAGCAAAAGTTCCCCTCGCCTCAAAAGACGCTCTACAGCTAGCAATGAGTACTTGTCTGAGCAAGTAATGTGACCTCTGCAACAGAAGGATATGGAGTGCCTCTTAAGGATGATAAGCAGAATGCTTTATCAGCTCAATGTGACTAGTTGGTGACAAGCATTTAATGCTCGCATTAAATGCCCCAACGGCCACTCTCCTTCAGACGCTGGTCAGACGCATGCAAGAAGGTCGTTTAGAGACAACGGTTACTTCCTCAGCAAGTCTATATATAGCAGAAGATTTGAAGTGCTAAAGACAGAACTTAATTCAAATTTTGCGAGCATTCTTTCAAGTCTTCATTCTTTCTCTTGTAAATTTTTCTAAGTTGTAAAAGCTCTCAAAACACCTTGAGTATCCTGAGAGAAAAAGATTGTGTTCTTAAACTTGTATATCCATCTATAAGATGCTAACCTAAAGTTTGTGTGCCCCAACCTTCAACAAATCTATTGATTTGTTGTAGAGCCAGAAGTGGCTTGGTAAGAAAGAATACTTGGGTTTTTAGCTTAGAGAGGCTAGTGTAACAACTACTTGGGTTGAGCCAAAAGTGGCAGTAAACAATACTTGTAACTTGTGAAAGTTAGTGGAACTTGGTGGTTTAACAAGAACTGGACGTAGTCTCGGGGTGAGACGAACTAGTATAAATCTCTGTGTTTTCTTTCCTATTTTTTCTCTCTTTTAAACTACTTGAACTGATTTTGTCTTGTGATTTAACTTGTTTTGTTTTTTAAAAGGTTTCGTCTGTTATCTTGTATAACATCGTCTATTAATGTTGTTCATTAAACTCCTTTTTAAACCTTTTACAGACGAACTGTTTGTTTTATAAAAGTTTGCGAAATTTTTTATAAATCACAATTCAACCCCCTTATTATGATTTTCACCTTTACAGTTTGGTATCAGAGCTCAGCCTCTAAGGATTAAGCACCTGACCGTGTCTAGAGGAAAAGATCCAGATGGCCAGTCACGACAATCAGTTTATTCCTGAGGGAGCCTTTCTAACAAGGCTTCTAGCCTTTATTGGAGATGACTATCCTTACTAGAAAGACCGCATGGAGATGTACATCAAGTCCAATCAGTATTAGCTATGGAACATCATCATACATAGAGATATTCCTATCACAAGGCCCGAAGATCAATGGACCCAAGATGACTACAACATACTTCAACTCAACAACAAGGCCAGATATACTCTGACCTGTGCCTTAACCAGAAATGAGTACAAGAAGGTGCGTAGACTCAAATCGGCAAAAGAAATTTGGGATTCTCTCAGCACCAACTACAAGGGAACAGAAGAGTTCAACTCAGGAAAGTTGCTACTCTGACCAGACGCTATGAGAGTTTCTCCATGAAAGAAGGAGAAAGTATTGATGAAATGTTTGGGAGACTTCAGGTTCTTCTCTCAGACCTGGAATCTCTTGGGCACACTTATACTAAAGCTCAGATCAATCTGAAGATCCTAGATAGTATGCCTAAAGTGTGGGAACCCAAGACCATAGTTATCCAAGAGGCAAGAAACATGAGAACCTTGTCTTGGGATGAGTAGCTGGGAGTTCTAAGAGTGCATTTACAGAACAAAGACCATCTACCTGCAAACAACGCTAACAATTCCACTGCTCTCAAAGTTGGTGAATCTAGCACCAAAAAGGAAGAAAAGAAAAGAGCACCTAAAGCTCTAAAGGTTCAAGTTGTTCAATTAGAAGAATAAGATGAAAGCTCTGCTGGATCTACAGATGATGAGGTAGCCTTCATGTCAAGGAAGTTCAAGCAAATGCTAACGAAGAAGAACAAGTTCAGACAATCCTCCAAAAAGAAGGACTCCAAATTCAAAAAGAAATGTAAGGAGGACAGTCAGGAGATTATTTGCTTCGAGTGCAGAAAGCCTAGACACATGAAGTCCGACTGTCCGAGGTTAAGGAAAAAGAAGTCCTATGGTGGCAAAAAAAAGAAGAAAAGTTTGATGGCCACATGGGATGACTCAGACTATGAGTGAAGTAGCAACTTAGACAATGAGTAGGCAAACATTTGTTTGATGGCAAAAACAAATGAAAAAGTTGAGATAAAAACTTGTTCTGAATCTAAAAGCTCATCTGGTTCTTCATCAAATGATGAAGAGGAGATGCCCTATGACGTTTTACTTCAAAACTGTCATATGATCTCTCGGCATTGTAAAAAATTTAAACAAAAATTCAAACAGTTTATTTGTGAAATAGAATTGCTGAAGAAATCAAATGCAGATCTTGAAGAAAAAGTCAAGACTTTTGAAGAGAGTCTAAGCCAAGCCAGTACCTCAAGTAAGACAGGAGATCCATCCATAGTTGAAAAATTAAGGGAGGAAGTCGCCTGTCTAACTAATGATTTTGGGAAGTTTCTGGAGAGTTCTAACATTCTCACTATTATTTTAAAATATCATCAACATCCCCATGATAAATCTGGTTTAGGCTTAGAAAAGGTTGCATCTGCTTCCACTCAGTCGGATCCAGACAAATGCGACTTCTGTGGAAAGTCTGGACACACCAAGTTCAGATGTATACACAAGAAAAAGCAAATGTCCAAGGGCACTAATGCCACTGGACCCAAGAAGATTTGGGTACCAAAGTCTCAAATTATTCCTATTTCAGATATCCTTGGTAGGAAAAGGTCAGGGTTTGAGCTGGTACCTAGACAGTGGCTGCTCACGACACATGACGGGAGAAAGGTCTATGTTCCTAGACCTAAAGCCGGTTGAAGGTGGAGCAGTTGCCTTTGGAGGCAAGGGAAAAGGACGCATCACTGGTGTAGGTAAAGTTGGTATGTCTTCCCTAACCTCTATAGACAACGTCCTGTATGTTGAAGGTTTGAAGTATAACCTACTGAGCATAAGTCAATTGTGTGACAATGGTTATATTGTCTCCTTCAACAAGGACAGATGCATAGTCAAAACAAAAGATGACAAGTCTGTCTTTTCTGCCAGACGACACAACAATCTATATGAGATAGATCTTATAAATCTTAGCAAGCAGAGGGTAACATGATGGCTGTCTAGAAAAGATGAAAGATGGATTTGGTATAAAAAACTTGGGCACATGAATCTAAAACACTTTTCAAAAATTTTGAAAAAGGGTTTAGTAAGAGGATTGTCTAAGATTTCTTGGAAAACCCATCTTCTCTGTCAAGCTTGTCAAAAGGGGAAACAAATTAAAACATCTTTTAAATCTAAGAATGTTGTTTCCACCTCCAGACTGTTGCAACTCTTGCATATGGATCTATGTGGTCCCACTAGAACATTGAGTCTGGGTGGAAAGAAATATGGCTTAGTCATTGTAGATGACTATTCAAGATATACATAGGTATACTTCCTAGGCCATAAGCATGAGTCTTTCAAGGTCTTTGAAATATTTTGTAAAAGAGTTCAAAATGGAAAAGGGTTTTGCATCTCTAGCATCAGAAGTGACCATGGAACTGAGTTTGAAAATGCTGAGTTCAAATCTTTCTGCAAAAAGAATGGGATTTTCCATAACTTCTCTTCACCGAGAACACCTCAGCAAAATGGGGTAGTTGAAAGGAAAAATCGAACTCTACAAGAGATGGCTAGGACTATACTCTGTGAAAACTCTCTTCCTAAACACTTCTGGGTAGAGGCTATGAACACTGCTTGTTATGTTCAAAACAGAGTATTGATTAGACCTATGATTGAAAAGACTCCTTATGAACTATGGAGAGGAAGAAGACCCAACATTGCTTACTTTCATCCTTTCGGATATGAGTGCTACATCTTAAACACCAAAGATCAATTGGGAAAATTTGATTCTAAGGTGGATAAGGGTGTCTTCCTGGGATATTCTAATACATCTAAGGCTTACAGAGTTTTTAATACCAGAACCTTAGTTGTAGAAGAATCTATCCATGTTAAGTTCAATGATGGACTAACACCTGATAAAAGACTGTCAGACCTTGAAGAAGATTTTGCAGATATGCAGATAGGTCCGTCTGTAACGCCTAAGTCAGACGAAGTCCAACCAGTCAACCACCTAAGGAAAGTCTGCCTCAGATTGAAGGACCGTCTGGCTCCCAACCACAGACAAAAGACTGGAAATTCTTGCCCTATCATCCACAAGATCAAATCATAGGAGATCAGATGGAAGGCGTAAAGACCATATCATCTTTTAGAGGTCAAGCATCCTATGCTTTCGTCTCAGAGATAGAGCCAAAAATGATAGACGAAGCTCTAACAGATGACGACTGGATCCTATACATGGAAGAAGAACTAAACCAATTCACCAGAAATGACGTCTGGACCCTAGTTCCTAAGCCAAAGAATAAAAGCATCATCGGAACAAGATGGGTCTTCAGAAACAAACTGGATGAACAAGGAAGAGTGGTAAGAAACAAAGATAGGTTAGTAGGTCAGGGCTATAACCAGTAGGAAGGTATAGATTTCACTGAAACCTTTGCTCGTGTAGATAGATTAGAAGCTATAAGAATCATGCTTGCATTTGCTGCTCATAAAAACATTAAGCTTTTTCAAATGGATGTTAAGAGTGTATTTTTAAACGGTTTTATTGAAGAGGAAGTTTATGTTAAACAACCTCCTGGTTTCGAATATCCCACTCTTACAGATCATGCTATTAAACTTAAAAAGGCTCTGTATGGTCTAAAACAGGCACCTCGTGCTTGGTATGACAGACTTAGCTCTTTTCACTTAGAAAATGATTTTATGAGAGGCAAAGTAGACACTACTCTTTTCAGAAGAGAAGTTGGCAAAGATTTCACTATAGTTCAAAATTATATTGATGATATTATTTTCGGAGCTACTAATGAATCTTTGTTCAAGGATTTTTCTGATATGATGAAAAGCGGTTTGAAATGAGTATAATGGGAGAACTTAAGTTCTTCTTAGGGCTTCAGATCAAACAAGATAGCAAGGAATTTATATTCATCAGTAGAAATATACAAGGGAGCTTCTAAAGAAGTTCAAGATGGAAGATGCTAAACCTATGAAAACACCAATGCATGCTTCCAATCCCTTGAGCAAAGACGAATCAGGTAAACCAGTAGATCAGACGATCTACAGAGGTATGATTGGATCACTTCTTTATCTTACAGCCAGTAGACCTGATATTATGCATAGCGTCTGTTTGTGCGCTAGATTTCAGTCTGATCCTAGAGAGTCACATCTCAAAGCTGTTAAAAGAATCTTACGTTATCTAGTGGGCACTACTAACCTCAGTCTGTTCTATAAGAAAAAACAAGATTTCAGGTTAGTAAGATACTGTGACGTAGACTATGCAGGTGACAGAGTTGAACGAAAAAGCACAAGAGGAGGATGCCACTTTATAGGACCCTGTCTCATCTCATGGGCAAACAAGAAGCAGAACTCAATTTCTCTATAAATTGCAGAAGTTGAATATGTGTTTGCTGCCAGTTGTTGCTCACAACTGCTATGGGTAAAATATTAGTTGGAAGATTACTCTAGATTTGAAAACCATATACCTGTATATTGTGACAATACTAGTGCAATCAACTTATCTAAGAATCCCATACAACATTCTAAGGTAAAGCATATTGAAATCAGATATCATTTCATTCGTGAATATGTTCAAAATGGTGTTTTTTATATTCAGATTGTAGATACAAATCACCAATGGGCTGATATCTTCACAAAACCTTTGTTTGAATAATGTTTCATCTGTATCAGGGATTATCTGCATATGCACATGCTTTCAGATTAATGTTTGCATTCATCAGACGATACCCTTCGTCTTACTTCTTTTCATTAATCTGTTGGGACTAATGTGTGTTCAAGTATGCAAATGATAGAGCCTCACGTTCACAACAGTTACAAGTCTTTTCGTTTTCTCTAAAAAACGTACGCCGCCCTTTTCGCCATGATGAGACAGTTTTCAAAAAGTTTTTAATGCCTTTAAACTGCTCTTTTATGATGTTTGAAATTCTCTCTCCTTTCTCATCTGGTATAAAAGGACAAAGTACCTAAACAAGAAGGTTCCTTTGATCTTTCAAATTCTCTGAAGTTCTTAAGGGTTTCTGAAATTTCAAAGATCAAAACTTTCTCATCTTTTCTTTCCAAGACTCAAACTTTGTGAACAAAATGACACCAAGAAAGCAAGTTTCAACCTCTGCTGCTCCTCTCATCCACAACCAAGACGAAGCCACTGCAACATTTCCAAAGGAACTGTTCATACTTGGAAAGTGGGCGAGTCTGTATTGCAGGGAATGTTCATGGAACATCCTTCCTAGGATCTGTCGAAGTGCATAAAGGGAAACAGAAAGAAGAGTCAAAGAAGCAAAAGTTCTCCTTGCCTCAAAAGACGCGCTACAACTAGCAATGAGTACTTGTCTGAGCAAGCGATGTGACCTCTGCAGCAGAAGGATGTGGAGTGCCTCTCAAGGAAGATAAGCAGGATGCTTTATTAGCTCAATGTGACTAGCTAGTGACAAGCATTTAATGCTCGCATTAAATGCCCTAACGGCCACTCTCCTTCAGACGTTGGTCAGACGCATGCAAGAAGGTCGTTTAGAGGCAACTGTTACTTCCTCAGCAAGTCTATATATAGCAGAAGATTTGAAGTGCTAAAGACAGAACTTAAATAAATTTATTAAAAATTTATTTAAGATTTCCAAGTGGAAATCATAAGAAATTCTTCATAAAACATAATAATGCAGGTTATACATATAAACGACAATTTAATCATATAAGATAGAAAACATACAAATAAATTTGTAAAACATTTCCAATATGCCTAAACCTTTAAATAAGGTGTTTCATGTGCTTCGATCCTTGTTGAGAGCTACACTTGGTTTAACAAAGTTGTTGGGACCCTTGGTGAACCAATTTTAAGTTGTTGTTTGATGTTTTGAGACTTAAGCGCAGCATTGTCGTTCTTCCTCCATAGTAAGGTCTAAGTGGTGATACTGGAATACTTGGGTTGTAAAGATAGATGAGTTGTTATTCATGTGCATATGTTAAGTGATTATTTATAAGAATTGTATTTTGTGTTAGGGAATACAAGAACAAGTGAGCAGAGATCAAGAAGACCTTGGGGATGTTTAGACGCAAAATCCTATAAAAGACCTAGTGAATGTATATGGATGATCAAGAAGGCCCATGGCCTTGGGAAGTGACCTCCATTGAGCCTATGTCATAATTTCGGGGAATTACTTCCTGAACCCCCTTTTTTGCCTCCTGCACCTCCAAAAACCCCAAACAGACCAAACTACCCCTCCACCTAACCACCCAAAGCCATCGCGTCCCACCTCCGTCCAACCACCCAACACCACCGCTACACACAAGCACCACCACCCAACATCGCTGTTGACCACTATGGCACAAGGAAGAAGACGCGAATGAAGTCAAGGATGAAGAGAGGTGTAAAACGTGACCTAATTCCGGAAAGGCTTTTCCGGAAGTCAATTTTTTTTATACTTCCAGAACCCCCTTTCTGGAAAAAAAATTCATTCCAAAACCCCCTTTCCAGAAGAAAAAAAAATCATTCTGAAACCCCCTTTCTGGAAAAAAAAATCATTTCAGAACTCTTTGCGGAAAAATAAGGGGCTTCAAAAAAAAAAAAGTGGGGGTGCAAGAAGTAAAAGCTAGAAAAAAAATTCTAATTCCTGAAAGGGGATTTTGGAATGAATTTTTTTTTCCAAAAAAGGGGTTTCTTGAATGATTTTTTTTTTTTTCTGGAAAGGGAGTTCCGAAAGTATAAAAAAAATTTGACTTCCGAAAAAGCCTTTCCGGATGAGGTCACATTTTACACCTCTCTTCGTCCTTAACTTCATTCGCGTCTTCTTCCTTGTGCGATAGTCGTCGACAACGGTGTTGGGTGGTGGTGCTTGTGTGTAGCGATGGTGTTGGGTGATTGGGCGAAGGTGGGGGCGTGGTGGTGTTGGATGATTAGGTGGAGGATTAGTTTTGTCTGTTCGGAGTTTTTGGAGGTGCAGGAAGCAAAAAAAAAAAAAGGGTGCAGGAAGTAATCCTCCATAATTTGTGGTAGTGGGGGCTTGCGTTCGCGCAGCCCCTTTTAAAAAAAATGTATACCCCGTCTCGTAGGAACTCGACTACCCTTGCCTAAATATCTTGATACAATGTTACGCTACTCATGATTAGATTCTAGTATGTACACCAAATGATTTTGGCACAAGCCATTTTGATCTAAGGATTGGTGTTATTTATACCTTGTTAGGGGACATGACTAGCTAGTTGCTCAGTGATAGGAAATTTCCATGAAATCGAGTTTGTCGCATGTATTGTGTGTGATTAGATATGTTGCATTATTTGGCATGCATAAGTTGTTTGATTGAATCAACTATTTTCTATGGGATAAGTTATACTATTTTAAAACCTTATTGTTGGTCTACTATTATTATAGTTGTCACATGCAAGAATTATCCTCTTTGTATGAAGTACGTCATTGTGCAATACTTCTATGCATCTTTGTTTTTTTAGAGTTTTTTGTTCTTCCTTGTTTACAACGTAACAAATTGTCTTCTCATTGAACAATTTGTGTTTTTCTTGGTTATAGTGATGGTCAAAATGGACATTGTTATGATCCTATTTCTCAAAAACTTTATGTCTCTTGTCACATGTTTCTTGAGCATATACCATTTTACTCTCTATTCCTTCTAATTCTCACAATCTTAAAAAAATTAATATCATTTGTATTGATCCTTTTTCATATAGATACAGATAGCACACTTCTTCAAGTGAAACACGTAGAAACTTTTTAATGATAAATGTACAAAATGAATATCTTATTTTTGAGCTAGGAATTCTCATATGCGTGATTAACAATACAAAATAATTACTACTTTTTTTTAAAGGCAAAATAAGAAATGTTATTAATAATAAGTTTAAAGCACAAGATGTGCAATAAACTAAAATCCACAACAGTACAAAAAGAGATCTCATACAAATAAAATTTGTACTCAAAACAAGCCATGACAAAGTCATGTCGAATATTCCTGAATAAACCACAACCACCACCATGAGGTCCTAAAAAGCATCCATTAACCGTGCCAATCATCGAGAATCATGTGCAAAAGCAAGCAACCATCGAAAACGAATGAATGAATCATGCTATCTCAGCCTGCTAAATCTTACACAAACTAGAAAACAAATCCAACAAAAGCTTCATGAATGTTGTAAAATGCATGAACCGGGATCAAAATACCAACATGAAAAAGGATAAGAAAATCCTCCCTTGAGAGTTATCCCACCTCCAAGACAAAAGTTTTACATTCTCCAGCATCTCTGACACATCCTATTTTCTATGTGCAAAGACATGTGCATTTCTATTTCTCCAAATAACCCATACCAAAGCAAACCATACAACATGCCAAATATAAGCTTTTTTCCTTGGCCAATAAAATAAGCCTCCGAACTGTAAAAAATGATTTGGCATAAGATAATGTAAAGGAGCCTGCAGAATCCCCCACCATGCTAAACACATCCTCCATACAGGTGAAAATACCTCACACTCCAAAAAAATATGTGTTGTAGATTGTCGTCTTTACCGCAGGCAGGACATAGAATCTCATAATCAGGAATTACTCTCCTACTCACCAAATTAATTTTGGATGGAATTTTGTCCTTCATAACTTTTCAAACAAAGGCTTGAATTTTCAGAGGTACTTCCTTCTGCCATATCAAATTTGCAAGCTCAAAATAATTACTACTACTTAAACTAACTTACAAACTTTTATTTTTCATCTTTTTTTGACTTAGTTGATATAGATTCGTTGACATATACTCCAATGACCCATCATCTAAATAATTTTGATATTGAGTTTTGCAAGGTTAACATTGATAGTTTTGTTATTTATACTACCATTAACCCTATTTTTCCCCCAAAAACCTTATGTAATTATGGGTCATCCTCCTTGCTATCCTCAATGTGATTGTAAGCCCACTAAATTATTAGATTTTGTTTATTCCACTTACTCTACTTCATTTGCTTCATTTTTTATTTTTTTTTACCTCTATTCATAACTTGTTGGAGCCCTTTTCATATTAAGAGGCTTACTTAACCCTCTTTTGTAGAAGGCTATGGTAGAGAAACTTTTTGCTTTGCACAAGACAAATGCTTGGGACCTTGTCTCTCTTCTAACAAGAAAATGTGCAATTGGCTCTCATTGGGAGTATAAGATCAAAACAGAGTTTACTGGATTAGTTAAGCAATACAAAGCTCTTTTAGTTGCTAAGATATGCAATGGATTAAGAAGAAACATTTGTCCCAGTTGCAAAAATGACTATTATTCTTACTTTTGTTACAATTGCATTTGTTTATCAATGACATATATCTCAAATGGATATTAAAAGTGTTTTCCAAAATTATGTTAGCATAATTCCAGAATGAGGTGGTGAATCTGGTGGTGTTGGGTGGTTACGATGGTGGTGTTTGGGTCAGCGGTGGTTGGGTGGAGGTGCGGCTGCTTGGGAGAGACGGGTATTTTTGCCCGTCGGGGTCTTTTTGGGTGCAGGAAGCAAAAAAGGAAATGCAGAAAGTAATTCCCTTTATATAATTTGACTTAAACAAAAATTGAAATTATAATTAACCTCAAATATAAAATGACTGATTTTGCTAATATTATCGTGCAAAAGTACTAGCCAGTCTCAATAGCATGACAATTTCCAAATCATACTTATTAAAACCGTCCTTGCCCCTTGTATGCTCTTCACAACCATTAGATTTCTAAACATCCTGGTATATACCCTCTTTGCAATGAGTACTTTTCTTTTTTCTTTTTTCCATTTGCTACAATGTAAACAATAGCCTTCAGCCCCCATTGAAAAGATTCAGTACTTGGTGGCTTGGAAGGGATATACAAAAGTGTATAATTTTGATACCATCAAGAATAGCTCAACACAACTTTAGTTTACAAACCGTCAAGAACATAATTTACAATACATATATTTTGTGCTAATACCATCTAAAGCACCAGACAATACAAAATGAGTTATGTGATGCAATATCCCTGCACTACTCTACTGGCTTCACTGGGGTAGTGATAGCCTCAATTGCCTGGGCTGAAGCACTTGAAAATTCCATCAGTGACTGGAAGAGAGGGGGGAGTGTAATTTGGAGGTGCTTTAGGGTCATGGCCATATTTTCCTGAACAGCATCCAAATAGTTTGCTTTTGCACTTTCCACTTGCTTCTTAAGGGCTTCTGTTTCAGTTTTCTTAAGATGTATTGGATGCCTGGGGCTTGTATCAGCCATATCTCCATCTATTCTTTGCTGCATCTCAGCCAAGGAGTTCAAGCATTTCTGGAACTTCCTTTCAAGTTTTTGTAAGCTTTTCAGATTGTTATCTTCCTTGGTCTGTAGGGCAATTATGGAACGGATGCATGACGAAAGGGTTTTTATTGCTTCAGAGGTCTCCTGTAACCACACCAGAGTGCCAGCAAATTTGTAAGTCTTACTATTTACAAGAAAATCCACTCATAAAATTATTTACACATTATGCAATAAAGTGAAAAGAAAGTGTCTTCCAGCAGTAAGAAGTGCTCATTCAAACAAGTCATTTAATCTTTCAGACCAACTTTTGAACAGTCATAATACAAGGAAGCAATTAACGTTTTGAAATCAAGATTTTTGGGCAAAGAAATTGCTAGATATAAAAACATTCATGAAGCATTTCAGAACAGTTAGTTCATGACATGATATTTGTATCAGAGCCTCTACAACAATGTGGTCTAGAGTTTGAAGTTACATAGACAGACAGGACTAGCAAATACTGGCCTGAAGCCAAGAACAAGTACTCAGTGATTGGACTATGCTTGGTTTTCTTCTGCTCTACTGAGAGAAAAGTAAAAACTGAGTCACTTGGAAATGCAGAGCCAAGGCCAGTGTACAATGGGTGAAAATAACAAGAACAGAACTATAATGAAGGAAGCATTACAGACAAAACAAAGCAGTTACGATAGTCTGAATTTTGAAAAACAACATATTGAGATTTTTTTGGTGTTGAGAAGAAAGACATGAAAGAGAATAGCAAAACAGATATGACTAAAGAGTTTCTACTTTTCCTGTCAAGAATAAACAAAGCCCACGGAAACAAGATAGACATCAAATTTTGACGAAAAGTACCTTGTCAGGTAACTCGTTAAGCCCACGCTCCCACTGATCACAAATGGCAAGGATAGAAGAATGATTGCTACATTCATGACCATCCCTGAGGCCGTCGGTAAGCTTAATCCACTCATGGAGGATCCTCACATACTCCCGTTGAGATTTTACAAGTTTGCAAAAGCTATTGTACCAATAAGAAGCCTCAATCTCAAATTGAATTGTATATTCAGAATCTAGTATCATGTTCTGGTTATCACTGAGGTTACTCAAATGCTGGGACATGAGTGCTTGGGCTTTATGGGACTCATGCATTGTCCTCCACATTTGTGTCAACCTACAAAACAACCAAGATGTTAAAGCAAAACCCAACCCAGGACATGATTCAGTTATAATTATCACACTGTTTAATTGTTTTCAGTATCTGACACAAAGTTACTTAATACTACCTCTGGTCTTAATTATAAGCAACAAATTGAATTTTTCTTTTGTCCTAATTATAAGCAACAATTACCAATTTTTAAAGTTACTTAGGGTTGAATTTCTTTTATACTTTTCTTTTAGTTTTTTCTTTATTTTAATCAAAGAGGAACTGTTTTCCTTATTAAAAAAAGAAGATTTTGTAGCATATATAACAAGTTACTCAAACATCTGGATTCACACCAAATGAGGAACTGTAATGTGGACAGAACAGACAATCAATGACAGATCCATAACATGATAGTCACAAGGGTACCTTTAGGAATGAAACTGAATGAGTTACACAACACTCTATTTCTTGATACTCCCTTCCGTCTTATTTTATTTGTCGTTTAAGGTAATGCACACATCTTAAGAAAATAATTGATTATACCAATTCCCATAATAAAATAATCTAACTAAAATACCTTTATTAACTACATTGATTAATCACAGCTATACATCTATACTGCGTTTATTTCTTGAGGGTATTATTAGAAAAAGGTAATTAATACTTTCTTGATATTCTAAAGTGACAAATAATTTGAGACAAAAATATTCCAAAAGTGACAAATAAATGAGACAGAGGGAGTATATTTCTTCAAACATCTTGTGAAACTTAGATTGATAATTAACACATTAAGTTGGAAAATGTCTAATGCATCCAATTCTGAGAAATATACCCTGCAGATAATGCAACCAGCTGGGGTAAAAGCTCCTCATCTATCATTTCCAAAATTGATGAAGTTGTTTCACTGATGCACTGCCTTAGGCTTATTAAATCAGACTCCAACTTCTCAACACTTGATCGAGTTTTTTCAATCTTGACCAAGTCAAGGTTCTCATCCTCCTGTTTACGCAATAACAAGGACTTCCTGTCGAACTCCAATGCAACAATTCCCTCCTCCTACATTATATGGCATTTGAACAATGAGACAAGAAGGACATTCATGCCAAAAGATTTGAAATCCAAAACCAAAGATTTCCTTTAAGATAAAAGAAAAATAATATAATGATCAAGATAAATTTGAAATCAATTTTATAATTTGGTGCAATATATGGCAGATTTACTATATCAAACAAAGGCAAAGACTATAGTTTCATTTGCTGCGTTTATATTCTTCCTCTTGATTACTAAGCCACAAAAGAATAAATGGATGTCAGTATGACTAATTCTAACTAAAAAGACTGACTCCAATTAATTCCCTTATCCTAACTAAAAATATTCAATACCTTCCATTTATTTTTCTATCTTGTCACTCTTTTCATTTTAAAATAGAGACAATGCACTCCATATATATGCCTTGAAGTTCTGTTCCTGATCTTTCTTTAAGTAGATATATTTTGCATTAAACGGCAGTCTGTCCCTTACAGACCCATAATACATGGGCCACACTAAATTGGCAACTATCTAATTTCTTGTCTATAAAGTCAGATAGCTAGATTTATTAGCTTACCTTTAATGCCTTGAAAAGTTTCTTCTCTGCTGCATATAATTTTTTAAGTGTGGCACAATGAGCTCCAGGCTTGCATGGTTCACTATGACCAGAAAATTCAGCACCATCTTTGGTGGATGGGGGTGATTTTGAATACCTACTCCATGACAGTACACTGAAGACCTTTGCAGAATTGCCTCTCTTCCCTACAAATAACATAGCCACAGTAAAAAGAAAAAAAAAATGTCACCACCCACACCACATAGGAAATGAATGATGTCTAAAACAAATGTTAAGTACAATAAACAAGCCACAAAACATGGTATTTCACGACAACCAAAATGTGCTAAGTTTGATAGTTATTTGATGGATGTAATTCAGAAAAATTAAGAAAAAAGTAAACATAGTTTCCATGTTCGTCAAATCAGTCAATTAATCACAGGCAACAATGGCTATGGAACATGTTAAGTCAACTGACACACAAGTTGACCCACATATTCTGCAATCACTTAAAATGTGATAACCTTCTAAGTTGCCATTTATAAAACTGCACCCTTATCAATTGTTCTAGTAATCTAAGAACTTCCTAAGTATTAAAAGATGCAATATTAAAATATGAATATCAAATCAAACCACAAAGTACCAAAACCGAAAAGACAGGAGCCAAAAGGTAAGGGCCAACCAATAACAACACATAATCAAGAGTACACAGTATGTAGCCTTACTATCAAGACGCCCGGAATTCTGCCGCAGAAGAGTATCTCCTCCACTGACATCAATAAGAACAGCAATTTCCTTTATACATCCAGATGCTTTCAGGAAATTGTCATCCAGCTCTTTACCTATACCCTCCAATGTTTTCCCACTTCTATCAACTACCACAGGCATAGCTGTAGTGTCTTTTCTATACAAACTCATTGCGGAGGAATTTTCATCAACTGGTTCTATCAACTGTTGTTTTCCCTTACGCAATCTTTCAGCAATTACAGCAGCTTCTGCTTCTGCTTCTTCATCCTCAAATTCTGTTTTGGTTTCTTCCCAATTATCCTCCTCCACTGATTCTACAATTTCTTTTCTGCTTCGAAACCGCAGTGGAGGCACATTGCCGTCGTCATTCTCTAGTATTTCATCTTCGTGCATCGTAGTCTTGTCAGCAAGAAAAGGAGGCAGTGGCGGTGGCGGTGGTAGCAGAAGTGGAGATGCTGGCTCATCAATGCCATTAGAGGCAGTTTCAAACTCAATTGGATCAGACTCAGTGAATTGCCTAAGGGTGGCACCAGTGTTCCTCAATGCTTTCAAATAAGCCAATAGGGAATCAGAAAACTCCCCTCTAACATTCACCAACTGTTTAATTACCCTCTTCCTTGTCTTGCACATGCGAACCTTCTCATCATCATCAATACTTGACAAAACACATCCCATGTTGGAAATTGGAATATACAAACCTCACAAGTCACAAAGGTGTCCAAAAAATCTCTTAATGAATATTCTCTATTTTTTTTTTCAAAATAACTTGGTTGGTATGCTCAGAACTCAGTTGGTATATACTCAATTAATAGATTCCACTAATTCAATAGTCTTCACAGCGTCCAATTTTTCTATAACCAAAAATTGTCACCTACCCTACAAAAACAAATAAATATATTTATCAAACTACAAGAGGGACATAAAACACAACACAAAAAAAAAAAAAAGAAAAAAGAATACCCAAATAGAAATATTTCAAATTTCTCAACCATAGCCCCAAATAAAATAAACACGACCTAACTTACTTAACTCCCAGCTTCATTAATTTTTCCAACGTATTTCTTGCATGATTTGTCAAAACCCCTATAACTAACCCAGAATCTGTAGAACAGTATGTGCAATACTCTCTCCAGAGAGAATTGCAAGAAAAGCACAATGTAAACTATTGCCATGACCAAACTCAATAGAGGGTAAAAAAATAAAAAAATAAAAAGGAAAAAGCTCCAAACACAAAAAAACAGATATTCCAAAAGAAGCTAGGAAGGGATATTAAAATGTTGAAAATAGAAAAATAAAAGAAAACAATTGTTGTTCTGACAGAGAAGGTGTCTGGAACAGAGGAGGCTGCAGCAACACGCAAGCAGAAACAATCAAACAAACGCATTGCGAATTGCAACTCACCAGACAGAGAGGCATTTGGGTATGGCAAAATGTGAAAGACAGAAAGGTGAATCTTCTTCTTCTGAAGGCCACTTTGTTCGTTCTTTAGAGAACAGAGAGAGAGAGAGAGAGAGCTCGAAAACCGAGAGAAAGAGAGGAGGGAGAAGCATCCAAAGAAGAAGAAGAAGAGTGGCACAAAGACCACAGCAGAGAGAGAGAGAGAGAGAGAGAAGAATAGTAGTTAGTACCTATGAGAGCACGTGGTTGAAGTTCCCTGCTGCATAGAAGAAGAAGAAGATAGCGTGGAAGGAAGGGTGAAGTTGTTGAGCATGTGATGCACCGCACTTGACAAGTTTTGCATTGCTAAGAGAAAGAGAAGAATGAATGGGGTGGTGTGGTAGCTACATGAACCTGAAAGTAAGAGAGAGAGAGAGAGCACTTTTTGCAAAAGCTTTATTGGACTTCACAGATACCTCTTTGCTTGGGACACTGGTTTGGTTTTGACACTAATGGTAATTCATTATTAATTATTAATTATTATTCATAATAAAGTATAGAACTATTGACAAGGATACAATTATAGATTTATAGTTGAATTTCTTTAAAGAATGTCAGGAAGAGATCTATTCTTGTACCAAAAGAAAGAAAGAGATCTATTATTAATTACTTATAGTACATGAGAAGAATTTTATTTTCATTGAGAAAGGATTTTTAATTTTAACTATCAGTTTGGGGGTGTATATTTGGATTTTGGAGCACATAAAGTAAGATAAAAATAAATATAATGTTTTTTTTTTATTTTAAATACATATAATTAAGGAGTAAATATGCAATTTTGTCTCTGAAAAAAGTAATGTAGTGATTTGCTTTTTGAAAGTTTGCATATATAAAATTTAGTTTTTAAATATGCTGATTTTATGATAAATTAATTTTTCTTCAGTAAAATTAACCAAATTTTAGAGAAAACAAATTTGTCATGGAATCAACCAATTTGATCAATTCAGGGATTAATTTATACATATACAAATTTTAAGGATTGAATCAATACAAATATTACTTTTATAGATAAAATTGTACTTTTTAATTTATTTTAACAGATAATTGTTTTTGTTACAGTTTTATAAAAAAAAAAACTTAAAAAATCATTATTACTCTAAAATAATTTTTAAACGCGTTATAAATACTGTATTTTATTTTATTTATATTAAATATTTCTTTACGTTTTCAAATTCCTTGGCAAGGCAAGTGTTTTCAAACGTTGTTAACATGATCCTGGTGTGAATATACAATTTCTATGAATTTTATTTTTTGAAAGCCAATTTCGATTAATATATAAAACATGTTTCTCGAGTTATTGTAAGTGTCTATTTACTTTATAGTTTAGAACTTAAATTAATTTAAATTATATATTACATTAAAGAGTATGTTTTTTTAGAAAATACGAAAATTAATTTTCTAACTTTAAAATAAAGAAAATAATTTTTTGTTCATTTAAATTGGTTGTTGATAGAATAAATTTGTTGATAAATTCATAATCTTTTAAGGATAAATGTGTTGATAATTTAATAGTTTTATTAACTAATTTATGTAACAAAAAATTATAAAAATAATACAAGTAAACTTCTTATATACTACTATAAATTAAGAATTTAATTAAAATGAAATAATAATATAAAATTTTTTTATGGTATCAATTAATCATAAAGTATTATATTACTATATTAGTACTATTTAATTAGTTAACAGTTTGCGTATCAAAATTAAAATCATAAATTAAATTATATATTTTCTCTTAATAACAACCTTTCGTTTTGTCATTTTGATAAGTGGAATGCCGAGGCAGCAACGAGTGTTATGGGTCATATCTTAGAGTTTAAGATATATCATTAGTCATTAGATTATTTGAATGTTGGGCAGTGCAATTTTCCTTTTCTACCTTTTGGAGTCATGCAGCAAAAGCACCACTAAAAAGTAATACTTTATGACCTGACTACTCGATGGTGTATATTGGTAGGTAGTAGTAATATTATTATTGCCTTTGCATTGGCCAACCAAGCTTGAACAATAACAGGCCAATTTTGCTAGCAATTTATTTTACTTTGTTTATAATAATATATAATAAATAATAAATATTTTTTATGTAGTGGCATGCTTATCCATGTTACTTATTAGCTAAGGGAATGCACGTGCTTTTAGTAATCCCTAGTTTCTGCATGTTATGTCTCTCCTTTTGCCATGCCGGAGAGGGCCCTTATTTTTAACGTTCTAGCAAATTTTCTTCATTTCTTGCAATTTCTTTTACTTCATTTTTATTTTTTATTATTGGTATCAATATTTTTAGTTAAAATGCATGGGATGATGTCCCACGAACCATCATGTGTCCTTTCTTGCTATTTCCAAAAGGTATCCAAAAGAAAAAGGGTATAAAGGTCACATGAGTCTAAGTCAAACGGGTTAGTTTAGCACTTAAAAAAAATAGTCTAGATAGGTTTTTCGGTCTAGCATATTCTGTGTACTCAACTACATATATTGCTTAAGAAAAGGCTCATCAATCCAATATGAACAGTATATGTAATTGAAATTGAGGCCTTATAATTCATTACCTTTGTAATTCAAATGAAGGTTATAGGTGGTCCAATGATAATAATAAACTTTTGCTTTTGGATTAATTCCATGTTAGTAGGTATATTTTACGTCTATTACACTAGATTACCCCCCCCCCCTCCCCCTCCCAACAATTCTATCGCACCATCCACCTCCCATGTTGGAAAAACCTAGTTCCTTGCAACTATATCAAATCAAATCCCGAAAAAACATGGTGAGCAACTCAAATCAAAAAGAAAGAAAGATGGTAATGGTAAGTTTGGCTCGACAGAAAGTTACACAATCGTTTTGTCATCGAGGTTGTTGTTTTGTCTACAAAGTGGAGAGGATTCACGTCCAGATTTGATGAAAAAGATGTCATCGTCATCAGTGGCAGTTCTGGTGGCTACGTCATCGTCATTAGGCTGGCAATGAATCAAACAAACTCAAAATTAGTTTAAGACTCAATTTAATAATTGATTCGTTGAACTTGGTTTGTGAAATAAATGAGCTGAACTTGAGTTGAAAATGGAGCTCGTTAAATAAATGAGTTAAACTTGAGTTATGCATAATTCGACTCGTTTGGTTCATAAACCAACTCGATATATATATATATATATATATATATATATATATATATATATATATATATATTCATTGTCTGCTCAATCTGGCTTCTTTACATTTCTTGCTTATGATTCTCCCCAAATTGCTTTTTTGTTTTATCTACTAAATTTTAATATAACCATAATTTGCACCTTAACATGCTCTAAGATCTATATAACAAACAATAAGTTTGGGTCATATATAGGACTACACATATAGGCTTGAATAGAGTTTATTGGTTCAAACTGCTTGTAACATCCTCAAACCCAAACCTCGGGTCATTCTCGTTTTGGAAATGGTATAGCATAAGCAACACCTTCTAAATCATAACGGTAGACAACGCAAGTGTTGTTCATGCGTAACCTGTAGAAACAAAATGAGTTTAAGTGTGTACTCTAAATGGGGTGAATAGAGTACAATGAAATCTTTTAAAACTTTTGCGGAAATCTAATTTTACAAGCTCCTTTTGAAAAACTCTTTCAAAAGCTATTTAAAAAACAAATGTTACAATCCATTTCCCAAAGGATCAAGAAATGTGAAATTCTAAGTTGAGGTGATTGATTGGTGATGTATGATTATGCCCAACCTCAACAATCAAGTCCTCACCATTGGTGTAATGCAATGCTTATGCCCCTCAATGATGATATGAAGTGTTAGGTATGATCAATTACAACAATACTTAATGTAATAACAAATTAAACAAACACAATTAGGTCAATTTCAATTACCTATATTCATTATTAATTCAATTTCAAAAAATCACAAATCAATTTAGAAATGTATAGAGTTAGGGTTTAGAGAAAGTGTACAAAGGAATTTTTATACTGGTTCACTGTCTACCACTGAGAGCTACATCCAGTTTCTCAATCAAAGATTGAGATTTTACTAAACAATCTTTATACACAAGATACCTCACTTATAGGATAGGGATACCTCACCCAAGAACCTTAAAAAGAAACCCAAGGGATAGCCACACCCTTGAATGCTTGAACTCCTCTTCAAGACTTCAAACCTTGCAAATCCTTAGTAAGAAACAATAACCCACACAACCTAATATGTAACCTTAAAGTAATTCTCCAAGAAATCAATGAGAGCACTTGAGCAATTATTTTGGTAGAGTTTTCACCTTTTTCAGAAACTTTGTAAAATGATTCATTCTATAAAAAAATGTCAATTTTTGCAATTTATATATTTCTGTCAACTCACGAAGTATTCAAATACTTTTTGGAGTATTCAAATATTTTTCAGTTAGAGTATTCAAATACACAGAAAAGTATTTGAATACTTGTCTTAGACAGACAAAAAGTATTTTAATACTTCAGCAAGGAGTATTCTAATACTTTTAGTAAGTATTCTAATACTTCAACAAGCATTCTAATATTTTAGTAAGCATTCTTAAATCCAAATTTAAAACATATTCAAATCAAAATCATGGAAACACCTAATTGGGGAACTCTTTACCAAATGTAATGTCATCAAAGATTAATAAAGATGCACACATAACTACCCAAAGAAATAAACCTATGGCACTCAAAGTTCATCAACAAATACAACTCAAATAGAAATACATTGAAAGAGACAATAGAGAGTTGGAATCATCAAAACTCTAAAGACTCAAATAAGTAGTACATCTTGAAGGTTGAAAGACTGCATCCTTAAAAATGTCAACATAACCAAGGGATAATGCACCAAAATGGTAGAAATGATTTCATGGCAACTTTCTCACTTACATATCAAGCTAAAACTCATTTTGCATATCAAGCTTAAATTTTTTTGCTTTGTTTGATGTTTCTTTACTGGTTTTAAATTAGGCCTTGATTGAGAATGTGTTTTCTATTAACACTTTTGTTTCTTTGTTTATTCATTACTTATTGGGTTACAAAGAGTTTTATGCAACAAATGATAAGTTATGTGAATAAGTAGTTGTGAAAATAATATAGTGTAATTTGGCATATGACTCAACACTTTTCCATGTGAAACAATGTGTTTTAAAGTGTGAAACATTCATTATTAGACCACTGAAATTCAAAAAAGAATGTTGTATTCTTTATAAATGAAGTGTAATGTGAAAAATGCTTCAATTGAAAACCAACCAATATATTTATAGTTTTTTATGGAAATATGATCAAAATCAATTATGGAAATGTGTTTACTTGCAAAATATCACTAGCTCAAACCTCTCATCCACTGCTAAATGCAAATACTTGTTTTATTGAATGGATTGCTCATTAAGGGGTAATGTTGATGCATTTTGTCTATAACTTAGAATTATTGAGAATCTCTTAATCTATTTGATATTTTATTTGAGTTTTATGTTGTAACATCCTAAAATTTTAATATAATTAATGTTATTTAAAAGATTAAATTATTATGAGATTAAGTATAAAAAAATATTAGTATAAGAATTTATTTGAATTAAAATAATTGAATTATGATGATATAATATATTTAGAATGTTGTATCATGATATATTTGAATTGATTATTTGGTTGGAATCTTATCTTAGTATATTATATTGTTTGCGATATTTGTATTATAATAGATTGAAATAATTGAATTAAAATATTACTATTTAGTTACTATATATTAAATATTATTGGGTTAAATAATTACTTTATCAATAAAAAGATTAGGTGATTAATATAAGAATTGTTGAGATTATCTAACAACTACAAAAGAATGCAAAAGATAATTAATATAGTAATAATATAATATTATATATCTAGTTTAGATAAAATATTCATTATATATAGTTTAAATTGATCCTCAAGAACGATTTAAATCTGATCATGATCTATCTTAATATATCTTTAAAGAAAAGAAAATAATAGATGATGCCAAATCTATTTGATGTGACCCAATCTTAAATCACGTACAGTTGTACTTATATAAGAAGGATAAGCAGTTTCCTTTTTCTAGAATTCCATAGACTATCTCTCTTAGTAAATATGAAATAGTAGACTATCTAGGATTGAGGAGAAGGAACAAACAAAAGGAATCTTGTTGACGCGTTCAATAGAGAAAGGGAAACGAAAAGAGCGAATCGAATTATTATGCTTCAAGAGGTGAGTAAAACATCTTTTTAAATCCCATGGTATATTTTGAAGGACATAATTTTTGGGAGTTCTGCGAAAAGTTTGAGGCTAGTGAGATTTTAGTTTTGTAGTCAAATTATGTTTTATTGCTAATGTGTGTTGCATCTAATCTCTGGATGGTTGTGATTGTTTTGTTTATATGGAATATTGAGTGCTGCAATAATTTTGTTCTTGGACGTTTTGTGAAATCCCATGACTGTGTTTCATTATTTTCGTGTGCGAATTGAATGTCCTAAATTAGAAATTAGTTGATAGGTATTATATTGTATGCATGGGTAAGCAATAGCAACACTTTTCTGAAACATTATGAAAATTTTCATGATATAAATTTACTATTTGCTTGTGCACAAAGACTACGCAGGGGTAGGAATTGGTTCCCGTAACAATTGCAAGGAAAAGAAATTAAGAGTCGTAGATGTATTGATATTGTTTATGGGGCCTTGTCATTGAACAAATATATATATATATATATATATATATATATATATATATATATATATATATATATATATATATATATATATATATATATATAAGCATTGAATTTAACCTTGAAATTTAGGACCAATCTGCACGTGGGTTGTGTTTCAACCATTATAATATATTAATATTATTATATACTTTAGTTATTATATTATATTATTATTTATTTATTTATATAATTTCATCTTAGTGATTGATTTTTATGATGCTATGATGTTGTGGTATGATCTTGTGAATTATTATTGAGTGCATAAAATTAGGGAATTTATTTGGAAGTTATTTGGAATGATATTTTGCAATTATGTGTGAGTTGGTTATTACCTTTTAATAAGGGATAACAGTGTACATCATATTTTAGGGGTATGATGATAGATACCTCCATCTAGGATGGGAAAGAGATTTGAGATACCTTCATCTAGCATGGGGAAAAGATTCGGGATACCTCCATCTAAGATAGGGAAGGCAATGGGACGCCACTGCATGGATATGAGCTCATAAACCTTGACGAATCTGAGATCCACATCGATTCTGGGAACCAAAGAGCCTAGTTTAGTGATTTTGGGAATCACTAAGTTGTGTTTGTGATATCTATTTGAATGCATTGAGGTGTTAATTTTATTTATTGAAATATTTACCTTAATGAGAATGTTATGAGAGTAAATTGTCGTTGTTTTTAATTTGATTTCTATTAGAGTGTGTGTGTATATATATATATAATATTTTATTTTAAATTCTTTGTGAGTACCATGATTGAGTTTTTTCGGTTACCACGCCGGTTGAGAACAATATTATCTGTGAACCTTTTTAGAACTTGTTTTATTCACTTGGATTATTATCTCATTAAAAGTGTTATTTTCAGAGCACGAGGAAGAAACTGTAGAGACGACAAAGACTTAGTTCTTTTTAGTTATATTTTACCTTGGTTAGTACCTTAGATTCAAGGGTTGGTTGTGGCTAACTCCGCTACTCTTTTATTATTCATTGTAGATGCCCACATTTGAGAATAATGTTTTTACTTATGTAAGGACTCATTTATTTAATCTTATTTATAATATTTGAGGTATTTCAGACCATTGTGGTTTCAAAAAAGTTTATATTATTTATGTTTTAAAGAATGTTTTATTACGGGTTGTTATTGTAACGAAGGATGTTACATATGTTCTTTGCATACTAGCCAAAATATAGTCCTTACTGTCTCATGTAACATTTTAGGTGCTCTATTTGGCAACTCATCATGTAGCATTCTTAGATTTTCAGGTGTTTTTCCATTCATTCTTAATGACATTTGAAGAAATAAATGATGTCGGTGATTGGACCATAGAGCTTCTTAAAAATTGTGCTTTTACATGTGAATTTAACCATTCTAGAGTCACAAATCGAGTCTTTGCCTCAACCAGAAAATATTAATGTGTGGGTTACTTATGCAGGTCAAATATTTAACAATGATGAAGATGCTTATGATTTTTACTTTTTATTTGCAAAGAAAAGTGATTTTTCATTTAGACGTCATCAGGTTTACAAATTGTAGTAAAAATAAGAATGAGGGGAATCCATCAGGTGTTTATAGAAGGGAATTTGTCTGTCACCGTGTTGGTAATGTTGAACAACACAAAGTCACTGAATTAGAAAAATACAAGAAACAAAAAAGTTCAAGTAATTGTAGTGCAAGAATGTAGATTGCAAAAAGAAAAATTAGATTTGATGAGCAATTGGTAGTTACATGTTTTAATAATTTCCATGACCACGAGTTGTTGGATGATAAAGAGGTTTCAGTATTTTCCTAATAAGAGTGATTTCATAATTGTATATTATTGTTGTCAAAAGTAGGTTATCCCATGGGGGCGTTTGGTAAAAGAGAAATTTTTAGATTCCCAGGAATGTTAGGTTGGGAATGTTAGTTTCCCATGTTTGGTTTTTATTTTAAAAAAATGAGATTCCTGGGAAAGGATGTTTCCTGGGAATATTTCTTAATCAGTTTCCCACGAAAACTTTCCCACAGGGGGAGGTGGGAATTTAACTTTCCCGACTAGGGGGAAAGTTTTAATAATATGAAAAGACTACATTACCCTTTTTTTAAGTACAAAATATCCTCACATAGGATTCATCTTTATCTATAAGCTTATCTCCATTGTTGAACATTGCACTTATCCATACGATTCTATCTTTCTTTAATTTTTTTAAAAATATTAATTTTAAATTTTGTAATTTTTTATCTTTATCTTTTTTTTTAACATAGATCCCAACTACTTTATTATCTAAGTTTATCTCATTATTTATTATTTCATCTTTTGTATTATTATATTATAATATTATAATTCAACCTCAAATATGATAGTAATTCATAATAATATTATTATATTAATGAAGTTATTTTAATAAATGGTATATTTGTAAAAATTTCTTATATACCCAAGAAAGTTCTACTGTAACCAAACATATGAAACTTTAATTTCCAGGAAACATACTATGACCAACCAAACATATTTTAACAATTCCCAGGAACCATGATTCCCAGGAATTGACTTTCCCAGGAATCATCATTCTCGGGTCCGAAAAAACTTCTCCCCTACCAAACGCCCCACATAAGTCTCATAATAAGAGTGCTTGAGTTAGACAAGAAATAGATATGCAGGTCATTTATCATTTAAAGAAATATTAAAAAATTTATTCAATCTCAAAGTGATATTGGAAAAGAGAATAATGCTTTTAATGTTATCAAATTATGCAAAAGTTTAAAAGATAAAGATGACACCTTCCAATATGATTTCACAATAGATGAAAGTGGCAAATTGGAGCATATTATTTAGGTTTTTAGTTATTCAATTCAAGTATATGAAGCTTTCGGAAATATGGTTCTCTTTGATACCACGTATACAATAAACCATTATGAACACCCTTTGGACTTTGATTTGGAGTTGATAATTATAGAAATTCATTTTTTTATTGTGTTCTATTGCGAGATGAGAAAAGTTCTTCCTTCAGATGGACTTTAAAGGTAAATTCCTATTAATTAAAGTTCTTATTATTACTCTAATTTTAACTATGAGATGTTAATAACTTTTTATGATTTGTTCTCTTTTTAGAGTTTTATGTATTTTGTTAAAGGAAAATATCTACAAATAATTCTTACTGATATTGCACTTAAAAAAGCTATTTCGACGAAATGGGTAAACACAAAGCATGCATTTTACATATGACATATTGTGACAAAGTTATCAAGTTGGTTCTCTTTCCCTTTCGATTCAAGATATAATGACTTTAAATATGAATTTTACAAGTTATACAATTTTAGAATGTGGAGATGATTTTGAACAATAATGGAAATTGATGGTTGCACGGTTTGGAGTTCATGTGGACAAACATATTTAATTAACCTTTCCAAAGTCTTCAAGAGTCACAATTCAAGCCTTTGCCTCAACTAGAAAACAATAATCAGTGAGTTCCTTATGAAGGGCAAATATTTAAAATTGATAAAAATGCTTGTGATTTTTACTCTTTATTTGCAAAGAAAAGTGATTTTTCAATTTGACGTTATCACGTTTACAAATGTAGTAAGAACAAGAGTGAGGGGAATCCATCAAATGTATATAAAAGGAAATTTGTTTGTCATCGTGTTGATAATGTCAAACAACACAAAGTTATTGAATTGGAAAAACAAATGAACAAAAAAAGTTCAAAATGTAATTGTAGTACAAAAATGTGGATTGCTAAAAGAAAAAATTGAATTTGAGGAGTAATGGGTAGTTACATGTTTTAATAAGTTTCATAACCACGAGTTGTTGGATAATAAAAAGGTTCAGTATCTTCCTAACAAAAGTGATTTCATAATCACATATTATTGTTATAAAAAATTGGTTGCCTCATACATCTCATAATAAGAGTGAGTTAGAGAAAGGAATAGATATAAATGTCATCTATCATTTTTAGAAAAAGATATCAGAAATTTTATTCAATTTCAAAGAAATATTGGTAAAGAGAATAATGCTTATGAGGTTCTTAAATTATGTAAAAGTTTAAAAGATAAAGATTATGCCTTCCAATATGATTTCACAATATATTAAAATAGCAAATTAGAGCATATTATTTGTGTTTTTATTTATTCAATTCGAGCATATGAAGCTTATGGAGATGTGATTGTCTTTGATACCACAAATAGAACAAAACATTATGATATGTCTCTTGGACTTTGAGTTGAAGTTGAAAATTATGAAAATTCAAATTTTTTTGTTGTGTTCTATTGCGAAATGAGAAAATTCCTTCCTAGTGAATTCCTATTATTTAAAGTTCTTATTATTACTCTAATTTTAACTTTGGAATTTTAGTATTTTTTTTAAGATTTGTTTTCTTTTAGATTTTTATCTTAAGGAAAATATCTAAAAACAATTTTTACTGATTAAGATCTTGCACTTCAAGAAGTTATTTCGATGAAATGGCCAAAGACAAAGCATGTGACAAAGTTATCAACTTGGTTCTCTTTTCCTTTAAGTTCAACATATAAATTAAATTTGAATTTTATAGGTTATACAATTTAGAATGTGGAAATGATTTTCAACAATAATGAGAATTGATGGTTGTACGATTTGGCGTATGCAGGTCATTTACCATTTAAAAAAATATTAAAATTTTTATTCAATCTTAAAGTAATATTGTAAAAGAAAATAATGCTTCTAAGGTTCTCAAATTATGCAAAAGTTTAAAAGACAAAGATGATAACCTCTAATATAATTTTACAATAGATGAAAGTGGCAAATTAGAACATATAATTTAGCTTTTTAACGATTCAATTTGAGCATATGAAGCTTATGGAGATTTGGTTCTCTCTGATACCACATATAGAATAAACCATTATGATCTGCCTCTTGGACTTTAGGTTGGGATTGACAATTATGAAAATTATTTTTTTATTGTGTTCTATTGCGATTAGTGGTGAACTAATCTACTTCTTCAGTTAACTTTTTACTCCTTCCATCCCTATTTATAAGACCCTTCTAACTAATTCACACCCCTTAAGAAAAGTAGTTAATTTAGGCCACATTCGGGGTGGTTGTCAGTTTCCGATTTTTCGCTTTTAAATATGATTTTCAAATGGAAGTGCGTTCGGATAAAATGGGATTCAGTTGGTTTTTTACTTAATTTTAAATTAGTTTTTACCTCATTTTATAAACAATAAAACTAGGTTTTCTAATTCTTGTTTTTTGTTTTCATGCTTACCCCTCACACTTATGCCTCTTCTTCACGTTCGTTCTTCTCTCCTCTTGTAACCCCTCACACTTTTGTCCCTTCACGTTCGTTCTTCTCTCATCACGTAACCCCTTAGACTTCAGTGTCCCTTCACATTTTTTCTTCTCACTTTTGTCCCTTCACATTCATTTCTCTCTCCTCATGATCTTCTCATCTGCTTGTGGGTGGAACCTGTCTTCTCACCTGCTCGTGGGTGGAATGTGTGCCTACGACTACATCATCTCTGTTCTGCTCGTGGCTCGAATCATTTGGCGCTTCTGATATGTCCTTTTCATTTATTATTTTCAGTGTTACTAGAATCATTTCAACATTATGTATTATTCTCCTATTTCCTTTTTCGTTTATTATTTTTAAGGAAGGCTCTGTTTATTTTGTTGCGAAGGCATGAATTTTGACTTTCGTAGCCTTGCTACCAAGTGTTTGATGAAATGTGTGTGTGGTGAGGTTGCATATTAGGAATTATTTTGTTGATTGCACCTTGTGTAGAATGCGTGAATTCTACTGTATTAGGAAGTGTTTTGCTAGCACGAATTTTGCTTATTAATCTTTGTCTAGAATGCGTGATAGGAACAAATATTATGTACCCTATGTGCTCTACATGCTATCCACGTGAGTTTTTTGTAGGTTGAAAGCCACTAAATGCATGATAGGTGTAACACCCTTAATTCGAGGTTTACATATATATACATCGATTAATTATTTAATTGTCTAATATGCGAGTTAATTATTTAGCTTTGTGAAAAACTTGTCATTTTAAAAGAAGTTACTTAGGTAAAATTTGCGAAAAATTTAAAACTTTGTGATTCACAACTTGAAGTTTCAATTTGCTTAAGAAAACATCTAATTAGAATCAAGAAAACCATCATTCTTTTCCTTTATGAAATTTTCATTCATAACGTTCATATAATATCGTATGTAATTGTTGAATCAAATTGTGCTATTTCGAAATTGCGTAGCGTCATTGTAAAGTAGCTCATGCATCATTTGAATATCATCATACATATACAAATAACTGAAAAGACCTCTGTGGTCACACACACACACACACACACACACACACACATATATATATATATATATAGTAAAGTGAGCCAAGTGAGTAGCAAATGTAAGCGTATTAGTGGACGAATAAGTGACATATACAGCCCAAGTAACAAAAGGTAAGGTATTAATGTGTGAAGGATAACTGAATAAATACAAAATATCTAAATACCTAGATCTACCTGGTCAAAATACACAAAAGGGGAAAAAACATAGGATTCAGAGCAATCATCTATCCCAACCTATAGTTAGTTGTACCCCAAAAAATAAAGTGTCGCTATCAGAGGGTTCCCTAGCAAGAACCCTGGGAGGAGTATACAGAAGCAACCTCCATGGGATCCTCACTGGGATCCTCCTCGAGAGTGTCAGGGTCCTCCTCAGTAGGATACTCCTCGAGCATCTCTGGGTCTTCCTTGGGCTCGTCGTCCTCCTCTAGAAAACCCTCATCCATCTCTACTGGCTCCTCCTCCACGTCATCGCCCTCCTCGAATGTCTAATCCTCCAAGTACATTATGGGCAGTGCCATCCTTCGTACACCCATCCTCGCCAAGGCCAAACGACGTACTCCCAGTAGAAATATATGCACTGCAGGTAACACCGACCGAGGTGACACGAGGGCAGAGAGAGTAACCTCGAAATTCATGTCGAAGAGATCATCCCCGTTGGAGGAAGATGACGAAGAGTTTGACAACTTTATGATCTCCACTGGAGCTGTACGTTGACAGTAAGGCAGCGTCGGTTGGGTCCACCACAAAAAGAAATCAAATGTCCGAGGTGCTGTATATGGGTCACCCACCCTCGCTGTATGAAGACGCAAGTTGCCGATGAAGTAATCTTCATCCATGAGAAGGTCGTGTGTCCAACGACCCCCGAAAGTACTAATCCAAAACCGGATTGTGGGCATCGCCACGCCATCTGTACCTGCAAAATGGTAAACATGGGAGTGAATTCTCTATCTCCTTGGTCGCCACATGCAATCTGACTTATCGTCCCAAACAACCTATACAACCATTGCATATGGTCTGCTAGCGATGATCACTCACGGTAATCCTAGCACGAGAATCTATCTCATAGTGTTTATTCCTATGGGCCTAGTATCATTAAACCTCTCAGATTTTAATGGTCTTATGCATTTGCATGGATGATGATTGGGAACACATGACTCGTGCCTGGTACAATTGACACGTCATTCTCACCAACCTTGGATATAACTTTGCTCTAGTCGAGAATGTTAAGTCGATAGTGTGAGTTCCTCATACTAACTGAGCTTTTCACCTTAGCCAGGGTCATCACAACTTGACACCATTTCCCCCAAGACTCTTTTGAGCCGGACAAACTATCCCCCAACATACCAACTGTAAATCATTCACTCTTTACAACGATTTCTCACACGTTTTCCACACCTCAAGATATATCCCCAGGACAATCGGTTTCAACGATACCCTCAAGAGGACGTTAGAGGACCCTTCCCACCAAGCATGGAGTCAAGCCCCACCTTTGATTCATAACATTGTCCCTCTAAATCCATGTTGTTTTTGCCACCGATGCCCTTTTTTCGCTTTATCCGCTTCCTCGTAGCGTGCGTCATCCCTTGCAAGGTGAATGACACGAACATCATTCACTACTCCTCGTACGACAAGAGGAGAAGGATTTCGTCCCTCCTCACCTCTTAGTGTCATGAACAACATGACCCTTTGAAGTTGATATATCCACTTGCACACACTTTAGTGCCTTGGACACCCCAAACTCATCTATCTTACTCATGCATAAGCAAAACCAACACCCATTGCCGAGGGATAACGCCCCTCAGACTTAGATCACAGCAAATAATATATACACAGGAAGTATCTGACAATTCATATCAATGTCGGAGGTCACATCCTCTCGATCTTAGCAATTAATTCATCATAACGTATTCATAACATACTAATGTACAATTCAATAAGTATAATGTCGAAGGTCACGCTCTTTTGGTCTTAGCCAACAATTCCACAACAAGAATAACATTCGTGTAGTATATCCATATACTTATGCAAATTAAACTTATTACAAACTCTAAGTTTTTGGTCAAACCCGCAGTCAACACAAGACCATAATCTTTAAGTATCACAATTTCTTATATTGGGTCTCAAACACTCACAAATTAAGTCCCAACCCACATGTATATGTAAACTTTCATATTTCACTACAAAGGACATATTTTAGGCATTTAAAACTAAGATTTTAGATGGTTTAACATTCAACCCGAAGTTGGTTCAAAATTCCCTTAAAAAGATTTCAAAACTTCAAAATTAATTTCCCGTTGATGTAGAAATTCGTTTTCAACAAACTAAATATGCAACCCTACATTCTAAGACGTAAGGAATCCATTTTTCTACTCTAGAACAGCCAATTCTAGCTTTAAAAATTTGAATTTTCAAAACAGTGGCACATTCAAGTAAAATTGCATGAAAACTTAAAAATTAATTTTCCGTTAATGTAGAAATAGGTTTTTGACTAATTTTATATGCAATCTTACATTTTAAGATGTAAGGAATCTAATTTTTAGGTCCACAACCAGCCCTATTTGTCCCAGTTAACAAAACAGTGGCATAACAGAGCAAAATGGCACCAAACCTTAAAAATTAAATTCCTGTTGATGTAGAAATCGATTTTGATTAATTTTATATGCAACCCTACATTTTAAGGTATGAGAAAACTAATTTTTAAGTCCACAATAGTCAATTCCAGCCCCATTAATCTCAGTTCTTAAAACAGTTTCAACAGAGTCCAAAAGTATGCATTTTTCTTGAAAATAAATTTTCAAAAGATTTAGCAATTCATTTTCAACACCCCACATATGTACTCCTACATTTTTGAACATGGGAAAATCATTTTTGATGTCAAAAATAACCCATAACAGCCCCAACATCAAGAAACCAAAAACAGAGCACATTTTACATAAATGATTCAAAACTTTAAATAAATCATAACAAATAGCTCAAATGTTCAAATGCAACATATCTTATATGCAATCCAAGGTTTTTGGACCCAAATAACCCATTTTTGAGGTCCAAAACATCAAAATAGGCACCCATTTTTTGCAGTTCATATGGCAGTACGAGTTTTCATATATTTCATACTTGTTCAAAGCTCAAAATCAAACATATTGGCACACCAAATAGACCCATCACATTAGGTCTCGATACAACAAATTTAGGCTCAAGAAAGATACAAAATTCCTCCCATACCTTGGTGTTCAAGCTCAAAGACTCAAAATGAAAAATTCCACCACCCAAGTGTAGGGCTTGAGTAGCTCTACAACATATCATAAAATGAAAGCAAGAGGAAAAGGGAATATAGTAGAAAACTAGAGAGAAGGGGGGAAGGAACTTAGAGAGATGGAGAGAACTTACCTTTTTCTCCAAGAGAAAGAGAAAAATTCAATTCTCTCTCTCTTGTCTCTCTAGGGCCTGCGAGTTCATTAGCTAGGAGGGGTCCCCTCTTTTGCTTTTATAGGGGGGGCCCTAACCCTTAAGGGTAGGCTCTACATTTTTTAAACAAAAAATTTAAAAACTAATTATGCTTAGGGAGTTTAGTTGTTCTAGATTTTAATTTTTTTTTAGCTCTAATATGTTCTTAAAACATAACATTTAATTTTCTAAAGTCAATGCCTTTGAAATCACTCAATTTGGATTTAAAATGAATTTTCTAGGTCCAAAATACTAAATAAATTGCTAAAATTAATAATTAATTCAATTTAATTTTTTTATGAACTTAGGTCATTCCTATGCTTAATTATAATCATTAAAATTTTATCTAAGTCCAAAATAATTTTTTAAGCTTAAAATCTCATAATTACGAAAATATTATTAATGAAAATATTCATTTCTTTTACCAGCTTTGACTTTCTTTGACTTTTGGTGAAATCTTGGTCAAAACTTAATTTTTTGTAATTATTTGCACTTAATTAATGAAGGTTTAGTGTCTTAATAACATTCCAAGCACACACACAACATTATACTACACATTGCACACTAAAAACAATTAAAATAAAAGTTGCATGTTTTTCAGGGTGTTACAATAGGAACAAATAAAAATAGTGGCCAATCCTTGTTTTCTATAATTATAATGTATGCCTTTTGAAATCATCAAAAACCCTATGCACTTTTCTCTTTTACGTGATTAACGAAGCAATATGTTATTTTTCAATATTATTATTATTTATTCATGTGTAATTTTTTGCTTAATAGAAACTAAACACATTGTAGAAAAATTAGTGTTATATATCTTTATTATTATTATTATTATTATTGGTGTCATGTTTGTGTTATTTTTTTTATAGTTTTAACATTTTTTTGTTGTATAAATTTTTACTTTTTCAAACTTTTTTACTAGTTTTTATTATTTTTAGTAGTTTTTTTTTATATGTGTCAATATTTTTTTATATTGCATGATTTCATAATGGAGCTAGATAATATAAACAATTGACTTATATTATCCATCTTCAATTTATAACAATTTTTTAAAAACAAAAATAAACTGAAACTGAAAACTCAAAACAAAAACTAGTTTTGATTTTTAAAAATTTCAAAACTAAAAATGGAAAACCACCCCGAACAGGGTCTTAGTTAATCACATTAAATTTGTCGATAATGTGTAGTGTTCTTCCAAAAGTGCTCTTAACTTTTTTTTAAATCTCTCCACTTAATTGCTTCTCATCTAATTAATTAATATTTGGAGAGAATAATTAATTAAGGGCACTATAGGAAAAAATAATTAATGCATCTCTATCACACTCTTTTGAACACACTCTCCATGATTGGTTAAAATTTATTGGAAATCACAAATTTTTATGAGTCTAACTTGTTATTTAATGACTCTCTCTCCTAGTTTTCAATAAATTACAACCAATGATAGAGTGTGTGTTGGGATGAGTGTTTTCCTAGCACTTCTCTCTCTCTCTCTCTCTCTCTCTCTCTCTCTCTCTCTCTATATATATATATATATATATATATATATGTATGTATATATATATATATATAATCATACAAACAATTGAATTAAGAAATTATAACTTTTTAATTAAAATAAAATATATCTTTTCTCAATTAAAGATAATCAATATAAATAAATAAATATTTATAGAAATATAATTTTTTTAAAATTATTTATTTAATTTATATCAGTGATATTTAATTATAAAAATTATTTTTAGAATATATATAAAATATATATTAAATATAATTTGGTTATTTTTAAATATATAAAAAATTATTTTATAATTTAACTAATTATTACTCCATAGACTAGTTTTTCTATAAGAGTTGACACGATTAATTTAGTTTGAAATAAATAAATAAAAATACGTAGACTAGTTTTCTATAAATGGTAACACGATTGAATATAGATTCTGGAATGCTGGAATGTACACTGCAAACCCTATTGCAAGTCCAGTTTCAAAGTTAGCAGAAATGAGTTTAGTGGAGAATGTACATCTTCTTCTTTTCTTTTTTCTTTCTTTAATTGTTCTATGATCATTTGTTACTTTTTTTTCCCAGCCAAACCAAATATGCAAGATTTGTAACAACGAACTTCCATTCAATTTAATGAAGTTTATTGAGAAGAGTGCATGTACCATTTGCGACATCAACAATGCACACAAGTATTATTTCATTTTATTATCTTTCTTTCTTTCTTTCTTTTTACGCTGATTATTTCTTTTGTGTGGTTTGTATCACGAAAGACTTAAACATTGAACTAAACGAGTGGAAGTGTATTTTAGGTTCTTAGCCACAGCCACGACTTACAAGAAATGTGGAAAGGCCCGTCATCTCTGTAAAGTCAAGTTTATCAATGAAGAAAAAGTTCGACATCTAAAAACTCGTGACTTTATCACATTTGTGTTGATAATATTTAAAAGTATATTATTACTAACCAAATAGTAATTCTTATTTACAAAATCAAATAAATTAAACAATAATCCAATTAGTAGTTTTAATGTATTAAACATTTCCACAAAACCAAAACAAATAAAAAAAATCAATATTCATAATCTTTTTTTAAGGATTGGGAAATTGACCCATCATAACCCTTTTTTTAACATGTAAATCAGGATGAATCAAAATAATCAACGAGTTAAAGACCCTAATCTACTCCACGAAAAGAAATGAGTTAAATAAATTTATTCAATAGATTATGTTAACGGGTTAAAGGCCCCAACCTAGTCCACCAAAAGAAATGAGTTGAATAAATTTATTCAATAAATCAATTCAATAGACTAGCTGTGTGTTTAGTTTCAATGTTGGTAGCATCATAACACTTGTTTGGAATTGTATCAAACATTTGCATTTTAGACTAAATTGACGTCCAAATGTTATAAATTTTAATGATAATTTTGCTTTAACTTAAATTAATCATTTATTTAAAACCATTAATTTATAACTAACATTATTCAACACACGATTTTGTGGTGTATAAATAATGCATTTAGATAACATTTTTTTTTCTATAACAATTCTCCCAATTTCTCTTATTTTTATCCATTTGCTCTCTTAAATTTTATTTTTCATATTTCCTTATTTTTACACATAAATGAATCCTAATAATCCTAACTTTTTCTTCAATTGAATGCAAATTTTGCAACATATAAATGTTCAAAATGTCGAAAATCCTCTACATTCTTCAAATTATCCAAATAACTTAAACATGGAAATTTTTTCCCAAATTCATTCTTTAGTTTCTTTCCACCAAATATGCCATAAATGGGTAATCCATTTGTAATGTCAGGCCAAAGTGGATTAAATTTTTCATTACCACAACTAGTCCTATGGTGGGGCTTTAACAATGAGTAGTGGTAGAGATTGCTCCAATTAACAAATGCAAACATGGGTGGGATCCGTATCAGAGTTTTAAGTTCCTTCGTTTTTCTTAGAAATTAACTTAGAAAATATTGCAATCAATGAAGATAAAAGCTTGAGTGGTCGTGTGAATTCTAAACAATGGTTTATAATGAAAAAGAGGATACACTACTCATTAAAGCATAGATGGATGTTTCAAATGACTTAATTATGGTGGTTGCCTAAAAAGCATATGGTTTTTGGTCAAGGATAAAAAAACAATTATAATGAACATTGTATTCATGAAAGTGAAAAGAGAGAAGGTGCACTAAAAGTTCATTGTCAAAAGATAAATGGTGTAATTCAAAAATTTGTTGGGTGTTACATACAAGTTGTCCAAAAGAAAAAAAGTGAGAGTTTTGAAAAAGATATCATGAATGATGCATTTGCCATTTTTAATCAATATCAAGGAGAAACATTCAAATATGAGTATGCATGATGTTTATTGAAAGATGGGCCTAAATGAAATCCAAAGTGGGGTAGAGATTTTCAAAAAGAATAAAAATATTAACTTTATGGGCATACACCTCATTATCTCCATCGGACACATAAATAAATTACAAATTTGATCCAACATCATCTTTTTTCCAATGCCCAATTCCTAATGCGAACAAAAAGGGCAAAAAGAAGACTAAAGCGAAATCTAAAGAAACACATTTCAATCTTGTACAAATTAAGGCAATACAAGAGTCATTGGGTCAAAGATTGACATCTACAGAAGATTACATGTCTTAAGGAAATGGAAGTCTAGGAAAAAAAGTGAGAGGTAACTTTGAAGGAGTTTGGTATTCTCATGAAGGACACAATTGGGATGACAAAAGCATAACTTTAATATCGTAACCAATTGTGTGAAATAATTAAAGAAAAACATAGGTTGAACTAATGGTTGGAGTCAAACTAGTTGTTGGAGTCAATTTAGCCATTGGGATCAAATTAGCATTTAGATGACATTAGTTGTTGAACCTTATATATTGTATTAATATTTATAATTTGTATCACACCACTTTGTTTCCCTAGTTCCTTTTATTGTTTTCTATTTGTGTCAAATTTTTAACACTTTTCTTCATCTTTCAAATGGATCTTTATAATTCATATTCTAATAGTAAGCTCGAATAGAAATTTATAAAAGATGACTTGAACGACATTTTAGCCCAACATAAATGCATTCAAAAATTAATTGAGAAACAGATGCAAGAACAAGGTAGTAGCTCTAAGCAATGTGTTCGTAAAAGAACTCATACATAAAGGAATCATGAAGAAAGACACCTCCGCTTATTTAATGACTGCTTCTCGACAAGTCTAATATACACTGATAATTAATTCCAACAAAGATTTTCGAATGCAAAGACATGTATTCCTACGCATTGTGGGAGAACTTGGCAACAATGATGAGTATTTCCAACTGCGAAATGATACAACTAGAATAATAGGTTATTCACCGTTACAGAAATGCACTATTATAATTCGCATGTTGGCCTATGGATCACTGGCTGACAGTGTGGATGAGTATGTGCGCATTGATGAAAACACTATAGTAGAATGCTTAGAAAAGTTTGTCAAATGAGTGAATGAGATATTTGGGATGAAACACTTGAGAAAGCCAAACAACAATGATGTGGAACATCTACTAAAAATAAGAGATGCATGTGGCTTTCCCCGATATGTTAGGTAGTATTGATTGTATGCATTGGGAATGGAAAAATTATCGAGGAGATCATGACAAACCCACTATTATCCTAGAAGTAATGGCATTGCATGACTTGTGGATTTGGCATGCAATCTTTGGTATTGCTGGTTCAAATAACAACATCAATGTCCTTAACCAATCTAATGTCTTTAATGATGTTTTGCAAGGGCAAGCTCCTAAGGTATAATTTACATTAAATAGAATCACATATAGCTTAGGGCACTATTTAGCAAATGGTATTTATCCAAAATAAGTTACGTTCGTAAAAACCATCTCAATGCCACAAGAAGAGAAAATAAAAAATTGTTTGCCCAACACTAAGAAGTAGCAAGAAAAGATGTAGAAAGAGCTTTTGGAGTGCTCCAATCACGATATGCAATTATATATGGCCCGACACGATCTTGGAGCATGGATACATTGATGCAAATAATATATGCATGCAAAATATGATTGTTAAAGATGAACGAGAAGCATATGATGTCAATAATGTTTTTTCATACGATGCTCCAAACAATGATGTCTCAACAGTTGCTGTTTTTAATGGTCCTCATCCCAATTTTAGAAGATATTTAGAAAGGAGAGCACATTTTCGTCAATAGGAAATACATCATCATCTTGAAGCAAACTTAGTGAAGCATATTTAGGAACATTTTGGACAAAGGAATAACAAAAATTGAACTTTATTTTAATAATATATTATTTTGTATTTCTTTATGTATTTTAAAAGTTATTATTAATTTTAATTTGTATGATTTTTTATGTATTTTAAATTTGAGAATTAAATTTTATTTGATTAAAATGTATTATATATGATTTATTTATTATTTAACAATTGATATTTAAATATATTAAATTAAAATTAAGATGAATAATAAAATATAAAAGAATTAGATGTATTATGGTGTCCATTTGAGAAACTTTAGTGAATTTCTTGAGTGAAGAAAAAATTTATTTGAATTAAGTAAAATGAGAAATATAATGTGACGTTATAGGAAAGTATGAAATATTATAAAAAAAAGGTGATAAAAAAAGATACATATAAATTTATCTGATGAGTTGCTCTAGCCTAAACAAACACTCAATTCCTTTTGTTTTTTAGCTGGGTACTCAACACATTTTATAACCATTGATAAGCCCACTTGGCTTTCTAGAAATTTTGTTATGCCCTATGCCAAGCCCAATCAGCATTTGAAATTTCAAAAAAATTTAGATTAATTGTAATTTTTATCTTCAAGGTTTGACTTTGTCATGAATTTTGTTCCCAAATAATTTTTTACAAATTTTGTTTCTAAAGTTTTAAAATGTCACAAATTTTACCCTTCCATCATTAGTTAATTAAGTCCATTAATTTTGCCCTTACTATCAGTTTCATTAGAGCATCTCCAACACGGATACTTCAGAGTTACTTATAGTTAAACAACGTTGCTTAACAAATTTTTACCAATGGAGTAGATGACTTGGCAGTGAGTTGCTTAAGTGACATGCTTATATAAGCAACCGTTGCTTAATTCATTCTCATCAATTAAAGAACCATTTTTCAATTACAAAATTTAATGTGGCTCAAGTTAAGCACTCATTCTACCAATTTTAGCATTGGAGTAATTTTTTGTGTAAAGTTCTTAAATTTATATGACATTATAGGGCTTTCAAATTTAAGATAAGTAACTCATTTAAGCAATGTATTGTAGAAGCTCTTAGTCAACCATTGATGTGGTAAAGTTGATTACTGATGTGACAATACACATGATAATTAAGTTTATTTTCATTGAGTAAATAAATAGACTATTTAGTCTCTGAACTATATATTTGTTGATAATTTAGTTCTTATATTTTTTAAAACACCAATTTAATCTATAAATATGCAAATGTTACGAAAAATTATCGGTGAATGCATACTTTAAAACTAAATAGACTATTTATCCATTTTTTATTTACTAATTTCTGATTCGACCCAAAAAGATTAAAAAAAAAAAAAAAAGAGAGTTACTAGTAGAAATTTATGATTTTTTGAAGTTCAACAGCAGCTGCGCTGGTAACGCACATGGCCTAGCTGGGGTTTCCTTCCGCTCCTACGAAACCGACACTCACAATAAACAAAGGAATTCCCCTAATAAATACAAAATACCAAACCGATTTTACTTGCACCATCAACAACTGTTGTTCTTGTTCTCCAAAGTCAAATCGAGTTTACTTAGTGGTCGAAATTATTGATTATTATTATTATTACTATTATTAATATTACTATTATTAATATTATTGGAGATTCCATGCTCGAGAAAAGAGCAATGAGTGTATTTGAAGGCACGGACCCCACATGGGTGCTGGGGTTGGTCCTCTGAGATGCCAATGCCATTAATGTTACACATTGCCCCATGTCCCAAAACCAAAACTTTCCACACACACATGCCTGCATTAGTGCATTTTAGAGGGAGTAGTAGTCAAATGCCGTCTATTTAACCACACTGTTTCTCTTTGTACTTTTTCTTTGATGGGTATGAGTGGTTTTTTGTTTTGCCCCTTGTGTCTGCTTTAGCTTGGTTTAGGTTTTTTCCTTTTGTTTGTTTGTTAGGGGTAGAGAACTGGGTGGTTGACCTAAACTGAGTGGTGATTAGGAATTTGGGTTTCTGGGGGTTCCTTTTTTTTTTTTTGGGAAGTGGGTATAACAGTAGTGGAGTGGTTCTAGGGTTTTTGAGGTGGTGGTGTTGTTGATTGAATCCGGTGGTGGTGGATTCGGCTCTTTTGGTTTGTTAGGTTGCTGGGAATTTTGATAAAGGTTGTGTCTTTGGAGGAAGGGAATGGAAAGGAGCTGCATTGTGAATCAATTTCGAGGAGGGTGAATTTGAGGCCAAGTGGGTCTGTGTGGTACAGTGCTTGTGAAGGTTTTCAATTTCAATTGACCTTAGATCTGTTCATAACTTGGTTTTGTTCAGAAATTATTGTCTCTCTTGGGGATTTGAGTAAATGGCTTGCGTGAAATTGGGTTCCAAAGCTGATGCTTTCCAGCGTCAAGGGCAGGCCTGGTATCTAGCCTTATCCTTTTGTTTGCTCTGTAAATTGCTACAGTTTTGTTGTTTTTGTTTTCTCTCTCTTCTCTCTTCAAATGTGATTTTCTTTCTGTGTGTTGTGAAGCTAGGATTAGGAAGAACATGTTTTTCTACTTTTAAGCTGTACGTTTACTGAATGTTTGCTTGTTTCTTTGAGTGTTTATAGTGGTTCAGAAAATTGAACTCTTGTTGAAGTGTGTGAGTGGATATTGGATATAAGGCAAATAATTCATTTTGTGAAGGTCTTATTAGTCTTTCTAGTTAGATCTTTCCATGTCAAATTCAGGTTTGGTACTTGAGGCCTACATGTAAAGCGGGAGGGAAAAGTGCTTGATGAGTTCTTTCCCCCTTTTTTAGTTATTTGATATAATTGGTCAAACATATATGTATGGCAAAAAAGTCTGTAATTTGTTCTTCCTGTGTACGAAGCTTGTACTCCCTTGATGCCATTATGATAGAAAGAATTGTCAATGAAGATTTTTATTCTGCTTGTATGAATGTTTAATTTGATTTATTTTCTTCATGGTCTGTGAGGAACTAATTAAGATTTTCTTCATTTTTTTCATTTGATTATGCTTGCATGAATATGCCTCAGGATACTACCTCTGAAGATAGGCAATAGCCTATTTAATGGACCTTGCAGTGCACTTCTTATTATTAAATTTATAGTTGTCCTTGTCCCATATGTTTCTTTTATTACTATTCTGAACTGAAATTGGCATTAGTTCAATATAAGATATGATTTTACAAGACAGTGAAAGCTGACATTTTTCTTTCCTGTCTTGGCTTTTTAAAATAAGCCATTTTTAAATGAGTCCGTTCTGATTACAAACTGGTTTAAAAATGCACTGTGTTTGTTGAACCTTTTTTTTTCTAATTTTGCCATGTTTGTATAATCTGTAACCTTTACATTGCTGTTATAACCATAGGTTCTGCACGACTGGGCTTCCTAGTGATATAGTTGTTGAAGTTGGAGAGATGTCCTTTCATCTTCACAAGGTATAAAATATATATATCTATTCTTTTAGTTTTTTTTCATCACATCTAGTTGTTGCACTATTCGAACATTAGTTTGCTTAAATTTCTAACAAAAAACTTGCCAAAGTTTACATGAGGATAGACATAGCAGATTTTACACTAGTACATTAGCAATATCATGTTATGAAGTATGCTGTCAATTTACTGATCGTTGAAAATAATTGATATTGCTACTGTTGGAATGTAATAGTAGTTGAGCATGTTTCTGTGTTAATAAAAACTTGATAACTTTTGTTATTGTCTTTGGGCATTATGTAAATGTAATATGGTGAAAGGCATTATTTTGTTATGTTTTTGGAAAACAAAGCTAAGTTATAATTCTATTTTCCTGCATATATCATTTAGCACATGTTTGATTTTTCATTTTTACACAAAATAACTTTCCATCTAAAAAGCTTTCTCTCACTATTTTGAAAATAAGGTTTTGTGAATATAAGATAAGCTAATTCAAATTCATGCTTAATGCAGTTCCCTTTGCTCTCTAGAAGTGGGGTTCTGGAAAGAATGATTGCCGAGGCTTCTGAGTCAGAGGAAGAATGTGTCATATCCCTTGGTGACATTCCTGGTGGGGCTAAAACATTTGAACTTGTGGCAAAATTCTGCTACGGTGTGAAACTTGAACTTACAGCATCAAATGTTGTGTACCTCTGGTGTGCTGCGGAGCGTCTTGAAATGACTGAGGAATATGGTGAGGGTAATCTTATTTCACAGGCTGAAACCTTTTTCAATCAAGTGGTCCTCCGCAGTTGGAAAGACTCTCTGAGGGCACTTCAAACCTGTGATGATGTTTCGGACCATGCTGAAGAGCTCCACATTGTGAAAAGATGCATTGAATCACTCGCAGCAAAGGCGTCTACTGACCCAAATTTATTTGGGTGGCCAGTGCTGGAGCGTGGTGGTCCTTTGCAGAGCCCTGGTGGAAGTGTTTTGTGGAATGGAATAAGTACTGGGGCAAGACCAAAAAATTCGAGTTCAGATTGGTGGTATGAGGATGTAACGAATTTGAGTTTACCTCTTTATAAGAGATTGATAGTTGTCATGGAATCTCGAGGCATTAGGCAGGAGATTATTGCTGGTTCTCTTGCATTCTATGCTAAAACATATCTGCCTGGGTTAAATCGACGACAGGTTTCTGGTGAGTCCAGTACCCGTCTGACACAGGTAGCTATGGGGTCTCCGCTATCTGAAGATGACCAGAAGATTCTACTGGAAGATATTGATGAATTGCTCCCAGTGCAGAAGGGCCAGGTCCAAACAAAGTTCCTGTTTGGTCTACTAAGAACAGCCATGATTCTACGAGTGAGCCCCTCTTGCATATCAAATTTGGAGAAACGGATTGGCATGCAGCTTGAGCAAGCTACTTTGGAAGATCTCTTGATGCCGAATTTCTCATATTCAATGGAGACACTTTACAATGTTGACTGTGTGCAAAGAATTCTTGACCATTTCCTTGCCATGGATCAGGTTACTGGTGGTGGCTCTCCATGCTCAATTGATGATGGTCAATTGATTGGATCGCCTTCACTGACACCAATCACCATGGTAGCGAAGCTGATTGACGGTTACCTCGCAGAGGTTGCCCCAGATATTAATTTAAAACTTCCCAAGTTTCAAGCCCTTGCAGCTGCTGTTCCAGAGTATGCCAGGCCTTTGGATGATGGTTTATATCGTGCCATAGATATTTATTTGAAGGTATGAATCTTGACCCAATTGGTTGATGTCATTCTATAATTTTTGTTAATATGCTTTATCATGCTATAATTCCCATCCTTGATATGAATAGGCATACTTTACCCAAAGGATGTTTGACTATAAACCAGATATCTGTGACAAATTTCTAGACAGTTTTCAAATAATAATCTGTTTCCTTCTATACAGTATATACGCTATATAGCACAAGTTAGCATGGCTTGTCACACTTCTAACTAATTTGGACTGATTCACTGTTGCTTTCACAAAACTACAGTCTCATCCATGGCTGGTGGAGTCAGAGAGAGAGCAACTATGTAGGCTGATGGATTGCCAGAAGTTATCATTAGAAGCATGCACCCATGCTGCACAGAATGAGAGGCTACCCATAAGAATAATTGTTCAAGTTCTATTTTTCGAGCAGCTCCAGCTTCGGACTTCAATCGCCGGTTGCTTTCTAGTTTCAGATAATCTCGATGGATCGAGGCAGTTGAGAAGTGGTTTTGTTGGATCGACTGAGGGTGGTGGCTGGGCGTCAGCTGTGAAGGAAAACCAGGTCTTGAAAGTGGGAATGGATAACATGAGGATGAGGGTGTCTGAGCTTGAGAAGGAGTGCTCAAACATGAGGCAGGAGATTGAGAAACTGGGCCGCGTGAAGGGATCGAGCGCTTGGGGAACCGTGTCCAAGAAACTCGGGTTCAAGTTGAAGTCTCAGATGTGTAGTGCTCAAGAAGGGTCAGTTAGCAACCAGAACAATGCAAATAGTAAGGTTGAGAAGTTGAAGGAAAGACATGTTAAGCACAAGAGAAGTTCTTCTATTAGTGACAAAGCATCAGTCTCTTCAATTGTTCATTCCTAGTGTCTACATGTTAATTTTTACTCACAAGGTCTTTTCTCGCATGTTACTGTGTCATATTGACTAATCAATTTCTTTGCCCCTGCTTCTCAAGCAAGTGTAACTCAGTTGGAAACAAAAGTCTCTGTATTGTGTAAACCGTAGATTTAGCTTCGTTTTTTTAATTTTTTTTTTCCCTTTCCTTTGTCCCACTACATCTGCATATAAATTTCCATGCACATTATGTCTCCTACTTGTCCAAAATATTCATTTGTTTGAATTTTAATAGAGGTATGTCTAAAGATTTATTCGGTAGAATTATGAAATTATTAGGAAGTAGCTATTGCAACACCTCGCGCTTCTGATATTCGTTTGGGCACATATTCACTCTATAGTTATTTGCTTTTTGTTTTTAAAATTTCCCAACTCCTTTTAAAGTTTTAAATGCCCTTTTCTTTTGAAATTTATTCTTATATATCATTAAATTAAAGAACAAACGTAATGTAGTACGGTATGGATGGTAGATAATCATGTCTTTTAAATGTTTTTAAGTATATGATTAAAAAAGATTTGATCTTCAAGTATGAAAAAAATATCTATTGAAATATATTAGTCTCATTAATGTTAGTACTTCAAAGGATTAGTTTTGGATTCTCGATTAGAAGATACTTTACTAAAAAAAGAACTCAACTTCCTCGAATATTATTATTGTGAACTTAACCCATGGACATAAGATAGAGTTAATGTTGCTGTGAATATGTGATCGCTTATGCTATGTAAGACCATGTTAGTGACGTATTTTTTGATTTGAGGATTCTCATTTTTATCTAAACTAATAAACTTTTTCAGTAAAGATATTTTTAAATTTTAAAAAAATTTAAGAATAAAAAATGACAAAAATATATTAATATTATTAAATACTAGTAAAATTAAATATTTTAATATTAATAATTTAATAATAATAATAATAATAATAATATGTCTTCATTATTAATAAGGATTTTATTTTATTAAATAAAAAAATAAAAAATAAAACTTTTGAAATTAATAGAGAAATTATAGAAATAAATTATTTAAGTAAAGGCATTGTCTATATTTATTAATTTATTAACTAGTCCACTAAAAATTATAGGTGGAACTATATTCACAATAGTCCACTAAAAAGTGCCTTCATGGCCCATATTTGTTGGTAGTTTGCACAATTATTAGCCTCCCAGTATATGGTTAATCAGGGCTATAATTTCTTTTATTTTATTGATATATTATTTTTTAATTATTGATAATTTCTTTTAAAGAAATATTGAAATTCAAGTTAGAACTAGTATTAAAAATGATAAATTAAAAAAAGATAAAAATGTTAAGTTAATCAGCTATGGCATGCTTGTCCTTCAGTCCTTAGTAGGGTTCTTCTAGCTGATTCTATAGGAACCTTGTATCCTAGAGGATTCTGATCTTTCTTTCTGTTTTTTGTAGCTTTCCTATTGATAAAAAAAAAAATCATTTAGTTGATATTAAAAGTATAAGAAAATATATCAGATGCATGTTAGAAGCTTATTTAAATTTTAAAGATTATATATATATATATATATGTGTGTGTGTGTGTGTGTGTGTGTGTGTGTGTGTGTGTTTGAAATAATTAATTTCAAATATTTAGTTATACTTAAACAATTCAGTTAATATTAAAAATAGATGAAGTCTAAGGTGAGAAAGTGAAACATTTTTCCCACCATGCGAAAGTATTTTCATCCGTTAGATATAATAATTTTAAAATGAATGGTTGTGATTTTTGTCCCTTTCTTATTTTTCTTTTTTCTTTCTTTTATTCCCTTTCCCAAATTACCCTTTCAGATCCACCAAGGCCCAAGTTGATCCTCCCTCTGCCCCCCTCGACCCCACCTTTCCCCCAACCAATCTTTCCCACGATCCCCTCCCCTCCCCTCAAATCTCAAAAACAACAAATATTGAGACCGTTCAAATATCAACAACAAAAAAATGTGGTGGATTTGTTGGCTTCTGCGAGATGTGCAGGAAAGGATTTGCGTTTGCGCGACGCAAACCTGCGAATGCACATGCACGCATAGGGACAAGTTCAAGATTGCGGAAGCGTTGGCGAAGATGGCGTGTGGGGAAAAAGGGGAGTGTTGTAGTCTACGACGATCGGAAATCACTCTGGTGATGAAGCACGACAAAAAATCCCCCCTTTTTTTTTTTTCTCCTTTTGATTTTTCTATTGGTCATCCTTTTTTCTTTTCTCTGTTCTATTTTGTTGATTTTCATTTGGTTGAATGGGTTTTTGTGTTCAAGTTGTACGGAATGAGAAAGGAGCAGTGGACGACGATGGAGAAGAGGGTGGTGGTGGTGGAGGATTGGCTACCGGTGAAAGACAGGTGGGAGAACGGGGAGACGCCGGTGTTGGAGGGGGTTATATTTGTGGAAGAGTTAGACAGGACTGAGGGCGGTGAGAGGAGAGGACGACGAATGCGTCCAAGGAAAGAGAAAGGAGAGTATAGGGTAAATTAGGAAAGAGATGAAAAAAGAGAAAAAGAAAAATAAGAAAGAAAGAAAAATCTTAATCGTTGGTTTAAAAGCAAAATATCTAATGGTCTACAAATACTTTTGCACGGTGAAAAAGATGTTTCACTTTCTCACCTTAGACTCCGTCTTAAAAGTATAATTAACAAGATATATGAATGAGGAAGGTCCAATAGTTGGTAATTGGTATTGTGTACTAAAAAAGAAACCGTCAGTTCCAGCTTTCAAATAAGACAAAAGTTGCTGAAGTAAAAAAAGAAAATTTCAGTATGATGTCGTTCTAAACTAAGGCTCTATTTCTCCTTGAACCAGGTCATCTTTTTTTTATCCACTCTTCTCACAGAGCAAGTGACGCCGAAACAACTTGCAGCAAGCGGCAGTCACCTGATCAAAGTTCGAATCGGCATGGGGAAGATTGAACCAGACAAAAATCGCAAGGGAGAAGAGAAAGAAGGATAAGATGAGGGAAGTTGTAAAATAGAATCAACAAACGCAAAACGCACCTTTGAGCGATTCTACCCGAGTTTGCTTGAGTTTATGCGAGTCCACCAAAAAGCGAGTATGCTTGCGAGTTAACCCGGTTGGTGGTTGTGCACTCGTAAACTTGTCCGATTCTACGAGTGAACTTGCGAGTTTGATAACCAATAACCATGCACTTATATCATCATGTACATTTACATATTCATTAATACGATTTATTTATTAGATATACTTCCTCCATTCCATTTTATAGGATGCTTAAAATTTTGTCATATGTATTAAAAAATGTAATTAATATTTTGAATTTCACAAAAAATATCACTCCCTCCGTTTTAAAATAAGTGTTACATTTAGAAAAAAATTGTCCCAAAATAAGTGTCATGTTAGCTTTTCAATATAATATTAATTACTTTTTTTCACTAATATCCATAATAAGTGTCACTTTAGCTTTTCAATGCAATATTAATAATAAGGTTGATTTTGTAAAATTATTACTCTTTTTCATCTATTTATTAGCTTTTCTTAGTCTGCGTAAAAAAACTTAGGATGACACTTATTTTGGGATAAATGGAGTATGTAACTTTTTAATATACCCTTTATCTCTCTATTTAATTAGATTTTTTCTCATTTATTACACAGTAACAATTGCTCCCACTAAGGGTACTCCATGAAAAAAAAAAATTAATACTTCATTGGTTTTGTAAAGTGACAACTAATTTGAAACATTTTTTTTGCTAAAACGTTATATAAAATGGAACGAAGGGAGTATTTTATAGTCACGATACATATACTCCCTCTTGATCAAAACTCTTGATGATTTAGCTTCTTATTTTTGTTCCAAAAGTCTCGATATTTTACATATTCTAAGTTTCATTAATTTATTTTATTCCACATATATCCTATTTAACACGACTTAGATTTTCACAACTATTTCCATCATAGATATTAAATGAGAGTATTTTAGATTAAATATATTGTTTGTGAGTAGTATTAAATATTTTTTAAACCGTGGATTAACCTTAAACATCAAAAGTTTTGGTCCGAAGGGAGTATTTTTTGTTTACCACTGTAATATTAGGGCTTCTATCTCTCTAACGGGACTTTGAAATATCCTCACAATCTTAAACCTCTAGGCTTAATTATAGAACCAATAATGTATTTTGAATTTTTTTTTGCTATCATGTTATAGGTGCTAAGTATCCGCCAAAGAAAACTTGGTTAGTCACTTTTAGCGGAGTTCCCCTTACCGATAACATTTTTTCTATATACAAGAATTGAGTTTGAAACTAAACTTAAAGATCTAAACCTAGTTTCATCCGTACCAACTTCATGTTGGTAATCTAAGATTTAATCACACGTATATATTAATGAAAAAAAAAAGAAGACATACACTATTATGTAGTTACAAATCATTGTGTATAATAAGTTTATTGACTTTGATAATAATTATTTTACTAGTCATACAAAAACTTGATTTCTAATTAATTAATATTATAAAAAGTTTTACACTAACAATTAATATCCATTAAATTCCATAGGCTTAAACAATCTTTTGTCCCTATAGGGATTTTTATTTTATTTTAGTCATTTAAAGATTTTTGTTTTAATTTTAAAAGCACAGTTTATCGAAAAAAATTAAACGTAATTGCTTTCTCAAAATCGTTGATGATATGACAAGTCAATGAGTCACCACCAAGATAATTTTTTTTAAAAGAATTAAAAAAAACTTAAATAAAATAAAAAATACATGTTTTATAGTAACCAAAATTATTTAAGCCAAATTTATATTAATTCAATGTACATTCAGAAAAGTTTTTATAAAAACTAATATTTCACTCAATATTTATCTCCAAAATTATTAATTTCATTTCCTCCCTCCATACATTCATAAATTTCTTCCTTCTTCCCACAATTCTACTATTCCAACATTTCCCATTCAAAGACGCATCTACATTTATCTTACGGTCTTACTCTTACCATTCGTATTTTATCGACTACGTAATAAGTACCAAGTAAACAATCAAACACACAATATAAAGCGCTGGATCTGAATTTTCCGTTGCGTATTCTCTGTTGTTTCTCTATATCCGATTTCTTATTCAGATTTGCGATTTGGATCTGAGAAGATGGATCGAGAAAATGGCGACGGCGACATTGAAGGCGGCGGCAGCGACGACGGTTTTCGCTCTCCGATTGGCCGCAAGTATCGCCCTGTGTTGGCCAACGATCGCGCGGTGCTCGAAATGTCTTCCATGGATCAGGGATCTTCTTCTTCTTCTTCCGCCTCTGCATTTACAGATCCACCTCCTAATCTCAGGTATTCGCGCTCTTCCGTCTCCACCGATTTCACGCTTCGCGATTGCGCCGATTTCGTTTCGTAACCACCTATCAGAAGAATGCGAAACAATTCGAGCGATGTTTCGACTTGCTATCGGTTGCGATTGAAACGACTGAAATTTTGTGCTTGAGTGTGTGTGATGGAATCAAAGCTAGTCACTTGTGATGAGTTGATTTTGTGTGTGTGAGATTGTGTGTTTTTGTGAAGGGTTTATTCTGTTGTTATGAGTTGATGTTATTGTTGTTATTGGGTTTATTCTGAGTTTTTTTTTTTCTTTCTGACTTGTGATTATGTTGCCAGAAAAGTAAATACGAGTGTGAATGGGAGTTCGGATGCTAATGCTAAAGAGGGGAACGCTTCTCATCAACAACAACCTAATGGATCCCAGCAGCAGGAATCTAAACTGGAACTGTTCGGTTTTGATTCTCTTGTCAACATTCTTGGCCTCAAAAGGTATATGGGACTTGCTTGCTGCTACCGTTACTCCTCTTCAGCCATTAGATGTTGCCTTTTTGGTTTTTAATTTTTTTTTTTAAGTTTGCATACTATTATTATTCATGTTTTATACAGTTATACTTACTTAAACTTTAAACTCTTTGCACGGCTGAATTTGAGGGTGGATTGGATAAGCTTTGAAAATAACAATTTTGGGATTTTAGTGTTTTTTTTTTTAATTTTCAGAAGCCTTAGTTACTAATTTTGTCTGGTAGAAAAATACTGCAATAACTTTGTTTGATTTTTTATGTACATTTTTTTAATTATCTATTATTGTGAAATGATTTGAATATTTTTTATTTAAAAAAAATCCCCCCCGTTTAAAAAAGGCATAAACACACGGGCTCTAATTGTTTCTTACACTGGAGGGGTGCCTTCGATCAATGTGATTGTTAAATTTGATTTTGGTTTGGAAAATTTTCCTGGTTTTCTGATATAAACAATTTTTGTTGACTTTATCTTGTGCTTCTCCAGTATGACTGGTGAGCAAGTTGCACAACCACCTAGTCCTAGAGATGGTGAGGATATATCCATCACTGCTGGCTTGCCAAAGGTATGCTATATACTTTGTTAACAGCAATGACATATTCACATGTAGCCATTGATATGTGTTTTTTGGTTTGAATTTGCCAAAACAAGAGATTGGAAAGAAATAAGTGGCTCATATTAGAACGTTTTTTGTTTGTGTATTTATGAGCAAAAAGATTAAGAAAAAAGAATTTTGATTGTTTTGGTGGTGGTGACAAAAACTATTGTGAATCTTAATGAGTTATGAGCAATTGCTCTTTCCTCATGCCATATAGACTTTATATACTCAACTATGAGTAATAGAAACAACGGTGTTAGTAGAGGAATAAATCTTGACCATTGGGTCTTGCAATGGTGATCTGGAGTAGAAATTAATTAACGTTAACATCATACTTGCATTGCAATTTATGAAGTCACAACTCACAAAACATAATATTCTGATCCTAACCAACATGTGTGATTCGGTGGTCATGATATAAATGGCTCTCACTTTCACAATAAGCTTCTGTTCTCATTTGATATGTCCCTTACATGCATGCACAAATAAATACTTCTATGCTACATTGGAGCTATTGTTTTCTACTTGGTTGAGGTAAGTTGTTCATGAGACTTAAAGCTGTGACTACTGTGTGCAATGTGGAGTTGTAAATTGTAATTCACCATACTGACAGTTCAATATAATTTTGGATCTATTTTTTGTCACTGAAAAATATAAAACATGATGGTTGTAAGTTACATTTCCTATTTCATTTTGATTTTAATTTTGGACTCTTTTTTTTTGTCTTGACATAACATCTATATTTAATTCTGCAGCCTGCTGCTCCCAAACTGGGTACACTGATGGGTGTATTTATTCCATGTATACAAAGCATTTTGGGCATCATCTACTACATTCGTTTCTCTTGGTAACTTGTAAATTGCTTTAAATCTTGCCTCATATATTAGCTTGTTTAAGGCATTTTGGAACCAAATATCTGAATATTGGAGACTGATAATTGAAATTCAAACAAATGTCTCAACCATTCAGATATTATAAGTTGGTATTCAAATACAATTTAACAATTCAGATTCAACTTAAAAAGGTCTGAAGCCACAACTTCCTTATTTCTTTCCTGTTTTGAGTGAATGATTGTTCATTTGAAAGTTCCGAGTTCATTCATGACAATAGTTTGAAGTTGAAATTTGATCCTCTTGTGAGATATGATCAAAATAGTGACAAATGTCAGTTTTTAAAACCCCAACTTGGCTAATTCACTTAGTTTTCAAACATTTCCATGAATACCTTTTCAATATGTTAAGATTGAATAACTTATTTGAGCTTTCTAGTAAAAGTTATACCTTTACATAGGAAACTGAGACTATTAGAATATTTACCTATTTGCGTCCGTTGGTTTGTTTTGAGAAGATGGCACATTAAAGATTGTACAAAAAATGGTGAAAAGTGAAAAACATAATGCCGTTTTCACCATTTCTTGTACAAAATTTTGAAAATCGAAAAGAAATTGAAAACAAGGGGGTTATTTTGTAATTATTAGTGAAAGCAAGAAATGAGAACAGAAAATGTTTCTTCAAACCAAACAGGGTCTAAGCTTCCAAAACTTCTAATATTCAAATATTCCAACTGCTTAGAAAATCTCTTCATTCTCCATATTCTTAAACATAATTGATTCAACATCCCAATGTGCATGATTCATAAATTTGACTTTGAAACCGGCATCTATATGATTCACATGGACACATTTAACATTTGTGGATATTTTTATCAAGTGCTTTAAGTAATTCTACTAATTATGTAGCATAGAATCTATGATATGATTCTTATGTGAAATATGAAAAGATGAATTATATGCACACTTCCATATCATCCATGAAAGTACATATGTGTAGCATATTCATCATCTATTTGTCCTGATCAAAATGTATTGTATACATGGCTTCATTATTAAACCCTTCATGTCATATTCTAGGTTGGATTAGTCCACTCGTGTCATATTTCTTTCTTAGCCTCTATGCTCAAATTGATTTTTTTTCAGCTCTGGGTTTTCCCCTCTCCCTAGGCCACTGGGTTCACTATAAATGGTTTTGGATGATGAACCAACAAGGCTTATCATTGTGTGGTGTGCGATCTTTGTTGTTCTTTGGGGCATTTAGTTGGACCAATTGCATGCATCTTGAAGTGGGTTTCTTTTCCCCTATATTGACAGTGTTATGATCTTTAGCTGTTCTGTGGTTTGTGGCCCATGGTTGTATACTATCTAGGGTGTTGGCATGTCCGACTTACAAAGGGGTTGGGATGCCCTACTGACCTACTGACCTTATGCTTGCCTTATTTTTATTCTTTTCAATAGGACTTCATTTTTCTGTGCTAAAATTAAAAAAGAGAAAAACAAATAATGAGTATTTGCTGTGATTTTAATAACAAAATTGTAACTTTATGATACTGATTATTAATATTTTCAAAAAAATCTGCCTTGCATAATCTGATATCGAATATGGTCAACCAAGTATAACTTACAATAAATTGATCATCATTTCATTATTTTCTACGTGATACTGTATTTTAATTATTGTAATATTTTAATTATTGTAGGATTGTTGGTATGGCTGGCATAGGAGAGACATTGTTGCTTGTTTCTTTATGTGGCACTTGTACATTCCTTACTTCAATATCATTGAGTGCTATTGCAACCAATGGTGCCATGAAGGTACGCACTTTATGAGTAAGTTGAGCTATTGCTTATTTGGTATGACTACAGTTTTCTTTTCAAAATCTGTTTTTTAAAATTAAGAATGCCTTATGTACCTTTCTTTTTAAAATTTTATTTTGGATTATTTCACAAATTTACACTGTATTTGTTAGTTAATTTTAAAAAAAGGAGTTTGCTGTCATGTCTTGCTCAAGTTATGAGGCTAGTACAATTGATTTGTGACAAGGGAATGATTGACTATTTAATTAGAATGGCTGTTAGGTACATCGGATACAATTGGACCAACTAGAATTTTCTCTCTAAATACCATTGAGTGGGGGATTAGTCTAACCAGGAAAGGATGTGAGGACTCCTTGTGGTCTTATGACAACAATGATGACGACGACAAGTATTTTCCCGTTAGTTGGAGTCAGCTATGTGGATGATTAAATGCACCATTGTGTTTTGTCAAAAACCAAGTCTTTCAAAAAGGTCATTTAGATCTAAGGCAGTGTTTGGCCCAACTTTGTTGGGCTTCTTTTCTCCTTAAAAGGAGGATTTAGGTCAAGCACAATTTTATTTCTTGTATGTTTTGTGAGATTTTTTTTTTTTTAATTTCTTTATCCTTTTTTTAGCTCACAAAATAAAAAATTAAGCAATTCCTAACATGCATTAGGTAGGCTGTATTAATAATTGATATAGTTTTAGTATTTTCTTGTGTATATTCTGTAGGGTGGGGGACCTTACTATCTCATAGGCCGTGCCCTTGGTCCTGAAGTTGGAGTTAGCATTGGTCTATGCTTCTTCCTTGGAAATGCTGTTGCCGGAGCACTGTAAGTGTATAATATGAATCTCTTTTTAATTTTAAACTTTTGAAAGGAAATCAGGCTAGGAGGATGATGTATCAAATCTTTACCAAATTGTAGTCATGATAGCTTGATATGTACCATGCAATTAATTCTGAAGTTCTTTGTCTGTTGCTTATGGTTCTAGTTACGTATTGGGAGCTGTAGAAACATTTTTGAAAGCAGTTCCTGCTGCTGGGATTTTTAGAGGTAATGCGTCTAATTTTTTTTGGAACTAATTGTTTTTTATGCATGTTATTTATTTTTAAATGCAAGCATGTTATTTATTGGTTGCAGAAGGTTGGTGTTTTGTGGTTTTAGTTTTGCATATATCCCCTCCAACTGTCATTATCATATAAATAATTTCTGCAACAAATTTCACCTCAAACTTTGGTGTAATCTACTGGAATTATGGAATTGTATCATTGTGCAATGTGCTAATATATTTATGGAATATAAAGAGAAATTGTGATATATATATGAGGAGGGATCAAATTACACCGGTGTAACTTTGATAAACTATTATACCATTCAATAACTTTCAATTGGATGATGTTTTCATAAAACCTACCGTTGGATTGAAAGTTCCTTTCACATGGATCATATATACAAAATTTCATATTAATCCAAAATTATTTGCTACCTCATTCATGTAGATTAAAATCGATATAATATAAACTTTTCAAAATATACTAAAATATGGATTATTTGATCACCTTATTGTTGTTCAATTTTGACAAAATTTGACACAGACAATCTCGATAGTATGTAGATACAATTTAACAGTTGGATCGATAAAAATCACATTCTATATCAAGTTATTAAATGGTGTAATAGTTTTTAAGTTACACCGGTGTAATTTGATCTCTCCCCTCTCTCTATATATATATATATATATATATATATATATATATATATATAGTGGCGGAGCTAGAGTATTTAAGTTGCGGTGGCCAAATACATAAAAATTTCATTAGAAAATAAATTCCTCTATTTTTTGTTATTTTAAAATTTTAAATATAGAGTAATTATCACTTTATAAATTCATAATTCTAAAAATAATTTAATATGTAGCGTCACATGTAAGGCAATTTTATATGTAGGATTAGTTTAAAAAAAAAACAAATTTCAGAATTTTGTAGAAGCTTACACATATTTACATATCGGAGCATATTTATTTAATTTAGAAGAGTAATTCTGATTTGACTAATATTAACACAATTAAAAAATGTGTGCAAGCCACACTGCAGTATATGTACTTGTAAAAAAAAAGTTATTACCCGTAAGCCAAGAGATTTCAAGCATAAAATTACTATTTGAAGTAAAAAATTATATATTGTTCTCATTTAAATTTTTCTTTTGATATATGTTTCTTTATATTATTATTATTGTTGTATTGTAAATTTTTTCTTATAAAAGGCATTTCTTATATGTAGGGGAAGATTTATTTAATAAAATTGTAATATTGAATAAATTTTGATAAAATATTTCATCCTCGTGAATTTTGATAATCCTAGTAAAATAAAGTAGCATAAATCAAGTGAAGTTGCACCAACAATTTACAATTATGCTGGATTCATGCTAGAATATTACATATTCTAGAATGAAGCCCAGTCTATACACGAGAAATGGCACAAGACCCATTAACTCATAGAATAATCTAGATACACAGCTCAAGATACACAGCTCATGCTAATTCACCAAAAAAAAGTTATATATAGGTTAAATAAAAATAATTGGAGAATTTTTATTATGAGGACAGTAACCAACCAAGCATCCCCGCACAAGTCATCTTGTGTAAACAGTATTTACTATCGACACATGCTTGCACTCTTATATCCTCCCTTTCCTTCCTTTTGCCGGTTCAATGATTTTTATTTTTTTTACATATAACATGAAGAGAAAAAAAAAAAAAAATGGGGGGGCCATGGCCCCCTTAGAGCTTAAGGTAGCTCCACCCCTATATATATATATATAACTCTAAGAGAGTTACTCCTCATTCTTACCATTAATTTTCTTGAAATCTAATGGTTAAGATTAATTACTTATTACAACCATTAGATTTCAAGAAAATGAATGGTGAGAATGAGGAGTAACTCTCTTAGAGTTACTCTTGGAGTAACTTGATCCTTCCTCTAACCTCTATATATATATATATATATGGGGATTGCTAATGTACACACACTTTTTTTTTTTTAGTATGAGTGCATTAGCATCTTATACCAAACTTTTGGACAAAAAAACCCATTGAGTTCTTTTGTTTTAATTAATGTAGTTTAGGGATAGGGAAAAATATGTTTTTAGTCCCTCAACTTTTCTCAATTTTTGTTTTTAGTCCCTAAACAAATATTTGACCGGTCTTAGTTCCTGAACTTTTTTTCTGTCAATGTTTTTAGTCCCTAAACAAATTTGACCGGTCTTAGTCCCTGAACTTTTTTTCCGTCATTGTTTAGTCCTAAACAAATATTTGACCGGTCTTAGTCGCTGAACTTTTTTTCCGTTAATGTTTTTAGTCCCTGCCATAAAAAAAGCCGTTAAATGATGACGTGACAGCCACATTTTGCGGCGATTATTTTTTTCGTAGTTTAAAATTGTCAGAATTGGTTGACTTAAGTGTTTAGTAGGTATTTTACATTTTCTGGCGGTTTTAAGCTACCAGAAACTGCTTTACCATGGACATCTACATGACCAATACCATGGAGTCTACCTCCTCTTCCGCGTGTCCTATCTTGCCTTTAACGGAGTGGACACACTCGAAGTTGAAACCGTCCTTCGAAATGACGTGGATGGTGGAGTACCAGTACCACTTGTCTACGACTTTGTTTGACCTTTGATAAATGGCCTATTAAGTCAAGCAATTATAGCGGTTTCCAACCGCCAGAAAAATAATCACCGTAAAATGTGACTACCACGTCATCATTTAACGATTTTTTTGAAGACAGGGACTAGAAACATAGACGGAAAAAAAGTTCAGGGACTAAGACCGGTCAAATATTTGTTTAGGGACTAAAAACATTGACAAAAAAAGAAAGTTTAGGGACTAAAAAACATTGACAACAAAAAAAAGTTCAGGGACTAAGACCGGTTAAATATTTGTTTGGGGACTAAAAACATTGATGGAAAAAAAGTTCAGGACTAAGACCGGTCAAATATTTGTTTAGGGACTAAAAACAAAAATTGAGAAAAGTTGAGGGACTAAAAACATATTTTGTCCTTAGGGATATTACAGTAGTTCATTGATTAAATTAAAAAATAAAAAATAAAACTGATTTCTCTCTCTCCCACTCATTTCTCTCTCCTCTTTCCTCACTCCCCTCTTCTCTTTCATGTCTCACCACAAAGCTTGCAGACTCGCTTCCGACTCACTTCCTCACGTCATCATACTTAAGTTTAGAGAAACTGTGCTTACTTAATTCATTGCTGGAATAATATTTTTCCCCACTCTGTTCTGAATGTGAAATGACTTAGTTCATTATATCCTCAAATTCCTGCAAGGAAACCAATAAATGGGTTTTGGGTCAAATTCTAAAATCAACCACACTGGCCAAACAAAATGATAGTGGAGCTAGCGTGGTAGTGGAGTCTTCACTTTCAAAATAGAGCTAGCAACAGCATCGTGCTGGTTGGGAACATGATAATAGCGCCATACGTTTTGTTGAAAAGCGTACAAAACACAATGGAAAACTGTCCGATGATCGGAAGGCAAAATATTTGAATTTTCTTTCGTGGAAAAAACAGTGGATCAGTTTAAGAACGTTAATGGACAATTTTACAGCAAGTAATTTTTGCCATTTAAACCAGTAATTAGTGTAATTAATTATGCATAGGAAAACAGAGAAGATGAATGTGAGTCTCCAAGTTTTGTGAGACGTGAGAGAAAGAGGAGAGAGAAATGAGTGGGAGAGAGAAAGAGGAGAGAGAGAAATCAGTTTTATTTTTTTAATTTAAACAATGGATTACTATAATATCCCTGAACTACATTAATTAAAACAAAAGAACTCAATGGGCTTTTTGTCCAAAAGTTTTGGTGTAGGATGCTAATGCACTCGTACTAAAAAAAGAGTGTGTGTGCATTAGCAATCCCCTATATATATATATATATTTGCTTTAGTGGTTGCTGTTTTTGACATGTTAGAAAGACTGTAAAGGTTTCAGTAGTTATTGGAGAATGTTTCTATTTTCCAAAATAAAATAGAACCATATTGGAGTAAGAAAAGTATGTAGAGCAAAGAAGTTGTCTTCTTTCTAAATGATAAAGATAAATGTGCATAAAGGCCATCAAACTGTGATTGTTTTTGTCATCACATTTTTCCTCGGTGACTATAACTTGGGATCCTTTGCATTGATCACCATGAAAAAGGGGAAAGAAAGAGGCACTATTCTCTTTTTAGATTTAATGAAAACACCTTAGTATTTTTTTTTCTTTTGTTGGTGTTACTGTCACATTTTTTTTGTGCAATAATTTCTTTTTCATTTCTTTGATTTTGAGGTTTATTATACTTGAGGGTTGTATGGTCATTGATATTTTGACTAAAATTAAAGCATTATGTTTGTCGTTTAATGTTGTTGTTGTTATATTTTTTTTTTGTATTGCAAGTGCAGAGACTATCACTCAAGTTAATGGTACTGCAATTGCACAACCAATAGAGAGTCCAAGTTCTCATGACTTGCAAATATATGGGATTGTTGTGACTATTCTGTTATGCTTTATTGTATTTGGAGGAGTGAAGATGATAAATCGGGTTGCGCCTGCTTTTCTCATACCTGTTTTATTCTCAGTCATCTGCATATTTTTGGGAATTCTTTTGGCAAGGAAGGATCATCCTTCAGGTTTGTTTTTTGCTCTGTTCCCTTTTCCCAATTTTCCGCTGTTGATTTGTCCTTTTGCAACCACTTCTCTGTTAATAGAAGATCCATGTTTTAGCTTCATCCTAGGCTTAACTTACATGTAGACTATTTTGTCTAGAAACTTTCTCAATCTGGTAACACTTGGGTTGATTTTCAGGAATACGTTACATAAATTTTGGGCTTTTTGCTTCATTTAATTTCTTGTTAGGGTAAGACTATGGTGTCTCCTTTACACATAATAAATTGTTATCAAAAGGATGAAATGAAAGGAATATCAAGAACACTGATTATGTCATAGGTGTAACTAAATATTCCAGAATATGGACTTAAAACACTTTTAATTTCAGTGTAATGGATCTGGAAACATTTTATCTAATCTAAATCTAAAAGTGAAGACTAATTTTGAGTGAATATACTTAAGTGCTGAATATACTCAGTTAAATTATATATTTACACATGGATATAGATAATTAGTAGAGTACAGATTACAAAAAAGAATAATTAAACTATCTCAATTTCCTAAGATACAATGAATGAAGGCTAATTATAGAGTGCGGAAGTAACTAAGATACTACCTAAGTTATTTATAATTCCAACATACTCAACTCAAGGTTTCTCATTTTACAGTGTGTATAATTTATTTTATTTTGGACAAATTATTCTATTTGACCAGATTTTTGAAAGAGCTTTTTATTAAAAAAATATTTCTTCAAATTTTGAAGTGTTACCAAACACACTCTTTGAACTTCCGATTTAGATGAGATTTGTTTGATAGAGAAGCTACTGAGTTTCAGTCTCTTTTTTTCTCGTATGATTCTGCTTATTTTCTGTCAATGCTGATGGGACCCTTTATTCTTTGTGTTATCTTTGCCGTCCCTTTCAATTTATGATTTACTCTCAAATCATCAGCTTTTTCATGTCAAATGTAGGGATGTGCATAGCTATAGGTTGACTTTGTGAACCTGAAGAATCCAAACCAATCCAATCTCTAAAAATTGGTTTGGTTTGGGTGGTCAGATAAAGAGTGGCAACCAGATAGTGTTTGGTTATTTTATTTCTGATTATATGTGTGTATATATATAAATTTTCTTATTTTTTGACTATTTAAATTTTCTTATGTGACCCTGTGACCCGACCTGGACAACCCAGACCTAATCAGGTTAAGCATAAAAAATTCACTAAAAAATGACCTTAATTCAGTTGGTTTGGACAAAATTTTTTCCCAAACTTGATCCAACCCAACCCCCTACCAACCCTAGATTTGAAGTCCAAATCTGCCTAAAATCATGTTTTTTTGTTTGGAAAGCAGTATTAAATAGGATTACTTTTTTTTTTGGAGACAAAAAAAATTAGTAAAGAGGGAAAGAGTATAATTGATGATTTGACAAGAGTGATAAGAAACACTCCAGCAGAAGCAGAAAAGAGAATCAAATCTGGCCAATAATTAGGGAAACATTACTCTTTAGGATGGTAACTTGCAATTTTGTAGAGTTTTTGTTGCTATTACTCCATGTTGTTGAGTGTCGAGGATTTATTTTCTTTCATTCTTCCATTTTGTTTGTTTTTCAGATCGACTTTTACTGATTTAATTTATTTCATTTTTCCCCTCTTTGCCTTATTTAATGCAGAGGGAATCACTGGGTTGAGTTCAGAGACATTTAGAGAAAATTGGAGTTCAGATTATCAAAAGACTAATGATGCTGGAATTCCAGAACCTGATGGCTCGGTAACCTGGAATTTCAAGTAAGACTTCATAGCTTTTTCTCATTTATTTTTTTCCATATACCCTTCCATTCTGCCATTTAAACTTTCACTGTTATGATAGAAGCCTAAATATCTGTGGGTTTTGGGTTTTACTCTGTCCGTAAATAATTTGTGGGCAATGTGTTTTTAACTTTTGACAATTGACCAAGTGCTACATGGTGAATCTTGTTACTCATTAATCATTAGTCATGATTATTGACTTTTAGTATCCTTATGTTTTCTGGGACCATTTACTGTAAGTCTGTAAGTTGAATTTCACAAGGGTTGACTCTATCAGCGGAAAAAGTAGAATATTGGAATACACTTGAGACTTAAGATGGGTTTTTGTTAGTTCCAGTAACAGTAACTAATAGGAATTTGTAACTTATATTCAGTATATGTTGCCGTCTGACTTTTACTGATGCATATGAAAGCTTGGTTGTCAAACTTATCTCTTAAACTCTTACAAGTTTATGAATACGATTGTAGAACACAAATATGAGTTAAATAGCAAGTAAACTCTATTTTTGGCAAACTCACGCAACTTCAATGAAATTCTAATAAAATTGGTAAACTCTCTATTCTACTTGTGAGTTTACAAGACTGGATTTTTCATGGTTTTGGCCTCAAAATATACAGTTTTTGTTGATGTTTTGCTATAGGATTGATAAAGCTAATTATATGTTTTCATATTTATTTTTGTTCTGTTTTGTTTAACAACAGACAATGTAAGTGCTGGGCTAAGTATTATATGGCAAATGGATCAAATAATGAGTTATGGTTATACTTTATTGCTTTCATTTGCTTTATTACGGAGTTTGAATGTTGAATGTTAATTATGGACGTCTATTTAATTATGTTTTGGTACAATGATATGTTTTTTAAACAATATTTTTGAAACATGGAAGCTCTCAAGAGTTTATCATTTGCATTTACTAGGGCTTTGTGAGTTCATCTAAACACTCAAGTTTGGGAACCTTGGGTGAAAGCGTTGGGTAAAGAATTACATCTCCTTAAAATATTTTAGCATTGGTGTCCGTATAATTTAAAACCATTCACGATTAAAGCAGGTCCTTAAGGGACCATTTCGTTGAAAAATTTGCTAGTTTATGACATTTCATATTTTTTTAATTGTAATTTTCCTTTTTCCCCCAGTTCATTGGTAGGCCTCTTTTTCCCTGCTGTGACGGGAATAATGGCAGGTTCTAATCGATCATCCTCTCTGAGAGATACTCAGCGATCAATTCCTGTTGGAACTTTAGCTGCAACTCTTACAACTACTATTATGTATCTTGTTTCTTTGATGTTGTTTGGTGCCGTTGCCACCAGAGAGAAGCTTTTAACTGACAGGTAATTTTTGGTTAAGAAGTTGTTCATATAGCTTTTGTTGATATAAAAAAGAATTTGTTGTAGTGCACAATTATGCACAGTTTATTTTCTTATTTATTGTAATTAGGATTAGGATTAACATCTGTAATTTTCCTCTTACCATTCTTATGTACAGATTTGTAGCCTAAAATATCTAGGTTAGCATTCATTTTCATGTCCATATATACCTTGTACTCATTGCTGTAAATTATCAGAAAATAGTAATATCATTTAAGTGAATTTGTTGAAGAACCTGAGAAAAACTGAATAGGAAGATCAGGAATCCTCCTAACAACAGAAAAGGATAATAAAACAAGATACAAGGGTCAGCTCAAAAGATCCATTCTCTCTGAATGTGCACCAAATAAACCCCTTTTTATCTCTTTACTTTTTTGTTTGTGGTTTGGAAGTACTTTGTGTCAGGAAGTCCATGTTCTCCATGTTAATATGTATCTGATCACTGGTTTTACTAATTCTTATTTCGAGCTTTTATGCAGGCTACTTACAGCTACAATTGCCTGGCCTTTTCCTTCATTAATTAAAATTGGAATTATTCTTTCAACTATGGGTGCTGCTCTTCAGAGCCTGACTGGTGCCCCGCGTCTGCTTGCAGCAATAGCCAATGATGATATTTTACCTATTTTGAACTACTTTAAAGTTGCAGATGGCGGTGAACCACATGTTGCTACCTTTTTTACTGCTTTCTTATGTATTGGGTGTGTCGTTATTGGGAATCTGGATCTTATCACTCCAACTGTAACTATGTTTTTCCTTCTATGTTACACTGGTGTCAACTTATCATGCTTCCTTCTCGATCTTCTAGATGCCCCTAGTTGGCGTCCTCGGTGGAAATTTCACCATTGGAGTCTATCCCTTGTGGGAGCATTACTTTGCATAGGTATGCTGTCTCCCTATGGTTTTTTTTCATCGGTTTACTTCAATTGTTTCTTATTATATTTAGTCTTGTGACATCTTTGTGATTTAGATTTGGCTTGTTTTACTATCATTTGTGGGAAGGCTACAACTAGGATGATTGAAATTTCTTTTATGTAAACATAATAAATAGAAATGTAGCTATGGATGTGAGAGATAGTGCACTCTAGACACCAACAGTGAAATACCATCATCATGTATGACACTGGATGTGTTTGAAAGAGCTTATAGGGAGCTTATTTGAGTTTGTTAAAATAGCTTCTGACCCCTATTAGTTCATTTTAGCTTATTTTCAATAAGTTTTATGGACAAATTTTATGATACAAGTTCTCATGTAATAAAAGCTTATTAAATAAATGCTTAATTTAACTGTTTACCCAACGCACCTTATAGCACTTTTTAGACAAAAGGATGTAGTGAGAACTGAGAAGCCCTGTACCGAGTGTATATACCTTACATTGAAGCTTTATTATAAAAGGGGAAAGGGCCGTGTACTTCTGATATTTCAGCTGTATGGTGCAAACATAGCTTTGTTATGTACAATAACTACAATTAAACACCAATACATCAAGTGAATGGGATAGCTACTAGCTAGCTGCTACTTCACCACCTGTCAAGTTGCACATATTAATCATATGCACCAATCTTGTTTCAAGTGTAGCTAATTTGAGGAGCTTTGAGAGACTTTGTAAATGTCTCCCAGCTGTTTATTTGAATTAATGGAAGCTTGTAGCACTGCACTATTGTACTCTATGTTCTGTTCTTTAATAGAAAATTGTGTTGTATTATAGGTATTGTGTAGAAAGAAGCCTAGTTATTACATATTTATCTAACATGTTTCACTTATTCACGCATTAATTGTTGAAACAGTTTTTTTTTTTTTTTTTTAATTTTTTAATGAAGGGTAATTATAGAAAACAGGATGATCTTCCTTCCTACAGATGATACAGAACTTTTGAATTGCTGTTTTGAGCTTTCTGATTAAAATGTGTTGAGATTGTTTCAAGCTGCAAGTAGAATGTGTATTCAACTGATTAAAATTGATTCCCATTGAGCAACAAAACCTTGTCAGTTCACATTAACTTCCTTTTCAGCTGCTTCACAAATTGCAGTTTTAATATGTAGTTGATGTAGTGGCCTAAGTGAAAATACTCCATTTTTCTCACAAATACTACAATTTAGCATTGGGGTGTGTCTGTGAGGAAGTTTTGATAATTTATAAACATAGTTTGCTATTATTCATTAGGTGCTTACTACTGTGGTACTGCTGCTGTGTGAGTCTTATATTAAAACTTGATTTTGTGGTGATCATTACCTTTTATCTATGCAGTGATCATGTTCCTAATCTCTTGGTCATTCACCGTGGTGTCTTTCGCCCTTGCAAGCCTCATATATAAGTACGTGAGCATTAAAGGAAAGGCCGGGGACTGGGGAGATGGTTTCAAAAGTGCTTATTTCCAACTGGCACTTCGTAGCCTTCGGTCCCTAGGAGGTATGTATCATTCAAATTGAATCATATACTCTCAAGTAGAATGATACAATACAAAATAGAGTAACATTGCTGATTTTGGCATCTATTTATGATTGAATGGTCAAGAACTCAAGATAGATTTGGTTGATCCACTAGCACGTCCTCCTTGCCAGAGGTCCCCACCCCCAACAAACATAGCTATTTGATCTGATGATGTCTCATTCCTGCTAGCATAGAAAAGTTATTAGTAGTATTATAGTTGATTGAGACAATTTCATCTCCTTGCACTCGGTTGGCAATTCAGCCTGATCCCTAAATTTCTGTTTTATTGGATGATTTCAAACTGAACTAAAATAATTTTGACCGAGTTTCCACATTGTGGAACACCTTTTTTAGTTCTAAGTTTCTGTTTTTTTTTATATACTGAATTATCTTGTATAGAAATGCTCTTAATATTGATGTTTTTATGTGTAATATTAGGTATATATATGCATTTTTTTATTCATTTTTATGAAAAAAAATCTTACTCCCCATGAAAAGACTGGATTTAATATTTTGAATTATCTGTAGTTTTGAGAGTTTAAAACCTTTTGAACTTCTGATCTCTGAATAATGATGCAACCTGCATTCCTCATGGGATTATGGTGGAAAATCATGGGTTTAAATTTCTCTTGATTCTTTTGTGGGGATTTTCCATACAAGATGTAAGTAAATTCTATTTTAGGGAAATGAACTTCATTTGCATTTGAGGCTCATCATAGTGGGAAGTTTTTATAACCAACTGATTAGTGATAGTGACCCAGTTGTCCAATTAAAGTTTCTCATTGAATACGTCAACAGTCAACCCCAAGAGAAGAGAAAAGAAAGATGATCATTTAGAAGTAGTTTAATTCGAAAAATGAATATTTATTATACTGGAATTTTCAAGATAATATTTAACAGAAATCCTTGACATATATGGCTTGACTCTTTATTACAAATATTCATTTTGATCATATTTCTGGTGTTTTTTATGAACCCTAAAATGTTTTCCAAATTAACCCTTTATTCATTACAGTTTGCTTGATTATAAATTTCAATCATAGCACTTCTAAGTTCAAACTTGAATTGCTGTTGCTTTTTCTAATATTGCATGTATGTCGAGTGAACCAATTTATCATCTATAGTTTTTATAATTTATAATATCATTACCATTCAGTGTAAGAATCTGATGATTCATATGATAAAATTGTTTAGTGGTCTACTGTTTAAAAGTATCAATAAAAATGTTTTTAATATACACACATAGAAGGAGCTTTATGGCATTATGCTGCCCATTTTTATCTGTCCATGTATATGTTATTGCAAATTTAGGTTGCTCTAGTAACTTATTTCCATTCATTTTTGTAGCGAGCCAAGTGCACCCGAAGAATTGGTATCCAATTCCACTGATATTTTGCCGACCCTGGGGCAAACTGCCAGAAAATGTTCCCTGTCATCCCAAACTAGCAGATTTTGCTAACTGTATGAAGAAGAAAGGTCGAGGAATGTCCATATTTGTCTCTATACTAGATGGTGATTACCATGAATGTGCTGAAGATGCCAAGACTGCTTGTAAACAACTTAGCACCTACATTGATTACAAAAATTGTGAAGGTGTGGCTGAGATTGTTGTCGCCCCTAACATGTCTGAAGGCTTCCGTGGCATTATTCAGACAATGGGCCTCGGCAATCTCAAGCCGAACATTGTGGTGATGCGTTACCCAGAAATCTGGCGTAGGGAAAACTTGACAGAAATCCCTGCCACCTTTGTTGGGATAATTAATGATTGCATTGTGGCAAACAAGGCTGTGGTTATAGTCAAGGGTCTTGATGAGTGGCCAAATGAGTACCAGAGGCAGTATGGCACAATTGATTTGTATTGGATTGTAAGAGATGGTGGTCTTATGCTGCTTCTCTCTCAGCTCCTTCTTACCAAGGAGAGCTTTGAGAATTGCAAGATTCAAGTCTTTTGTATTGCAGAAGAGGATGCTGATGCAGAGGGGCTGAAGGCTGATGTGAAAAAATTCCTTTACGATCTTCGGATGCAAGCGGAAGTTTTCGTCATAACAATGAAATGGGACGCGCAGATGGACGGTGGCGGTGGGTCTCCAATAGACGAGTCAATGGAAGCATTTACTAGTGCTCAGCAAAGAATTGATGATTACTTGACCGAAATGAAGGCAACAGCCGAGAGAGAAGGTACTCCTCTAATGGCAGACGGCAAGCCAGTGGTCGTGAACGAGAAGCAGGTCGAGAAGTTTCTTTACACGACGCTTAAGCTCAATTCGACGATTTTGAGATATTCAAGAATGGCTGCTGTTGTGTTGGTAAGTCTGCCTCCACCTCCACTGAGCCACCCAGCATATTTCTATATGGAGTACATGGATCTGTTGCTGGAGAAAATACCAAGGATTTTGATTGTAAGAGGATATCGTAAAGACGTTGTAACTCTATTCACATAGTTTTTTTAAGTGGATTCTAGGACACTAATCACATTTTCTCCCTCACTGTTTATATTTTTGTAGCTTACGTGCAGGTGCTCATTTTTTGTACCAATTTTCTTGCTCAAGAGGGTCTTTTGTATCCACCAGATTTTATAGGAAAATATGAAATTATTTTCAATTTATAATTTCGTTGTAATTAATTTCGTATCATCAAAATAATGGCTAACATTTGGAACGGGTTGAAAATAATTCCACACTAGACATCTCAACTCACGCGAGGCTTGTTATGTCTGTTTTTGTATGAAGGTGAAATGTTATCCATATACTGATGGTTGTATAACGCGAAAGTCTTATACGAATGGTTTTTATGAATAACATAGCACAAGAATAATTGACGAGAAAAACGTTTTCGAAAACCGTACACGGGATTTTATAGAATTTGGTAGAGTGGAATGAAAATGAATTGAGATTATAGTTTTGAATTAAAGTAGGATGTGAAAGTGTGGATTTTATCTCGTTTTACTATTTATTTTACTCTTTTTCAGTTTTCTTTAACAAACAAATAGTTAGTTCTTGTATTGTTTAACGAATTTTTTTCATACAGAAGCTTTGTCCAATTGTCTTGGGCCTTTTCTTCTTACAGCCTACACCCCTCTCTCATTTAAAATTGACGTGATTCTCAAATTACTCCCCATTGTTTATTTGATAACATGTTTCGTAATTATTTTTTAATGTATTACAGAATAAGCATTCCAGAAGAATGATATTGGGTTATGGAATAGATGTTCCAGAATAACTAAATCTATCCATAAGGTGTTTAAGAATATCTCTTCCATAATTATTTTGAATGTATTCCAGATTATGTATTCTGGAATACATGAGAAAATGTTTTCCAGAATTACCATTCCAAAATTTTGTTATAATAGATTAGCATTTAATCTTTGAGATTGTTAAAATAAAAAATCAAATAAAATGATAAAACAAAGTGAGAAAGAAAGTTAATGGTTGAGTTACATAATATTTTTTAGAGTAAATTATATTCTTCTCGCCTGAAAGATGTTGATATTACACCGTCTTCCCCTCTTATATTAAAATATACAATTTAGTTTATTTAACTTAACACCGTTTTTCCCTTCCCTAAGAGATATGAGTATTACATTGCCCTCCTCTCTTATATTAAAATATAGAGTAAATTACATTACCATCTCTTGAAAGATACAAATATTACATTATCCCCTCCCTCTTTCTTCTTCATCCACTAAACCACTTGAATTATATTATAAACACTATATTATATATACATTACTATCCAAGTTAATTCATTTTTGAAATATTTATTTAATATTAAATCTAGTTTATAAACAATAAATTTCTCCAATAAATATAATAATAAAAATATTTAATAAATAAATCATATTATTTATTTTTTGACTTTCATGTTTTTTTATCCTATTTTCCCTCATTTTTTACCACATCATTAATTTATATAATTTATTTTAATATTATAATATTTATGTTATAAATTTCTAAAATTATAATGTTATAATATTTAAAACTAATTATATGAATTAATTATGTGATAAAAAAATAAGAATAAAAAGGGATAAAAAAAATAGCATGAAAGACAAAAGTGATTATAAAAATATATTAAATGATAAATTATATAATTTATTTATTAAATATTTTTATTTTTATATTTGTGTCATAAATTTGTTATAAATATTATAATATTAAAATAAATTACATAAAGTTATAATTTTATATAAATTTATGGTATTATAATATTTATGTTACAAATTTATAAAATTATAATGTTATAATATTTACAATATAAATTATAAAATTATAATAATATAATATTTAATTTATAAATTTATAATATTAATATACACTTACGCATATAAAATTATAATGTTATAGTATTATAATTATATATATATATATAAATATTATAACATTATAATTTTAGAAATTTATTAAATAAATATTATAATATTAAAATAAATTATATAAATTAGTGATGTGGTAAAAAATGAGAAAAAATTGGATAAAAAATATGAAAGTGGTTGTATGAAAAATATATTAAATAATAAATTATATAATTTAGCTATTAAATATTTTTTTTATATTTATTAGATAAATTTATTATTTATAAACTAGATTTAACATTAAATAAATATTTCAAAAAGGGAATTAACTCATATAGTAATGTATATATAATAGTGTTTATAATATAACTCAAGAAAGTGAAATGGTTTAGTGATTTGGGTGATGAAGAAGAAAGGAAGGGACTTGTGTTGTGTTCAAGGAATCATATTCTACAATCTTTACATTTCCTTAGAAATTTGATCTTTCATAGATGCAATATTCTTCACATCATGCATAAAAGGTATTTAATTATTTCATATATTATTTCTACAATGAAGGGAAAAGTGTCAAATGTTTTAATTGAATAATTGCTAGCAACGTAATTTGTCTATAATAACTCATTTATAAATATTGCATAGCAACGTAATTAGTCTATGATAACTCATCTACAAATAATTCATAGCAACGTAATTTATCTACAATAACTCATCTATAAATAATGCATAGCAACATAATTTATCCACATAACTCATCTATAAATAAGGCAACATACTAATGTTGTGCTTCGCCTAAACGAATTTACGAATCAAAACTTGCATTTGTGTTGCCTAAAATGGTAGATTCAACCATCAAGGTTCTTAGCATAGTTTTCTTCCTTGTCCTAATTTCTCAAGGTAATGTTTCCTCCCAATGTATAAATCATAAGTTTATATATTGTTATTCATAACTTCTTCCATGCATCATGATGTCAGGCTATAGCCAATGCCTCTTAAGTGATATCTCCGTAAGGCAATCTAGAACAGGAGTTAGAGTGGAGGAAAAGCCAGAATGGAGTGTGACTATCACCAACAAATGCTCATGTCCTCAAAAGAATGTGATCCTGAATTGCAAAGGATTTCAATCCATTGAACGCATAAACCCTTCACTTTTGACGGTCTCAAGTGGTTTGTGTCTTGTTAATGCTGGTCAACCTATCTATAAGAATGCTATCAAATTCAAATATGTTTGGGACCACATATTTCCATTGAATCCCATTTCCTCACAGTTATTTTGTTCTTAAATGTACAACAAAGGGAATTAAACCTTGATGCCATTTGTTGTAGCTTGGTTTACAAGCATTGTAATTCTTGAATAAAATATTGATTTAGGTACGTTGAATTTGCTTCTCAATTCCTTTTTTCCATTTTTATGCTACCTCGAATACTATAACTTGCATTGGTAGCTCTATCTTGAAATCTAAACTATGGCCTCTCGAACAAAAATAAACTAAGGTCATCAATCGAACAATTGAATTGTCGAAAATATATGAATGATCATTCTAAAATTAGAGGAAATTTTCAAAAAGTCTAATTACTTTTTCCCATTATTACCCTTAAATTAAATAAAGCATATCTACTTTTGGGAACAAACCAATCTTTGTGCTTCGTGCTTAACAAATTTTAACCCCCTTTAAAATCACCTACCATTACTCCTACTAACAATATTATTCAAGCAGTTACAATACATTTAATTTTAGTAAATATAAGAAAAATTAAAAAAATATTTCTACCTTCCTTTTATTTTTCATCTTCATATATTTTTTTCACTCCATTTCTTTTCCTACTTAGAGTTATCTTTCTCTTTCAACATGTGTTCTTTTGTGTTCAAGCTCTTTCCCTTTCCCTTCAATGGCACCCAAGTTTGTTTCTTTCTTCTTCAACCAAGACATTTCCTAAAAGTATCACTACCTCCAGTACTATATATAAGAAACACAGGACAAATCATCAAGATCAAGGAAAGTGATTAAATTAGTTGTTTTTAATTAATACTATCATAAATTCAAATTTTATTCCAAAAATGTTCTTAAATTTAAATGTTGTAAGTGGTGGTCACATTTAGTGTTAGTACTCATAATCCAATGAGTGAATCCCTAACAATAAATTAAAGGTATAAAAGAAATTTAATCTGAATAAGTTTGAAAACTAGTCATTATTTCTTATAATTAAGACCAAAGAAAAACATAATTTATTTTTTATATATAAGACCAGAGGTAGTATTAACTATGTATCAAAATCTAAGGATGACAAAAAAAAAAAAAAAAAAAGAAGCTTGCAATGTGGAGGTCTCAATTACTCATTCCATTTTCTATTACCAAAATACATGCTTTCTTAGGTCCTTACATAGTTACATTTTAGGCCTCCATCATGCCATTGCTAGCTTTCTCCTAATACTCCTCTTAAAATCCCCTAGAAATCATCTTGCACCCCACTCTCATTTAAAATTTGAGTGATTCCCACCGCATTAACATGTTCCGTAATTATTTTTGAATATATTACGAAATAGACATTCCGAAAGTATGATATTTAGGTTACGGAATAGGTGTTCCAAAATTCCTCATATTTGGTTACAAAAAAGGTGTTCCAAAAGAACTACACCTATTTGTAAAGTGTTCCAGAATACCTCTTTCGTAATTATTTTTGAATATATTAAGAAAAATATGCATTTGGAAGTATGATATTTTGCTTATGGAATAGGTGTTCTAAAAGGACAACACCATCCATAAGGTGTTCTAAAATACCTCTTTTGTAACACATTTCAAATATCATTATGGAATACGAATTCCAGAATACATTTACCATTATTGAATTACGGATTGTAATCAGGAAAGAAAAACCTATCAAAAAAGAAAAATAGCACGCATACATGTAAGGTTAGTTAGAAAATTTGAAAATATTAAGAGAAAAAAGAGGTGCATGGTGAGTTTTGAAGGGTGTAGGAAGAAAGACGCACATCCCCTTTTAATTGTCCAAACTACCTTAGATTTGTAATAGCTAGAAGGTCCACATATTCTTTAGGCTAAATGATCATTTTGGTCATTTATCTTATTTATTTTGTTCAAAATGACCTTTTATCTTTTAAAAAGTTCATTTTGGTCATTTATCTTATTTAAAAGGTTAAAAATGATTATTTATCTTTTAAAAAGTTCACTTTGGTACCTTATCTTAAAAAGTTCATTTTAAATTTGTATAATAAGATTTTAGATTTAAGTTAATGTAAATCCTCTTATTAAGAAATGATTAATTTTTTAAATATTTAAAAATATTTAAAATTTCAACTACAAATTAAAAATCATAAAATATGTAAAAAGTAATACTTTGTTTCACATGAACAAAATTTGAGTTAAAAAACCATTACACTTAAAAAAAATTGTATTCTTCTAAAGACATGAATAGGCCACAAGACTACTTAGAGGAATAAAAGAGTAAATAATCTAAATTAATGATAAATTATTTTAATTAATTATATAATATTTACCTTCTATGTATATTGTTGAGAGGACCAACTTAAAATAACTTTATATTTTTTGTGTAACTTACAATTTTAAATATTGATAGATTTTGATATAAATATTAATATGCTATATTAATACTGATATATTTTCATATAGATTTTAATATTCATCTATTAACTTATGTATTTTTATATATAAACAGTGAAAAAAAAAATCGAAAATTCAACAAAACAGAGAGTATAACAGACTTTTGATATAAAAAGAAGTAATTATAATTAATTAGAATATAAATTTTTATATTGAAGTAATTATATTAATGTGAAATTTCTATTAAAATACCAATTCATAATAATACTAACATACTTCATGCAATTTCTTGTTAATTAATTTTGAAATATATATATACATATTATCTTAATTTATTATATAATTATAGATTTTGAATATAGATTTGATAATTGATCCAAATATTAAAAAAATTGAAATTATTGATATTAATATTAATATTATTTCTCAAATACATAATTCAAATGCATTGCCTTTATTTTTTTTCCTGAATGGGTTGGGACAAGGCCCCCGAACCACTAGATCAATTAAGAGCAACTACTGGGCAACATACAGCTATGGTCTCCCATATTCACATGCATTGCCTAAGCATATATTAACTTGTCAACAAATAAATAAGTTGTTTTTTTTCTATTTTTAATCACACATCTCATTTTTTTAAAAATAAATAAATAAATTGAATTTTAGTATAAATATTTTTTAATATTATATATTAGTAAAATATATTTCAAAATTAAACTCAAAATTTTGAATTAATCTTAATAAATCCGCGAAAATATTCAACCCGTGTAATATATGGGATCATAAACATGTAGGAGTAATTTTGCTCTGTGCGTAAAGGGACAAATTATTGAGATGCAGGAATTGCAAAAAGAACATTTCCTTTCCTTTCCTTTGATTTTGTCCTTTTAAAGCCTGATTTTTATTTTTTATACAACTATATATAGTACACTGTTTACACTAAACTCTTTCTCCCAAACTTATTTATAGACAGTGGATCATTATTATCATGTAGTCACTAATAAAATTCTTCCCACATCAAATTGTTGTAGATACAGACACAGATACAGATACCGAGTATGAACCTCTTTCAGCCTCCATCTCCTATTTACCTTCCCGGCTTAAGCCATGCATGCACATAAATGTTATATGCTTTAGCAACTCTGAAAAATTTAGACCTCAGAAAATCAGGACCAAGAACAAACAAACAAAACCCTAGACCTGTCAAAAGTCAAAATACAATCAAGCCTAATCACATGTGCTGAGACATGATTAAGTTAATGAATAAACTTATAAAATGCAATTTTTTTTAGAAGGCAAATAATATTATTATTAATTGGCATAGTTGGAACACAAGGTGTGTCCAAATGTAGCCATCCCTGAAGATACAAATAGAACACATCCAATACAATCAATCTCAAAGCCTAGCTAACCCCCTTCACAGCGTGTGCAATGTGCAGTGCCCAACCCAATACCTCCGAAGATAATACTACGCATAAATTGGCCTAAGATAGTATAAAAAGAATGCTATATACTTGCTCCCCAACCCACCAGCAAAGAATCAAGTGATGAGAACAGCATGACAGTACCCACCCCATCCAAGTTTGGCATATATGCAATGCACCACTTATCCTAGCAACATAAGCCAGCATGTCTGTTACCTACAACCAGACCAGAAAATCTGCAAAATTAATTCATTTAATTGCATAATAAACTGCATAATGTGTGTAATTGAGTGATTGCAGGCTTCAAACCTAGTTGCCCCCCGTATCTGCATAAATGTGGTAGTATACATCCAGTCCTCATTACAATATATTTGACTGAAATTGTTGTACTGTTTTTCTTTGTCAATACTAATTAAAATGGCATATTTTAGCGCACATGCTCGTTCGGTTCGGAAAGGATTTTTGTTGTCTGAAACCGTGATCAGCACTCTATCTGAGGCACTTTTGCCAGAACCAAAGTGATTATGAGATAACAAATTACAAATTAAAAATTATATATACGGCACGAAAGTGATTATGAGATATAAATAATGAAATTGATAATCAATTAATCATTACTTATCATCAACCAGTTCCAGAACAATAAGTCTGGCAGTTTTTCCCTCCTTAACTGAGGATCTCTCATCTGAGACAGCAGTCATACACCCAACACATCTAAGAAAAAACAAAAACTCAGATAAACAATCACTAAACATAATATATACAAAAAATATATTATATCATTAAAATACCAGCTGCACATAGCTGCCAACATTAAAAACAACATACTAATAAGATAATCACACTCTCCGTTAGTTTGTTCCACCTCATGTTAGTTCATGAGTGAGAGAGCATTCATTGGAATTGACATATCTTCACATGGAACCACAGTGGTTTTTGCATGAAAAATGAGTTTAAACTCATGCCTCGTAACCTTATAGAATCCAGAGTTGGGCACAATACCAAAGAAATTCATCTGATAAATCCTGCCCTCACTCAAAGATAGTTGAAACTTACGCAGCGTCGCCTTCCTTATGGTTCCCTGAATTTTCATCCCCTAGACAATGACAGTCAATCACAAGAACCAATGAATATGCAAATCTATTACAAGAACAAAAGAACACAAATTATATCCACTAAAGAAAACAAAATAACTTACTTCAGCATCCACTAAAACCATCTCAACTGGAAAAACCTTTTTAGCATCATCAACATCAAACATGTTCCACAGCCTAACTACCCTCACTTTTAACCTCCATGTTTGTTTCACATTCGAAACCTCTCTTAATTTGTCAAACATGGCACATATGTTAAGCAGTTGACCAATTCTATTATTATAGGAAAGATATCTGAAGTGTGAGGATGGATGAGGCATCACAACATAAACATATCTGGCTTTATAGAGGAAGAAGAGGATAAAAACAACATAATAGTTTTAGGCTCCAAATTTTGAAATTTGAAAACCATGTAGAAAATAGTATAACTTTGTTTCCTTGTAACAGTTTTAGAACAAATGACCAGTAAAAGCTAAAACTAAATGACAAACATGTATGCAGTGAAACAAAAAACCAAATAACTAAAACATGTCTAGGTTCATTCCCAAATAGAACAAACTATGTACACTGATACGGAAACACTGTAATAACATCATCCATAATCCTTGACAATAAAAAAAGTACAACAACCAATTTTGACTACAAATGATGTTGTAACACGTGGAGATTATGCTTGTGAATGAAGTAGTCAGCTAATAAAATAAAAACATCAAATGGATTTGGTGCAATTTTAAATGGAAGTCCGAAATCCACATGGAAGGCCCAAAATGGAAGGATCCATTGTATGTTATCCATTGTATATGATTAACAAAAAAAAATGTCTGGAAAGTTAGGGACAAAAACACTATAGAAAAAGGTAGAACAACATGCATTGTCTACAAATGATAGTATAACACGTGGTAATTGCCATTCTGAACTACTCCCTTTGGCATTTTCTGCTTTGGAATTGTATACAAAAAATATGAAGTGGATTTCTACAAAAAAGCCCAATACACAATGGCCCATCATATATGATCCAATTTGAGAATTTCATAGCAAAAATCCATATGCAAAAGGGTAGACGTGGCATTACACTATAGGAGGAACAGGAAAAATTCACTTGTTAGACGGTCATTGGATGTTCAGTGATAGATATGGTTTCAAGGTCAAGTGTCGAGGAGAAATTTTGGGCTATAACTCAAGGGGTTTGTGAATTACCAAGGACGAAGATCATTTTGGTTGATCTCAAAAAAAGATATGAAGTCCATATGAAACTTCTATCTATAACAAATCCACCATTAGCATTGCCCATAATCTAGTCTAGCGTGATAGGATGAAGCACATAAGAAAGAACTGGCAGCAGTATTATAGCAGCAACATATGTTCCTTCCGGTGGTTAACTTGTAGATAAAGATATTAACTTAAGGGAATACCAATGGAGAGCTTCCGTGATCTCTCTTACAAGTTGGAAACTATAGATATCTAGTACACTGGCTTGTTGAGAAGGAGTGTTAGAATATATTAGATATGTGAAAAATGTGATGATTGGATGGATATTTGACATGTGTATCATGTTACAGAATATTTCCCTGCAAATTTGTTTCCATTTTTATTTCCTATAACTATGACAGTGGAATTATTTCCTTGTATATACTAGGTTAGAACTAGTATATATTTGTAATCCCTCTTGTACAATTATCATAAAAAAAAAAATATTCATTTTCCCCATATATTTTCATGTCTACTCAATCAACGTATGAATATCCGACATTCTAAGTATGCCGTTTATAGTGGACCTTTTCCTAGAGCTCCTTTAATATATTTTGGATATGGATCATAGCATCCAAATGGCCCCCACATTGAGAGTTTAAAAGCTGACTAACTTCACTTACCGCAAGAGATGTCTCAATGAGTGACAACAAGGTAATTTATTTTTCTGACCAATCTTCTGTATTTTCCTGGGTTTGACAGAGGCTCTAACTGTTCTGGTTGAAATTTGACATTAGGATTCATAGGAGTGCCAGTATGCTTTGCATTCAAGAAACCTATTTCCTCAAGGATCCACGTGCATTTGTGTTTCACCAATTTCTTCTTTCTGTCAGTATCATGGAAAATGTCATTAATTTACAAGTGTCAAATTAACAGATATACAGCAAAGAGAATTCAAAGTTGAGACCACCAACATAGAAAAAGAACTCCTGCTATTCTATTTTAACAACATTAAGAAGCTGATGGAAACCACTGAAGTTACCAATATAGAATATCATAATCAGTGATCTAAAAACTGGACCAGAAATGTTACTGCATTAGTTACCTTCTTCCAAAGAATTTTCAGTTTCCTATTTGTTGACCCACAATTCCTTCAGCTCCTTCGTTTGCCTGAATGTGTCATTCAGCCTGTGATAATAGAAATCACTTGGTATGGACCAATCCACCTCAGCCTCCAATAATTGCAAGATTAATAGGTTAATGTATTTGACCACTGAAACATGAACCAGTCAAAACCTTACTTCAACTAAAGGATCAATCTAGCTTTCAAAACCTTGAACATAACATATGTTCCAAGCCAGCACAGAGAGTTATAACAAATGGAGACAAGCAAATAGCAATTCCCATGGATATATAGAATATGAGAAATCACTTCAACAAAAGGAAAAAGATTATGCAGCTTGTTATATTGAACTAAACAAAATTATTTTTAAGTGGCATTGACAGGTCTATCTTGCTTTTGCTTTTGCTTAGAATCATGGATGATTCTGATGTAACCAACTCCTGCCTCTGAATGTTCGGGGGCTACCGTATTGGGCTCTTTGGAAAGAGATGAATTTCCAATTGTTTATGTGGTAACGTACTACTGAAGATTGAAGAAATCCTGAAACCTTGAGGAAGAGAAGAATGGTCAGATTCAGCCAGCAGAATCCAAGAGGCATATTGAAATAAAGACCCAAGTTATCAGCATCAATAAATGGAGTGTAACAACCATATTTTTATGGAGGTTTCTTTGGCTCAGCAAATTATTTGGGATAAGACTATATGGTTAGCTTCAACTTGGTCTAAAGTAAATGGTCTGTTTGAGGGGCATTCCCTAATAGATATGCAGATAGATTGAGCAGTGTCACTTCATTGATGTTTTTGCTTTTTTGTTGTTTTAGTTTTCCTTGTTTCATTATGGACGATCCCTTATCTCCAAATATCCTTGTAATTTTTCTTCTCTCTGTCTTAATGAATTCCTTGTAATTATTTTACTTGTTTCATGGAGGAAATTGGCGCTAAGGGATCCTCCACAATGAAACAAGGAAAATTAAAACAATTAAAAAGCAAAAACATCAATTTTTTTCCTTCTTTCCTTGTTTGTTTTATAATGGTTTTTTTTTCCTCCTCTCTTTTTTACTTGTGATTGTAGGAGAAATTGATCTTTCTATTATCCCATTTCACTATGCTCTAAGCTATATGGCAAGGACATACAGCAATGAAATCAAAGGCAATGAAATTTCTAAGTCTTACATATGTATCTAGGTGTTTATACTTGAACATTATAAAAATTTCTGTTTGTTGTCTTATAGTAAAAAGTAGGAAAGGTAAATAGAGATTAGAGTGCATGAATTCAACCAAAAAGAAAAAGAAAACAGAAAATTAGGTTCTACAAATCATCAATGTGGGTTACAGAGAATTTGATAATAAAGAAGGAATGTAGAAGTTGCAAGAATGACTGACATGATTTAGCAAATACAGGAATCTCATAAACCAAGTGAGCAACAATTCTCAAGTAAATACAATATTCAAGTAATATTATTGAAACTATAACTTTGAATTATATATAAGTGCTACAAAATTCATATGATGAAGAATAATTACCAGCATAAGTGATAATTTAAAGCATACCCATAAGTTTGGATAGAAGTTATCTCACGGTAATATGGGTTGCATCAAGAAGTATTTGCTATGACTGTTGCTGAGAATATGAAAGAAATCAATCGTTCTTCACTCAATTCTTGCCCATGATTAGTGGGTGAAGTGGAAGGTAAGGTTGAGGAACATAACCCTGTTTTCTTAACTCAAGAAGGAGACTCTTCAGAATCAAATAGATCTCAACAGATTCTGGGTGATTTCCGTCAGCAGCAGAAAACATATGGGTTCCACCATTAACATCAATCCAGCTGTATCCAGGTATCTTCTGAACTCCTTTTTCCTTCATTAAACTTCTTACCTTAAGAACACTTGCCCATTCACCAGCATCAGCGTGTACATTTGAAAGCAATACATAGTATCCAGAATTTTTTGGGTCCAATTCAAGAAGATGTCTTGAAGCTAGTTTAGCCAACTCAACATTGCCATGGAGCCGACAAGCTCCTAGCAATGTCCCCCAAACACCTGCATCTGGAGTGAATGGCATGCTTTTTATGGTATCAAATGCTTCATGCAAACGGCCAGCACGACCATACAAATCTACCATGCATGCATAGTGCTCCATCCTAGCACAGATCCCATATTCTCTAGTCATGCAACGAAAGTAGTGTATGCCTTCATCAACCAAGCCTGCATGGCCACAAGCAGATATTATAACAAGAAAAGTAACATGATCAGGGTGAATCCCAGCTCTTAACATCTCATGGAATAGATCAAGGCATTCTCTAGGGCAACCATGGTTTCCATAGGCAGCAATGATGCTGTTCCATGAAACTTCATTCTTCCCAACCATCAGGTCAAACACACACCGTGCCAAAGCTAGTTTTCCACATTTAGAATACATATCTATCAGTGCGCTTGCAACAAATGTGTCAGAACTAAATGCATTTCTTATGACATAGCCATGCATCTCTTTCCCATAATAGAGTGCTGGTAAATTTGCAGCAGCAGAGAGAGCAGATGATAGGCTCACAGAATCAAACTTGGCTCCACTCATTCCCATTTGACGAAAAAGATCAATGGCCATTTCTGGTTTCCCATTCTGTGAGAAGCTTGAAATCATTGAGTTCCAACAAACACTATCTCTTTCGGACATTCTTCTGAAAAATTCATAAGCAAGATCTAGTCTTCCACATTTTGCATACATATCTGTGATGGCAGATCCCACATTAACTATATTCTCCAACCGTTTCTTTAGAATATCACAATGCAACTCCTTCCCTAATTTCAGAGCAGCCAAAGCAGCACAAGCTGGCAAAACACTAGCCATAGTTAGGCAATTAGGCACCATTCCCTCTTGAATTAACCACCTAAAAGTGTTTATAGCTTCGATATTCAGTCCATGAAGTACATAACCTGAGATCATAGCTGTGCAAACTGCAACATCAACCAAAGTATTCTGCTGGAAAATCTTGTGTGCCATCTCCACATCTCCACCCTTAAAGTATATGTCAATAAGAGCACTCTTCAAATAGACATCAAAAGGCACCCTATGTCGCACAATGTAACTATGAACTTCCTTACAATGTCTGAGACTCCCAGATTCAAGGATAGAAGGAAGGAAACTTGCAAAAGTGACCGAATCTGGTTTGACACCAGCAGAGATCATAGCATTAAACAAAGGTGCAGCCTCATTTGTAAATCCATTTTGTACATATCCAGCAATCAACCCATTCCAAGTCACTGTATCGGTTTGTGGCATTGTATTAAATAACTTGCGAGCATCAAAAAGGTTCCCACATTTTGAATACATGGAAACTAGAGTGTTTGCTACCTGCGAATCAAACTCAAACCCACTACCAATAACAAGACCATGAAGCTGAGTACCAACACAAAATTTCCCTCTTGTAGCACATATAGACAAAATACAAGTAAACGTCACCGAATTAGTCTTACTATAAGAGGACCTCATTTCACGAAAAGTCCCTATTGCATTGTCAAAATCTCCACTTTTCACATAACCATGGAGCATGACATTCCACAAAATGGTGTCTCTCTGAGGCAATTCATCAAACACCTGCCTTGCATCATGAATATAACCATTATCAGCATACAACTTGATCAAAGCACTACCAACAAACAAGTCCACATGAAATCCCATGGATCGAACCGTATTATGAACCACCATGCACAACGGCACGTTATTCAAACCACCACAAGCTTTAATCACATAAGGGAATGTGTATTTGTCAGGTGAAACTTTACTACCCAACATCTTGAAGTAAAACAACAAGGCAAAATCAAACCACCCCAACATGTAAAGCCCTCTTATCATCCAATTCCAAGGAAGAGCATAGCACAATTGAAGCCTGAAAAACAAGTTCCCAGCATCCTTGGTCCTACCACAAAGAACATACAGTCCCAAAATCCTTGAACTCAGTGTGCAAACATCACTCATGCCACCAACAATGACCTGAGTGTGAACCTGTCTAACTTGCTGAAGCACAGAAGCATCTGAACAAGCCCGGAACAAAGATTCCAATTGGGTTGTGAGAGAATCTTGGGGCGAAAAATGTGGTTTTGACATAACATTGTTGCAGATGCTTGTTGCTGTGTGCATGAATTTGGACCTTGAAATTGCAAGTCTGAATATAGAGCATAGATTTGTTCTGTTGCACATTTTTGAAAGCGAAAGAGGCATAAACCATAACCAAGTTTCAGAAACCAAACTAGAGTGGATTCGCTGCTAAAGCATATACCCATAATCAAGTTTTTCAGAATTGGTTTGGTGGCATGTCAAAGTGAAACAAATGGGTTTGTTATATATTAAGGTTCACAGTGAATGGAATTACCGAAGTGAGGATCGAGATTTTCGGGTAAAGAAGCGAAGTGGGTTTCGGCGCAATCGTCACGGTTGGCGTTGAGTTGGAGAAAGGAGGGAAGAATGGCAGATTTTGGCAGAAAACAATGGGAGATTTTAGCAATTTACTGTTAATTGCTAATAGTATTTTAGTTTTTTAGAATTGCTAAATATTTACTTTTAGAAAATTAAAATTTATAAATAAATAAAAATGAATATTTTTTAACATATAAATAATATTATAATAAAATATATAACTTATATTTTAAGTTTATAATGAATAATTTTAGCTGGAATTTAATTTATTTATCTCTAAATTAAATATTAATAGTATTTTTAAAAAAATTCAATAGTTAAAAATAATTTTATGTTATAATTTAAATTATACATTATAAATTTAAAGTATAATTTATATATTAAAAAATACTTAATTATTATAAATTTTAATTATAATAAATTTTTTATAACTTTTAATTATCTAAAAGTAAATATTTACCAGGCTGCTGCAAGCACATTCTAAAATACTATCAATATTAAGAAGGGTAAACTACCTTTTTAGTACCTGAAAGTGTAATTCACTGTCACTTAAGTTTCTGAGAGTATGAAACTGTTACTTTGATTCCGGAAAGTGTTCATACTTTCATGGACTTAAGTGATAGTGGATTATACTTTCGACTACCAAAGTGACAGTTCATCCATATTAAGAATTAACAATTAATTATTAATTAAGAATTAACAATAAATAATAAATAAGCTGCTTCGCTCACTCGTGTTCTACGGTGGTTTCCCACACCAACAGTGGTGCAAACAAACTCACACAAACCCATCTCTCTCTCTCATTCGCAATTTCTTTCGTCTCAACAAAACAAAACCACCGTTTTCTGCCAAAATCAAACCCACACTCACCACTCCAATCTCCCATTCTTCCATTCTTTCTCCAACTCAACGATTGCGCCGAAAATCTCGACCTTCACTTCGGTAATTTCATCTTTGATTCGTTTTCCCCCCCCTTAATTTCATTCCTCTGTTGTGTTGCTTTCAATCGCTACTGCGTTTCACCGATTTGATTGCGGTTTTCTTCGAGTATTACTTGGTGTGGTGAAATAATGTTGGTTTCTCGCGCTGAACCCTAGTGCTAATTCGTGTTCAGTGTTTTTTGGATTGTTGCTGCGCAGGCGCGTGTTTTCTGAGCACTAGACACGAATATGGATCACCACGAGGATGAAAGTAACAGCAAACAAGACGATGAGGTTGCAATCATTCATCTTTTATGTGCTACTTTGTTTGTGTATGGGCTGTGAAATATGTTATGTATATGCATACTCTTAAGTTGCATCAATGGCTTAGGTTTTTTGACTATATGGTACCTATGTTGGTTGAGTAGTTTTCTTTTCTTTCTATGAACATTCAGCTAAAAATTAACTAGTTTTGAGAAGGGTGACTGTAAATTGGTTGCCTATTTTGGTATTTATTCGAATGTGTGGATGTGTAATTTGTATTGTCCTTTTGCTTTACGTGGTGAATGAAACATTGTGTAATGGAGGTTCTTGGGTAGATTTTTCGTTGCAAGCAGGCCTAACTTCTCTAATCTTACGCAGGAAGCTGTTGCTCGCCTTGAGGAAATGAAGAAATCTATTGAGGCGAAGATGGCTTTACGTCAAAGCAATTTGAATCCTGAAAGGCCTGGTTAGTTAACGTTCCTTTTGTTTTGAATAATTATATATATGCTAAATATTTTTGTGCTGCTGATTGGAATGGATAAAATTCTTCAAATTACTGGAGAGAGCAGAGTTACTCAAGCTCTACCTTATTGAGTCCCTTGATAGACTACTTGATCTCAGGATTGATCCCTAGACATGATATTAGGTCTTATACCTCCTTCATAACAAAAAAAAAAAAAAAACTAACCCCCCAAGATGAATAATAGTTTTACTTTAGTAAATATAATAAAAGTTCTTTCTTGTTGCATGATGTTTAAACTTGATTGGAAACATGGATAAGAATGACATTTGTGGTCAGAGTGATCTTCTTTTCATATTATTAATTTAACATGATTCATAGCTTTTAGAACTTCATAAAATTATGAATTACACTTAAAATTAAGTTCAAATATGACATAAATTTCAAACAATGTCATATAACCCTTAAAAAATCCCTCAAAAGTCAAAACATCATTGTGTGTGGCTGTTTTTTTTTTGTAATTATCTCCAAACTAGTTTGACCTGTTCTTCATTTATTTTTTTTTTTACTGATTTTGCTCTAATTTATTGCATAGCCTGTTTTCTAGGTTAAATGGACTGTACACTTGACAAATTCATTAGTTTTCTAGTTAGATTGGCCAGTTCAGTCTATTCGTCATCGATGATTCCTCAGGAGATTTTCTTGTGGGATTCTTTTATTATTCAGAGCTAAGACTTTGTGGTTGTAGCTGGAACTTCATTGCTACTTGTTGCTTTAATCTATGTGGTTGTTATATCAAGGTTTAAAATATGCACATGATAGAATTAGATTGTGGCACCTGAGAATGTTTCAGTATGAAGTAGAGAGACTGGGTAATTAGTAATATTTTTTCCTGCTGAGAAGAAAGGGTGATTGACAATTGAAATTTGTAACTCTTCCCTCCCCTCTTTCTTTGTTATAGCCATTAGTGACTAAGAAACCTTAATCTAAATGGTCTCTGAAAATTTGACCTTGAATTGAACTCACTGTTGTTTAATCCATGTTTTGCATCCCACAAAATTGGAAAAAAGTTTGGTGGTTGTTGTTGTTTTAACATAAACACCTTTGGTTCAAACCCCATCGAGCACATGTTCGGTTGTTTTCTCTTGTATGTATATTGTATTGTCTCAATATTTGTTGCATGAATAATAATACAATCTGCTCTTACATGCAGACTCAGGATTTTTAAGGACATTGGATTCCAGCATTAAGCGCAACACTGCAGTTATTAAGAAACTGAAGCAGATTAATGAAGAGCAGCGTGAAGCTTTGATGGACGAGTTGCGAAGTGTCAACTTAAGCAAATTTGTCAGTGAAGCCGTGGCCGCTATTTGTGATGCCAAGCTTAGAAGTTCTGATATACAAGCTGCAGTTCAGGTATGTGCTTTACAACCCAACTTACCAGTCTTTTTAAGGAGAGCAAGTACATTTTCCTTAGAAAAGCAAAGATACCTTGCTTAGAGTAAGCAACCTTTATCCTAGGAAAGTACTTCAACTTCTCGAGGTCCTTCATCTTAAACTGAGCAACTAACTTCTCCGTTAAAATTTGTTTTTTGAGCTTATCACCACCTGCAACAATCATATCATATCATCCACGTAGACCAAAAGCAGTGTATGTTTTCCATCTTGAGAATATTTTATGAAGAGAGTATGATCTTCACCTTGGCTTTGCTTGTACCTTAAGGATACCATAGCATGAATGAACCTTCCAAACCAGGCCTTGTTTAATATGCAAACCTTTATTTTCAGAGTCAGTAATTACAGTGGGTAACAAATCTTACATATAGACTACATCTTACCTAATGAAGGAATTACAAGAGAATAAAAACTATAAAAAATCAAGTTTAATAAAATCTGTCCTAATTATGCAAACAAATCACAACTAATCATGGCAATTGTACTGCACAACACTTTGTTTTCTTAATAATTCTATTATGCAAAGATAAATAATTAATTACATAGTTTAGCACAGAGATTATTTTTTCACAATTTTAAGATTTCTATATTATTTTATATGGTGCATATGTTACCTTAAATACTTGCCTCCTGATATGCGGCCATCATTTGCTTCTTTTTGGAAAGATCTGTTCTTTGCTTCATCAAAGGTACAAGGACTTTGCACCAAGCCTGATTCAAGGGCTTCTCAAAGTCTTTTCTCCTGGAAAACCTGGCGATGAATCAGATACAGACAGAAATTTGAAGGCAATGAAGAAGCGCAGCTCTCTGAAGCTTCTATTGGAACTTTTTTTTGTTGGAGTTATTGAAGATGGTGGCATTTTTATCAATATCATAAAAGATCTTACCAGTGGGGAACAGCTAAAAGATCGGGATGCTGCACAAACAAGTTTGACCCTTCTTTCTAGTTTTGCTCGCCAAGGGAGAATTTTTCTAGGACTGTCTGTTGGTGGGCCGGAAATTCATGAAGAGGTATTTCTTTTATCATTCTTCATTAGAATAGTCTCATGCTTTCTATTATTAATTTTTGTCCATTTTTCCTTTTTAGCTTTTCATTGACTTCATAATCTCTAGTCATTTTTCATCATGATTGCTAGTTTAACTTCATCCTCAATTTGTATTTTTATATTATATATTATATTTTATTATATTATAATATTATATATTATATTATTTTGTATCAAGGGTTGTTCTCTGTTGCTGGCTATGTTCTATATGTTCCTGTACTGACATTCTGATGCAGTTTTTTAAAGGTCTTAACATCACAGCAGATCAGAAGAAAGTTTTCCGGAAAGCATGCTATTCCTTTTATGATGCTGCAGCTGAACTACTTCAGTCTGAGCATTCTGTAAGAGCTTCTGCCTTTGTAAACACACAGACACACAAATATATATTTCTTTGTCTTCACCTTCTCTGTTCGGGTCTCTTAATTCTATCAATTCTTGTGCACCAATTGTTATGCCCATTGTGATTATTGATCGATTTTGTTTCTTGACAGTCACTTCGCTTAATGGAGCATGAAAATTCCAAGATTTTGAATGCAAAAGGGGAGCTCAGTGATGAAAATGTTGCTTCATATGAAAAGCTTCGTAAATCCTATGACCATTTGTACCGTAACATCTCATCGTAAGTTGTTTTGTTTACTTTTGACTATTTCATTACCTGTTTACTGAATCTGTTCTTTGTGTATTGACTTAATATATTCTTGAAATACTATGAACCCAGTTTAAGGATTACATGTGTAGCTGCACATGCATATTTTGGCCCATCACTAGCATATATGTATGTGCATAAAAGGTTTGATCTAATGAGACAATCGGTCAAGCAAATTTGAGGCAAATCTGGATATGATTATTTGCTGGTTAGGATAGTTCGTGAGATCTCTGTTTTTTGAAAACATAAAATGCATTCAGGTTCCTCTGTTCCTATATATTAAGATCTTGTTTTGTCTGAGATGAGCTGCACCCTCCAGCTAACAAGGATATGTGATTCTTTGCTGCTTCTCTCTCTTGGCCTGGTACCCCAAGTTGTTTAAAAAAAAAGAATTTGTTGTCTTTGTATGATAGCTCTGCTTCACTACCCGTTGAATTTAGTTTTTTCTTAAATTCAGTCTGCCACTCTCTTCTGTCTAACGGAGACTAAAAGTCAAATCATTCTTGAGTTGAATATTGCTTTGATGTCACTAATTATTCCCTTCAATTCTTCTATCCTGTAATTATGATTGTCTTGTTACAGATTAGCAGAAGCCCTTGATATGCAGCCTCCTGTAATGCCAGAGGATGGCCACACAACTAGGGTTACCAGTGGTGAGGAGGGTATTTCCTCTGCTTCTGGTAAAGATACTTCTGTTGTTGAACCCGTATGGGATGATGAAGATACAAGGACTTTCTATGAATGTTTACCTGATCTTAGGTTTGTATTTCTAAAAAACATCTCTGTAACAAATATATTCACCCACTAGTCCTTGATTGCCGTATTCTTTCCTGTTTAAAGTTTTGATGTAAACACATCAATGGTTTAAAATTTTTCTTCAGTTGGTATACCAGTGTTTTACTTTACATGGATGATGGAACTTTATACTGCATATTTTTCTCCAGAGCTTTTGTTCCTGCTGTGCTTTTGGGAGAAATGGAGCCAAAAAGCAGTGAGCAATCTGCAAAGAATCAAGACCAAACAACTGTAAGAAATCATATTGGTGAAAGGTTTTTTAACATATTTCAGGATCTTCCGATTGTTAGTTCTTCATACTTATTTAAAAGCTTCCTGTCTTAATTAGAGTTAGTTAACGTCTAACTGTATCCAATTCTTATTCTTATACTCTTAGGTCTTTCTGTCTCTTCTGGGATCACTCATGATGCTTTGAAACCATTCTAGTTCTTTAAATACTTGATGGTGATATTATTCTCTGTTTTCTTATTGTAGTGTGACTTGGTTTACTTTCAATTATTTTAGCTGTTTCTCTAGTCATTCTTTAAATACTTGATGGTACTATTATCCATTGAGCCTCTAACTAGCAGTTTAAGCCTTTAAGAAGGTTGACCCTTGACAAGAACACCATCCATTCTGTATATAGTCTGGAATGAGTGATTGTTTCAACTACCTTGTAGGCAGCAGCATCCATAGTTGATACATACTCTTATTCATCCATGTCATAAAATGCAGATAATTTACTTATTGTTTCATATTTCTTGTATCTTGTTGTCCTTGTATTGGAGCATATCTTATTGTCTACATTTTTGTATTTCTCTTTTCTGTCTAATAAAATGTTTTTTCTATTAAAAAACTATTTCAACAACTTTAGTCACTACGCCATATAATTATGTGAAAGAATAATATAAATTTTTACTCATACAACCATCCTGTTGGTGTTTTTTCCCTCTTTACCAACCTTCTGCAACTATTCACTGACTTCAAGATATATGATTATCAAGGAAATATTACCTGAATCAGACAAAGGTCAACAGACCACCCATGAAAGTGGAGAGGCCTCTACAGAGTCTAATGCTTTGCCAGAGGCAGAAAGCACAGAAAGAGTGAAGGATAAGGAGGAAAAAGACAAGTCTAAAGAATTGGACAGAGAGAAGGAAAAAGAAAAAGATAATGACAAAAAGGGAGAAAATGAAAAAGACAAACTCAGAAGTCTTGAAGGGACAAATTTGGATGCTCTACTGCAGAGGCTTCCGGGTTGTGTGAGCCGGGACCTTATAGATCAATTAACTGTGAGGATATCTTATTGTGCTCTATTACTTATTCTTAGATTGTATTATTATTTTTGTTGTCATTATTAATTATTATTGCCTTTTTGTTTAACAAATATCAGGTGGAGTTCTGTTATCTAAATTCAAAATCAAATCGGAAAAAGCTTGTGAGGGCTTTGTTCAATGTACCAAGGACATCTCTGGAACTGTTACCGTATTATTCACGCATGGTTGCCACACTCTCAACTTGTATGAAGGATGTCTCCTCCATTCTTTTGCAGATGTTGGAGGAGGAATTCAACTTCTTAATAAATAAAAAGGTTAATTTTACATAATTTTTCATCAGCATAGGATTAGTTTTTTATTATCTGCTTTAAATTTAGCTAATTACATTTGTTATCTGGTTTTTGAAATGTGTTTACAGGATCAGATGAACATTGAGACAAAGATAAGGAACATCAGGTTCATTGGAGAACTTTGCAAGTTCAAAATTGCCCCTCCTGGTCTAGTCTTCAGTTGTTTGAAGGTACAAGAGATTAATAATCGAATTATAAATGAAGGCTAAATCCTTCCAATTATAATTTCAAATTTCTTAATGTTGCAATTTATGTTTTGGAGCCATTCCTATATTGTCGACAGGGTTCAGTTTCACCTTGACTATACATTGTGTGTTTTTAAAACTCCTGTTATTACTTTTTATTTTTTTTGGATATGGAAGTCTTAGGTATTGATAAGTTATATTCAAGTTGTATGAAATATACTTTGTTAACCTACATTTTTTCGTGGATCAAATGCCCTTTGCCACCATGGTCTTTCATTGTATGACAAATAGCCCCTTATTGTGTTATTAGGATAAAATATGTTTTCATAGTTCATAGGTGCGAAGAAGACTCCTTTATTCTTTTTAAACTCACAAATTGAAAGATTCATTCTAAGTTCGAAATGTAAAGTTGTCGGGGAAATTTGGCTCATTTGATGAGATATATTATAGATTTTTTTTTTTTCGGGGGGGGGGTACAACTAGCCATTAGGATGCTGGTAAAGATATTCTCCAAAGTAGAAAATTCTTGGGTTGTCCCTACTTTTCCCTTGTCTTTTATTTTTTTTGAGACAGAGCACCAAACCAACCTTTATTGTTCATTTTGTCCACTGTCACTTTGATATAAACCTTAGGAGAATCACTCCATAAAAGCTAGTCATTGTGGTAAGTAATGTTGTCAAAATCGAGATCTTACCTAGGATCAGGAATAAAGTTAAAAATTGTAAATTGTGGGATCATAACATGGATTGTTAGATCTTACCAAGAATGCAAAATAAAATTAATGTTCATATATGCATAGAAATAACACAGATAAGAAAAATAACCTCTAAATCACAATATTTAACTAAACTTGTATTGAAAATTCATAATCATAAGGCCACGTGCAACTCATAATAAGTCACATAGCATAAGTTTTTGATAACACAGCTAAAAGCCTAAAACACAAGAAAATAGTCCAAATCCAGCACCACTAAGTGTGTAGTACTTCTTGGCACTTTAGGACCTCCACTCAAAGTAACTTCACTGTTGCCCCCAATACTAGCACTGCTTCCACACCCACTAGCACCAGCACCAACACTTGATATTTTTGTTACAACAAACCAATAGAGCAAACCAACAAAGGGGGAGAAACTGGAGAAGAGGTCAGAGGTTGAGGCAAGGGCTTGAACACAAGTTTGAACCAATGGCTGCAAAATAGTCTGTGATGGGAAAGATGGAAAGAAAGGTGCAAAGGAGAATCAATGTGGTCTCTGAGGGTTGTGTTACTTGTGTATGCAACAACACTAGGGTAAGCAAAAGAGGGAAAAAGGGTCTTTTGAAGTTACAGAAAGAGGGAACAGGGATTTTTTGAAGTTGGGTTACACGACCTGAACCAAAAAAATTGTGGGTCGAGCTTGGAAGAAATGCTGCAATCCCTTGATTACAAGATCTTACCCGACAATCCTAAGCAATCCTCCAAATTTGTGATCTAAGGCAGGATCAAGCATGGAAGTATGGAGAAAAATCATAAGATTATCCAATCTAATGATCTTACTCATGATTTTGACAACACTGGTGGTAAGAGAGCCCTAGACCATATAAATTCTCATCAAAATCCCATACATCCAATTAGTCTTGTATCTTGCTATGGATCCTAACTGTTGGGAGTGTCAACTGTGGGTGAAATTCCATGTTGTATATAAGCGGGCAATATGAATAATATACAAGTGGCAAAGACTCATACACCTAATGTTTTAAGGTTTTGGGTTGGATGTAGTGTAGTGTTCATTTCACATGTGTGGTTCTCACTTGGTTTGTTGATGGAGATCCCTCTGGTGTTTAAGGCTTTTGTTGTGTCCCAAGAACACTAAAATTCCACCATGCTCCATAGCCTTGGTGCCTACATAGGCAGGGTTTGCAGCATCCCTTTGACTAGTCCCAGGTGATACACACGTGCTGCTCATTTGTAAATGAAAGGCTTGGTGGAAAGATCTGATACCAATTGATATGAACCTCGGGAGAACTCTGCCATAAAAGCTAGCCATTGTAGTGGGAGAGCCCAATGCCATATAAACCAAAGCCCAATCAGATTTCTATATTTTTTATGTGAAACTCAAGTTCCATACCTTGCAATTGAATTCTAACATTCCCATTTCGTGAATATGGAACCAAACTCCCATCCACTGTTCCAACTTGATTTTCTCAAAGCTAGAACCCAGCTCGGCTCCAATTTCTTGATGACATTTCTGCACCTTTTGTTGATGGCAACTATATGAAACAATTTGAGAAGTTAGCATCTCGACCGTTTACACATTGAAACCTAAATTTCTTCGTATTTTCATTAAGCATCACTTCAAATTATTTTCCCAACAGTCTTCTAGATTTTTTTACAAGGGAAATGGACCTCCTTATTTCAGAACTTATCCTAGATGTCAATTTCTTTCAGAATCCCCTTTTTCTGACTTTAATGTCTCCAAGAACATTCTGATTCCTCTATTTCAACCTGCCCTTAAAATTCTGGATTTCCATTAACTTTGACTCTTAGCATTCTCCCCCATCAACTATTTTCCCTAATATCTTTGACAAAAGAGGAAAACAAACGATCATTAGTCACCTGTTCTCAAACTCTGCTTAACCTTTTAGGATTAATAAATTATAAAAGTGATCTAAGACTTGCTGTAGTAAACTCTCTTGAATAAGATCTGGAAACATAGCCTTCCAAGTGTGGGGAAAAATCTGTTCAATCTGGAGGAAACAACTAATCTCTATCCTCATAATTGACCAAGTCTAACAGGGTATGACTAAATGATCTTGAATTAATTAGTTTTATATTTCCCCCTTACTTGCTTCAAGTTTAAATCCACTTGCATCCTTGCTCTATTTATTGAGAGATGTAAAGAGACTGAGTTTATGTAATCTTGATTTTTTCATATAGTATATTCAATCCTTGATTGATGTTTTGTTGTCCTTCCAGGCCTGTTTAGATGATTTTACACATCACAACATTGATGTAGCTTGCAATCTTCTTGAAACATGTGGCCGTTTTCTGTATCGGTCTCCAGAAACTACTATACGTATGGCTAACATGTTGGAGATACTGATGCGCTTGAAAAATGTAAAAAACTTGGATCCAAGACATAGCACTTTGGTGGAGAATGCATACTACCTTTGCAAACCACCAGAAAGATCTGCACGAGTAGCTAAAGTTCGTCCTCCATTGCATCAGGTGAGATTTTTATTTTGATTTCTTTTTCTTTCTCAGTTTCTCTAATAACTTTCATAAACTCAGTTAATATTTTAATTGATATCTTTATTGCAGTATATCAGAAAATTGCTTTTCTCTGATCTTGATAAGTCTACCATTGAGCATGTGCTGAGGCAACTCCGTAAATTACCATGGAATGAATGTGAACCATATCTTTTGAAATGCTTCATGAAGGTCTACAAAGGCAAATATGGTCATATCCACCTGATAGCATCTCTTGCTGCTGGATTAAGTCGCTATCATGATGAGTTTGCTGTAGCTATCGTTGATGAGGTAGTTATGTTTGATATATTACTCTTGATTTTTAATCTCTTCTTGTACATTAAAATGATGCGTAGTTTGAGCAATGCCTACTTGTTTGCTTGTAAACTTGGTCAGACTGAACAAGAGCTGCCTCTCGATTGGAATCTGCACACTTAATTTGACATTTTAAATAATAACCAAATTACTTTCAGTTGTTTAATGATGGAAGTTTTATATTTACTATTTCAAGTTCTAGAATCAATGGTAGCTCTGAGGGAGAAGGAGATTTTTGCTGGTGAATCTTTTATAAAAATTTACACTCTAAACAGTTTGAGTTTTTGGGGGTGAAATTGTGACTTTGGAATATGATTTTCAGGTTCTGGAGGAGATTAGAGTTGGGCTGGAGTTAAATGACTATGGGATGCAGCAAAGACGCATTGCTTACATGCGATTCTTAGGGGAGCTTTACAACTATGAGCATGTAGACTCATCTGTTATTTTTGAGACACTATATCTCATTCTCATCTATGGCCATGGGACATCGGAGGTATTGATTTTACACTGGTTACTTGTTTTTAAGAGAAGGCATTAAGCTTTTGCAGTCTTCTGTATTGCTAAAACCTGAAAGTATGTTTCTATAAAACTAGGAGCCCACTCTAATCAGTATGAATATTATATATTTTTCCCCCTTCTGTCATATTTTTTTTTTATTATTAAAATTCCATGCCCATTTAAGTATTTCTTTATTGTCTAGACATGACTTACGAGATGGTGAAAATAAATGTAACACCAAGGTACAATAAGGGGAGGATGAGATATGCTTCAATTTAGAAAGGTTTTGAGGATGCAATACCATTGGTTTCATTAGAATTTCATTTACTTTCTATGTAAATGTAAGATATATTTTATTTATTTATAGTCTTCACTGTTCAACTATCAACAATCATAGGTTGAAGGTACCAGTTAGCTCAGCTGGTAAAGTCCTTTGCAGTTGATTGCAGGGACATGTAATCAAAACCTGCCTTCACCCATTCCCCTCCATGTTGTGCATGAATAAAAAAACCTTTAGTGCTTGAAATCTAAAGTATTTTGCAGATCAACTTATGTGGACAAAATAAAAATCATCAATTATAGCTTATTCCTTTTGCTGGGGTTGGCTACATGGATGAGTTGATCCCTTTGAGCTCTATCAAATGCCAAAACTTTCAACAAAACATTTAGGTTAATGTCTTAGATGATTCTTGTCTCATGAAGTTTTCTTCAATCCTCTTCTATCCTTTTTGTCAGACTCTCTTACATTTGATTCATTTTCTCATTAGATTTTTTGTCTGTCTCACATGTCTAGATCTAGACCACCTTACGCTAGTTTTGTTTTTCATCTTATTCTCAATAGTTGCTAATCCTACTTAGATGCATTCATTCTTAATCTTGTCTACTCATCCTCATCAACATTCTCATTTGTGTCGCACATAATTTTTGCTGCCCACTATTCACTTTCATCTTTTGCTAACCCTCCATGCATTTGTTAATTAGTTGTGTCCATCTTACATAATCTTTATGGTTCATATATATGTAATATGAAATCATGAATTACTTTTTTCTTTAGTGCCATCCATGATACTTCTCATGGCGTTCCATTGTAGGCCTTTACTAGATAGATGAATGTATGGTTCTGTTTTGTTTTGTTTTGTTTTGTTTTTTTGGCATATTCCTTTCAAACCATTAAATAAGTATATATCATCCATTATATTTGTCTTAGAATGTGGGTTTTAGGCCTAACTTAATCCTACAAAACCGGCTTGTAAAGTGAGGGTTGCCCTCCACTTATATACTTTATTTTAGCCTTATCTCTAGTCAATGTAAGATCTCCAACAGTTTGGTATAAAACCAAAATATGTTTCTTGTCTTATTCCACTGTTAAATTACTTCTTCCTGTAGTTTTGTAGTGTGGCTCATGAGCTTGATCCCTTTGTAATTTCCACAACTTTGTATGTCATTTACTCTTTTTGTGGGTATCAAACTGCTTCTCCTCCTTCATTATCCAGCATTTTCATAGATCTTATCATCTAATTGAACAACTTACTAAGCTTAATTATTCCCCCCCAAACACCTTCAAACTTAATGGGTGTACTATTGGATTTGTTATCATTATTCATCTAGTACTTCCTTTCGTTGAAGACATTGTTATTACAGAAAAAAATAAGTAGTCAACAGATCACATAGTTTTGTTGTGTATAGCTTGAATATGGACATGCTTGAATATTTTTCTTTTGTTTCATTCATTTACTTATTTTTGTATGTGAGAGCCTTCTTGTGACATTATGGAATTCATTCATTAATCTTGTCAGCAAGATGTACTCGATCCACCTGAAGATTGTTTTCGCATAAGGTTGATCATTACTCTGCTTGAAACTTGTGGGCATTACTTTGATCGTGGCTCTTCTAAGAGAAAACTTGATCGATTCCTAATACACTTCCAGAGGTATATTTTAAGCAAAGGGGCACTGCCTCTGGACATCGAATTTGACTTACAGGTCAGTCAGGCAGCCTTTATTTGACTGTATTTCATTTTGAATTGAGGGTATGATTAATATGTTGATTAGTGTGTTTATTGATTTGGTTTAGCTATCCTAGTTTTATGATTACTTAAGTATTAATGTTGGGCTACTAATGCTGTAGATATGGGATTGCTTTTGAGTGGCCTTTATATTCCATATTATGTCTTGGGGATTGCAGCCTACATAACATTTGGATATTTAGAATTTTGATGTGCTGATAGATTTGGTAGCTTTACACATTCCTAGTTTCTTTCTTGAAATTTATTATTATTTTGGTTTTACACTTTGGAAGATAACTTATCGTTCTTTATTCTTGTTCTGTAGAAGATATCTTGACTTTTCTGGTTTATTCTTGCTTTTAGTAGTTACCAACACCATCTGAGTGACCTTATCACTCTTGAATACCTTTAGATGGCGGAATTAGGTATCAGTGTAAAATAGGATTTGTTTATATGACTAACATGTTGTATTGTGTCATCTAATTTGACAATTTCCAGTAATAGAATAAGGTTTCATATGGGGTGATGTTTGGAATGAAAATAGAATTTGCATGTTATGCCCACCTGGGAAAACATGGTAATTTTATAGAATGCTAGCTGCCAAAAATTTACGTTATACCTAACCCTCTCTCCATATTCTACTGCCCATGGACTCAAGTATTTCTTATAGAATTGTTTATTTGGCAGACTGGCAGTAGATATTAAAAACTGTCCCACTAACTACAAGGTGGCGTTTCCAAGTTAACTCTTTTCCTGTAGTAAAATCATTTTAAGTTAACTTTTTCATTATAAATGATATATATGTCTTTGTTGTCTTGCATTTGCTATTTTTGGCTAATTATATGTTGCATGCAGGATCTGTTTGCGGACTTGCGTCCCAATATGGTTCGTTACACTTCTATTGAGGAAGTGAATGCAGCTCTAGTAGAACTCGAGGAACATGATCGAATAGTTTCTGCTGATAAGGCCAGTAGTGAAAAACATTCTGACACTGAGAAGCCTTCAGGTAGGACCACTTCCACTACTAAAGTGGTTGGCAATGGACAGAGCAATGATAATGGTACGGAGGAAAATGGAGTGCAAGATGATAATGACAGTGAGACTGATTCAGGGAGTGACACAATTGATGTGGAGGGACATGATGATGAAGAGTTGGATGAGGAGAATCATGATGATGGGTGTGAGACTGAGGATGACGACGATGACGATGACGACAGGCCTGGACCTGCTTCTGACGAGGAGGATGAAGTCCATGTGAGACAAAAAGTGACCGAGGTGGACCCTCTGGAAGAAGCCAATTTTGATCAGGAGCTCAAGGCTGTAGTACAGGCAAGGGTTTGCATAATTTATTATATTTACTTGCTCCTGCTACATTTCTGCAAAGTTAGTTTGATGTTTCCTTGTGAATTTTGATTTTTTATTTTGAGAAAAATATTTCCTGGGAATCCTACTGCTATGCTGATATGATAAGGAAAAAAGAAAACAAATTCCCTCTAATCTAATCTAAATATCATCTGAATTAAAAAGAATGGGGGCCAGAACTGTAAGAAAAGGAGTAGTGGAGACAACAAATAGATGATTCTATTCATATTTGTTTGGATATTAGGATTAGAAAAATCAACATTATCTTGGTGTAAGCCATGCCTAGCTGTATTTCTAACATTTTCAAAGTACTTGTTTCATAAATTTTGCAGGAGAGTATGGAACAGCGAAGGCAGGAGCTACGAGGTCGTCCTACGTTGAACATGATGATTCCAATGAATGTATTTGAGGGATCTGCCAAGGATCACCATGGGAGGGGTGTTGGTGGGGAAAGTGGTGATGAGGCACTGGATGAGGATACTGGTGGAAACAAAGAGGTTCAGGTGAGAGTTCTTGTGAAGCGTGGAAACAAGCAGCAAACAAAGCAGATGTTCATCCCACGGAATTCCTCACTGGTGCAGAGTACAAAACAGAAAGAAGCAGCGGAGCTTCAAGAGAAAGAAGACATCAAGAGGCTTGTCTTGGAGTATAATGATAGAGAAGAGGAGGAGCTTAATGGATTAGGGACCCAGCCAACAAACTGGATGCAGAGTTTAGGTAACAAGGGTGGTGGCCGTGGCAGCACCTTGGAAGGAAACAGTGGCAGGGGTAGTGGATCAAGACATCGGCATCATAATTATTATGGCAGTGGAATCTATTATAGTAGAAGAAAGTGAATGGTACTTGAGTGAATACAGAAGGCAGATATTTGATGCCTTCTGCTTCCCCTCAGCATGACAAATATTTGGAAACAAAGATCATCGGATATTCATTACTATGGCCTAGCCTTGTGTTTTGCCACTACCACACTTTGCTGTTCAAAAAATTCACGGCAAAGGCGAGTCTACTCACTTATCTTGTTGGTAAGTGGCGGTTTCGAACAATGTTGGAGATGCAGGGTTTGTAGAGTGATGTACACACTACTTTGGTTTCCTGATCTTAACCTGACATGCAGGATGTAAGATTGTGGGTTGCCTGCATACACGTCGCAAATGGAGTCCGGTAATTATGTCACGGCCTCTGAGCTTCTTGTATAGCTATCTGTATGGAGCTAAAATCACAATGTTTGGTTCTGGTGGTTTCAAGTCAGCCAGAGGTTGGATTATATTATGTGAAGAAAGAATAGGCAAAAAAAAAAAAAATGTCTTGATGCTTTGTTAACATGTCAAAAACCGTGTCAAACATCAGTGTAAGAATCGACCTCTATTGTTTCGAAGTTTGTATTGCCTATTATCATCATTACATTCTAAGTTCAAACGAGTTTTGATCCCAGACTGCTCTCAATGGGGATCTAGCTGAAGATTGTACCACAGTTTGACATCGGAAATGTGCCAAGCTTTTTCTTGTAGAAACTCCTTAGATATGGGGTTTGTTACACCAAGAATATTTTCATTAGGGGTATTCATGAGTTGGTTTGGTTTAGATTTAGTGATTTACGTAATATAAATCCAAATGCCTATTCTTTCTGAGTTAGTTGTTTTGTTTGGGTTATCAGATTTAAGCAGGTAAATATATTTTTTAACTTTTTTATTTTCACATACATATATTAACTTTTATTACAAATTAAAAGAGTTCTTTAATGATTTTAGATAATAATTAAATCAATTATAAATGATATTATGTTATGAATAATCTATTTGTGGCTGTCTATATTTTTTTGTATTATCTTTTATGATATTTTTTTATTTCTATTTATCTTTTGTAACTTTTCAGATATCTCTTATATCTATAAATAGGTTACTCTTCCTAGAAAAAATACACACAATTATTATTCTCTCTAGACTCTGGTCTCTTCCTCTTCTCTATTTTTCTCTTTACTTTTCTGTTCTGAGTTATATTTTATTTAACACGTTATCAGCACGATTGTCTTTCTTCCACGGGTCATCCATAATAGGTATTGCGACGCAAGAAAAAGTCTTGTAAATAATTTGATTGGAGAAAATTGTTCTTTCATATTCATATTTCAAGGTCATATTTTCTCTTTATCTAATTTCATTATCCATATTATATGTTTGGTAGAATATTTGAGTTCTAGAAAATTATTTGAGAGTCCTGAAGACTTTATCGAAGAATGAAATTATTTGAGAGTCCTGAAGACTCTATCAAAAAAGAAAATTATTTGATAGTCCTGAAGACTCTAAACTTGTTATATTTTTCTATAAAAATAATTTCTCACAAGAAGTGAGAAAATAATATAAAAGTGAAAAATAATTTCTCTCACCAGAGTGATAAAATAATGCAAAAGTGAAAATAATTTTTCTCACCAAAAGTGAGAAGGTAGTGTGAATAATTTTTCTTCTTGATTTTTTTTATTATTTGTCCCTTGATGTTGCACCTCTCGAAGTTTAGGTGTATTGTTTGACATTTGATCAAGGTATTTTGAAAGTAATCTATCTATCTATTTTATTTATTTTTATCTATTTTATTTTTAAGGATATGATTTTTTTTTGGGTTTCTTATGATAAAAAGAATTCGGAATTAGTGGCATTTTAATTACCACGGATGGATCACGGTTAAATATCTACATACATTGGTTATAGTTCTAAATGGTTGGATTGCTTCAATTACATTTAATATTTCATGGTGTGATGTGGTTTATTTTCGGATATTGCATTTTCCCTGTAAGCATAATTGAATACAATATTTGCCACTGTCACACGTCTAATGTGAATTGCGTTGAATGTGCATTGATATGTGATTTATCTTGATTAATGTATATATGAAAAGATAAAAATGAAACAAAATAAAAGGGATGAAACCTTTTCCAATACGTATGTAAATTACTTCCTGTAACTTGTTAAATAATGTTTCAATGCCTATGTTTAATATATGTACATCACATATTGTGTATGAAGATTTTACTTATTGCTTTTGAAAGTCTCAATGAAGAAAGCATATAAAAGCTTTTCCTTATAATGTACGTGAGACATTTTTTTTAAGGCTATTTTGATTATGGATATGGTGTATATATATTTTATTTAGAATATGATTGAAAGAATCTATTGTTAATGAAGTGTACCTTTACACTTTAGTCATGCACTCTCCTTCTTGGCAAATAACTTTTTGAAGCCAAGAGACATTGTTTCTTGTGTTCACAGTATCATATACCGCAATGGTCCTATGTAATTAAAGGTGAGAAAATATTTCAAGAACTTTTAAGATTTGATATTTTGTTAATGGGTATTTCAAGAAATTGATATTTCGAGAACTATGAATCATATATATCATTAAATATTAAATTGTGAAATAGACCATCTTTCTTTGTAATTATTATTTTGGTGACATTTTCCCTCAAATATGAATAAGTACATTTCTCATTAAATATGCATATTTTTCAATTAATTTCTTGTCTTACTGTGGCTGAGCAAAACAATGAGTTTTTAATGAAAAATCTTGAGGTTCGCCCGATCAGTTCTGCTCCATTCCCATAAGTGAATGCAACAATATCTAATTATTATGCTTATGGATAATCTCGTGATCGAGGCTGTGATCGTGATCATGGTCGTGGACATGGTCATGAAATAAGTTTTAAGAATATATTTTTTTCCACCAGAAGTGGAAAAGTAATGTGAAAAAATAATCATCTCATTGGTGATGAGAGTGTCAAGAAATAAATTCTCTCATACTATGTTCTTGAATTTATGATTAGTGGAATGTTTTGTGTTTCTTATGTTTTGATGTTACTGGATCTTATGTGAATTTTTCTAAGGCAATAATTTTTTTTAATAAGATTGTTATCTTTTAAATATATTTTTCTACACAATTTTAACATTGATTATTTATACTCATTGTTTCTATCAAGAATAATAAACTTTCTCTTGTTTAGTAATATGAGAAGTCAATGTTAGTACTATTTTCGGTACTACATATATATAATTAAAGGCTCCAGAAGAGCTAATATATTATTATCGGAGAAACAAAATTACACATTAAAAATACATTTTGTTCTCCTAAGTCTCATAGAAACTTACTAAGTTTCAAGGATATCCGTCTAAAAGGATACCATATTAAAATAAATAATGAAGGAAATGTGAAATATTTTTATATCATGAGACTTAATTGTGTATTGAAAAAAAAATACATGCTTTTTCTTATAGTTTGTACTACGCGAATATTAGTACAATGGAAAAGCATAATGTCGTAAATCAGAAGTTTACGAATCAAAATAAATTTGTTGTTTGGCATGACCGGTTGGGTCATACCGTGTTTATTATGATGCGAAAAATATTTGAAAATTCATGTGGACACACATTGAAGAGCCAGAAGATTCTTCAGTCCAATGATTTCTCATGTACTATTTGTTTCCAAGGGAAGTTGATAATTAGACCATCACCAGGAAAATTGGGAATGAATTCATTTCATTTTTAGAACGGATATATGGTGATATTTGTGGACCAATACACCCACCATGTGGACCATTTAGATATTTTATGATTTTAATTGATGCATCAACTGAATGGTCACATGTTTGTTTGTTGTCAACTCGTAACCAGGCGTTTGCGATATTGTTAGCTCAATTAATTCGACTAAGAGCTCATTTTCCTGATTATCCAATTAAGAAAATTCGTCTTGATAATGCTGGTGAGTTTACATCTCATGTTTTTAATGAGTATCGTATGTCTATTGGAATTGATATTGAACATCCTATAGCACACAAGATGAACTTGCAAAATCACTTAGTAAACATCTAAAGTTGATTGCAAGACCATTATTCATGTGATCAAAACTTCCAATGGTTTATTGGGGACATGCAATCTTGCATGTTATAGTATTGATTCGCATCACGCTAACAAGTTATAATTAGCTCTCCCCATTGAAATTTATTGAGCAACCTATTGATATTTCCCATTTGAAAATTTGTGGATGCGATGTATATTCCAATTGTTATACCACAAAACACTAAGATGAGTCCTAAAAGAAGGTTGGAAATATATGTTGGGTATGAATCTCCATATGTAATAAAATATGTTGAATCATCAACAATAGATGACTTGATGCGTCGATTGTTATTTTGAATTAGTTTTCCCAACATGAGGGGGAGATAATAAGCAGTTGGAAAAAAGGAGATTAGTTTGAATGAATTATCATTATCTTGATCCTCGTACAAAAATATTTTGAACCAGAAGTTCAAAAGATAATTCATTTACAAAGTTTAGCCAAAAGAGTGGCTTAATCATATGTATCAACTGCTAATGCTCCAATAAAATTTGATGTCCCTGTTGGACAATATAATATTGCAAAACGTGTCTCAGACACGCATGAAGCGTGGTAGACCCATTGGTTCCAAAGATGAAAAATCCTCAAGAAAAGGAGCTGAAAAGTAAGATGACTAAATTGAGGTTATGAGAACTTTAAAAGATTTCTTTGACATAATTAATATTTTAGTTCTAGAAGAACTCAGGTACCTGAAATTAGTGAGAATAAAGAGATATCAAATTATGTCAAGAATGGTACGGTGGAACCAAAATGAAGTCAACGTTGACGAAGTGTTTGCATATAATATAGCGCTAAATGAAATAAATGATATTGAGGATCAAGTACCAAAGTTCATTAGTGATTGTCGACAAAGAAATGATTAGCCAAAATGGAAAGATGCTATTGAAGCTGAATTAGACTTGCTTGCTAAGCGAATCATTTTTGGACCTGTAGTCCATACACCTTGAAGGTGTAAAACTAATTGGATACAAATGGGTTTTTGTGCAAAAGCAAAATGAGAATGGTGAAATTGTAAGATACAAGGCAAGACTAGTTGCTTAAGGATTTTCACAAAGACCTAATATTGAATTTAAAGAGACATATTCACTGTAGTGGATGTAAGTATTTTTATATTTAATGGTTGCTCATGAAGGACTCAATTTACATCTAATGGATGTTGTTACAACCAATTTGTACGGCTCTCTGGAAAATGACATTTATATGAAACTCCCCGAAGGATTTAATTTGCCCAGCAGTGCAAGTTTTAGAGAAGATTACTCAATCAAATTGAATAAGTCTCTTTATGGATTAAAGCAATTAGGACGCATGTGGTACAATCGTTTTAGTGAGTATTTGCTTAAGGAAGGATATAAAAATGATCCTATTTGTCGATGTATTTTCATAAAAAAAAAATTTAAAAATGGATTTGCCATTATTGTTGTTTATGTAGATGACATAAATATCATTGGAACTCCTGAAGAGCTTCCAATAGCCATAGATTGCTTAAAGAAAGAGTTTGAAATGAAGGACCTAGGAATGACAAAATTTTGCTTAGGATTACAAATTGAATATTCAAAAGACAGAATTTTTGTGCATCAAGAAACTTATATAACAAAGTTGCTTAAAAGGTTCTATATGGACAAATCACATTCATTGTGTACTCCAATGGTTGTAAGGTCTTTAGATGTGAACAATGACCCTTTCAGACCTAAAGAAAAGGATGAAGAACTACTTGGTCCTGAAGTACCATATCATAGTGCTATAGGAGCATTAATGTATCTTGCGAATTATACACGACCCGATATATCATTTGCAGTTAATTTATTGGCAAGATATAGTTCTTCATCTACACGAAGACATTGAAATGGAGTGAAGCACATACTTCGTTACCTTAGAGACACTATGGACATGGGTTTGTTTTATTCAAATGTTTCAAAGTCAGATCTAATTGGTTATGCAGATGCAGGTTATTTATCAGATCCTTATAATGGTTGATCACATATAGGATATTTGTTTACATGTGGTGGTACAACTATTTCATGGTGGTCTGTGAAACAAACCATAATAGCAACATCATCTAATCATGCAACAATTTTAGCATTACACGAGGCAAGTCGTGAATGTGTTTGGTTGAGATTTGTGATTCAACATGTGCGAGAAACTTGTGGTTTATCCTTAGGAAAAATGGCATCGACGATCATATGTGAAGACAATGCTACATGTATCGCTCAGTAGAAAGAAGGATACATACATTAAAGGAGATAGAACAAAGCATATTCAACCAAAATTCTATTTCACTCATGATCTCCAAAAGAATGGTGACATAAAATGTTCAACAAGTTCGTTCGTGTTAGAATCTAGTGGATCTCTTTACAAAATCATTACCAAGGAAGACTTTTGAGCAACTGGCCCACAAGATTGAACTTCATCATCTTAAAGATGATTGTCTGCATAAGGGGGAGAAATAAATGCGTTCTGCACTCTTTTTCCCTTTGCCATGGTTTTGTCCTATTGGGTTTTCCTGGCAAGGTTTTTAATGAGGCATGTGATAACGTATTGAAGGATGATGTACTCTTTTTCCTTCACTAGGTTTTTATCCCACAGGGTTTTTCCCAGTAAGGTTTTAACGAGACACATTCTTAAATAATGGACATCCAAGGGGGAGTGTTATGAATAATCTATTTGTGGTTGTCCATATCTTTTTGTATTATCTTTTATGATATTTTCTTATTTCTATTTATCTTTTGTAACTTTCCAGATATCTCTTGTATCTATAAATAGGCTACTCCTCCTAGAAAGAATACACACAATTATCATTCTCTCTAGACTCTGGTCTCCTTTTCTTCTCTACTTTTCTGCTCCGAGTTATATTTTATTTAACATATTATTAATATAACCTTTTTTACAATTATAACTTTGCACAACTCATTAATCTTTGTTTGGAATATGACAAAATAGATAATAAACATAAGGGTAAAATATGTTTTTAGTCCCTATATTTTTGTTGAATCTTATTTTTAGTCTCTGAACTTTATAAAAATCGTATTTTTAATCCCTAGGCTTATTCTCCCTTTCTGCATATTTTTAATTTCAGGTTGTGATGAGAGACTAAAAACACGGTTTTTATAAAGTTAAGGACTAAATTAATCACCATAGTGGATAGTTTGCCTATCAAAAGATTTTTAAATCATTTGGTTTTTTCCACCATTGTTAAAGGGTTTATTGAAATTTATACCCATAATTTGTTTTTCTTTATCAAGTCATAGGCCCGCATTTGGACAATTCATCTTCACTTCTATTTGATGGGCTCATTGAAGAATAATTTGAGCTCATCTAACACCTAAAATTATAAAAATTTCCGACTTCTAACATAATGTAACACTAGTTTCTCAAAAAAAAAACATAATGTAACACTAGTGTAATATCCTCATTTTTGTTTGTATTTTTCCTTTTTTTTCTGTGATTTATTTTTAAAAGTTTAGATAGGAATTAGAAAATTCTAAGAGATACTATTGTATCAAAATGACGAATACTTCCTAGTTTTAAATTTTAAAAATTTCTTTTGGATCGGAGTTGGAAAATTATCAAATTACTCTTAGGAGGCAGAAATTATAAATAAATTAGTAAAAATAGTTAGCTTTAAGTTTGGTCTCTTATGTTTAAAAAGTTTCACTTTAGTCTCCTTAAGTTTCTCCGTTAGACCAAATTAGTCCTCTCATTATTTAATTAGATGACGCATGACAAACTGAGTGTGTAGATTAACTGATACAAAATTGTTTCAGTTTAACCAGTAGTTTATAGGAAGAATTTTATTGTTCATATTAGTCCTATCAAGCTCGAGTAGGATTGCTTTTGACGAAAGATATCGGTGATGTGTATAAAAAAATGTAAAATTTTTTATGACATTTCTTAAATTATCAAACTTTTTTTTCTCGGTAAAAAAATTGTCAGTTTAATAACTGTCAGAAATTTTGACAATTTGAACAATACTCGAGACTACTAATTTAAACTAGAATAACTCTGTCCTAGTTAATCTATGTGCCGAATAGTATTTTTTATGGTTTTAAAATATAAAAATATAAAAACAAGATTAACAATTAAAATAAAAATATTTTTTTTAAAAAAATAATGACAAAATTTGGACCATCAGATTAATCAAATGGCGTAAAAGTCGGAAAGTTACCGAATCCAATCCTGACTATCGTGATGTCAATGATTATATATATATATATATATATATATATATATATATAGAGAGAGAGAGAGAGAGAGAGAGAGAGAGAGAGAGAGAGAGAGAGAGAGAGAGAGAGTTACTCTAAAAGCAATATTTTACACCACTATTCTCAATAACATTTTATAAAATGCAAAATTTGCAAATCAATCATTGAATCATGCGATAACATCTTGATGATTATAATGTAAAATTTTAGATAAATTGAATATTTATATGTATATAATCTTATAATCAATATTTACTTATATTTTGAAAAGAATATTGTGCGTTTAAATAAATTGATTGATGAAATATTAAATAATTTTATAATTTTTTTATATATTTAATCTACTTAATTTGAACATTCTAATCAATGTTTGAATTAATGAAATTTAATATCTATAAAATTTAGTATTAAATAAAGTAAATTAAGTATGACTTAATTACTCTTGGATTTAATTGATCCCTCCTCTTTTTTAGTAGATAGTGTAAAATAAATATTTTGTGTTATTTTTCAATAAAATTAGAATTTAAATATAATAATTGACATGATAAAAATTGATACTAAAGATCAAAGTTAATCAAACAAATTTTCAATTTTAATTGAAGAATAATACTAAAATTACAAATAATATTATACTTAAATTTTGTTTATAATATTTTTTTTTTGTATAGACCACATGTATCTTCTATGAGAGACAATTCTGCTCAAGTTTTGTAAGATTATTATGAACGACAAACTCTTCCTTTGAATATTTTAACCTAGTTATATACCAGGACTCAAACTAGAGATGTTAAACAACAATTCCTTATTAATTGATGAGTCCTAGAGATGTTAAACAACAATTCCTTATTAATTGATGCATGTGCCTGATTTTTTTTTTGGTTCCATAATATAAATCAATATAGTAACTTTTACTTCAAGAAGTTACATATATTCATTTCTGCATTTTATCTACAAAAGGTGCATTTATTAAATTTGAAAGTTTCTGTATAAAAACGAAAAGGAAACATTCAAATTTTTTGTTATGAACGTAGGCTCACTGTAGGAAGTCTCCATCTAGTGTCTAACAAGCTTTTCTTTTAGGTGAACCGTCAAAGTCCCATTACTGTGACAAAGATAAGAAAACTTTCACGAATTTTTTTTTTTTTTTAATTTAATCAACTTTATGATTATAACATTAATTTATGGTGATTTATTTGTCAACTTAACATCCAACACTACCGTAATAGTAATGAAATTAAAGCTGAATAGTTAATGATCTCTGTGCATGTGTAGGAGTTGACTCCACGTATTTGACCATGTATTCTAATTCTAAATGAGGTGGTCGGCAAAACGTGGTCGTGCTGTCCTTCACTGTAGCCAATAGAAACGATGCCTTGAGCAAGTTCACAGTTACCGTCCCTCAATTATCCATTCATGATTATTCAATTAGAAAAAGGTACAAGAAAACATGGTCACAAGAGTTGAATTATGTTTCATGAATAAGGCTACGGTAAGAGATCACATCATATCTCTTATTATGGAAAAGAGTTATGATCTATTAGATACATTAGCTATTAGATACATTAGCTTTTGCCAATAAAAATTCCTCTTGGTGGGCATACCTATTCAGAGAGATCCTCTGGTGCCAGGGACAAAAACTAAGTCCTCTGGTGGGCCTCTACTGCCCTCAGTTCGACAATACGTCCTGGGTCAAACTGGGCACTGCTGATAACCACTTCGTGGCTACAATGCTTGGTCTGAGGATCCCCAACATTTCAATGGCTCCCTGCCCGGTAGTTTGAGGGTGCCTCCCTTATCTACCATTTTTAATGATAAAAAAAAGATACATTAGCTTTTAAATACATGGTTGGAATTTTTTTTTTACTTTTCTCTTTTTTCATCTCTCTTTCCCAATTTACTTCTAAGCTCCATTCCAAATCTGGATCTTGATGACGATGGTCATAAGAAAACACTGTCTTGTGACGATGACCAAGTTGTTACTTGCTAACTTCGTGTAGTTCTTCATGATGGTTCCGATATCCCGGAGCGTGTCACGATGAAGTTCAGTTTGGTGAGTGCATATACTTCTCGGATGACGTCGACAATGGTAGCAACCATTGAACACAAACACACCACCATCAAAAGAGCTCTAATGCCAACAAAGCCCTTGCTTCTCAAAAGTAGTTTTACTTATTAATAATATTTAAAAATAATAATAATTACAATGATATTAGTCTATTAAGAGCAACTAAATGCTTTTTTAAACTAAAGGCCTATCAAAATCTTGAATCAATAATATTCATGTACATGTATAATAAATCGTGTAATTATATAAATTTCAATAGTTAAATTTTTAATTCATGATTATAAATTTTCATTCTACCTCCTAAAGTGAATCCCTTCTCTAGAGAATAATGTTATGATCTCTAATTTTTTTTAAGTTTTTTCAAAGAAAAAAGAGTCAATAAGGTGACAAACTTCACTCTATAAGGTTATAATAGAAAACTATAGGGCTAGTATCAATATTTTATTTATTTTATTTGTTTTATGCGAATGTGTTAAATTGTAATTTAAAATTATTTTCTATGTTACTTTTTTAACTTTTTTGGCTAATTCGGAATCCAACTTTGTATATGTAATTATATTAAAACCAAAAAGTTAACACTGACCTCACTTATTTATCATAATAATTTAAGTTTTAAATATGTTTTAGATCTCTAATAAATTAGCAATTTTGTTTTGGATCCCTAATAATTTTTTTTTCGTTGGATCCCTAATATATTAAAAATTTTGTTTTGAATCCATATGTCAATTAAGTGATGACATGTCAGTTAAAAATTTAAAATACGATTTTTGACGACTCAAAAATTCGCTAGTATTCATTTAAAAATTTTAATTAGAATTTCTGGCGATTTTAAAACCGCTATAATCAATTGAAATGAAAAAAATTAATATATCAAGGACCCAAAAAAATTGCTACTTTATTAAAGACCTAAACATATTTAAGCCATAATTTAATAAAAGATTTTGCATCCCATAAAGTTTGAAAGATAAATTTTAATTGAAAATACAATCATTTTAATAAGATATTATTATTAGTTTTTTTTTCAAAAAATATTCTTATCAATTTTTAAAAAGTCTCACACCAAAGTTCGTTTTAGGCCTAAAAATATATTAGCCAGTCTTAACCTTCCATCCTAACCTTCTTCTCATTTCAAAGGATTTTGTGAGAACATGAGCTTTAAACAGTCACCCTTCCTCTATAATAGAGATTTCTAAGAGGACCTCTTGAAACCTATCATATATATAATTTCTATCTTTGATAACACTCCAAAGGTTATATTGAGTAGATTTTATGAACATTTTATCTTATTTCTTTAATAAGGATAATTTTCACCAAAGAAAATCAAAGGTAAAAACATTGAAGATCTTTTAGAGATAATATTTCTTAATTATATCATTTCTTCATGTTAGAACTTTTCTCTAATATGGACAAGAGTTCAACCCAAAGACACTCTTTAAACATTTATACTCTAATTTAGTGTATAAAACAAACTTTAAATTAAACCATGTACTGTGATATTATTATAAAAGTTTGAACCGTTAAATAAGTTGTTAATATTGTGAACTACTTTTAATTAATAAAATATGACAATCAATAATTTTCCTGTATTATATAGAAAAATCATCTTCAGGGTTTATTAATGCTATTATTATTTTTGTTTAAATCTTTGATATTTGGGAATTATTTCCAACTCTACCTAATTTGAGTTAAGTTAGGTGAACTCACTAAAGAAAATAAAATTCTTTCCTTGTCTAATTTCTTTATATACATGACTCAACTAACTCCTTACTTCAATAAATTACGTTTAGGACAAAATATGGTTTTAGTCCCTCAATTTTTTTCAATTTTTGTTTTTAGTCCCTAAACAAATATTTTACCGGTCTTAGTCCATGAACTTTTTTTCCGTCAATGTTTTTAGTTCCAACAAATATTTGATCAGTTTTAGTCCCTGAACTTTTTTTTTGTCAATGTTTTTAGTCCCTGCCTTAAAAAAATCGTTAAATGATGACGTGACAGTCACATTTTGCGGTGATTATTTTTTGGGGTGATTTAAAACCGCTATAATTACTTAACTTAATAGGCCATTTATCAAAGGTCAAACAAAGTTGTAGATAAGTGGTACTGGTACTCCACTATCCACGTCATTTTAGAGGACGGTTTCAACTTTGAGTGTGTCTGCTCCGTTAGCGGCAAGATAGGACACGTGGAAGAGGAGACAGACTCCATGGTGTTGGTCATGCAAATGTCCATGGTGAAGCAGTTTCTGGCGGCTTAAAACCGCTAGACGTCAAAAACTGCAAAATATCTACTAAACACTTAAGTCAACCAATTCTTGCAATTTTAAACCACCAAAAAAATAATCACCGCAAAATGTGACTGCCACGTCATCATTTAACGATTTTTTTTAAGGCAGTGACTAAAAACATTGACGGAAAAAAAGTTTAGGAACTAAGACTGGTCAAATATTTGTTTAGGGACTAAAAACAAAAATTGAGAAAAGTTGAGGGACTAAAAACATATTTTGTCCTTACGTTTATTATCACTTGGATCAAAAAGCATTTACATTGCTATAATTAAATATTAAATGTGTTTTTAAAAGAAATTAATTACATTAAGAACCACCAATTTTGTGGATAAGATTGGATTTTACCTGTTATCTTAATTTTATGAAAGATATTTGTGAAAAAAAATGTGGATAAAGTATATTTTACGTAATCATGTTAAGTTAGAAAATAGTATCGTGTTGAAATTAAAAGCTCAATGGTTCAAGCAAGGTTTGTAACATTAAAGAGGCGTTTACTTGAAAAAAAAAATTAAAATGTTTTGAATGTTTGTTTTTGTACAAATATTTGAAAAAAAATAAATTAAAAATAAAGTGATAATTTTATAATTAAAAAATGAAGACAGAAAATAAAAAGAGAAAATAAAAATACAAATAAATACCCCTTAATTTTTGAAAAATTTTCTAGCCATTAAATACAAATCAGCGTCCTATATGTTGTATAGCTGTTAAAAGTTGTAGATCATATTCACATTGTAACCACCAGTTGGCCTATAATATGTTCCATCTTGTACGCGTTTTCATCATCCATCATTTTAAGTAAATTTCAATTTATAAGTTCAGTTTTTATCACTCTTTCCTTTTAGGCTTCCGAGCCGTTTAATTTTTAACCTATTAAAAAGGGTTGGACCGTAAATAAATAAAATATCTTTCCTTGATTCAATGAGCTAAATATCGTCGAGTATGTAAATCAATTAACACATAATTATTCTTAATGATCTCAATTTTAAGTTTTGGATAGACAACTGCAATAAATACTTATAAAGGAAGTTTTATTGCCTATAATAGTCTTATTTAGTATTGTGAAAACTGACTTGGTCATCGACTCGATTGAGGCACTGAGTCAATGGGTCATAGCGGTTGAATCGGTAGGTTACTTATTGAATCGGTTAACCCTATATATATTAAAAAAATTATAAAATATATATAATATAACTAACAAAATGTGATCAATCCATAGTTCATACTCCAAAATTAAAATCATTGTCATGATCAAACTATAAATATTATATAATCATTTATTATTAAATTATTTTGTTGGATATTATAATTAAATTACTAAGAAAATTCTTGGTATTTTTCATGGCTAAGTACACAAGTTGTTAGAAGGTCATGAACAAGTCTGGTGAATATGTATTAAGTACATAAATATTAAATAATATTAAGATAAGATAATAATTAGTTATTATATATTATTGTCAAGATCAAAATAATATTATAGGAGCATATTATTATATTATTATATACTATTTAACAATTAGCTATTAACAATTTAAAAAGAGCTTTCACCTTTTTGTTTTATAAAAAACTTCGCTGGTATAACAAAAAAGGTCCACTGAAATATTATAGATACCAAGTATTCAACATTTGAATTAGCAAGCTTCTACCATGGGTTTCAAATTTCAAATGGTACCATGATAAGAATTTCAAATAGCCACGTCGTTTCAAGAATTGTAAGAAAAACCTCAAACTGAACCAGGTCAACCCGTTCTGGGTCACCGATTTTTATCAAATCCGGTCGAGTCAAACCAGACTAATTCGGGTCAAACTGGGTTGATTGCATAACTGGTACTATAGCTTAACCGGATTGGTCAAGGCACTGATTCCTAGTCCAACTAGTCGGATCGGACCGGCTGATCTGGTTCGATTTTCACAACTATGATCCTTTCTGACTCAAACAAGATTGTCTCCAATAAAATATACATGTGGACTATAAAAAAAGTATTAATTTTAATATTATTAGTATATTTATTTAAAGATCAAATTTGAAACCCCACCCTTAGTAGTAATAAATATATGTAATTTTGGTCCTTAGTATATAATATTAATTTTAATATTATTACTATTTATTTTTATTATATATTTAGTATATATTAATGAATATTAATTTTAATATTATTAGTGTATATTTATTAATTTATGTTATTAATGTTAATATTAATAGTTTATATAATATTAAAACTATTTAATTTGGTAGTGCTAAATATATGTGCAATTTTAGCCGCCCATTTAAGTTATATATATTTTAATTGGCAATTATATGTCAAATGAATTCATTGGTGTAGTGCTGTTGTTGCTAATGCACTTCGGGACATGGACGGATTCAAGGGGGGTAAGTACGGGCCTTGGCCCCTTCCTTAGGACCCTCTATGTATATATGAGAGAAAAAGAAAAAGAAAATTAAAAAAATACTAATAAAGAAAAATGAATAAGAAAAATAGGCTTTTGAGTTGATATTTGCTTAATTTTCTTCTAGTAGTAGATCCTATTTTTAGTTTTACACATAAAATTAATAAAAAATATATTTATTAAATAATTATTTATTAGAAGTTAGATATTTAAATAATTGTGTAAAAAAAATTTCGATCCCTCTTTGATACACTTTAGATTCGTCCCTGCTTAGGAAGAAAGTGTTTGATCCCTACTAGAGTCACCATTAATTCCTTTTTTATTTTTGCATGTTGCATACCACCTTAACGTACTGTATCATTGCCACGACAACTCCATAAAAGTACCACCTCAACATACATGTCAACTTTAACATCCACGTCATATCATCGTGTTAGTGTCATGCCTATTGTCATGTCATCATCAAATGTCTAGTAAGTCTAATTTGTTAAATTTCTAAAAGAAGATTAAAAGATCAATTAAGTCAAATGAAAAATAGTAAAAAAAAAAAAGTCAAACGAAAAATAAGCAGGAAATAATGTTGTTAAATATTAATATTAATTACTTTCATTTTGGGTAATACTAAGAAAATGAGAAAAACATTAAAGAGAAGGAAAGAAAAAGTCAAATGAAAAATCAGAAAATCAGAATCAGAATCCGAATCCATTCCCTACAAGGAAATGAGAAATGAAATGATTAATCACCGCCCAAGACTTATAAAAATGGGAAAAATAAATTAAAATAAAATGAATGTGGGCATTAAAACCAAGGCGAGAAAACGTTAACGAACCGTGATTTTGTCGTAACTGCAAACGGAAAGCCACACTCTGTTGTTTTCCCCTGTGTGTGTCCTGTGCACAAATAACATAAGCCATCAATACCAATAAAGGTCACTTTTATTATCATCGAATACGTGAATCAACTAACACAAAATTATTTATATTTTGATTTTGAGATGGATTCTTGAATATACAGTTACCATATAGAAACAAATAAAGCTCGCTTTTTATTTCGAGTTCGAGTAGTTGTGATGATTGTGGCACAAGCAGAGTGAGTGGCCCTTTGGTACTTGTGAGCAAGATTGTTTCTTCACGCTCCCCTGCGAGATTTCCATGTTTGTCCCATTTATTTGGTCTAAAGTCTTTTTCCTTGTTTGAAAAGCGTGTACAGTTTTGTACACTCATTAATAGTTCCCCTTTATAAAGCAAACCAATCTTCTTTATTAAGTTTATTTCCCCCTTCATTTCCATTCCCCCTACACTACAGGATCCCATTCTCGTTGCTTCAAGTGCTAACTCTTTCCTTTCTCACAAACGAGATTTCTCATTTTTGCTTGGGTTCAGATTCTGTTCTGGTAACTGGTTAGTGCTTGTTTTCTGTCTTCTTCTTTAATGATTATATATATATATATATATATATATATATATATATATATATATATATATATATATATATTTGTTAATGGATCACCTTCTTTGTCATATATATGTAATATCGTTGTTCTGTTTCTGAGAAGGCACATGGAGTAGTACTAGACTTTTCAAAACTAGATTCCTTAATTTTCGTGGGTTTTGTGCGTTTATTTATTTATTTATACACTATGCTCACATGCCTTGGTGCCAACATTTTCTCTCTCAGAATATTGAATTTGACCTCTAAAGTCTACTTTGATTAAACAAACAATTGACAATAATTTTCCCCCGATCATTATTTAATGATTGCAATTTGCAATTCGAGGGTGATTGTGATATGCTGATATTGAATTTCTATGTTGTGTGTTCAGGGTTTGGTGATAGCTTCAAATTCAAAAATCAAGGTTTGGTATTATGGCAGAGAAAAGCATAACGTGTTCTGTGATATCTAGAAGTAAAAGTGATGCAACAGCAATGAAGGACACGCTTCGCGCGCAGCAGCAGCTTCTGGAAAAGCTGTATGCTGAATTGGATGAGGAAAGAGAAGCTTCAGCCACTGCAACGAGCGAGGCACTGGACATGATCGTGCGATTGCAGGGAGAGTTGGCTGTGGTGAAGATGGAGGCGAGTCACTACAAGAGGGTAGCAGAGGAGAAGATAGGCCATGCTGAGGCCTCTATTGAGGCTTTTGAGGAGCTTATGTATCAGAAGGAAGTGCAAATCGCGTCTCTCGAGTTTCAAGTCCAGGCTTATAGACACAAGCTTATGAGCTTGGGGTGTGAACTCCAAGAGGATGTGATGCTGTTGAATAGGAGTGATCAAAGAAATGGAGAAAATGGGGGTCAGAGTAGCACTGTTAGAAGGCTGCATTCAATGCCCCCAATTCAGTTTCTGAGTTCCCTGAGAGCTGCTGCTGCTACAAAGAGGGGAAGATCACCTAGTCCAGTTCTTGATGTGATTCCTATGATAATGGAGGAGAGTACTACTGACAAAGAAGTTGCTCAACCAGGCTTTGCGTGTGGCGGTGGAACTCTTGATTCATATCTGAACCAGATAAAGGAGTTGAATGAACAAGTGAGGGTGATTTCAGATTGTGCTGAAGGAGAAAAGAGTGGAAATTTGAGTGGTAGAAGAGGGAGGTCTTGTTCGATTTTATCACAGGCTAGTGCTAAGATTGCCTGTGATCAAACACACAGATTGCTCTCTACTAACTTGGATGAAGTGAGTCAAGGTGAAAGTACACACAATAGAGGAGTTGCTAATGATTCTCCTCGCTTGCTTAATGTCCATGATGTGTATGAAGTCCCACAAACTAGCGAAAATCATGAAGTTGGTGAACATGGGGAAAAGAGGGTTGAGAAGTGGAACTCTGATGCAGAGAACAGATTAACAAAACCAGATTCTGTGTCTGAGGGAATGGTTGAATCACCTCTTAAACATGATGCAGAAAAGAAAAAGGGTATGTTTAAAGTACATGGTGAAATCAAAACTCCTTGTCTTAAAGATATGATGATGGCTACCATTGGCCAGAAGAAAGAGGGGATGGGTGTGGATTGTAATTCTCAAGCTGAGTTTCAAAAGCTGAATCAGAGAATTGAGAGGCTTGAGAGGGAGAGAATTAGTGCAAGGCAAGAGATTACCCATGAAGGGAATGGTGAAGAGCAGTTGAGGCTGTTAAAGCACATACAAAGTCAACTCCAAATAATACAATCAGAGATGAGAAGCTTGAAAACCAAAAAAGCCACTCCTAAGGATGATGTGTCTTTGGCTTCTCTCCAAGAGGTAAAATATAATATGGTGTTTCTTTCCTTCACTTTTCAGAGAAAAAAATTATGTCTATTGCCTGAATGAGTCTTTTTCTTTGATTCCCTATGATATACACTCTACATTTGGTATTAGTTTTCATGTGATAAGATAGGTTGGGACTAGCTTTTGATGAAGAATTATTTGTGCTCTTTATTTCTGACATTTGAAATAAGAATTAATGATAGCAAATTTCTATGAACAGGCAATGTTGCACTTTTGGCTTTGATGAAGTACCTACAGAATGACCATCTTAGACGATCAATTAACTCACTGCATTACATGATGTACAATTGTACATACGGTTTGTATACACAGAGGATTGTTTCTTTTAGCTACCAACAAATGTATACATTTCAATAACATGTGGTATATACTAGGCACTAGTATGACAGCAATTTGAAATTTTTGTAGGCTTGAATATGGTTTCCCTTATTTTGTTTCTTCTTGAGATTGAGGTTGTGGTAATCATAGAGATTGAAAAGCTTTCTATAGTGCAAAATTGATACTGTATGGTCACAATGTTACATTGAAGTGGAAGTAAATGAGCCCTCAATTCCTCTCGTTGTTTATGTTTACTAAGGAAGAGAATGTTAATGGAATTTCTCACTTTAGTTTCACCCTTTTGCTAACTATTAACAAGAGATTTGATTATGTTGTGTATAGATGAAATTTTTTTACATATTACTTAACAGTATTGAGTTTCCTTAGCAGCAATGTGTTAGGTGATGTTAAGGGGTTAGTCTCCCATAACGTGGTGAATCAAGATTTGAATTCCTATTAGAAGTAGTGTCCACATTAATATTCGATCGTGTCTCAAATAAAATTGTTTCGGAATAAATATATCTGTGGAAAAAAAGTATTAGGTGACATAATTAAGCAAATGTTCAGATTCTTTTACTTTTACCGTCATTGAAACCAAAGGATAATATTCTTCTTGGGTGAATCTAGGGTATCCCTCGGTCAGGAGTCAAAGATTAAGGTATTGAGATCCATTTAAGGAGTTGACCTTTTTCAACATATGTTTTTTCCTGTGATCAAATTTCTGATCACATGCTTAAGAGACAAGTTATCTGCCAACCATTGTAGTTGGGTATATGTATAATGTGATGATATTTTGGCTTGCCGTCGATTAGTTTTTCGTTGCCTTTACAACAGATCCTGAATTGTGGCCACCATTGGCACTGTATTCACACGAACTAAGGAACACAGTGGAAAAAGGGGAATTGGGAGAGAAAAGAGAAAGTTCGTGAAGGCACAGGTTGAAGGTAGCTCGACATGCAAAAGGAAGGAGAAAGGACAAGAAGAAAACGAAATTTGGCTTGGTGGAAAGTGCATGTTGTCTGTTTTTTCTTTAAGTTTCTTAAAGAAATCATGCGGCATAATTTGTATGACATGTTTACGTTATATTCCAAAAACACATGGGAATCGTTTCTTTGGGTGCATGAATACACGAGAATCAAATAATTTAATAAAAAAAATCTGGCAATTAAGAAAAAGAATGTCATTTACAGTTTTTTTTTTTCACTTACCAAATTGTCGTTATTCGTTCTTAGAAACTAAAATAAATATACAGAATAATGTATTTCAATGTCACTAATAATTATAAAAGCAAGCTGTCAAAAAATAATAATTATAAAAGCAAATATGAAAGCAGGGAGCAGTGAATGTTATTTAGTTCAAAGTTTAGAAGATTGATTATCGCAATCCAGGTCCTAAGAAACTTTGAAAGCTTTTAACATAATCCTGTTTACTCTTTGATCCAACGGAAACAATCCCTCTAGAGATTGTTGCATTGTTCCTTTGTCATTAGGCAACGCTTATTTCCTTCTGTGAATTGGATATCAAATTTTCATAATTAGTGCAACATATTAAAATTGGATACTACACAATCATAAGTTATAAAATATTATTTTTAGATTCATGTAACCTGCTTAAAGAATTGCTAGAGATATTTATTCAAAGCTACTTTGCCATTCTTCAACAACGGCAACAATTTTCTACTACAATATCTTCTAGCCAGGGTAGATAGTCCTTCCTATTTGATACTTTTTTTTTTTTTTTCATTTTCTTATCATCTTGCAATTGTCCTTGTTCATGTACTGAGCTTGCTGATTCAAGAAGCAATAGCTGTATAATTAATGGTAGAAGATTCCAATCGACGAATTAAGCAATATGCATAACTCTGTATAGTCAAACTCATTTGTTTTATCAATTTCTAATGGTTCAGTTGATTAAAAGGTTAGAAGTGTCTATTTCTATACACAGGAAACGAGGCATGGTGAGGATTCTCTGCCAAAGCCATTTTTGTAGACCATTACTCCCTCCCTCCCTCCCTACTCAAATAATATAAGTAAAATTTAGGCTTAAATATCTTTTTAATCCTACCAATTTAAGACTTTTTTGTTTTTTGTCCTTGCAAAATATTTTTTTTGGTTTTGGTCATTGTAAATTATGTTTATTTTGTTTTTTGTCCTTAAAGCGGTTTAGATAACGCTTTTTTACTGTTCAAAGCGCTATCTAAACTGCTTTAAGGACGAAAAACAAAATAAACATAATTTGTAAGAGTAAAAAAATAAAATTGTAAGGACAAAAAACAAAAAAGTACTAAATTGCAAGGACTAAAAACATATTTAAATCTAAAATTTATTAACTCTTCCACTAATTAAAAAAAGAGAAAATAGGATATGCACATGTAAAACAATTTTACACTGTCCAATCACAACCCATCATGTATGGTAAGTTTGTTGACTTTTATGATAATTATCCTAAAAGTCATATCAATGATGATTTGTGATTCGATGACATTGTAAAACTGTTTTACACTGTCAGTGTATGACCATTAAACTCTTAAAAAAATTGGTTAATGTCATTTAATTTTACTAATCACATTTAAAATATTTTTTTTCTATGCCCTACATTAGAATTTGAGGTCGAAAATAAAAAAATAATTGAAAATAAAATCTCAATTAATTAAAGTAGTTAAAATTTACTTATATTTGAGTTTACACAACTTTTTCATTTTGTTACTTGTAATTAAGTCCAAAAGAATTATCTCTTTCAAGGGACTGATCTATAGGCTAATAAAAAAAAACATGAACTTAGATATATGTAATGAAAAAACTCACTAATTTGGGCGATTATGCAATAACTACTTACCTTAATAGAAATGATTACATGATCAAGAAGTGGGAATAGATTTGGGCGATGGAACGTGATGAAAAAACGAATCCCCTCCCTTACCAACTCTAAGTTGTTCATTGTCCTTATTGAAGACCTTTTTCATAGCATAAGTTCTGTCATCTACAGAAAAGATAGTACAGTTAATGGATTAATTTCAATCCATGGAATCATATGAATGCACTTATTTAAAATTTATTTTAAAAATCTTGCTGAAATTTTATAGTTTCTACAATAACATGACATGACACATGCTTCATCAATCATCAAAATTAAACATTTTCATATCATACATAGTTGTACTCATCTGTGAGACTGAGTATAATATGAAAAACTGACTATAATAAAATTTGCTATAAAAATTAGCAAATTGCCTTGTTAGTGTTAATACAGACACACAAAGTTGATGTTGTAGGAGTCTCGATAGCTCTCTTCAATAAGTATCACCGATCACAACAGGACAAGCCTAAGGATAAAACAACTAAAGTTCAAGTTTTAGGTCTACTAACAAAAAATTATTTACTGTTAGTTTTTCAAGACAGAAAAGGCCACATATATAAATAAAAAGGCATGATATATAATTCTCATTTAAAATAGAAAAAAATTCTTTAAAATTTTGTTTTAAGTCTCATTTTCTGTTGGGCTGACCTCATCGCAATATTTCCACTTGTCAGTGTTACAACCTCCTTTGTGGTTGAGGAAGATGCCCTCAGTAGAGCAAGCACTCAGACAGATACTTGGAAGCAAGTCCACCTATGGCTATGGATGCTGAAACCAAAGAGTTATTATCACAGAGGGGTACCATTCTGTACATAATAGGAAGCTAAGTGTTAATTTTAGTTTTTTAAATTAAAATTTTCAATACACTACACATGTAAAATACTAAGATAGAGAAGAATATTGAATTATCACAGGTTTTTAAACCAATACTGTGCGCATTTTCCTATCAGGCACAAAAGTTGTTTGTTTAGCGCATGGAGGCAATGTTGGTGTCATGCTGGAGTTGAGTACCTCTACAGAAACCAATATTGCTGATATAGCTTCTGAATGTGTTGTTTTAGTGCTCAAGGAAGCTCCTAGAGAAGCCACCACTGGTATACTAACCAATCTCCCCAAGGTCACTGCAGGACCGGCCTTGAGATTTTTGGTGTCCTGGACGAAACCGAAAAAATTCAAGGCTCTTATTTACGTAATTACAGTAAGGCCGATAGAAGTGGAAGGAAATAATATATCACATTATCCTCTTTATATTTACCATTGTGCATAAATTGTCGATTCATTTTTCCAAAATTGTGAATAGATTTTTATTGAGAAATAGAAACATCGTCCATTAGTTGACTAATTACTAAAAGAGTAAAATATTTTATAGGAATTGTGTGTTTAGTTATCACACACAAGCTATATTATTTATAATGAAGGAATACAGTAATAAGGGAAATAAATCCCTAAAGATCAGCTGTACAATTATACATAATTTCCCTATTTACAGAAAATCTAATCATATCTTTAACACTCCCCCTCAAGCTGGAGCATATATGTCGTATGCACCGAGTTTGTTACAAATATAATCCACGCGAGACCTCTTGAGAGATTTAGTGAAAATATCCGTCAACTGATCACTGGAATTGACAAAGTCAGTAGTGATTTCTCCTGAGAGCACTTTCTCTCTCACAAAATGACAATCTATCTCGATGTGTTTAGTTAGCTCGTGGAAGACTGGATTAGATGCAATATGAAGAGCGGCTTTATTATCACAAATAAGCTTCGTGTCCTAGATGTCTTCGAATTGTAGTTGTTGGAGAAGTTGTCTAAGCCATGTAATTTCGGAAGCGACTGCTGCCATGGCACGGTATTCAGCTTCGGCGCTGGATCTAGCAATTGTATTTTGCTTCTTGCTTCGCCATGAGATCAAATTCCCCCCAAGAAGAATGCAATAACCAGAGGTAGATCTCCTATCTGATGGTGATCCTGCCTAATCAGCATCAGAGTAACAAACGATCTTGGCATTGTCTTTATCTTCATATAGAAGTCCGCGGCCTGGTGCATTTTTGATATACCTGAGAATGCGCTTGACAACATCCCAATGGCTATCACAAGGAGCATTGAGGAACTGACTCACCACACTAACTGCAAAGGTGATGTCGGGTCTGGTGACTGTGAGGTAATTGAGTCTACCAACAAGTTTGCGATATCTTCCTGGGTCTACCAGTGGCTCCCCCTGACCAGGAATAAGTTTGATGTTGGGGTCCATAGGAGTGTCACTAGGACGACAGTCAAGCATACCAGTCTCAGTGAGAATATCCAGAGCGTATTTCCTCTGGGAAATAGCAATGCCGGAGGCAGATTAAGCAACCTCAATGCCTAAGAAATATTTGAGCGGACCCAGATCTTTCGTTTGAAACTGACTATGAAGGTGAGACTTGAGCTGACGGATACCATCAAAATCATCACCAGTGATAACAATGTCATCAACGTAGACCACCAAATAAATGTACAGGCCAGTCGGAGAGCGAAAGAAGAAGACTGAGTGGTCAGCCTCACAGCGAGTCATACCAAACTGGAGCAAGGCAGAGCTAAAACGACCAAACCAGGCACGGGGAGATTGCTTCAAGCCATACAAAGAGCGTTGAAGGCGACATACAAGGTGAGAGCCGTCAGTAGCAGTAAAACCGGGAGGTTGCTCCATGTAAACTTCTTCTTGCAACTCACCATGTAAGAAGGCATTTTTGATATCCAACTGGTGAAGCGGCCAACGACGTATGGCTGCCATGGCAAGGAACAGATGAACAAAAGTAATCTTGGCCACAGGGGAAAAGGTGTCCCCATAATCAAGGCCAAATATCTGAGTATAGCCCTTAGCTACCAAGTGAGCTTTGAACCGATCAATATGTCCATCCGGTCCAACCTTTACGGTATAAACCCAACGACAACCAACAGTAGTCTTCGTAGGAGGTAAGGGAACTAGCTCCCAGGTCCAACTAGCCTGTAAAGCAGCCATTTCATCCAACATTGCCTGCCGCCAACGAGGATCAGCCATAGCTTCACCTGTAGACCTAGGAATAGACACAGAATCCAAAGAGGAGATAAAAGAGAAATAGGAAGGAGATAAACGATGACAATGAAGAGTACAAGCATATAGAGGGTTAGGATTACGAGTGGACCAGATACCTTTGTGTAGGGCAATGGGAAGCTCATGCTCAGGAGACGTTGCAGGAAGGGCGTTTGGAGCAGGAGATGATGCTGGGGGATCAGTAGCTGGAACCACCGAGGGAAGTCGCGGTCGTCGCTGATAGACAATTAGTGGTGGTGGAGCTGTCACAACGACCGGAGTTGGAACAACAGGTGGTGGAACATCCAGAGGGGCATCATTGACAACTGGCTTAGAGAAGAATGGAGTAAACTCAAAGAAAGTGACGTAAGCAGAAACAAGATACCGTTTAAGTTGGGGGCAGAAACAACGATATCCTTTCTGGAGGCGAGAGTAACCTAGAAAAACACACTTAAGAGACTTGGCAGAGAGTTTATCTTTACCTGGAGTAAGATCATGGACAAAACAAGTACAACCAAATACACGAAGAGGAACAGAATAGAGGTCCTGTTGTGGGTACAAAATAGAGTACGGAATTTGATTGTTGAGGAGAAACGAGGGCATGTGGTTGATCAAATAACAGGATGTAAGAAGCGCATCACCCCAGAAGCGGAGAGGGACATTATAGTGAAGAAGGAGGGTTCTTGCTGTTTCAACTAGGTGACGATTTTTCCGTTCAGCAACACCATTTTGTTGTGGTGTGTGAGCGCATGAAGTTTGATGGAGAATTCCCTGCAAGGTTAAGAAAGACTGAAACTGGGCAGATAAATATTCTCTGCCATTATCAGTTCGCAAAACTTTAAGGGACATTCCAAATTGATTTTGAACTTCATGCACAAAACTTTGAAAAATAGAGAAGACATCAGAACGTTTTTGCATTAAGAAAACCTAAGTACAACGGGAAAAATCATCAATGAATGTAACAAAATAGTAATATCCTAAAGTTGAATGGACTCGACTTGGCCCCCAAATATCGGAGTGAACTAAATCAAAAGGTGACGCAGCACATTTATTGACTCGAGGACTATAAGAGGAACGAACATGTTTTCCTAATTGACACGACTCACACTGTAAAGACTGAAGTGTAGAGAGACTAGGAACCAAAAAACGCAATTTTTCTAAGCTGGGATGACCGAGACGCTGATAGGCAAGATCTGGAGAGGCAGAGGAGACACAGGCAACCGGTGGTGAAAGCTGATATAATCCCCCAGACTCATGTCCTGCTCCAATCATTCGTCCTGTACATCGATCCTGTATGAGAACAGAATTATTAACAAACAAAACAGAAAAATTAAGTGAGTGGGTAAGCTTGCTAATGGAAATTAAATTGAAAGGACAACCAGGAACAAATAAAACAGAATTTAAAGAAAGATTAGGAAGTGGGTGGGTTTGTCCGATGCCTTGAACTTTAATTTGAGAGCCATCTGCGAGAGTAACAGACGGTAAGGTATCGAAAAAAGACAACCGGGATAAAAGAGATTGGTTACCAGTCATATGATCAGAGGCACCGGAGTCAAGTATCCAGGGTCCAAGGGAGGAGGACTGAGAGACAAAGGCTACAGGATTACCAGACTGAGCCACAGTAGTAGCAGGCAATGTAGATTGCTGGGCTGCTTGGAACTGGAGAAATTTTTGATACTCAGAGGCGGAGATAGTGACATCCGCAAGAGGGGCAGGGTTGGCAACATGAGCAACATTAGCTGACTTCGACTGCTCTCGGGCTTTAGTGCGACACTCTGCTTCAATATGACCATAGCGGTTACAATAATTGCAACGACGATTCTTGCCGCCACGACCACCTCCCCATCCACCACGCTGAGATGAGTGGGAGACAAGGGCAGAGGAATCAGCAGAGGAAGCAGAGGAATGCCCAAAAACATGTGGAGTGGAGAGATGCAACAACTGTTCACTAACCGTATCATAAGTGGGAACAATGGGGCTAGATAGTATCTGGTTACGCACGGAGTCAAGCTCAAGTGGAAGACCTGCAAGAGCGAGAACCATGAAGTACTGGTTACGTTGCCGGTAAAACGTGTCTTGATCAGTAGTGAAAGGTACCAAACTATTATAATTGGCAATCAAACAATCGAGCCTTCCAAGATATGTCTGCATGTTCATATTCTCAAGTTTGGTTGACATCATAGCGATGATGACACTGTAAAGACGATGAACGTCATTGGAGTAGACTCTCTTGGCTTTGGTCCAAACCTCATAACAGGTTGGAAATGCCTGATATTGTGGTTGAAGGTGGGGAGCAAGAGAGAACCAAAGGATGCTGCACAAGGAGGCATCTATTTGCTTCCAACGAGCTCGATCTTTGTCAGGGATATCTTTAACCTGAGTGGTCAAGTGGTCGGCACGCCCTTGACCTTGGAACCATAACTGAACGGCGCCTGCCCATGTATTGTAGTTGGTGGAGCCAGTGAGTTTCTCACACGGAATCAGAGGGACGTTTGTGAATGTCGTGGCGGAAGCGGGTTCCAAAGGAGAGGCCATGAGAAGCAGCCAAACAGGGGCTGGATGAAGTCGTCGTAGGGAGGCGACTATAGTCGCAGGTGGTAAGACCACGGGAAGGCTGCCAAATCGAGGTAGAGAATGTGCGTGCACTGTTCAACGCGCACTGTTCACACACGCATTGTTCACCGCGCGTACTGTTCACACCGCGTGTAAAGGGAGGCTGCTCGAAAAAGAAAGAGAAGGTTCAAACCCTTCTGATACCATAAAAGAGTAAAATATTTTACAGGAATTGTGTGTTTAGTTATCACACACAAGCTATATTATTTATAATGAAGGAATACAGTAATAAGGGAAATAAATCCCTAAAGATCAGCTGTACAATTATACATAATTTTCCTATTTACAGAAAATCTAATCATATCTTTAACAATTACTAACAATTGTTTCCCTTAAAAAATATTGGTAATCATCTCATTTTTTATAATAATTTTTTTATATAATTTTGATAATTATATAAAATTTCATTTTAATATTTATATAAACTAAATAGAAAAAAATTGGTGTTTCTCTAAAAATGGGGCCCTGGGTGGTCGTCCCTCTCGACCATGCTCAGGGCCACCACTGGTCACTGTGATCCTAGAGACTTTATCATCATTCACAACAGCAACATCTGATTCTAAATTTACAATTACTTTGCTTGTTGACATTGAGTGTAGCATTTTTTTCTTGAGCCTGCTTTTTATCTGACCCAAATGCTTCAATGCCGATTTCAGCAACCTCTGAATTCAATCTTGGCTGATTTTCAACATTTAAGTTTAGCCTCAACTTCTTTCCAATAAATCAAACACATTATAAATGATTAAAATATCAAAGTTTTAAATTTTGTATGAAAATATATAACCTAAGGCATAGTAATAGTTTGGCGTGTGAAGTGAATTGTTTTTACTTTTTAGAGATTATTTTGATAATTAATTATAGATACAATTGATTATTATTATATAAATTAATCCTCTGTATATATTATTTGGCAATCAGTAAAGGAACATAAAATATCAAGTTTTTAAACCAATACTGTCCAGTTTCTCATCAAGCATAGAAATTGTTTGTTCAGCGCAGCCAGTTTCTTCATGTGCATCATCAACATTATTTATTGGTGGCATCCTAATATTTTATAGATGTAATTACTGCATTTGAAATTCAAATAATTTCCCTTTTCCACTGTGCAGCAGCATCATTCAAATAATTTTACTTTTTCCATCTTTAAAACTTGCAGAAAAATAATAAAAATAATCACTTAATATATTCTTTTTTTGTGGCTATAAATACCATCATTGATCACAGGATAGTATCGGGCGGATAACGATAACGGGTGGTTAAGTCTTGATAATGAAGTCGGGGCTCATCCCCGGTCAATATTGGATCAAACAATAGAGGGCCGTAGGTAGCACTGTCCTCTTTTTTTTTATTTTTATTTTTATTTTTATTGATTCAATACAATAGGGGAAAGGATCGTAAAGTTCCCTACTGAGACAACAGACACTCTCAACGGATCCTCCGCGCGCTGGGCATACCTCTTCTGTGCATGTTTCTTGTGGCGGGAACAGAACAATAGGGAAAGATCCGGCCGACCTGCCCAAGGCTCGAGGGCGAGCTTTATTTAAGAGAGAATGGAGAGTGAATCGAAAGGCTTCCGTTTTCGTTCTTGGTTTTTTGGGGGCTTTTGGGCTCCTCTCGATCTTATTCGTAGTTGGGAAGGGGGAAGGAGTCTAAATCAATGGACATTAATGAACCATCATTGATGGACGTTGCACATGACACGATCAATTCGACTCAAGGTCCGACACTAATAGAAGTTGCTTACTCTCCTAGTAGCGAAGGAAAAAGGCAAGGCTTTTTTCGTAGTAATAGTGGGCAGGTCTCATGAGATCTATGCCGGCCTTTTGAATCAAATGAAGGGGTCGAAGGACCATTCAATTCATCAATCTTATGTTGGCTATAAAAACAATGGGGTTACATTTTCTCGTTTATTGAAGTGTGCATCCAATTTCGTTCCGGGCCTCAATCCTTCTTCAAAGAAAATTAGGTTTGCTTTTGGGTTGCCATGTTGATGATGTAGCAACATGGATCATTTCATCATCTTGTGAAAGACTTCTTTTTGCAACATAGATTTTTTTAGCTCCATACCAAAAAACAGGTTGATCTTCTGATTGAGTTTGCTTAGCAGCATACCAAAAACAGGTTGATCTTTTGATTGGGTTTTCTTAGCACCATACCAAAAAACATGTTGATCTTCTGATTGAGTTTTCTTAGCACCATACCAAAAAATAGGTTGATTTTTTTTTATCGGCAAATGTTAGTTGTTAATTTGTTAATTTTTGTTAGCGGGGGATTCAAATTCGAACTCACGACCTATCCCTCCTTCCCTTCTCCTTTTATCACCAAACCAATCTTATAACTCCTACAGGTTGATCTTCTGATTGAGTCTGTTTAACATGGACAATCTCTTTAGCACATTTGATACCATAAAAATCATGATATTAATATTACAAGTATATATATTAATATGATGTATTTAACTGTAGTTGAAGGCATATTATGAAAAAAAAACTAATGTTCTTCTAAAAAAATATTAATCACTTAAAATCACTTAAACAGTGGATGAAGGCATATTAGCAATTACACAATTCATTTGACAAGCCTTAAAATAAACTTTTTAGTTTACTATAATATATATATTGTTGCATTGTGTAAATAGTTATTTATGGAGATTGTCTCGGTTAAAAGTACCTTTTTTTTTACCTATATATTATTAAGTATTAGAGTCTTGATTTTTTACACCCGAAAGATACGAGCACTCTCTAAATACTCTTCATTTTTTCTCTATCATTCTTTTTTTATTATATTACATAACTCATTATATCGATGAATCACTTATATCACTCATATTACATAACTCATTTTTTAATTTTTGTAATTATTTAAAATTTAATATTATAAATTTTAAATAGTGACAATTCAAAATCGCTGCAATTTACAAATCAAAACCGTGACTATGCGTAACCATAGCGTTGGCAGCTCAATTTGGACGAAAAGAATCAAATTGCATCTCGATTTTGAAAATTAAGGGATTAAATTGAATCCTTTATTATAAGTGGAACAAAATTGAATAAAATAAATAAATAGTGAGACCAAATAAGTAATTAAGTCTATGTTTTAAAAAAATATATAAATTTATAAAATTGTATAAAATTGCTTGATGCCAGGATAATTTGTTGAAAAGTTACCGTAAAAATTAAGGTATACTGGGTCTAGAGTGCTTTTGGTATAAAGAGAATTTTTAGTTTCCCAAAAATCTAAAGTTGGGAAACAAAATTTTCATGTTTGATTTACTTTTTAAAAAACAGATTTAATTACACTTTTGGTCCTTCAGGTATCACAATTGTGCAATTTTAGTCTCCTTGATTCTAATTGTGCCAATTGGGTCCCTCAGGTATTACAAGTGTTTGATTTTAGTCTCCTAAATTCAATTATGTCAATTGGTCTCCCAAATATCACAATTGTGCGATTTTTGTTCCAAAAAAATTAGTTCCAATAACACAATTATGAAATTTGAGGGACTAAAATTGCATAATTACAATACTTGGTGGAGCTAATTGGTACAATTTGAAATCCGAGGGATTAAAATTGCACATTTGCATTACTTATGAGATCTAATTGACACAATTGAAATCTGGAAGACTAAAATTGCACGGTTGCGATACTTAAGACCAAAAGTGCAATTAAGGCTAAAAGATAACATTCTTAGGAAACAATGTTTTCTAGGAATACTTTTCAGCTTTGTTTGCCAAAAAATTGTTCCAATAGAGGAGGTGAAAATCTATCTTTCTTGAGTTAAAAAAAAATACTGCGATAAAAATACCTCATTACTCTTTTATCAGATTATTTAATGTAATAAATAATTAATTAAAGTTTTTGATAAAAATACCAATTACTCTTGTATTCTTAGAAAACTTATATAAATATTAGTTTAAATATATTTTTGATCCATGTAATATACTTCTTTTTTTGGTTTTGGTCCTTATAAAAATATTTTTTTAAGTAGTCCTTGTAACTTTTTTTAGTCTTTTTATTTTTGTTTAAGTCTTTGTAATATATTTATTTTTTCTTTTCAATCCTATAATGTTTTGTTTATTTTGAATTAGTCTATTTGATAAATATTTGATAGAGACAAAAAGCAAGTGATCTACATGTTACAAGAACAAGAACAAGAACAAAAAAAGTAAATACATTACAAGGACTAAAACAAAAATAACTAGGAGTAAAACTAAAAAAAGGAATTTTATAAGGACCATTTTTTTAAAAAAATAATTTCATAAGGACTAAAACTAAAAAAAGTATTATATTACTAGAACTAAAAACATATTTAAGTAATAAATATTCCTAAAAATATTTATGATTGACTAAACAAATTTTAATCATTTCTAGAAATATGATTTTTTTTTTACAGTGGAAATGATTATTCTTAAAAACTTTCTTTATACCGAACACTTCGTTAAAGTAATATCTTATGAATTAAGGATTGACAACACAAGTATAACTTCGAGTTAAATTATTCTAACTTTTTTAATTATATTTTTTTTTCTATTTTTCTGTATCATTCCATCTATGTTATCACACAATTCTTTCTATTTCCTTTTTCTCTCGTGTGTAAAAATTGGTGTATAAAAATTAAGTATAACTTTAATTACTCTATTTCTTTTATAAATTAAGTCGGGAACATTAATATCATTGGTTCCACCACAATAATTCATAGCGGAAGACTAGTTATGTTCCAACTCTAATTGTTGATTTTCCTCATTACTCAACTTTTATTCATAATAATAATAATAATACTCTCTAAAAGAACCTTTCATTTTTATAAGGCTTAAATATTTTTTTAGTCCTTACAATTTAACGATTTTTTATTTTTTGTCCTTGTAAATTTTTTTTTTGACTTTAGTCCTTATAAATTTGTTTTATTTTTCGTCCTTCAAACAGTTTAGATAACACTTTGAATAGTGAAAAAGTATTATCTAAATAGGTTGAAAGACAAAAAATAAAAAAAATATATAATTTACAAAAATTAAAATCAATTTTTTTTACAAAAATAAAAAATAAAAAAATACTAAATTACAAAGATCAAAAAGATATTTAAATCTTTTTATAATCCTTAATTGGCCCAAAGAATGAACTCAAACAAGAGAAAGGGCAAACACTATGACGCAAAGACTATCTTAGTATGAGTACCTAATGTTATAAGAGAAATGTTAGTAAAATCCTTCTGTTTCATACTTTTTTTTAACATACACTTTATAATTGGTTAAAATTAATTGAAAATTATAAATTTTAATGAATTTCATTTGTTATTTAATGATTTTCTATCCTGATTTTTATAATTTTCAATAAATTTCAATCAATGATAGAGTGTGTATTGAAAAGTGTATTGCTAACACTCATCAGTCATCATGTTCTAGAAGGGAAGGCTAAACAAAAAATAAAGGATTGCGGCAGGGGGTGTGGAGTTTGGAGCGGTTGTTGCAGTGTTGGGGAGAATGACTCAGGTGAGGGACGAGTTGACACGGCGAGTCGTAGCAGTGGTGGGAGGAGAAGGTTGAGGAGTGGTGGGGGAGGAATGCGGATCCGGGGCGGTGGAAGGAGCCGATTTGACAGGCGGAGTATTTGACCCAAACGAGGATGTTGCCGGTGCCAGCAACGAGGAGGAGGCGTTGCAGGGGGAGCCGAGGCGGAGGTTGGCGAAGTACTAGTTGGAGTTCGTGGCGGCGCCGGAGGTGGGGGGGGACTGGGGGAGGTGGTGCGATGGAGGTCGGCGGCAAGGAGGTGGGATGGATTGGAGAGGGTGGTTCGAGAATGGTGAGGTTGAAGAAGAAAGGGGTTGTCAGATCTGGAAGAGGGGGTGAAGCAAATCTCATCTGAAAGAGGTTAGAGGAGATGATATTTTTCTTTAGTGATTTATATTTTTTAAATAAAACAAAGATAACTGTAGTTTTTAGTCATTATTATGTTAAATTAATTATTTTAAAATTTAAATATTAACGAAATACTAATATTTTAAATGAAAAATTGAAAAAAGATCAAAATGATATCTTTTAAAAATATAAAGGATCAGAATGAAACTTTTAAAATGTTATGTACCAAAATAAAAAAAATACTAAAACATAAATGACCAGACAAATCGATTGAAAATTTAATCGATGAAAAAAATCTTTTTTTTTGTTTATTTAAAAATTTTCCCTAGATTTTCTATTTACAGATCTTGATATGAATCTAGATTATTAACAAGATTCGAATTTGTGGAAATGTGGAATACAAAAAAAAAAAATAGCGTTAGGGATGTTTCATATTTTGATTCTTCTGTATCAGAGCACATCAGTCATTTCCGAAAAACAATAAATGGGTTATATATTATATAACTTCATAGTGGATCGGCAAATTCTTGGGCCGAGTTGGATTTGAACCAGCGTAGACATATTGCCAATGAATTTACAGTCCGTCCCCATTAACCGTTCAGGCATCGACCCAGGAACAGGAAGAATACATTTCAATTTTTATTGAAAATTCATTATCAACTTCCTTTCGTAGCACCCTACCCCCAGGGGAAGTCAAATCCCCGCTGCCTCCTTGAAAGAGAGATGTCCTGAATCACTAGACGATGAGGGCATATTTGCCCGACCGCCATTATACTACGTTCATAGTATGAACAATTTTTTGAAAAGATCAGAAGTAACATTTAACCTTATTTCTTTCTCTCCCTCTTCTTTCTTTTTCCTCTTTCGGATTTTTTTTTTAAATTACATAAAATAAAAATTATCAAATAATATTTGTTTTGTTTTTAAACATTTTATTTAAACTTCAATTTTAAGATAACTTTTAAGTAAAAAAAAAGTTTGGTCACAACATAGCCTTAGCCTTGAGATGCTAAGGGTGGCTGGGGGAAAACGTAGATATTCATTCGCATTTAGTTTATATCAACATAAAAAAAAAAAAAAAAAAGCTCATACATTATTTACGGAAACATTATTTAATTCAGCATTTTTAACATTAACTTTGAGGCTTAGGTTCGAATTTACCAACAAATGAAGAGTTTTTCTTTATTATTAGAAAGTTCATTATATATTTATGCATATTCGAAATAAATCTGTTTATTAAATTAAACATTTTTATTTGATTACAGCATCATATATATTCTCTAAAATGATAAAAAGAGTGAGAAAATATGTTCAAGTAGAGAATATATATATATATATATATATATATATATATATATATATATATATATATTTCATTTTATTTAAAATATTTATAAAATTGTATGAGAAATTTATTATATATAAAAATTTAAAAAGAATTTAATTTTTGTTAAATTTAATTATTTTTGTAATTTTAAAATATGAAATGATAAAATAATTCAATTATTTTACAACTATATTTGTAAATAAAAAAATATTAATTTTATAATATTATAATTTATAAACAATATTTTGAATAATTTAAAATATAAAAATTAATTAAATTAGATGTAAACTACTAAAATCAATATTATTTAAAATAAATTATTATTGTAATTTCTAATTGACAATTTATATTTTATTAACACTTTTGTGATGTGTTATTATAGGTGTTTAATATTATCTTTGTCCCATGAGAAGAAAATGTATTAAGTAACTAATTATTAAGTTATCTAATGTATTGCAAAGTATATTTGTTTAACTAATTATAGCAAAGTATATTTGTTGTAACAAATACTTAAAAGACTAATTTTAATTTTTAAATTAATGGAATATTGTTTATATAATTCACCTTAGATATTTAGCTTATTTATCTCTATGTTTGAAAAGTTACAACATTTCTGTTTAGATTGACGTCTACGTAGTAATTATGGCAATTAACACAAACATAGAAATACTTCTTGATAATGTGTTTATCAAAAAACATACTTGGTTGTATTACACTCTTTTTTTTTTTATTTTGGAAAAAATCTTTAAAAGATACTTGTGGTCTCTATCGTAAATAACATTAAAAAATATTTTTAAGTTATGGTATTATTGATAAATAAATTTAATAAATTGATTTCAATATATTTATTATATATTTATATTAAATGGTGTTGAGCAGGATTAATTTTCGTGAATGGTATTTCTGGTCTCTATCATATATCTTTAAAACTAATTTAATTTATGATATTATTGAGTAAGTAATTTAAAACTATTTTATAATAAAAATATATCTAACAAATTAATTTTAACATGTTTATTATATATTTTTGTAAAAAAATTAACATTGTCGTATACATATTAATCAACAAAATTTTCGTATATGAAGTTATTAAACATAGAGTCAAAATATTATTTTGTAATAAATATATTAACGAATTAAATTTAAATTAATCTTTAGTATAAAAAAATTCCACCACATAATATAAATATTATTCAACAAAATATTTATTTATGATATTATTTAAAATGATTTTATACGATTTCTTTTTCTTTTTTTGAAATGATTTTATACGATTTCTAAGTAACAATGATTTTATAGGATTTCAAAGTAAAAATAAATATTGTTGAATCTTTTATATGAAACTATGTTAAATACTAGCAGAAAGATCTTTGTCACCCAAAATGGTTTGCCCATAATGGTATGATGCAAGATTGTCTCACGTGAATGATACTTGTGGTCTCTATCATAATTTTTTTAAACTAATTTAATTATGATATTATTGAGTAACTAATTTAAAACTATATTGTCATAAAAATATATTTAACCAATTAATTTTAATATATTTGTTATATATTTATGTAAAAAATTAACACAATCAACAAAATTTTCATTTATGAAGTTATTAAACATATAGTCAAAATATTAACTAATTAGATTTAAATTAATTTTTAGTATACAAATTTGAACCTCATATTTTAAATATTATTCAACAAAATATTTAATTTATTTATGAAATTATTTAAAATTATTTTATACAATTTCTAAGTAAAAATGATTTTGTAGGATTTCAAAGTAAAAATAAATATTGTTGAGTATTTGATATGCATTTGTGTTAAATACTCAGATAAAGGGCTTTGTCGTCCATAACGATCTTGAGTAGGATTGTTTCACATAAATGATATTTGTGGTCTATGTCATAAAAAATTAAAACTAATTTAATTTAAAATATTATTGTTAAAGTAATTTAAAATTATTTTATAATAAAAATATATTTAATAAATTAATTTTAAACATAGAGTCAAAATACTATTTTTATAATAACATTTTAATTAATTAGATTTAAATTAATTTTTAGTATAAAAATTTCAAACTTATAATATATATATATATATATATATATATATATATATATATATATATATATATTAATCAACAGAATATTTATTGATGAAATTATTTAAATTATTTTATACAATTCTAAGTAATTTTTTTTTATAGGATTTCAAAGTAAAGATAAATTTAGCTAATTAAGTTATAATTAGTTTTAATAAGTAATATGTATTTATATAAATTTATCTTCCAGTTAATATATATTCGTTCAAAACATAGCCTTGAGATGCTAAGGGTGGCTGGGGGGAAAGGTAGATATTCATTCGCATTTAGTTTATATAAACATAAAAAAAAAAAAAAAAAGCTCAAACATTATTATTTACTGAAACATTATTCAATTCAGCATTTTTAACATTAACTTTTAGGCTTAGGTTCGAATTTACCAACAAATGAAGAGTTTTTTTTTATTTTGTTATTATTATTATTCATTAATTTGATCATTACAAATGAAGAGTTGATAATAACGAATTGTTGAAAATCTAGAATGGAGACACCAAAATCCCTCACACATATTCCAATGGTACACAAGATATGAAGCAACCTGGCAGCTAAGACATTATCCATTATCCATTCCCCCAAATCAGATAATGCCACGTCGGAGTCACGAATCTTTGGCCATCTCATATTGGCGTTCTGAGGCCACAAATTGCTCATGTGGCTGCCATTAGATACGCATGCAAGTTACATCATAGCCCTTAGAGCAACCAAAGGAACTCAGAAACTAGAGAGAGCAAAACATATTTTCATTTCATCTTTTTTTGAGTTCCAACAAATGGCAACCACTGTGATGACCACTCTCCCCCAATTCAGTGGTCTTAGACCCCAATTCTCAGCTGCTCCTGTGAAGAACTTGGTTAGCATGGCACCCTTTTGTATTTTACACATTTTTACCTTGTCTTTTTTGGTCATAGATATGTTATGTTATGTTAGACACAAAATTTGAACATGATCTTGTTACTTTAATTAACCATTTCACATCTATTGCTTCCATTTGAATTGTAATTGTGAGAATTCTCATTGGGCAGGTTGCTGTCCAACCCATGAGGCGCAAGGGGAAGGGTGCTTTGGGAGCTCGATGTGACTACATTGGTTCATCCACTAATCTGGTAGGATCTTAATACTTTGAGTCGTTTCAAAGTTTTCTTGTTCCTTTTGTTGTTTCATCTGACTTTACAAACCATAATAGTAGTAGATTCAATTCTTTTGTGGGGGGGTACAAGAGAAAATCTTGTTTATACATGCAACAATCTTGTGAATTGTTGAGTGCATATCAGCATATGCCTAATATTACCAAAATTCATGTAGTTTCTAGTTCAGTTACCATGAGAAAGAAGTGATTGAGAATATGTGTTAATGTTAATTGGAATTCCTGAAAGTTGGTTATAGAGTCGATTGAATCATAGTTATGAAATTCTCTCAATAACCTTGCATACTGTGTACCGAATTTATTATACCGTGTATCACATATACTAGATTTTTTTTAAAAGGAAATCTTGTAATAATAATGTAAAACATGACAAACTGCGTATCTACACGTATTTTTATCCTTCCTGTTATGAGAGAGTTTTTACAAATTAACTTATGGAGAAAATTATTTCATTTTTTCTTTCAATTTTTTTTTTCTCTTAGAAGTGCTTATGGAGGAGTTTATCCAAACATACCCTTTGTATGTGTACTTGTACCATATACCTAGTAACTATGGATTGAACAAAGTAAAACTTTCAAGAGCACTTGTTACAGTTGTGAATTGTTTGATTTGTATTGTTACCATGATTATGTGCATATGATTTTATTGACGTGTTGGGCAGATTATGGTGGCTTCTACAACCTTGATGCTGTTTGCTGGAAGGTTTGGATTGGCTCCATCAGCAAACAGGAAAGCCACTGCAGGGCTAAAGCTGGAGGTGAGGGACTCAGGCTTGCAGACTGGTGACCCTGCTGGCTTCACCCTTGCTGACACCTTGGCCTGTGGATCTGTTGGCCACATCATTGGGGTTGGGGTTGTTCTTGGTCTTAAGAACATTGGTGCCCTGTAAAGAGCAACTATATAATTTTAGTGCTTGATGCATCTGTAATCAATGTTATTTTGTACTTTATTTTTACATCACTCTTCAGTCTTTCTCAACCTTAACACTTATTCTTCAGTTTCCCCCTTCCCCTCCTAAACACACACAACAAACAAAAATAGATCTGTGATGGCAAATGATCAAATGTTACCCTATAAAGTTGATGCATTTGAATTGCTATCAATGATTAACCTGCATCATGCAACTTCTTAGGCTTAATATAAGAAGTAAGAACACACGTTTGCAAGACTAATATTTTTCCTCAAAATTATAAGATCTGTAACAAATTAACAATAATTATAAAAGAATGGATGTACTGGGTTTCTTGAAAACCAATATTCTCCATATTTGGGCAGTCTAAACATATATATGTAAAGTATCAGAATAATTTTATCTACTATTGTGTAAAATGTCAAATATGCATGGAGATGGAAAGACCTATTTTCTACTTATTAATGTCATTTTATTATTATTATTTTTCTTGCAATTATTATAATACATTGGTGATGAAATTAATAGAGGATACATTTATTGAAACACAATATTAAAATACCAAATAAAAAAATTGTAGAATCTATATATAATATATTTTTTTGGTGGAGCAACTATTTATTATATATGAAGGCTTAACTATGAAACAATATGTGTATACATAAATATTATATTTTTTTGCCACGTGTTTTGCTGATGTGTCATCCTCGGTCTCTGCACACACTTGAAAACTCATATTTTTCACCACATTACATGTTAAGCATTACTGTTTTGCCACATCACATGTTATGTATTTTATCACAATTGTTGGTTTAACATCCAGCATCTCTCATGGATTCAATGGGTTAACATCCCATCCCATGGCGCCTATAATGGGCGCATCGCCTTGAGCTAGATGTGGCACCGAGAATCTTTAAGAAAATAAAGTTGTGATAGTTGTAGCTTTTCGACTAGTGGTAAGCACTTGATTCAACAAGTGGTATCAAAGAGTAAGGTCATGGGTTCAAATTAGTGGCAAAGCTTCTTGATGATGGGGGGCAGAGCCGTGCACCCCCCTCCCCCCCCCCCCCCAAACTTTTTAAAATTACATATGTGTGTGGATATTTAGGGTGTGTTTGGTATAGAGGAGATAAATATAATAGATGAATATAAAAAAAAGGAGATGGGTAGAAATAGGTGAAAATTAAGGCTTAATTACCAAAGTCCCCATATTTTAAAACGCTCCAATTTGGTCTTTGAATTGTTAAAATTGCATCAATTAAGTCCTTTCTGTGGACCAAATTGATGCAATTTTAACAATTAAAGGACCAAATTGATGCAATTTTAACAATTAAATGACCAAATTGGAGCGTTTAAAATTTGGGGACCAAATTGACGCATTTTAAATCATTTGGATTAAGCCGAAAATTAAAGATGTTTGGTTGAAGAAAATAGAGAAGGGATGAGGAGAGATAGAAAAATTAATGTAAATAGGTGAGATACAATGAGTCCCAACATTTTTAAAATTATTTCCACCTTATTTCTTCTTTTCCAAACATCCTAACTTATTTCCATCCACCCTAAATTATTTCCATCTCACACAACAACATATCCCTGTAAAAAAATAATTTGGTGCGGTTAGTGCCATTACAAGAACTATATTTGTGTGTATGTTTCTTTTTTTTCTTAAAATTTTGGCATATTATGTAAATATGTCATATGTGTTGTTATTTTTTTTAGTACAATTTTACTACAAATTTCTTTTTAACTCATTCTTTTTATTTTGGTCTCATTTTGGTATGATAGGAGTTACGTATAAGAACATGGTAGAAAATGGTTGCATGATGAGTTATTTTATGAATTTCTCTTTCCTTTGTTTTAACAAAAACTAAAGAAAATATCAATGAGTTTAGATTAAATTATGAAATAGTCAATAATTTATGAATATTTTTTATTTAAATCTTATTTTGGCTCGCCCAATATTTTTGTTCAAGCTCTGCCACTAGTTTGAATCCCCCAAGTGACACTTGAGGGTGGGGGAGATTGTTGGCTTTAACATCTAGTGTCTCCGTGGATTTGATGGGCGTGCATCCCACCCCATGCCGCTTATAATGGGCGCAACCCCTTGAACTAGATGCGACTCTGAGAATCTTTAACAAATTATTTAATTCAGAGGAGGGGAGGGGAGGGGAGGGGAGGGATTTAAATGGAGGGGGAGGGGAAGGAAAGGGAGGGAAGGGATTTTGGTTAGACATTCTGTTTGGTTGAGAGGAGGGGAGGGGGGATTTTAATGGAGGGGAGGGGAAGTAGCCATTTTCTTGTTTGGTTCATGAGGGAAGGGGAGGGATTTTAAAAATAAATTTATTTTTATATCCTTATAATTTTAAATTTTAAAACATAAATAAAGATATTTTAGTCATTTCAATTGAAATATTTTAAATCTCCTTTCCATCCCTTCCAAATCCCCCAATATTAGAGGGGAACAAAAATTAGATAAGGAGGGATTTTGCTCCCCTCCATTCCCTCCCCTCCCCTCTTAAAAATTGAACCAAACTATCATAATTAAAAAAAAAATCCCTCTCCTTTCCTCCCGTCCCCTCCATTTCTCTCGAACCAAACATTATGTAAGGAAATAAAGTTATGCTCTTACTAACACCTATAGCTTTTGGCCTAATGGAAAACACTTGATCCAACAACAATGTTTCCCTGCATCCTAATGTCATCTCCAATTCCTCATCTCTCCTCTCACTTGTGGCATTTATCATGTCTTTTTCGGTTACTCTCCCCCACTCAGTAACTTTTATTTGACAATAAAACTTTTGTAACTCTCATTGTTGCCATTACAACTTACACGCATAGAAACTCCTATTAAGAAACCAAATGAATTGTCTATGCTTAAATGTCTTAACTCCCATTTGTGCAATTTATGTGTTATTGTCAATATTCTTTATGCACATAGAAATTGTATTGAGAAACCAAATGAGATGGACGACTTAAATGTCTATTAGACATTTTTCTCACATTGAACTTGATACTTGATAGAGAAGAATAATAAATTATTGTCTCCAAACTCATTCTTTCCTACATGAAGTCTATTAACTTCATGTCAAAGACCTTATTAAATTGCTATGCACCTCCAATCCTTTCAAATGGCAATGCCTCCCTAATCAATATGGCATAACAACAAATTTATAGATTACACGGCAAAATATGTAAATCCAAATCACTAGGAGCTCATTACACATCAAATGTGTTTTATAGCGTTTGCAACATTCATATGCAAATCAAAATATTTTCTTATCCTACAATAACTTCTCAATTGCATTCATCTAGCCTTTTTTTAGTTTATATTAAATTAAACCCATTTATCAACACTCACGTTTAAAATTATAAATATTGAATCCAAAGTTCATTCGTAATTTAAAATGCCAACTAAACAACCTAGGTTGAAAATAGATAGTTCAAAAAACCCAAAGTAATCACAATCCATTAAAGTAACATCCCAATCAATTTCTTTTCATATTTGTTTTTTTCTTGAATGTTTTTATCTTTAACTAAGACATTCCTACTAACATAATTTATTATAGTTGATAAATATTGACCAAAGTTTGTTCAATAATTTCTTAGGCTCAAAAGAAATTAATTAGTCTTCAGCTATTGAATGTGAGATACTCTTGGTATGCAAACAAAAATAGAAAAAAAAATACTATTTTTTTAATCTCTAAATTTTTTAAGATTTCTGTTTTTAGTCTTTGAACTTTTTTAGATTGATCAACGTCCCTTAACTTTTATTCCATCCTTACTTTTAGTTCCTTAAAAGCAAGAACGAGAAAAAAAGTTAAGAGACAAAAGTAAGCATAAAAAAAAGTTAAAAGACGTTGGCCAGTCAAAAAAAGTTTAGGACTAAAAACAGAAATCTTAAAATGTTTAGTTACCTAAAAAGAAACTAAGATATTCTCACAAATTACATGGAACTAGTCCATTCAACACTATTGCTACTGAAAAAACACTCTTAATAATTATCTTATTCAAAGTTTACCCTTATGGGGCATTTAATATAAGAAATTTTTTTAGCTTTCTAGGAATTTGAAGTTGAGAATGTTTTTTATGTTTGATTTATTTTAAAAAAAAAAACATTACCAAAAACATTGTTTCTTAGGAATGCTTTTACCTAGGGAAGGAAACTATTAAACAATTGAGATCACACAACAAGTGAAATGTATGTGCTATGCATTACCCATGGCTATGTTCAACTTCCCTAGTACGCATTCTCCTTGTAATTATGTGTTTCCCCATGACCATTGATCTGTGGATCCATTACAATCAACCTCCTCTCCATAATCAGGCCAATATAAACAAGGCACAATGGGAAGAACATTGATTTCCTACCTATTCACAACACAAAATTATTTTCTTCCTTCCCTCAAACAATTGAACACAACACAATAAAACTCTACACAATTGGAGCAACCCACTGTGTCAACAAGACTTATAAACTGCCAATCCTTTTTACAAGCAACATCGTTGTTCAATGTGTCAGGCAATAACAAATATATGTCATTGCTTGCCTGTCAATAATAGCATACATTTTCCTCTTGTGAATATTTTTAAACATGTATGTAACACACCAAATAAAAAAACACTAAGACCAACACTGAACAGTCAACACAATCAAGAGACAACAATGGATTCTGCATGACCACAATACCAAAAAATGACAACCGAAGACACAAACTAACAATTGCCCATAAAGAGTGGTGAAGGATGTTGGATGCAAAGGTCAATAAAAAAATTTCGGATTGGAATGACAATAGGACACAATCGACTGTAATTACCGTGCGATGAAATACGATGGAGGCATAGGGAAAGGGAAAGTAAAAATGTTTTATGCCCAAAATGCGGGAGGCTAGAAGAATCCGGGTCGAATTCAAAATACGGGCAAAAACATAGGTCCCCACAATTGGGGTTGGTCTGTCCCTACACAAATGACGTGGGCAACCAATTGGGTTATTCATTAACCACATGGAATATAAAATTAAAATTTGACATCGAAAAATGGCTTGCCTAACTGGACAATTTGAGACAATTGTGGCCCTTCAATCATATGTTGTAAATCGAACGGACATGATACAATGACACAAATTTTCGCACGGTGCCTGACTTTCTCAACTTTCGCACGCAATAATTTGTCATCAATGTACTCTCAATCTTATCTTACTTATGGAAAGGGAAGCATTTGTTTTGGGGACCCACCACACCATTTACTTTTCACTTTTAATTAATTAAACTGTGTTTGATAGAGAGAAAAATAATAGAGTAGATAAAAATAGAAAAGTAGGGTGTAAGTGGGTCTTACTCAACCCACGTTGGTCCAACCTAACTCAATCCAATTATATTTTGTGGGTTAGATTGGGTCACTTGGTTGGGTTTGGATTTTTTGAGTACACCTAATTAGAATTGGGTTGGGTAACGGGTTCATGAGTTTCAAACCTGATGAATCCGACCCAGCTCAACTACATAATAAATATATAAAAAACAAAAATAATACTATTTGTTTAATTCTACGTGTCGTATGTGAGATTGTAAGTTAAGAAATAAAAATAATACTAATTGTCTAATTTTTATGTTTTATAAATACTGTGAGTTACAAAACAGTTTTATGTTTTATGAATACTAACTATGAATAGTAAAACAATTTTACAATTACTTTTTATGATTACTATTTTGACTTTTCGATATTTTAAAAATTATTGTTTGTGTGTATTATAAGTATTGTCGCGAGCTTATAAGAATTAAGAAGCATAAAAATATTGATTTTGAGGTTTTTTTGTTAAAAGAGTTAAACAAGTGACAATAATTTTTTTTAATTACTCAATCCAGTAACTAAACCCATCCCAATTAAGGTCAGATAAGGTTGGGTTGCAAAAAAAATGTGAACCCAACCCAATTAAATTTAATTGGGCTAGGTTGAAAATTAGACTAAATTCAATATAACCCATGTCGCTTATACCCGTATAGAAAATGTGAATGGAAATAGGTAAAAAATAAAGTGGAAATTATATATGCTTTGTCTATAGAGGAAAAATAAGGAAAGAGATAAAGAGATGAGTAGAAAAATATGAACAATATAATGAAAAAGCACTAATGAGCTCTATCTTATTTCCACTCTATTTTTATTCAACCAAACAACCAAAATTATTTCCACTCCTCTTGTTCCTACTCTCTTCTCTCTATTTTAATGCTACCAAAAGAGCGGCTTAGTCTTTTACACAACCAAACATGTACGTACAACTTCGTAGTTATCCCATCTCACTCCCCCATCACACACACAAAAATATATCTCCCAAATCATCCAAAATCATGCATTAGTGTGTTGCTCCCTTCTAATTGCAACGTGATCTTGTTAGAGTAAATATACAATTTTGTTTCCCAAAAGTGGCAACATGTATTGAGTTAACCCTTAAAAAGGTTGCATGTCCAGAATTTAATCTTTGAATATGTAAAGGCATCATAAATTAGTTTCAATTTAAATTGCTTTAACATTATTTTATTAAGTTAAATTTGAATTAAAAACCAAACTAATTGAATGGTGAAAAAGATTTTTTTTCTTTTGAGAATAAAAAGAAAAAACTTATAAAATTAGAACAAATTATTTTTTTTCTTCATTGATGGTTCTTCCAAGGGCCCTCCAGGGCATGCTAGGTGTGAGGGCATTTTCCGTGATGATTTTGGGGCTTTTCTTGGTGGTTTCTTAGCATACTTTGGAATCACAATAGCTCTTCATGCTGAGCTCACTACAACAATGGTAGCCAATGAGCGTGCTTTCCATTTAGGATGGCATAAACTCTAGCTTGAATGTGACTCTCTTTTAGTAATAGAGGCTTTTAAAAATGTTCATCTTGTTCCTTGGGATATTAGAGGTCGTTGGAAGCTCTGTCTTGAGCTTTGTTCCTGGATGCATTTAAATTTTTCTCATATCTTTAGAGAGGGGAATAATTGTGTTGATAAACTAGCTAATTGTGGTGTAGCTGGTTGTCAGGATTTTGTTTGGTAGGAGGGTGCTCATTCTTGTATTAAGGAAGACTTCTTTCATAACAGAGTTGGTATTCCTTATTTTAGATTTTGTTAATGTTTATTTTCATGGCTTTGGCCTAGTGCCCTCATATGATGTTCTTAATTTTCTATTGTTATTAATAAATAGTGGCTTGTGGCAGATGATCAGTAGTCTTTGGGGTACCGACCTAGTTGGGATGCTATTGTGCTACTGTGATGTTTTACAAGTCATAATCATTATATAAAAATAGTTTTTTTTTCTCTTTACAATCAATCTAATTCAATATGTGATACTCTAAAAATATTGGTGATAGATTATTATAACTTTAACTTAAATCTCATTAACGAAAAGAAACAAATGTAGGTTAAAATTGACGACATTGCTCAAAGGAGGAAAACACTTTTTTTAAGGGGGGGTGGGGGAGGGGGGGGAGAAGGGATATTTATCAAGAAACTGTTAAAAACAAATATTATAAAAATAACTTAATCCAAACATACTTATATAATTTTAAGCTAAATCCCTAATACTAAAGACATGTTATGCAAATGTAGGTATGAAACACAAAACATGTGAACTAAATTATTAAATAAACATGTATAGAATGAAAAATAAGTTGTTATGTACTTGAAATGATGCATGTGTAATGTACCCAAAAAGAATCATGTATTTGAATGTTACCGAATTTGCCTAACAGATGCAAGAAATTAGCATCTGGAAGAGTATGTCGTGAAAGAAATGTTCAAAAATAGACACATTAATAATACGTATAAACATGCAGAAGCAACTCATACCCAAAAAGCCAATACACAACATATGATAATTTTTCTCCAAAATACTTTGAAGTATATAAATTTAAAAGGAAAGATAATTTGATTTAATATCAAAGACAAATGACAATTGTCACTTTAGCTCTCCATGTGCCTTCGAAATTTCAACCAATGTTTTTAAAACCCGGACTTGTGATTGAACCGGTAAAGACACTGGTTCAAGGCTCAATGGTCTAACCGTAGTTAAACTGTGGTTGAACCGGTTTTATATTTTTTAATATTATATAATATTTTAATTAATAACATAATATAAAATTATAAGAAATTATGATCTAAAAAAATGATATATTAATATAAATGACTAAATTATATGTTTTATAAGATAAAAATTAATAATAGTTGACAAAATAATTGATACTTATGTGAAATATTAAAATATGTATTTTTATTTATCTTTAAAATATTTTAGATTAAATTAAAAAAAATTACAAATTAAAAGACCGGTTCAAATCGATTCTCTGAACCGGTTTTGGACTGGTTCGACTGGTTCTCACCAATTTTGAAATGTCTCGACTTTTTGGAGATTCCAGACTGGTCACTAGATCGATTTGCAGTTCATCTGGTTGAACCAGCTAATCCAGTCGATTTTCAAAACAATGGTTTCAACACTAAATTATCAAAGGCCTAATCATTGGTTCCAACTTACAATGGCAACACAATTAAAAATATTAGATGTTAGGAGTTCAACATAAAAACTTATAAACCATAAAGACTAATAGGTGTATGATAAAAGGGAAAATTGCATCCTTTATGGGTAATGTTTTCAAACATGTATTTTACCCTTTATATAAAATATCCCAAAATAAAAATTAAGAAAAAGACTTTTTTATTTCCTACCTCAAAGTGACAACTGAGAAACAATGTATGATTATCATGCACCAACATTGTAGATTATCGTCTTAACTCTTCATTTGTATTTCTTAGAAATTGACCCCAAGTCCCAACTACTCCCCGGACATATCCAAGTAATCAAATGGAACTGTTGTTTTAAGGCCTAACCTAACAACAACGATATTCCAAAATTCTAAACTCCACATAACTTGACTAAAATATTTCATTGCCAAACGCAAGATAATTCACATGACATATTTATTTATTAAAGAATGTCATATTTATTAGAGGATAGTGTTAGAATTTGGTTTTGAACCTAACTTAACCCTATAAAATTGACTTGTAAGGTGAGGGTAATTACCCTCACTTATATAATTTAATTTGGTCATATCACTAGTTGATGTGAAATCTCCAACAGATAACAAAAATATTTAAATAATATCATCTAAGTATATTGTTTATTATTCATCCGTTGGTAATATTTTTTATGTGTCATTTTAAAATTAAGGATAAAATGTAAGATATAGATTCTAGTGTATATAAAAAACTTGCAAAGAAAATTCTTAAATTTCGCCTCAAATTTGAAGAAAATATGAAACAGGCTTAAAAATCATCAATGATAATTAACCATTATAAGCCTTATATATAGGTTTATTATCTTTTTAGTCTCTAAACTTTTTATGATTTTTGTTTTTAGTCTATGAACTTTTTTCTTTTTACTAGTTTTAGTTCCTTAACTTTTTTTTGTCCTTACTTTTAGTCATTTATCAAGGACTAAAAATAAGGATGAAAAAAAAAAGTTAAAGGACTAAAAAGAATGTAAACCCTAATATTTATAAATATAATATTTATAATATGGTTTCAGGCTTCCAATTTAGCAAAAAAAATGATATTTATTGATTTATTTATTTTTCATATAATAATAATATAAATTATATTAAAATAATTAATATTAAAGAGGGTATTAAAGTAAATTTTACATTATTTTGTTTGTGATATACATTGTCCATTAAATAAAGTGCAAAAAAAGAAGAGTAAAATATATTTTTAGTCCTTATACTTTCGTTGAATCTTGATTTTAATTCCTGAACTTTCATATCATGCAATTTAGTCCTTGAACTTTATAAAAAAAAACATGTTTTTAGTCCCTCCTCACAACCTGAAGTTAAAAAACATGCTGAAATTGAGGAGTAAGCCCAAGGATTAAAAATAAGTTTTTTTTTTTTATCAAGTTTAGGGACTAAATTGTGCGATATGAAAGTTTGAGGACTAAAAACAAGATTCAAAACAAGTATAGGGATTAAAAACATATTTTATCCAAAAAAGAATTTGTGTTGTTTTCTTTGTCCTATACCTCAATGTGTATTAAACGGATCCTTAGAAATTGACTACCTAGGATAACCGTTTCGTGTTTGCTAACATCACCATCTTGAATCGATAGTCATTTCGCCATTGCCATGTCTATTTATCTTTGTTCTTCTTCCTAAGAAAAAAGAATTAAACATTCTTAGATGTTTTTGTTTTTTAGGGTCTGATGATTTGAAACAATATGCAATTGAAACAAAAAGTTGTATATAGGATCTTGATAGATAACAATAAATATTTCTTACATTAATTTTTGAAAAAAAAAAAGAGAAAATTATTTTTGATGTTTAATATCTAGGAACATATATTTTAACATTTATTACTAGTTAACATTTTCAATATATTTTGATGTTTTATATAATTAAGTGTTAGACCTACATAACATTTACTTAATCATAAAAACTGTGTTTAAAAAAAATATATTTTTAGTACTACTCATATTTCTATTCAATGTTGGGTGTTAAGAAATTATTTTCACAGAAAGAATGTGCATGGTTGATTATTCATGTCTGCTTCATTCAACAAGCATTTTTTTAAAGTATATCTATAAGCATGAAGCACAATTGTTTCGAGGTAGTTTCTAAATGTTTGCAAAATATCTATTTTTATATTATAAATTAGAATACATAATTTATAATTAGACATTTTTAATATCTTTTTATTTTTTATTTTGAATGTATATTTCACAAATTACTTTCATAACTAACAAACAAATTCTCTTTAAATCATCTCCAACTATCATCCATTTTATCTTTATCTATATAGTTGATTTTCTTAATCTTCTATATCTTTCAATCGTTGAATGTAATATTTTATTTTTGTATGTAAATTGAATTTGAATAGTTTTTTAAAAAAATAAAAATAAATTATCAATAGTTAGAAGAATTTTATAATAAAATTTAAATTGTTCACCGTAAATTTAAAATATAATTTATATTTTCAAATATTTATTTCTTATGAATTTTAATTATAATATAATTTATATATCTAAAAATATTTATTTATTATAAAATTCAATTTTTAAGTTTGTATTAAGTTAATTTGGTAGAAAGAAATTAAATTAAATACACACTTAGAAAAATAAAAAAGTTAATAAAACTAGAAAATATTGTTTTTAAATAAATTACTTAAAAATTTAAGGTTCATGTACTAAGCAAGCTCACATAGTTTTGTGGCCTTTTTTTTTTTTTTTTTTTTTATCCTATGGGCTTTCTTATAAGTAAAATTTTTGCTTTAACTATTTTGATAATTGTACTACTCGAACTCGGCCCGACACCGAGTCAGAACCGGCCGAGTAAATGAAGATAGACTCAGACCAAAGCAATTTATAACGGAAAGTATATCTTACTAAAAGATAAGATACGCAAAGATTAAGATAAAAGATAATGATAGAAGATAAACCTATCTCTATCATAATCAACGAGATTTGATAAGATTTGATAGGAAAATAACCCTATCAAATCTATCTATTTACCTTCTATAAATACAAAGCAATTCACCCCTATCAAGGTACGAAATTCTAATCCCAATTGTGATACTTGTCCCCTACCTCTGCGCCTCTAACTTGAGCGTCGGAGTGTCTTTGCAGGTACACCGCACCGGAAGACTTACCAAAATTTGGTAAGAACATTTGGCGCCCACCGTGGGGCTCGAACCCACGACCACAAGGTTAAGACTTCCCAAAATTTGGTAAGAACAATAATTATAACTATTTTGCAATATTTATTTGTTAACATAAATAAAAATGTTAATGTTATACTTTTTATAACATTTAAAACTCAAATGTTGTCAAATACTATAATCACTACTAAAAAGAAAGAACATTTAGTGGTAATTATTTCATATTCATGCAAAAAACCCCAACAATTCATTTCATAATTTAAAATGTTTACCACTAGTAAAATATCATATTTTTAGTAGTAAACATTATTAGATGTTGTTAATAGTAAACAACTTACAAAATCAATTTGATTAGTTTTAATTCCTTTAATTTCTTTAAGAAAATCACGATGAGAGGACCACTTGTTCCATCCATCATGGGGAGCAACTGAGGACATGTAAAGATAGCGGTGGACATGGATTGGATTTTTTAAAATCCAAACCATATTCGTTTATATTGACAATTTAAATAGATATGAATTTTTAAAAATGGTTTGGATATTTTAAAAATTGGTGTGTATTTTTTTAACCGGTTTGATACTGTATTTAAACCATAAAATTTGAAACTGGTTTATGGTTTAAAACCAGTTTTAAAACTGGTTTATGATTTAAAACCAATTTTAAATCTAATTTTGAGTTTATGTTTGTTACAAAGAACCAAGTCACAAATTGTTTGCATCAAATGTGTTAAAGTCCAGGAAAATCAAACAAGTATGACAGTATTTTATGTATATTCATTGTTTCATTGTCTAGCATGTGCAGTATTTTGTCTCATAAACGAGTATCCAACCCTTATACCTAATTTTATCAATGAACTAATTACTCAATTATAAATTAACCAACTTAATATATGTTTACGCTATAGAATGCTTGACCATTTAAATGATTGAATAATGATATAAACCTAAGATATCATAACCTCCATATCAGTTAGTCACTAAAACATTTCCAATTAGTTGGCCATTTTACCTCCATGGTAGAAATGCACAAAAATTTTCCTCAGATGAAGTAACTTAGTTTATTTACAGAAGTGACTAAAAGGGACAAATGTAGCTAATAACACTATATGTTTCTAATGTAAGCATATGCATTCTAGCTCACAATCACCCTTTAAGCAAAACCTCAAGTATGTTCTATTAGCAGATTTGAAATGGCTAAAAGTTAAAGGGTATGCAACATTTATTGATTATCTATCATTATATATGCCGAAAAGTTCAATGAAAAGAGGTAAATTGAGATTATCATATAGCTCTTGTTAGAAGTTGAATTCAGATCCATGGGCACTTCCTTCAGTCCAATCTACCATATTTGAAACACAAAAATCAATTTCCTCAAAGTTAGGAATTTCACTTTGATCTCAATCAACTGAATAATAATACATTGACAAAACAACAAAGTACACCAAATTACACTTTCAACATTGACAGAAAATATAATAATAAGAAAATCCAACAATGAGTGCTGATATGTTGAGAAATTTAAAGTACAATGACATTGATGCATAACATTTTTTTAGGGAATCGTTATTTTTAAACATTTTTTGATATTGCACACTTAATACCTGTACTGTTATTTATTTTTGAAGCTAGAGGACCATAAGCAACATTATTCACTCAATTCAATTTAGACAATCACATAATGTGCTGATTCTCTCTAGATTTAGTAACAAGTGCACTACATCAATTTCTATTCCAGAATCAATTAGATTCAACAAATCATAGACAAGAGATATCAGCTAAATGTGAGCCAGAAGTTTATTACCTCAACTGCTTACATAATCTGGCATTAATTTCATACTTACTTTTAGTTTTAGTTCTTTCACAAATAAAAAAAAAATCAAAGGGTACTTTGTGTTTTATATTAACCCCATGCTAGTTGATAAACTAGTAAGGGGAGAAAATCAAATTCATGCTTAATGTATTTTGCGATTTGTATAAGCTATTATAATGGAAATTACAATTTTGTTTTTCAACCAAACAAAACAACAAATGCAAAACACTTAAAATAAACATTTAGTCAACAAAAAGTGGAGATGTCAACTGGCTTATTTTGTCAATTACCTAACAAAGGATATGATATTCTCTGCTCATGTATATATTCCTAAATATATGATCTACCATTAGGAGCTTTATTGTTATTGATTTGAGCAGCAAAATAACTTTAAAAAGTAGAGAAATATGAGTTTGACGCCAAATCAATTTGTTATTTTATGACTTGTCACTATAAGCAGTTGTAGCCAACCATATCAAAACAATTAGTACTTGAATGAAAGATTAACAAGTCTCAAAGACCTTCGATTTAAAAGGAAAAATAAACATGTTTGACCAATAATCAAATCTAACAAAAGCAAATCAACACTAAGGAACTAACTAGAAACATTTGAAAACATTGGTGACAAAGTGATACCAATATTTGGTAATTCAAAAGAAACTACTTATAAAAAGGCCAATTTGAAAACAGACAAAGCAAGACTATTTTCAGAACAGTACCTAACAAACACAACAAATTAATAAAGTCAATAGAGGAAGCAGAGTTAAAACAGCACCTAATAGTTTACATAAACCATGACATGACAATTAAAACTAAGATTCATGTCACTTGAGTCAAGTTAGGATTAACGAACCTATAGAAATTAAGGATTGTTAAATGAAAGTAACAATCTTCAGTATTCATTTAGAGCAAGGGAGGTAACATGAGCAATATCTTGTGAGAAAATATTTCTACAAAATAAAGAGAGACATCCAATTACATAGCAAGTGATAATTGATTAGGTAATTATAATATACTATATTAAGCAATTTATTTCATTTTATCTTCCTCAAATTTCTCAATTTCATCAAAATCCTCATTTGAAAACACTGGTGAGGATGCCCTTTTTAACCAATCTTGAGTGCAAATAAGTGCTTTCACCATTTCTGGTGTAAGGGAATTGCGGTATGGATCAAGCACTCTTCCTCTAGTGCTAAATGTCGACTCAAAAGCCACAATGGTGACAGGTATAGCCAACATATCTCTCACAATCTTTGCAAGGATAAAAAATTGTCCAGAATTTAATCTCCACCAATTTAAAATATCCAAAGCCGCAACCTCTAAGTAATCCTCTTAGTATTTACTTAACTAGAATTTTATTGGTCCACCTGATTGGAGGAATTGATGATAGCCATAACGATCAATACTACATCCATTTGACCTGGTTGATTGGAGAAACTGACGATAGCCATAACAATTATTAGATTAAGTTTCTTGTTACTCACTTTGAAACCCCTCCATTCTACCACTGTACACCTTAAAAAGATATGTCAAACATGAGAATAGTTTGTCTTTTAACTGAGTTGCCACACCATAATAAAAAACATGAGAAATTCGCCAATTTAAAAATCAATTTATAACGGGGGTCTAACATAACTACAATCAATAACAACATCCTCAAATTGTCAAGATCTCCCCGATACTTGTCATGTTTTTTCTCATCTTTTCAGTCATTAACTTTATACCCACATCTATAGACTTACACGCTTCATTGATCTTCATTCTGATTCCAAAGGCCTCTAACATGTACATATTAGCGGTCACATAAGATGAACCAGAAAGACACACAACTTCATAAAATAGTTCAAAAATGGTAACATTGAGCATGCATAGTCCCAATCTTGATGAGTAGGCGCACTCCCCCCTCCATTTCTTCAACTCATTATTATACTTGTCATCTTGCAACTCAAGTTCTAAAAATGCCTCTTGATGTTTTAGAGCCACCTCTAACATCAAGTATGTTGAGTTCCACTTGGTTTCAACATCCAAGCATACAAGACCTCTGTATTTATTATTATTTGTTAGTCTCCTGTTCAACACAGGCCTTAAATTTGGCCAATATAGAAGGAGAAGATCTTATGTACTTCTCTACAGTATGAATTCTCAAAATAGAGTTATCAATCTCTTATAGGCCATCATTTGCAATCAGGTTCAGAATATATGCACAACAATGCATATGAATGTAGTCTCCATTCAAAACCAATTTGTTCCAAGACATTGACCTTTTTTTGAGATGTTGAATCCCAACACAATTTGACGAGGCATTATCAATAGTAAAACTTAAAATGCGATGTAGCCCCCAATTGTTCAAGCATAGCTCAACAAACTTGGCCATAATCTCTCCCGAATGGCCTATGACTTGGCAAAAGTTTATAATCTTCTTTTCTTGTGCAACTTCCAGTTATTAATAAAAAAAGGGTAGTCAAACACATGTAGCTAAGATTTTGATTAGAAGTCCAGGTGTCAGTGGTGAGGCACACTCTTTGACAATGTTGGGAAAGAAAACTCTTCAACTTGATATTCTCCATATCCCATAGTGTGAGGATGTCACAAGCTAATGTAGTGCGTGAGATAACACTAAATTTGGGTTGTATGATGCTTAAAAACTTTATGAAAGCTTCATGCTCCACTAGTCGAAAAGGAAGCTCAATTACCATAAACATCTTTACCAGTTGCTTACGACATCTCTCTTAGTCAAATTTGACCAATGAAGGGGAAGAACTCATATGACCTTCCACATCTTCTATTAAAGTTAAAGTTGAATCTTGCCCCACATTATAGCACCTCTTTGAATGAGCTAGCATGGAACTTGTCCCATTATCGCACTTGATTGGGCGATAACAATAGTTACATTTAGCTTTCTTACTAGTCGACTCGGGGTCTATAGTGAAGTAATCCCAAACACTAGATCGATTTCTACATCCTCGAGGGCAAGGTGTTAACACATTAGTAATGTTGGAGACAGTAGGTGGAGGGGTCGAATGCTCAATCGTCTCGAAAGCTAGAAGGTCATCATGATCAATCATTTTGACCGTCTGTTTGCATAAAAATGCTAAACACAAATGCAGTCAGTATTAAAAAGAAAAGGCATCCAATCATAATATACCCAAGCCAATGAGATCATAACATGCTCAATAAAAGCAAACCCAATAACTTGTGAAAACATCACAACTCAAAGCAAAGCATGAAAATGGACCATATGCACATCACTATTTAACCCAAAACACCTTTAAGGCTTATAAATATGTGAATATGCAACTACAATGTCATATTCATCACCAAATGGAAATGGAATCACATGATATTGGTTCATGTATAGAAATCACCTTCTGAAAGTAATATTTATCTTGAAAATCAATCACGGAGCATATGTATCGGCTAACGGGAATCAGACATAAAGCAACAGGGCTATTAGTGTTTATTTAGTGATTTTTATATTTTATTTTAACTATAGACATACTATCTTGAACCACACATGTTTATTACATATTTACAGTGATGACTCAAAAGCACTCTTCCTCCAATGCTAAATGTCGACTCAAAAGCCACAGTGGTGACAGGTATAGCCAACATATCTTTCACAATCTTTGCAAGGATAAAAAGTTGTCCAGAATTTAATCTCCACCAATTTAAAATATCCAAAGCCGCAACCTCTAAGTAATCCTCTAAGTATTTACTTAACTCGAATTTTATTGGTCCACCTGATTGGAGGAATTGATGATAGCCATAACGATCAATACTACATCCACTTGACCCGTTGATTGGAGAAATTGACGATAGCCATAACAATCATTAGATTGAGTTTCTTGTGACTCACTTTGAAACCCCTCCATTCTACCACTATACACCTTAAAAAGATATGTCAAACATGAGAATAGTTTGTCTTTTAACTGAGTTGCCACACCATAATAAAAAACATGAGAAATTTGCCAATTTAAAAATCAATTTATAACGGGGGTCTAACATAACTACAATCAATAACAACATCCTTAAATTGTCAAGATCTCCTCAATACTTATCATGTTTTTTCTCATCTTTTCAGTCATTAACTTTATACCCACATCTATAGACTTACACGCTTCATTGATCTTCATTCTGATTCCAAAGGCCTCTAACATGTACATATTAGCGGTCAAATAAGATGAACCAGAAAGACACACAACTTCATAAAATAGTTCAAAAATGGTAACATTGAGCATGCATAGTCCCAATCTTGATGAGTAGGCGCACTCCCCCCTCCATTTCTTCAACTCATTATTATACTTGTCATCTTGCAACTCAAGTTCTAAAAATGCCTCTTGATGTGTTAGAGCCACCTCTAACATCAAGTACATTGAGTTCCACTTGGTTTCAACATCCAAGCATACAAGACCTCTGTATTTATTATTATTTGTTAGTCTCCTGTTCAACACAGGCCTTAAATTTGGCCAATTTAGAAGGAAAAGATCTTATGTACTTCACTGCAGTATGAATTCTCAAAAATAGAGTTATCAATCTCTTCCAGGCCATCATTTGCAATCAAGTTCAAAATATGTGCACAACAATGCATATGAATGTAGTCTCCATTCAAAACCAATTTGTTCCAAGACATTAACCATTTTTTGAGATGTTGAATCCCAACACAATTTGACGAGGCATTATCAATAGTAAAACTTAAAATGCGACGTAGCCCCCAATTGGTCAAGCATAGCTCAACAAACTTGGCCATAATCTCTCCCGAATGGCCTGTGACTTGGCAAAAGTTTATAATCTTCTTTTCTTGTGCAACTTCTAATTATTATTAAAAAAAATGGCTAAACTGCAATTTTGGTCCCCCCTAATTTAAAAAATTTGCGATTTTCATCCCCCTGTTTTTTAATTGTAAGATTTGGTCCCCCTACTTTCCAAAATTGGCGATTTTGGTATCTTCGTCTACTTGCTTCCGTTGACCGTTAGGTTGGTGACATTGACCAATTAAGATTATGATTAATAGAGTTATTAAGTTAATTATAAAATAATTTAAAACCATTAATTATTAAATCAAAGGTCAAATTTTATTCTCATTTTTCTATTTTCTTTTTTCTTTCTTTCCCTTCTTTCTCCCCTTTGCCCCTTGCCCCCAGTGACCTACCATTCCCCATTTTGCCTCACCGCATCTGGGTGTTGGCGCACAACGCCGTCAACAACACTGCCAGCGCCACCGAGTTCGTCACCACCAACAACCTCCGCGACACATTGGCCTTTTTTTTTTCCTCTCTCTTTCCCGGTTTATCCTTCCTCCTACAACCCAGATCTAAACCAAACCCTCACCAATCACCATTGACCATGCTCTGCCACGCACAACCTCACACGGCCACGACACCACCACGAGGCTACCACGCACGACCATGAGCGAACAGCTTCGCGGTGGGTTTCACAATGGTTTACGGTGCAGTTTGTGCCTTTGCAGTGGGGTTCGCTACGATTCGCGGTGGTAGGCGGTGATTTTCACGGTGGAGTTAGCTGCGATCTACGGAGGAGTTCGCTGCCGCTACGATCTACGATGTAGTTCGCGATAAGTAGCGGTGGGGTTCATTGTAGTTCTCAATAGGGTTTATGTTTTGGATTTTGATTTAGATCTATGTCTTGAAGACGCGATTAGGGGAAAATGAAGCTTCATAAGCACTGACGCTTCGTCAATCAAATTGCGGGGAAGATGGCTTGAGGAGAAACGGGAGAGGAGCTGGGTTCTCATTGAGTGAGGGGAAGAAGTTGACGAGTTCGTGAGTGAGAAACATTGAGATGAGATGACCAGATGTGTTAGGGTTCACTAATCTGTTATAAAAGTGTTTTTTTATTAATTAGTGGTTTTTAATTAAAATAATATTAACTTAATAAAGCTACTTATGTAAAAAAAACTTAATGAAGCTACTAATCAAAATTAATCATTAATAACTAACATATCAGTTTGCTACCTCACCAATTCATTGGTCAGCGTCACCAACCTAACAATCAATGAGAGCAAGTGGACGAAAATACCAAAATCATCGATTTGGAAAAGTAGGGGACCAAATCTTACAATTAAAAAACAGGGGGTGAAAATCGTGAATTTTTGAAACTAGGGGGACCAAAATTGCAATTTAGCCTTAAAAAAATGGGCAGTCAAACACATGTAGCTAAGATTTTGATTAGAAGTCCATGTGTCAGTGGTGAGGCACACTCTTTGACAATGTTGGAAAAGAAAACTCTTCAACTTGATCTTCTCCATACCCCATAGTGCGAGGATGTCACAAGCTAATGTAGTGCGTGAGATAACACTAAATTTGGGTTGTATGATGCTTAAAAACTTTATGAAAGCTTCATGCTCCACTAGTCGAAAAGGAAGCTCAATTACCATAAACATCTTTACCAGTTGCTTACAACATCTCTCTTAGTCAAATTTGACCAATGAAGGGGAAGAACTCATATGACCTTCCACATCTTCTATTGAAGTTAAAGTTGAATCTTGCCCCCACATTATAGCATCTCTTTGAATGAGCTAGCATGGAACTTGTCCCATTATCGCACTTGATTGGGCGATAACAATAGTTACATTTAGCTTTCTTATTTGTCGACTCGGGGTCTATAGTGAAGTAATCCCAAACACTAGATCGATTTCTACGTCCTCAAGGGCGAGGTGTTAACACATTAGTAGTGTTGGAGACAGTAGGTGGAGGGGTCGAATGCTCAATCGTCTCGAAAGCTAGAAGGTCATCATGATCAATCATTTTGACCGTCTGTTTGCATAAAAATGCTAAACACAAATGTAGTCAGTATTAAAAAGAAAAGGCATCCAATCATAATATACCCAAGCCAATGAGATCATAACATGCTCAAAAAAAGCAAACCCAATAACTTCTGAAAACAATCGCAACTCAAAGCAAAGCATAAAAAAGGACCATCTGCACATCACTATTTAACCCAAAACACCTTTAAGGCTTATAAATATGTGAATATGTAACAACAATGTCATATTCATCACCAAATGGAAATGGAATCACATGATACTGGTTCATGTATAGAAATCACCTTTTGAAAGTAATATTTATCCTGAAAATCAATCATAGAGCATATGTATCGGCTAACGGGAATCCGACATAAAGCAACAGGGCTATTAGTGTTTATTTAGAGATTTTTTTATTTTATTTTAACTATAGACATACTATCTTGAACCACACATGTTTATTACATATTTACAGTGATGACAAAGGGAAGGGATGAGATGTGTGACCAGCCAAACATGCATTGTCAATCAGTAGAAAAATAATTTAACATTAAGTTTCCCAATCAGCAGAAAGATAGAAGCAAGTAATAGTTAGACAATAATTAAAATGAACCCTGACTATTCAACTTATTATTTTAAGTTTTAAACAAGTCAAAATCAGAGTATCAATAGAAGCTGTCCCAAATTTCAAAAGGACTAAATTTAAAATTGCTAAAAGTGACATTTAAGTATGAGCAAGAGAAAAATTGGAAGAGATAGATTTTTCTGTGTCATCTAAATTTCTATCCATTAGTATAGATGGTTTATTTTGATTAGGACAAAACATATCAATGTCTAATATAATATAATATGATTAAAAACTAAAAACAGATCTAAACTGAATTAGCTTATAGACTACTTCAAATAACAAAGTAACCACCAGCTAAGCACTTGCAGTAATAAAAGAGTTTAAGATTCACGTTAACAATCAAACAACTTCTGATTGAAAAATCAAAATGTCAAGCAAGCCAATTTGATATCTTAAAATAGTGTGTTATAGAATATATTCCTAGCACTCTTTTAACATTAATAATTAGAAGAATATAATATTATATTATACATATTTTTATTCCTTTTTCTTTTTTTTTTTTGTGTGTATTTTTATCGGGTGTGTTTTCATTCCCCTTTCTTAAACACTGATCCAAAGAAAATGAACCCTCTCCAATGGGGGGGGGGGAACTTCACCATGTGAAGTGTCATGATTTCACCATTTATTCTTTCAAATTTCAGTTTTACAATAAAAATATATTATGTTGATGAAATTTCTTAAAGGGTTAAGATCTCATGCATTGGAAATGGCAATGCAGAGAATCCATTCCACTGAAGAAGGGGCCTCTGACGAAGAACACTTAACCATGACTTAAAAAAAAATAAAACAAACCAAAAACATGATAACTTCAATAAGAGTGGGGTGATTGAAAATGAAGGGAAAACGTGTGATTGAAAGGGCAGTAGGCTGCTGCATTTGGGGATGGGGCAGATATATTGTGAAAAGGAATAGCTGAAAATTGAAAATATATAGCTGCTTGAAATTTGAAGGAAACTATGAAAGAGAAGGAAACTAGGAAAATATATAGCAGATATATAGCTCCCAACAACTTTTTTCTCCTAAAAGACATTATCCCCAAGTTACTCTCAAATATTCCAACAGCTTTTTTTTTCTCAGTTTCATACATACCATTTTTGTAATTTACTATGTAAAACCTAATTTTTTGTTGTTGTTGTATCCAAATGAAATTTTAAAATTGATTTTTAGTAAACCTACCCAAACAAAAATTAATTCTGATTAAGTGTGTTTGGTAAGACTTTTGAGGAGATTATAAGCTCCTTTGACTAGCTTATAAGCTACTTTGACCAAATAAGCTTATTTGGTACACGAGCTTATTTTAGTGACTTAGAACTTATTTTTTGGCTACCAAGGAGTCTAGCTCAGTTGGTTGAATATGATACGTGAATTATTGTAAACTCTCTGATATTTGTCTTCAATTCATACAGATAAAAAAAAACTTATTTTCTGGCTCCCCGATGGAATCCCGAGATATTCCACAAGCTTTTGTACTTTGAACCAACTATTGGACTAATCCCAACATGTGTGCCAACTAAACTATGCCTATTGGGTTAAATATTTTTCTTTTTATCTTCTAAAAATATTATTGAATAATAATATAGAACTTTTTACACATTTTGTGTTTTGTAAATAATACTTAAATTTCTTTAATGATTTAAATACTTTTTTAGTCATTGCAATTTAGTGCTGACTAATCCCAACATGTGTTGCCAACTAAACTATACCTATTGGGTTAAATATTTTTCTTTTTATCTTCTAAAAATATTATTGAATAATAATATAGAACTTTTTACACATTTTGTGTTTTGTAAATAATACTTAAATTTCTTTAATGGTTTAAATACCTTTTTAGTCATTGCAATTTAGTATTTTTTTGTTTTTCGTCCTTGTAAAATTATTTTTTTGGTTTTAGTCCTTGCAAATAATGTTTGTTTTGTTTTTCGTCCTTAAAGTGGTTTAGATAGTGCTTTGAATAGCGACAAAAATGCTATCTAAACCGCTATAAGGACGATAAACAAAATAAACATAATTTGTAAGGACTAAAACAAAAAAAATAATTTTGCAAGGACAAAAAGCAAAAAAATACTAAATTGCAAGGACTAAAAAGGTATTTAAACCTTCTTTAATTAGTATTATGTTCAACAAATTATTTTTGAATCATTTTTAAATTATTTTAATTAATTAAAATAAATTTAGACATTTTTAAAATTACAAATTTTAAATGTACATTTCTAATGCTTTTATTTATTTTTGGTGTCATTAAAATATTATTGGATTAAATTTGAATTTAAAATCAAACTAATTGAATGGTGAAAAATCAAAAACCTTAAAAAATTAAAATTGGCTAATATCTATTTCAATCTGTACATACTCTATAATTCGAAACTTTGGATTTCAATCCAAAAGACTCAATTTCTTGAAAAGGATTAGTGATAGATTATTATAACTTTAACTTAAATCCCATTATTGAAAATTTAAGGAGACAAATCTAGGCTAAATTGCCGTCTTTGCTCAAAGGAGGAAAAGCATGTTTGGGGGAGAAATCATTTATCAAGAAACTGTTAGAAAAATAAATAGTCTTATACAAATAAGTTAATCCAAACATACTTATAATTCTAACTTGCATCTCTACCAATGAAGACGTGTTATGCAAGGAGTAGGTACAAAAGACAAAACACATGAACTAAATTATTAAATGAACACGTATAGAACGATAGATGAGTTGTTATGTACTAGAAATAATGCATGTGCATGTACCCAAAAAGAATTATGTATATTAATGTTACCGAATTTGTCAAAGAGATGTAAGAATGGAACATCCGAGAACAGTTTGCAGTGCAAGAAACATACAAAAATAGATACATGAGTAATAATACAAACATGCAAAAGCAACTCATTTCTTCATACCAAAAAATCCAATACACAACACGTGATAAATTTTCTCCACAATACTTTCAGGTACGTAAAGGAAGATTATTTGATGTGATCAGACAATTGCCAATTCAGCCCTCCATGCATGTGCCTATGAAGTTTCAACATTAAATTATCGAAGGCCTAACAATTGGAAACAACTTTCAATGGCAACTTAATTAAAATATTTGATGTTAGAAGTCCAATAAAAAAAAACTTGTAAACCATAAAGGCTAATGGGTTTATGTTAAACAGGAAAACTGCATCCTCTGAGGGGTAATGTTTTAAACATGTGTTTTCCCCTCTGTCAAAAATCTCAAAATAAAATTAAAAAAAAAAAAAACTACTTTTTTATTTGCTACCTCAAAGTAACAATTGAGAAACAACAATTGATTATCATGCACCAGCTTCTGTAGATTGTCGTCTTAACTCTTCATCTGCATTCCTTAGAAATTGATCCCAATCACTCCCAGGGATGGTATCCAAGTAATCAAATGGAACTGCTGTTTTAAGTCCTGGACTAACAGCACAACGATCTTCCACAATTCTAAACTCCACATCATTTCCTTCACTATGAATATGCTCTAATTCATCCCATGTAAACAACAATGACAATGTAAAGGCACCCCAAGGGTTGAAATCCACAACCTTAACTCTCTCATCCTTTGTAATGTAAACATCAAATGCGTAGCTTTCTGAAAAATGCTAGTATCAGTGAAAGGAGATCATGCTTCTTTTCAAGCAAAACAGGATAGAAAGTAGTAACCTCGCGTTGAGAAATTCCAATTAATCTCTGATCTCGTACAAAACATTGAAATTCCATGTCTGGCTGAAGGGATGGATACCATTTACGGAGAGCAAGGAAGAAATTCTGGGGCCTAGTCGAAGATTTATCTTGGCATGCACGAATCATAAGCATGGCACAAGTCGTGGACCAATGAGTCGGATGCTCGAAACAAAAGTGCAATCTCACTGAAACTGGTGCACCGAAGGGTACCAGCAGTGCATATCCAAGCTGAATCTTTTGGGGCACTCCGATTCAGCTTGGGGAAGACTGCACACCCAAGGGACTCAATGGATTCCTTAATTTTCAATTCAAGTTCTGGAAAAGAAGGTGGTGGAGAACCTTCTTCTACTTCATCACCAGATCCCTCTGGCACCTGAAAATCTTCTTCCTCATCCGGGTTATGAATTCTATTGGGTAATGCATCTTCATTTAAGACAGAAACAGGCAACAAGAAGGGCCCCAAGTCATCGAGAAGGTACTGAATAAATGATTCAGGAAGTTGGTGAATTAAGGTCTTGATGGATACAGATTTGAACTTTGGATACCATTCCTGAATCTGGCATCGATTCACCTCTTCCTTTTTCATATTCTGTAACAGATGTTTCTCTATCAAATATAACCAGCTGAACTTCCTTTTCTTCAACTATCTGGTATTCAATAACCAATATACATATTAGAGATTAATTGGTGAAACCTAGTGAATAATTAGCTATCAATATGGGTCGGCCCACTCCATTCAATTCCATAAAGTGTCTCATTCTTATGTATGAACAAATAACAAGTTCCCTTCAACCCAACGGCTTTTTTCTGTCATAAATGACAGTAATTTCAAACGACACTACAAAAAAGCACAAGTATCAAGGATAAGCCTCTTCGCTATCTTCCTTCGCTCGAGGTTGGGGGGCATGTGTACTAGTTGGGGTATTCAACAACACACATAAACCGAATACCCCCCGGCAGTAGGCCGAACACCCCAGTGATGTGTGGTTCGTTCGGCAAGCAGGAGTATTCGACGTCTATAAAAACCGAAGACCCCTAACCCCTCACCTCGGGCCTAAATAGTAGTATTCGGCACCTGCAGGGCCGAACACTATAAACACCATTAGCAACTCATGGCAACATAAACCTAAGGCTAAAAGATAATTAAGTACTCTTAATTACCACAAAACATATGATTAAGAAAAAGGCCAAGGCCAAGGCCCATGAGGGCCTAAGCCCAATAAGATAAGTATAAAAAGGGGATCCACTCCCCAAGGTAAACTCTCTAAATTCTCATTTATTACACACATTAAATACTCTGCGCCAAACCCTAACTTGAACGTTGGAGTGTTTCTTGCAGGTATCCCACCTTTCGGACAAGTTACAGAAAGATTTAATATAAAGCGACGACCGAAGGCCTCCCCTTATCCCACGACAGGAACATTTTGGCGCCCACCGTGGGGCCCGGTAAAACTTCCCCCGCAGCCTCACAAAGAATGGTTACTACTCGAAGTCACGCGCACATGGAAGAACGTCTCGTCGACGAAAACCTGGTGGAAGATCAGACAAATCTTTCGTCAGAGTTAAGGCAGTTGCGAGCCGACATTTCGGCAATAAGGCAGCAGCACGCTCAGGAGTTGTCGGTCCTTCGCCAAGAAAACACCGATTTGAGGGACTTGAACCGATCCAGGAGACATGAAAATCAGCAACCAGACAAACATCATGAAGATGAGTCGATCATTAACCTTAGCATGCAGGGTACAACGAATCGGCCTTCCTTCTCTACCTTTAACACTCAGTCACGCCCCTGTAGGCACCCTTTTGTCTCAGGGATTATGGAAACTCCCCTTCCTCCAAACTGGAAGAACCTTAGTCTGGACCGATACGATGGTAGCACAGATCCAGATGAACATGTAGATGTGTATGTAACCCAAATCAGTTTATACATCGCCGAAGATGCCGTTCTGTGTAGGGTGTTCCCCACCTCCCTCAAAGGACACGCCCTCAGTTGGTTTACCTGCCTACCACCGAACTCCATCGACAGTTTCGAGACGTTGGTAACAAGATTCGGCAATCAATTTGCAACTAGCAGACCTCATCATCTAACTTCAGTGGCACTAGTCAATATTCGGCAGGAAAAAGGGGAATCCCTAAGAATGTTCATGGAAAGGTTTGGTAAGACTGCTTTAAACATCCGAAACCTAGACTCGGCGGTGGCCATGCACCAGTTAGTGACGGCTCTTAGGCCAGGAGCCTTCGTCAACAGTCTCTGCAAAAAGCCGGCTCTTGACATGGATGACCTCCGACGACGAGCAGCAAGATACATGCAAATGGAAGAATTATCCGAATACAGAAGCCAGGTCCAAGCAGAGGCCAACCCAAGGAAAAGGGAACAAGAAAAGGATTATCAAGGAAAGGGAAAAGACAAAATCAGCAAGGAGAAGGAGTACCGTGGCTCCAGGTATACGACTTATACGCCGCTTAACACTAGTCGATCCCGAATACTCGAACAGGCTCTGGCCACGGAAATTTTGGCCATGCCAAAGAGGGCCAACACTCCCCTTAAGGCCGACTACAGCAAACAATGCCGATACCACCGCAATAAAGGTCACTCCACTGAAGAATGCGCCGCCCTTAAAGACAAAATAGAAGACCTCATCAAAATGGGGCACCTTAAAGACTTCGTCCATGATCCGAGGACCGAAAGGCCTCAATTTTGGAGATATAAAGACAATGACAGAACCTATAGAACGGATTTTAGCCATGTTAGGAGGGACGAAAGACAAAGGAGCAGGTCCAGGGAACGACAAGACATAAAACCCTCTAATCCTAGGAGGGTCATCAACACGATTGCCGGAGGATTTGCGGGAGGAGGAAGTACTTCTTCGGCCCGAAAAAAGCACCTCCGGCTAGTCCGGTCAGTCAACATGACTTCAACTACAAACAAACTCAAAATGCCCCCATCACTTTCACAGATGCGGACTTTCAGGGGTCCGACCCAATGCAAGATGATCCAATGGTCATTAGTGTAGATGTGGCCGATTGTACAGTCCGAAAGACCCCGATAGATCAAGGAAGTTCGGCCGACATCATATACTGGAACACCTTCAAACAACTGGACATACCGGAGAAGAAGCTCATGCCGTATGACGAACCCTTAGTCGGATTCTCTGGCGAGAGGGTTAGCACCAGAGGATGTATAGAGCTGGACACGACCTTTGGATATGAAGGAAAGGAGTACAAGACCATAAGAGTGAGATATATTGTGGTGCACGCCAACACCTCATACAATATACTACTCGGACGACCGTCGTTGAATACTCTTGGAGCCGTAGTCTCCACTCCACATCTAGCAATGAAATTTCCATCAAACCGAGGCACGGTCGTCACGATCCACGCAGACCAAAAGGCAGCCAGAGAATGCTACTTAGCCAGTCTCAAAGTTACTCAAATAAAGGAAGACGACCGCAGGTCAGTACACATGGTCTCGGCGGCTGAACCCTCGCACCAAACCATGGATCTGGATCCCAGAATCAAAGAGGACAAGCGGGTAAAACCAAATGAGGAAGTCCATGCATTTCAGATTGGGCCAGAAAAAACTCAAACTACTTACCTCGGTAACAACCTATCCGAAGAGGGTAGCCTTCGGATTCAAAGAGTAGTAGAACGAAACGCCGATCTCTTTGCATGGAAGGCTGCCGACATGCCTGGCATTGACCCAAGATTCCATTGCCATAAATTGGCAATATGCCGAGAGGCAAGACCAATTTCGCAAAAGAAAAGGAAGATGGGGGAAGATAGGAAAAAAGCGGTAGAAGAGGAAGTGTCCAAGTTACTAGCCGCGAATTTTATCCGAGAGGTTAAGTACTCTACTTGGTTAGCCAATGTGGTCATGGTGAAGAAAGCAAATGGAAGATGGAGAATGTGTATAGACTACACGGATTTGAATAAAGCTTGCCCAAAAGATGCCTACCCACTACCAAACATCGACAGATTGGTCGATGGGGCAGCTGGACACTATTGTCTTAGTTTTTTGGATGCGTATTCAGGGTACAACCAAATCTGAATGCACCCTCCTGATGAAGACAAGATCGCCTTCATAACCGAATCAGCCAATTTTTGCTACCAAGTAATGCCTTTCGGCCTGAAAAACGCAGGAGCCACTTATCAAAGATTGATGGACAAAGTTTTTCAAAAACAGCTAGGACGAAACCTAGAGGTGTATGTCGACGACATGGTTGTTAAATCTTCCATGCCTGACGAACACACAAGAGACCTCGAAGAGATCTTCGCCGAGCTCAGGAAACACAATATGCGCCTAAACCCAGAAAAATGTGTCTTCGGCGTCCAAGGGGGAAAATTCCTGGGCTTCATGTTAACATGCCGAGGCATAGAAGCCAACCCGGATAAATGCGAAGCAGTTATTCATATGAAAAGCCCGAGAACCCCAAAGGATGTCCAGAGACTCACAGGGAGAATCGCCTCTCTATCAAGATTCCTGCCTAGAATCGCTGAGAAGGTAAAACCATCATGTGTTTGCTAAAAACAGCCAAGAAATTTTCATGGAACCAACAATGTGAAGAAGCATTCCAAGAGCTGAAAAAGACTCTCTCGGCTCCGCCCGTACTTAAAAAACCGGAACCTACAAAAGATCTTGTGCTTTACATCTCGGTTTCCCAAACAACCATAAGTGCAGTTTTAGTGCAGGAACATGAAGAAGGCCAGGCACCCATATACTTCACTAGCCGAGTACTACAGGAAATCGAGACCAGGTACCAGACGATTGAGAAGGCTGCCCTAGCATTAGTGAACGCTGCAAGACGTCTGAGACAATACTTTCAAGGACATCGGGTGATTGTAAAAACCGATTGCCCGATTGCAAAGGTATTAAGGAAACCAAAATTAGCAGGGAGAATGATGGCATGGTCAGTAGAACTCTCCGAGTTCGATTTAAAGTACGAATCAAGGGGCCCGGTCAAGGCACAGTGTTTAGCAGATTTTATCAATGAACTACACCCTACTGAAACCTTTGAAGAAGAGTGGTGGGTAGTACATGTCGATGGATCGTCAAACCGAAGGGGAAGTGGTGCAGGCATCATACTGGAAGGACCCAACCAGATACGGTTGGAACAGTCATTACGATTCGGCTTTAAAGCATCCAACCATCAGGCCGAATACGAGGCCTTATTAGCTGGTCTCAGGCTGGCAAGAGAAATGGGAGCCCGAAAAGTACAATGTTGGAGTGATTCGCAAGTAGCAGCCGAACAGATCAACGGTGGTTTTCAAGTAAAAGACCCTCAGTTGCTGAAGTATTATCATACTTTCATACAGATGAGACAACAGTTCGAGGAAATTCGGGTAAATCATTTAGCCCGAGAACACAACGACAGGGCAGATCGACTCGCTAAATTAGCTACTACTCAAAAACCCGGACAGTTGAGAACCTTCATCCAAGAGACGTTACCTGAACCAAGTGTAACCACCGAAGAATGCATGCAGCTTTCGGCAGCCAGAAGTACGTGGACGACCGAAATACAACAGTACTTGGCACAAGGAATCCTTCCAGAGAATAAAGAAAAAGCCAAAAGATTGCGAACCAATGCTTCGAGGTACATTGTAATAGCAGAAGAGTTATACAGAAGGGGATTTTCCACACCCTTACTAAAGTGTCTTGAGAAAGAGCAAGCAGAATACGTGATGAAAGAGCTGCATGAAGGAATCTGTGGCATGTACTCTGGAGCACGAACGATGGCAACAAGGGTTCTACGAGCAGGATATTACTGGCCGACCCTAAAAAATGACTGCGCCGAGCACGTAAAAAGGTGTAGTCAGTGCCAAAAACATGCCAACCTTATCCACCAACCAGCGGATAAGTTGCACTCCATCCCGTCACCTTGGCCTTTTGCTGTATGGGGAACCGACATCTTAGGTCCTTTCCCTATAGCCACAGGACAACGCAAGTTCTTGATAGTAGCTGTCGACCACTTCACAAAATGGATAGAGGCCGAACCTTTGGCGACCATCTCGGCTCAGAACGTACAGAAATTTTTATGGAAAAATGTCATCACCCGCTTCGGCATTCCGTATGCAATCGTCACAGATAACGGCCTACAATTCACGGACAAGAAGTTAAACGCTTTCCTCGAAGGTTTGGGAATAAAGCATAAAGTTACCTCGGTCGAGCACCCCCAAACAAACGGACAAGCAGAAGCCGCAAACAAAGTCATATTGGGAGAACTGAAAAGGAGATTGGGAACAGCCAAAGGGGTTTGGGCCGAAGAGATACCCGAAATATTATGGGCATACAGGTGCACCCCACAATCAACTATCAAAGAAACACCTTGCAGAATGGTTTATGGGATCGAAGCAATGATCCCAGTCGAAGTAGGAGAACCCTCTTTACGAAGACAAAACTTCGAGACTCCCGAAAATGAAAGTTCCGTGAGATGCGAATTAGATTTGGTCGAAGAAATACGTGACCGCGCACGTCTCAATGCCGAAGCATGCAGACAGAGAATGACTCGAAGATTCAACTCAAAGCTGAAGCCACGAGACTTCAAAGAAGGAGACCTGGTCCTAAGGGTGCAAGGCGAAGCCCGAAGAGACTCCAAGGAAGGAAAATTGGCAGCCAATTGGGACGGCCCATTCAGAATTCGGCAAAACCTCAACAATGGGGCGTACAGGTTGGAAGAATTGTCTGGAAAAACAATACCGAGGACCTGGAATTCCACTCATCTTAAATATTACTTCAGTTGATGTGTTTTCACTATGTATTCAAATGTTGTACTCTCTTCCCTATTCATTTTTCAATCCCTACAAAATGTAGAAGGGTGTTTTTGGATAAGGTCTTTAGGAGGCATACCTCCAAAAGAATTCTAATAAGAACGGCCGACACTTCGCCATCATTTTTTAAGGATGCACCATTCAGTTTTCCTTCAAAATGGTTTCCCTCCCGAGTGCTCCCACTCGGCTAAGGATGCACCATTCGGTTTTCCTTCTAAATGGTTTCCCTCCCGAGTGCTCCCACTTGGCTAAGGATGCACCATTCGGTTTTCCTTCAAAATGGTTTCCCTCCCGAGTGCTCCCACTCGGCTAAGGATGCACCATTCGGTTTTCCTTCAAAATGGTTTCCCTGCCGAGTGCTCCCACTCGGCTAAGGATGCACCATTCGGTTTTCCTTCTAAATGGTTTCCCTCCCGAGTGCTCCCACTCGGCTAAGGATGCACCATTCGGTTTTCCTTCAAAATGGTTTCCCTCCCGAGTGCTCCCACTCGGCTAAGGATGCACCATTCGGTTCCCCACCCAATTTTATGACAAACATCCATGTATCACTCGAAACAGCTTCCTAGAAGAACACATACAATTCTACTTCGTCCAAAAATAAAAAACGGAAGTATTATAAGTAAAAACGCGAAATAAACTAAACCAATACCGAAAAGAAGAATGTATATTTCATTGATTAAAAGTTGATTCCATACATAAAACATCAAAAGCCTCTAACGGCCTGAGACTACAAAAAATGATTCTATTCTGCCTAGTCCTCACGAACATCGGCGTCAGCAGTTTCCTCATCACCCCCCTCGTCAGCGGCCCCAGGATCCGCAACACCATCAGCAGCCGAACCGTAGAGAGGATTCTCCAGAATGGCATCCTCCGGAATGTCATCAATAGGCACAAGCTGCCCTTGATAAACATCCTTCTCCATGTCAAAAATGTTGCGATCACGAACATTATAGTAATGTGTTATTTGCCGCAACCCATGGAGGAAACCAGCCTCGTGTTCGGCTAGAATCTTATCTTCGGCCGAAGAGCGAAACCTCTCCTTGGCAGCACGCTCCGCATCCCGTTCTTCCCGAGCCTCGGCCAACAGAGCCCTTAGCCGCTCGATCTCATCATATTGAAGTTTGGAATCCTTCTCGGCCATTATTACCTTGGTATTTAAATCATGCACATTGGCCGAGAGGTCCTTTACTTCGTCCTTCAAACGCCCATTCTCGTCGGCCAGAACCATATTGGCCTCCAACACTTGTCTATTAGATGCCTGGGCCTCCTCCAAACTTTCCTTCAACTTATTGGCCTCCTTCAAAGGATTTGCAAACATATGGTACGCGATGGCTGTGACCCTTGCCTGAAACTCGCAAAAGGCCGACCAGTTGGCAGCAGCATCGGCTTTGTTAAGGATAGCTTTCCCACTATCCGAAATATCGTTGGAGCTCACCATCTTCTTTGGCCGAAAGTCTTTGGCAAAAAAGCCCTCGGCAGTCAAGGCATTGATAGAAGAAGCCGAAGCAAGAAAACCTAAGGTCTGTTGCTTCAATTTCTTGACCCTTTCTTCCTCCGAAGCCTCACGACTTCGGTGCCTCTTCTTGTGATCTCTATCTTTGCTTTTCTTTTCTCCTGCTAGAGGAGGCATAATATCTACTGGGGTTGGCCGAGGGGTCGGTTGTTTGGGAATGGGGGGCACTGAAGTGATTCCATATTTGTTCCCCGCAGCTTGAGCCCGATTCCTCCGGGCATTCCGGAATGAAAGTACATCTCCTCCGGCATCGGCCATAATACCTACATAAAAAACACTTAGTCAGTGACAAAAACCAAATTTTGAAACACTAGGAAAGAAAGAACAAAAATCTTACCACACATGTCTGCTAAGACAGTGGAAGAATTTAACAAGGCCACAAGCTGCCTAGCAGGGAGCTTTCGGGGGAGAGACTCAAGAAAAAGGAGATCCTCGCGTTCCGTTTCGGTCATCATGGATTTTGGAAACTTGTCATAACGCCGAGGGTTTTGCTCCCAATAGAACGGAAATAAGGACTTTCCACTCGTATCATAAAGATGGTTAGTCCCTATGTTCGGCCTAACAACTACCTTAAAGAAACCGGTTTTAAAATTTTTATAGGAGGTAGTAAATGACTGGAAGAGAGGCCTTTTCGGTTTCCTTATCAAGGAAACCCATAAACCATCTTTAGGCCGAGTACAAAAGTAATACAAAAACACGCTTACAGAAGGCTCTATAAAATTAAAAATACAGAGAGCTCGGAATGCCTGGATGGCAGCCCACCCATTCGGATGCAACTGCGAGGGTGTCACGTTTAAAACCCGAAGCACCCCCATAGTGAAGTCGTCAAAAGGAACCTTCACATGTAGATCACGAAATACGCAATCATACATGAAAAAGAAATCCCTTTTCGAGTTGCCTTTTCCCATGAAAACAAATTCAGGATTCGGCTCCCGCCGACAACACTGTAACCCTACGGGACAAAATTCATCTTCGGCAATGGAAGACACATCTACATAGTTTACAAAATTACAGACGCTACGCCTATCGTCATACCGAGACCAATAGGCCCCAACTTCTCCAGCAACCCAAGTATACCCTTCCAAGGTAATAGGTGGAAACACCTTTTTTGCTTGAGCAACCCGGGGTCTACGCTTCAGTTTTGCTCCAGATGCCTCCTCCGCCGAAGAGGCAGAAGGGGCTGAAGGACCCATGACACTCTCACCCATCCCCTCTCGGACAGGAGACGAAGAAGGAGATGCCGAAGAAGAAAGAAAGGACCCGGACGACGAGGCAGTCGAAGACCCCTCGCCAGAATCTCCACTACTAGAGGAAGCGGACGGAATGTCAACTACCTCGGTTCCCCCAGAAAGCTCAAGGCTAGCCGAACTCATTACAATAAAAAGAAAAAGAAATAGCCGAACTCTCGTACCTTAATTAAAACGAGAAGAATGAAGCTAGAGGTAACTATTCGGCCGAGAGTAAGAAGAAGATTTTTGTGAAATCGTAAATATGGGGAACGAGGACGACATCCTTCACCCTATTTATAGGGCCCAGGCCCATAACGGTCCAAAACCCCCCAACCGTTAGATCCACTCAGATCTAACGGTCCACATAGCGTAACGCTTCGTTTCCTTCAACCCAACGGCTTTTTTCTGCCATAAATGGCAGTAATTTCAAACGACACTACAAAAAAGCACAAGTATCAAGGATAAGCCTCTTCGCTATCTTCCTTCGCTCGAGGCTGGGGGGCATGTGTACTAGTTGGGGTATTCGACAACACACATAAACCGAATACCCCCCCGGCAGTAGGCCGAACACCCCAGTGATGTGTGGTTCGTTCGGCAAGCAGGAGTATTCGACGTCTATAAAAACCGAAGACCCCTAACCCCTCACCTCGGGCCTAAATAGTAGTATTCGGCGCCTGCAGGGCCGAACACTATAAACACCATTAGCAACTCATGGCAACATAAACCTAAGGCTAAAAGGTAATTAAGTACTCTTAATTATCACAAAACATATGATTAAGAAAAAGGCCAAGGCCAAGGCCCATGAGGGCCCAAGCCCAATAAGATAAGTATAAAAAGGGGATCCACTCCCCAAGGTAAACTCTCTAAATTCTCATTTATTACACACATTAAATACTCTGCGTCGAACCCTAACTTGAACGTTGGAGTGTTTCTTGCAGGTATCCCACCTTTCGGACAAGTTACAGAAAGATTTAACATAAAGCGACGACCGAAGGCCTCCCCTTATCCCACAACAGGAACAATATGTAATGGTAGCTCAGTTTACACTGCATTCAGGGTTGGTAACACATTGTAATTCTGTTACCGCAGAATGGGTTAGTTAGAGTGTTGGAAAGTTAGTTTGGCAATTCGAGAATCAGGGTTTATGGCTGCAGAAGAAATGACAGAAAGTGAGAGTAATAATTCTAAGAGAGAATTCAGTGAGTGAGTAATCTCTGAGTAGTGTTATTATGATTGATGGATGCTGAACCTGTAAAGAGGTTCTATAACAGCTACAATGTTCTTCATACCAGTAATAATAATACAATATGTCATTTATCCAATTATTTAAATTTGGGGAAAAAAAATATCATTGAACCAAGAATTGAGACATGGTTGTTCACAAAGGAGCAATATTTCCAGCATATAAAATCAACCCAAGCAAGCAAGTAAACAGAATAAAGGTTAACATATGATAAGAGAAAACTTCCTCTCCCATCTGAGAAAATATGAATGGAGAGTTGCTTTTCCTCTTTCCACGCACTTCCGATCATGCCGCTGCACGACACAGTAACGAGCAGAGAGATCAAAGTGGTTTGGGGGAAAAAATTTGAGAGTTGAGAGAAAGTGAATGACATTTTTGGAGAGAAGGAGATGTTCTCCACTCACTAAATCAGACGGCTAAAATTTACTAACATTTTTTTTACAACAATTTAGGGCGTTGTTTACCGTACCCCCTATTGCTAAGTTCACCCCCATCTTTAAAAAAGTGTGAATTCCCTAATCTACCCTTCTCTCAGTTACTCAACCCCTCTCCTCCCTTTCTCTTCTTCACGTCCACATTTCACACACTCACGCACACATTCTTGCATTTATAGTCTGTCTGTTTGCGGTGAAAGAGAGCAAAAAATGAGTGAAATGAACAATAAAAAAGAGTGGGACCCACACTTTTACACTTTACTTTAATTCAAAACTTTCATCTCATTTCACTTTCATTTCATTTCATTCTACTCTACCAAACACTACATTAGTCTCCTCTATTTCACTTCATTACCTTTTGTCTCATTCACTCCGTTGTTGATCCTCTGTGTCAGTTGTCTTCGTCGCCACTCCTCATGCCACCACACATCACTCTCAGTTGCATTTAATGCTTGTCATGGTAACACTCTCTTCGTTTTTTTTACCTATCACGAGCATAGTTTTAAAAATCGAACTGGTGATCGACCCAGTGAAGGCACTGGGTCACTGGGTCAAAGGTCAAACCAGCGGATCCACTAATTGAACCGCATGACCCAACCCCTATTAAAAATTTTGAAATTTTCATAACTGCCTTAAAAAAACAAAGAAAAAAAAAAGTCACGTGACAAAATTTAAAAAAAAAAAAAGGATATTTCAAATTTTAAAAAAGCTAGTCAGATTTTATAAGGATATATATAATACTCATATATTTTACAAGGATATATATAAGATTTTATTTATTAGGTATATTAAAGATAGTATATTAAATGTAAGATATATATATATATATATATATATATATATATATAATACTCGTTGCATGTATTCTTAAAATTTCAGTTGGTGTAGTTGCTAATTTGTGACTTTCCTAATAGGTTATGCCTTCGATCCTTGCCTAATGCATCAAAGTTTTATTTTTTTGAATAAAGTAAAATAAAAGTGTTGAAAAGGAGCAACCAGTAGGCGCGTTATATGGAGCAGCAGATCAACACGAGACTCAAGGAGCAGCAACCAGTAGGTGCAGTGCTTGGGACTTGGGAAAGGTGAAGTAGGCTCGAAGAGCAGCACCAAAACACGAGCTTTCTGAAATTTGAAACAAAAAATAGTTCACTCGATACAGGTTTATACCGGTTAAACCCAAGCAGGCGCGTTAGATGGAGCAGCAGATCAACACAGGACTCAAGGAGCAGCAGCCAATAGGTGTAGTGCTTGGGACTCAGGAAAGGTGAAGTAGGCTCGAAGAGCAGCACCAAAACGCGAGCTTTCTGAAATTTGAAAAAAAAAATGGTCCACTTGGTACAAGTTTATACCGGTTAAATCCAAGTTTGACCGGGTGAATAACATGCCTGATTCGAAAGATGACTCGAACCGCTTGCACCTCCGAGTCCCGGTCGGACCGGCCAGTTGTATATATGTACAACGAAAATACATTTTCGTGTAATTTATTGTTAAATAACAATATGAAAATGTGTTCCCGTGATATATATATATATATATATATATATATATATATATATATATATATATATATATATATATATATATATATATAACAGAATAAAACACGGTTCTGTCATGTAATATGAAAAATGGAAAACATGTTTATGTTATTCAACAAAAATAAAAGTGGAAATGCATTTTTGTGTTATTTCTTGTTAAATAACAAATTGGAAATGTGTTTCCATTTCTGTTCAAAATTCATCTAACTTGTGTTTTAATTCCTAATGTTTGTAGCATTTTTTTTTATTAGCCAATAAAAGAGATATATTAATAAAGTAAATGGTACCAGTGGTACCTACATGAAATCCTTACACCTGGAAACAGCATCAGATGATGTGGTTATAGAGTATTAATGGCATTAAATTCCCATAAATACAACATAACCGGTTAGGATTCTATAAGCCTATCATAACTATTATATCTACCACAGCCAGGATTACTTATGTAATAGCAGCACCTGTTTGAATACATTAAAGACACGAGCGAACCAAAAAAGCTGAGTACATTAGCTACCACCTCAAAGCTATGTACTTCACCAACCTGCACCCGAATAACCTTCTCCCCATCAACCTGCAAAGGAACGATCCTTCTCCCCAATTACTAGATTAAATTATTGATGCAAGCCCCCGGGTTTACATTCCATTGTACAAAGGAACTGTGAAAGTCGTTATTTAAACCTACAAGCCAAGCTCATGCCGTGTACATGAATTGTTGCCATAAAATTTCTTTATCAAAGAGACAATTGTTGAAGCGGCAATCATTTCTCATTTTATAGACAAACTAGACAAAGGAGCTCCACACAATCCTCCACTCGTTGATTTCAATTTTGGAAACAAAACAGGATGGATATTGATCAAAATTTTCTCTAACAGTTCCAGTAGATACGTTGTAATAATTAAACCAAGAGAAGCATCTATTCCACAACTGATGAATTTCGAAATAATTAAAGCAGATATGATACACATTTTCATCAGGCACTCCACAGAAAACACAACATAGATCATTTAAAAGTAGCGGAATCTCCCTTTTTTTTTTTTTCAAATTGTCAATAGAAGGAAGCCTATTAAGAAACAATCTGCACAGCATATGTTGAGCCTTTGGTGGGATCTTCAACTTCGATACTTCAAACAGAAAATCATCCTCCACACTTCCCCAACGCCTCTATTGTAACGTACCGTAAGTGGAGCTAATCGAGAACTTGCAGGATTTATCTGGAATCCACCTCCAGGAATCCACTTCATCCCTCCTCAAAGATTGCCTTTCTAAAATACTTTCCAGCACCCTAAGTTGGTCTTTTTCCCACTCAAAGAGACCTCTCCTCCACTTAAAGTCCTAATGCCATCTATCAGCCACCCAGGTTCCCATGTCACCGATGCTAGCTCCTTGTTGAATAGAAATATTAAATAATCTTGGGAGCCTAGAAGCAAGCTCGCCCTCACCCAGCCAATTATCTGTCCAAAAAAGAGTTAATAGTCCATTTCCAATCTTCCATTCCCTCATATTTTCAAACCATTTCTCGAGATAGCCAGCACCACAAATTTTCTTCAAGTCTTTCCACCAAACGGACTCAAAGTTGTTCCCATTAACATCTAGACCTCTCCACCCACCATATTTTGACTCAATAATTTTATACCACAACAAATCCTGATTTACAAACAAGGCCCACTTCCACTTAGCAAGAAGAGAAGAATTGAACACACTTAGATTTTTTATACCAAGACTACCCCTATTTTTTGGACAGCAAATATTTTCCCACTTCACCCAACAAATTTTCTTTTTGCCCACCTCACACCCCCACAAAAACTCTCTTTGAATCCTCACTAAAGATTTTTCTACCAACAAAGGCAATTTTAAAAAAGACAAGAAAAAGAGAGGGAGAGAGGATAAAACCGATTTGATGAGGCATACTCTTCCGACAAAGGATAGAATCCTATGCTTCCACAAAGATAGCTTCTTTTCAAATTTCTTCACAATTGGCCGCCACATCCTTTCCTTTCTCGGATTATCACCCACCGGGATACCCAAGTAAGTAAAAGGAATCGTCATCAATCTATAATTAAATATGTCCGCAAACCTTTGAAGTGTGCCCATATCAACCCCAACCGCCCCAAATGAGTTCTTAAAGAAATTCACTTTAAACCCCGATATAAGTTCAAAACACCTCAACATGCTTTTCATCACAAGCACATTCTTCACCGTTGCCTTTTCGAAAAAAAGGGTGTCATCCGCATATTGGAGGAGATCAACCACAACATTACTCTTTCCAATAGCAAAACCTTCATATAGATTTTTTGAGCTGCTTCCCTCATCATACCACTCAAACCCTCTGCCACAATGGTGAATAGGAAAGGTGCAAGGGGGTCACCTTGTCTAAGTCCCTTTTGTGGAATAAACTCTTCCGTTGGACTTTCATTCACAAGCACCGAAATATATGTAGAAATTAAGCATTGTCTAATCCAACCAATCCATTTTCCCCCAAAGCCTAGTCTATGAAGCATGTATAGCAAGAAATTCCATGAGACAGAATCATATGCTTTTTCATAATCTACCTTAAAGACTATGCATTTCCTCCTTCTTCTCTTTGCATCATCCACCGTTTCTTCTCTTTGCATCATCCACCGTCTCATTTGCCACCATAATACTATGCAAGATATTTCTCCCACCAACAAAGGCACTTTGTTTATGATCAATGATTCTAGGCAACACTTTCTTCAATCTTCTTGCAAGAATTTTAGAGACAATCTTGTACATACATCCCACTAGAGAGATAGGACGGTACTCATCAAGACTTTGTGGGTCATCCCCCTTAGGAATCAAAGAAATGAAAGAAGAATTGCAACCTTTTGGGAAAATCTCGTTGCAATGAAATTCCTCCATATATCTCTTTATATCCCCCTTCATAATATCCCAAAAAGCCTTTATGAAATTGAAATTGTATCCATCGAGCCCCGGACTTTTTGATCCCCCACACTCCCATATAGCTTCTTTAATCTCCACTTCACTAAATTTCTCAATCAAGCCACCATACTCCTCTTGTGCTAATTGTGTGAATTTGGTCCCCTCTAACATAGGCCTACACCAACCCACCTCCTCAAATCTTTTTTGAAATTTTTTTTTGGCTTCCTCTTTTACCTTTTTAGGTTCATCCTCCCATCTTTTACCTAACATAGGCCCATTTTAGGTTCATACAAAAGAAAGTGAGAATGCTTGTGAGAATTCGATAGAAGCAAATGAGTATGTGATAGAAAGGTTGGATGTGATAGAGAGGTTGTTCATTCCGGAATTATGCATACATAATTTCAGAATATGTAATACGAAAAACAACATATATTTTGGGTTACTTATTCTAGAATCATGTATGCATCATTTCAGAATGGGCAATATAAAAATGCATTATTTTTTGTTTGTTTTGGATTCTCCAATCTGGAATTATAATCAAATCCGAAAAAAAGGAGCTTAGAACTTACCTCCAACAGTTACTTCGACAGAGGAAATAAGTATGATGGAGGCTTTCAAATGGACGTTCCATGAAGGGCAATCTTGGAATATTTGAAAATAAAGAGGTGCAGTTAGCAAAAAAATGGGTGCAGGAAGTAATTGCCATCCAATCATTTGTTTTAAAAGGTACCGTCAAAAATTTTATGATGTTGCCCACAATCGGTTAGGTACACTTCACCCATGAGGCAGCCTAGTTTAATGTTTAAAATCTTGTTTATTTTTTTTAGACTTATAATAAATTTTGGACCTTGTTTAAAGTTGATTTTGATGAGTTTAAATTTTACAAACAGACATGGTGTAGTTTGAGGATGATTTCTGATTATGCTTTCAGATCATTCCAACTTGGTATCCTATCCAAATTTTTTTAAAAAAAGTTTAAGTCTTTTGAAGAATTGTGTATCAATAATAAAACTTTTGATTTAATAGATAATATTTAGTATAATATGATATTATACTTATAATGATATTATTTATTTTGAAATATATATTATAAAATATATCTTAATTTAAGTTTTATGTTTTTTTTACACTACCATGTAAGATATATTAATATAATAAAGAGAAAAAGGTCATGCACTAACAGTGTAAAATAATTTTATACTGTCATTCAATCACAAATCCATCATATATGGTAAATTTATTGACTTTTACAAAATTATCTTAAAAGTCATATCAACAGTGATTTGTGATTGGATAACAGTGTAAAATTATTTTACACATCTGTGTATCACCATTAAACTCTAATAAATCTGGTTAACTTAATCTTATCTCATATATTACAAAGTCTTGATCAAGTTAGTTTTGTGTTTAAATAAACGATCCTATAAAATTTTCAGGTTGTGTATGGACAAAGTTAAACCCATTTCATATAATAATAATAATAATAATAATAATAATAATAATAATAATAATAATAATAATAATATTTTTATTATATTCATATATTATAGAGTTATTATATATATATATATATATATATATATATATATATATATTATTTCCAAATTATCACTAAAATAAAATTTTGTTATTCAAATTAATTTTTAAAATTTTTAATTTTTTAAATACTTGTATTTTAATTAATTAATTAGTTAATTTTATTATTATTAAAATAATTTTATGTAAGTTAAATTAATTTTACACAATATTTTTTATTTTATAAACATACTTTTTAATTAGACAAAATAGCTAGTTTTAAATAGAATTAAAGCTTTTAAATTTTTCACCAAACACCTTTTAATTTAAAATAAACTTTTAAGTTAAAAAAATTATAACCTGACAAACAATTTCTATTTTTTTTTAAGTCAATATTTCTAACTTTAATATCCCAAGAATATCCTTTTGATAATTATTAGAGAATAATCCCTTTTTGAAATAGAAAAACTACTTATGTGAATATAGTCACTTCTAATAAAAAAAAAATTATACACATTATTATACATTGAACTTCGTCAACATTATTAATTAAAGGACTTTATCAATTATCAATTACTCCTATTTAAAAATACTTATACGATGATCTTACTCCTTCATTTTCTCGTCAGTAAAAAAAAAATCCTTCATTTTCCCCCATCCTAACCTAAATAATTTGATTTGTTTTTTTGTTACATAAATAATTTGGATTTGATTAGGATAGAACTAAAAAAATCTATTCATCAAATGAGACAAATAACAACAGGATCAATAATTAATAGGATTGGTGAGACACTTCCATGTGCTATAGGATATATTGACAGAATGTGTACGCATATATTTTAGATTAGTTTATTTAAGATAAGCATCGTTTCTTTTTACAATTCTTTGAAAGAATTTTTTTAAATATAATTATTCTTTAAAAAAAAACTTTCTTAATCGTGTCATAAGTGACTAAATATGTGATTATAAATGAAAAATAAATAAAATTTGGATTGCCTTACACTTAACTTAAATAACAAACGAGTAAAAAAAAATTAGTTTTTAGATAGATTGACAAATAGATATAACTTTTTAGAGTATCTTTTTGGTTGGTAGGTGTGAGACTAATCTCTCATTGTAAAGTCGAATGCTAGAGTGGGAACTCCCTCTAAAGAGTACATTTTTCTTTATACATAAATATTGAAATTAAACCCAAAATTACGTACTTAAGGAATTCGAATCTCCTTCTACATATATAAGCACGAGAGTTTAAAATAGAAAACAAGTTCATCCACTCAAATTGTTGCATTGATGAAGTGAATAGTAACATTTTCCCTTTAATGTTCATTGTTTACGAAGTAGATAAAATAATAAGTAAATCAGTTTGCTATAAGTTTGTTCTATTATATTTATCTTATATCCCAATATTAAAGGAATAAACATATTAAATAAAATAATCCCCGTTAGATACAATATTTTTTTTTCATTTTATTTTAAATAATTTAAACAGTAAGAATGAATCTCATTCACTTATGTCAAGAGGCAAATGGGCAGCTCTAGTTTAACGCGTATTGAGTCCAGCCGATAGAGAGGACCATAATTCAACGGTGATATGACGAAACAATTAGGAGCAAAAAAAATCTTAAAAATTAAATCAAATATTAAGATGATAATATTTTTAACCTTATCATTTAAGCGATTATCAACTGGTGGTTGAGTACAGTGAAACGAGCTAGTCTCTCAATTTTTTTGTTGTTGAAAATAAGATATTGTCATAACCGAAAGTTATGAGACTAATATCTTGAGACATAGAAATCACCGTAGTAGATTTTGCGTTAGGGAATCAAACTCCTGTCAGCATGCTTAAGGAATTCAGTATCTACCAATCATGTTGGACTTTGTTAGTGGATCATTCACATTTAATGTCTGACTGTGTCTCAAACAAGATTATCTCTTAAAGAAAATATAAGTGAAAAAAATCATTTAACCTGTTAAACCTATAGATAAATCGTTGTTAAACTAGATAAGGGACATCCAAATCACAAAATCCATTTGACTTAATTGGCCAGTGGTGATGTGATTTTTTAAATTATTTGATGAAGTTGTTTACTACTACTTGCGGATTCTTTAACTTACTATAATAACGTTATGGTCGGTAACGAGTCCAAGTGAGTGGAGGTTAACTGGCCTCAGGTTTCTCTTGGATGATAATTTGCTATTTGTCTGGGTGTCTGGGAAGTGACAGGGAAAGAAAGGAGTGTTTTTGGGTTTATATGGGACTATGAGTGAATGGGCTAATCTGTGATGTGATGTTATTGATAGTGTTTGTTTACAAATAGTATGGGCCACACTTCAATGGATTGTTCCTTTTTTTTTTTTTTTTTTATCACTCATAGAATGAGACTCGTTATTATTCTATCTTTTTTTTATATGTTATTTTAGAAAATAATAATTGGTGAAAATTTGGATTACCTTACGTTATTTTTTTTTAGTAATGTTTTAAAAATCGGACCGGTTGTTGACTTGATCGAGGTATTGAATTAATGGACCACTAATCAGACTAACGAATCAGTAGTTGAACCACATGAACTGGTGCAAGAAATATAAAATTTAAGTATGTATATTATTTGTATCATAAGCTTAATAATTAATCAAGATGGTATGGTGGTAAGTTGATTCACTAAACAATTTTTAGATCCTGGGTCAAAAATCACTGTTAATGTGACTTTTAAGGTAATAGTGTAAAAGTTAATAAATTTATTATCATATAATATGATTCATGATTAGATGATAATATAAAATTATTTTACATTTTCAGTGTATAACCTATCTTTTCTCTTAGAGAAAAAGGGTTATCTACTGACAGTGTAAATTAGTTTTATATTGTCATCTAATCACAACCCATCATGTATGGTAAGTTTGTTAACTTTTATAAAATTATCTTAAAAGTCATAATAACGGTGATTTGTGATTGGATGATAGTGTGAAACTATTTTATTTTACACTGTCAGTGCATCACCATTAAACTCTTTCTCTTATGCTGCTAAAAAAATCCACCTATTTTCTCTTATTTTTATTTACTTATTATTTTAAAATTTTGAGAAAAAATTAATTATTACTTTTTAATTGTAGTTTTTATCAAGAGAGAGAGAGAAATGATAATATACAAAGTGTCAAACTATAAATAAGAGATAAATAATATATTAAGAAAGTATAAATAATTTTTATAAATACTTTTGATACAAACGAAAATATTAATTATATTTTTTAAAAAGTGTCTTATAACTTAAACTACAGATAAAAAGAAATAGATATAATATTAAAGTAATGCACTAAATTAGTGTTCCAAATTTCCAACATCGGTTAATTTATTCTTTGAAATTATAAAAAAATGTTAGTTTAATTTCTAAAATAATCAAATAATGGTTATTTAATTGCCAAAATTTTAAAACTAAGGATTAAAATGATAGATGCTTAATAATTTAAAAGACTACTAAAGGGATCTTTTTATATTTTTAAAAATTAAATTCATTGGTACTTATAATTTTAATAACTTTGAGAATGAGTAAACATATGAATTTGCGTGAAATTATGAACAACTTGTGCAGTCCACCAACTTTTGATCCTTTACATTTGACCCATAGATTATGATTGGTTCATAAACGCACAGTTGCACCTCAAATTTGTCGACTTTCGAGTACATACATGCATTAGTGGATATAGAAATGGTAATAATATATTCTTTAATAGTATTAACTTTTTGACATACTATTTTCTATTATATGAAATTCAATTGGGTTCCACTAACATGTGGATCGCGTATCAATTTCAATAGAAAAGAAAGAATGAATTGGAAAAAGAGTGTTAGTTACACTCTTCTAATGGATAGACTATCTTCTTTCATTGTTTCTAATTCTAAACATGATTTATAATAGTTCATTTTTTTTCCCATTTGAACGCATTTACTCGTTATTTCAGTTTTTGTTTATGCCATAAATTATCATGCCACGACTTTTGTAACATTGAATCCCAAACAAGGCCTTCATCCAAATAGAGCAGTGTAAAATTTAGAAGGGGCAGAACAAAAGAAGGATATAGGAAAACACTTTTTCTCAAATGTCTTCGTGTGTTGTTACCATTAGTTAGTGTAAAGGAGAAAAAGAGGCCAAATAGAAAATGGTTATGTTTGAAGATCAAATTCTTGATGTTGAAGTTTCACAAGAGAAGAAACATTGACCAAAAAAAAAAAAAATGTAAAGCAAATTGATAATAATTTAATATATTTTTTTTCCATTATTTCATAAATAAGAGCGTATTACCAATCCTTATATTTCAAATCCTCTAAGGATTTCATAAGGATTTCCAGCAATCCAACTAATCAGCTAGAGAGCTACATACACATTAGAGCTAAAATGCTAACTATCACCAAATTTTACCCAAAGAGAACAACCATTGTCAAATAAACCATACTTTACAAGCCACTTAATTTCACTATTTAAAGCTATAAAAACTAAAAGATGACTCCAACAATGCTTTTTTTTGTTGTTCTTTGAGTCAATGCTTCTCAGAGCCAGAATCTCTCTTCTGCCAAAACTTGAACTGCACAGATCTTTGTTCCAGCATCTTCTCTACTTCCTCCATTGGCACCCCCTTGGTCTCAGGCACAAAAATAATGACAAAGAAAATTGCCACAATAGCCACAATTCCAAACAACATGAATGTCCATGCTGTCCCAATAGCTTCTGTGAGGGACAGAAAGGATTCAGAAACAATGAGGTTGGAAATCCAAACAGTTGTGGATGCTATTCCTCCACAAACCCCTCTGTACCTCAAGGGGTAGATCTCAGAGTTCACAACCCATGGAACTGTTCCCATGCCAGGTGAGAAGAATATGATGTAAAGAGCAAGGCCTATTAGAGCAGCCCAACCATATTTGCTAGGACATCCCCTAGTGTACCATGCCCTATGATCATTGCCACACAAATTCTTTGTATCATCATTGGAGATCACACATGCCCCAGGTAAAAGCTGCAAATTTAATTGAAAGTAGTGTCAATAAATATAACATGTAAAATTATATGTATAGTGGTGTCAACAATTGGAATTGAAATAACTTGTACTCTATCCCTTCCCTCCCAATAATTGATACTAGTGTCAATACATGTGACATGCAAAATTCTGCTATATGTATAATGGTGTCCAAATTTGGAATTGAAATAACTTGTTTCCTATCCCTTCCCTCCCAATAATTGAAAAGCAAAATTGAAACATGAGGTTGGTAAAATGAAAAGGGTTGAATATATTTACCTTGTCATCAGCAGCACAAAAGCCACAAGATGGTGAGGCCTTTAGGCATGTCATGCAGGTCCATTCATGAGGGTTCACTGCTGTTTTGTAATCAGGGCAGGTGTTGTTGAATTGAGAGGTTTCAATGGCACTGACCATTGGGGAGTGGATTTCACTTTCGCGAAACGCGACAGTTAAGAGAGCCAAAGAGAACACAACACCACACAAACTGATTAGAGCAAGCTTTTTCCTCCCAGTCTTGTCAATGAAGTAAATGCTCAGAATTGAACCAAATGCATTGAGGCCAGATGTGATGAGTGACAGAAGCAGTGCTGTTCTGTTAGATGCAAAACCAGCTAACTGAACAATGGTGGGACTATAATACATCACAGTGTTGATTCCCACAAACTGCTGGAAGATTAGGAGGCCCATGCCTGCATATAAACCTCTTCTCACAGCTGAAGTTCTCAAAAGTTTGATTATGTTGATCTTCTCTGATGATTCTGCTTCCTTGATTTCCATATCAACTGATTCCTTCAAAGCCTGAATTTCGCCTTCAACTTCATGTGGCGGGTAGATCTTTTTCAGAATCGATTTTGCTTCCTCTTCCTTACCCTGTGGGAACAAAAATGGAACAACAGTTAAGATTTACAGTTTCACACACTGAATGACAATTGACTAATGACGATGAACTAACCTTGCGGTACAGCCAACGAGGCGATTCTGGGAGTGTCAGCATTAGTACAATTTGTATCAAAGCTGGCACTGCTGCTATCCCTAACATCCACCTCCATGGCTCTGGTGCCTGAATGAAAAATTATGCACAAATTAGTTAGCCTCATCACCAAACCACAAGATGTACTAGAAAAACAAGAGAACAACACCAAGACACAAGTTCAAGCATCCATCACATTTTAATTTTAAAACCAACTTTCTCTATGCACATGGAATGGATTCTCTCATGTATATAACAGGTTATGTACTTATGTTCAATTTTTTGTGACAATTTCTTTCCTGATAGACATTAAATAGGTGTATGGCCTATTTAATATCAATAAGGAGAGATGCAGGACAGAATTTAAATGCACTTCCTTAGATGTTTTTGGTACCTCTCTCCTATCAGAATTAAAGTTTCACCTTAGTAATCCCTTTTATTCCATGGATTACCGAGTTAAAACTCCAAATTTTGATTGGAGAACAACATTAAAGGTACTTAAAGAACTGTATCTAAATTTTGTCAGATATAACATTTCAACATGACCTTGTTAAAATCTGACATGAGAAGATCCATTTCATGCACACCAACATAGATCAAGCATGTATCATATATCACAAATTTGTAACAAAGTGAAAAGTGAGAGCATATTTTCTTACCTTGGTGAAGGCCAAGTTGATGAGGTAGGATAAGAACTGTCCTCCAGTGATGAGAAAACTGTTAAGGCTCACAAGGGCACCTCTTACTCTTGTTGGTGAAGCCTCTGAAATGTAGAGGGGTGATGCCATTGAAGCCATACCAACACCAATGCCAACAAGTACACGACCGACAATGAGAATAGCTGGGCTTGGAGCAGCAGCCATGATAACAGCCCCAATAAAAAAGAGGGTATCTGCTAAAACAATCCCTTTCTTTCTTCCAAATCGATCGTTGATCCATCCTCCAACTGAAGCTCCTATGATTGCTCCAGCTATTGCAGTACTCACTATGGCTTCCTGAGATTTTTTTACATGGTTCACATTTCACACATGAGAATAATACTTACTTTAAAGTTTCAACTCAGAACTAGTAAAACAAAGAACCATAGTTTCAGATCAGCATAATCAGAAAGCATTCTAGATAGATTTTGTTGCATCCCAATTTTAATTTTGCTTACAAGTAACAACTTTAATTAATTAACAGACTATAGCATATATCATAATCATGAAATTGAAGTCATCAAGTCAAAGAGAAAGACGAAGAAAAATTAAAAAAAAGAAAAAGAATCTGACCTTTTGTACATAAAATTGATGCCATACAATTATTAAATTGTGGAATTATATTAGAATTAAAGTGGACCACAAGTTACTCCCTTCTTTAAATAAATTGTTTGGTGATTGACTACGCAGGTTTAAGAATAAAATAGGATTTGGGGGATTTTCAATGGTTGCAGTAGTAGCTGGTGCTCAATTTTGCTTTGCTTTGTTGGCCAACACCCCAACGGGACCAACGGAACATTTCTTAAGGCAAAACATGATTGGGACACATGACACTTGTCAACTTTTCAGGTGATATCCTTTCTTCTTCTTTTTTTTCTCTTGGTTATTATATTATATAATATAATATACTAATATATAAAAAAACACGAAACATTTATTCATGTGCACACATCACCTGAAATTTTAATTTTTGTTATTTAATAATATAATTTTTTTTTACTCTATCAATCAAATAAAAATCGCTTTAAATATGATTGATTTTAAAATAAGTATTATAAAAAAATAAGATTTTAATTAAATATTAGTATAAAAAAGTGTATTTTAATTTAATTTTAATAATTATAATTGGATTTATTTCATTTTCTACACTGCTAACACTGACCCTGTAATTTGGTTTGTAGTTGGTGCGTTTTCCAAAGCACCCAAACGTGAAAGGAACAAATCCATAAATTTGCAGTTGAATGTGGAAATAAACGTATTGAAACAGCAAACACCAACTGAATTCACCGCTTAGAGAGACGTAAGCCTATGTTCAATACCGTAGCCGTGGGAAAAAAACAAAACAGTTTATTTAATAAGCATTAAAAAAATAATTAATGTAATTAGGCATAGACTAATCCAATATATTAACTGGATCTCATCCCGTGAATACGGATCAGGCAATTTATTTATTCGCCGGAATCAATTTAAACGCTCGTGAACCCACGTTAAAAATATTATCTTAGAACAAAAAAAAATCTTAATATTATGAAACTCCATGTGTTTAATTGATAAGATAAAATTTATCATTGAGAAGATTAATTTTTTTTTTAAAATATATATATATCACTGAGAAAGGAAGTCAATGTTTTGAAGCTCCCGTTAAATTTTGAAAAAAAATAAAAATAAAAGAGCTTTTCAACCACATATTGGATTTAGATCCATATTCGCTGTTGACTCTGGTGGACAAAATCTTAATCTTTTAGATAAAATCTCAATTTAAATTTTGTGAATGAAAAAATAACTCACGAAATTTTTTTACCTGTTAAAAAAATCAGCCTAACTGGACTCAAACCAGTTAAAATTAAAAAGTGACATTCAAATACAAACGTTTTATAAAACAAAAAAATATTGGTCAGAGGTTATTTGTCGATAGTGTTTGGAATATAGAAAAACATGCGTTTGTTTTTTCTGCAAGTTGGTGGCTGTGGTGAACAGAGAACCTTGTAAGGGCATTAAAGTCCATTAAAGTAGGTTTCAATTCACAAGAGTTTTGAATTGATTAAAAGACTGAGGTTTCATCAATGATCTCAAAAGGAGATTGGTATTACCTGAAGCCAAGTCTTCCTATCAACTGCCTTGAAATCATCCCTGATATACAAAAGAGCCCCAGATATAACTCCTGCACACACATGCCCCACAAATTATCAACCCAATTACAAATAAATTTATAATAAAAATTAAAATAAACCTCATGTACCCTTATGTAAGATAATAATCTATTTAAAATTTAAAATTAATATGATTCAACCCACTAGAATCAGTCTAGTGGTGAAGGATTTAAGTAACATGCACGAGGTCATAAATTCTAATATCAGCGTGATTATTTAAAGAAAAAAAGAAATTAATGTGACTCAGAAACGGTATACAATTTATAACATATCATTAATGAGTAAATGAGTATTTTTGCGGTTAGAATTTGGAAAAGAACAGGGGAAGCATGGAGATGTAGGTGCCATGGATGAGAAGGTGAGAAACAGAGAGAAAAGGGTTGTTTTATATGGAAGTTATCAGAGAGAGAGAAAGAAGAAAATGGGTTTTTTTTTTTTAGAGAAAAGAAAATGGTTAAAATGGACTATGATATAAATATAACACAATTTTTTTTTTAATTTTTTGTTATTTATTTACCAGTGTCATAACCAAAGAGAAGGCCTCCAATTCCAGCAGAGAAAGCAAGGCGAAGAACATAAGGATTCTTCCACGAGAGAGACAAACATTCTCTGAAGGCAGACATATCAGCTTCTGGTACACCTCCTTCCATGGCTTCTCTTTGTGTTCTTCTCTTGAAGAAGACAACGAAGAGACACTATGATGAGAGATTAAGAGAAAAAAGAAAAAAAGAAAAGAGAAAAGGGACTATCAATTTGGTTGCAACAATTGCTTCAGCAAAAGAAGTGTTTGTGTTGTTTTGAGTTTGAGATATGGAGAGAAGAGGCTCCAATGGGTAGTGTATTTATAATGCCAGAAAAACGTTGTGATGACGAGTTTGTACACTAATAATGGACTCAGAAAAATTGAATTCTTATTTTTACTTTTTTGTTTTGTAACGTAAAAGATAAATTCCTTTTCTTAACAAAAGAAAAATGTGAAAGATAAAGACAATAAGTGATTAATCTGGATAGCAAGATATGTTGACAAAAGTGGAATTGCCAACATGGTAACACTGGCCAAGTAAAGGCTTTAAATATCCGTTTCTTAAATGCATTTAATTTTATTATAAAAAAAGTAAATATCTTTTTAAAAATATTAATAGCTAAACAATAAATAATGGCTGATTTATGAAAAGATTTTGTTTGTCATGAATTTTTCGGAAATCTTTTTTAGAATAATTTTTAAGATAATTGTTATAGAAGATAATAAATTTATTTTATATGATAATATATTATTAGATGACAGTTAAAGAATTGATTAAAAAAAAGGATGACAGTTTTTTTTTTACAGCAAAAAAGATGACAGTTAAAGAAAGTCGTATACCGAAAGTGTATTTAAGTAAATTTTTATAATAAATATTTTCTTTTTTAATATATTTTATTTTTACCTTTTAATCTATGCGCTTAAATTTGATATATGAGAGAGAAAATTCAAAACAGAAAATTACCATTTAATTTATTTTTATAAATTTTGGCCATATACGACTCAACTCACGCAATTCGTAAATTAGTCATGCTAGTTAAAAGCTGAATGTCACCTGAGTGTTTCATGTTTTTGTTTTTGTTATTTTTTTTTTTTTTGAAGAGCAAGGTTAAAAAGCTAATCCCCTTGTCCCTAGTCCCTCATTTTGATAGCTTCATTTCAATTAGATTTTTTTCCTTATTTTTTTTTTCTTCCAAAATTTGTAGTTATGTATGTAGTGGGTGTTCCATCCCTCCCATATCCATTTCCCATTTCCCATTTCCCCAACTAATAAATTTTATTTTGAAAATTGTACTTGCTTTTATTTCTGAAAAAAACTCATACAAAAGTATTTTTTATTTTTTAAGAAATATAAAATATAAAATATCATTTGTTTATAAAAAATGTAAATAGATTGGTGATAATTTTAAAACAAAAATATGATATATAGTATTTTGTTCAAAAAGTACTGTTCTAATTCTATAGGGGTCCACAAAGTTTATTAGAACAGTGCAAATGTCGACAAGTCAACTTGGTCGGCCTATGGAGCACATTAAGTCTATTTTTGTTTCAGTGAAATAAAACTCTATTTTAAAATGGAGAAGTTTTATTAAAATAAATTTTTTATATAACATATTTTACAAATAAAGAAGAGATAAAAACAGAAGAGAGGAGTGTGAGCTAAAATGAGTAATGAAAATGTAATTGACAGAGACACAAAGAAAAAAAGTGTTATATAAATTGTTATACACTTTTTTTGTATGAATAATCTTTCTCCTTAAAATGTAATTCTGAGTATTTATTCCTATACATAGAAGGTTGAATTTTTCTTTCGTACGTGTAACTTTTATTTGTGAAAATTCTGATCTAAAGGAGATTTTTTTCCTTTTAGGAAACAACAAAGATTATTTATTCATCTATAAAATGGATCAGTTAAATTTTGAATAGGAATAATATTTTTTTTTGCAGTAAAAAAGAAGGAATAATATTTTTATTAAAATTAAAGATGATATACAATATTTTTATTATAAAAATTATTTTAAGTTTAATTATGTTTTTAGTCCTTGAAAATTAGAATAAATATATTTTTCCCCAAATTAAAAAAAAAAAAAGGTTCTCGGTGATGCTGTAGGAACGTCCTCACTAAGGAAAGCTAGTTGTTCTTTGTTTTCGTTGCTGTTGTTTTGTTTTTGCTGTTATCTTTCCTACTTATAAAAAAAATTTTAAAAATTATTTTAATCTCTCAAATTTTTGAAAATACTTTTTTAATATCTAGAGCTAGACAATGTTAATGAAAATTGTGACTCTAAAAAATGGACACGTGCCAAATGCTGACAATGTCATGTCACCACTTTTGTTAATATTGTTTGACTCCAAAGATTAAAAATGTATACTTTTTTGAAATTTAAGAATTTAAAATATATTTTTTTAAATTTAAGAAATTATATCTCAAATTTTAAAAATTAAAAACATACTTAAGCCATTATTTTATTTCTCAAAGGACATAGATGTCCGGAAAATTTTTAGAGTCCGAATCCGAAGTATGCAAGTCGGACTTGGTTGATTTGTAGTATAATTTAATTTAATTCTATTTCGATTTCAGTTGGAAAAAAAATATCTATTTTGAAATGTAATTTCACGGATCACAGATATACTATAGTTAACAGGTATTCATTAAAGTGAAATGATTGAATGGAAATCAAGTAATTAAATTTATTTGGATTGATTTGATTAGTTAGTTCTTTTTATTTTAAATTTGAATTATTTGTTTTCAACCTGAATTCATTTATTTTTTTTAGACTTAAATACATTAGTTCCATATTTTGTTTAATCCGCAATTTTGATTCATCCATTTTAAAATAGAGATATTTGATCTCTTTATTTTAGAAAATCCGCAATTTTAGTTCAATCCTCAATTTTGCCTATATTTTATTTCTTTTATTTTGGTCCAATTGAATTCTAACATATTCATTTAAGTTACCTTCAAAAAATGATTTAATTAATTAAAATGTGGGAAATAAACGAAATAAATATAGGCAAAATTGAAAACTAGACAAAAATTGTGATTTTTCTAAAATAGGGACCAAATGTCTTTATTTTAAAATAGGAGACCAAAATTGTAAATTTAGTACAATAGGAAGACCAAAGTTGTATTTAAGCCTTTTTTAAAACTTAAAAAACTATACATTTTTAAACTTTCTTCTATGTCCATCCTTTTTTTTCATTTATTTTTTATTTTCTTATCTAGTATCATTAAATATTTATGGATATGTTTACTATCCAACTTAATATTCAAAGTGAAGAGATTAATGATATAAATAAAAAATAATTGTAAAAAATGTATATATTAATTAAAGTAATATTAATGCTTGAAATTAATTTAATTATTGTTTAAAATTATTGAAGAATAAAAAACTTTTTTAGTTTATTATCCGCACTCAGCCTCAACCTGACTTTGCTCAGATAACTAGCGCTATGGAGGCGATGGTTGTTTCCATGACTCAATAGAATGCTTTTATGGCTCAGTAGAATGCTACCATGGCACGTCAAAACCTTGATAGAGTCACAACACCTCTTGAATTCCAAGGCTTAATTTAGTTTAAGAAGAACAAACCTTCGCAGTTTCGAGGGGAGTCTAACCTAGACAAAGCTGACCTCTGGATAAAGAAACTTAAGAAAATCTTTCTAATGATGGGTTATCCTGATGATAGGAAGGTGACATATGCAACTTTCATGCTAGTGGGAGAAGCATAATATTGGTGGCATAGAGCTAGCCAGTTAATGAAAGCTTGTGGAGAAGCCATTACTTGGACTAATTTCAAGGAGAATTTCTTGGAGAAGTATTTTCTCGATAAAACTAGGCATGAGAAAGAGATGGAATTCTTGAAGCTGTATCAGGGAGGCATGACTGTAAGCAAATGCACATCGAAGTTTGAGTACCTATTGAGATTTTATTAGCATACGCCATTTGAAGCGTGGAAATGTTGTAAGTTTGAGGAAGGGCTAAGGTAATGACCCTCTATTGCTAGACAAACAACTAATACAACATGTTGATGATTTAGTTTTAAATTGGAAATCTCTTTATGAAAACATGTATAATTTTTTTTTCATGTCATCTAATTAGACATCAACGTCACCTACCCAATTCAATCACATCACAACGTGTCAATATAATCAATAGAAATAAGTAATTGCCTCATGGAACTACAATCCATACATAAGATAAGCATTAGAGCTTTTCAAAATTAAAGGATGAAGTGAATCAGTTGGTCACTAGAAGAGGGTTGAATAATTACAAAACAATTGATCAGGCTATTTTCTGCACAAGCATACTTACTTCTGATGTTTGTTTCTCAAGCTTCTCGCTTGGAAATCAGAAGATTTTAAGGAGTACAACGTTTCCTTCTCAAGTACTTGGATAAGAGAATAATACAAAGTAACATCTCCAAGTAAACTTGTATATTATTGTTTCAGAAGCTACTCATAAAAGTCTCAGATTCTGTTACTTAACAGATTCTGGTTTTCACTTTTCTTGTTTTGAGTAAGTGCTGCTTCTGAATGATAAAACTATTTTATAAAAACCTTTTGATAAAATATCATAGTAAAGCTTTAATAAACAAGGTTTTCTAAGAAAACAAAATTTAAGCGCGCAACAACTGAAACTAATGAGAAGTAGTAAAGAACTGGTTCACCCAACCTAGGCAACGTCCAGTACCTACACCCATAGGCTTTCAGGCTTTCTCCATTAAGACCAAACACCTAAATGTGGTATTCTTTCTTTCCTAAAGCCTCCACAGGCTCCTACACAACTAGTATTATAAACCTCTATAGGTTCCACTCAGTATTTTCTAAGTCTTTGCAGGCTCCACCCAAGTATTCTTTCGAAAAGCCTCTCTAGGCTTGACCCAAGTATTCGAAAGGCTTGACCCAAGTATTCTTTCGAAAAGCCTCTCTAGGCTTCAGCTAGGTATTCTTTCAAAAAGCCTCTTTAGGCTTCACCTCTAGTATTCTCTAAGCCTCTGTAAGCTCTACCCAAGTATTTTTTCAAAAAGCCTCTCCAGGCTTCAAACCAAAGTAGTAATTACTACTTGACTCACCCAACACCTGTTGTGTTTACTCTGAACTTCAGAAGCAGTAGTTCCCTAACTACTCTTTTGAGTTCTTCCTTCTAATCCAAGGGGGATGGACTCTACACCTTGTGAGGATCCTCGTATGAAGGTGTTTATAGACACTCTTACGGATTTGGCTTTACTTGGCTCCACCTAGAGTGTTTTTGGATAAGGAAGGTTTCTTCTAATAAGGGTAATTTGGAGAGATTCTTTTCTTACCTTACCCTTTCTTTTTGGCACTCTTTCCTTGCAATGAGCTCCTTCGAATTCCATCAATTTATAGAACTCTTGGAGCTAGCCATTTGTGGTCGTTGGAGGTAGAATTTGAACTTCAAATTGCTGCATGAGTTGCCTAAGTTCATACAGTTGGCTCCTATTCATTTCCTTCTCCTCAAAGTCTTTTGCAACTCATCTTGAGTTATTTTCTTCATCTCTACTCTTCTCCATTATCACGACAGCTTGAACAATTCAAATTTGAAATGTTTTCGTTGAGTGCTAACTATTGGTCTTAGTGGTTTCTCATGGTTTTCGAATTTGAACTATGGAAAGTTTTCTGAAGATTGTTCGGCAACATATCTTCTATAGATGCAGTTGTTACTGCAGTGCAATGTGCTCTAATCTTTATTTCTACTAGTTGCTTGTTCTTTGACTAGGACACGTTGTCTTCTTCGAGTTCCTTTGGTTGGAAATCTTCAAGGATAATAAGGAACTCACAGCTTCAGAATCAGTGCTTCCAAACACTGATGCATGTCTTCAATAGGTGTGTGCTTCTAGATGGTGAGACATGTCTATCTTCACAAACCATTTCTACAACATAACTTCTTATGATCCCTTAGTCATGTGTAGCTTTTGATATCTACCCCTTAACAAAAGCTACCCTTAATATCATGCCTCTAATCATACACAACTTCTAATATTTGCACTTTGACCCAGAAAACATGATTGCCTTTCTAGCTTCTAAATAGTGCTCCTTCTGATAGTCCTGCTTTTGAATGCAGAAACCATGTCTTGAAAAGCTTCCTCTGTAGGCCTATGCTTCACACCTTCTCCATGCTTCTGAATTTGTCCTGTCTTATATAAGAACACTCAAGGTAACCATTGATAGCTAAGTTCAAAATACTTTAAGTTTTACTTCTTAATGGTTTGTCATCATTAAAACATTTGCTTCTGGAGGGACTTTGTCTCAACTAAGGATGGAAGAATACGTGTAGAAGAGATTAAATCTAGTGTGTCACTATCAACTACATATACATTAATAGGGGAGGGAAATCATAAGCAAGAGGATAACTCCTCAACATTAGCTCCATGAATATGACTCATCCTACTAGTTATACTCCATTAACTATTATGACAACATCTTTGGATCAACTATGAGTTGCTCGATCATCACAGTCAAATAAGAAAGTGCAAGGTAAGCTCACAATAACATATCATACAAGCAACATGGATACATTGTAAAGTATATAACAACAAGAATGAGACATTTCAACATAAGTCCAACATTTTCACATATTTATTCATTCACACTAATAATCGTATGATGCATGTTCTACCGATTGATAACTATGTTATGTATACTGACACGACTCCATAGATATTTATAACAGTTTGAGAGGCCAAGAAGGACATTTCCCTCAAAATGGTACAACATGACTTCCAAGTTATAACAACACGACATATGCCAAAAACCATTAAGGAAAAGCTTATCTATGATCTATGGACTAGCTTGGTGTTTTGTTAGGATAGATGCATATGGGTAGTGGCTTACCACGACATAAGGCTTGCAAGACCTTAACACCATATGGAATCTCCCTTCCATCTATCCCTAAGGCCCATCATCATTGTGTTGAGACAAAGTCTCTCCTAGAACTAAATGTTTTAATGATGACAAACCACTATGAGGCAAAATCGAAAGTTACTGAACTTAGCTACTAATGGTTGCTTTAAATGTTCTTCTTAAGACAGGACATATTCAGGACAATAGCATAGGTGTGAAGCATAAGCCTACAGTGGAAGCTTCTCCATGACATATATTTTGCAATCAAAAGCAAAACTACCAGAATGAGAGCTATTGAGAAGTTGGAAAGGCAGTCATGTTTTCCGGGTCAAAGTGTAGATATCATAAGTTATGTATGATCGGAGGCATGCTGTTGGGGATAACTTAAGTCAAGGGGTAGATATCAGAAGTTACACATGGCTTGAGGATCATCAGAAGTTACATCGCAATTGGAACGTGTAAACAAACGTGTCTAGCACTCCAGAAGCACACACCAGTCACATGCATCAATGCTTAGACAACACTGATCTTGATGTTGTTTTTCCTAGAGTCTCATGACATAGTCCAAGTCATAAGAACTCAAGGAAAACAACTGTTCTCATCTAAAAAAAGAAGAACCAGAAACCAAAAGTAGAGAGAGATTGTAAAAAGTAGTAAACTACCTTTCTTAAGAAGACTCGCTGCAAGAAATAATCTCTAGAAAACTTCCCATGGTTTTCAAAGTTTGAGACCACGTGGAAGCCACTAAGATCGTAGTTAGCTTCTACAGATCCTTCAACAGATTCAAGATGAAAAATGGCGACAGTGGAACAAAAATAGAGATGAAGAAGACAACTCAATGAGTTGTGTGGATAAGATTGAACCGAGCTTAAACAAACATCTGCATGAACATGGACAACTCATGTGGTATTAGTGTTCAATCTCCAATGACCGCAAACAGCTAGCTCCTTGATTAAGTCTATAAATTGATCAAGTGCGAAGAAGCTAAGTGCAAGGAAGGTTGCCAAGTAGTGGGTAAAGGTCAATTGACGAACCCCTATCTGAAGGAACTTCCCTAGCCTAAGACACTCTAGGTGAAAGCCATTTGTGCCTAAACTGAAAATGTTTTGTCCACCACTCCCTTGGTGTGAAGGGACAACAACAGGTGGCTGTGCGTATCTAGTAGCAGTTGCTACTGAAGAGAGCTTAGAAGAGTAGTCAGGTGACTACTGCTTTTGAAGTTTTGTGTTTCCAGCAGAGGAGCTGCTAAAGAGGACTAAGAAGGGAAGTTAGGGGACTGTTGCTTCTTAGGGTATAGGCAACACAATAGGTGGCTATGTGTGTCCAATAGCAGTTGCTACTGTGGGTTAAGTTTGGAGAGGCTTGTTGAAAGAATACTTGGGTGAGCCTGCAGAGGCTTAGAGAATACTAGTTGTAGGAGCATGGGGAGGCTTCAGGTAAGAAAGAATACCTAGTTGTAAAAGCCTGAGAAGGCTTCAGGAAAAAAAAACCCAATTATAGGAGCTTGGGGAGGCTTCAGGAAAGAAAGAATACTCAATTGTAGGAGCCTGTGGAGGCTTTAGGAAAGAAAGAATACCATAGGGTGTTGTCTTAGTTGAAAACCTATAGTTGTAAGGAATAGACGTAACCCAGGTTGGGTGAACTGGTATAACTCTTTGTTGTGTTGTTTCCCTCTTTGCTGCTTCTCATTATTGTTGCTGGCAAACTAACTTGTTTTACAAAAAACCTATTTTATAACTTAAAGTTGATTTCTAATCAAGGGGTTTTTTTAAACTATTTTGTTAATAAAAAGCAACTATACTCAATGCAACCAAGTGAAATTTAGAAATCTGTTTACAATAGATTTTGTATCATTTATAAGTAGATTCGAAGTAACTATAAGACAAGTATTTGGTAATTTGTCAAGAGATATATCCTAACATCCAAGTACTTGTAAGGAAACGTGATACTTCTACTAGTCTTTCGGCTTAGAGTTGAAAAGCTTAACAAAAGAATCAGAAGCTAGTGTGCTAGTGTGAATAATAGCCAGACCAGTAAAGGGTCACTATTCAACCCCCCTTTTAGTGACTGATTGATTCACTTCACATTGCTCACGACTTGTCTAACACTAGGTTAAGGCCTCTATAAAGACTCCAAACTCATGTGCATGCTCAATCAAAACATGAGGTCCATTGCCACTATCTTAGTTGTGGACTCATATGACTTAAGGTCCATCGTCACTACCTTAATCGTGGACTTATGCATGAATGCACACATATTTCAACAACAATTCTACTTATGAAATTTCAACTTATTCATCAAGCTTCAACAACACTACATAGGCTCTATTCATCACCTATGTTACCAGTAAGTTGAGATCTCACCCAACATGATATCTAGAGCTATATTCATTCAATTAAGTTGGTTTTTATCTCATTTGAAAGCTAAGAAAATTATCTATAACTTTTATGTTTACCCTGAGACTTGGTTTAAAAGTATACTATGCCTAAAATTGTGAATAATATGAAATTTTTACCGAATCTTAAGGCTTGACGTTTGCTCACTAATTTGATCATATCTTGAGTTGTAAATATTATTTTTGAGTGAGAACAAAGCCATTAGTTAGTTAACATATAGGAATACAGATCTTATAAAGACCACTATTCCTAATTCGATAAAATTGATGTTTGTCCGATTTAATCGATTACATCTCATTGTAATTGATTAACTTTAGCAAATTGCACTAGTGGTAATTTTCTAATAGAAATAATCGATTACCAACTCTTATAATCAATTATTGTCAAACCAGGATCAATAAAGCATCCCCTAGAACTTAAAATAATTGATTACAAGCCTTTGTAATCGGTTATTTCCAAACCCGGAGTGAAAAACCAAGCCCAATAGCTTATAATAATCTATTACAAAGCTATATAATTGATTATTGTGGAATGCAAAGCAAGAAACCAACCTTCTAGAGCTCATTTTAATTGATTATAAAGCATTGTAATCAATTAAGATTATTTAAATGACAGAGGAACACGATTTTCCATTCAAGGATTTAACTTTTCTCACAAGTAACACCGTCCCACTCAATCCAAATGTTACAACATTGAATCTAATCATCAACAAGGCATTTTATATCATCAAATGCATCCACAAACAACTCATAACATTGAATCAACGTACTCACATCAAGATTTAATATTTCCACATAAAAAAACCAACACAATACATGACAACAACTATATCCATACACCTGAATCAATAACCACTCAAGCATTTCATGAGTCATTAGTAAATAAGGAAAAAAAGGGCGAGCTTCCCTGACCTCTTGTAGTTCCAAGGTTAGGGCTTCAAGGGAGAGAGGAGGGAAAATAGTGCTTACCCACTGACAATGGAGTCACATGCTCAAGAAGATGAGGTAAAGCAACTTGTCTTGAAAGGGGGAGAAAAACTAAGCCTTGGTTTGTAGAATGAATGAGAAAATGAGAATGTATGTGGGAAGAGAGAAGTCAATCCGTGGGTTTCTAAGAGGAAGAAAGGGAAATGAGTTAGTTTTTTTTTTTATATTAAAAACCCTTCTAACCACTACTAAACTCTTTTAAAGCACTCCTTATTTCCTCTGGGGATTCAAAAATGACTAAACCCATCACTTGGTTTATTCTAGAAAATATTTGAATGCACTTAGAGATAAAAGATAATGGCTTAGAAAAACTTTCCCAACTTATAGAAATTCCAAACTTAGACACTATAAGGAACCATATTAAAATACTATTATTTTAATCACCAATGCTTAAACAACAATACAACATGCACAAAAATTTAAGTATTTCTAGAATTGGCTACTTATAATTAAACTCACAAGGCTTCTAGCTGCTTGCTCACTTTTACACTGTACTCTTACACTATCAACTTAGAACACAGTTCCAGTTTCAGTAAAATCTTATACCAAAACTCACATTAAACATCACCACAAGCTTATTTATTACATTTTTCATGAAACTAAATTTATTCCTCTTGTAATTATTTTAAAACGCTTACAACATAGATTAGGAAAATAACCAGTGTTATAGAGTTGACATTAATAAATGGTATTGTTGCTATCACAATGAGTTGTTCCATTGTGAATAGTTATTAATGATGGAACTTAGGACCTTGAGGCACGCCATAGTTGAGATGGAAGGTATAGAGTTGTTGTATCTTAAACCACAAGGGAATCTAGTATAACCATGGTGAAGATGCTTGTATGTCATGATGAATGTTGAATATTATGGGTTAAACTATTGGTGTGTCACACATGCATTCATACATGAGTTCGTAGTTGTAACTGTTGAAGTGAAACACTTTTTGAAATCAAATATTTTATTGACAACAAACTTTTAAGAAGAAAATTTTAAGTCTCCTAGACTTAAGCTAGTAATGGTTTGCTTTTAGTGTATGATTTATAAACAGAACTTAATCAAGAAGCATAAAGAAATGTGTAGAGCATTAGTGTACAAGATGCTAGTCCTCCTAAGATAGATTCTACACCATCAGAAGTAGGACTACCAGAAGGAGAGTTGATCAGAAGCATGGAAGACAAGTTTTGCTTTCTCATATCAAAATGTAGTAAGATCAAAAGTTGTGTATGACCAAAAGCAAGATAGAAGGTATCTTCAGTCAAGGGGTAGATATTTAGAAGCTACACATGGCTCAAGTACCATCAGGAGATGCATAACTAGGTCGATAATGAAGACATAAAAGTCTATATTGTTTAGAAGCACACACCAAAAGCAAAAGGAAGAAACAATCATGCAAAGTGCTCCAAAGCACTAAATCCAGAAGCAATAAGCTCTAAAGACAACTTGCTAGTATTCAGAAGCCCAAAACTTGTAGGGATCATCAAGTCTTGATTAGAACAAAGCAACAATCTGAAGTGGATCCTCATGAAATTTTCTTGAGAGAGTCATGGGATGTCTTCTAAAGATTGTTTTGTAGGATGTCTATTGATTCTGATTCTGATGGTTGCAGTGCTTAAGCTTCAATCTTCATGTTTATGGTTGCTTAGGTTGGATGAAGACTTGATGTCTTCTGCAAATTCTATGCTTCTGAATAGCTTGTACATCTTCCATAGAATTAGCAACTTCTAGTTCAGTGCCTCAATACATTGATGCATAGCTTTTGTCCTTGTAGCTTCCGGTGTGTGCTTCTGAACAATGTAGACCATTCTGTCTTCATTTTTCTATTCTGCATGCATCTTTTGATGATCCTCTAGTCATGTGTAGCTTTTGAAATCTACCTCTTGACTAAAGTCACCCCTAGTATCATGCTTCTGATCATACACAGTTTCTGATATATGCACTTTAATCAAGAAACATGATTGCCCTTATTCTTCTAGAGTTGGTTGAGAACACAACAAGGTTATTGTGAGTGTCAACATAACTAGTTGTTGGGGTTTAAGCCTAGAGAGGCTTGTGAAAGAATACTTTGGTTGAGTGGAGGTATGCAGAGGTTGGGAATAGTGGTGAATAGCCTACAGAGGTTAGGAAAATGTTGGTGATGAGCTTACAAAGGCTTAGAGAATACTGATGAAGGGCTTGCAGAAGCTAGGAGAATACTGGTAGAGAACCTATAGAGACTTAGAGAATACTGGAGAAGAGTTTGCAAAGGTTAGGAGAATACTGAATGAAACCTATAGTGGTTTAAAATACTAGTGCAACCTGCAGAGACTTGAGAAGAATACTAGGAAAGCCTGAAGGGCTTGAGGAGAAAGAATACCTTGTATTTGGTGCTTGTGTTAGTGGAAATCCTACAATTATAGGGATTGGATGTAGCCCAAGGTTTATAGGTGAACCAATATAATTTTTTGTGTGTTGTCTTCCTTTTTTCTTTATGCTTCTTATGCATGTGTTTGTTGCATATTCATCAAATCTTTCGAAAAGTCTTTAGATTGAAACCAAGTTAACATTCTTATATTTAAACAATGTTTTTTGAAAAGGATTTCTATCATTAGAAGCAGCATCAAATTTAGTTGAAAAGTCATATTCTAAAAAGTGAAAAACAAATTCTAAACCTTTTTTTCTTCTTGAAAAGCAACCTTTTAAGAGATAGTTAATATTCATTGAATCATCTTTATTATCTATCTAAGAAAGGAAGATTATCTTTCTAATTAACTTTTGATATCCAAGCTAGAAGCTTGAGAAGAAACATCAAAAGTAGTGAGTTATTTGTGTAGAAAAGTCAGTCGAGTGTCACTATTCAACCCCTTTGTAGTGACCTACTAATCCACTTCATGGCTCGGCCTATTAGGGTTGATCACACTTACCAGTGTAGGAGGAAAATATCCTATTTTTAAGCCTCAAAAGCATTATTAAAAATGTTTAAGAAGGATTCCATCTCATCGCGCAAATCATCAGAAACAAGATCATCAAATTTAGAAACTTCATTTATTGCTTCTTATAACTCATTTTTGTATTATGGTTTTGAAAGAGAAACCTCCAAACTATGTTCAAAAGTAAGTTTTTTGAAGTGATTGACAGCATTTTCGAAAACAGTTGATGACTTGTTAAGACTTGCTTCTGAAGCTCGAGAAGGCATTGAATCTAAAGACCAAATATCCAGGAAAGAGAAGAGATCAGCATCAATAATATCTAAGTTCTCAGTGAGCTTGGTTGCTAATTGATTCAATGGGTCAATACCTTTTTCTATGGTAATCAACACTGAAGTAGCTTTAGCCCTTGCATCTTGGATTTCTTTCTCCTTAAATTATTCTGCATTTCTTTCGCTTGGTAACAGATTTATAAGAACTTTGGAATTTTCGCCAACTTTCTCCAAAATTGGTGCTTTATCTTGTCTCTGGATAGGGACTTTAGAAATATCCTCTTTTTCAACATTTTTCTCCTTTCGAACAAAAACCTTCTATGTTTCCACAGAATTTGTCTTTTCAGTGGGTTTGTCTTTTTCCACAACAACTGTCTCAAAAGGCATTTCTTTTTCGACAGTTTGTTCTTGGGGCACGTCTTGCACATAATCAACTTCCATAAGATTCTCTTCACCAGCTTGATCTTTGGTTGAATTTAAATTGGAAGGTGAAGATTCACTTTGACGCTAACCTTCTTTGTCTTTTTCTTCTTCTCTTCTTACTCCAACAATCGAAAAAGGGATGCCAAAGTCAGAAGCTGTCAAAATAAAATAGAAAATCGAAAAGGTAAGTACATTGAGTAAGTTTGGAAAGTTTTTAGTATTATTTAATGATATCTTACCAACTTCGATTCTATCAAAACGATCAACATTTGAACTAGTCTCTGGAGTTATCTCATTAGTTCCCATATCTTGTTTAAAGAATATATATTAGAGTGATTCAAAACAAGTTGAAGAAAATAATATTCTAGAATTCTAGAGGATCACCTTATCTTCTTCAGGTTCAGAGGGATCACGTGAAGATGATAAATCTACCACATTGAGATCCTACAAGTAAGATAGCCAAGATTTATCTCTCATTGTGCTACTCAAAAGATGTGACCCAATCAGTTCTCTAGACATAGAACGAGTAAGGTAAGCCTTTCTAAGAGGTTCCTATAAGTAGTATGTTTTGTTGAAATAGTATTACATTTTCGAAGATAAGACTTAAGTTTAAATATACACAAAAAAGTATACTTACTTTTCTGGATGATTTTACTAAGGGCATGGGTTTGAAAGAAGCACTAATTGGAATGTCATCTCCATAATCTCCACTATTTGGATTTTCCGAAACTTCTTTGATATTTTTTTGGCTCAATTTTTTCAGAGACCTCTTTAATTTCTTTTTTACTGCTCTTTTCAGAAGTCTATAGAAATATATTTGTATAAGTATGTAGTCAAATATTAAAAAAAAAAAATTAATTTTTAACAGAAACCTCATTTTTTTCCTTTGCGTTCGTTTTGGTGGTCTTAGAGGAAACTTTACTTTGTCATCTTCTTTCTTACCTGTGTCCACTTTTTTCGATCATCTCTAAAAATATAAAATGGTTATCGAAAGAAGGAAATGGCATCATATTTTTTGTCATATCTTTGTTCCAGTATGTGCTGGAAAAACAAGAAGTCATACCTTTTTTCCAACAATGCTAGAAGGAGCTTTCCTTTTTCGAGAAGATGTTTTTCTCGAAGTATCTCGACTTTCATCATCACTTTCCCAATTTTCTGAATCTCCTTGATTTGAAAATTTAGTAGGAATTGCTGGAAATTTAATAAGTATATATGAGTAGAATTAGCAAATGACAATAAAGGTTTTATATTTCATTCGAAAGAAATCGTACCATTTGGGGGCTATCGTCTCACACCTCACCCATTCTTTTGGGACAAGTTTTCATGGATAAGTCTGATAGTCTCCATGATAAATTTTCACAAAAAATGCCTTTTTGTCTTTAGGGGCTATTTCAAGTTTGTACCAAGCAAACATGGGAAGTAATTCTCGAACCCATGGAGGATTTCGTAACTCTTTACTTACACCAAAAGGTGTTTCAGGTAAAATAGGAAGGTTTTTTGGACAATATTTTTCGAACTTTGTGTTTCCTTTTGGTTAACTATTTTACCATTATTTCAATTTTCTCTATTTTTTCTCTAAGGGCAAAAACTGTTTCTTGAAAATTAGAACGAGGGCGATTTGGATGATAGCACACATGATAGAAATTTTCAAATCTGATAACTTTGAAAGCAAGTTCATGTTTACCTTTACTCATTTTGCTAGTATCCTACACAGAATCATAAGATTTAATCAGTTTATCTAAACAATTAGTGATCGAAATTGGTCTTTGTGAATAATAATTTTGCCACCAAGTGTGAAATTCGTTTGTGCATAATAAGGATGATTCGAAGGGAGTAGGGTGAAATTGAAGCTTGATCCTTGGAGTCCCTTTTTTAATTACTTTAGGAATGAGGCTTTTGTCCTCTTGAATATGAAAGGGAGATGTTTTCTGTTTATATAAAGGCACTGGAGGTAGCTGACAAAGTCCAAATTGCCTTGCAAACATCTATGGTTGGTAAGGTAGAATCTGATGTCTTTTATTGTTACTCCAGCGAAAATTACGTCCTAAGTAAGGAAGGTACTCCAAATCTCGACTAATTCAGATTGCTTGCCATGAGTATCACAAGGAAACATTTGCTTCAACCAATTGGGTCCTTTGATGCAATCACTTAGAAATGGAGCTAACCTTTCATCAAAATGTTCAAACTGAAGAAAGGCTTTGATATACTTAGTATAAGACTCATAAGTGTTATATTGTTTGCTAGGGGTTAGAAAAGTCAAACGAGCCCCTTCGAGTTCGACAGGAATATCAGGAATTTGCCTTTCGATAGTAATGTAGTTGGCTAAAATGGCATTCAACCAGAGTTGCATTATCCAGAAGGGACCCACTATGTTCTTCATCTTTTCTACAACATCCATGATTTCAACAACCTCATCCATAACTTTGAAAATTGAGGCTAGAAGAAATTTGCTCAAACAACTATCCTCTCCAAAATGAAGAGCTTGTGCGAGGTTGTAATTATACTTAGGTATTTGCAAAGAACGAGTGCAAAGAAGATGTGATGATACCTAATATAATAGAAAAGCAATATGTTCTTCGTCAGAAATCTCGTCATCATCTGTTTTCATGTTCTTGGTAATGAAACCACTATAGGCTTTAATGCTCCAATCAATATCAATCTCATTTTTATCAATCTTATCTTCGAATAAACCTAAAGCATAGGTTTTTCCTAAAGGTTTCAAACCTGTTATGGTTGTAATGTCCAGAAGAGTAGGAGAAACTGGACCACATGGAAGTTCAAGTGCATGTAAGCTTTGGTTCCAAAATAGAAAGGAAGCCTATTTTTCTCATATTGAATCAATTCGTATATGCCTATTTTCTCCAAAAGTCATATTTTTTTTCTTCTCCATTCTCTCTAACCAAACAAAATAAGTATCTTGATCTTTTGGGGGAGAAGCTCTAAAAATACCAGTCTTGTCCTTCAGAAAGTTTGTTCTGATGGTTTCCTTATGAATGATGGGAAATTCATTCTCACAAGTGGCAAACCAATCCTTAAACTATTCTAAAGAAAGTCTTGGACGATAGGGACTTGTAAAAGTTATAGTTTTGTTATGTAAAGAAGTTGGAAGGAGTACTCGAGTTTCCCATATTCGTTGACATTATTCTTCAAACCCAAGGATCAAAATGAGTTCTTGAGAACCTTCTCTTTTGGTCTCAATAGTTGGTAATAGAGGTTGATTGCTGCCTTCAGTATTTGATGACGTTTCTTGTTGTACTGAAGATGAGGGGTTTTGGGAAGAAGACGCCATTGGGATGATCAGAGAATGAATATGAAGGGGAGAAGGAGATAAGAGAAAAAGAGAAGTTGAAAGGGATAAAAGCTTTAGGGATTTTGACTTATGAATGCAAGTAAAATGAGTATGTGTGATAGTTTATGCTTTTATAAAGAGTGGGTAGAGAAGATATAATTAAATTTAAATTTTTTAAATTTATTTGTTGTATTTTAATTGGGGATTGACAGTTCCAAATCCCATAATGAAATCATGCTTTATCTTGAGCAATGTAAAAACCCCTGCACGACGAGACGTGCCGATTAAGGCATTTAATGCCTGTCATGAATGTGGAGGTAAGGAAAGGACGCATGTCATTTAGTGAAAATCAAGAGACAAAAATGATATGCTCCCGAAAACAGATTCTCGAACATAACATTTTTGGCGGCATCTGTTATCATCATGAGTAAAATTTTCTAAGTGTAAAAAATGTTATTTTTCGACAGAAATTTGGCTACTAGAAGGGATTTTGTTGAAAATAATATGAAAAGTTGTCTGAAATGTCAATTTTGATGAAATATGATTTCAATTGGATTTTGTCAAAAAATAAAGAGTTGAAAACTAAGTGTTACTTCAAGAAGGCTGCTTTCGACAAAGGTTGATTTCGATGGTTTATTATAATAAGCATTCAGAGGCGTTCAGAAAGATTTTCAAAATTCAAAGAAGCAGTTGTAGCAGTTATTCAGGAAATGAAGTGAGACAAGTGGCGCTTTTAGAAATAGGAAGTTTATAAACTGCTTTTATACATGTCGAAAGTATAGAATTTGACCGTTAATGTTAGAAATCTATAAAAAAGAGACTCAATAGTCATTTTTCTTTTGATTGAATCACTACCACTCAAATCCTATAAACACCGTTGACGCCACACACACTTATGGCTATCGGTTCCAAGGTCGCAATGTATGTATTCGTCTCACTCTTAATAAAATTTCTTTTTGTTTAATTTACTTTTATTGCATTTTTCTCTCAACCCTTAATCTCTTTTCATTCCCCATTTGTTCTCTAAACTTTATCTTTTCCAATCTCAGTTTCTTGTTATAATCTAAACGAAACAACTTATATCACCATAATAGTTTTCGTTATCATATGAACAATTCTCTTAAGTTAAAATCTAATAATTGCTTGTTTGAATAAAAAAACTTATAATCAAATCATGGATTCTGGCTCAAACTTTAAAATCTTATTTGTTTATTGAATTTTACGCGAGAAGTGTAGTTACAAAGATATAAAAAATCTTTTAGAAAATAGTTTACAATTTTCACAGTTAACACTCCTATCAATGAATATTTAGTAGTCTTTTATATTACTGGTAAAACACTCGATCCACTACCAAAAATAACTAATGGTGCAACAATGGCTCCAGAATTCACGACGATTTTCCGGTGGACTACTGGTTAGGATAATTTGTGCCGTCAACTTTTCATGCTTCGCAAACTATGACAGCCAATAACTTTTTCAAAACACCATACAACTTTTATACCCATGTCAAGACAACAAACAATGTGAAGGGAAATGAATATGAATATGTGACCGTGATTATTCTTTCTTTTTGTATTTTTTTCTTCTTTCTTTTCTCGTTTCTTCTAAGTGCGCCACTATAACTGTAATTATATGATTGTACTTTTACAGAGTCTTGAAATGCAGTTATTTAAATTTTGCAAAATATACCTTTACAATCACATGAAATAAGGGGAAAAATAAAAAGAAACTACAAACATCACAAATGCTATTCCCAAATAATAATTCCAAGCTTTGAAATTTATTTTTTAGGATAAGCTTTGAATTTTTTAATGTTTAGTTTCCATTTGAGTCTCTCTCTCTCTCTCTCTCTCTCTCTCTCTCTCTCTCTCTCTCTCTCTCTCTCTCTAATGCTTGGCTTCCATCTGAGTTTCTGATTTTGAAACAACCAAGACAATAATTATAGAATCACCCAACATTAATGACTATGAAGCTTAAACTAAACGCTGACAAGATATCTAATTATAAGTCCGTTTGTTTAATTTTTTTTATGAAAAAACTATTTTTCTTTTGAATAAAATATTATTATTAAAATACTCCTAAATTTCTGATTATTTTGAGAAGTTGTATTGAGTAACTTCTTAAAAAAAAACATTTATAACTAGCTTTCAAAATAAATAATATTTTTGAATTGTAACAAATCACTTTTCTATAATTATTTGAGTATATCCTAATTAGATGACCCATTGAAATGCCACCAATTATGTGTTTTGAAATGAAATTAATGTCAAATATTTCAAGTAATTTGTACATAGGATGGAATATTTTAAACGCAAGGGCTTCAACCATAAATAGAGGGTTGGTGGTACCTTCCTTAGGTAGCAACAGTCAACACCCCAAGTTGATGTTGAAGAGGTACATCAAAGATAATTATGCAGTTGATCACATTTTCTTTATTTAAACCCTTCTGTGTTCAGTGCACGGATTATTTCTCCTCTATAATAGGAATTCCAACCAGGATGCACATTAGTTTTATAGCTGCCTATTATAACACACAGATGCCAGGTGTAATGCTCAAATAACATACAGTAATTGACATATATATTAATTATCATAGTACACTGTATTCAATATCAAACATAATTGGAAACAACCAATTACAATGAGTCAAAATAAAATAAAATAAAATTAAAAGAGCTGGTGAGTTATGTTTTTCTAATAAGTTATATAATGTTTTTTTATTGACTATATAGTTTTTTAGAAAAAGGGTCATGCACTGACAATGTAAAATGTTTTACACTGTCGTCCAATCGCAACCCATCATTTATGGTAAGTTTGTTGACTTTTAAAAAAATATCTTAAAAGTCATTCAAACGGTGATTTGTGATTGGATGACAGTGTAAAACTATTTTACACCGTCAGTGCATCACCATTAAACTCTAATTTATTTATTTATTTATTTAAGAACTATTTCTTGAATTTAGTTTTAAGTTAAATTTGATTTTTAATTTAAGTTACTTTAAATCATAAAGGTTGATACAACGTATTAAACTGAAGATATCATTATTATTTGAAGATAAACTGAGTTTTAAGATTATTGAAACTAACAACATTTTTTTTTTATCAAAGGAGGCCCTAAGGCCTACTCTACATTACAGAAACGGGTATAATATAAATTACCCTTCCAAATATACGGGATATATATATACATATATATATATATAATTATTTAATTATATAAATTAATTAAAATCACTTGCTTATTGAAGAGGGTCCGGGACGAGTATTTACCCGCAAAATTTTAATGGAGATGGATGCGGATACGGGTACTTATTTTTCAGCAATGTGAATTCAATAACGTGCATGTGCAAAAAGAAATTAGAGTCCAGATTATAGATAAATATTAACATGGCTGGAATTGATTTGAGAAGAAATTTCATAAGAGCTCACGGGAAGAGAGAAAGAAAATAGGAATTAGGAGAAAAGTTTGATTTTGAAATATTTGGAATAATATGTTTGATTGGAGAGAGAGTGTCTATAGGAAAGGATTGAGTTTTTTGTCCAAGGAAAAGGTGTTGATTGCTAACTTACTCCTTTTAAAAAACTACTAGAAGTAAGTTAGCAGAGCTTGCCAACTTACACCCATTTATTTATTTTTTAGAAGGAGTAAGTTAGCAAATTACAACTACAAATTTCTTTAAAATACATCCAGGTATAACTTGCTAACTTACTCATTCTAAAAAATAAGTGGGTGTATGTTAGCAAATGCTTATAGGGTTTGCTAACTTACATCCACTTAGTTTTTAGAAGGAGTAAATTAGCAAGCTATAACTACAAAATTTTAAAAATATACCTAAGGTGTAACTTGCTAACTTACTCCTTCTAAAAAAATAAGTGAGTGTAAGTTAGCAAACCCCTTTAATTAAAATATCATATATATATATATATATATATATATATATATATATGTGTGTGTGTGTGTGTGTGTGTGTGTGTGTGTGAGAGAGAGAGAGAGAGAGAGAGAGAGAGAGAGAATTAATTATTATATATTTTACTATATATAATTATTTCATATATACAATTATTTATATACGTATAAATTGTTGCAATTGTATAGAGCAAAGGCCAATTTTCGGAAATCATCATGAACACTTTTCTCAAGAGTAGAAACTTCAAATACTCGTTGCACAAGTAGCAGGTAAGATAATTGAATGAACCATCCAAAATAATCAATTGTAACATGCATAAATTGACATTGACAAACAATTAATTAATTAGGAAACCTTAAATGTCAGCTAATCATAGGATTCATAGTACAAGAGATCAAGTTACTTCACATGCATGAATGTCACGCAATAAACTCTAATACATTTGCATTTATAGATGATTATCTAGTATTAAAATGTTTCGTTAAATATTAAATTAAAAAAGTAAACAAATAATTTAAGAAAAAAATTCATAAGTTATAAAAGAGTTAATAAATAAGTCAAGTTCAAATTTTTGGTTTTTTAAACGAGTCAAGCATAAGTTTTTAATTATACTCATTTAAATAAATAAGTTAAACTTTAGCTAATCATTTTTTTACAAGCCAAACTTCAATTTCTAGTATTTGGCTCGACTTGTCTCATTTACACATCTAAGTACATATTTGTATTGTTTGTACTTATTTAATGCTCAAAATTTGCTCTAACCCACTTTTGCTATCGAACTAGTTCCAGGTGTGGGACCAATATCAATAACTCCTTATAGGATGGCACCCGCTGAATTAGCTGAACTGAAGAAACAAATTGAAGATTTGTTGGAGAAGGAAATGATCAGACCTAGTGTTTCTCCTTGGGGAGCACCTGTGTTACTGGTCAAGAAGAAAGATGGTGGTTCTAGACTATGTGTTGACTATCGTCAATTGAATAAGCTCACTATCAAGAATAAATATCCTTTGCCAAGGATAGATATTTGATGGACCAGTTGCGGGGAGCGAAGATTTTCTCAAAAATTGATTTGAAGTCGGGGTATCATCAGATAAGGGTGAAAGATGAGGATATACCGAAAATAGCTTTTCGGACTCGGTATGGACATTATGAGTATGTGGTCATGCCTTTTGGAGTGACGAATGCTCCTGCTATATTCATGGATTACATGAATAGGATCTTTCATCCATTCTTGGATAAGTTTGTTGTGGTGTTCATCGACGACATTCTTATCTATTCCCGTACTCGTGAAGAGCATGAAGACCATTTAAGAGTTGTATTGGAGATTTTAAGAGAAAAGCAATTGTATGCAAGACTCTCCAAGTGTGAATTTTGGCTAGAAGAAGTGAAGTTCTTGGGTCATGTAATCTCAGCTGAAGGGATTGCAGTGGATCCTTCAAAAGTAGAAGCAGTTTTGCAATGGGAACGTCCAAAGACAGCCACAGAGATTAGAAGTTTTGTTGGATTAGTTGGATACTATCGGAGATTCATAGAAGGATTCTCTAAGATAGTAACACCATTGACCCAACTTACTCGCAAGGACCAACCATTTGCATGGACTGAAGCTTGTGAACAGAGTTTTCTCGAATTGAAGCAAAGGTTGACTTCTTCTCCTGTCCTTGTAATACCTGATACTAGTGAACCTTTTGAAGTTTACTGTGATGCATCTCATCAAGGATTGGGTTGTGTGTTGATGCAAGGAAGGAAAGTTGTGGCTTATGCCTCAAGACAGTTGAAGACTCATGAGAGGAACTATCCCACTCATGATTTGGAGTTAGCAGCAGTGGTGTTTGCCTTGAAAATATGGAGACATTATCTTTATGAAGCTAAATTCGATGTATTTAGCGATCACAAGAGTTTAAAATACTTGTTTGATCAGAAGGAGCTCAATATGAGACAAAGGCGATGGATGGAGTTTTTGAAGGATTATGATTTTCAATTGATGTACCATCCGGGTAAAGCTAACGTGGTAGCTGATGCCCTTAGCAGAAGGACCGTCCAGATGTCCACTTTGATGGTGAAAGAGTTAGAATTGGTGGAGAAGTTTAGAGATTTGAACTTGTATGTTGAAGTGACCTACGATCACCTTAGTTGTGGTATGTTAACTGTGACTAATAATTTTCTGGGAATGATTAAGGAGAAACAGTTATTGGATCCTAGCTTGAGTAGAACAATGGAGTTGTTGGGTACGGATAAAGCAATAGACTTTAGTTTGGGTGATGATGGAATTTTGAGATTCAAAGGTAGAATTTGTGTACCACAAGACATTGAGTTAAAAAGACTCATATTGGACGAAGGTCATAAAAGTAAACTTAGTCTACATCCCGGTATGACTAAGATGTATCAAGATTTGAGGAAGATGTTTTGGTGGTCTGGTATGAAGAGAGATGTGGTACAATATGTAACAGTATGTTTAACTTGTCAGAAGGCTAAAGTAGAACATCAGAGGCCTGGTGGTTTGTTGCAAGCAATGGAGATTCCAGAGTGGAAATGGGACAGTATTACCATGGATTTTGTATCCAGTTTGCCTAGGACAACTAGAGTTTGTGATGCCATATGGGTGATAGTTGACAGATTAACAAAGTGTGCTCATTTCTTACCTGTTAACATGAAGTATTCTTTGGAGAAGTTCACGCAATTGTATATCAGAGAGATAGTAAGATTGCATGGAGTGCCATCTAGTATCATTTCGGACAGAGACCCAAGATTTACTTCAAGATTTTGGCAAAGTTTGCAAAAAGCCTTAGGAACTAAGTTGAGATTTAGTTCTGCTTATCACCCACAGACTGATGGACAATCTGAGAGAACGATCCAATCACTAGAAGATCTGTTGCGGGCATGTGTTTTGGATCATCTTGGAAGTTGGGATGAAGTTTTACCTTTGGTAGAATTCACCTACAACAACAGTTTTCATGCTAGTATTGGTATGGCACCATTTGAAGCTTTGTATGGTAGAAGGTGCAGAACACCTCTTTGTTGGTACCAAGATGGAACGAATATGGTAGTAGGGCCAGAGATGTTACAACAGACTACAGAAAAGATTAAGTTAATTCAAGAAAGAATGAAGGCCTCACAAAGTAGACAGAAATCTTATGCGGACAAAAGTAGAAGGCCACTTGAGTTTGAAGCGGGCGATCATGTGTTTCTAAAGGTTACACCAACTACGGGTATTGGACGATCAATTAAGTCAAAGAAGCTTACACCTAAGTTCATTGGACCCTATCAAATCCTTAGACGCATAGGTCCAGTGGCTTATGAAATGGCTTTACCACCTACTCTAGCCAACTTGCACAATGTATTACATGTGTCTCAATTGAGGAAATATGTTTCTGATCCTACTCATATCCTTGAGCCGGATATGATACAAGTACGAGAGGACTGGACGCTTGAGACTCGTCTAGTCAGGATTGAGGATCAAGAGACTAAACAGCTTAGGGGCAAAGCTATTAGTTTGGTTAAAGTTATATGGAGTGATACTACGGGTGATGCTACATGGGAACTTGAAGATAAAATGCGTGAACAATATCCTTATCTCTTCTCAGGTAAGCGAATTTTTGAGGACGAAAATTTTCTTGTTGGGGAGAATTGTAATGTCGTGATTTTTTTTTCAAGTGTATGATCAAGCGTTTGATTGAAAATACAAGAGAAAATTAAATTTAAAGCTATATTATGTATAAAAGAATTAATAAATAGATTGTTTTGTTATGTGCTATAATGTTGTTGATAATATTTCATGTACGGTCGGGCTTAGAAGGTAAGGTTGTTGTTAGGAATTTTACGTAAATTTCGTAAGTTGTAGAAAAGAAAAAAATAAGAAAATGGGGTGCTTTTAGAGGAAATAGGGGTGTTACTAGCAAAACTTCATGCAAATCTCTTAATTTGAACGTGTCAAGCTTCCTATTTCTTCCAATTCCTTCATTCTTATCCTTCTTCCTCTCTAAGCTCTTTCTTTTCCGTAAATGGAAGTTTGATTCCTACCTCAACTTGAAGTTTGATTTCTTCTTCCCTAGAGATTTCTTAGTTGATGTTAAGTTGGTAAGTCCAGTTCCTTCCTATTCTTGATTTCTACGTATCTTTCTCATCTCCTCCCAAGAACATGAGAAATGGGTCTTGGTTAGATTTTAAGAGATGAGAGAAATCTTAATTTTTGAGTTTACTTTGATGTTGTTTTAGGTGTCTCCTAGTTGATTCTGTAACAAAACTTGAGGACAGATCACTCAAGAAATCCAAAGTTCTCCTCTCTAGTTTTCTTCACGGTTTGAGTCAAGAAGTTTAGGTAAGGGAAGCTTTACACTTGTTTGACTGATTTGGTGGTGTTTGGTACTTGTGTTCTTGATGAGTTGATTGAAATTGTGATTTAATTTGAAGTTAATATAATATCATGATGTGTTGTTTTGATTTGAAATGGTCTTGCAAGTGTTGTGAATTGTCCCTAAACCTTTGAGGCATGTTTTTGGATGCTTGGGATCCTTTGGGAAGCCCTGGATTCTGCAGAAATTCTTGTTTCGATGTTCTGTTAGTAGAAAATTTTGTGAGAGTTCGATTCTGCAGAACCAGCGTCCAATGACCCACCCAGCGTCCAGTGACCAACGTCCAGTCAACTCTGGTCAACTCTGGTGCTTTTGTTCAGCTTTGAGTCCAGGACCCAGTTTTGTTATGAATGTGATATATATTCATTTTTCTTATATAAATGATTATTTTAAATGTGCAATTGATATTCTTTGAGATGTGTAATATAATTATGAGTGTAGATTTGAAATATTGAATGAGAATGTTGGATCTGCCACCACTTTGGTTCTAGAACTATGTTAGGAAATTCACCCTTAGTTAAATTTAGTGTAGTGTTGTGTTGTGAGTAAGGATTCGAGGTGTGAGAATGCCTTACTTGTGCTTACTGAACTGCTAGATTGGGTTCATAAGTGGGATTTAAGAAAAATGGTGAATTTATAACATAGAGGGAACATGTGACGAGCAGAGTTGTTTGGTTTGTGCATAAGATTGCATGCGGGTAGGCACGTAAGTTGAGGGTGCTAGGTGGGCTCTCAACCTAGTGCTGGAGGATTTCGTGGTGGCCAATGGTGGGCATATAGAATAGACAAGTGGGCGAATTCCTAAAGATGGAAGGTTTTGCAAACCTGACAGAGGTAAGCCAATACCAACACTTGTCTATATTGGATTAAATTCACACTTCCTCCACATGGTGGCTCAAGGGACTCCCTGAATGGTCTAAGAAGAGACTAATGGTAGGGGATGGGGCCTATGGGGACCGCCCGAAATTTGTTGAAATCTCCATGGAGTCGAGTCAGCATAATATTGCATGATGATATTCATGTATGGAGTGACATATGAAATGAACTGAATGTTTAGTGTGAATGATGTTGATTGAAATTTTGTGTATAATCTATCATTCTTTTTATAAGAAGCTTACCCTTGCAATTTGTGATTGTATTGTATTACTGCAATGATCGTGTATTGACACGGGAGCAGGTAATAGTGATGGCGCAGGCTCTCATGATAGTCAAGGTTGAAGATTGGACGATCCTTTTGTTCCTTTGGATTGGACGATCTAAAGATTGGACGATCCTCCTGTTCTGCTGATTATGTTCTAGTATATATGTACTTAGTATGGGGACCAACTTAGGAAATATGTATAAATATTTAGGTTGCTATGAATGTCCTTTAAAAGAAGACTATATTGGTATTGTATGTATGTATATATATGTAAGTTTTGTAAAGCCAGACTTAACACTTTTATGATGTGATGATGTACGTTATCAGTAGGAAAGTAGGTACATATAATATGATAATAATTAATAAATGTTTTAGTATAACAAATCTGTAACGAAGATGGGTCGTTACAAGCTTGGCCTGACCTGCTTTATATTTTTACAGCCCAAGCCTGAGCCTGACCTTTATATAAGCCTAACCTGGCCCTGGCCTTTTATAAGCTCGGCCTGACCCGTTAGCCTATTTAAAGGCCTGTTTCATATTAACAAGTGTAAAAAATTGTTGTATAATAGTAAAAATATTATGTGTTGAAGTATTAAAATGTGAAACAACGACTTGCATGTTATTCTTATGTTACCAAAAATTGGATGCATTGTATTCCTATTTACTTTTTTTATTTATTTAACAAAGCCAATGATTTTCATTAAAAATAATAAGACAATTTTAAACCAAAAGATGTGGTAAAAACATGCCTACAAACATTACATGTGACAGACTACCAAAGTCTTTTAAGCCCCACCAAAAGAAAATAGTCAATATTCCTACTACCCATATCTATGCGTATAGGAATTAACCTATTCCAAACATTAAAATGATTCAAATAGTCAAACCACTAAAATAATTTTGTAATTTCATTAAAATAGTTATAATTATCATATAATAATAATATTTTAATTAAAAATAATATTGTTGCTAATCAGGCTAGCAGGTCAGGCTTAATAGGCTTTTTTTAAACCCTATAGGTTGATCTATTTAACTAAAAAGCTTTAGCCTGACTTTTTTTGCTAAACGAGCCGAGCAGAGTCAGGCCTTAAACTAGCCAAGTCATAGGCCTTTGACAGGAAGCTCGGCCTACTCCACCCTTAATGAGGATTAAAGTTGTTATCCGCACAGATATAGGAACAAATATGGGTATTTTTTAAAAACGCGAGTATGGGGACATGTACTATAGTACCCTACCCAGACTCTACTCATTGTCATCTCTAGTCCTGTTAAGGAAGTAAAAAGGGAAATTTTTTTTATTGGGATGCGAAAAATGTCCTCCTCTACAACTTTTAAATGTATTTCCATATGATTTTCAATATAATTTTTCCATATGCCCTTAGCACTAGTTTGCAAGACCCACTATAATATTTTTCAATGCACCTAAAAAACCGTTGCAATGCAATATCTACTACTTATATGAACCGATTAAGTAAAAAATTGTTGATTGTTATGATAAATAATAAATAACTAAATATCACGTGTTAATAATTTATTAGATTAATATACCTAATTAACTTGCGTGCACCATATTTATTCAAGTATTCCTCACATATATCTAGGTATTTAGATGTATAATTAATATTTGACGATCACTTAAATTTTAAAAGTTGCATGATTCGGTATATGAATAGGATTTAAGATCATTGTGGTGAGAAGAAACTCAACGTGGTTAGATAAATTAGTGTAAATTCAAGTGGTGAGAAGTAAGATTTCAATGATAAACTATTTATAAAAAAAAAAATTGTTTCAATGATAAACTAAAAAAAAATCACATAAGCTGTGGACATGGTGATCAAAGAGGTAGGTATATTTACATATCAGGGTACCGAATAATGACGAGGGTACAGCCATATTGTTTTGTTGTTTAGTTGTTGCAACTTGCAAAACCCACTATGGTACTTCACATGCAAAGAAACCTGGAAGTCATTATTTTTATGATGTTTCATCTAAGAATCACATGCAATGCCGCTGCCTTTGAGAAAAGAGGGAACAAAGAAAAGAAGAGTGGAAGTTGGTGCCACTGTTGCTTAACTGTTGATCCAAATGCATGGTTTCTCCATCACATTCGGAAGTATTTGATTGAAGGATTGAAAATTTTTCTAGATTAATTGACCTTCTTTACCTTCAGATTGAAGTCTTAAATTGAATCCGTGTTTGATTTCTGTAAAATTTTCTTGGGTCAGCGGCAGCCACGCACCACAAACGGGTAGTCTCTGATCCAGGACAAAAAAAATTGAACATATATAAATAAAAATTGATTTACTTGCGCGGAGAGTAATCACACCCTACTGCTAGTCTATCTTTTGTTAAAAATTGATTGATCAAGAACACTAGTCTTCTCAGACCTCAGCGAAGCATGAGTCAACAATAAAAACATGAATAATAAAGGCAATAAGGTCTTTATAAAAAAAAATGCAACAATAATAAAATATAAAAGCTTCCCCTAAAAAAATATATATATATAAAGGCTGGACCTTGAAAGTTGAAACATAACTCACTTATACGTTATACCACAGCCAAACGGCACTGTAGCCACATTAGGCTTTAGTTATTGGAATCAGTTGTCAAGCCAATTTTCATCATTCTAATATATATATATATATATATATATATATAAGGATAAAATATGTTTTTGTCCCTCATTTTATCTAAATTTCTGTTTTTAGTTTCTTATAAATTTTTTCTGTGTTTTTAATCCCTCAAAAATTGTTTTCTTTTGTTTTTAGTTATTGACATTAATTTTAACTGTTAATGTCATGATGAGCATAATTTGTGCTCGAAAATTTTCTGTTTAAGTTTCTAGCGATTTTTAACTACTGCAAAATTTCTGGCAAACTAAAACTGTCAGAAATGTTAAAAAAAAAACTCGAACATCAAATTTTCTGAAATCACAAGAAATGTTACAAAAGTAAACATTTCTGACCGCCAAAAAATTTGTAGCGGTTAAAATTCGTTAGAAACTTAATTAGGAAATTTTCACACACACAATTTATGTCTGTCACGTCATCACTTAATAGTTGAAATTAATGTCAGGGACTAAAAACAAAACAAAACAATTTATAATGGACTAAAAACATAATAGAACAATTTATGAAAGACTAAAAACAGTAAAAAAATTTATGAGGGACTAAAAACAAAAATTAAGAAAAAATGAGAGACCAAAAACATATTTTATCCTATATTAAAAGGTTAAAAAAAATGAGGCCCAAGGCAGTGGCCTAACTGGCTTTGAGCATGACATGCACGATTTATTTTAGGGAATTTATATCGATTTTACAACCGATGTAGATCATGCCAATATAGGAAGTCGATACGTTTTAAATCGTCGATTTAAAATGTTCTTCCAACTAGATCCTCAATAGAGATTATGTGAACGACATATGCTTTGTGGCCTTTAGGGAAGAATCTTGCATGGATCTTACTTGGGATTGCAAACTGCAATCATTTCCTCTGCCTTTGCTTCCACTTAATTGCTCCCCTAAATCGACACTACCAATTGTAAGAGAATAATTGAATTAGATTAAACAACTCATTGCATATTCCCTATGAATACCTAGAACCAAAACAAATTAGGGTGCTGAAAAATTGGAGTGGAGATCAGAGAAGAAAATGTGAGTGAGAGGTACAAGAGCTAGAATCGAGGGTTTTCAAAACTTTTTTACATCGATTTAACATTTAATTGGTGTAAAAAAAAACTATCTTTTACATCGGTTAAAAGTTTAACAAATGTAAAAAAGCTTTTTTTTATATTGATTAAAGGTATAATAGATGTAAAAAAGTTCACTAAATCACAAAAATGTCACCGCGTTTCTTTCTACATTGGTTGTTTAACAATGGATGTAGATTCGGTAATGTAAGATGTTATTTATATTTTTCTTATTTTAAAAGAATAAAATTTATTTTAAACAATGAAAATTCTCTCAGGACAACTAAAAATATTTCAAAAAAATAAATAATAAATTCTTGCATAAGTGTATCTAATAAAGTTATTTCTATAAAAGTATACTTTTTGAAAAATCTCTAATGTATCCAAAAAAATTCTATTAAAATCAAACATGAAAATCTTTGTTTCCAAGAAAACATATGTAAACATTTACATTAATTTTTATAAATAACCAAACAAATTTTAGTCATTCTTTAGAATCATAATTCCTAGAAAGGCAGAAATTTTAATTCCCGAGTATGAAAAAAATTTCTTATAACAAATGCCATCTTTAATTCTAAATGGTTTTTCAATTCTTTTTAAAATCGATAAGGCTATCACCTGTTCAAATGAACATGATAAAATTTACTTTCAAGTTTGAACCATTCCTGTTTTTAGAAGGTATTTCCTTAACAATTTTGTCCTAAATGTTGATATAATTTACAATAATTAATTGTTAGTCGATTTTATTTCACTTGTTAAAGGAATTTTGAATATTATTTTTTATGTTTGACGGTGCCAAATAGTCATGCTGAATATTAATTATATTATACATTTTATGGTTTGACAATTAAATATTGTCTGTGGATCATTAACTTAAATATAGTTCCTCCAAAAATGAAGGTTAAAAAGATGCATGTAATTGTTATATGGTCAATGTTGCTACATTATGTATATTAATTGATTCAAAGATTCAAAATTGATAATTATCAAGTAACTCTATATAACCCTTTTATTTTTCCCAAGTTTAGCTTCACTTTAAAAATACATGGAGATGAGTTCTGAAAATGTGGAAAAGAAAAAGAAAATCTTGCTATACCAGAGAAGAAAAAAAAAAAAGGAACTACTTCTGAGCAAAAAGCATTTTGCTCAAATTGTAGGAACTATGCTCCATGTTTAAACAAAATCATGCAAATTGATAATGCTTTTTGCTCAAAAGTAGTTCCCATTTTTCTTCTCTGATATACCAAGATTTCCTTCTTCTTTTCTATGTTTTCAGAACTCATCTCCATGTATTCTTAAAGTGAAGCTAAACTTGGAAAAAATAAAAGGGTTATATAGAGTTACTTGGTAATTATCAATTTTGAATCTTTGAATCAACTAACATACATAATGTAGAAACTGTGACCATATAAAATTTGCATGCATGTTTTCAAGCTTAGTTTCTAGAGCAAAAATTTTTAAGTGAAGAATGTAACACCCTAAAAATTCTATAATAGAAAATAATAATACTAATAATAAACATATAGTGTAATAGCTCAATAAATAGTGAATTAATTAGCTAAGCATGAATTAATCAACTAGGGATTAGTATTGTAATATCTCTAATTTAAGGACCTTAGAAATAAATAATAAAGAGACATTTTGATGGAATAGCCTTTATATTTAATGGTTAAAAGATACCCTTAGGTATTATTAATAATAGTTACCTTTTAATAGGAGTTGTTAGGAATGAGATAATAGGATATAGATGGGGAGCCAAGGCTCAAGGTGAGTTGAGGTCCACTTAGCCCCACACACCACACACTTTAAATAGAAGAGGAGAGGGAGAGTTAGAGAGAGAAAGTGAAAGAAAGAAAGGGAAAGTTAGAGAGAAGGAGGAGAAGAGGAGAAGGAGAGGAAGAAGGAGAGGGAGCAGAGATCTGAAGACCTAGTGCTCGGAGCTCATCTCTACATGTCCCGGGAGGTGAGTGCTTCCCCCTAGTCCTTTCCTATCCATTTGATTTGTATGTTTTCCCCTTTTTCTCTTTTGAACCTAAGGTTTGGAGATATTGGATTTTTGGTGAGTCTGATTGATTAAGGGGTTTTTCGGGTAAATCAATCGGTTGGAAATGTAATAGAAGTGTTTAAGATTTGATTTTATAAGGTTGGGATGATTGGGTATGCTATTGATAGCCATAAACCTTGCAATTTCGTAAACCCATGTTCGTCCCAGCCCAGCCGAAATTTGGTGCAGCTGGGTCGGAATGTGTTAGAATGGAGAAAATAAGCTTCAGGGGAGTTTCGGCCCAGCCGAAACATGGTGCAGCTGGGCCGAAATTGGGCAGAGGAGAAATAGGCTCCAGGGAAGTTTCGGCCCAGCCGAAACTTGGTGCAGCTGGGCTCAGGGGAGTTTCAGCCCAGCCGAAACTTGGTGCAGCTGGGCCGAAATGTGGCAGAGAGGAAATAGCCTAATTTAGGGGAGTTCCGGCTGGGCCGCGATTTTGGCCGGCTGGGCTGGAACTTAATTTCTTTTAAAATTCTCTTAAAATATCTCTTTTTCTTTATTATTAAATGATTTTAAATATTTATACAAATGTAATATGTATAATTATAAGATGGTTATGTTGTTCTTGAGGTGTTTATATTATGGCAAGGTAGTTACATTATTGTTGTTATAATTATATTTTGATGAGGTAGAGGTATTATTATTGGAATGTATATGAATTGTTGATGATGATGTTGTGAGATGGATAAATGACAGGTTGAATTATAATTATTATGTTAAGTTGAAGTATATTATTTGTACATGAAGAAATGTAACTGTTATTTGTTGAATATAACATTGAGAAGATTATGATGTTTTAAGAATTTGAAATGAAATATTAATGAGTATGATTTTGAAAAGATGATGATGATGATGTTTGTGAACTAGGTGTTGGAACCATCCCTATATGTTAGAAATGAGTTAGCTATGACCTTTGGGAAGACTTTTATAGAAAAATGGTATACTTGGGAGGGTGAGTTTCACGCCAGAACTCCGGCCCACTAAAGCGACCCGGGGGTCTCGCCTAGTGGGATATCTTCCCAAGTACCACCCCTATGTTTTGACTCCGAATGGCGTGTTGGAGTGTTGAGAACTACTTCCCAAGAGGTTTAGTGACTCTTTTAGCGTATAGGGGATGGATTATTGTTGTGGTTGAGGATGGTTGATGTTGTTGAGATATATTTGGACCCTTAAGTCGGGCCATTGGAGATGGCGAGTACGGAGGTGCCGTATCTCAGACTATAAGGGATTCCAAATATGCTTTGCCGCTGGAATACGGTGTGTGCATAGTTGATGCACAGAAATATTCCGAATGTTGTTGTGCACAATGGTGCACAGACATATGAGTAGGCACGTAAGTTGAGGGTGCCAGTTGGGCTCTCAACCTAGTTCTGGGGATTTTCGTGGTGGCTAACGGTGAGCCTATAGAATAGATGAGTGGGCGAATCCCTATAGATGTATGGTCTTGCAAACCTACAGAGGTAAGCCACTATAGCACTTGTCTATTTTCGATAAAATCACACTTTCCCCGTAGGGTAGCTCAGGGGACTCCCTGTATGGTTAGTAGACACTGACTATGGTGGGGGAGGTGGCCTATGAGGACCGCTCATATGATGTCGAAACTCCATGGAGTAGAGTCAGTCTTGTCGACTAAGATTGTCTAGTGGTCATGAGTTGTCGCCAGGCAGCCAAGGACTTGGGCCTTGGACCTGGAGGGCTCCTGGGACGGTCAGTTGAGGGTTGGGGCCCAACTCAATAGGCTGACGACCAGGGGTGTTACATAATAGAGCGTTGTGATGGTTATGGCTCGTGATGATGAGCGGTGATGGTTTATTTTGTATGAACTATTTAAATGGTTGAGCTATGACATTGGTGTTTATTGTTAAACTGAGTTTTGTTATAAATTATGACAACTATATACAGTATTTTCAAAGTATATAATATTTAGTTCTTTCCTTTTCCTTGATTGGCATCTGTTTATGTGTATGTATAGAATTGTATAACTTGGGGATAAAGGAAGAGATGTTTATATTATAGTTGTGAGTATAAGTATCAAGAAAAGACATGAGAAGCCATGAGAGTTAAGAAAAGGATCTCTAGAATAGAGAGTCCACCTAGAGTCTTGGAGCACTCACTGAGACATCATGTCTCATCCCTTTTAGTTTCATGTTTTTACAGGTTTAGCAGATGGACGAGTTCAAGGGAGAAGCTTGGAGCTGCTTGAATGAAGGAGGATAATTATAGATGTGTATCTCCCAATGTATGGGAGTTAGTTTACATTCATGTACCCTTTTTGGATTATGTTTTATACGGCACATAAGTGCCAAGAGTTTGTATTAGACAAGTTTTAAGTTTTATTGTCCGCGTAGTAAACTCTGATATCCTTATATTCTAAATTTTTGGAATTTAGTAATATAAATAGGAAAAAGGTACATACCCCCTGGGGTGTTACATTTTGGTATCAGAGCGGTTCGATTCAAATCGGACTGTGGTTAGTATCGTTAGATTAGATTGTATGTTATGATAGTATAGTCATATTTGTTTGAGTGTGTTGGTTGTCTGCCATGCTATATGTCCTGATTTGCTTTGACATGGGATATTGAGACTGATCACCTCAATACTTTGTGCACTGCAGGTAGGAATTATGGCAGGTAGAAACCGAGGCCTAGGACAACCGTTCTTGAATCCCTTAGGACCTATTCCACCAAACCAAGCAAACCTTAGATGGGAAACCTTTGGGAGAGCCGAGAGTACCCATAGTGGGCCAACTGTAGGAAACCAAAGTTCAGGATTTGTGGAATTCCAAAGTAGGAGACCACCATCCTTTAGGGGTTATAGTCCCGCAGAGGCGAGATTATGGTTGAGGGAGATAGAGAGAATCCTTGAGGGAGTACCTTGCTCATCTGAGCAGAGGGTGGCTTATGCCTCTTTCATGTTAGAGGATGAGGCTGAGTTTTGGTGGAGAAGTGTAAAGGATAAGATGGCTTTTTCCGGAATACCCTTGGAGTGGGAGAACTTCAAGGAAATATTTTTGGAAAAGTACATCATGGGTAGTAAGAGACCACAAGGGGAAGTTCAGAGTACGCAGCGAAAGTGTACTTCTGATGTAAGAAAGGGTTCAGGACCCAACCAACCTGAGAGACCAAAGAAAAATAAGTTTAAAGGTAAGGGAGCGCAACCTTCGAGAAATCCAAGAGCTGAGGGATGTCCCAAATGTGGTAAGGGCCATAGGGGAGTTTCTTTGATGGCACATAGTGTGTGCTACAAGTGTCAGATGCCGGGACACTACATGAAGGAGTGCCCCAATAGGAAAAGGAAAGAGCCAGAGGAGCCAACACCTTTAACCACAGTTTGGCCTTCTACCCTATGTGTTAGGAGGACAAACCAAGATGATGGACCTACCTTAGGTATGTGTTTCCCTAGCCAACCTATGTTTGCCTTATGTTTTGGAATGGTATGTTTTCTTTGATTGTTTGAACATCTTAGAAACAGAGTGCTTCTTGTTTTCCTTGGATGTGTAGCATGTTTCTCTATGTTTTGTAATGTATGCTTTTCTTCTATTTTCCTGTAATTGAAGTGATGTTGGTGTACTTGGTATGGCTTATTCCAAGACCAACCAAGTTAAGTTTAAAATATGATAGATAGTGTTTTTGTTGTTTTATTGTCAGGTGAGTTTTCTGAGTTTTAGGTGAGTTTGTCAGGGAAAGAACATAGAGTTAGCTACACTCTTACCTTGGGAATGGGAAGTAGAACATAGTTTACCTGAGATGGATGAGTAGTGGCCTAGCTATTGATAGTTGATCTTCATAAGATAGAAGTATCATCCTAGATAGCTCAAGGAAATAGCGAGCCCTACAGATTAGAGATCCCTACCAATACCTTAAGATAAGGATTGTAGAGATAAACAAAGTATTCATCCTAAGTAGTGTTTGGAATGGAAAGAGATAGAGTCGTTTAGAAGAAGAAAACCTTAGGAAGTGCATAGAGCAGGAGCTTATAGAAATAGAATTCCCTAATACTACCTACATCTTAAAGAGACTCATAAGCTAAGAGGATCACCTTAACCTAAGGTTATGTTCAAGGGTTACACCTAGAGTAGAGGAAGGAAGTTGTGATGGATAACTAGTAGATAGAACAAGCCTATCCTTATGGTAGTTCTAGTGTGAGAAATGCGAGGAGTCTTTAGAGGTCTTAAGGGTAGGACCAACCAAAGTGGAGTTAAAAAAAGAAGTTACCAAACTCTCCATAGTTAAGGATAAGATAGAGAACCATAGGTAAGGTAAGCTTGATGGAACCAAGAGAATTAGAATGAAGTAGACACCCTTTTAGCCAAAGTTAGTACCTAAATGGTATGATTAGTGAAGGAGTAGAATGATTATGGTAAGTGCCTAGCCAATAGTCACCCACCTAATTATAGCTTAAGCTTAAGAGAAAAGACTATAGAATTTTTTTTTTTTTTTTGTAAGGATAAGCCTAGTTCAAAGCTAATTAGAGAATTGGATGTTTGGAAGTTAAGGAAAATAAGTAAATGCCTTGTGAGAACCTTGAGACTAGGATCCTAGGAGATGATGGTTACCAAACTAGTCTAAGCATAAAATGAAAACCTTTTCAGTGGAAAGGAGATAGTTTTCCCGAAATGAGTTAGGGGAGAGTCTTATTTTTTTTTTAAGGTTGAACCTAGTCCTAAAGCCTTTAGTAAGATGAAATTGAATAAGGTAAAACGAGGAAAAGTTGAAGAGCTTTGGGAAACTTCAAGAATAGGATTTCCTGGAGTTGAGTAGAGATAGACCACCTAAGAGTAAAGATAAGGAAAGGAAAACATAGGACAAAAATACGAAGAAGGAGAATTGTGAATGGACAAACAGTTTGGAAGAAGTCCACCCTATGGTTAGAGCAATATAATGGTTGACACTATAAGAGAGTGGAACTCTAAGCTTGAATATCACCCTAGATGAACCATAAGAGTCGGATTTCCCTAAGTAGAGTTAAGGAAGAATCTTAAAAGATTTTAGAGGTTGGGACTTAATCCTAAAGTTGTTAGTGAGATGGACCAAAAAGATGAGAAATGGTTTATGAGTGTTTAGAGATTTTGAGGCTAAGATATATTTATGTAAGTCATGGGACTAGATGGCTTTTGAGCTAGCACCTGAAGAATATAGACCTAGGATGGTTAATGGAGGATAAGTAGTTGTCTATAAGTGATGAAAGAGGACTAGACCTAAGAAAGCTTTATGTCTAAGAGAAAATAGTAAGTGTTTCTTAAGATAGTATACAAAATTTGCATAGTGTTAGATCTTAAGGAACATATAGTGATTGTAGGAATGTGATTTTCAAGGAGAAAGTATAATCAAAGGTGGATGAACAGCTTGACAATGGTATTAGTTAGAAGAGCCTGAGAATAATATTCCTTAGGACCTTCAAAGTATAGACGTGTGGGGATATGAGGATGTAGTTAGGTTTCGATTTTCGAGGACGAAAATCTTTTAAGGAGGGGAGAATGTAATATCTCTAATTTAAGGACCTTAGAAATAAATAATAAAGAGACATTTTGATGGAATAGCCTTTATATTTAATGGTTAAAAGATACCCTTAGGTATTATTAATAATAGTTACCTTTTAATAGGAGTTGTTAGGAATGAGATAATAGGATATAGATGGGGAGCCAAGGCTCAAGGTGAGCTGAGGTCCACTTAGCCCCACACACCACACACTTTAAATAGAAGAGGAGAGGGAGAGTTAGAGAGAGAAAGTGAAAGAAAGAAAGGGAAAGTTAGAGAGAAGGAGGAGAAGAGGAGAAGGAGAGGAAGAAGGAGAGGGAGCAGAGATCTGAAGACCTAGTGCTCGGAGCTCATCTCTACATGTCCCGGGAGGTGAGTGCTTCCCCCTAGTCCTTTCCTATCCATTTGATTTGTATGTTTTCCCCTTTTTCTCTTTTGAACCTAAGGTTTGGAGATATTGGATTTTTGGTGAGTCTGATTGATTAAGGGGTTTTTCGGGTAAATCAATCGGTTGGAAATGTAATAGAAGTGTTTAAGATTTGATTTTATAAGGTTGGGATGATTGGGTATGCTATTGATAGCCATAAACCTTGCAATTTCGTAAACCCATGTTCGTCCCAGCCCAGCCGAAATTTGGTGCAGCTGGGCCGGAATGTGTTAGAATGGAGAAAATAAGCTTCAGGGGAGTTTCGGCCCAGCCGAAACATGGTGCAGCTGGGCCGAAATTGGGCAGAGGAGAAATAGGCTCCAGGGAAGTTTCGGCCCAGCCGAAACTTGGTGCAGCTGGGCTCAGGGGAGTTTCAGCCCAGCCGAAACTTGGTGCAGCTGGGCCGAAATGTGGCAGAGAGGAAATAGCCTAATTTAGGGGAGTTCCGGCTGGGCCGCGATTTTGGCCGGCTGGGCTGGAACTTAATTTCTTTTAAAATTCTCTTAAAATATCTCTTTTTCTTTATTATTAAATGATTTTAAATATTTATACAAATGTAATATGTATAATTATAAGATGGTTATGTTGTTCTTGAGGTGTTTATATTATGGCAAGGTAGTTACATTATTGTTGTTATAATTATATTTTGATGAGGTAGAGGTATTATTATTGGAATGTATATGAATTGTTGATGATGATGTTGTGAGATGGATAAATGACAGGTTGAATTATAATTATTATGTTAAGTTGAAGTATATTATTTGTACATGAAGAAATGTAACTGTTATTTGTTGAATATAACATTGAGAAGATTATGATGTTTTAAGAATTTGAAATGAAATATTAATGAGTATGATTTTGAAAAGATGATGATGATGATGTTTGTGAACTAGGTGTTGGAACCATCCCTATATGTTAGAAATGAGTTAGCTATGACCTTTGGGAAGACTTTTATAGAAAAATGGTATACTTGGGAGGGTGAGTTTCACGCCAGAACTCCGGCCCACTAAAGCGACCCGGGGGTCTCGCCTAGTGGGATATCTTCCCAAGTACCACCCCTATGTTTTGACTCCGAATGGCGTGTTGGAGTGTTGAGAACTACTTCCCAAGAGGTTTAGTGACTCTTTTAGCGTATAGGGGATGGATTATTGTTGTGGTTGAGGATGGTTGATGTTGTTGAGATATATTTGGACCCTTAAGTCGGGCCATTGGAGATGGCGAGTACGGAGGTGCCGTATCTCAGACTATAAGGGATTCCAAATATGCTTTGCCGCTGGAATACGGTGTGTGCATAGTTGATGCACAGAAATATTCCGAATGTTGTTGTGCACAATGGTGCACAGACATATGAGTAGGCACGTAAGTTGAGGGTGCCAGTTGGGCTCTCAACCTAGTTCTGGGGATTTTCGTGGTGGCTAACGGTGAGCCTATAGAATAGATGAGTGGGCGAATCCCTATAGATGTATGGTCTTGCAAACCTACAGAGGTAAGCCACTATAGCACTTGTCTATTTTCGATAAAATCACACTTTCCCCGTAGGGTAGCTCAGGGGACTCCCTGTATGGTTAGTAGACACTGACTATGGTGGGGGAGGTGGCCTATGAGGACCGCTCATATGATGTCGAAACTCCATGGAGTAGAGTCAGTCTTGTCGACTAAGATTGTCTAGTGGTCATGAGTTGTCGCCAGGCAGCCAAGGACTTGGGCCTTGGACCTGGAGGGCTCCTGGGACGGTCAGTTGAGGGTTGGGGCCCAACTCAATAGGCTGACGACCAGGGGTGTTACATAATAGAGCGTTGTGATGGTTATGGCTCGTGATGATGAGCGGTGATGGTTTATTTTGTATGAACTATTTAAATGGTTGAGCTATGACATTGGTGTTTATTGTTAAACTGAGTTTTGTTATAAATTATGACAACTATATACAGTATTTTCAAAGTATATAATATTTAGTTCTTTCCTTTTCCTTGATTGGCATCTGTTTATGTGTATGTATAGAATTGTATAACTTGGGGATAAAGGAAGAGATGTTTATATTATAGTTGTGAGTATAAGTATCAAGAAAAGACATGAGAAGCCATGAGAGTTAAGAAAAGGATCTCTAGAATAGAGAGTCCACCTAGAGTCTTGGAGCACTCACTGAGACATCATGTCTCATCCCTTTTAGTTTCATGTTTTTACAGGTTTAGCAGATGGACGAGTTCAAGGGAGAAGCTTGGAGCTGCTTGAATGAAGGAGGATAATTATAGATGTGTATCTCCCAATGTATGGGAGTTAGTTTACATTCATGTACCCTTTTTGGATTATGTTTTATACGGCACATAAGTGCCAAGAGTTTGTATTAGACAAGTTTTAAGTTTTATTGTCCGCGTAGTAAACTCTGATATCCTTATATTCTAAATTTTTGGAATTTAGTAATATAAATAGGAAAAAGGTACATACCCCCTGGGGTGTTACATTTTGGTATCAGAGCGGTTCGATTCAAATCGGACTGTGGTTAGTATCGTTAGATTAGATTGTATGTTATGATAGTATAGTCATATTTGTTTGAGTGTGTTGGTTGTCTGCCATGCTATATGTCCTGATTTGCTTTGACATGGGATATTGAGACTGATCACCTCAATACTTTGTGCACTGCAGGTAGGAATTATGGCAGGTAGAAACCGAGGCCTAGGACAACCGTTCTTGAATCCCTTAGGACCTATTCCACCAAACCAAGCAAACCTTAGATGGGAAACCTTTGGGAGAGCCGAGAGTACCCATAGTGGGCCAACTGTAGGAAACCAAAGTTCAGGATTTGTGGAATTCCAAAGTAGGAGACCACCATCCTTTAGGGGTTATAGTCCCGCAGAGGCGAGATTATGGTTGAGGGAGATAGAGAGAATCCTTGAGGGAGTACCTTGCTCATCTGAGCAGAGGGTGGCTTATGCCTCTTTCATGTTAGAGGATGAGGCTGAGTTTTGGTGGAGAAGTGTAAAGGATAAGATGGCTTTTTCCGGAATACCCTTGGAGTGGGAGAACTTCAAGGAAATATTTTTGGAAAAGTACATCATGGGTAGTAAGAGACCACAAGGGGAAGTTCAGAGTACGCAGCGAAAGTGTACTTCTGATGTAAGAAAGGGTTCAGGACCCAACCAACCTGAGAGACCAAAGAAAAATAAGTTTAAAGGTAAGGGAGCGCAACCTTCGAGAAATCCAAGAGCTGAGGGATGTCCCAAATGTGGTAAGGGCCATAGGGGAGTTTCTTTGATGGCACATAGTGTGTGCTACAAGTGTCAGATGCCGGGACACTACATGAAGGAGTGCCCCAATAGGAAAAGGAAAGAGCCAGAGGAGCCAACACCTTTAACCACAGTTTGGCCTTCTACCCTATGTGTTAGGAGGACAAACCAAGATGATGGACCTACCTTAGGTATGTGTTTCCCTAGCCAACCTATGTTTGCCTTATGTTTTGGAATGGTATGTTTTCTTTGATTGTTTGAACATCTTAGAAACAGAGTGCTTCTTGTTTTCCTTGGATGTGTAGCATGTTTCTCTATGTTTTGTAATGTATGCTTTTCTTCTATTTTCCTGTAATTGAAGTGATGTTGGTGTACTTGGTATGGCTTATTCCAAGACCAACCAAGTTAAGTTTAAAATATGATAGATAGTGTTTTTGTTGTTTTATTGTCAGGTGAGTTTTCTGAGTTTTAGGTGAGTTTGTCAGGGAAAGAACATAGAGTTAGCTACACTCTTACCTTGGGAATGGGAAGTAGAACATAGTTTACCTGAGATGGATGAGTAGTGGCCTAGCTATTGATAGTTGATCTTCATAAGATAGAAGTATCATCCTAGATAGCTCAAGGAAATAGCGAGCCCTACAGATTAGAGATCCCTACCAATACCTTAAGATAAGGATTGTAGAGATAAACAAAGTATTCATCCTAAGTAGTGTTTGGAATGGAAAGAGATAGAGTCGTTTAGAAGAAGAAAACCTTAGGAAGTGCATAGAGCAGGAGCTTATAGAAATAGAATTCCCTAATACTACCTACATCTTAAAGAGACTCATAAGCTAAGAGGATCACCTTAACCTAAGGTTATGTTCAAGGGTTACACCTAGAGTAGAGGAAGGAAGTTGTGATGGATAACTAGTAGATAGAACAAGCCTATCCTTATGGTAGTTCTAGTGTGAGAAATGCGAGGAGTCTTTAGAGGTCTTAAGGGTAGGACCAACCAAAGTGGAGTTAAAAAAAGAAGTTACCAAACTCTTCATAGTTAAGGATAAGATAGAGAACCATAGGTAAGGTAAGCTTGATGGAACCAAGAGAATTAGAATGAAGTAGACACCCTTTTAGCCAAAGTTAGTACCTAAATGGTATGATTAGTGAAGGAGTAGAATGATTATGGTAAGTGCCTAGCCAATAGTCACCCACCTAATTATAGCTTAAGCTTAAGAGAAAAGACTATAGAATTTTTTTTTTTTTTTTGTAAGGATAAGCCTAGTTCAAAGCTAATTAGAGAATTGGATGTTTGGAAGTTAAGGAAAATAAGTAAATGCCTTGTGAGAACCTTGAGACTAGGATCCTAGGAGATGATGGTTACCAAACTAGTCTAAGCATAAAATGAAAACCTTTTCAGTGGAAAGGAGATAGTTTTCCCGAAATGAGTTAGGGGAGAGTCTTATTTTTTTTTTAAGGTTGAACCTAGTCCTAAAGCCTTTAGTAAGATGAAATTGAATAAGGTAAAACGAGGAAAAGTTGAAGAGCTTTGGGAAACTTCAAGAATAGGATTTCCTGGAGTTGAGTAGAGATAGACCACCTAAGAGTAAAGATAAGGAAAGGAAAACATAGGACAAAAATACGAAGAAGGAGAATTGTGAATGGACAAACAGTTTGGAAGAAGTCCACCCTATGGTTAGAGCAATATAATGGTTGACACTATAAGAGAGTGGAACTCTAAGCTTGAATATCACCCTAGATGAACCATAAGAGTCGGATTTCCCTAAGTAGAGTTAAGGAAGAATCTTAAAAGATTTTAGAGGTTGGGACTTAATCCTAAAGTTGTTAGTGAGATGGACCAAAAAGATGAGAAATGGTTTATGAGTGTTTAGAGATTTTGAGGCTAAGATATATTTATGTAAGTCATGGGACTAGATGGCTTTTGAGCTAGCACCTGAAGAATATAGACCTAGGATGGTTAATGGAGGATAAGTAGTTGTCTATAAGTGATGAAAGAGGACTAGACCTAAGAAAGCTTTATGTCTAAGAGAAAATAGTAAGTGTTTCTTAAGATAGTATACAAAATTTGCATAGTGTTAGATCTTAAGGAACATATAGTGATTGTAGGAATGTGATTTTCAAGGAGAAAGTATAATCAAAGGTGGATGAACAGCTTGACAATGGTATTAGTTAGAAGAGCCTGAGAATAATATTCCTTAGGACCTTCAAAGTATAGACGTGTGGGGATATGAGGATGTAGTTAGGTTTCGATTTTCGAGGACGAAAATCTTTTAAGGAGGGGAGAATGTAATATCTCTAATTTAAGGACCTTAGAAATAAATAATAAAGAGACATTTTGATGGAATAGCCTTTATATTTAATGGTTAAAAGATACCCTTAGGTATTATTAATAATAGTTACCTTTTAATAGGAGTTGTTAGGAATGAGATAATAGGATATAGATGGGGAGCCAAGGCTCAAGGTGAGCTGAGGTCCACTTAGCCCCACACACCACACACTTTAAATAGAAGAGGAGAGGGAGAGTTAGAGAGAGAAAGTGAAAGAAAGAAAGGGAAAGTTAGAGAGAAGGAGGAGAAGAGGAGAAGGAGAGGAAGAAGGAGAGGGAGCAGAGATCTGAAGACCTAGTGCTCGGAGCTCATCTCTACATGTCCCGGGAGGTGAGTGCTTCCCCCTAGTCCTTTCCTATCCATTTGATTTGTATGTTTTCCCCTTTTTCTCTTTTGAACCTAAGGTTTGGAGATATTGGATTTTTGGTGAGTCTGATTGATTAAGGGGTTTTTCGGGTAAATCAATCGGTTGGAAATGTAATAGAAGTGTTTAAGATTTGATTTTATAAGGTTGGGATGATTGGGTATGCTATTGATAGCCATAAACCTTGCAATTTCGTAAACCCATGTTCGTCCCAGCCCAGCCGAAATTTGGTGCAGCTGGGCCGGAATGTGTTAGAATGGAGAAAATAAGCTTCAGGGGAGTTTCGGCCCAGCCGAAACATGGTGCAGCTGGGCCGAAATTGGGCAGAGGAGAAATAGGCTCCAGGGAAGTTTCGGCCCAGCCGAAACTTGGTGCAGCTGGGCTCAGGGGAGTTTCAGCCCAGCCGAAACTTGGTGCAGCTGGGCCGAAATGTGGCAGAGAGGAAATAGCCTAATTTAGGGGAGTTCCGGCTGGGCCGCGATTTTGGCCGGCTGGGCTGGAACTTAATTTCTTTTAAAATTCTCTTAAAATATCTCTTTTTCTTTATTATTAAATGATTTTAAATATTTATACAAATGTAATATGTATAATTATAAGATGGTTATGTTGTTCTTGAGGTGTTTATATTATGGCAAGGTAGTTACATTATTGTTGTTATAATTATATTTTGATGAGGTAGAGGTATTATTATTGGAATGTATATGAATTGTTGATGATGATGTTGTGAGATGGATAAATGACAGGTTGAATTATAATTATTATGTTAAGTTGAAGTATATTATTTGTACATGAAGAAATGTAACTGTTATTTGTTGAATATAACATTGAGAAGATTATGATGTTTTAAGAATTTGAAATGAAATATTAATGAGTATGATTTTGAAAAGATGATGATGATGATGTTTGTGAACTAGGTGTTGGAACCATCCCTATATGTTAGAAATGAGTTAGCTATGACCTTTGGGAAGACTTTTATAGAAAAATGGTATACTTGGGAGGGTGAGTTTCACGCCAGAACTCCGGCCCACTAAAGCGACCCGGGGGTCTCGCCTAGTGGGATATCTTCCCAAGTACCACCCCTATGTTTTGACTCCGAATGGCGTGTTGGAGTGTTGAGAACTACTTCCCAAGAGGTTTAGTGACTCTTTTAGCGTATAGGGGATGGATTATTGTTGTGGTTGAGGATGGTTGATGTTGTTGAGATATATTTGGACCCTTAAGTCGGGCCATTGGAGATGGCGAGTACGGAGGTGCCGTATCTCAGACTATAAGGGATTCCAAATATGCTTTGCCGCTGGAATACGGTGTGTGCATAGTTGATGCACAGAAATATTCCGAATGTTGTTGTGCACAATGGTGCACAGACATATGAGTAGGCACGTAAGTTGAGGGTGCCAGTTGGGCTCTCAACCTAGTTCTGGGGATTTTCGTGGTGGCTAACGGTGAGCCTATAGAATAGATGAGTGGGCGAATCCCTATAGATGTATGGTCTTGCAAACCTACAGAGGTAAGCCACTATAGCACTTGTCTATTTTCGATAAAATCACACTTTCCCCGTAGGGTAGCTCAGGGGACTCCCTGTATGGTTAGTAGACACTGACTATGGTGGGGGAGGTGGCCTATGAGGACCGCTCATATGATGTCGAAACTCCATGGAGTAGAGTCAGTCTTGTCGACTAAGATTGTCTAGTGGTCATGAGTTGTCGCCAGGCAGCCAAGGACTTGGGCCTTGGACCTGGAGGGCTCCTGGGACGGTCAGTTGAGGGTTGGGGCCCAACTCAATAGGCTGACGACCAGGGGTGTTACATAATAGAGCGTTGTGATGGTTATGGCTCGTGATGATGAGCGGTGATGGTTTATTTTGTATGAACTATTTAAATGGTTGAGCTATGACATTGGTGTTTATTGTTAAACTGAGTTTTGTTATAAATTATGACAACTATATACAGTATTTTCAAAGTATATAATATTTAGTTCTTTCCTTTTCCTTGATTGGCATCTGTTTATGTGTATGTATAGAATTGTATAACTTGGGGATAAAGGAAGAGATGTTTATATTATAGTTGTGAGTATAAGTATCAAGAAAAGACATGAGAAGCCATGAGAGTTAAGAAAAGGATCTCTAGAATAGAGAGTCCACCTAGAGTCTTGGAGCACTCACTGAGACATCATGTCTCATCCCTTTTAGTTTCATGTTTTTACAGGTTTAGCAGATGGACGAGTTCAAGGGAGAAGCTTGGAGCTGCTTGAATGAAGGAGGATAATTATAGATGTGTATCTCCCAATGTATGGGAGTTAGTTTACATTCATGTACCCTTTTTGGATTATGTTTTATACGGCACATAAGTGCCAAGAGTTTGTATTAGACAAGTTTTAAGTTTTATTGTCCGCGTAGTAAACTCTGATATCCTTATATTCTAAATTTTTGGAATTTAGTAATATAAATAGGAAAAAGGTACATACCCCCTGGGGTGTTACAAGTATGACATAAAGAACTAAGAGAAAAAAGTCAAGGAAAGATTGGTTTAAACATATTTAAGCCTTGGTTAACTCAAGTCAACTAGTCAGTCAATTCTAGTCAATAAGTCAAAGGTAAGGAAACAAGTGATCAACTCATTAATGACATAATGGTAAATAAGAGGAAGTTTAATTTAAAATCATGGAATTAGATTCTAAAGCACATAATTAACTTCTTAATGAGTTTAGACATAAAGTAGTTAATTAAGGAGACTTAGACTTAAGTAATTAAGGTTACTAATCCTTAAATAAGCTAATTTAGAATTAATTAAGCTAGTGTACATTAATTAAGACTCTTAGAAGCCATATAGTGGTTGTTTAAGAAACAACACATAGTAGAGACTTGATTAAGGATATGTAAGTGGTAATTAAGGATCTTAAGACACATCATTAACTAACCCTAGCATGTTGGAGACTAGTGGGACCCACCCTAGGGTTTTAGGGGACCCAAATAAAAGAAATGGAGCCCCTCTTGGCTATGTAGTGTGTGTTGAAATCTCTTAGGGGAGGGGAGAAGAGAAGTTTTGCTTCTCTTGCTTGGGTACTCCATTCCTTGACTTGCTAGGTAAGTTAGAACCTCAAACCTTTCTCCTTGTGCCATTTTCTCTTCAATTTGAGTTCAAGGACTCATTTTTTCACTTGTTATGGTTGCTTGCTAGAAGTTCACAAAGGTTCAACAAAGTGCTTTCTTTTTTAGGTTTCTATAGAAATTTTGAAAAGTTTAAAGCTTGAAGGTACGAGAGGGTCTTCTCATCCCTTTTTCATGTTTATTGTGTGTTGAGGAGGTTGTCTCCTTTTGCTTGGGTTCTTAGAACCATGAGTGGCATGTTGTGGGTATGAAAAATGCTAACTTTATGTGTAGATATTTATCTTTTATTGGCTGCCAAAAACAGTAGCATATGATGCTCTTAATCACTTAAAAATAGTATTTTATGGTTATAGGTGATAGCTTTTGTATATACCTAGCTTGAGTATTAATTTTATGGCATTAGAAAGTAAAAAAAAAAAAAAGTTTTTCACCACTTTTTGTGGCATTATTAATAAGTTATGGGATGAATTTTAAAAACATAATTTTGATATATTTAATGGTGATTAGATGATGTTTTAATGTGCCTAAAGGCTAGGGATTAATCAGCTTTATGTTAAGGCTTAATTTCATAGTGTTTGGGTTTCAAATTTTGACTTTAAAAACATGTTTTTGGGGCTTTTATAAAGCACTATGGGTTTGATCTTTAAAATCAAATTTTATGTAATTTTGTGCCTTTAAAATTTCATTTGAAATAGTGAGAATGTTTGGGACTTTAACTAGTTAATTTAGATATTCATCTCAAATTAATTAGAGAGGAAAAAATGTAATTTTGAGCCTATTTGAATGGAAAAATTATGGAATTACGGGCTGCTGTGATTTTGCGCTTTTAATGTGAAAATTTGGAAGCTTGGATACTTAGAAAATGTATAAAATTGATGCGGTAATAAATGAGTGAATTTTGGCAATGTTATGCATGGCATGAATTCAAGCTTTTTTGGAATTGTTTAGAAGTGATTATTCGTTGGAGATGTGAATATATTCTTTGTTGTCCCAAATTGAATAAATTACTTAGGAAGCTTCCACATATTGTTGATAATGAGAAATGATGAAAATTACATGTCTTGAGCATAGTATTACATAGGTGTTTACTTGATTTGCTTAATACGCATGTCGTGACCCCTTGAGGGTATGTATTAGTGGGAGAGGTGCTAATCCCCCCTTATACATCAAAAAGTCTCGGTTAGTAAGATATAAATTGTTTGTTAATTGATTGATGGAAAATTTTATGATTTGTTTGGTAGAGTTTAGGGTGAGTAAGTGAACAGTTAGTGTCACTTGATGTTGTTTAAAAATGATGAATATTAGCTACTGTCCAGCCCTCAAAATTGGTTAAAAATGCTAAGTTTTAATGTGGTAAACCATGATTTAATGAGAGAAATAGGTACTACATGGATATAGGAACTTGTCCCCATAATTTGAGGCCATTTGGAGGCCAAATGAACAAGTTATGGTGTAACACCCTAAGAGTATTTTTGTAATAACGCTTACAATTTCCAAAGATGCAAAATTAAAAACATTTTACAAATGTTACCATGCAGAAGTTAATAAGTAATTTTACAAATACAACTCAATTCCTTATATTGTTAAATACAATTTCTCTCTCGTAACATTTTATATCATACAACACATAAAGAAAATACATGAATACATAAGATGTAACTAAGCTACATCTTTTGAGATAAAGTTCCAAGCTCCATTGGTACACGTCATCACTTGTTTCCTAAAAAAAAGAAACTTAAATGGGTGAAACATAATGTTTCAGTGATTGCTCTAAGGACTCTACGGTTGGGTTATACTTTTCTACCCGAACAATCCATTCATTTGTCTCTCATGGCTTTACCCTCACTAGGTTTCTATCAACTCCTTCATTAGTATAGTTGGGTCTACACCCATCGATCATAAACACTTTTTTCTGACTAATTATTATCTTATGTTCATGCTACTACACTGCTTCACCCTCATTATTATCTTAGGATTTATTCTTTGACTAGTAAGATACCTCCACAACTATCTCCTGTTAACTCCACTTCACTTATTTAGACTCTACTCCTTAAAACTAACTTTGCATTAGTCTATTCTCAATAGCAATATACATTCTAACATCTATACTCACATAGTGCAATTCTAGGTAGGAATAAATTAAAATTAACTAATTAAAATAGTGAAAAGAAACTAAATAAAAAAATAACAATAAAATAAGAAAAAAAATTAATCAAGCCAGATATCTATATAAAAAAAAAGACAACATTTCAATATTAAAAAATGAAAAAAAAAACATAAAACACCCCAAATTTCAACATAATCTATTCTAAATGTAAATTATTTTAATTTTTTTTAATCCTCTTAATTTATATTTTTAGGATTTTAATTTTCTATTTTTTAACTAATTAAATTTATCTATTTCAAAAATTAAATAATTTTAATTATATAATTAATTTTCCTTTAAATTTCTCATTATTTTATAACTTACATAAATTAAATTAATTTAAATTTTATTATACTAAGATCCAAATTGAAAAAAACGCAAACTTATATAGACTTAATTCATGTTGAACTTTTTTTTTTTTTTTCACAAAACATGCATGTCTAGCTTGATTAAATAAGCTTTTAAGGTTTTTTTTTTTTTTTAATCTGAGAAAACTCATTAATAAGAAAACAGCGCCGTGTTCAAGTACAAGAGGTGCCCACCCAAAGCCCCTATACAAAAGTTTCGGTCCTTACAAACTACATATCTCTGAGGACTTGGGGTAGTTTCATCACTCGACACCTTTTCCTATATTTTAATGAAGGATTAAAAAAAGTTTTAGGTTTATTAAATACACTAAAAGTAGTTCTAAAACCTTGCTAACCACACTCTATACCTTACACAAGTTCTAACAACCATATATGCAAGGTTTCCATTAATCTTAACCTTACTAACATTACTAACTTAAAAAAAGTTTGGGATAGTCAACGATTTATATAGAGGAGGCAAGTAGTTGGACCCCCCAGGTCCTCTCGGCCACCAACTTGTTGAAGCATGAATACATGGAGGTTTTTATTCATTAATTTTTATTTTATAATAATATTCGTTACCCCTAATCTTTAATTTCTATTAGAAGAAATATCAACCATTATTTTTCAAGAATAACTATATAGATAAAAATAGAAAATACTTAATATAATATATTAAAAAAATTAATTAGATAATTTTTTTTTATAACTAGATAATTTTTTTTTTTGCTTACATCAAAATAAATATTTGTGAATCTTTTTCCTATATAAGCAAGTTAGTATAATGTATATAGTCAACAAAGTAGGCAGAATTTAATTCAATTAGAAATTTTTTTAAAGATTTGATCACTTTTGGATTAAATGAAGTGGTGGAGACCACTCATTTATCCAAAACTTAGTATGGCATGGATCTGTGTGACTGCATTGGTTGACGACATGGGTTGACTAGGTTACTCCAACTGTGGGACTCTGGTTTCCTCTAGTTCAAGTTAGTTCACAGTTAGTGAAAGATGGGACTTCCAGTTATTGGCTTTGTCTGTTGTTTTTTATGTCAAATTTCAATGTCAAGGAAAGCAAAGAGATTAAGAAAAAAAGAAAAAGGAAAAGGAAAATTCAAGGCCATTAATTTCAAGTTTTTCATATCTAACTGTTAAAAAATAAATAAAATTATTCAAATTCAGTGGCTGACAGGGGACATGTATGTTTGGATAAAGGTTATATTTAACGTAACTGACTTTCATTTTAATGAGACAAAATACTTGTTTTTCAATTTTGTGTGTTGGAATTTGTTTTTTGGTTTGATAAGCTTCTAACTTTAATCCAAACATTTGTCCTCTTCTATGATGCTTGCAAGTTTTTTTCTTCCTTTTTTATTGATCACTGCTTTGTCTTCTACACTAACGATTCTTATGCTCTCCTTCTCATTTTTCAATTAATCTTTCTCTGTTTATTCAATTCAGTGAAGAAACATACTATAAAAACTAAAATAAACAAAAGAAAGAAAAGAAAAATAGATATCTTGAGTTGAAAAAAAAAAGAGAGGAGAAGATGACATGTATCTCCTGAAGTAATATTATAAGATATAAAAATATTAATAGCAATAACAACTTATTCCAATTGAAACGTCGTTGATAAAAAGGTTTTGACTCTAGTAATTTTCAACATTTTATTCGGATATTTAGTTCAAATTTCGAAAAAACTATCAAAGAGTAACATGTATTGGTTAATTAGCTAGGATCGATCTATCTCAATCAAACAATAGTGAACATATATATAGATATAGATTTTCATTGATATTAAACAAAAAAAAAGTTGGGATAATATTCTCTATTTGTTTCCATCCAATTTTTTTTTTTAAATAATATGTAAACTGGTGTAATATATTTTTAAGGAATAAATAACATTATCCAAGAGTTATCCAACAAACCAAGGTATTGTCCAAAGAAGATTTTTCTTGAGAAGTTTGGACAACTGGCTGGTATATCTGGCAGCGTTTGGAATGAACATGTGTGAATGAAAAGAAAATTCAACTCAAACGAACTCTATACACTCAAGTAGACCACCAAACACTTAGATAAATCTAATATGGAGAAGAAATTATGAGTGGCATTCCTTAAACTCAGCAACTAAACAAGAAAATTGCCAGCAACCCCCACATCTTTGAAAATCTCGAATTTCTTTGTTTGCAATTAATAACTCTAAGAACAGTCAATAGTATGGCGTTATATGTTTGTGGTTTGAACGTACCAATTATTTACATACTGTATATTTCATCAGCTAGCATTGCCACGTGAGAGGAGGACCTAATCATTTTGAAAAGAAAAAATAAAATTGTAAACCAACAACAAAAGAAACGGGTTGAAGTGTACAAATATAAAATAAATTTGAATTTATTAATTAGCTGTGCCCACTGAAGTCTTACTTAAACTTCAAACGGCTTTCATCATAGTCGTGCTTTTGAATAATTTAAGTGCAATGAGCCACACACCGAGGCGTTGAATAATCTCAATGCGTAAAATTCAACTTCAAACGTGAAGGCTAGCATTGGTTCAATGATAGGAAAAAAATTAAATAGTACTTTAAGTCTAATGTGAGTAAAATAAGATGTCATACATGACAAGTGTTCGATCCACAGAAGTGTGTTTCTCTGACTGAATTTTTTTAAATATGGAAGCTACTTTGAAAACAAAAATAAATAAATACAGGCTAAGTTGATGTCATATTAGTCTAAATTCAACGTGGTTTACCATAAAAATGGATCACTTTTGTGCGTGTGTTAGTATGTAATAACCTCTTCACAAGTGTTTCCTTTTCTCTCAATTTCTTTATGCTGATGATAGTCGTCAATATCAGATAAATGGAAGATAAACCTGGAAATGACATATATAGATAGTATATTGATTTGCTAAAGTTTCAATTTTGTTCGTTTTGAAGATCTCAGAAAAAAACAAAAAAAAAAAGATCATTCATTTTTATAGTAGTCTTCAGATTGTGCCATTAGAGTATCTATTTCTTATTTTCGTTAGAGTATATCTCGGATAGGAATCAAGAACTATTTTATCAAAATATTTAGATTATTTAAAGACTTGACCTCTCTTATAAATATTTTTGCATGCATACAAATCTAGAGATTGAACCATATGTTTAAAGAATAAAATTATTTGTCAACCATGTCACATTGTAATCGTTAGAATATATCTATTTTACACATTTTTGTCCCATTATTTATTTCACATGTTTGATTATGTTTTATTTATCTATACAATCAGTTTTATAACATTTTATTTATAAACATAAGTTAATTTAAACATGTATTTAATTTTTTTTTCTAAAAATCATAAGTCATCTAAATATTTAATAATTTTTAAAAATATATTATTATATTATAAATAATACTATTCCTATAGTAAATTCAATAATTTATATATACTATTTTTTTTTTCTGTATCTATGTTTCTTAAATATTTCACATGATGTCATGGATATAATTATTGACATATAAGTAAAACATCGTGCATTGAATATTTTAGTCTATATATCTTTAGGGTCCACTTAGAATCTAACAAACAAACAACTGATATTTCTAAAAGTCCAACGCAAAGGAAAAATATTGATATGTAAAATTTCTTATTCTGCCTATCACAATCAATCAAGAACTGACACTTTGCATTAACAGCATCCACACACAATTTCGTAACATTTGAGTTTGGATTTATCGGAGGAAAAATGTTTATGTTCTTTTTTTCTTTTTTTTTTGCCGTATAAAGGTGTTTTTGGACCGTGGGACAGTGTTGTTAACAGTTCTAATGCCGTTGTTCGGTTCCTTTCAACAAGTTTGTCGTTCTGGAAATTCAATGCACATTAACATGAAAAGCTGCACATGCATTAACTTACAAAAGTTTCACAACAACTTGCAAAAATTTCACTTGTGTGTCGAGAAGAAAAATGGAGAAGAAATAGAGAAGAGAGACAAAAAATAAATGAAACGGGTCGTCTCTTAAGGATTTTTATTTTTAAATATATTTAATTACCTCTTTCTAGCTAACTTCTGAATTCTAGTTTCTAGTTCAAAAAGACATCATGGTTATTATATTAAAAAGGAAAAAGAGCATGTAAACATCTTGAACTTTTATTCTTTTACAAATAGGCACCTTTAACTATCATTTCATCCTAATTAGTACTTAAGCTTTTACAATTGACTCAATAGATCCTTCCGTTAAATGCTGTTAAATAGTTAACTGAATTAATCTATGCCATTAATTTAAATTGAATGTCAATCGTTTATTATTTTTGCATTTACATTTTTTTTATTCAGCATTTATTTAAAATATTAAAATTATACAAGTAGTTATTTAAAAATTAAAAAAGAAAAACTAAAAGACCCCTCGCTTATGCTTTGACAGCCGTGGGTTCTCGTTCCTGTATTTCTCTACAGTCTTGGACAATTCCACCGACTGTAGCCTATGAATGATTGATGAGAAAATAAGGGCACTGTGAGTGGCCTAAGAGTGTTGTTTATCTCCTAGTTTTTTTTAAAAGGTACTAGAGATTGAGAGAATACAATGGAGTAGTGACAATGCCCTGCGGGAAGATGATATGGCACGGAAACTTGTTAATTTCATAATATGAATCAATTGATGTTTAAAGGATTATAGACGTGAGCTTCTAATAAGTGTATTGAATTATGATATATAACTAAAAAACTTAAGAACTATAACCAGATAAAAACTAGTAATATTGTTCGAAAGAGAAACATTGATTTATACTAATTTTTATTATGTTCATCCTAAGACCAAACCAGCACTATTTTTTATCATGCTCATGTAATAAAAACTAGTTTTTTTTTCTCTTTATTTTTTCATTATACGTGGCTAAACAACTTAATCAGTTAAAGGGTTGAGATTCAATTTAAATGATTAATTCAGTTAACAATTTAACAGCAAATTAACAGAAGGGTCTATTGAGACAATTATAAAAGTTTAAGTATTAATTAGGATAAAATAATAGTTAAAGGTGTCTATTTGCAAAAAGGTAAAAGTTTAGGGTGTTTGTATGCTCTTTTCCCTATTAAAAATTATAATTACCACTTAAACCTATGGTCGTTAGAACTTGAGTTAAACTGAAATGATATATGGATTATAACTATTGATATGCTTTTGGAGCGGAAATACTAATCTTCCAAGTTTAAATTTTACTCAAGGTAGGTTTGGGGAGTAGAAGAAAGTAGATAACAATATTTAAATATATACATGTTGAGCTTATTAATTGATATACAGTTTTGATATTAACTTTTGTATGGATAAAATATTATTGTTTTAATCCTTTCATTGATATAATCTTATTTACTTTTGATTCTTTATCTTTTTTGTTATATGTTCCTTGCAAGTTTTAAATTTTTTTACATAGTTTATGTCATGACATAGCAATGATGTGATATGCATATAAGTTATGCTATTTTACATTTGACATTATATAATTTGATGTATATGATATGTCACTATTAAGTAATAGAGAACATTTTGTATGAAAAGAAAAGTAATAGAGATCATTTTAAAAAAATAAAATTTGTGAGAACTAACATTAAAAAAAAATTGAAGAATTAAAATTTAATGAAACTATATTTATATAAACTAAAAAATATTTAAACCATTTTGTATTTAGTCGTTATATATACTTTTCTTCTAACCACGTAAAATTGTCACTATAGTTAAGGTCCAAATTTAGATTAACTTCTAACTTATGTGTAATGTGTTGACACCCAAATGCTGGAGTAGCTGTAGCTGAATTGTGCTTGGTAGCTTACAAGTTAAGCCTTTACTTATATGATGATATCCTAAAGGTTAGGAAAATACAATTATTATAGTTGCTTATTGAGTTCCTATAATTTTAGGCAATAAAAATAAAATTGATTAAAAAGTATATGTGTAAGAATTAAAATGAATAATTTTTTAGATATAAGAATTAAAACATAAAGATTATATAGATATAAGGACAAAGTAAATAATTAATACTATTTGCTTTTCATATTTTGCATTCAATTATTTATCTTATATTATATCTTAAAACATTTTTAATTAAATTTAAAATAAAATAAAAATAACATACAGTAAAATAAACATCATACTCTCGTTATGTTATGAGACAAAAAGAAAGCTAGTGTACGACAGTGTTGTGTGAATCTCAAAAACATTGTACTGGGAAAATAGAAAAGGATGAGCGAGGCAGCGCGAGGGTATATATGCACAAAGGTTTGCGTTGATAATGATTTTTGTTAATGCATAGATCAAAGGGGTTTTGTTAAAAAAAAATAGAGTCATGTCTTTATTTTCTCATTCATATGAGGTGAAAATATCCTAAGCCAAGCGTTTTATAATTAAATAAATAATAGGAAAAATGTCATAAAACATTGCAGTTGAACAGTTGAAAGTGCAGAGTGTAGGTAAATTTTGATGACAATGCGACTAGAAGTTAGTTTTTTTATAAAAAAAAAAAAGAAAAAAGAAAAAAAAAAACTTAGTGGTAGTAGAACGAGCAAAAGTTATACTACTTCGGTGGAAAGTTGTGGACGATCTTTTAAGAATTTTAGGTCCCATTGAAGGTTCATCCAAGTTCTCAGCCTCATAATGCTTTTACCATAAAGATATAATATTAAGGGAATGTCTTTCAGAAAAAGAGAAAAGAAAATAAGAGGAGGGATCTTCTTTCACTTTGTGATGGCTTATTTATGCCTGTCCCAAAAGGAACATGTAATGTGCACCTTTAAATAAATTTTCTTTTACAAGTCATATGTATCATTTATGAGAAACAATTTTATACAAGCTATGTAGAATTATTATAAGTGATAAAAAAAATTTCTGTAAATATTTAACACAGTTTCATACTCAATATTTAAACGTAAAACTATTAATTAAATTGAAATAACAGTAAATCAATTAACGATACCTTTTGTTGGTAGGTTATATAGAAAAGAGGATAGGTACATTTTTGTTCTTTTCTATCGAATAAGGAGCCAGCAACACAGATTTTCAATTTTAAAATTTCAGCACAATCAAGCGTCTAAATTAATCACCACATTATTCTTGTACCGAAAACTCTATCTTATTTTATTAGATGATTTCTTGCAGAATAAAATCGTTTGATTAAGAAATTGTATTGTTGAGAATACAATAATGAAATTAATTATACTCCCTCCATTCCAAAATAATAATTTTTTTTAACCTTTTGTTTTTGTTCCAAAATAATAGTTTTTTTAACCTTTTTAAACTATTTTTTCTAACAATGTCCCTAGACATAATTAAGAATATCATTTAATACTTGTATTGGAAAGAAACATTTGTCATAAAAATAAGTTAGTGGATAGCATAATGTATTTATTATTGGTGGATAGTCGGATAATTTATGACAAAAATAGTTGAAAAAATAAGTGTATTTTTGTCTAAACTTGTATCAATTGAATGTTTCTTAATTAGTGTGTCACAATCTTAAAAGACTATTATTTTATAACTGAGGGAGTAATATCTATGACTCTACTGACTATCAATATCAACCTAATTTATACTAAAAATTATTGAAGTATACAAAATATAGTATATGCTCTTTAAATTTAAACGATTATATATATACACACACAACTTTAGTTTGAAAAGTTTTGCTTATTATCTCAGATAGTTTTTGACAACTATGTTAAGAATATATTTGAATTAATTTTAATCTTTTCTATGCAGACAGGTCATATACTTATCCAACATCACATGCATGTAAACATACATAAATATTTGAATTTTCTGTTGTATGCAGGACTGTGACTATATCCTTCGAAGACGACAACTTCGTACAGTATTTATTATCTGGAGTAGTGAAGTATAAAAACCATGCACAAAAATATATATATATAAAAGTCAGTTCTCTGACAATAAAAAAAATACTAATAATATAATAATAATAAAAGTCAGTGTTGGCAACTCTCCCCGTTGAAGAATGCGTTTTCCTGACAGGTTGGTCCACATGCACATACAGTTGGCTCACGAACCGAATTTTCTAAACAGTGAAAGAGTAAGGTTATTTTGAGAAATCCAAAGAAAATTAAGGAATACAGAGAAGAGAAAATAAAAATGATAATATTTTTTTTATTTGATTGAAAATAAAATTATAGGACGGATCGTTTTTCAAAATGAAAATATAAATTTTTTTCTTTTATTTTTTTCATTTTTCTCTATTTTTGTGTAAACCAGATATATCTTTTATTAAAAGTAATTTTATTTGAATCGAGTAAAATTATTAAGAATAGAAAAATTATGTAATTATATATTCAAGATTTAAATTAAAAATTACTAGAAATTGATGCAATTCCATCTCACTTGATCAACATGCTTAGTAGTTCGTTTTAATTTCTCTATACTAAATAGAGAGATAAATATATCACAATAATTTTTATTATAAAAAAATAAAAATGAGAAAATATTATTATAGTTATAGTTGTGAACTATAGTTATAAATGATAATAATTATTTTAAAAATTATATTAATAGTAATTTTTTATTAAATTAATAGTGTATTTTTTTTTTTTACATTAGTAGTGTATAATTATTAAACTCATTTTAAATCATTGTGTGAATTTAGCATGATTTTAAAATCATAGTGTGATTAACATAAAAAAAAAAATAAATAAATAAAATAATAGTGTGTGATAGGTGATTCTGGGTTGACCTGATAGGTTAGGTCAAACTTCTTAGCATTTTTTTTATGACAAAACTTCTTAGCATATTGGACTTGGGCTGCTACTGTATTAGAATCTATTTATGAGGTTTAGTCGTTTAGCTCATTGCTTTTCGCACAGTCCAACTATAAAGAGAGAATCTATAAAGAATGCAAGGTTTAATATAGTAAATAATGAGAAATGTTTTTTGTTTAATTTTCTTACCAAGGTTGAATTAATATTTTACTAGACAGAATAATAGTCTGTGTGTATATAGGTAGTCTTTTTTCCTTAAGCATCTAAATCATTAAAGAACAAGCTCAAGAGTAATGCAAAACACTACGTTGAGATAATTCTTATCTTTGAAAATACTACAACATTCAAGTGCTCAGTGTAACACCCAGTATTCCATAATTTGTTATTTAACATGAGTGATTTAAATTATAAGATAAAATATAAATCTATTCATAAAATTTAACTAATTGAATTCATATGATTTTTTTTGTGTGAAAGTTTCAATTAAAAAAAATTCAATTGAAAACTTAGACTGCATTGTGAAGTTAATAGTGTAGACTTATACTGTGAAAGTGAACAAATAGATAAATAATTCATGAAAATAATTATAATTAGTTATTAATAATTATAATTAAGCTTATGTGGAAATTATAATTAATTTTGATACCGTTGACTATAACAATATTATTTTAATTCGATATCAAAATAGTATTATTTATCAGAATATGTATGTATATGTTTGCACATATAATACACTATTAGTTTTTTGTTTTGTTTTGAAAGGCAAATAAAAATCTATTATAAAACCTGAAACTTGGCATAAGAAGCGACAAGTTTGGAAAACAAGTACGAACAACACACTATTAGTAGTCCATAAATTTTAATAGTATTTATTATCATCAAGATATTAAGTGGGATTTGTATGTTTCTACATATTTGATTCCAACAATAAATAAAATAAATTAAAAATTACATTAAATTAATTTCTAACATTAGTTAAAATTAATTTATGCCTTAATTTTTCAGAAACTATCTCATAACTTTATTATAAGAATTTATAAACTAATAAACTTCTATATTTTTATTTAAAAATATTAGTAAGAAAATTTTATAATTAGAATACTTTTATAAATCAGAAGTCAATTTAAATTAAATCTAAATTTATATCATAATTTTAATTATATTAGTGCTTTCCTGACATCCAAAACCTTGCTCTGCCACTAACATAACAAAAATAAAAATAAATACAAATTAGGTAAACAATTCAGAATCTGAACCCCGTTCTCAACAACCAAATAACGATATTTTCAACCTAGTACGAGTCTTTATTAACACTGATGATGATATTAGTGTTGGCATGCTCACTTTTGTATCTTGTTGCAGGACCAGCTACTATGATTAAACCAGCAGGTGGAAAAACCTTAAGGTGTCAAAGATTCATATGACCTTAGTTGATCTTGTCTAAGGCAATTTTTTATGTATACAGTAGTGTTTGTGTAACACCTGCAATTTCTAGTGAAATTTTATCTGGTGCCTTGACATGCCATTTGTCACTTTTCCTTCATCTCATTAACTGTTTGCATCGTGATTTCTGAAAGAAACAAATAATATATCAATTGCTAGATGGAAAAAACTTGGAACTCGTTGCACTAGACTTATTAAACAATACAGATGTCCCTTTTCAACACGATTTAGTGAGTACAAATAGCATTTTTTTTTTTGGTGTACGATTACTTTTATTTTTCACATCATAGTGCCACGTTAAAAAGTATAATAATTATCTTTCCACTATAAGAAGACCTTAACATTATTGCCGGCATGCATTGCGGTCTTCAACTGAACATATTTTACGCATTTATCGAAACCACCAATTTCGTGTGTTACGCATTTGAAGGAATGATATCTGAACTTAATACGATACTAAGGACCTTTTAAGTTTTCAAGCAAAGCAAGGATTAGAGTTAAAGTTTGGAGCACTACTATAAAAGATCTTTTTTTTTATTCATAGAAATCCTTTTACACGTTTTCAAGCAAAACAAGGATTAGAGTTAAAGTTTGGAGCACTACTATACAAAAGACCTTTTTTTTTTATATGTAGAAATCGAAAATAGGGAATTTATAATATTCACACACTTACTTAACCAACTTAGTATATATGAAAGACCTTTTACGTCACATAAAAATTAATGTAGATAATAAATCGGGGATATTTTTTAAATTAAATGTAAGTACATGACATCGATTTAAGAATAACCAATGTAGAATAGTCTATTCAGCATCAGTTCTATTTTGAACCGATGTGAAATAGGCTATTCTACATCGATTTTAAAAATAACCGATGTGAAATTACTTCTAGTCTCTTACAAATTCAAACTTCCTCTCGTTGTCCCTTTTGATCTCTCTCTTGCTTTCCTCCCTCGAAATCCTATTGCGACATCTTGTTTCCACTGCCACCATTACATCATGCCACCCCTACCACCACAATCACATCATTTCCCTTTCGAACTCCTTCTTGCTCTCATTCCTTAAACCCTCGAAACCCTATCGTGACGCCACCGCCTTCATGACATCGCTCTTACGTGCAAGAAAGAACTATTCTTCGCCATTTTTATTTTATCATTTTCTTCGCCATTTTGTTCTTGTTTTTTTGTTCTATTACTGGTTTTTGAATCATGGTTTGAAGGCTTTGTACATCACCTGCCATTGCCTTTGCGACTAAGATACCAAAATCCAACACCTATCACCCATCTCTGGTATGGTTCATTTTGACCTAGGGTTTAAGGTATATTCTATAAACTGTGATTGGTGCAGCAGTGATATGGGTGTGTTTTTCATGTTATAGATGCATGATTTAATAGGGGAATGACATGTAACTGTTGGTACTTGATTATAGTAAATTTTGGTGGAGAAAAGGAGTTGAGTTAGGTTGAATTGGTATGTTAAAACTTATGAAAATGTCAATTGTGCATTGCTGCCCTGTTTTGAAATCATGCTTAAAAGTGCCTATTTTTATTGTTATTGATGGAAATTTGATGATTAAAATGCGTGACATAAGTGTGCTTATGAGTATACTTCATCATTTTACAATTGGATGCATGATTTGACCCCAAAGGGGCATATAGTAATGGAAAAAGTGTGATTCCATTACTGCAGAAAGTTTGCTGAGAATTAGTAATGATTTAATGCTTCTTTGACTGATTAAAATGTGTTGGAATGTTATTAGATTAATTAGGTAAAATTTGGAGACCAATTGATCAAGTTTGGAGAGCATGATATTGAACTGTGATTGTGTTGTGAGTATGCTTTGATTTGTTAAGGAAAATTGAATTGTGGTTGTATTGTGATTTTTTAGGTATGTATATGGTATTGTTAGACCAAATATAGTTGTCAACAATATAAGCTTGATTAGTGTATGTTTATTGTTAGGATATTGAAACAAAGAGAGGAGCAGATGCTTTAGAAAGCTGGTTGTCGAGAAGTGGCTTTCTAGCTATAGCTATACATGGTGATAATGTTCAAATGGTTAGTATACTTTGCCTTTCATTTATTTCTTCTATTTTATTCTTTTATTATTCATGCCATTCATTTGTTTGTGCCATGTTGCAATATTGAGACCCTTTTGTGCTTCTATGGTTGTAGGCTTTTTTTCTTTTCTTGTTTACACCACCATCACAGTCTGTTATTGGCAACGAGCCTCTTCCATTGTACAGTTCTCTTCCTGTTGAAGATGTTTCATAACTTGCAATTTCCCTCTCTTTAATTTCCATTTCCAACTTTTGTTTGGCATCTTGCTGTTTTTCCAACTGAAGTATCTTGTTATATGTCAAAGCATTGTATGGGGTTGGAGTTTCCTTTTGGGTCCTGCCTATGGGGTTTGTATGATGGTTCAATGTTTTGTTTATTGTTTTATCTTGTTTGATGTTGAAACATGTAGGCTTAGGGTTTCTTTTTGGGTCCTGCTTGTGGGGTTAATTTGTAGTAAGAAAAATAATGAACTGACTAAGACACTAAACGATATTCAACAAAAGAAATTTATTAAGGAGAAATAACTAAGTTTCTTTCGAGTTATCTTCTATTGTATGTCATTTAATGTCTTGCTTTCTTCCACCTTGTTCATGATAAACTTATAAAAGAAAATTGATCAACCTTTAGAAGCTTAGGAAAAGTTAGGAGGAACCATAAAACAACCTTGTAACGTGAGAAAGGACATAAATAATATGCAAAACACAACAAAAAAAAAACAATTTTAGCTCTAAGGTGGGAGATTTCTCCTTAACTCACCAACAACTCAACTATAGAACACAACAAAACCGAAAGAAAATTCCTAACTTAGATTTTTGAACACAAAGTTTCTTTCTTTTTGGCCAATTCATGGAAGGGGAAGATGAAGTAGAAAAAAGAAGTGAACTTTCCCTATATAATGGTCTCAAAACTTAAAGGGAAGAGGAGGAGCAACCAACTTGTGAGAATGAACAAGAGCTTCATTTAGAGATTATGAGAAGTAATAAGGAGAAATGAGAGGAAACTTAGAGAGAAAGTTTTCAGATTTTGGAATTTTGAGGAAATAAAGGGTTTTGGGGTTTTCGGAAGGGTTTTAGAGACTCTAGGCCCATTCTTTCACTAAAGCCTTACTAAACACACCCCTCCTTCCCACTTTCCTCAAAAGCCCAACTCTAAGGCCCAAACCACAAGAGAATAAATCAAGCCCATCCAATCACATAAATAAACTCACTATATTTTATTAAATTAATTACTCCGTAGCATAAAATAAACCTAGTTTCTTTTGAAAATTTTAATTAAATAACTTAATCACACAATTAGCAAACAAAAAAAAAGGTTTAAATACCTTTTTAGTCCTTGCAATTTAGCATTTTTTTTTTGTTTTTTGTCCTTGCAAAAAAAAATTGGTTTTAGTCTTGCAAATTATGTTTGTTTTACTTTTCATCCTTAAAGCGGTTTAGATAGCGTTTTTTTCACTGCTCAAAGCGTTTTTTTACTATTCAAAGTGTTATCTAAACTGCTTTAAAGACGAAAAGCAAAACAAACATAATTTGCAAGGACTAAAACCAAAAAAAATTGCAAGGACGAAAAATAAAAAAACGCAAAATTGCAAGGACTAAAAAGATATTTAAGCCAAAAAAAATAATGTTACGTAACCTATCCATAGAGTCCTTAGAGCACTCATTAAGACTTATGTCTCATTCCTTTAAGTTCCTTTTTTTTTTCTGGAAACAGGTGAAGATGTATGTTGATGAAGCTTGGAGGCACTTACAAGGAGGCATAGCTTAGCTTTAGTTTATGTCCTTATATTTTCTTTTATGTTTTGTACGACACCTTTGGGTGATAGATGAATTGTATTAAACATGTATCATATTGTAAGTTTTATTCCTATCTAATTATTTGTTTATGTTATGATTATCTTTTGCATGAAGTTTTTATACTTTAAATATTCACATTCCTAAATATCTAGGTGTAGTTATGGTAATGTCCTCTTGGCTGTTACATTAGTGGTATCAGTGCAATTCGATTCAAATGGTACTATGATTAGTATAGATAATATTAGGTTAAGTGTTTTTGGCTACTTGTTATGACAAAATCTTAGTTGCCTTATCATGGAATATTGAGACTAACCACCTTAATACTTCACGCAAAGTAGATGGGATATATGGCAAGTGAAAACTAAGGCCATGGGAAAGTCACCCTTGAGTCTCCTAGTAGCATCCCCACACAACCAACCTAACTTGATGTAGGAAAACCTTAGAAAAGGTTAGGAGTACTCAAAGAAAGCCAACTGTTGAGACCTAGAATTCGAGATTTGTTGAATTCTGAAGGATCAAACTACCATCCTTTAAGGGCTATAATCCACTAAGACGAGTTCTGGTTGAGAGAGATAGAGATAATCCTTGATAGAGTACCTTACTCTGAGGAGTAATGATGTCTTATGCCACATCCATGTTAGAGAATGATACTAAGTGTTAGTGGTCAAATATGAGAGGCAACACATGTAACGCCCCTAAGAGTCAACATCTCAACGGCTCACACTTTACGACACTTCACACGGTGACACTTCACTCAACTTCCTCGTTGGTCAGAACCCTCCACCGGTTAGAACCCTCTGTAGGTAGCCCTTTCCGAGACATTGACAACTAGTCCGATTGCTTTTAGGATCGTTGACTATCCCCATAAACCAACACAAGACTTCTTAGCATGCTTTGTCCTTACTCACACATTTCCTGGAAACTTCCCAGGAGGTCACCTATCCCATAATTACTCTAAGCCAAGCACACTTAACTGTGGAGTTCTTAAATGATGAGCAACTGAAAAGTAGATGCATCTTATTGGTATAGGTAGTACCAATTAATTCCTTTAAGTCATCTCCAACTGTATAGTCCCATACCTACACAGCCTTTGGATCCCTCTCATTCCGGTGTGATTCACCTGGGTGTTACAACATGACATTTTAAGAATCCTTTTAAAGTGGGAAAACTTTAAGGACATGTGTTTCTTTTAGAGAGGTATGTCTAGGTAGGTCATAAGAGGAAGTTGGGAGTGTAATGAAAGCTTAACAATAGCAAGAGAAAGAGTTTAGGACCTCACCAACCTGAGAAACCAAAGAAGAAAGGGGTAAAATAATATAGATGTCAAAGAATTCTAGAATTGAGGGATGTCCCAAGTGTAGTAATAACCATAAGGAAGTATATTTGCTTGGCTTAAGTGTATGCTACCGGTGTCAAGGAATGTACTAGCTTAAAAAGAGAAGAAAGACCAACAAAGATATGAAGCCTACCATAGGTGTATGTTTCTTAATTAATAAACCTCTTGGTTGTTTGCATATCCTAGGAGCAGTTTGTTCCTTTTTCTTGTTGTGTGAACGATAGGGAGTTGTTTCCAAACTCCTTGCCTTTTTTCTTAAATGCTTGCGTGTGTGTGTGTGTGTGTAGATTATTTCAATGTGTGTTTCTTTAATTGTTGTGATGGCCCTTAATTGGGAGTGATGTTGCACTGGATTTGGTTTGTTTATGAACCAACCGAGTTATATTATGATATGTTAAGAAGTTTCGTTAATTGTTTATGCCTGTCTTGTATGTTTTTCTAGTTTTCAGGAGCTTAGTAAGTGATAGTTGAGTGCTTGTTTGTAATGTCTTGGGATGAAGGAATAATGACCTAGATTTTGGTAGCCTAAAACCTACAGAAGAGTACCTACCTAAATAGAATCTGTTTACTATGATGGTTACCAAGAATAGCTTAGATACAAACTGAAATCTTATGCAAAACCTTTTGATCAAGAGAGTAGAAATTTCCTTAAGAAAAATTAAGGAAGGATCATAGAAACTTTTGAGTTAAAATTGTTCAGAAAGCCATTAGTAGGATGAACTTTAGAAGATTGAGAAAGATAAATAAGCGAGCAATGGTGGGTATGTTCTTAGGCCTTGATGTTTTTAGGACATAAATCTTTTAAGAAAGGTAGAATGTAACAACCCAAATTTTAAGTATTAGAAATAAACCAAAAGGCTTTTGAAGGCCCTTGCCATTATGATATTGGATAAAAAAAAACTTAAGCATTATTAATATCATTATTGTTATTACCTTAGAATTAGGAATAAATAAGAACAAGATAATAAGACTCAAGTAGAGCTTAAAAGTAGAAACAAGTCAAGGCCCATTGAGCCACCCACCTATAAGGGCGGTTCCTTTCAGTTGAATGGGGTGGCCATGGCTACCCTAAAAAAAATTCCTTTATAATATGTATATATCCTTTTATTCTGGCACCTTATTTAAATTTTGTAAGTTATTTATAACAAAATAAAAGAATAGAATAAAACCTTCCCCTTAGTAACTTTACAATGGCCATGTACAAAATAAAAGTCTATAAATTTTATAAGTAATTTAAAAGTTGAAATAAAATAAAAAGAAGTCAACTTTTTCATTTTTTATATTATTTATTATCTAAAAAAGAAGCACAATGTCATTGTCTTTTAAATCTTCTGAGCGCCCGTACAAAACTTTTAGTTTCTTTCATTTTCTTAATTCATTGTTCTCACAAAGCTTGTAATATAAGCCTCTAGAACCAATCCCACAAAAAAAATGGAAGAAAAAACCAAAGGCCACAAGAAGATAGTGCACGAACAACACAGTTGAAGAAATTTTAAGGTAAAAGAAGAAGGAAAAATAGAAACAAGAGTGGGACAACCTTACAAAGTATTGTTGCAGATGAAGAAGCAAAAAGCCACACCGCATAACCACTCACAATCTCACATCATAAGGTAAAAAAGAAAAGCACCAATTTTTTTAGATTTGAGTAAACTATCATAACACTCATGTCTCATCTTATATTTTTTAACACAAAATAGGCAATTCTCTACATAACTTTGATTCATAATCCTGATTTAAAATTTGTCATTTTTCATTTATTTTATTTTAGTTTATTATTTTAGTTTCAAGGAGGTAAACATTTATTATTTCTTCACTTAAATTCTTTGACATTAATTGGGAAAAGTATGCTGCAATTGAACAAATAATAGTAGTTTGCTATTTGTTGGCTTATTGGCAAGTGGAAACATGTGTCTTTTTCTCATGGAAGTGTGAAACAATATGCTAACTAAGATTAAGTGAGTATAAAAGATTATTATGTAGTCTATAATTTGTTTACAGTATCTAATGTCCATATGCATATTTTATATTATATTAATTTATGTTTAATTTCTAAGATTATTATTTATATATTAAGCTTATGTCTATTCAATTTCTTGAGAAATTCATGGCCAAGTGGCCAACTAACTAATAATGCCATGAGGAATAGGTGTTTCGGTGGGAGCTAGGTGGCAGAGCATTGTACCATATATAAACATAGGTTGTTATCTATTGATTGGTATTCTTATTGTTGAAGTGTTGCTTCAAAGCGTTTTCAATTTGCCAACTAAGTTAATTGATTTATCTTATGCAATTGCATAGATGCTTGTGTCAAACTTATACTTTGCAATATTTTTTGTATTGTAAATGTCTTCTCATTCTCATAACTTCTTTGACTAAGAAGAGATAAGTGGGTAAATCTATGTTATTTTTGCAGGATGTTTGAATTGGAATATTGTTTGGAACATTTGTACAAACTGTAGTGTTTATTGCAATCACATTTAAAATTCATTAGAACAAGCACATAATCTATTTACTGCGACTTTTTCAAAAATAATTAGTTCATATGACTAATTTTGGTTATGTTTAAGGTATGGGTAAAATGAAAACAATTGACAAATTCGTTAAAAGAAATGATATAAATGTCTCAAGTAGTCCTTTCACATTTGGCACATCCAATCTCAATATTTCATCTCATAAGCAAAAGCAACATGAGCCAACACCCCTAAGACTTCATGTTGAAGAAATGAACATTTTTCATATTGAATCAGATCCTGGATTGTGACTGATGATTTGGGAGTTACTTATAAATCAAAGACATGTTAAAATTGTTAGGATCTTATAATGATGAAGTGAATAAAGTTGTCTTAGAAAATGCTCCACAGGTTGCTAAATATACATCTAAGGATGTTCAAAAGGAGATTTTGCATATTTTGGCTAATATGGTGAGAAATTCAATTAAGAAGGAAGTTAGGGATGCTAAATTTTGTATCATTATTGATGAAGCTCAAGATGAGTCAAAAAAGGAGCAAATGGCTATCATCTTGAGGTTTGTTGATGGTGATAAATTTGTTCAAGAACATGATTCTTTGATATTGTCCATATTAGTGATATATGCAATGACCTTAAAAAAAGATTATTGTCTGTTCTTTCTCGATACAACCTTCAAGTTGAAAATATTCGAAGTCAAAGATATGATGGTGCTAATAATATGCATGGTGAATGGGATGGGTTGCAAGCTTTTGATGCTTAATGATTGTCCATATGCATATTATGTGCATTGGTATGCTCATATATTACAATTGGCCTTAGTTGCAACATCAAGAGAAGTAGTTTATATTCATGAATTTTTTACGCAATTGGTTTTTATTATAAATATTGTTAGTGCTTCTTCAAAAAGGCATTACCAACTGCAAGCTACTCGAATAATTAACATTACAAACATGATTGCCAATTTTGAACTTCAAACAGGTAAAGGTGCAAGTCAATTGGGTACTTTACAAAGAGTTAGAGATACTCAATGGAACTCACATTTTCAATTCATTTGTAGCTTAATGAAAATGTATGATGCCATATGCACTGTTATCGCTAATATTATTGAAAATGTGTAGCTTAATGAAAATGTATGATGCCATATGCACTGCTATCGCTAATATTATTGATGAAGGGGCCACTTATTCTCAAGGAGGTGATGTTTTTGCTGCTAGTAAAATGTTATCATCATTTGAATTTATTTTCATATTACATCTGATGTTTGAGATCATGGGAATCACTAAGATTCTTTGTCAAACATTGCAATCACGGTCTTAAGATATTTTAAATGCAATACATCTTGATTTTAGTACAAAATCACTTCTTTAGCAATTGAGAAATGATGGATGGTCCAATTTGTTAGAGAATGTGAAAAAATATTGCCAAAAGCATGAGATAGAAATTCCTGACATGGGTGCACAATATGTCTTTGGAAAAGGTAGATCTCGTCAACCAAATGTAACTATGGAGCATCATTATCGAGTTGATATTTTCTTGGTTGTAATTGATTCTCAGTTGCAAGAATTAAATTTAAGATTCAATGAGTAAATTGTGAAACTTATAACTTTAAGTATAGCCTTAGACCTTAATGACAATCTATTTATAATATATAAATTTTAAGGTACACAACCATATGCTGCCATGTCACTCTACTAATCTTTTGCTCTATAAAATATATAATTTATATTTTGTATAACTAGATGTCATTATTAATCTTTTGCTTATAGATTAAGTTTAATATATTAATTTTAAAAATATTTTATTTACTCTTTATATTTGGCCCCCTTATGAAAATTAAGCTAGCTCCGACCCTGCCCACCTACCCATGTTTTATAAAAAGGGAAGAGAAAGAAATTAAGGTTAGTCATAAAAAAAAAAATAGAAGAAAGAAGGGCATAGAAGAGGAGGAGAAGATAGGAAGAGAAAAGATTGGAGATCCAAGCCTCTAGAGTTCATTATTGCATCTTCCTCTAGGTGAGTGCTACCCTTGCCTTTCCTAAGCCTTACCCATATGATATATGTTGTTCCCTCTTTCTATTCCCATCCTATTCATATTATTTGTGGTTAGGGTTTTGATTGTTTATAGAGGTCATGGATGATTGATAGGTTACAAGGTGAATTTGATATTAGGACGTAACAGAAGTTAATTGGAACACTTTGATGTGCCTTATCATGAATGTAAATTGTAGGTGTAATCCCTAGTTGCCCTTTTCCTCTCCTTATTGTTTGTTACTGACTGTTTTGCCTCTTGTAGTAATGCTTGAATGTATATGTTTAGTCTAGAATTCAATGAAGGATAGGTGTTTAACGGCATGATTAAGGGTGTTTAGAAAGGGTTTTTATATTCATGCTAGATTATAGAGTTAAGTATGGAGGTTTTGTCGTTTATGAGCCCTATTATTCATTTCATGTATGTGATATGTGATTTAGTGGTTTGAGAAGCTTTGATTACATGTTTGAGGGTAGAAGTTTGAATTTTGCATTTGTCAAGGTTCATGCTCGTTGAGTCATAAGACGAATCAGGACCCTAAATAATTTTGATTTAATGCAGACAAATATTAAGCTAAAAATATTGCGTCTTAAAATGGCAATAGACGAAAGAGTTGTATCGCGTCTGTAAGATACAGATGATACGCAAACAGATTATTAAGTCTGTAAAGCATTTAAAGGCATAGTAAATACACTGTCGTTTTAATTCGTGTTGCAGGGAATATTCGTAGAACATCCTTCCTAGGATCCGTCGAAGTGCACAATGGGAACAGAAAGAAAAGTCAAAGTATCTAAGTTTTCCCCTCGCTTCAAAAGACGCGCTACAGCTAGCAATGAATACTTGTCTGAGCAAGCGATGTGACCACTACAGTAGAAGGATATGGAGTGCCCTTCAAGGAAGATAAGCAGAGTACTTTATCAACTCAGAGTGACTAGTTGGTGACAAGCATTTAATGCTCGCCTTAATTCTCCAACAGACACCTTCCTTCAGATGATGATCAGACGCTTGTAAGAAGATCGTTTAGAGACAACGGTTACTTTCTCAACAAGTCTATATATAGCATAAGTTTTGAAGTGCTGATGTGACGAACTTAATTCAAATCTTTCAAGCATTCTTTCAAGCCTTCATTCTTATCTTGTAAAATTCTCTAAGTTGTAAAAAACTCTCAAAACACCTTGAGTATCCTGAGAGAAAAATACTTTGTTCTTCATTTGTATATCCGTCTATAAGATGATACATATAATCTGTGTGCCCCAACCTTCAACAAATCTTCTGATTTGTTGCAAGAGCCAGAAGTGGCTTGGTAAGAAAAAATACTTGGGTTTTAGCTTGGAGAGGCTAGTGTAAAAGCTACTTGGGTGAGCCAGAAGTGACAATGAACAATACTTGTAACTTTGTGAAAGTTAGTGGAACTTGGTGGGTTGCCAAGAACTGGATGTAGTCTCGGGGTGAGACGAACCAGTATAAATCTCTCTGTGTTCTTTTCTCTGCTTTTCTATCGTTAACTGCTTGAACTGACTTTGTCTTGTGATTTAGTTGTTTTGAAAAAGGTATCATCTGTTATTTCTATCAAACATCGTCTGTTACAGTCTTTTTCTAAAATGTTTTTTCTTAGTCGCTGCAGACGAAAGCTCTTTGCAAAAAGTTTGCAAAATTTTTATAAATCACAATTCAACCCCCCTTCTTGTGATTTTTGCTTTTACAATGTGTATGAACCTTCTTGTCAAGAATAATGTGACTCTTGTCAACTATTACATCATCAATAACTTTATATAAAAGTTGAATTTTGTCACCCAACTGTTGAAGTATAAATTTATAGGCTTAAATATGTTTTAGGTCCCTAATAAATGACCGACTTTTGTTTTGGGTCCCTAATAAATTTTTTCGTTGCATTGAATCCTTGATATATCAAAACTTTTGGTTTGAGTCCCTTCTGTTAGTTAAGTGATGACGTGACACAATTTCAACGGTTGATATATATTGGGAAGATCTGTTCGCAAGGAGCCACGTCATTACTTAACTGATGGTAAGGATTCAAAACAAAAGTTTTGATCTATTAGGGATCCAATGTAACGAAAAAATTTATTAGGGACCCAAAACAAAAATTGGTCATTTATCAAGGACCTAAACCATATTTAACCAAATTTATATTACATTGATTGCTTGTGTTAAATTTTGTCTAAATTGAATAAGAAGGTGATCAAATGATTCATATTTTAGTATATTTTGAAAAGTACATATTACGTTGGTTTTGAACTACATGAATGATGTATCAAATAATTTTTGATTAATATAAAATTTTGTATGTATGATCTATGTAAAAGGAACTTTCAATCTAACAGTGATTTTTGAGAAAACACTATCTAAATGAAAGTTATTAGATAATATAATAGTTGGAATACACACACACACACACACACGCACGCGCACACACACACACACACACTCACACACACACACACACGAGGAGGGATCAAATTACTCCAAGAGTAACTATAAATCCTCACTATTGATTTTCTTAAAACTAATGGTTAAGAATAATTACTCATTATAATAATTAGATTTAAAAAAATGAATGATTAGGATTAGAAGTAATTGTTTTAGTATGTAAAAAAAAAGTAATTGTTTTAGAGTTACTTTTGAAATAACTTGATATATATATATATATATATATATATATATATATATATATATATATATATATATATATATGGGCGGATCTACGTTGTTAGCTAGGGGGGGCATGGCCCCCCCAAAATTTTTAAAAATTCTATTAATGTTATATGTAAAAAAATTATAAGTTAGATAAAAAATATCAAAATTGTGATGAAAAATTAAAGAGTTTATCAAAATTTACTTAATTTTTATAATTTAATTTGACAAATTTTCCACAATATATAAGTTGTGACTTTTTCATGCAAAATTTTACAATATAATAATAATAATTGTTGCGAGTTCCACATCGGGTGGTTAACGAGCCTGGTGAGTGCTTATATAGCTGGGTAGGCCACCCCCTTATGAACCGATTTTTAAGGGGACCTTTCGGATGCCTGGCTGAATTTGATATGATATCAGAGCTGGTTCTGCTCGATGGTGTGGATAGTGCCGCTAGCCCTCGCTTTGTGGTGACGAGCCCTGACTCGAGGGGGCGTGTTGCGAGTCCCACATCGGGTGGTTAACGAGCCTGGTGAGTGCTTATATAGCTGGGTAGGCCACCCCCTTATGAACCGGTTTTTAAGGGGACCTTTCGGATGCCTGGCTGAATTTGATAATAATAATAATAATAATGATGATGATGATGATGATGATATAAAGAAACTTAAATCAAGAGGAAAACTTAATCAATATTATTACAATACATAAATTTTGATTTCAAAGCTTTTATAAGGTAGTAATTTTTTAACATATTCATGTATTGTAATGTAACTTATAGATAATTTTTAGATGTGTTGATATTAGTTCAATAAGAATTATTCTTCTAAATTCATTAAACTAGCTTGAGTATGTAAAACTTATATACAGATGTCTACAAAATACTACATATTGATGTACTTTAATTTTTAACCAATCATACACATTAAATCACTCTACATGCCATCTCACATATTAAATGATTACTAGAATTTTAAATTTATAAACTAATTAATATAAAATTTTAGAGGAGGGATCAAATGACATCGGTGTAACTTATACCAATTGTTACACCATTCAATAACTTGATATAGAATGCAATTTTTATCGATCCAATCATTGAATTGTATTTACATATTACCAAGATTGTCTGTGTCAAATTTTGTCAAAATTGAATAACAATAAGAAGGTGATCAAATGATTATTATATTTAGTATATTTTAAAAATTTTATATTACGTTGATTTTAATCTATATGAATGAGGTAGCAAATAATTTTGGATTAATATGAAATTTTGTATATATGATCTATGTGAAAGGAACTTTCAATCCAACGGTGGATTTTAAGGAAATGTCATCTAATAGCTCCACCACGATATATATATATATATATATATATATATATATATATATATATATATATATATATATATATATATATAGAGGAATGATCCACTTGTAACTCTAAAAGAATTACTCCTCATCCTCGTCATTCATTCTCTTGAAATCTAATGGTTAAGATTAGTTACTCATTACAACCATTAAATTTCAAGAAAATGAATGGTGAGGATGAGGAGTAACTCTCTTAGAATTACTTTTGGAATAAATGGATCCCTCCTTTTATATATATATAATCTTTAAAATTTTATCCCTTTCAATCTATCATTTTCAAAGTCTTTAATTCTAACTTTAATATAAATATTATTTAAAGAAATTATCAATAATTAATAATAATATATTACAATATAAAAATTATTTATCATAAATCTAAAATATTTATTTATTAAATTTTTTAATTATAATATAATTTATATACGTAGAAGTATTTATTTAATATAAATTATAAATTTTAGTTTTATAAAACATTTATTGTGTGCAATGCACAACTTAAATACTAATATAATAATAATGGTTGTTTAAAGATTAACAAATTAAATTTATATATAAAGTATCATTTAAGCATTCTTACAAGTTTTTTTTTTCCATTCTTATATATGTAGTTATGAAATTGACTGGTTAAAAAACATTATTTACACATTTTTCACTTTTAATATCACTTTTCAAAAAGATTCATCCGTATATAATCAGATTTAGTAGATCAAGAATTAAAAATTCACCCATTAATCTCATTTTTGCTTTATTACTTATAATTAGAACTTTATCAAATTATTATTAAAAAGCACATGATTTAATCAATTATTTTACAAATTTTGCGGGTTGGTTTACAATTTATAAATATAAATGCATGATGAAAGAAACAGAAATAATATTTGGAATAATATCATAAAACATCCGTGTCATGAATATTTTGGAAATTACTTTTCAAGAATCGTCGCCCTAAGTAAAAATCTCCCAAGATATTTCTTTCCCTTCGTTCTCCAATTTTTGTCTTGCATGCATGCCTCCACCAAATCCCATCTTCATCAATTATTAGATAAATAAATAGCAAATATCACCTTTTGTAAATATACTTCAACCTCAAAAATTCTCTCCAACTTCCTAATCAATGCTTGAGCTCCATCGGGATGGTACGTACCCTCCTAGAAATAGGGGAAGCATTTCTTTGTAGGAGCCTATCCAAACCTTGATATTCTCTGTTATCTCTTGCATTCCCTTTTTTGATTAGAAAACCAAACCAACTTATGGAGGGTGACAACCGTCTCCTCATCATTCTTTCTTGGTATATCTTATTTTGTAATTAATTCACACTATCCCATTATAAACATTATTCTCGCTTTATATATATATATATAGTTACTCATTATCCTCATCATTCATTTTCTTGAAATCTAATGGTTGTAATAAGTAACTAATCTTAACTCAAGAGAATGAATGGTGAGGATGAGAGTTATTCTTAAAATAAGTGGATCCCTCATATATATATATATATATATATGTATTTTATTCCAAATCTTTGTTAATAACCCATGCTAACTTCACGTTATCATTTTCCATTATCAAATAGAAATCTCTACATGATCCTTATCAATAAATGGAAGCAGAATCTCGAACTTCTATAGGTTTATTATCGTCCGAATCTGGATTTTGTATCCGATACGTCAAAGAGCAACACGGATATAATAAACGTAGCTTCAATACAAAGAATTGTGAACTTTTTTGGTTCCTTCTAGTTTGACTCCTTTGAACTTTTCTCTTTTCTACAACTACCCACTATAACTTCTTTTCCAATTTTCTTCCTCATATTAATTTCTTTTCTTGGGTATTTATTATTCTCTAGACTCAAAACTGTCACCTTCAATGGGACCAGTATTTTTCATTTTATCTTTACTTTTTTTTGCTCTCAACCGTCCTTCGTTATTTCGTTTTCTTCTTCCATCCATTATCTTTTCTCCAATTTTCATGCTTCTTGTATCTCTTTCTCCCTTTTCACTTTAGATCCCCTTTGAACAAGGAAAGAAACAAGGCTTTTTCTCTTCTTTTTGGTAGTAGTCACTATCAATTGTGATAAATCCCACTCATTTCCTGATTTCATGATCAATAATGTCAAAATGTGGGTGCTCTTTTGCCATGAAACATGTACTCAAATTCACTGTTATTTTAAGATTTGAAAAGTCATTTATTTATTTATGAGCAAATTATAGCAACACTCCCTGAGCTTTTATCAAATTATACATAATTGCACTCTTTTTTTATTTTCTTACAATAATCCTCTTTTAAGTTTGAAAACATTACACTAAGACCTCTCATATGTTTAAAAATATTACACTGACATCTTTTCCGTGAACGTCGATTGCGTTGGAGTTAACTCTTTCGCAAACACAGTGTAGTGGTTTGTTTTCTTTCCTTCATTTAATTATTTTCCGCGTCCTTGGTTTGTGGTGGCGTCGGTTTTACCTATTTTTTAATTTTTTTTTTCTTTCTTTTGAATGAAAAGGTCAATTTTTTCCCAATAAATGTGTGTCGGAGAGGGAATGACAGAAAGCCCGGAAAGTGTGCTTCATAAGAATGAAGTACACGTGTTACAAATATTTTTGAGGTAAATGAGTGTCCAAGAAGGAATGGCTTGAAAGGGAGAAAGGTCGGCTTAGGGTTAATTACAAGTAATGGGTTGGGTTTAATTGGTTGACTTCATTGAAGAATTGATTTTCCATTTTCTATTTTTATTTAACATTTTCCATTTTCTATTGTTACAACTAATTAACATTTTTAAGGTAATGATATATAAATTATATTTCCAATAAAAAAAATTTCTTTTTAATTTCTTAACCAATATTCTTGGGACACTAGTTAGCAAAACTCATAAATATTTTTATGTATTTTTTTTAACTCAAAGTATCTTTTATTTGAAAGTGACTAATTTTTTGAGTTACTAAAATCTATTTAAAAAGTCTACCTCACCCAACAAATCCGTTTAATATTTGTATACATTAAAGACTTCATTAATATTCATAATTTTTCTCTATCTTTTTTTCTTATCACATTATAGCACCTATTATACTTATATTTTTCTTTTTCTTGTCTTTCTTTTTCTTTCTAAATGTCAATTAACATCTATATATTCATGAATGATTTTCTTTTCCTATTTCATATTTGCCCATTTTCAAGCATAAAAAAATCCTAAGATTCAAAAAAATTATTTGCCGATTTTCAAGGTTGACATTTACCGTCTCTCCTCCAAAACTATACTACTAAGCATACAAATGAGTAAGTACTCAATAATTGCCTAAAATACTAGCTCGAGTAGGTGAAGGTTACAATACGGGGTTGAAATTATAGAAATATAAGCCCAGGAGGATCTTCTTGCATTGTGTATTGATGTGGAAGATAAAATATTAACTTCTATTTATATTTTTAAGGAAATATGAAAATTAATCTTAAAATATCACTTAAGATATATTATAAATTATTCTAAGACATAAAATAAAATATTAAGAAAAATTATTCATTATATATGCTACTCTTTGTTCTTATAAACTTTTGGTGGATTTTAGCTTAGTACTCTAATTCTTAGAAAGTATCTCGATACAAATGTATGAAGATGCCTCTTATTTGCAACGATGTTCTTGTAAGTATTAAGGGAGAAAGGGGATAGCGCTAGTGATGTAAGGGTCTTTGGTTGATAGCTAGTCTTGAAGTGTGTCGCAGATGGTGTTAGTTAGAGTTGGTTAATCAAGTGAGGACCGTAACGATCTGAGAGCCGCTCCATGACACTACCTCACACTGGTTACAATAAATATTCTCTATGCCACTTTTGACTACAACAAACTACAATCTTATGTCCAAGATTCCAAACTCAAGTATTCTTTAATACTAAGTCTCTTCAGTCTTTCACATACAACAATGTTTGAAAGATACAACGAAGTCAACTTATAGAGTGAGGATATAGAAGTTTAGCACAATTACAAGATAACTTTGCAAAGCAAAGGATAAAAATTGTTTAAGGCTTGTAATTTGTTTCGTCTAGTGACTTGAGAGCTTTTAGGTTTAGAGCAAGATATTTGTTCAATTTGTCCAGCTTTAAGTCTTCCTTTTATATAGCTCTTGAGAGATATCCGTTGTGAGAGAGCTTCATGGAAATAATCTTGTTTTGAATCTCCAATAAATGCATGGATAGCCCTTTCACATTTTTTCTTCATACGTGTCTATTGAAACAAAACACTTTTAGAAGCTTAAGTTTTAATGACAACAAACTTGCAAGAAGAAAATTATAAGTTATCTAAACTTAGCTACTATTGGTTTGCTTAGAGATGTGAATTATTAAGACAAGACTTGATCAAAAAGCATGAAGAAAGGTGTGAAGCATTTGGCCTACAAAATGAAAGTTTTCTATACATAGATTATGCTCAATCAGAAGCATAACTACTAGAAGGAGAGCTTACTAGAAGCATGAAAGGCAATTATATTTTCTATATCAAAGTACAGATATCAAAAGCTGTGTATGATTAGAAACATGATTCTAGAGGTAGCCTTAGTTAAGGGGTAGATATCAGAAGCTATATATAGCTAGAGGATCATCAGAAGATGCATTGTAGAATAGAGGAGTAAAGACACTAAAGTCAACATTATTTAGAAGCACACACCATGCATCAGTGTACTGAAGCATTAAATCAAAAGCAACAAGTTCTGTAGAAGACATGCATGCACAAATTTAGAAGCATGGAACTTGCAAAAGGCATCAAGTCCTTATCCAATCAAAGCAACCAAAAGAATGAAGATTGATGCACAAGCACTGTAGTCGTCAAAACCAACACAAGAAGACATCATCTTGTAGAAAAATCTTCAAAAGACATCCCATGACAAGCTCAAGAAGTCATGAAGAATCCAATAAGACTAGTATGTAAAGCACCAACAGCTACAATTCAAATTCGAATTGTGCAAGCAGTCAACAATGGAGAAAATAGCAGGGGAATGCAATTGGAAAATAAGATGTTGCAAAAGACTTGGAGGAGAAGTAAAAGCAAATGAACAATTGTTTGGAATTATGAATTAGACAACTCATACAATTTTTGAACATTTGAATTATGCCTCCAACAACCATAAATGACTAGCTCCCAAGCTTATTTAAGGAGCTCGTTGCAAGGAAGGAGTGCCACAAAGAGAGGGTAAGGTGAAAACAATTGAGTTGCTCAAGAAGAAACCCCATATCAGAAATCCTCTTTAGCCAAAACACTCTAGGTTAGAGTATAACCTTTCCATCCAAAAGAATTTATGTAAACACCTTTTTCAGTGGAGCCATAGTGAAGAGGGCATCCCAAAAGATGTAGTCTATCCATCCCCTTAGGATAGAAGGAAGAAGTCAGAAAAGCAATTAGGGGATTGATGCTTTTGAAGTTTATGTGAACACAGTAGGTGCTGTCTAAATAAAGTAGCAGCTGCTACTTCGAGTTTGAAGCCCGGAGAAGCTTTTCCAAAGAATACTTGGGTAAAGCATGTAAAGGCTTAGAGAATACTGGGTGAAGAGCCTGTAGAGGCTTAGAGAATACTGAGTGGAACCTGTAGAAGTTTAGAATACTGGGTTATGGTCTAGCTTGTAGAGGCTAGCAAAAAATACCGAGTAAAACTTGTAGAGGTTGAGAATACTGGGGTGTTAGGAGCCTATGGAGGCTTCAAAAGAAAGATATCAGTTGTAAAGGTGCTTGGTCTTAGTGGAGAAAGCCTATAGGTGTAGGTACTGGACGTAGCCTAGGTTGGGGTGAACTAGTATAATTTTTGTGTGTGTTGTATATCATTCTCTGTTGCTTCTTAACTACATATAACTACTGCATTCATATTTTAAGTTTTGGAAAACCTTGTTTTACAAAAGCATAACTCTAATATTTGATAAAAAGGTTTTTATAAAGGATTTTAGTCTTCAGAAGCAACATTTGGTTTCGCTGGAATAAAAACCAGAATCTGTCTTAATAGACTATTATTTTTTGAAATAACAATTTTTCATAAACAACATCTATTTGTTACAAACTTGGAGTTTAATTATTAGTATATCATTCTTATCTAAGTACTTGAAGAAGAAAAACATTGCTCCTAACAAAACTTCTTATTTCCAAGCGGTAGCTTAAGAAAAACAAATCAGAAGCAAGCTTTTGTTTGTGCTGAGAAAGGCCAGGTCAGTTTATGCATCACTATTATATTCAACCCCCTTCTAGTGACCAACTAATCCACTTCAATGTCTACTTATGAGATAGGAGCGAGAAGATGATTGTCCTTTCTTTGCAAAAAAGGCACTGCAAGCTTCTGATGTGCACAGTTGCTTTTTTCAACATTCCTTTTTTTGTTTTCTTTCTTTGTACTGTTCCTTGGCATGTTGACTTGCTTTTGATCAAAGGTTGTACTTATACTCAAAATATCCTACTTTTCATTAAATGCTAAGATATTTAAATATCCTATTTTTCATTAAAGGTTTTTAGCGCGTCTAAGATAGAATGTTTATACCTATTTTCTCGTTGGACACAATATCAATCTATATAACTCAAATAACTTCATTAGTCCATCAAAGTTTAATAACCTTTGTCATCATCAAAATTGTGAGATTTTTAGGGGAATGACATTTTCCATGTCTTTGGTTTCAACAAAAAAAAATGCAGTAATGAATTTCGTGTAGCATGTCAGTATTGAAATTGGTCAAAGAGCTTTGTGCATAAATTTTTCATTATTAAATCACTGCTCCAACATGTAATCCACCAAATCCCATCAAGGGCAACCCACAACCAGCATATATTAGGGGTTAGTAGAATTTATTGACCCGTTCACAACCTGCTGTAACCAAGTGCAAAATATGTTTTTCAGACGGATTAAAATGGGTGTCGGGTTAAATTAAATATAAAATCGGTTTAAAATGGGTAAGTTTGAGCGGGTGCGGATTAGAAAAATAAAATCCACGAAAACCCGCACCCGGCCGGACATGTACTCAAAGATAATAAGTTAAGAGTAGCAGATGCGTATGCCTTCCTCCTGACACAACAATTAGCTTTTATTATGACTTTTGCAGACTGAGCAAGTGTGTTGCAGTGGATGTTAAAAGAGATTTGACGTGTTGTAGTGTCCAGTGGGCAATGCCTTCACTTTTCAAATTGTGTCGTGTTTATTATCTACACTTTTTATTCACGATTCACACAAAATAAATGTAATGTGAAGCTATCATATTTCACCGTGAATCCTCCCCTGTTGTCATGCTTTGCCTCTCATCTCTAGCTCCATCAATGATGACGTTCTACCAGCCCACAACCGTAGTAGTGCACCTCGACCTTGAGCTTCTCAAGAGGAGCATTCAAATCTAAGAATGTTTTGGGAAAATTTTACCCAAAATAACCCACCCGCACTCACCCGAATACCATTCAACCCAAACCTGATTGAATCCGAAGACTAAACAGATGGTGACGGGCCTACTTTTGCAAGCTTCGGTTTTCAACAGATTCAACATTTTTTGGCCCGAACCCGTCCGATGCTCACCCCTAGCATATATATCAATTCAGTTTGAAGCTTCCCTTACCTTGGGATTTTGCAAAGCAACCAACAAGAAGAAGTGATAACAACTCTAGCTCAAACTGTTAGCCCCATTTTCTCCATTAATGTAACATGCAAGTCAAAAAAAGATGACCCACCATGGAAACTCCAAAATAAAGGTTGTTAGAGAGGTGATAGAGAGTGGGGAAAGGTAAAAAAATAGAGAACGACCAATGGAAAATGGAAGAAACACACTCACTTAGCTTATGAGCTCTATAAAATTGGAAGAGGAACCTTGAGAGAATGGAAGAGGAAAAGGGAATTTGAAATGCTCTAAGGGGTGTAACACCCCTTGTTACTATTAAGAAATTTCTACTCTACTTGCATTATTAGCGAAAATGATTTAATCCTTGATTGTAAAGTAACCTTCAAAATACGAGGAAATTTATTTCCTTTTTTAACTTTTAAATCCTGTTGCTTTTAACTCCAAAAGAAGAAACATCATTGTTAACTTATCATTCATTTAAAAATGCTCTTTTTGTGAAATAAATTTCTTAATAAAGTAAACTCGAATTATCAAACATCATAACCACAGTAAACCATTAAAACGTAATAGAATTTCTTTTAAACATCCTTAATTTCATCATTAAACGATTTTTTTACACAAAACTGAATACACTTTTACATCCTTGAAAACGAATACATTTTTCAAATGAGTCACATGAAGGAAAGTGATACATCATAATAATAAACCCTAGTCTACCCCCATGTATAGAAGAAGAGACCGAGACTCAGAGCAGTTACTCAATGAAAATTAAAATCCAGAATACACATTAAACCCATGAGGCATTCTTGGGATGATCCTTTTCTTCCTTGAACATATCCATTTGCATCATTGACACTTGGCATAGTGTTTCCACTCCGTCCTCATCATTCGCACAGGGTTAACCATCTTTATCTAAAAATAAATAAAAACATGAGAGTGAATTCTCTACCTCCTTGGTCACCACAAACAAACGGACTTTCAGTCCCAAACAACCTATATGACCACTGTGTGTGGTACTCTAGCGATGACACTCATGATAATCCTATCACGAATGTCTATCTCATAACATCTATTCCTATGGGCCCCACTGCCATTAAACCTCCCAGATTTTAATAGTCTTACACAATTTCGTGGATGACAAATTGGGAGCACTCGACTCATGTCAGGTACATAGTGACACGTCGATCTCACCAATCGTGGATATAGCTCCGTCTTCGTCAGGAATGCCAAGCCGGTTACGTGAGTCCCCCGTACTAACCAGACTTACAACCTTAGCCGGGTTGTCACAACTTGACACCATTTCCCCAAGCCTCCTTTGAGACAACGAACTATCCCTCAGTGTACCAGTTGTAATCATCCACTCCTCATAACGATTCCTCACACGTTTTCCACGCTGCGAGATGTATTCCACTAGACAATCGGTTTCAACGGTACTGCCAAGAGGATGTTAGAGGACCCTCCCCACCGAGCATGGAGTCAAGTCCCATCTCTGATTAATAATATTGTCTCTCTAAATCCATCTTGTCTTTGCCACCGATGCCCTCTTTACATTATTCGTCTCCTTGTAGCGTGCGTCGTCCCGTGCAAGGCGAATGACACGAACGTCAGTCACTACTCCTCGTACGACAAGAGGAGAAGGGTTTTGTCCCTCCTCACCTCTTAGTGTCATGATCAACATGACCCTTTTAATGTGGATATATCCACTTTCAAACGCATTAGTGCCTCGGGCACCCCAAACTCATCTATCTTACTCATGCACAAGCAAAAACCAACATGCATTGCCGAGGGACAACGCCCCTCAGACTCAGATCACAGTAAGTAATACATCCACAAGAATTATCCAACAATTCATATCTATGCCGGAGGTCACATCCTCTCGGTCTTAGCAATAATTTATCACACGCATTCATGACATACTAATATATAATTCAACAAGTATGTGTCGAAGGTCACGCCCTTTTGGTTTTAGCCAATAATTCTACAACAAGAATAACATTCATACACTTATACAATTTAAACTCATCACAAACTACCAATTTTTGGGTCAAACCCACAGTCAACACAAAACCCCAATTTTCAAGCATCATAGTTTCCTATATCGGGTTTCAAACACTCTCAAATCAAGTCCCCCACCCACATGTATATGTAAACTTTCATTTTTCACTAAAAAGGACTCATTTTAGGCATTTAAAACTTAGATTTTAGGTGATTAAACATCTAATCCGAAATTGGCTCAAAAACTCCTTAAATGAGCTTTAAAACTTCAAAATTAAATTCCCATTGATGTAGAAATCGGACTTTGACGAACCAAATATGCAACCCTAGGTTTTAAGATGTAAGGAAACCGTTTTTCTAGTCCAAAAGAGAAAATTCCAACTCTAAAAATTATTAATTTTGAAACAGTGACATATTCAATGAAAATGGCACAAAACTTAAAAATAATTTTTTCGTTGTTGTAGAAATCGGTTTTCGACGAATTTTATATGCAATCCTAGGTTTTAAGGTATGAAAAAACTAATTTTGAGGTTCATTACAGCTAATTCCAGCTGCATTATTCCCAGTTCTCGGAACAGAGGTAAAACTAGGCAAAACGGCATCAAACTTAAAAATAAATTTCCCGTTATTTTAGAAATCGGTTTTCGACGAATTTTAGATGCAACCCCAGGTTTTAATGTATGAGAAAGCTAATTTTGATGTCCATTACAGCCAATTCCAGCTGCATTATTCCAGATGCAAACCCGAATTAGATGAGTTCTCTCCATCTTGCTCTGTTTAGCATGATAAGTTTATAATAAGAATACATTGTCATGCGTTTTCTTTAGAGTTGATTAGATTATCAACTGTTTTTCTTTTTTTTTTTGTTAAACTTTATATTCATATAAACAGGGACTAGGAGAAAAAAAAGTATTTGAAGTAACTTCTATTTCTATAACATGATTTTACTTGCAAATATTTAGAATACAAAAAAAAAAAATTATTGGCCCAGAAAAAGCTAATCCATTATAAGCTTAGGAATGTCACAACTTAAGCGAAAATTGATAATGATATTGATAAAAGAAATGTTGAGGGCAAAAATATAACAAATTATGTCAAAAGGTAGAATTATATTCCACATATCTATCTACCAGCATATTCAGGTTATTTGTTTAAATACTGCTTTTACTTATAAGGAATGATGCAGATTCAGAGTGGAACATGCAAAAGCATGTTATGCACAATCCAGTTTCGTGATGTTCTAAATTTAGAGCTAACAGGACCACAAACTTGTGGCCAATGTTCAAAGTTGTGAAATTCGGGACCACAACCTTCTTTGATAGAGTGAAAATCGAAAGTTTCCCAAACTCAAACTAGTTATAAAAAAAGAAGATAATAAAACAATTTTTAATGCAACTGATCTCTTCAAAAAGTTTTTATTTTGTTGTAATATAATTAAAAAAATACGTATTTTTATAAAATATGAAATTATGAATGACTATGCTATCTACGATGTTTTAATTTTGTTAATTCCAGGTTACAATCTGTATTTACTAGTTCAACTAATTGTAGTCCCTTTTTCTTAATTTTTTTTTTCACATCCTTATGATATTGAGATCATCTATCCTTTTTCTTCAATGTCTACGCTCACCTTAAACTTTTCAGTTAATTACAAAAAACAGTCTTTATATTTTCCATTTACATGGCTAAAGTCTTACTAATATATTATGTTACTTATACATGCAAATAGTTTAAAGATTTTACCAAAAAGTATTGAAAAGTTTTAACTAAGAAACATTTAATATTTTTAATACATTATATTTTTATTTTTTAATCAGAATTTTAAAGGTAACTGGTAACGTATATAAAGTTTCAATACCTGTGGTATTTTTCTTCGGTTTATTTTAATATGTATGATAATGAAAATGTGAAAGCTCAATATGATAGTGTTTCTAAAAAATTAAGAAATCAAGCTGAAAAGGTTCAACAAATCATATTTTTATCTTATAAATAAATATATCTGCACAAACTTATGAAACTTAACTTGTGTATACTTAGAAGTTTGAACAGTTAAAATAAAATTGCAAATCAGTAATTTATCATGCTGGGAATCAGTGCTATATTATAACCAAGTGCTTATTCATGTGTTATGAATGAACCGTACTAGTAGGGGCATTATTGTCCATAAAAAAATGAACGAATATGGGAAGAAACAAGAAAAAAAAAATAATAACGAAAAACTGAAAAATCTTTCATGGACACTTCATGAACATTACCTGCAGCCACGTCTTTCTATCCACCTCTTTGAAATCGTCTCTGATGTACAAAAGAGCTCCAGATATGACTCCTACACATACCCATCATTCATCAATATTAACACACTGCCACTTTGGTATGAGAATTTTTTATATAGCTATATATGGCTAGAGGATCATCAGAAGATGCATTGTAGAATAGAGGAGTAAAGACACTAAAGTCAACATTATTTAGAAGCACACACCATGCATCAGTGTACTGAAGCATTAAAATTAAATCAGAAGCAGCAAGTTCTGTAGAAGACATGCATGGACGAATTTAGAAGCACGGAACTTGCGAAAGGCATCAAGTCCTTATCCAATCAAAGCAACCAAAAGAATGAAGATTGATGCACAAGCACTGTAGTCGTCAAAACCAGCACAAGAAGACATCATCTTGTAGAAAAATCTTCAAAAGACATCCCATGACAAGCTCAAGAAGTCATGAAGAATCCAGTAAGACTAGTATGTAAAGCACCAACAGCTACAATTCAAATTCGAATTGTGCAAGCTATCAACAATGGAGAAAAGAGCAAGGGAATGCAATTGGAAAATAAGATGTTGCAAAAGACTTGGAGGAGAAGTAAAAGCAAATGAACAATTGTATGGAATTATGAATTAGACAACTCATACAATTTTTGAACATTTGAATTATGCCTCTAACAACCATAAATGACTAGCTGCCAAGCTTATTTAAGGAGCTCGTTGCAAGGAAGGAGTGCCACAAAGAGAGGGTAAGGTGAAAAGAATTGAGTTGCTCAAGAAGAAACCCCATATCAGAAATCCTCTTTAGCCAAAACACTTTAGGTTAGAGTATAACCTTTCCATCCAAAAGAATTTATGTAAACACCTTCGTCAGTGGAGCCATAGTGAAGAGGGCATCCCAAAAGATGTAGTCTATCCATCCCCTTAGGATAGAAGGAAGAAGTCAGAAAAGCAATTAGGGGATTGATGCTTTTGAAGTTTATGTGAACACAGTAGGTGCTGTCTAAATAAAGTAGCAGCTGCTACTTCGAGTTTGAAGCCCGGAGAAGCTTTTCCAAAGAATACTTGGGTAAAGCATGTAAAGGCTTAGAGAATACTGGGTGAAGAGCCTGTAGAGGCTTAGAGAATACTGAGTGGAACCTGTAGAAGTTTGGAATACTGGGTTATGGTCTAGCTTATAGATGCTAGCAAAAAATACCGAGTAAAACTTGTAGAGGTTGAGAATACTGGGGTGATAGGAGCCAATGGAGGCTTCAAAAGAAAGATATCAGTTGTAAAGGTGCTTGGTCTTAGTGGAGAAAGCCTACAGGTGTAGGTGCTGGACGTAGCCTAGGTTGGGGTGAACTAGTATAATTTCTGTGTGTGTTGTATATCATTCTCTGTTGCTTCTTAACTACATATAACTACTGCATTCATATTTTAAGTTTTGGAAAACCTTGTTTTACAAAAGCATAACTCTAATATTTGATAAAAAGGTTTTTATAAAGGATTTTAGTCTTCAAAAGCAACATTTGGTTTCGCTGGAATAAAAACCAGAATCTGTCTTAATAGACTATTATTTTTTGAAATAACAATTTTTCATAAACAACATTTATTTGTTACAAACTTGGAGTTTAATTATTAGTATATCATTCTTATCCAAGTACTTGAAGAAGAAAAACATTGCTCCTAACAAAACTTCTGATTTCCAAGCGGTAGCTTAAGAAAAATAAATCAGAAGCAAGCTTTTGTTTGTGCTGAGAAAGGCCAGGTCAGTTTATGCATCACTATTATATTCAACCCCCTTCTAGTGACCAACTAATCCACTTCAATGTCTACTTATGAGATAGGAGCGAGAAGATGATTGTCCTTTCTTTGCAAAAAAGGCACTGCAAGCTTCTGATGTGCAGAGTCACTTTTTTCAACATTCCTTTTTTTTGTTTTCTTTCTTTGTACTGTTCCTTGACATGTTGACTTGCTTTTGATCAAAGGTTGTACTTATACTCAAAATATCCTACTTTTCATTAAATGCTAAGATATTTAAATATCCTATTTTTCATTAAAGGTTTTTAGCGCGTCTAAGATAGAATGTTTATACCTATTTTCTCGTTGGACACAGTATCAATCTACATAACTCAAATAACTTCATTAGTCCATCAAAGTTTAATAACCTTTGTCATCATCAAAATTGTGAAATTTTTAGGGGAATGACATTTTCCATGTCTTTGGTTTCAACAAAAAAAAATGCAGTAATGAATTTCGTGCAGCATGTCAGTATTGAAATTGGTCAAAGAGCTTATGTGCATAAATTTTTCAATATTAAATCACTGCTCCAACATGTAATCCACCAAATCCCATCAAGGGCAACCCACAACCAGCGTATATTAGGGGTTAGTAGAATTTATTGACCCGCTCGCAACCTGTTGTAACCAAGTGCAAAATATGTTTTTCAGACGGATTAAAATGGGTGTCGGGTTAAATTAAATATAAAATCGGTTTAAAATGGGTAAGTTTGAGCTGGTGCGAATTAGAAAAATAAAATCCACGAAAACCTGCACCCGGCCGAACATGTACTCAAAGATAATAAGTCAAGAGTAGCAGACGTGTATGCCTTCCTCCTGACACAACAATTAGCTTTTATTGTGACTTTTGCAGACTGAGCAAGTGTGTTGCAGTGGATGTTAAAAGAGATTTGATGTGTTGTAGTGTCCAGTGGGCAATGCCTTCACTTTTCAAATTGTGTCGTGTTTATTATCTACACTTTTTATTCACCATTCACACAAAATAAATGTAATGTGAAGCTATCATATTTCACTGTGAATCCTCCCCTGTTGTCATGCTTTGCCTCTCATCTCTAGCTCCATCAACGACGACGTTCTACCAGCCCATAACTGTAGTAGTGCACCTCAACCTTGAGCTTATCAAGAGGAGCATTCAAATCTGAGAACGTTTTGGGGAAATTTTACCCAAACTAACCCACCCGCACTCACCCGAATACCGTTCAACCCGAACCCGATTGAATCCGAAGACTAAACAGATGGTGACGGGCCTACTTTTGCAAGCTTTGGTTTTCAACATATTCAACATTTTTTGGCCCGAACCCGTCCGATGCTCACCCCTAGCATATATATCAATTCAGTTTGAAGCTTCCCTTACCTTGGGATTTTGCAAAGCAACCAACAAGAAGAAGTGATAACAACTCTAGCTCAAACTGTTAGACCCATTTTCTCCATTAATGTAACATGCAAGTCAAAAAAAGATGACCCACCATGGAAACTCCAAAATAAAGGTTGTTAGAAAGGTGATAGAGAGTGGGGAAAGGTAAAAAAATAGAGAATGACCAATGGAAAATGGAAGAAACACACTCACTTAGCTTATGAGCTCTATAAAATTGGAAGAGGAACCTTGAGAGAATGGAAGAGGAAAAGAGAATTTGAAATGCTCTAAGGGGTGTAACACCCCTTGTTACTATTAAGGAATTTCTACTCTACTTGCATTATTAGCGAAAATGATTTAATTCTTGATTGTAAAGTAACCTTCAAAATACGAGGAAATTTATTTCCCTTTTTAACTTTTAAATCCTGTTGCTTTTAACTCCAAAAGAAGAAACATCCTTGTTAACTTATCATTCATTTAAAAATGCTCTTTTTGTGAAATAAATTTCTTAATAAAGTAAACTCGAATTATCAAACATCATAACCACAGCAAACCATTAAAACGTAATAGAATTTCTTTTAAACATCCTCAATTTCATCATTAAACGATTCTTTTACACAAAACTGAATACACTTTTACATCCTTGAAAACGAATACATTTTTCAAATGAGTCACATGAAGGAAAGTGATACATCATAATAATAAACCCTAGTCTACCCCCATGTATAGAAGAAGAGACTGAGACTCAAGGCAGTGACTCAATGAAAATTAAAACCCAGAATACACATTAAACCCATGAGGCATTCTCGGGAGGATCATTTTCTTCCTTAAACATATCCATTTGCATCATTGACACTTGGCATAGTGTTTTCATTCCGTCCTCATCATTCGCACAGGGTTAACCATCTTTCTCTAAAAAAAATAAAAACATGGGAGTGAATTCTCTACCTCCTCGGTCGCCACAAACAAACGGACTTTCAGTCCCAAGCAACCTATATGACCACTGCGTGTGGCACTCTAGCGATGACACTCACGATAATCCTATCACGAATATCTATCTCACAACATCTATTCCTATGGGCCCCACTCCATTAAACCTCCCAGGTTTTAATAGTCTTACACAATTTCGTGGATGACAAATTGGGAGCACTCGACTCATGTCAGGTACATAGCGACACGTCGATCTCACCAATCGTGGATATAGCTCCGTCTTCGTCGGGAACGCCAAGCCGGTTACATGAGTCCCCCATACTAACCAGACTTATAACCTTAGCCAGGTTGTCACAACCTGACACCATTTCCCCAAGCCTCTTTTGAGACAACGAACTATCCCCCAGTGTACCAGTTATAATCATCCACTCCTCATAACGATTCCTCACACATTTTCCACGCTGCGAGATGTATTCCACTGGACAATCGGTTTCAACGGTACTGCCAAGAGGATGTTAGAGGTCCCTCCCCATCGAGCATGGAGTCAAGCCCCATCTCTGATTAATAATATTGTCTCTCTAAATCCATCTTGTCTTTGCCACCGATGCCCTCTTTACATTATCCATCTCCTCGTAGCGTGCGTCGTCCCGTGCAAGGCGAATGACACGAACATCATTCACTACTCCTCGTACGACAATAGGAGAAGGGTTTCGTCCATCCTCACCTCTTAGTGTCATGATCAACATGACCCTTTTAAAGTGGATATATCCACTTGCACACACATTAGTGCCTCGGGCACCCCAAACTCATCTATCTTACTCATGCACAAGCAAAAATCAACATGCATTGCCGAGGGACAACGCCCATCAGACTCAGATCACAGTAAGTAATACATCCACAAGAATTATCCAACAATTCATATCTATGCCGGAGGTCACATCCTCTCGGTCTTAGCAATAATTTATCACACACATTCATGACATACTAATATATAATTCAACAAGTATGTGTCGAAGGTCACGTCCTTTCGGTCTTAGCCAATAATTCTACAACAAGAATAACATTCATACACTTATACAATTTAAACTCATCACAAACTACCAATTTTTGGGTCAAACCCGCAGTCAACACAAAACCCCAATTTTCAAGCATCATAGTTTCCTATATTGGGTTTCAAACACTCTCAAATCAAGTCCCCACCCACATGTACATGTAAACTTTCATTTTTCACTAAAAAGGACTCATTTTAGGCATTTAAAACTTAGATTTTAGGTGATTAAACTTCCAATCCGAAATTGGCTCAAAAACTCCTTAAATGAGCTTTAAAACTTCAAAATTAAATTCCCATTGATGTAGAAATCGGATTTTGACAAACCAAATATGCAACCCTAGGTTTTAAGATGTAAGGAAACCATTTTTCTGGTCCAAAAGAGCAAATTCCAACTCTAAAAATTATTATTTTTGAAACAGTGACAGATTCAATGAAAATGACACAAAACTTAAAAATAAATTTTTCGTTGTTGTAGAAATCGGTTTTCGACGAATTTTATATGCAACCCTAGGTTTTAAGGTATGAGAAAGCTAATTTTGAGTTCTATTACAGCCAATTCCAGCTGCATTATTCCCAGTTCTCGAAACAGAGGTAAAATTGGGCAAAACGACATCAAACTTAAAAATAAATTTTTCGTTGTTGTAGAAATCGGTTTTCGACGAATTTTATATGCAACCCCAGGTTTTAAGGTATGAGAAAGCTAATTTTGATGTCCATTACAGCCAATTTCAGCTGCATTATTCCCAGTTCTCGGAATAGAGGTAAAACTGGGCAAAACGACATCAAACTTAAAAATAAATTTTCCGTTGTTTTAGAAATCGGATTTCAATGAATTTTATATGCAACCCTAGGTTTTAAGGTATGAAAAAACTAATTTTGGGGTCCATTACAGCCAATTCCAACTACATTATTCCCAGTTTTCGAAACAGAGGTAAAACAGTGGAAAATGGCATTAAACCTAAAAATAAATTTTCCGTTGTTATAGAAATCGGTTTTCAACGAATTTTATATGCAATCCCTAGGTTTTAAGGTATGAGAAAGCTAATTTTGAGGTCCTTTACAGCCAATTCCAGCTAAATTATTCCCAGTTTTCTAAACAGAGGTAAAACAGTGCAAAATGGTATTAAACTTAAAAATAAATTTTCCTTTGTTATAGAAATCGGTTTTCAACGAATTTTATATGTAACCCTAGGTTTTAAGGTATGAGAAAGCTAATTTTGAGGTCCATTACAGCCAATTCCAACCCCATCATTCCCAGTTCCCGAAACAATAGCAACAGTGCTGAAAATTCACATTTTCGCTAGACAATAATTTTCTAAAGATTCACAATTCACTTCCAAACATTCCACATATGCATTTCTATATTTTAGGACATGGGAAAACCATTTCTTGTGTCAAAAACAGTCAAGCACAACCACAACATTTATTTTCCCAAAACAAAACTATAATTTATATAAATAGTTGAAAACTTAAGAAATTCATAATAAATAGCTCAAGTGCTAAAAAATAACATGCTTTATATGTAACCCTAGGTTTTTGGATCCAAGGAACCCATTTTTGAGGTCCAAAACACCAAAAGGATATAATTTAAAGTAATTGACTTTAATGGTGTTAAGTTAAATAGACTAAATTGTATATTTCAACATAAGAGGGAATGACAGTGTGATATTAGCATTTCTAAGAAGGGGGAAGTGTAATTTACTCAAATTATAATTAGGCTTTAGAAATCAATTTAGATTTTTTGGGTCACTATGACATTGGTGTGGAATATCCACTGACTTTTCTAATGACTAATCTCCGCCGGAGAATCTGGCTGACTACCTTTAGTGGTCCCTTCCAATCTTATTTTTTCATCCACAAAACTCGAACTTGAGACCTTACTTAAGGATATCGAGTCCAGTTCCATTCGGACCAACTACTTGTTGGTAAAATCACTTTAGATTGATAAAAGATGTCTCTAAAATTTTTTAAGTGAAATTGAAGTAAATTAGAAAAGTTATTTTTCCTTTTAAAATCCAGAAGTCAAAATCAATAAAGAAACAGAATAATGAAACACAAGAAAAAAAAGAGGAAAAATATTAAACCTGATGTACTTTCCCCAACAGTACCAATTTTAGGCAAAACCCAATAGAAGTAATCATTGGGCCTCAGAAAACATGAATTGTTGGTTTGTAAAAGTGAAAAAAACATGTGAAACTGTTTTATTCAACGAAAACATCATGTGGTTATTCGATCAAACCCAGATACCGTGGTGCCGTTGGCACTTGTGCGGTTGGATTTGCTCTGAGCATGATCAGGAACACGCATGTTCCCCATCACGTACTGGTTGTGCTTTCCCTTATTATCATCCAATTCCACTTCCCAGATACTTTTCGTTTCCAATAAGTAACAAATTAGTACAAGAAGAATTCCAGCAAAGTCAGATTCATATTATTATTTAAATTATCAAAACAATGCCAAAATAATTATTTATAACCCTCTCCATATTGGTGGAGGAATTTGCATCTAACAAACATGACATTCTAATAAAAAAAAAACATTTATTATATTCTTCTTTCTTTATGTTCGATCATTCAATGCATTTTTTTTTTATTATTTTGTTCTTTCCTATACAGGTTTTATTGAAGATCGACACGTACACATTGATCATTTTAATGCTTGATATTTTCAACTGATAAAAGCAAACCACTAAATTAAAAAATAGTTTTTTTTTTTTTTTATGAATATACGAACTCCGATATTTTAAAAAGAATATTTCATTATGGACATTGTTATTTTATATTTTTTTTAGGCAAATTTTTTTTTTATGTAAGGAAAATATGTGTTTAGTTCTTTATATGTGATTTTAGTTTTTAATTTTTTTTAATCATTGCAATGTTTACAAATTTTAAAAATAACTTATCAACACTCAATAATAACATAACGTAAGTTTTGAATGTATTAAACTTTTATAAGGACAAAATAAACTTTATAAGGACTAAAACTAAATTTTGAGATTTTTTGAATGGCCAAAAAAATATTTTATCCTTAATTTATTTATTTACACTCTTTCATTCATCCAAACACATATGGAAACATCTTCACTTCTTTCCTTTTATTTTTATTCATTCAAACAATACATTATTTTTACTCTATTTTCTCTTTTATTTCTATCATTTTTTTTTTGGCTTTTTCTCTTATTTCTTTCATCTCTATTTCACTAATAATTAAAAAAATAATAAATAAAAGGATGTTAGTTATAGTAGGAAAAAAGGTTTCAAGGCACGGGTAATATCCTATTTTTTTAGTAGGAATAATATCCTGCTTTTCATTACTAGTAATTTTACCTACTGAATAAACCATAATAGTTTATACTTGAATAATCGAAATGACAAATTGAAGAACAAAACCTTTGGCAAAATTTGAGCCACAAAATTCAAGTCTTGTTAAGCAAAGCAAGCAACGAATTCGTACGTAGTGCATGATGTATGTTATACCAGGACGTTTGTTTTACGGAATCTTTTAACATTTCCAGAAATATGAAGGTGGGAATACTTATTCCTATGTTTATTAGGAGGTTATCAAAAAATATTTTCGGATATATTTTATTTCCAGGAAAGTTACATTCCCCTATTTACAGTGTCTTTATTCCCATGATGAGGGAGTGAGAAAGTTACATTCTCATGGGGATTTGAGAAGTTATGTTTTAACTCTACTATAACTTCCATTTTTACTTTTATTTTTTATTTTAAAATTTTAAAAATATTCCCAGGAATATTAAAGGCTAACCAAACGTATTTTTAGATATTGTCGGGAATAACATTTCTTATAATAATATTCCCGAGAATGTGATTCCTGGAAATGCAATATCATAACTTGAAACAAACATCCTCCAAGAGTTTAGAAAAGTAAAAAAGAAAAAAAGAAACCTTATTTTGGTTTTATAGAAGCCACAACTGCAAAAGTTGTTATTTATTTTTATTACAAATATATTATTTTACAAATAATGCCAAACATTGTTGATTATACGGACAAAGTGACAACTCCCGATTTGAAAACATCAAGGATCATTACTTTAACAAATTTAATTGATTTAAAGAGAATATTATATTATTATTAGATACCTTTAGTGCATAAAACTAAAATAAAAAAATAAAATAGATGCACGTACCATTTTCTTATGAAGTGCATATTATTTTTTAATACTTGCACTACCTAATATGGAGATTATTCTCTCTTCGTGAAACCCATTCTATATGTCTTGGTAATATTTGAATCTTTTTTTCTTTATGGTACAAAGTAAAATTTGAATCTAAAGATTCTAAACCCACATTTTATAATTTCCTATAGGAAAAAGCATGAAATGCTGTACAATATAGGAACACGTAGAATGACTGTCAATTAATTAGCATTTCATTCGATTTCCACACTTATTCGTTTTTGTAGTTTTTTTTTTCTCTTGGAATATGGAATATTATGGTTCTGTATACTTCTCCTTTATTTTATTATGGTGCACTGAATACAAATAGAGAATTAATAATATAACGTAGCCAAGCCTTGCTCTATAATTTTGAAACATAACAAAACTGCGAACTTCACGGCTGAAAAAAGTGTAGGGCTTTAGGCCTAGAAGCTTAGACCAAGTGACCATGGATATATGTGTTAATCCACACAACTGTGGCCCAAATTGATCCCAACCTAGTATCCAATGCATGCTTGGGTTGCAATTTATTTATTCCCAAATCTTGCTTCACTTATTTTTTTAACTTTTTTTTTTTTTCCCTTTTTTGCTCAAATTATGTTGCTCAAAATCGAATTCTACAGGCTTAATTGTAATTTTTGTCTCTAAAGTTTTATAATGTCGCAAATTTTGTCTCCTAATTTTTTATTTTCGCAAATTTTGCCTCTCAATTTTCAAAACATTGTGAATTTTGCTCTCGCATATAATTAAGACATTTTGTGGCGGTTTTTCTTTTAAACCGCCACAATTAAGACAATTTTTTCATTAAATTGTAATGATTTTTCTACGTGGGAACAAAATTCACAATGTTTTGTAATTTGGGAGCAAAATTCGAAAAAAAAAATTGGGAAATAAAATTTTCAACATTATAAGGTAAAAAGTGCAATTGAGCCAATTATATATTCACAACATTATAAGGTAAAAAGTGCAATTGAGCCAATTATATAATGCTAATTTCCTTTCTTGACCTATGAGATCTCTAAATGGTACTGCAATTTTGTGGGCTGCAAATACTAACTTATTACAGCAGATAAATAGTATACACATAGACCCAAATAAACTTTTACAGAAGCAATATACCTATAATGCTAAATTTCTAGTGTAACATTCGGCATCTTACTCTTTTAATATTATTGTCCAATCCCATAGTTCCCTACATGTACTACTAAATTTATTAATGTCACAATATATATAGTAGCTCATTCACTCAAACAGACTGATTCTTCTGCTTTGGTACATCACTAGAGTCAGGACTTGTCTGCCAGAACTTGAAGTTCAAAGATCTTGTTTCCAGCATGTTCTCCACTTCCTCAATTGGAAGTCCTTTGGTTTCTGGCACAAAAATAATGACAAAGACAATGGCTGCAACAGTGATGAATATGAATATCATGAATGTAGATGAGGTCCCAATGGCTTGTGTCAAGGACAGAAAGGACTGGGCCACAATGAGATTTGAGACCCAATTTGAGGTAGATGCCATCCCCCCACAGATTCCTCTGTACCTTAGAGGGTAGATCTCAGAGTTAACAACCCATGGAACTGTTCCCATGCCTGGTGAGAAGAATATGATGTAGAGTGCTAGGCCAATTAATGCAAGCCAACCATATTCACTAGGACACCCCCTAGTGTACCATAGCCTGTCCTCTTTTAGGCATTGGTTTTCTGTTGTGTCATTGGAAATCAAGCATGCCCCAGGTAAGAGCTGTAGAATAATTGGTAGTAGTGTTAGGACTTGGAACTCAAAAGAAAAAAAGATAAAAAATAATTGGTAGTACTAGTAGTGTTAAGACTTGGAACTCATAAGCAAAAGATAATAACCATTTTCCTAAATTGATGCAATAATGGTTTTTTTTCTTATAGTTTAGTAACATAATGCTAAATAATGACTAGTACTAACTACTAAGGTTAAGGTATATGAAATATGGTAATCAAGAAGGGTATGATGGCTTTCTTTTTGTTGAGTAGCATAAGGTCCTATTAGAGAGAGAAAGACACAATTTTTATCAAATAATACTAATTAATATACTTGTGACTTGTTATCTCCAACTGGGGCATATCCTACACAAGAGAGGATCCAAATTTGAATAAGAAAACCTTATGATGTACTTAATCACAAGGGGATGATGACACATTTACCTTATTAGATCTAGAAGCACAAAAGCCACACTCTGGAGAAGCCTTGAGGCATTTCATGCAATCCCATCCACCAGGGTTCAAAGCAGTGCTGTAATCAGGGCACGTGTTGTTGTTGAAGTGAGAGGTTTCAATTGTGCTAACCATTGGGGAGTGAGTTGTGGTCACATGGAAAACAACAGTCAAAACAACAAGGGAGACCACAACACCATACAAACTGAACAACAAAAGCTTCTTCCTCCCAGTCTTGTCAATGAAATATATGCTCAAAATGGACCCAAATGCATTTAGCCCTGCAGTGACAAGTGATAGAAGTAGTGCAACCCTATTGGATGCAAAACCAGCCAATTGAACAATGGTGGGGCTATAGTACATGACAGTGTTAATCCCCACAAATTGCTGAAAGATTTGAAGGCCCATTCCAGCATATAGACCTCTTCTCACAGTTTTGGTTTTCAGCAGCTTCATTATGCTGACTTTGTCTGAGGCTGAAGCATCATTGAGTTCCATTTCAACTGATTCCTTCAAAGCATTAATCTCATCTTCAACATCCTGGGGAGGGTAAATCCTCCTCAAAATTTCTTTAGCTTCTTCTTCTTTTCCCTGTTGAAGGCCAGAAAGAGAGACAAGTGAATACACAGATTTTGACTGGAAAAATTAAATTGCAAGCACTACTTTAGAAAGTTGATGGTGAAGGAACCTTTCTGAACAACCAACGAGGTGATTCTGGGAGAAAAACCATCAATATGATTTGTGTCAAAGCTGGTACTGCTGCAACTCCTAACATCCACCTCCATGTTCCTGGTGCCTGAACAAATGATATAAAGCATCAAGGTTATAAAAACCTAAACAATGTGATTAATGTTTAGAAAATCTTAATCAAACCATTTGTTTAAGGATAAAACTTATCTTTTCCATCATTGAGTTCACAGATCAAACAATGACATGTATTTTTTTAAAAAAAATTCAGTAACATGCTTCATAGAGGCTATTTTAAATATTAAAAGAAAATCCACATGTCACTAGATGATGCCAACAACTCGCTCTTTAAAACATTTTTTTAACAAAATCTTCATTAGTAACTAAAACTTATAAAATTATGAGTGAAACTCGTTAAATAAAAAGTGATAAGACTCGTCATTTTTTGAGTCCTGATAAATTTTGGCTAATAATAAAGAATGTGGTTGAAAGTGTGAATTGAAAAGTGTATTGCTAACATTTTTCTATGTCACTAACATATCCTATATGTCACAAATCATTGTTCATGAAAATAGCTAAAGAGGTTGAAGAACAACAGATGAAGCATAGTGTTCTCACACTTGTGAAGGCCAAGTTGATGACATAGGAAAGGAACTGTCCTCCAGTGATGAGAAATCCATTGAGGCTAACAAGGGCACCTCGAACTCTGGTTGGTGATGCTTCTGAGATGTACAAAGGGGATGCCATTGAGGCCATGCCAACACCAAGGCCAACGAAAACTCGACCAACAATTAGAATAAGTGGGTTCATTGCAGCAGCCATCACAATAGACCCAATAAAAAAGAGGGTATCTGCTAATAGGATTGCCTTTTTTCTTCCAAATCGATCGTTGATCCATCCACCAACTGAAGCTCCTATGATTGCTCCAGCAAGTGCTGTACTCACTATGGCTTCCTGTGTTATGAACATCAATTAAGTTTATTCAATAATTGTTGTGGACTATGATGCAATTAACATAACAAGTAACAACTTAACATTTGAGTGATTTTGAAAATAAAAAAGGATCTGTAAGTGGTTATAATCATAGTCTTCCAATAAATATAATAGCATTCGGAACATGAGACTACTTCTAAATTCTAATTCGAATCTGCAGGGGAAAATATAAGTTCTGTAACATTATTATTTTGTTTATTTTTTCTTCCTTCTAAGAAGAAAACATAACAAAAAATAATAATAATTTAAGAAAGTCACATATCAACGGGGCCTCCTAGCTCTTCTTTTAGCACATTTGTCAACCCATTGTTACAACTAAGTAATATGTCATTATGTTGCTGATATCTATTTTAACAATCACACACACATACACAAGGAAAAAAAAAAAGGCTTAAATGCAATTTTGGTCCCCCTATTTTTTAAAATCCGTAATTTTAGTCCCCCTATTTTAAAATAGAGACATTTAGTTCCTCTATTTTTTAAAATATGCAATTTTAGTTCTCCTATTTTAAAATAAAAACATTTAGTCCTCTAGTTTTGTAAAATTCGCGATTTTGGTCCTTCCATCAAATTCAAAGCGTTGATAGGTAAGAGATTAACCTGATGTGGCCCAAATTTAGTGACGTGACACGAGATTATTTGTTTAATTCAAGTCATAGTCAACAGGGACTAAATGTCTTTATTTTAAAATAAGGAGACCAAAGTTGCAGATTTTAAAAAATAGAGGACTAAATGTCTCTATTTTAAAATAGGAGGACCAAAATTGCATTTAAGAAAAAAAAAAAAAAAAAAAAACCCGAATTAGATGAGTTCTCTCCATCTTGCTCTGTTTAGCATGATAAGTTTATAATAAGAATACATTGTCATGCGTTTTCTTTAGAGTTGATTAGATTATCAATTGTTTTTCTTTTTTTTTTTGTTAAACTTTATATTCATATAAACAGGGACTAGGAGAAAAAAAAGTATTTGAAGTAACTTCTATTTCTATAACATGATTTTACTTGCAAATATTTAGAATACAAAAAAAAAAAAAAATTATTGGCCCAGAAAAAGCTAATCCATTATAAGCTTAGGAATGTCACAACTTAAGCGAAAATTGATAATGATATTGATAAAAGAAATGTTGAGGGCAAAAATATAACAAATTATGTCAAATGGTAGAATTATATTCCACATATCTATCTACCAGCATATTCAGGTTATTTGTTTAAATACTGCTTTTACTTATAAGGAATGATGCAGATTCAGAGTGGAACATGCAAAAGCATGTTATGCACAATCCAGTTTCGTGATGTTCTAAATTTAGAGCTAACAGGACCACAAACTTGTGGCCAATGTTCAAAGTTGTGAAATTCGGGACCACAACCTTCTTTGATAGAGTGAAAATCGAAAGTTTCCCAAACTCAAACTAGTTATAAGAAAAGAAGATAATAAAACAATTTTTAATGCAACTGATCTCTTCAAAAAGTTTTTATTTTGTTGTAATATAATTAAAAAAATACGTATTTTTATAAAATATGAAATTATGAATGACTATGCTATCTACGATGTTTTAATTTTGTTAATTCCAGGTTACAATCTGTATTTACTAGTTCAACTAATTGTAGTCCCTTTTTCTTAATTTTTTTTTTTCACATCCTTATGATATTGAGATCATCTATCCTTTTTCTTCAATGTCTACGCTCACCTTAAACTTTTCAGTTAATTACAAAAAACAGTCTTTATATTTTCCATTTACATGGCTAAAGTCTTACTAATATATTATGTTACTTATACATGCAAATAGTTTAAAGATTTTACCAAAAAATATTGAAAAGTTTTAACTAAGAAACATTTAATATTTTTAATACATTATATTTTTATTTTTTAATCAGAATTTTAAAGGTAACTGGTAACGTATATAAAGTTTCAATACCTGTGGTATTTTTTCTTCGGTTTATTTTAATATGTATGATAATGAAAATGTGAAAGCTCAATATGATAGTATTTCTAAAAAATTAAGAAATCAAGCTGAAAAGGTTCAACAAATCATATTTTTATCTTATAAATAAATATATCTGCACAAACTTATGAAACTTAACTTGTGTATACTTAGAAGTTTGAACAGTTAAAATAAAATTGCAAATCAGTAATTTATCATGCTGGGAATCAGTGCTATATTATAACCAAGTGCTTATTCATGTGTTATGAATGAACCGTACTAGTAGGGGCATTATTGTCCATAAAAAAATGAACGAATATGGGAAGAAACAAGAAAAAAAAAATAATAACGAAAAACTGAAAAATCTTTCATGGACACTTCATGAACATTACCTGCAGCCACGTCTTTCTATCCACCTCTTTGAAATCGTCTCTGATGTACAAAAGAGCTCCAGATATGACTCCTACACATACCCATCATTCATCAACATTAACACACTGCCACTTTGGTATGAGAATTTTTTATTTGTTCTTTGGTATGAGAATTTGTGATGAACAAAGAGAAATAAATGGTGTCATAAGTGGATAAATTAAATAAATAAATATTATGAGAGTTTTAATTTATTTACCAGTGTCATAGCCAAAGAGAAATCCTCCAATTCCAGCAGAGAAAGCAAGGCGAAGAACAAAAGGATTTTTCCATGATAGAGACAAACATTCTCTAAAGGCAGAAACATCAGCTTCTGGCACTCCTCCTTCCATGTTGAACAATACAAGAAAGAAAAGTAATTAAGTTATAGGCTTGTTAATTAATTTTCTTTGTATTAATTCAACCTTCCAAGCCCATTAATTAAAAGAGGCTAAAGAGTTTGCTAGAAAATGTTGAGTGAGTAAGTGTGTGTGAAAGAGAGACTCAAGACTCAAGCTAGGGATTAATATGATAAGAATGGGTGACATGAGTAGCATATTTATAGGGAGAAATTCAATGTCATGATGAATTTGGATGCATCACATGGAATCACATAGACACACATAGACTATTTGGAATTTTCAATCATGATAAAAATTAGTATACGTAATCATTTCGTGACACCAAGTAGAAAAAAAAATAAAAAATAAAAAAAAGGAAAGTAAAATTGAATGGGAAAAATGTTTTTATGTGGGAACTGTGAGGGACAGGTACCACAGTTGTCTTTAGCCTTCTTACCTAGCCGACAATGGGGGAATAGTACGTGACAATGCAAGATTGCAAGGCCAAAACTTGGTAGGCTTGGACGCCACAAATTTTTCATGGTTAAAATAAAATAATAATGCATTTTTGTTGTTATGCATTTATGTCCAATATTTTAATCATATATCACAACTCACATTGGTTACGATAGCATGCAAATTTTTGTCGCTCGGTTTAGACTCATTTTAGAAAAATCATGCAATTTAAATCATACACACGCATGTGTCATTTTACATTTACACACTTTTCACTTCAGGTTATTAGTAGACACTCACCTCTTTTTTTTTAATATGATAAAATATAATTTTTTATTTAAAAAATAGCTAATTTTAATTTTGATCCCTATAAAAAAAACAAATAATTTTAGTAGAGATTAAAAATTTAAAACTAAATAAATTAACAAACTTATAAAAATACTAAACCAACAAGATGCATAGTTAATAATACTGAGGAAAATAAGCAAATAATAATGGTATGATAATTTTATAAATAAATTTATGTATATGCGTATATGTCGTTTGAATCAAGTTTTAAAATTGCATGTAAAATATGCTTCAATCCAATAAAAAACCTACAAATGTTTGATGATAACCTACAGATGTCTCTTTCCATCATTATATATTAAAAACCAACAATGCTACACCTTGTTATATTATGAAGATCATGAAATGGATCAAATATTAGAATACTGAGTACGCGTGCAAGAGTGATCCTTGTACTCTAATTAATAAATTTTGTCTTATAAAAAAATAATACTTGGTACGTGTATATAATTTCTTGCGTACCATTTCATTTAAATCATACATGCACGCGTGTTATTTTACATTTATACACTTTTTACTTCAGATTATTAGTAGACTCTCCTTATTTTTTTTTAATTATGATAAAATATAATTTTTATTTAAAAATAGCTAATTTTAATTTTGATCCCTGTAAAAAAAATAATTTTAGTAGAGATTAAAAATTTAAAACTAAATAAATTAATAAACTTATAAAAATACTAAACCAACAAGATGCTTAGTTAATATTACTATGAGGAAAATAATTAAAATAGTATAGTAATTTCGCAAATGTCTTATTGTACAAATATTAACGGTAAGGTAATTTTATAAATAAATTTATGTATGTGTGTATATGTTGTTCGGACCAAGTAAATTTTAAAGTTGCATATAAAATATGATTCAATCCAATAAAAATCCTACAGATGTTTGATCATAACCTACAATTGTCTCTTTCCATCACTATAAGTTAAAACCCAACAATGCTACGCCTTGTAAGATTATGAACCTCATGTAATGGAACAAATATTGAAAGACTGAGTACGCATGCAAGAGTGCTCCTTGTACTCTAATTAATGAAATTTGTCTTATAAAAATAATAATGCTTGGTACGTGTATATACTTTCTCGCGTATCATTTCATTTAAATCATACACACGCATGTCATTTTACATTTATACACTTTTTTCAATTCAGATTATTAGTAGACTCACTTCATTTTTTTAATATGATAAAATATAATTTTTTATTTAAAAATAGCTAATTTTAATTTTGATTCCTGTAAAAATAAAAAACAAATAATTTTCATATCTAATTTTTGTGGAACTCAAAAATGTTTTGAAAATATATGACAGTTATTTTCGGTCAAATTCTTAATACAATAATTTGAGGCACCATATGTCCTAGATAGTTCCTTGGCCAATCCTACGTAACAAGGTCAATATCCCATGATGTTGAGGATAGGCTTCCCACCAACACTTTAGGCCAATGAGAACTACCACCACTAACAAATTTCTCGGACGAAGCAAAGTCGTTATATATCCATTAGAACTTGCTTTTGAATTATACATTTTGTCAGCATCAACCCTAATTTTGAAAAGCAGTAAGTCACGGGGATCCTCTCGTTCACAATTATTTCTAGGGTTTTCGTGTGATGAAATTAAATCATGTTGCTTCAAGTTATACTCTACATGAATGGACAGAATTTTATGTGAAGAGATGGATTATCAATTATTTAGCCCTCTGGATGCAACAACTTGCCATCATATATAACTTTATACATATTGTATAGTCTGCATATCCATGAAAATCTTGAGTGAAATATATGAATTTGATTCTTAATATTATGAAAAAAAATATAGTCTTTAACATTGATATTGTGTCAATTAATTTAATTTAATATATATATATATATATATATATATATATATATATATATATATATATATATATAACCATTGTAATTAAGACTTTTGACTCTTTAGAAAATTTTGAGATATTTTCACAAGTTTCGATTCTGAGTTAACTATGAGACTAATAATACTCGGTTAGAAGACTTCAACACACTTAAATTTCTCATATTGCTCCAAAAAATGTGTTATGCAAAATTCAAGTTCTCTCACAAACTCTTCGTGTGTTGCTAATTGAGTCTTGTGATGACATTTGCTAATGATATGGACAAAAATCTAAACAAATACAATATTAAAAACTTTTAATATATAAGAACCAAATCTAAAATTTAGATAAATTACATATAGAGGCTAAAATTATATTGAAACTTAATATTTTTTGTAATATCAACAACATTGATCATATTAATTTTTATAAAGATCACATTAATTAATGTTTCTTTTTATTTATTTATCAAAATCTCTTTCTAAATAGACCGGGGATGGGTGGTAAAAAAAAAATACAAAAACAAAAGTAGTGACACTATATTTCCCATGAAAAAAAAAAACTTATATAAGTCGATATCCTTATGATGATTTGCCCCACGAATCACATGCAATGCCGATACTTTAATTGGGTATATTTGGAAGTGACGTGTTTTTTTAAAAGTATTATTAGAAAATTTTGATATTAATTGGCCACTTGTATTTAGTTAAACAACTTATGAACTTGCAATGTAAAATTTTATTTTTTTTTTAAAAAAAAAGTTAAGTCATTTTGATTATTACTTGGACGTGTAAGAGTTATGATTTCTTCATACATTTTTTTTTTTTGACAGAAATGATTTCTTCATACATAGAAACTGTAAATTATGTTTTTGTAAAAAGAAAAAGTTATATATTAGGACTAAATATTTTCCTTATAAAAAAATAAGTACTTTATCTTATTATGTCACAAACACTTTCATAGAATCATAAGTAATTACTTTATTTGTCTTAGTAGTTGGTTTTTCCTACATACCTTATTAATTGCTAAAAATTGATACACCAATTCCTACCCTCAATAGCGTAAAAGGACTTTTCTTTTTCTTTTTCAAATGCATATATATACTTATAGAATAGTGATAACATAACTACTACTTTAGTGAAAATATTTTATTTAAAATTAAAATTATAAAATCATAGAATAAGTATGCATTGACTTAATAAAGGTTAAATGAATTAATTTAATTATATATTAAAATGTTAAGTAAAACTAATTATAATAGTTTAATAAATAATTTTGTAATAAAATCATAATAATTTTAATGAATTATTTGAATTAACTTTAAAAGATCTTATTTGAAAATTTACTTTATACCTAAATATAGATATTGCTTGGAAAAGGAAATTTAAGATATGGACAGTCTAGATCACGAAATTCGTGTTTTAAATTGTAACGCTTTATTCAAGTGTATCATAGGTCTTATGCTCCACGAAAAGTCCAATTGAATGTGTTTTTATTTCTATAAATGCATGCCTCTCGTGAGAATTTAACCTGAATGCTCCTCAGATTCTCCAAGTGTTTATGTTTTGTTTCAAAGGAATCAAATTATTTCTATAAAGGCACGCCTCTCGTGAGAATTTAACCTGAATGCATGGAACCAAAATAAAGTGAAATGGTCAATTAGCAGCATCCCAGAAAGTTACGACAATTAAGTTAATCACATGATTCTTATTTTTTTCTCCATACAACAAAAAAACATGAATCTTATTTCATTAAGGAGTTTGAACAAAATTTGTAAAATGCTAGAAACCAAATAACGCTAAAAAGGTAATTTTTCTGGAATATCCAATTTTAAAGAGCTATAGCATTTTTTTTCTTTCTTTTTGTATATAATGGTGGTAATATAATAAAACCTAAGACCTTATGTATATTATTTAAATCTCTTACAATTAGACCGACCCTAGTGGTAGTTATGTTGTATGCTTGCTAGGTCAGAAATGGATATATTTATTCTAGGTTGAAAAATATTAAAGCTCATATTATATGTCGTATTAACATAGAATTTTCAATATTAGTAAAGACCTTTTTCATTGATATCGTTCTGTCCTACTAATTGAGTCAGCTATTCCGTGCATCCGGTCATTTGAGTAAGGTTTAATTTACTAGAATGACAATCGAAATAGAATTACCATTCATATTATATGGATCAGTGCTGAAAATATTGCGTCACAACATTTATATTGTACTCACATTAAGTCAAAAATGGAAAATAAGAAAATTCAATAACAATGATAGCCTTTCAATAACAATACGAGTAATAGCCGCTAAGGTTGAATCAACAATAATTTAAAACTGACGTAGCATGCATTGACTAAAAGTTCTTCAGTTCAATTCACTTGTGGACATTTATTGGCAGGACATCTTTAAGTATTATTTTAGGACGGGTTACTTACCTTTGTTTTATGCTAAAATTTCTATTGCCGAAAAATAATTGAAATATATGATTTTTTTTTTTAGGAATTGAACTTAGATATCAAGAATTTATAATAACTCGCGCACACTATTCAACAAACTGAACTAGACCTTGGTATCAAAATATGATCTATTTTTGTAATTCAAAATATATGCAACATTTATTTTTCTTATATTTATAAACATCAACTTATTTTTCTAAAACTATATATAAGTTATGTTTGGATCGATTGCCGTTGATTTTCCATTAGAGAGTACTAAATGTATTTTTGGATAAAAATATCTTTTTTTTAGAAGAATAAAAATATTATAATTATAAAACATACTTTACTTGAGTATATAAAAATTCTTTTATATCATTTTTGGTAGAAATTATAAGTATTTTTTACTGACACAATTTCACTTGAGTTAGGTAGGATCATTATGACTACCACCAAGCGTGTGGATCAACAGATGTGGGGTTGTTCCAACTTAACCAGATGTCTTGAGTTCGAGTCCTGGGTATGTAGTTGTGTTAAATAATCGGAGAAAGAGTTTTGTTACCCATAGTGGTCTTACCTAATTTGAACAAGATTGCTTCCGGTAGAGGATATCTGTGGTCTAGACCAAAAAAAGGTAGGATATGATTATGACTAATAAAATAACATTGTCTTGTCTCTTAAGCATGCGGTTAGGATTCTATCCTAAGTCCATGCATATGAAAAAACATTCTTTAAATGAATCTTAGTATCTCGAGGGATTAGTCATTAGCTCCCGATCGAGGGATATCTTGGATTCACTAAACAAAAACATATATGCATATTCAAGACTTAAACTTGAGACTACTAGTTAAGGTGGAATAACACACACTAGTTAATTTACATGTTCAAATTCGAGACTACTAGTTAAGGTAAAACAACCGACATCAATTGATTCGCACACTCGGTGGTTTATCACTAAATCTTTTGTATCTTTGAGCTAATTTAAACGTACTTTTAAAAAAATTGTGATTGTAATTCAAACATGCATATACTTAATAGTAACTTTATCTTTAAATTAGTTCTTAAAAAAAGAATAAATTGATTTTTATATGATGAAACAAATTACATCAATTAATCATTATTATTAAAAGAATAATATGATATACATATTCATTGTTAAATGAAAAAGAATTAATTAATTGGCATTTACAAAAAAAATATAAAGTATATAATTTATTAAAAGTAATTTTTGTTTATTTTTAAGGTTTTAAAGTATATAATTCATTGGCATTTGTTCAAGGTTTTTTTTTTCTGCACAGTAGTAAAAGTAATTTTTGTTTATTTTTAATTAATTGATACTACGTTTTACAATTTTTGTTTTAAATATATATTTTTAAATCAACTTGTACGTATCAATTTAATAATTTTTTTAAAATATTATTGAAAAATTAATAATGATAATCATGTCAATATGTTAAAAGTAACAGTAATAGTGATCATGGTGATTGTAAAATTCACAATTTGCTGTTGCTATTTTTCATAAAAGCACCCTTTGAAAATAAATTATCGTAAAACATTGTTAAATAATTTATATTTATGTAAGTACTAATAGAAGCTTGGCTCAATAGCTCAATATCCAAAAGCATACACATGTAAGTTGTGAATGGAGTCGTAAGTTATAAGATATATGTATATTATATACTAGTAAATATAAGATGTCTTCTTAATTAGTTTGATACTAGAAGAGTCAAGAGTGAGTATAACTTGTGAACTATAATACGTACTACAGTCTATAGAAATAAAAATATATACAAAAAAATGTGACGAAAGCGGAAAGCTAAAATTAGACGTTGCCGACTCTGAAATAATAAAAGTCCAATGTGGGATCACAATGTAATAAATAAATCAAATCAATAACTACTGGTAGTTTGAATCCCAATTATCCGTTCATGCTTTGACAATTGGATAAAATTCAAAATTGGATAAAATTCAAATGCATGTGCAACCAAGTGGGTCCTATGAAAAATAAAAATGATTTGCGAAATCTTAACACTATTTAACACTTATAACACTTAGGTTGTGTCCTTTTTAAAATAAAATAAAAAACAGTAAAAGGAAAGAAAAAATAAAAGGAGAGAATAGAAAATGAAATGATTATTTTAGGTTTTTGGGTAGAAGAGAAAATAAGAGGAAAAAAATAAAAGTTTTATTTTCTTTTCTTTAGATGTGCAGAAAGTGAAAAAAAATAACATTAATATCCCGAATAAAAAATAAGATGTAGTATAAATAACAGTATTTTTGTAATTTGTGTAAAAAAAAAAGTTATTTCTCTCAACTTTTTTGTCAAATATGACGAAACCAAAAATAAGTGGACTTATATGTAATTTTTCTTTCCTTCCTTTGTGTAAGAGGATAGCAAACAAGAGAAGAGATGAAATAGAACTTGTTTTCTCTCCACTCTCAATTTTTTTCCCACAGTTTCCACCGAACCAAACAATGGTTTAGGGAGAGGAAAAAACAGAAGAAGAAAAAGAAAGAGAAGAAAAAGAAGCGTAAGTACATTAAAAAAATTATTAATGAATACTCATATGCTAGGACTCTGGCTAGGGTGGGAGACCCTAGCATGTCTCCCACCATGGGAAACCACTGCTTTATCATTATATATATTAGTTATTTAATAAATGGTTAAGATTTTTTCATCATTTATCTCTTTTTTTTCTTGTCTTTCCCATTTTGTTCTGACTCTAGACGACTCACAATGTTGTGCTAGAACGACTCTGTTCCAGAACAAGGTCGCTGCCTCCGTCGCCCACCATTCCCCATTGTTTAATCAACAAAAATTCTAAAGCAATTGGTGGCAACCTTGCACAAAGTCGCCATCGTCCACCCTTCCTCATCAGTTGCACCACCAATAGAAGGTGGGTCTCGATTTTGTGTTGCCTGGGTTATTTTTTTTTTACAAATCTAGTGGCGTGACATGAAGCTTCGTCACTGAAACTCAGATCAAACAAGTGGTTCGGTCTAGATCCAAATCTAGAACCAATCCCATATGATGTGATCCACAAAGGTATCCTCAACGCGCTTCAAGCAATCCAAGAAGGCGACGAAGACGATGTGAAGGTCACACTTAATCTGGTTCGTGTGCGCGATGAGGGAGTTAGAGGGGTTGCACCACGTGAGGGAAACTTGCCAGGGGCGGTCGGAGAAGATGAGGGGGAGGCGGGGGTGGTGGTTGTGGTTGTGGCTGTTGTTAGAGTCTTCATCGGTGTCGGCGGGGAAAATTGCATTTGACTATGTGGGTATGGAGGAGAGAAGTGACATGAGGCAACTATGACGATTTTTCGGTGGAGAATTTAGGAAAATGGCATTTTTGGGTGGTTTTGATTTTTTTTTTGTAAAAAAAAAATTAAATGTTAGGAGATTGCTTGTGCTGACTGTATAGTGGGAGGAAAAAAGGAGGGTAGTTTGGGAAAAAAAAGGGAAAAAATAACGATAAATCTTAACCATCAGATTAAAAATAAAAAAAATCTAACTATTATAAATCTATCTCCCATGGTAGGAGACATGCCAAGGTCTCCCACCCTAGCCATCATCAATATGTTAGTATATACCTAAAATCGAAAGAGGTAGAAGAGAGAGAATTGTAGATACATTAGATAATAGATGTAACATTACTTAAAGAGAGATAAAAAGAAAAAATAAATATTAATGAGGTGTTTGTCCGATTGAAATATCCTATATAATTACTCAAATATAATATATAATATAATATGATAAAAAATAATTAATAAATATTAATGAAATATATAAAAAGGAAAAGTGTTCACATAATGCATGAAAAATAAAGCAATAGATTCGCATAAGATAAACACAAGTTACTTTGTTTGACAGGACGTGTTACTTTGTTTGACTCATCAGTTTATCATCTTTTGCTTTTTTCCTCAAAAGGAAGTTAGTGTCATACATAGCAAATATATTACACCTCTTTTCAATGTATATGCTTATCCGTCCTTCAAATTATGTAGTTTGAAAATGATTTTTACGTGAAGGAATTATAGCAATTATGCATTGGAAATTATAAATGTTTAAAATATTTTTACGAGAGAAATTGTATAAGGATTTATTTTATTAATAAACTGCGCTTATCCATTAAGGGGGCAAACATTCATTCCGATAATAGTCTATACAGAAAAAAGAAAAAAAAAAAACTATGCAATGATAAAACAATTTTTTGTCTAGACCACATATATTCTTCATTGAGGTAAGAACAACTCACACAAGTTAATCCACACACACAAAATTAATAATATTTAATTATATCGCATGTAAAAATTAGTTAAGATTATGGTAATTTAAGACTATCCAAAAATTTCTTCCGAGCATGAGATAATATTTTTAACTGTAAGGTCCTACTCTCTTCCATGCATAGCACTACGGGATGAGATTGAAGAAGGAACTAGAGTTTAATTTATATGACTGTCAATGTAAAAGATTTTATACTATCAATTAATTAAAAATTATTATTTATATAATTTTTAAGATAATTATTATAAAAATAAAAAAAATTATCATATATAATTATTTATAATTAAATGGTATATTTACACTATGACATACATTGTTTACTCTAGGAAAAGTTTCTTTCAGAAACTCCAATCAAATTAAGTAGGCATATTGTGTTGCCTGAGTTGGAACAAAATCTAAATTAGATATGTGCATGCAGTGGTCTCCTTGTGGATTTTTCCATTACATCTTCCACGCTCTCCTCTAGATTCTAAATTTCTAATTGATATGTTTGACAAAAAGCTCCATCATTTGCTAGTAGGTACACGTACGTAGCTCTGGTGTTTTCTTAGATCGAAAGACATGATTCCACAGTAATATTTTTCATTATCAGTTAGAAGACTGTCTTATTCTCATTCTTCAGAAGTTGGAGTTAGCTGCTGGAGGATTAACTATATACTCCTTTCGTTCCAAAACTCTTAATGTTTTAACTTCTTATTTTTGTTCCAAAATTCTTGATGTTTTACATATTTCAAGTTTCATTAATTATTTTCTTCCACATATACCCTTATTTAACATATGATAAACCGGATTTTGATTGTATTTTGATGTGAGTTTAGATGTCATTTTTATACATTTTGAATATATTTTATTGGCAAAACTCATTGTTTAGTGTTAGTTGATGTAAGACAGATACTTAAGAGGCTTCATGAGGAAAAGAGTTGAAAATTGCACTTTTTGGAGCAAAAATGTCACTGTCTGGAGGACCAAGAAAAAAGGCTAGAATTGAAGTAACGCAAGGACCATGGCCATGGTAAATTGACCATGGCCATGTTGGTTGCGTAGCAGAATTGGACCTTGAGTACCATGCAAGGACCACGACCGTGGTCATTTTACCAGGGTCGTGGTAAGTTGCGCTATCAGCCTATTTAAATTTTGAATTATTATAAATAGGGGCTAAGAAACCCTTTTATTTTCATCTTTTGTTCTATTTTGAAAATGGAGGGTTCTGAGTGAGAAAAAGGTCATGTGAGAGACTCTGAGCTGTGGGAGGACGACGTAGAGAGCACCATTGGGGATCGTCACTGTAAGATTTCTTTCCTTTTGTAATCTTTATGTCTTCTTTTGAGTTTTGTGGCTGAATCATGAACATGAGTGGCTAGTTTCTCTTAGCCCTGGATTGTGATGTAGTTGTACCTTTGTACCCCGGTTCTGATTTTAATAAATTGTCGATGTTATTCAATTATTTGTATCTCTTCACTGTTTTTATTGCTTTTAGAACTGATAAGTCTAAACATAAATTAATCTCTTGTCTATGATCAATTGCTTGTGATTAATTGAACTATGAAGTGATTGGATTTGTATAATTTGCATGATCAAACTTATTGTACGAATTTCCAGTAGATTAATCCTGTTAATCAACCTCTCCAAGATTCATCGTTTATCCTAAGTTAATTCACCTATGATCAATTGGGAATTAAATGAGGGGAAATAGAGTTATTAACTATGACCAATTGTTAATTAACGAATTTAAGAGGTCGCTAGCAAGTAACACATTTAGGAATTTTATTAAGATTAGAATTGGGGAAAAAGGGGGTACATGCGAAATCACAATCCTAGGCTTCCTTATTATAATTGTTCTCACATCAATCTTTCTGCTCTGATTCTCTTTTGAAAAGAATAATTGAACACTATTTCTCTCAATTTGGTTTTAAATTATGGATTGTTTGATTATTTGTGAAATTAATTATTTGGGAACGCGACTGATCCTTTGGGTTCGATATCCAGACTCTTAGAGTCCACTGTTATTACTGCATAGGGTACACTTGCCCTTAGCAAACGCATTTTACACATCAACATGGCTTAGATTTTCACAACTACTTCCATCATAGATATTAAATGAGTGTATTTTAGACTAAATGTATTGTTTGTGAGTAGTATTAAATGTTTTTTTTTTAAAATGTATACATTAACCTTAAACATCAAGAGTTTTGAAACGAAGGTAGTAATATATAGTCAGTCCTGTGAAGCGAAACATTGTTTTTCTTTTTCTTTTTGCAAAGCAAAGAGGAGTATATATATATAGTACAAAGTGACTAAGTTTATGTCACAAGGAGTGCCCATAAACCAGCCACGGGTGAGTACATAAAAAGGATGCTTACTAACATAATCATTCTCCAATACAAATACCTGAAAACCAACTGCTAACTACCAAACCCTGTGTCCTTAATTTATTCCTTGTCATATTATAATCAGATGAAAACAGATTTGCAGCATATCATCCAAAATATTGTGTAATCCTCCTGGAAAAAATTTAGATACCCTCCTTAATAATTGGCTGCATCCACAGTTCATCCTTTCAATCATGCTTCATCCTTAAATGTCCTCCTCTATCATTCATGTACCTACATCGTTGTTGGTGCCGATGCTATCTCATCCCCTAGTTTTGTTGTTACCTTAACTGCCTAAAACACTCCACTGGATTGAATAACCATTCATACAGAGACCAGCAAAAAAATTTTTCCTTTGCCCTCAACCATGTCCACGACCTATATTTAAAAAGATCAACCACCACCTCCACATCACTTGTGACCTCCTTGAAAAGAATATCATTCCTATGCATCCATATAGACCATGTAATCGCCATCCAAACCACCCCTCATGCATACACCACGTTCCTTCCTCCCAATAGTCCACTATGTTATAGAAAATGTCTTTTAGCCTCCTTAGGTAAAACCCTTTGAACCCCCACCCAGCCATAGCATCTGTTCTAGACCACTTCTGTTGAGAACAGACACTCAAACATCAAGTGTTCTGCTATTTCCATTGTTTGATTGCAGAAAACACAGTTTGTGTTGCAACCATTTGGCAGAATATTTCTTTTGATGAGATTCTCCTTTGACTGAATTCTATTTTGCATGATACGCCACACAAAGCCTTTAACTTTGGATGGTGCTGGTGTCTTCCAGAGGCAATTGTATAAACTAGCATCTTCCCAGTTACCATATGTATATAAAAGGTCATATACCTGTTTTACAATGTACCTCTTTTCATTGCTTGGTTTCCATCTCTATTCATCTATTTTTCCTGCTATTGGCACGTGCCCTTCAATTTCTATTTTCAAATTTTGAACCAACTCCACTTCCCATGCGAACCTTGTTCTCCTCCAAAGTAGATCCCACCGCCACCCCCCTTCGTGCCATACACCCATCTCCGCAATCTTGGCATGTTTTTGTTCATAAATTTGATACAACTTGTTAAACCTTGTGCTCAATTTTCCTTGCCCTACCCAATGGTCTTTCCAAAAGTTTATTTCCCTTCCATCCCCTAACTCCTTTATACTATTATCTTGAAACCATTGTTCCCCCCCTCGCTCATCCTACACAGTCTCAAGAGATCACACCACCATTGTGACCCGTTAATTGTTAAGTTCCCCATCTCCTCTATCCTTCCGTATTTTGCCACCAACACTCTTGCCCATAAACTCTCCCTCTCTGTCAGTGCCCTCCAAAGCCATTTCCCAACTAAAGCCCTGTAAAAAACCTCTATTTTTTAATTCCTAAACCTCATTTCCCTAAAGATGAACAAACACTCTCCCATTTAACCCAACTAACCTTCCTCTCCTCCTCTTTTGCCCCCACAAGAAATTCCTTTGAATCTTATTCAAAATCACCACGACTTTTCTCGGAATTTTAAAGAAGGATAAAAAATATAAAGCTATAGAAGATAGTACCGATTTGACTAAACACACCCTCCCTCCAAAAGACAATTGTTTCCTCTTCCACAATGTTAGCTTCATTCTCATTTTATCAATAACCGGTTGCCAAGTGCTCATCCGCCTTGCATCTGCCCCAATCGGAAGCCCCAAATAAGTAAATGGAATGCTCATTGTCATGCAATTTAGAACCGCCGAAGCTCTCACAACTTCTGATTGCTCCACATTGATGCCCACCAACTTACTCATGAAAAAGTTCAACTTGAGCCACGAAGCCAACTCAAAACATCTCAAAATACCTTTTAGGGTCACAATGTCTTTCATTGTTGGCCTAAAGAAGAAAATTGTGTCGTTTACAAACTGTAACAATGACACCTTAATGTCATCATTTCCCACCTGCACCCCTAAAAGTAAATCCTTGGCTTCCGCTCTCTAACCATGCCACATAGTCCCTCTGCTACCAACAAGAAAAGAAATGGAGCAAGTGAGTCCCCCTGCCTGAGTCCTTTCTGCACGTTAAATTCTTCAATTGGGCTTCCGTTAACTAAAACAGAAAGGGATGATGATTGAAGGCATCCTCTCATCCATATGTTCCATTTGTCACAAAATCCCATTCTCTTTAACATATATTCCAAAAAATCCCACCTTACCTAGTCATATGCCTTTTCAAAATTTGCTTTAAAAATAAGGCACGGCTTCTTCTTTATATTTCTGCTCAATCCCCAATATAACCGTTGGTTTCACAATTAGCACTTTGTTGTACGTTGAAGCTTTAATTTTGTTTGAGAATGTGAAGTTATGAGTGGGCATGGATGCAATGTGTTAAAATAACGATGAAAAAATATATTATGGTGGTTTGCTCAACTCTAAATTTTACTATGTCACGTTCTTTTTGTTGATTTTGCAGGTGTGGATTTTCTGAGGGATTTGCGAAAAGAATCTTTCGCTGTTTAGCATTATGTGTGTCCTTGCAATTTCTAAATATGATGGGTCTCAATATTTAACTTATGTACAGAGAGATTCGTGGCCCTATGTATGTATGGTCCCAAAGTTATAACAACAACAAAAATATGTGTCCTGTAATATTCTTCACATACACATGGTTCATTTCATCTAGCACGCCTTAACAAAACATGAGGGAAATGTTGAGGAGAGTCAACCACACATTATTTTGGGATGTGTAATCAAGAAGCATGTCCAATGCTGAAGGATGTCCAATGTTGACATTTTTTGGGGATATAAATCAATGCTATCATATTTAAATGTTTAAGTGAATTATGTCTTTGTTCATAAATCATTTTCATATGTGATTTCATAATTAGAGTGTAAACGAGTTAAACTATCTATGAATTGTTTGAGTTTGACTTGTTAAATATTAAATTAAGTTCATTTGTTTAATTAAATAAACAAACTCAAATTTGAAATTAAGCTCAATTAATTAAATGAACCAAACTTTAGAAACTCAATATTTGTTTTTGTTTTTGTTTTTGTTTTTGTTTTTGTTTTTTTGTGAAAGTGAGGGGCCTAAGCCCCGACCCAAAAAATTATTAATACTCACCAAGAAAGAAACAAAAGCTACATCCCCCAATATGGGAGAACATTAAGAAAATTTGGCGTCGAAGTAAAAGTACAACTACTAACCAAGAGGGATAGCTCATATTTAGACAAAGCATCTGTGACTTGATTTGCTTCCCAAAAGACATGACTATTCTCAACCTTCTCCAGTTGAGATTATAATTTTCGGATCTCTTCAACATGAGGATAACATAGATAGGATGAAGAGCACCCACCCTTAATAAGATTCACCGCTATCAGAAACACTCTTTCTCACACTCACATAAAAAAAAGGGCTTAATTGCACTTTTTGTCACCCATCTTTTATGTTTTTGCGAATTTTGCCACCAAACTATGAAATTTGCACTGGCATAAATTTACTGTCATGTGTAATTTCTTAGGGTTCAACATACAAGAAATTACACTACAAGATCTTGGATAATGTAATTCTCACATCCATTGAGAAAGTTTAGAAAACTTATCCGGATCCATAATGCAGTTTTCTACCGTGTCCTTCTTGTTCCTCTTGAATTCTTTTCTCTCCCTCGAACTCCCTTTTTCTCGTTAAGTGGCAAAATGTGCAAGATTTTGAAAGTTTAGTGGCAAAATGTGCACAAAAAAAAAGTTGGGTGTCAAAATGCACAGAATTTCGAAAGTTGAGTGATAAAATTTGTAAATTTCATAGTTTGGTGACAAAATTTGCAAAAACATGCAAGATGAGTGGCAAAAAGTGTAATTAAGCATGAGAAAAATTAAAACTACATTTTTTTTTTACAGAAAAACTAAAACTACATAAATTTCACTATATTATATCACATGTTGAGCACATATTTTTATTTGTAGATTATTAATTAGGCTTAAATATATATTTAGGTCACTTTTGTTTTTAGTCCCCCAAATATAAATTTTCTTTTTTAATCTCTCAATTTCGAAAAATGTTCTTTTTAGTCCCTTCTCTTTAAAAAAAAATTCTCAGATTGATTTTGGGATGATTGGGATGTTCATTTTTTTTTTTATGGAAAAAGACTAAAAAGAATATTTTTAGAATTTAAGAGACTAAAAAACAAATTTAAATTTGGGAGACAAAAAATAAAACTAACCCAAATTTGAGAGACAAAAAGCATATTTAAGTCTTATAATTAATTATCTAGTATTAAAATTTTTATTAAAGAGAAAATAGACAATGCATTAAGAGTGAAAAATAATTTCACACCATCATTCAATTAGAACTTACCATGTATGGTACGTTTGTTGACTTTTAAAATAATCACTTTAAAAGTCATACTAATGGTAGTTTGTGATTAATTGACAATGTAAAATTGTTTTACATTGTCAATGCATGACCATTAAACTCTTGAAGAGAAAATAGGCTATGCACTGACAGTGAAAAATAATTTTACATTATCATTCAATTACAACCCACCATGTATGGTAAGTTTATTGACTTTTAAAATAATTACTTTAAAAGTCATACTAACGATAATTTGTTATTGGTTGACTATGTAAAACTGTTTTATACTGTCAGTACATGACCATTAAACTCTTAGAGAGAAAATAGGTTATGCACTGACAGTGAAAAATAATTTTACACTATCATTCAATTACAACCCACCATGAATAGTATGTTTGTTGACTTTTAAAATAATTATTTTAAAAGTCATACTAACGATAATTTGTTATTGGTTGACTATGTAAAATTGTTTTACACTGTCAGTATATGACCATTAAACTCTTAGAGAGAAAATAAGTTATGCACTGACTTTAAAAAATAATTTTACATTATCATTCAATTACAACCCACCATGTATAATATGTTTGTTGACTTTTAAAATAATTACTTTAAAAGTCATACTAACAGTGATTTGTGATTGGTTAACAGTGTAAAACTGTTTTACACTGTTAGTGAATGACCATTAAACTCTTTATTAAAATATTAAATTGATAAAGTTAAAAATAATTTTAAAAAATGACAAAAGTATTAGTAATTAAGTTATAGAGCATTTCTAGGGTGGACCACTTTTTGAAGTGGTCCACCATGAACCACTTTTAAAAAATATTATAATAATAAATTGTTTTTATATATAATTTTTTATAATTTTGGAAAATTATAATTTTTAAATATGAACCGACAATAATATCCACTATCAATTCATATTTAAAAGGGTTAACTAAGTTTTTAGTCCCTAAACTTTTTCAAAATTCGATTTAGGGATCTTGACCGGTCAAACTAAAGTTTAGGGACTAAAAATCGAATTTTGAAAAAAATTAGGAACTAAAAACTTAATTAATTCTTTTAAATATGAACTGATAATATATATTATTATCAGTTCATATTTAAAAATTATAGTTTTCCAGAATTATAAAAAATCATATATAAAAATAATTTATTATTATAATATTTTTTAAAAGTGGTTCATGGTGAACCACTTCAAAAAGTGGTCCACCCTAGAAATGCTCTAAGTTATAAACGACTTACATATGTCAAACTCAAATTTTATTCTTTTAAACAAGTGAAGCTTAAATTTTCAGTTAGGCTCCTTTATTTAAATAAGTAAAATTTAAATAATCCATTTTTTTTCATAAATTAAGTATAAATTTTTAGTGTCCGAGTTAAGTCAATTCATTTACACCCGTATTTCTGTACCCTAGTCGGAGAATGGGATGACAGTGCCCACTTAAACATGGATGAGAACGTTTTCTGGATACTTGATAATTGCATAGGCCAGGAATTAAGAGATGCACATATAGAATGATCACATAATGCAAATGATCTTGATCTTATTTACTTGCTACTATTATGGCTATTTGTTTAAATTTATTTGTTAAAAAAGTGTTTTTTTAGATAAAATAAGCAGTTTTCGATTTTTTAGTGTGTTTGTTTAAATTGTTTCTGTTTAAAAAAGCAATTTTATGCTTTTTTTTTTTAAGAAGCAAATTTTATTTATTTCTTAAAAATAATGCTTTTTTAAAAAAGTATTTTTTATAATTATTTTTTTAAGTTTAAACAAAGGGAACTATATGGTATAGCTGAAATAAAAGGATGCCGAAGATGATCAACAGACTTCCATTTTTCTTTCTTTCTTCGGTTTTTTAAACATTTTTTTTTTCAATGTCTTTTTTTGCTCCCTTAATGGTTCATGTAGGCCCAATTAATATATGGATCTGGGATGTAGAACGAGTTGGGTTTCATACATCAGGTCTAAAATAAAAAACGAAAAGAGAGATAAAAAACAGAAAGAAAACATGTATCAAGAATCATCATCAGATCTGAAAAAAATGAGTGGTTCTCTACGGTGACAGCGACGATGGTCTTTTAGCGGTGGTTAAGGGTTTGGCGGCAGCGGCAGCGGCAGCGGCGGGGGGCCCCTTCACTCAATTTTAAAAAGAATGTTTTGGATAAAAAAAATGGTAATATCACTTTTAACTTCTTTAATTTAGATTCTGTAAGATTTTAATTTCCAATTTTTTTTTAAAACAAATTAAGTCCTTTTATTTTTTGGAATTAGGTTAATTTTAATCATACTGTGAATTACCTTCAATCTAGAACCTTTATATTGTTATGTTTTCTACAAATGTTAATTAGGGGCTTATGATAGATTTAGGATATGAAATACTTTTAAAATTTTAGAAGTTAGAAATTTAGAAATTTAGTGAATTTCAGGGGGAGTTTGGTAAATTTTCTATAACTGGAATCATGAATCTCGAAAACTATGATTTTTAGGAATAATTAAAATTTATTTAGTTAATCATAACTCATAATCATTTTGTTTACATTATTTTCTAGAAATCAACGAACTTTCTTGGATACATAATTTTTTCTTCTAATAATTTCCTTTTAGAGAAATAACTTCATTAGATACATTTCTATAAAATTTTATTATTTAATTTTTTTTATATTTTTTGTTTATCATATGAGAATAATTATTGCTTAAAATAAATTTTATTATTTTTGAAATAGGGAAAATTTATTAAAATATTTTTTTAACTAAATAAAGGTGTTTCCTTGCTTCATATATCCTCGATCGATTGCAATAATAAATTAAAGTTACATAAAGTTTTAGAAAATTTTTGCGTTTGATTAATTTTAATTAAAATATTTTTATGAAAATATAAAAGAAATTTATCTATTTTATTTTTGAAAAGATGGAGATTACAAAGTGGTCATGATTCAAATATTTCAATATAAGGCTCTTTTTTTTTATCCGTAGAAATCGAAGACAATAACAGGAGATTTACAACACTCATGCACCATGTTCAACCAACTGAGCTATACTCCTTTATACATAAGGCTCTTACAATAACCAAAGAAGTGATTTTTTTTTTTTTTTTATCACTGACAGCCTTTTTTTTATAATTTAGAAAATTTGGATATTATCAAATTTTCATGACTCAGATATTTCTAAAACATGAGTTGAGTAAATCCAAAATAGTTATCACTGTATAAAATATCTCATTTTAATAATATAATAATTAAACTGTTTAATAAAAATTAAATTTATGTCAATTTATTTTTATTTCTTATGTAAATTAATTATTTAATAACACTAGCTCGATCAATCTAAATAATTTATATTGATAAATGTTAAAAAAAATATATGGCTAATAACATTTATAAATAATTTATTATAACATTTTCTAGTAAGTAAATTAAGATAAAATTAAAAATAATAATTTAATAATATAGGTTTAGATAAGTTTTGTTGTAATTAATTTTCATAAATTTGAAAATTACAAATATGTTAGTGTGATTTTTAATATTTCTTATGTAAATTTAACATCGCAGAATTTTTATTCTTTCTACTTTAGATATTATTGTACAGTTTCTACTAAAGTATTTTCTGAATGACATGACAATAATATTCCTAATTTGTTAACTAATACCCCGATGATTTTCAAAGAATTAAAGAGTAAAAATTATGTAAAAATATAATGTTTAATATATTAAAAATTAAAAGTATATTTTTTAAAACAATTTTTTATAATTATAATAAGTATATTAAGAGTGAATAAAAACACTAAAAACACAATTAAGTGAAAAAAAAAATGAAAATGAAGACAACATTAGTGCTAAAATATTATAAAATGGCTAGGCTCCTCTTTCATCTTTCTCAATTATCATAAGGATGAACTTCTATTAAAAGTGGAGACAAAGGATACGTACGATGAAAATCATTTGTATTAGAGCAATATTCTAGTTCTAGAATGTAATTATTATCTCCCCACTAAAAAAGGCTAACATTAGAGTCATGGTTGTCTGCACCTGAATATAATTTATGCAATGATTGACAACCATTATTTTTGAATTTTCAAACTGGAGTGTGGTGTATATATATTACATCAAGTGCAGGTTTGATGCTGAAATCATATAGTTGTAGAAGAAATTCTGTATACAACACATAACGGCTGCTCGTGCTGGATTATTTAGTATAAGATTATTTCAGTTTAATTAGTGATCGATCTTAAATTTAAATATTAATTATGCAAGAGTTTGTCGTTTCTAATAGTATTACTCAATTTGAATAAAATCATCTTTAGTAGAAGATATTTTTGATGTATAAAAAAAAAATAGTAGCACGACTTTGTATCCATTATGGTTATGATTTAATTTATGAGATATTCTTCTCATGCTAGTGCATTAAGAATCTCAACTTTTATGATCCATATCCTTAAGAAGAATTTCGACTGAATTTGGGTTCCAATGCATTGTACTAAAGATACACACATGCCTGAAGTGGTTTCAATACAAAATGATTACGAGTTTTTCTTCTACTAATTTTATTATCCTGTTTTTATTTAGGAACCATCAATGTGCTTATTTTGTTTAATTTCTTCTCTTAATTCTTGCTCTTACCCGTTTCCTTAGAGAGGGTTCTGGATGATTCTTGAGTCTCACATTTTGTCATTTCATTATCATTTAGGATCATTACTTTATGCTTTGCTTTTTCTTTATTTATCTACTTTCCTCTCCCTTTTCCAATTCCTTTCATTCTTTTCCATACCATTCTCATTCATTCCTCTTGTTCTTATACACTTTTGCTTTTGATAGGGAGATTCTTCTTTTCAACTAAGGAAGGAAAATCAACCTTTATCATCTTTCGAGTTGCCACCTCATATTTGATATGCTTACCAACATTCATGATCTGAAACGTGGACACTCTTTTTTGGCTGTGGTCACCATATATCACTATGTTTGATTCTTATGACAAAGTGGGAATGGGTTTCCGCACGTTTTTGGGGCCAACAATTGATGTTGGGACACGTGTGTGACTAACAAAGGAAAAGTTAAATACGCAATAAAAATGGGGAAAGAAAAAAAAAAAAAAGAAGAAGAAAAGCAAGTGAGGTGGTTTATCTGGCCACTAACTAGACAGAATATGATATGGTGGTCTCTTTTCTGTTTTTGTATTTCTTAGATGCTTTTGCGTTTTTGGCTATCTCTTCCTTTTTATAAGCTTTTTGAACAAAACGGAGAAGGTCGGGAAAAAGCAATAGGAATATAGGATAATAATTATCTGCTCAATTTTTTAGTTTTTTTAATTATTGATCATAGGGAAAAAATTATTATACTCTTGTCCATTTTCATGTTACACAATCAAGGCATTATTTGTATGAGAGCTTAATTTTGATACATTGTGAATATAAAAACTTTGACATAGATAACCAATTGAAAATATTTTTAAAACGGCTTTTAAAGTAATTAACTATTACAAAGTTAATAATTTTAACAATTTATAATTGAATAAATAGGGGTAAATGCCAATCAATTTGAGTTAAATTTGGCTAAATTTGTTACTCAAACGAATCAAAATCTAATTTTAACAATTTATAATTGAATAAATAGGGGTAAATGCCAATCAATTTGAGTTAAATTTGGCTAAATTTGTTACTCAAACGAATCAAAATCTTTCACTTGAGTTCCTGCATTTTTGTTTCTTTTCAAACCTAAAGCAAACCCACTTGATAAAAGAAATTGTAAATTTGGGTCGATTCTATCAAGTCTAGCGTCAATTCAAATTTTAAAATTTGTTTAAAAGTTTTTATAAAATTTGTAATTTTTTTCTAGCATTCTAATACTTTATATAGACAATTCTCCAAATTTAAATAATACAATAAATTAATTTATCTACTTTTTTGAAGAACAAATATTTTTTTTTTGTATAGATCACAAGTATTCTTCATACGAGATAATTTTGTTTGAACCGTTATGAGCGATAAAACTCTCCTTTTGAGTACTAGGACTTGAATTCAAGACTTCTAGTTATGCTAGAACAATCCCATGTCAGTTGATCCATCCGCTCAATTAATCAGAACAAATATTTTTAATAAAGTGATAATAATTTATGCGTTGAGTTATTGATTTATAACCAATAAACCTCTGACACGATTCAAACAAATTCGGGATTTCTCAATTTAGGTTGGGTTGGGTTTCTGAATTTATTGGGTAGGCCTGAATCCAATAACTATTACAATATAAATAACTAAAATTGGATTTTGTAACCAATAACTATGGGTGAGAATATAAAAAATATTTATATTATCAGTAGTATATTCTAATTAAATTCTTTATATAATAGTATTTTAAAGTTAAAATAATTTTATTAGACTGATATCATCTGTTTTTAAATACAGAAATTCTATTGGGTTATAAAATGGGTAACATGGTAGCTAAAGTAACATTTATCCTGCGGCCCGATATGTAGCGATGTTTTTTTTTCTTAAAATCAAAATCCAGTTTTGAATGCATGTAGATATATAAATAATTAAAAATGCTAATTCTACAGTATATATCATTTGATATATATAAATATATTATATTTCTAGTCTTCGACCATTGATGATTAGAGTTAGTCTGATAATGAACATGGTTATGTTAAACTCCTATAATAAATTGGATTCTTCGTAAGCGATTGTGTTATCATATCATATCATTTGCAAAGGCTACATGGTTGATACTGTTGATAAGAACGGTTTTGAAAGAAAAAATGCTCCGATCAGATCCGATCCTTACACTTTTATTTTTTGCATTTTCTTTACATTCCTTATAAATTAATATATTTATCTAATCCAAGAGAAGAGAGAAAGCCGAAGAAGTTCTTTCTAATGGATGTATAAATGGGTGTAAAATAGATGGTGAAATAATCACGATTCTTCTCGACGTTTTCGTTATATCTATACCAAAAAATAAAATAAAAAATCCCTAAGGCCTTATAATGGACAATTTTAACAATTAATATATGATATATAACTTAGGTTTGTATGGTTTAAAATTTAGTAGGATTAATTTTATTTAGAAAATAAAATAGAATTATTTTTGACATATAAATATAGTTATGTTTTTCGTTTCAAAATCTTACCAAACAATTATATTCCTGTTGAAATCAATTTTATTTGTTTGCGATAAAAGGTGCATGCCTTGTCGTTTGGTTTTTGGTCGACAATTCAGGTTGTTATGACTTATGACTCTTTCCTATTTATTTTGCAACTGGATCATTGGTCTTTAGTCCATTCTACAATTAACCTTTTTCGATCCCCTTTTTAATTTTTGGTCTTCCGGGCCACTGTTATTGGCACTGACTTTTTTGCTAATGGCACCTCCTTGCTTTTGATTTTTTATTTTGACGAAAATACCCCTTACAAAAATGTGTTTCCATTTATCACGATTCGAAATAGAAACATGCATAGTTTTAAAAACCGAACTGGTGATCGACCCGGTCAAGGCACTGGATCACTGGGTCAATGGTCGAACCAGTGGGTCACTAATTGACCCGCATGACTCGGTCTGTATTAAAAAATTTGAAAATTTTATACCTACCTTAAAAAAGTCAAAAAAAAAAATCACATAACAAATTAATATAATTCCACAAGCTCATTTTTCAAGTTCAAACCCATTGATATTCACAGTAACAAAATCACATTATAAATTACTTATTACACTTCTTTAAAGTTTAAACATAATTCAAAATAATATAATCACACTATCAACTATACCCTCAATTCTTCAAACAAAATTCACAGTGACAGAATCACATTATCAATTACCTAAGAATCACTACTCATAAATAATAAAACAAAATCAACTAAAAATAACATTCAAGTTGGATTAAACAGAATCATGTGGTGTGGACCGATGTGGTTGAGTTGAGAGCCTTAGGGTTTGTCTGTGTGCACTTTGAAGTTTGAAGAAGAAGAGTCACGGACTCACAAACACGAACAACAAGCAATGTTTTGCCAAATGCTCACAACCACAAAACCTTTCTTTCTTTTGATTTTTTATCCAAACGACATTGTTTCGAGCAATTAAAAAAAAAGTGTGTGACCCGGGTCGGGTCACCGATTTAACCATGGGTCGCACCGGGTTTGACTGGGTCAAAAGCATGGCCGGTCTGATAGCCTGCTCAACCCAGCCTAACCTCCGATGACGGTCCAACCGGTCGGGTAAGTCCGGTTTTTAAAATTATGGAAACATGTTTACGTTTTGAATTGGGGGTGTGGATTCCCAATTTTTGTTTAAGAAATGATACAAAACGGAAACAAGTTTTTGTTTTATATTGGAAAATTATACAAAATAAAAACACATTTTTGTTTTGTATAATTTATTTTGAAATTAAAAAATGACTATAAATCCAACTACAAAATAAGTCTAATATAAAATAAAAACAATACAAAGTACATGCATATAGTGAAACAAACTAGTGGCAATAACATGGTTTCGTCTCAAATTTGACAGATAATGCTATCATAAAATAATGTAAACAACAAATTTAAGTGTAATTGACTTACACCAACTAAATAACAGCATATATTATTAAAAATAACACATGATTAATTGATTAAATCATAAAACTCCATCTATAATAATAGAATGGAAATAAACCAAATTATCCAACACAAACCAAAGTGTTTAACATACACCAAATTGTCCAACAAAAGCCAAATCCATCAACATACACCTAATTGTCCAACTACACAAAATCACAAACCAAATTGTCCAACATACACCAAATTATCCAACATAAACTAAATTGTCCAAAATAAAACAAATGTCCAACATAAAGTCATAAACCAAGCAGTCAACACTACAACACTATAGTCTTCACTTTTCATGCATTCTTCTCAACCATTGAGGAATTAATTCTTGAATGTCAACCTGAAATAAGATATCACGTGAAAGTAAATGTTAGAAATTGTTTAAAGTTTAGTCTAAAACATAAATTCATAAATTAAAAATAAATTCATAACCTTGAGATGTACTAGGTGTGTTTAGTCTAGGTCTAGCTCTAATATTAATAGCTCTACCATCACTTACATCTAGTCCAGACAACTTTATAAAATACAAATACAAATTTGATCATAAATCTATAAGCATAGATCAACAAATCAATAAACACAAATACAACAAATGAAACATGATAATAAAAAATCAATTATTTATACCTGATTCAACCTTTTATGATTGATCCATCTCATCTCGTAGCTCAATATGATTAGGAGAGGTTCTTAGCCAATTTTTGCAACAAATCAAAGCTTCAACAGTAGTAGCATTCAAGGAACTCCGAAATGATTCAAGGACTCAACCTCATGTACTAAAAGCACTCTAAGATGATATAAGTAGACACTGGGATAGCTAAAATATGTCTAGCCATGCAGGAAAGAACATAATACTTCACTGACTTCCTTTTCCACCACTTTAAAATGTCAAATCTAGCATTAGGTTCTGAATCTTCTACATAGGCATGGCAATAAAACCAAACCCACGGGTACTCGTCCGACCCTACCCTGACTTTGATGGGGAAAACCGACTTTACATTCCAGTCACTCATGCTTCTAATTAATTATGAAAAAGCTAAGTTATTAGAACTTGCATTGTCAACAGTCACACAACCAACTTTAGTGATCCCTATTCCTTCAAGCACTTCTCTAGGCTTTTCCCTATGGTTTCACCTTTGTGACCAGCAATCAAACCAAATTGCAAATTTTTTTTGTTTAGTGTCCTTTAGAGCTGGGCAAACAGGTAAGCCCGTCTGTTTAGCTTGTAAACCATTTAGCCCGCCTGTTAAGCCCGCAAAATAAACGGGCTCTGTTTTAACGGGCCCACAACCGCCCGTTTAACCCGCAGGCTAAACAGGCCGGCCCGCAACCACAAAAATTTTTTTTAAAAAATTAAAAATTAAATTTTAAAAATTCAAATTTAACCATTTTTTAAACCTTTTTTTTAAAAAAGCCAAATAATTTATTATGATAACATTAGCAGGCAAGAAGGTTTCACCGAATGCCATACTACATATTATGCCAAATAATTTATACATATGCAGCACCTATCTAATCTAAATATATACATATGCAACACCTATCTAAGTATATACATATGCCAAATATTTCACCGAACCGCAAAAGAGTCACTTTCTATTCTAAATTCTAACTAAGTTTTATCTTTTATTTTATTCTAATTCTAATTATTATATTTTATATTTTTTAAATTAAAATGTTAAAAGCCTGCGGATTGCTCATTTAACCCGCGGTTGAGCCCATTTAACAAGCGGGTTAAACGGGCCAGGCTAAAAAGCCCGCAATTTAAATGGTTTCAAAAAAATCAAGCCCATATACCGTGCGAGCTACAAGTTTAACGGGCGACCCACGGGCCCAAACTCAAATGCCCAACTCTAATGTCCATCCATCATCAATAAAATGAGCAGTCACACACATGCAATTCATGTTTTGGATTTATGTCGAAATATCAGTGGTAAAAGAAACCATTGGATTATTTGTAGACAAAATAATTTTCAGTTTCTCTTTCTTATGCAAATATAATTGCATGCAATCTCTAGCCATAGTGATACATGAAGGAATCTTAAATCTAGGTTGAGCCTCAGCCATGAATTCCTTAAACCCTTGGTTTTCAACAAATTTAAAAGGCAATTCATCAAGGATAATCATTTTAGCAAGTGCTAATCGAGTTTGCTCTTGATTAAACTCAACAAGTTTGAAACTAACAGTACTATCATCCTCACTTTGATGTCTAAGTACATTGTTTAAGATGCTTCAACAAGTTGCTATTTCCATGAGTACCACTATTACATGCATATGATTGTGGGCAGTACTTACAATAAGCTCTTCCACTTACTCGTTTATAATGTTGCTAAGCATTAGAAGGTGGCCTACTTGGTTTTCTTTTGGTCTTTTGTCCTTCATTTGATGGAGCTTCCTGTCCTTATTATGGTTGAGTTTGTTGTCTAGCTTGTCCTTGTGTTGCTTGAGTTTCTTGAGCTTGTTGTGTTGGGGTTCCTTGAACTCCTTGTGTCTCTTGTGGTTGTGGTTAAACTTGAGGTGGTTGAGAAGGTCTATTGGAAGCTGCCTTGCCATTTGATTAACAACTGAAAATAATGCTATGGAATAAACTGTTAGTCTCTTGTGGTTGTCTTGCATCAAATGGTCCCTAAACTTTACAACTTAATGTCAAATTAGTCTATGAACATTACAACTTAATGCCTCCGTTGAGTCATAAGACGAATCAGGACCCTCAATAATTTTGATTTGATGCAAATAAATACTAAGTTAAAAGATTGTGTCTGAAAATGTTAACAGACGATGTGTTGTATATCTGCGTCTGTAAGATACAGACGATAAGCAGACAAACGCTGAGTCTAATAACATTTAAGGCATAGTTAATGCATTGTCGTTTTTGATCTCTTGTAGGGAATGTCCGAATATCCTTCCTAGGATCTGTTGAAGTGCAAAGGGAACTGAAAGAAGAGTCAAAGTTTAAAGTTTCCCTTCGCCTTAAAAGACGCGCCCAGCTGTAATGAGTACTTGTCTGAGCATAAGTGATTTGACTACTGAAGTAGAAAATATAGAGTGCCCTACAAGAAAGATAACCAGATTGCTTTATCAGCTTTAAGTGACTAGTTGGTGGCAAGTATTTAATGCTTGCATTTAATGCTCTAACGGATACCAAGCTTCAAACGAAGATCAAACGCAAGAAAGAAGGTCGTTTAAAGACAACGGTTACTTTCTCAGCAAGTCTATAAATACCAGAAGTTTTGAAGTGCTCAAGTGCTGAACTTACAATTTGAAAACGCAAGCATTCTTTCAAGCCTTTAATTCTTTCTTTGTTCAAATTTTTCTAAATTGTAAAATGCTCTCAAAACACTTTGTTTATCCTAAGAGAAAAATACTGTGAGCTTAACTTATATATCTGTCTGTAAGATGTTAGCTTAAGTCTATGTGCACCTAACCTTCAACAAATCTACTGATTTGTTGTAGAGCCAGAAGTGACTTGGTAAGAAAAAATGCTTGGGTTTTTAGCTTAGAGAGGCTATTGTAAACACTACTTGGGTAGAGCCAGAAGTAGCAGTGAACAATACTTATAACTTTGTGAGAAGTTAGTGGAACTTGGTGGGTTGCCAAGAATTGGACGTAGTATCAGAGTGAGACGAACCAGTATCAAATTTCTCTGTGTGCTTATCTCTTCTCTTGATCTTCTTATTGTTTGATCTGATGCTGGGTTGTGATTTGTTTTCTTAAGTTATGTTTGTTTTCATCTTCTAAAAACATCGCCTGCTGCTTTTCTTAAAACTATGTTTTATTTACTCTCAGACGACATTCTTTTTGACAAAGTTTGTGAAAATTTTTAAATCACAATTCAACCCCCTTCTTGTAACTTTTGCCTTTACATCCACAAAACAAATGTATAAACTAAAATATAGTTAACGTTCCACACTTAACAATAGGATGTTTTTTACGCACTTTTTACACTTTCATAGACTATTCCAGAAGAAGAAGAAGAAGAAGAAGAAGAAAGAGAGAGAGAAAAGTGAAAAAAGATGTGATATGTTATAAGTGTTAGAAAAAAGAGAAATAAAAGAGAAAACAAGGTAAAAGAAAAATAAAAATGTTATAAGTGTGTAAATAAAATTCTCAATCAATTAAGTACAAAGGCAATCTAACAGGAGATTAAATATGAGAGTTCATTTAAATATAAAACACACTTCGAATGGAAAGCAAAGCCACACTTTTAAATAAAAAGATAAAAGTTTAAGGTCTACTTTTTTTTTCTTGTTTGGGAATTGAGCCAAATAAATTTTGCGAAAAACTTTAAAAAATTAAGAAACATAATTTTTGTAAAAGAAAAAGAGGAAAAAATATTTTATTAAAAAATTAAAGTCACTTTTAAAAATAAGTTGCATATATATCTTAATTTCTCTCTCACTCCTCTGTTTTTTTATCATATTATATGTAAAAAATATTTATCAACTTCGTTGATGATTAATTTTGTTGAAGAATTTAACCAACCACCTTAAATAAAGTCTCCCCTCTTGATTACGATTTCTTCCGAACTAATTAATGTTAGACAAAAAAAATAGTTTTAAAGAAATTTTTAAACTAAGGAATGACTATTTTTTAATTCTTATTTTAAACTTTAGCTTTATTTTTGTTTTACTAAATTAAACTTTAGCTTTAAAATAGTTTTTAAATAAAAAATAATCAAACATTAGTCACAATTGCGTCCTAATGGACAAGTCTCACAACAATACCTATAGAATATTCTAGTTAAAAAAGAAAAGAAAACAACCTTTTCATATCAGATTAAAAATTAGTCACAACTAATTCCTTTTATTACGATAAAAGTATATGATGATCAATACATAATACTATTCTGTTTCCAAAAGAAATATATGATCAATAAAAATCTACATAGTTGTGATACATTTAACAATACCATTTAATTATGTGTTATCATATTCAAAATATTAAAGGTGTATGATTATTTGATAAATAGAGAAATGAAAAATTAATTAAAGTCATTAAATCGTTGTCGCAGAACAAAGCAAATTTATTCACTTTTTCATAAGATATATAGCACATTTACAAGTTTAAATTTCTCAAGTCAAAAACATAACCACCCGAGGAAGAATCCCTTGAGACAGGAATTGCAACTTTAGCAGTACCATATATATGTGGTATATGCATGTGTACCAGCTTTTGCCTTGCTTGAGTTACTCATATCATGCATGAGCAGCATGTATGTAGTGTGTCAGTCATCTCTGAATTCTTATTTGCTTTCTCTTTCTCCTTCATAAAACGCGTGATCCTCTCTTCTACGGTTTCTACTACCCTATATCATCCCCTATGTCTCTCTTTCTATCTCTCACTCCTTTTTTTTTTTTTTTTTCACCTCGATCTTCTTATTTTGGAGATCGATAGTGACGCCATATACATTATCTCTCACTTTCTCTCTCTCATCGAGGCAAAGGGCAACACAAAACACCAATCCCCATTCACAATTTATGACCCTCTTTTCGTTTTTTCTCAATTGGCTTGTGTTGTGTTGTGTTGTGTTGTTGATCCGTACTTTCGCATGAAACTCACTCATTTTGTGCCTTTGGACTCACTCTCTCATTGTGCACTTTGACTCATGCTATACAACGTTACACAAACCTCCATGCAATAACATGTAACATTATTTTATGTGTTCCAACATTCCCATACACATAATATCACACCTCAATCCTCACCTATCTTACTCTCTATATAAACACACCAACAACCCTTCCATTTCTTCTATTAATTTCTACCCAATATTTCTCACATATTTCTTCATATCTCTAAAGTTTCTAACATACCAAGATGCAAGTGATGAAATCTGCCACTCAAGTGGAAGCAACACCGCCACCGCCACCACCACCACCGTCATCGTCACTCTCGCTAGGGCTCAACAAGATGAGACCCTATGAGATGGTGCACCACCTGGTGTCATGCAACGCCGTGGTGGTGTTCAGCATGAGCGACTGCTGCATGTCCACCGTGGCCAAGCGCCTCCTCTTCAGCCTCGGCGTCGGCCCCACCGTGGTGGAGCTCGACGAGCAGGCCGACGGCCCCGGCATCCAGTCCGTTCTCTACCAGCTTGCCGGGTCCCACCAGCCCGTCCCCGCCGTCTTCATCGGCGGCAAGTTTCTCGGTGGGGTGCAAACCCTCATGGCCAGCCACATAAACGGCTCCCTAGTTCCTCTCCTCAAAGATGCTGGGGCTCTATGGCTCTGAACTCGCTCTTCTTTATTGGAATCTTCGCACAAATAGGTTATGTTATATATCTGAGATCTAGTCATGAAATTGATTGATGAATTTGAATATAAATATGATAGCTAGGTAAATAGGCGTTACACAAGTTTATGTATATGTACTTAATTTGGAGGATCATGAATGTTTGTAGCAATGTCTACAAGTAGTTACAAATGGTAAGATGACTAATAGATCATTATATATAATTCACCAGTATTTTGATGATGAAATCCACTCGATTTTACAAAATTCTTATTTATTTGCGTTTTTTCCTGGAAAAACATAGCAACATACGAGTTTCTTTTCTTCTTTAAAGTATATGGTAACTGAAAGCATCAATTATTGATTTTTTTTTTACATTTGGGGATGTGGAAATTGAATTTTTTTTTTGTTAGAAAAAAAAGGATAATATGGCCGCAAAGTTGTTTTAGGATCACCAGCGTTTAGGTTACATATGACGGGAAATGCCATAAAATGGGGTGGTAACAACGATATAAAAAAAACAAAAAAACAATAAAAAATCAACAACAACAACTATATGCATGCAGATTGTTTTGAGGAACACAGATAAAGGAAGTGAAGACACATCATATGTCCGTACTAGATAATTGGTGAACTTGAGAACTTTTGTGGATAATATGATCACTTCAGCTCGTCAAGTTGTGTAAGTTATTGGAAAATATTTTTCGAACACAATTTTAAAATAAGAAAAAGTTTTTTTTTAAATTTTAATATATATATATATATAATTAAGAAATAAAATAATTATATACTATATCATATATAATATTTTTTTTCACCTTTGAATAACGGAATCATCACGAGTTTATTGTAATGCATAGCGTGCCATGCGGATTTTCAAAAACAAATGTTCGGCCAAATTGGGTATCTTCGATTCGTTCACTTTTCTGTGGTTTGTTATTTTTCTGAGGGAAGGCTGCAGAATGACCTCATGGAGTCATAGTCATAGCATGATAAATAGCTGAATTTCAGAATTAAAATAAATTAAAATAGGCATAAAACTAAAACATGTATATGTATATTTTACTCTAGGAATGAATAACTTTTGAGGTGAAATTACTCTTGAAATATTGAAATTACAAAAACCGATTTATGTAAATCAGCAATTGAATTTATTCATAATAGTGCAATAAACTCCATAACTTTGGAATTAAAAACAAAAAGGTCTGCATCTTGTAACCTGCAGAGACAAAAATTACATCCATACACGCACATATGCATGTATATATAGAGATAGAAAATAAATACAGTACTTCTTTAATGATCAAGGTGACAAACATATAAAATTCTTAGTTTTAAACATATATGAATAAATATTAAATTAGTAACTTTTGTTACTAGCAATTGTAGCATTGTGAACACGGATGTATACAATGGAAGAAACTAGTGTAGTCTTACAGATATGCCTATCCAATTATATATTATTATTAATCAATTATGTAAATAATAATTTTAAGAAATAAGAAATTATAGGTACACAATGATCCAATTTCTACACATATAAGGTGGTATATATAAGAAAATTTAAATCATAATTAGTGATAATGTTCGCGTGCTACACGAGGTTTTTTTTTATGCTAATAATTTTGAAATTTTTTTGACAGTGAATAAAGTTGAAACTACTTTAAGTATAATATGTTGAGAAGTGAGTTTTTATCTTTAATTATGGTACACAATAAAATAAATTAAAGAAATTTATATTAAGATAGGTCAGTAAATCCTTTACTCTAAATATTTTTGGTGTAATTTACATATTTTTTGTTCTACACAACAATAATAATTATCAACACTTTTGATGGAATTATATAATTGTCCATCATAAACTAAATCTAAATATTGGTAAACATAATCTTTACAATTCAATATTAGCTTATAACTTCTCATATTGTCATTGCATAACATATATCTTTTTTGGGAATTTATTTTCCTCATAACAAATGTTACTTTGACTTATTTTCTCATAATAACTATCGAAACATTCTGACTTGTAGCAATTATTTCTTAAATTCAAGATTTATGACACTGATAATGATAGTTTTGGTTCATGCTTATGGTTGGCACGCGATATTTGTTGCTATAAATGTATGTAAATAATTAGTTTACAAATTTTATTTTAGAAATAAAGGAGGATGTCATGAGGAAGCTTAAAGGAGAGGGCTAGCTCAAGTAAAACAGGGAAAGAAAAGGAACAAAAATAAATGAACGAAATGTATTGACAATATTGTAGGGTTTGAATGTACACACACATTGTGTCCTACAAATATTTCCAACGTGAATTTCCGTCCTTATAATTTTTCTTAGTTCGGCTTTAGGTTTCTATAACCTTTTTTTAATACAAATCCTTATAGTTTCTTATAGTTAAAGTTTTTACTGTCCCCGGATCAGCACTATCATGTTAATAGGTAAAATTACAGTTAGTGTTAGTTTATGAAAATATATACTATTTGCTTTTGATGAATAGATATTACAGAGAATAAAACTCAAATAAATTAAAAAATTTGAAATGATACTTTCTTTTAGTTAATATCACAAGTATTTTGTAAGGATAACTTTGTTCTGCAAAACAGCTGATGTAAATGACAGTGGCACTGGTTTTGTAAGGGAAAGGTACCCGGCCCCTTGTATCTATATCCTCTTTCTTAATGAAATCTTTTTTGCCTACCAAAAAAGATCACAAGTATTTCACACAAATAATATTCAAGCTGAGAATTAATGTCTATACTATAATGAAACTAATTAACTAAGATAGTAAAATTGATAATTTTGGCAATAGATTAATATAAAAGAGCTGCAATAGTCCATTTTAAACTCAAAAAGACTATTAATTAAATCAACAAAATAGACATGGCTAATTAGGTGATACAATAGACATGGCTAATTTTAAATTGAGGTTGACGTGAGTGGTTAAGGCCTCTCGCCCCTTAACCAAGGTCTCGGGTATGAAAAAAATTTCAGCTGGGAGGGAAGCCACCCATTGAGGTGCCGAACAAACTCTCGCGGGAGACTAGTCCCCGTCTCGTGCAGGCTGTGAGAAACTCCTCGTCGTAGGACAAAAAAAAAAAGGTGATACAATAGTATATACACATATTGGGAGAAATTAAGAAAGAAAAAAGCATGCACAACAAAATGCACTACAAAGTTGAACGGATAAGGCATGGCATGCGGATTAAAAGTGAGACAACAAGGTCTGCACAGAAAAATGATTATTATTGTGATGATCACTGATGAAACTCAGATATTTCATGTCCTTTTTTCACTCTTCTTTAACCGTTGCGAATTCTTCGTCATGGGATTATGAAAGAGGATGCATGCATGCATGTTCATTTTCCATGTTTCTTTTTATTTTCGGAAATCCGCAACGAAATCATGAGCAGGATATGAAATTTGACCGCGATTCGCTCTTTCCATTCATGGAAATGTGAGAGACATTCGAAGGACACACAGTGATGTGAACGTGACCTTTTTAACGAATCCCAATCTCTCTTTCTCTGCATTCTACGATTGAGTTTTCTTTGCATTTGACCGTTTTTTTTTCTTCACATTCTTTGACTGTCAGTGCTAATCTAATTTTCCTTTCCTACTTTTTCAGTTCTTCCCCCAAATCATTAGGTAGTTAGTTAATCTGTTTTGTTGTAGCAGTGTGTCAAATCTCAAATGTTTGAAAATGAAAATAATGTACGTGAATTTATATTGAAATACGACTCAATTAATAATATATGATTAATTGTATATCAATTAACTTTAGGAGAAAGTTTAGATGCAATATTTTAGGTGTTTTTATTATTCTTCAATCAAAATTGAAAATTTACCTTAGTAATAATATGTATAATATACTTTAATCCAAACCTTTATAAAACTTCAATTTTAATTGAAAAACAATACAAAAAGCACCTAATGTACTATACCTAAGTTTTGTCCTTAATTTCATTACAGGAAAGTTATATTGTTTATTAATAAATAATAAATAATTAAAAGACAAGGAAATACCATAGTCGCTGGTCAAGGTGAAACTGAGCACGAATCCTTTAAGTAATGTGTCATGTTCGAATCTTGTAGATGAAAAAACGTGATTAAAAAAAGTTCTCACTAAAGATGACTAACCAAGTTCTCTGGTGGTAATTAGTCATTAGCAAAGCCCATGAATATTTCGTATCAATGTCATAATGACCTAAAAAGCATGGAAATGAATTTGGAATGCAAAAACAAATATATATGTCCATGGATAATGAGTGAACATATATATTAGCATACATTAAAAACTATCGCTATGCTAAAATTTTTTTTTTTTTTTAGGGAATCGCTATGCTAATTAAGCACTTGTGAGTTCTGAATTTATATTTCATTTCATGAATAAAATAAATCTATGAATAAAAAAAATTCTATTCGATTTCTTGATAAAAAAAAATAGATTATTTTTTATTTTAAAAAGTTATTAAAGCAGTTAGCATATTGCAGTTAATGTCAAAAGTTTAGTATTATCCGAGGTTAGTAAACCCCTGATAAGTACCACGAATTTTATTAACTTAAGTAATAAATATGGTATCAATGGAGATTTCAAATTACTTTAGGAAACTTTTTCTTTAGGGGGTGTTTGTTTCACGAAATGTTATTGTATTCTTGGGAATATGGAGATAGACATATATATTTTCATGTTTGTTATGAAGGTAATAAAAAAATATTCTCAAGTATCTTTTTTTTTTTCCCAAGAAAATGAGATTTTCATGTTTATACTGATTTTTATTGATTTTATTCACAAGAATGAAGGGTGAGAATGTAAATTTCTGTGTGGTAGATATCATATTTATTATGTAAAAAATTTATTATACCCTCATTACTAATACCCACTACCCCGCTATCTATCTACCTCTATATTATTGGCCGGTAACGTCTAAATAATACCCGCCTTTAACTGTTCACTGGAATTGATATTGGGGCCAATAACATATATATATATAGGCTAAATTGTAATTTTAGTCCTTCTATAATTCTTAATTCACGATTTTGGTCCCCCTATTTTTTTTCTCATGATTTTGGTCCCCTATTTTAAAAAATTCACAATTTTGGTTCAATCTTCAATTTTGCATACATTTATTTCTTTCATTTTTTATATTTTAATTAAATAAATTATTTTTTTATGATTTCTTAAGTTAATATGTTAGGTTTAGGATTCAATTGAACAAAAATAAAAGGAAAAAAACATATGCAAAATTGAAGATTGGATCAAAATTACAATTTTTTTAAAAGAGGGGACCAAAATCGTGAGAAAAAAAAAACAGGAGGACCAAAATCGTGAATTAAAAATTATAGGGGATCAAAATTGCAATTTAGCCATATAATATATATATATATATATATATATATATATATATATATATATATATATATATATATATAGAGAGAGAGAGAGAGAGAGAGAGAGAGAGAGAGAGAGAGATGGAGATAGAGAGATGAGGGATCCACTTACTTCAAGAGTAAGTCTAAGAGAATTACTCTTAATCCTCACCATTCTTAATCCTCACCATTCATTTTATTGGAATCTAATGGTTAATATTAGTTACCCATTACAACCATTAGATTTTAAGAAAATGAATGGTGAGGATGGAGAATAACTCTCTTAGACTTACTCTTGGAGTAAGTGAATCCCTCCTCATATATATATATATATATATATATATATATATATATATATATATATATATATATATATATATATAGGGGAATGCTAATGCACTCACACTTTTTTTTAGTATGAGTGCATTAGCAATCAACACCATAAAATTTGGACAAAATAACCAATGAGCTTCTTTGTTGTAATAAGTTTAACTTAAGGATATTATAGTACTTAACTATTCAATTTAAAAATAATTTTTCTCTCCTCTCTGACCAGCATTAAATTTTTCAAATACTTTCTTCTCTCTCCTCTCTCATGGACATTAAATTTTCAATCTCTCTCATCTCTCATCTCTCACCATACATATATAAATGTATTATAAAAAATTTGTATTATGAAAAAACACTATAAATTAAAATATACATTTATTTAAAAAATATTAAGTGTGACTGATTCAAATTTATTTTAAAAAATAGTAATAATTGTACTATTTAAATGAATTTGAAAATTAACTAATTTTCTAAAAACAATTTATAGTAAAAAATAATAATAAATTACGTCTTTTTTTTATATTTTTTTCAACCAAATTGTTTTTTTACCTCTGCCAACGTTTTGAATTTTAACGTTATGCTTATTTAACGTTCTTTTTATATGCTTTTTATAAATTACGATTATAATAATAAAGAACATTATGTAATCTTAACATTATGCTTATTTAATTTATATAAAAAACAATTATTTTAAAATTTTTAAAAATAGGTAATCATTTCTTTATATTTAATTGTATGATTATTGTGCATTATATAAAAATCAAGTTTTTCATATTAATTTTATTTACTTCCCTTTAATATGTTTCTGAAATTATAAAAAAATAAAATATATTTATTTTCATAATACATTTAATATACTATGGTAGAGAGGAGAGAGAAGAGAGATTGAAAATTTAATGTCTATGAGAGAGAAGAGGGTATTTGAAATATTTCATGCTGAGAGAAGAGAGAGAAATTATTTTTTAAATTGAATAGCAAAGTACTATAATATCCTTTAGTTAAACTTATTACAATAAAGAAACTCATTGGTTTTTTTGTTCAAATTTTATGGTGTTGGTTGCTAATGCACTCATACTAAAAAAAGGGTGTGAGTGCATTAGCATTCCCCACATATATATATATATATATACATACTGTTAGTATATTGGATGTTGGCTTCAATTGTAAATAACATAGGATTAAAAATAACTGTTGACTAGAATATTGCATCCATGTCTAAACAATATTCTACATACAATTGCCCTCAGATTTATTTGTTGCCATTTGTTTAATGAGTTATGCTTATTATGCTCACAGGTTTTTAGTTATTTATGATTATGTGTGATGTATATTTATTCTTTGTATTGAGTTATCCATAAGAGAAACATAAGAAAATCGAAAATATTGGTTGTTGATATAAAATATAATATCTTTAATACAATAAGGACATTTTAGTAATTATAACATATATTCCTAGGAAAAAAAATGTGAACCAAACACATGTTTTAAATATTCCTGGAATATAAAAAAGATTCCCAACCAATTTTAACAATTAACCAAACATATATATATATATATATATATATATATATATATATTTAAAATACCTAGAGAATGTCATTCCATGTAATATTCCTGAGAATAACATTCTCGAGAATCCAATAACATTTCGTGAAACAAACGTCCTCTTATTATTATTCTTAAATTACTTTAGGAACTGAACCAACGACTACTAATATATTCATCACTAAAGTTATAATCAGTGGCAGAGCTATGTAGGGTTGAGGGGTGCAAATGCACCGTTTCATGCACCCCTTGACTTTGAGAAAAATATAAGTGTATATTTAGTATGGTTATCTTTTTACTCCCTTTATTTTTATAATTTGAACCCACTACTCTCAATTTTTCAATCGTTGTCAACTTGTCTTTTATTGACTAGCTTATTTCTTACGTTTTGTTTTCTTTTTGGCTCATTAGGAACTTTATGCTTATTTAGTTGGACATTTCATTCCATCTCACATTTTATTTACATATGTATCATAATAATTAGCTTTAATCATTTAGTCCTTATACGTGCATCACTTTATATGTTTTAATCCCTATACCTAGAAATTTTTAGTCCTTGCACATGCACTTTTAATTCCATTTTGGTCCCTACTGTTAAGTGTATCTTAACTCTATTAGGTAAAATTGTCACAATTTTTTCAATGGTTGTTAACCACAAAAAAATTGTCATTTTAGCAACGAAAATGAGAAGGAGAAGAATACTCGAAAATGAGGTCCAGGGAGTGCGTCCTCTAGCTTCTACTTGCCGGAAATACAAGTAGGATGTGGGGGTGTGAAGAAAAAATGGAGAAGGAAAAGAAGAAGGCAATAGAAGCGGGTGAGGAGAGAAGAATGAGGGGAAATAGGGGGTGTAGGGAAATGCTACCAGCGGTACTTAGGTCTTTTCAAGAGTTTTTAAAAAAGTACGGGGTGGAAATAGCAATCCCCTTCTAAAATTCATTAAAGGCCCACTCTTTTTTTTTAATCAATAAAAAAGCCCACTCTGGTGGAGAAAGAATACCACATTTATGTGCTTGGTCTTAGTGAAGAAAGCCTACAATTGTAGGTACTGGATGTAGCCCAAGTTGGGGTGAACCAGTATAAATTCATTCATGTGTTGTATCTTTCTTTATTGCTTCTCATTTACTTTCAGTTGTTCTACTTGATATTTTATAAAAAGGTTTTACAAAACAGTTTTTAAGTTCAGAAGCAGCATCTACCTTGTATCAGAAAAGTGAAAAACCAGAATCTGTGTAACAAAATCTATTATTTTAAAAGGTAGCTTCTAAAGTAGTATCTTTAAGTGTTACTTGGAGGTTATACATTAGGTTATCATTTTATCCAAGTACTTAAGAAGGAAAAGCCTTACTCCTAAAAGAACTTCTGATTTCTAAGCAAGAAGCTTGAGAAGAAAAATCAGAAGCATGTTTTGTGTAGGAAATAGCCTAGTTAGTTTGTGTGTCACTATTTAACCCCCTTCTAGTGACCAACTGATCCACTTCACAACCCTCCTAAAAACACTAAACACATAAAACACATAGAGATTCATGCTATTTTGTTAGCTCATTAAATAACATAAATTTAAATTTAATTCCTCTTCCGGTGTTAATCAAACACTTAACATACATTATGAAAAATCATAGTGTTACACTTAATCTCTAAAAATATGAGATTTTCTTCAGTAATAATACAAGCCAAGCAAATTGAGATGTGGTGCTAAATTTGCTTGAAGTCCAAAAGTTTTCAAGGAGTGGTAAATATTTAGGACTCCCTTCAATGATTGGGAGAAGCAAAAAAAATGGCTTTCAACTATATTAAGGATAGAGTTTGGAGAAAAATCAATTCCTAGTGTGGTAAGAATTTATCCAAAGCTGGTAGAGAAGTCCTAACAAAGGCTATGGCGCAAGCAATCCCGTCATACACTATGAGTATAAATCGCTTTCCTCTCTCACTGTGTGAGGAAATTGAAAGAATGTTGAATTCTTTCTAGTGGGGTTCGAACAAAAGGGAGCAAAAGGGTATTAATTGGTTAGCATGGGAGAAGTTGACTTTGAGAAAAGAAGACGGAGGTTTGGAATTTCATAATTTCTATGGCTTTAACTTGGCAATACTTGGGAAGCAAGGTTGGAAATTTATCACCAATCACGATGCTCTCGTGGTAGAGATCTACAAAGCTAAATATTTTCCAAATATGGACTTTCTAGACTCTGAGGTTGGTAACAACCCATCCTTTTGTTGGTGCAACATCTGGAGCTCGCGAGTATTGCTGAATGAAGGTTATAGATGGAAGATTGGTGATGGATCCATGATAAATGTTTGGTTTGAGCCTTGGTTAAGGCTACGAGACCAAGACAAAATTACCATTACCCCTAAAATTGGAGTATCTAAACTTAAGGTACATGATCTCATGCTCCCAAGTGAGAAAAAATGGAATATTGATTTGGTTCAACGGTTATTGAAATGCAGAGATCACACTAGAAGGGGGGTTGAAAAGTGTGTTAGATAAAACTGAAAACTTTTTCGCAAAGATGGGGATATCTTGGTTTAGATTTTACAAGGAACTTGTAAAATGCATAAACACAGTTATCGTCCAATGATTCAAAATAACAGTTTGATGAAACTGCATTTTCAATATATCGTCCAAGCGAGATGCAAAGTCTTTTCACAAACAGATTTATAAAGGAAACTTGTGCGTCTAAATGCGAAGAAATAACACAAGAGATAACTGGTAAGCGAAAAGTAATAGAGTAAAAACACTTGGTTTATACTGGTTCACTCAACCTGAGCTACGTCTAGTTCTCCTTCAAAAATAACCTTTTGAAGGGTTCCACTAATCAAAGCTTTGATTACAAACAAGTATTTTCTACCCTGCCACTTCTGGCTACAAGTATTCTCTAGGCCACTTCTGGCACACCTTTAATCTCCCCCTGATATTAAAGCAACACCCAAGTATTCTTTATCACTAAGCCACTCCTGGCTTTCCAAACAAACAGTTTGATTACAAATATCAAATCAACTCTCATAGAGAGGATATTACAATGTAAAACAGATTACACAGAATAACTTAGCAAAGCTAAGAGAATGCTCTTTTTGCGCAAGTGTTTGTCGTCCAAGTATTTTGGCAGAGTTTCAGCTCTTTGAAAATTTGTGAATGCTTCGTTGGTTTCTTCATGAGCTTGATCCTCTCTATATATAGATCTCTGAGCGAAAGTATCCATTGTGGGATCTGAGCCTTTGCCAAAAATCGTTCTCTCACAATCATATGACCGTTACCACGTGTCAGCTCGGGGTGGAGAGATAGAGGGGACAACAGTACATGCAGTGCCTCCACTACTTGTACGATTTTGCAGAGAGAAGCTTTTCTATCTCCTGTGGTACACTTTTTGAATATTCAAATGAAATATCATGTTTGATAAGAGAGGGAATAACAGATCATTCGAAATGAAATCATCATCGAAAAGCATAAGTGTACTTCTTGACAAAATGGACGCGTTATATAACTATTTGATAGAAAAGGTTTGTGTGAGTTATATAAGCGATTGGACACTTCCCAAATGGACGCAGTGTTTGCACACTGGTTTGTTTTATAGCATCACATTGGACGCTGGATTTACACTTAAGAAAAACAAGTTCTAGTTACTTATTGGACGTGATAAGCACGTAGCAATATATAGTTTGAGTTTAAGAAATACAATACCATGAAGGCATTTGATGGCGTAGAACTTGTAATACTCAAACATTAATCATTAGATGCTTCAAAATTCAATCTAATTTGTTATCATCAAAATCAAAGTTTGAGGGGTTGGACATTGTTCAAAGTCTTAGACTCTAACAGTTATTTAATGATCATGATGCATATGCTATTTTGAATACACCTTTTTTCATTTAGTACAATATGATAGTAGAATCTTGCACCTGGAACTGAATGGTGATTATTCTTGAAAATAGCTTACAAAATTTTCGTGGAAAAATTGTTAAACTCTGATCATCTGAAGGTAGAGGGGATGTGGATGCTTATTTGGAGGTTGCAAGTGCCTCCGCGAGTGAAGTTATTCCATTGGAGGGCCTGCCTTGATTATCTTCCAACTAGGATGGTTTTAAGGTCAAGAGGTGTTGAATGTCCAGTAGGTTGTGTGCAGTGTGATGTTGGTTTAGAACAAATTTGGCATATTTTATTCACTTGTAATATCGTTGTGCAGTGCTTAAAGAAAGCTGATTTTTGGAACATCATATCCTCAATTTTGGATCAGTTAAACAGTTTTGTAGAGGCTTGCTTTAAAATTCTGATTCTGCTGGATGATTGCAAGCGTTCCTAATTTAGTATGTTACTTTGGAGCTTGTGGAACAGCCGGAATGAAAAGTTTTGGAATGAACGATCTTTAAGTGTCAAAGATACTGTGTTATGCAGTAAGCATGTTTTACCATATTGGCTTGTTGCTAAGCATAAATGAGAATAGTTTTATGCAGCAAGTGAATCATATCACAACACCAATTGGAAGAAGCCTCAACATGGATTTCTCAAGTGCAATGTAGGTGTTGGTTTTCATGTTCTAAGTCAGCAGACAAGATGGGGAATGTGTATCAGAAATGAAGAAGGTGGTTTTGTGTGATAGCTAAAATAGCTTGGATGATGCCTTGTATCTGGGTTCTTGAGGGAGAGGCTATACATGGGTCTGTTGCACGCATTGCATTAGGTGATTGAGTTGGAGATGTCACACGTTATCTTTGAATTAGATTGCAAGGGAGTAGTGGATAAAGTCCAGGATTCCAAATTTGATTTCTCTGAAGCAGGTTCTATCATTAGTGAATGTGGAGAACTTGTATCTCATTTCCCAAAGTTTCGGGTTGAGTTGGTTAGGCGACAAGCTAATATTGCTGCTCACACTCTTGCTAGAGTAAGTTATTGATAATGTTAGTCCACTATTTATGATATGATACCATATTGTATTGTTGCTACTATCAATAATGAAATGCTACGAGTTTGTTTCTATGAAAAAATTAAAATATTTTATAACATTGTTAAAAAATTAGCATATATGTCATGCATGATACGTGTCGCTTAAATTTGGATTTTAATTTAAACATATATAGTTAAAATGTCATTTTATAAAAATATTTTATTTTAATTTTTTTATTGTAACTAAAAACTCTCACTTTAGATTGATTGAAATATATTTCACAATAATTATTTAAATTACTACCTACCTAATACATAATTACCGTTACTATATATGTCGTGACCATGATATGGCGTTTTCATGCTGATATGGACGAAAGACGTGGCACTTCAATGGTGACGTGACACTTATACAGACTAGTGACGTGGCAAAGTTGTTGATAATTTAGAAAATATTGTAAAAATGATAAATATAAGACTTAAACCAAAGTCCCTTTCTTTCTCCTTCACCACCTAAATCACTAAATCATTTTACTTGTTTGAGTTATATTGTAAATACTATATTATATATACATTACTATATGAGTTAATTGTTTTTTCAAAATATTTATTTAATGTTAAATTTGGTTTATTAACAATAAACTTATCCAATAAATATAAAAAAATATTTAATAAATAAATTGTATAATTATTATTTAATATACTTTTCATACAATCACTTTTGTCATTCGTATATTTTTTTTACCCTATTTTCTCATTTTTTTTACCACATCGCTAATTTACATAATTTATTTTAATATTATAATACTTATGTTATAAATTTATAAAATTATAATGTTATAATATTTATATTATAAATTTTATAATAATATAATATTATAAATGTATATAAATATTATAATTTATAATATAAATATCATAATATTAAAAAATTATATAAATTAGTGATGTGATAAAAAAAATGAGAAGAAAATAGGGTAAAAAGATATGAAAGACAAAACGATTGTATGAAAAAATATATTAAATAATAAATTATATTATTATTTTATTAAATATTTTTTATTTTTATATTTGTTAGATAAATTTATTGTTTATAAACTAGATTTAACATTAAATAAATATTTTAAAAAAGCAATTAACTTGTATAGTAATGTATATATATAATATAGTGCTTAAAATGTAACTCAAATAAGTAAAATGGTTTAGTGGTTTATGTGCTAAAAGAGAAAGAAAGGGACTTGGGTCCCAGGATATTAAACTTTGATAAACTGTTGAGTTTGTTGAGCTAGGCAGAATAAACATGCATCCAAAGCTTATAGGTAAAATTGCTCTTACCTTAGACGCTAAAAAATCATTTTAAATGAACTTGCATCCAAAGCGCTAAACTGGAATTTCGTCCAATGTTTTCATAAGAAACAAGCGTCCAAAGCGCTACATGAAAGAGTTGCGTCCAAAGGTTTTCATAAAGTATCCAGCGCCCAATGCGTTGTTTTCGTCCAACTCATTAAGAAAACTTACAACTATATTTTATACATTTACTTAAGTTTTCTTTGTCCAAAAAGCAAACACGTGATAAGCTCTTTATTTTATATTGTTCGAATGCTAAGGTTATTTGCTCTTATATTCTTCATGGTATGAACCTTTGTATGTTATTCTCTCTGTTTTTCGAATATGCTCTAATGTTTGAATTTCAAGCATTTAATGAAAAGCAAGGTTTTTTGAGTATAAGTACATCCTCTGATCAAAAGCAAGCTACACATCAATGCTCGATAAAAAGAAAAGACTAAAGTGGGAGTATACAAAAAAGCAGAACAAGCTTTCAGATACTATCGGTACCTTTTTGGGAAAGAAAGGATACTTACTCCTTCTCTCTCTTCTATAGAAGCGGACACGTCAAAAGTAGAAACATTCCAAGCTATCCATGCATTTTTTTTAATCAAAAAGCAGCACGCCTAAATATATTAATAAAAGAAGAGAGAACATACAACTTCATGGGGGGACAAAAACCTAACCCATAATGAAGACTAAGTGAACCTGTAACTAGGAAGACCAATCCTACAACGATTGAACTCCTCATAAATGAAAGTTGGAACACTATCCCACCACAAAAAGCCATGAGTATGAACAACATGGGAGGCAAGTTTATCTGCACACATATTTCCCTCCCTATAAATATGACTAACAAAAAAATTCATATTTTGAGTAAGCCGAAGACAATTCTTCCACTTGTTATAAATCTGCCAAGGAATGATACTCTCAGTTTTAAAAGCTGCCACCACAAGAGAAGAATCACATTCAAGCCAAAGGTTTTTCCACCCTCTTGAAGCTGCAATCTCTATCGCCTTCATGGCTCCAAAAAGTTCAGCATGGAGGGCAAAATTAATATTTAAATTTTCAGCAAAGCATCCTAAAAAAGAGAGTTCACTATTCACAAAAATTCCTCCACAACCCGCACTTCCTGGGCTACCTTTAGCAGCACCATCTGTGTTGCATTTGATCCAGTTATGGATTGGTGGTCTCCAATCAACTTGTTTGATGAGCTGCGACTTTCTTGGATGACCCTTAATGGAGAAGAATTTTAGAATATTGAACTCTGTGATGGAAGATGACATGGTTCCCTTTGAATTGTTACCAGTGAAACGAACATTGGCACTAATAAGAGATTTAGTAAGCTGAGGCCGATAATTTTTATTTTCAAACTTTATCTAATTCCTGCTTTGCCAAATACCCCAAAAAGTGTTGACAATTGCATAAATGATAATGTCATGAATTTGGGAGACCAATTCTTAGAACACATTGAAAGAATTGCAATAATGGAAGAGTAATCAATTCTCTGACCAATGATTTGACTTAGCCAGGTCCATAAATCAGAAGCTTTAGGACAATGCAGAAAAATATGATCTGTTGTTTCATAGTCAGATTGGCACAAGCTGCAAACAGAAACAATATTCATCCCTCTCCTCCGCAAGTTATCCTCAGTAGGTAATTTATTATGTAAAGCTCTCCAAACTAGAGAAGATTTAGATGGTGGAACAAATCTGTTCCATATCATATTTCCCCAAGACACAACATCTCTTCTTGGATGCAGAAGGAGATAAGAATCTTTGAGGGAAAGATTACCAGAAGGAGAAGAAGTCCAAACCAAACGATCAGGATGTTGGATGGAGGGGATGATTATATCTTCAATCTCCTTAGCAAGGTCAGGGTAATTAACTCTTAGAATTTGAGGAATAGTCCATGATCCTTCAAACCAAAAATCTTTTACTCGAGCTGCCAGCTGCTTCTGAATATCATGAGGGATAGCTAAACGATTTGCAATTGGTTGGGATAACCAAGGATCCATGCATTTAATGAAGACTCAGAAGGGAAAAATCACAAGGGCTCTATCTCACAACAGATACATCTTTCCTGAAGCCTATATAAAGACTTGAAGAGAATATCAAAGTAACAAAGCTATCAATATCTTTGACTAAACCTTTCACTCTGATACAATCATCTAGATGAAACATTTGTGCTCAAACATTTTATTCTTTTCATTGCAAAGTTATTGTATATTGTGCTAAACTTACATTCACTTTGTGAGTTGATTAGTTGTAATCTTTCAAACATTCTTGTTTGTGAAAGCCAGGGTGGCTTTGTGATAAAGAATACTTGGGTTGATAATCTTGTGTTGAAATTATTGTTGTTGTAGCCAGAAGTGGCATAGAGAATACTTGTTGTAACCAAGTTTTGGTTAGTGGAACCCTTCTAAGGTTGAAGGAGAATTGGACATAACTTAGGTTGAGTGAACAATATAAAAATATCTTGTGTTCTTGCTACTGTTCTATCCTTATATTTTCCTTTGGATGAAACTATTTTTGAACTTGTTATAAAACCTTGTGTTTTGCGAAAAAGATTGCAAAAAGGTTTCAAAGTTTACATACACACTATTCAATCCCTCCCCCCTTCTAGTGTGTTTGTTTTATTTCAATCATTAGTCCACGTAAGTGTTATGTCACTATTGAAGTGCCACGTCATTTGTGGTTAAAATAGTTTTAAAAAGATATACTTTACAATTCATGGTTAAAATAATAAATAAATTTAATTGTAAATAATTTCTAATACAAATTTAAGAAAATATTTACATATTTAAAATATTTTATAAAAATATTTAGAAACAATGTTTATCCCATATATGGCATGGGTCACTACACTCTAGTATATACAAAATTGTTGAACAATATAGTTTTTTAAAGGAATCCTCTAATTACGATAAATTTGTCCTAAAACAGCAATGAAAATCCTACTCCATGTAAACAATGGACTATTTTACTAATGTATCTATTTATATTTGAATTTTCTTTACTCACTTGCCATCCTTTGTAGGTCGTAGGTAACTCCTTTTGAATTTAAAAGACAATTCAAAACAAAACAATCATTTACATATTAGTTCAAAATTAAACAAGTTTTACTTAACTATATTGTCAAAGGGCACAACATATAGCACTATACTACTTGCAAGTACCCTTATCTATTTGAATTTTATACTTAAAATAGTTGTTTCTTATATATTTAGCTATTATGTTTAATTCACGAAAAAGAAACTTTCAGAACACAATTCTCTATAATGGTGAACATTTTTATTTAAATAATATATTCACTAAGATGTGCTTTGTGGATTGTGTTGCTAAACTCGTACAAAACTTTCTCAAGCTTTTGATGTATTGGTCGATAATATTTTTTTGCATACAATATTTATTTGGATTTTTTAACTAAGTTGTTCCATCATTACTTTGATTTGCAATCATCATCACTATCACAAGAAAGGAACATAAGAAAAAAAAAGGAAATAATTGGACAAGGTATTTATGGAAAATAAATAATAGACATTGCTTATTAATTAAAATTCATTTATTACAATCATACATGGATATCATTTCTACTAAAAACATTTTCCTTGATCATTCTTATAACATATCATTAGTTGTTCTCACATGCTTGCAAGCAAGAATCTACCACATAAGCTGTCCCAAGGCCACGAGCATCTGACATGTAAAATCAATTACCAAAAAGTATGTAAAAGTATATTTAATTTAGTTATAAATAATCAGAACAGAACCTTAAGAAAAAGGCATAAAAAGTAAAAGTATGAATACCAATGTCGAGGTCAACGGAGTTGGTCAAGTCACAACCAATAATACAATTATTGGCAACATCGATGGGCATGCTATGACATTTTGCAGAACAAGTAGCAAGACATATTGGATACAAAATTTTGAGTCTTAGACTAGGAGTGCATTCTATGGCACATTCAACAACACACTTGATAATATCAATGGGACTGTCTGGCTCAATTTGTGAAGATGGAGGATTGACATTAGCTCGTGCAAATACCAACATAATCATGATGGTAATCATAACTCCAATCATTTGAATCTCATTCTTTGCCATTACTCTTCTCTAAGTTTGGACAATTTATCTCAAAATTATGTATAGATGTTAAATTTTGGTTGTAGTGTTTCAAGTAAGAGTCAATTTATAAGCATAGAACAATGCATGTAAGATAGTTTCAACTCTTCGACAATATTGCATATTAGGTGAATTTTGTGCCATGTCAAGTTGATTTGATTTTTATTATTAATCAAATATCTACAAGCATTAAATATTTAAAGAACAATTGTTTAATTAAATGTGTATTATCAATCATAACATGTTCAAACTAAGTATACAGATAAAAAATAAAATATATAAATAAATTTAGAAAATGTCAAATATATAATCTATTAAGTTAAGAAAGTGAATTGCATTAATTTAAGATTACAATGATTTAGGAAAGATTCATAGTGATTATATTAGAAATAGAAGAAAAAAAATATAATCTAAGAAAAACAAGTAACTAGATTCTCATTAAATTTTTTAAAAGTACATAAATTACTGATTATATAAGAAGTAGGAAATAATAAAGAATATAATCTAACAAAATAAAATAACTAGATTCTCATTAAAAAAAAATTAAAAGTAAAACATCTACTAAAAATTTTAAACTATACGAACTATATACTAAAAAAATATGAAAAATAATAGAAGTCATTTGTACAATTTTTTTCCCAAAAACAGATAAAAAAATGTAATAACAAATGTATTATGTGGTACTATTTTTTTTTTGTCACCATAACATTGGTGCAAATTATTCACTGGCTTTGTCACTTTTAGTAGGACCTCCCCTCCCAATCACGATTTTTCTATACACAGAATTCCAATCTTGCTTAAAGAATCCGAGTCTAGTTCCACTTAGACCAACATTAGACATTTTTAATATAAAACTCTTTTATGCTATACATTAAATTAATAATAAAATATTAGATACTGATTTTATCATCTTATTATTTAGAATTTTAATGAAAGGAAATGATTGTTCAAATTTTAGAATATGTAAAAATTGATAGGCTTTGGAATTAATTCTTGAAATGATTAAAAAATGTTTGCCGACAGGATATTAACTTACTACTAAAAGTACTATTTATTTTTCTTATAATTAAATAATACAAAATTTTACAAAAAAAATTTAAAGAACAAAACATGTACTAACAAGAACGCCTAATGCACATGCCACCAAAAATTACATTGTGACACCCTTTCTAATATTACTATTTATTGCGGTATTATTTCATTTAATTAAGTTTTTTAGAAAGAAAATAATAAATCATAGGCTTAAATATGTTTTAGATCCTTCATAAATTAGTGAATTTTGTTTTGAGTCCTTAATAAAATTATGCTTCGCATTGAGTCCCTAATAAAACAAAAGATTTGTTTGGGTTTTTGTTATTTTGTTTTAGTCCTTCTAATATCAATTTTTTCGTTTAAGTCCGTAAAATATGTAGATAATTGTTATTAGTCCCTAACAAATATTTTTCAAAGGGACTAATACAAAATGAACAAAATATTATAAGGACTCAAATGAAAAAATATATATATTTTAAGGACTAAGATAAAATAACAATGACTCAAAACAAATTTTTTATTTTATTAGGGACTCGACACAAAGAAAAAATTTATTAGGGACCCGTAACAAAATTCGCTAATTTATCAGGATCCAAAACATATTTAAGCCTAAATCAATGACTTTTCATTTCTCATTATTAAAATGTAGTGTATAAACGTAATTTGTAAACAATTGATATTTCGTGAACATAAAATTTAAACCAAATACGTCATAAACATCAAATAAAAATCGTCAACATCATAGATTTCACATCATACACAAATTTCCTGGATAACCTCATAAATATAAAATCGTAATAATTGTCAGTTGGTCGGGACCAAAATAAAACCTCTGTATAGCCCATAGACATAATATATAAATATCTCAAAATGTGATAATAGATGACTAAATATACATGCAAAATCATTGATCTAGATACTAGGCTACCCTCCCACAAAATACATAAAAAAGTAACCTAAATCAGAGCAGTCAAACTATTACACAAAGTATGTCTCACTGTACACTCGACTCACTCCTAATCTAACTGAGGTATCCTCGGAAGGATCCTCCTTCACGTCCCGGTCCTCAGTAGCCATCAAAGTCTCCAAATCCACAGTGAGCACACGTTTAGGAAGTAAGAACCCACGTTGAGTATATGGGTCATATGGTGGAAATACCAAGTCAGGAAGCACACTTCGTGGTGATAGGGAATCGTACAACCTAACAATATCCTCCACGTCAGCATCCGGAAGAGTAGACCCCGAAGAATAAGACGAATAAGTAAGAGACTCTGGCACATGAATGTACCTAGGAGCCTGAGATTGAGTCACAATAACAGCAAGATCAACATGCTTGGGCCACGTACGTGGCCCCTCTACCACTAATATGACACCCTTTACCCCAAATGTTCCTATTAAAAGAGAATGCACAATTAAATAAAAGTTTATACTAGGAATTATCAAACTTTCGAAAGTACTTTCACACGAGAAAAGGGTTCACATGCACAAATCTCTTAGCCGTCCAATGCTTAAAGAAAAAAAAAACACAAAAGGTGCGTCCAACGAGTGGCACTCTAAAGGCCATACATCAAGTAAGATATTCAACAGATGAAAGAAGAAAACATAAACATATAACCCTGCCCTGGTGTCACAGCTATTAGAGCACAAGTTCCAACTGGAATATAAACTAAGCATGAGAGGCTAAGCCTCTCCGCCCACGTCGTGGTCCATGACTGGACGATCCTCACCTGCAAATGGTGATCAGCCCAAACACAAACAGCAGGAACAACAACAAAGAAAGGGAGTGAGAATCATTCGCAATTGCAGATAAATCACATGTAAGCAATAACTAAGGACTACATCATGTAACTCGCACATGGAGTTCACACACATATCACATCGTCCAACGACAAACCAACCAATGCATGTGTGATGCAACATTCCCTAGACGCTACTTCGTATGCCAAGCGGTACCAGCTCTACCTCTTGGAATGGTCCAAGAGCACATGTCTACCCATAAGAAGCTCATCGACGTCGATGCCTTTGGGGTAGACCGCACTTCCAAGAATGGTGTCCTCCAGTGGCTCGTCAGGGTCGTCTAGAGTTGCAAGGAAGCCCCAACTCATGGGATCAGCAAGAGCCATTGGAACTTCCACACTAAGATGCTCACCCCCAAGGTCCAGGCTAAACCTGTCGCGACCTCTACCTTGCAGTCCATGTCTATTCCACCCCAACCTAACTCTCAAACATTCCACTATATGACAGATTCCTCACGAATGTACATTACACTAAGTGAGCCCATCCTCGCCTCTCGCAGGCTAGGTCACTCACAGTCATGATACCACCCAAGCCTATCCTCGTCTCTCATAGGCTAGGTCACCTGTCTCAATGGCATCTGACAAAACCTCTTATCTCACTTTATACTTATGCATTATTCGTCCATAAACCAAACACATTTGCACAGTTATATAGTTCATCCCACAGCATATCAATCACACCTTACAAGGAACAATACATAAGAGACGAATACAATACATTCACATCGCATAACAGTACTGGGTCTTGGACGCTGAGGTCACTGGACACTGGGTCATTGGACGTTGGGGTCGCTCGACACTGGGTCACTGAACGTTGGTGTCACTGGACGCTGGGGTCACTTGACACTGGGTCACTGGATGCTGGTGTTACTTTGACACTTGTGTCACTTGACACTGGGTCATTGGATGCTAGGGTCACTCGACACTGGGTCACTGGACCTTGGTGTTGCTTGACACTTGTGTCACTTGACACTAGTGTTACTTTGACACTTGTGTCACTTGACACTGGGTCACTAGACGCTTGTGTTGCTTAACACTTGTGTCACTTGACACTAGGTCACTAGACACTGGTGTTGCTTGACACTTGTGTCACTTGACACTGGGTCACTGGACGCTGGTGTTAGGAACAATGAAGGAAATGTAGTAACAAACCTTTTTGCAGGACTCAAGGTCTCTCAAGGGATCCCAGACACCCAAGAACATGTTTCAAAGGCTTTAGAAAGAAAACTAACACTTCTAGACCCATAAAACAACATAGACCATCCTAAGATTTCACAGAAAACACAACATGCAAAACTCAGAGATCCTGGTATTCACAACCCGTCCAGACCATGAGGATGTAGGAGAAGTTAACGCGTTTGGGGTCATGAAGGTTTAGAAACGAAAACCAACACTCCCAGACCCATAAAACAACACAGATCGTCCATAAATTTCACAGAAAACACAACATGCAAGACTTAGAGATCCTCTACCCATGGCCAATGCCATACAGACCATAAGAAGAAACCCACTCCCCCTCGTACCTTGAGATAAGAAAACGCAGCGAAGAGAAGAGGATGCTACAGGGGTGCTTCCACAGTCCTTCCCTCACAAATGCAGTGTTGATTCTCGCGTGGTCCCTTGTGCTAGCTCTACTGCAGCAACATGCAAAGGCAGCAAGCCAATGCAACCAAAGAAAGAGGCAAGAAGAAGCTTTTCTTTTCTTTTTTTTTGGTCAGGAGACAAGTAAGACCGTCCTTAAACACTGTTGGAGGGTGGACTTAAGGCGCATCAAAAGAGGGTGCTCCTAAAAGAAAGGCTGATGTTCCACACACAAAAGGCCTACCTCAAGACTTCAAATAAAATACTCATTCTTTTATATATATATATATATATATATATATATATATATATATATATATATATATATATATATATATATATATATATATATATATTGTTAGGTTCTAAGACCTTGGACGATGTCCAACCCCTCGAATTTTGGTTTTGATGATAATAACTAAAGGATAAATTTTGAAGTATCTAATGATCTAGTTTGAGTGTTATAGGATTTACATCGTCCAATCCCGCAATGGTATTGTATCTCTCAAACCTGGACTCTATGTTTTAATAAAGTGAGCGTCCAAATGTGTTTTATAAAGAACCCTACAGGCAGCGTCCAATGCTCCTGTGAGAGCAAGCGTCCAACGCTTGAATAACACTCACTGTTGTTACTATCTTGAAAATACGTTTTCTATGATATAAGGCAATGTTCACTCTCTCATATTTTAACATGCCATTCTGTTTGATCTTTTCGAATAGTACTGAACAGGAAAAGAAGAAACTTCTCTCTGCAGAAAAAGTACGAGTAAGAGAGGCGCTACAAGTACGGCTGTCACTTCCATCACTTCACTCTAAGTCAAAATGTGACAACGGCCATATGCTACAGAAAGAATCGCTCTTGGAAAAGGAACTGATCCCTCAACGGATATCTTTCAACAAGCTTCCTATATATAGAAGAATGAGCTCACATATCAAAGAGATGATTTTAAAAAAAAAAAGCTGAATCCCTGTCAAAACGACTGGACGATCATAAGCGAAAAGAGCATTCATCTTAGCTTTGCTAAGCGAGTCTATATACTCATTCTTATTGTAATATCCTCTCAGTGAGAGTTAAATTTTACATACAATATCAAACAATTCTGTTTGGAAAGCCAGGAGTGGCTTAGTGTTAAAGAATACTTGGTTTTTGTGTTTAATCTCAAGGGGAGATTAAGGGTGTGCCAGAAGTGGCCTAGAGAATACTTGTAGCCAGAAGTGGCAAGGTTAGAATACTTGAGAGTAATCAGATTTTGATTAGTAGAACCCTTCAAAAGTTTTTGAAGGAGAACTGGACGTAGCTCAGTTGAGTGAACCAGTATAAAACTACGTATTCTATTCTCTCGCCTTCTAGCTTACTTGCATTTCTTTTAAACTATCTCTTCAACATACTACGAAAAAGTTTCTATACACCTTTTTATCTAAGTTTATCTATTACGTGTATTTAAACGAAAAAGAAGAAGAGTAGTTTCTTTGGTCTGTTGTTTTAATCGGCTGGACGATAGCTCGTTCTTTCTGTTTTACTAAGTTTCTGTAAAACGTAAAGATACACTATCTTCACATTGGCTAAAGTTTTCCAAAGAAAATTTAAATACACTATTCAACCCCCCTTCTAGTGTATTTCTCTACATTTCAGTTGGTATCAGAGCTCGACCTCTTGGGTTGAGTTCTTAACAGTACAGAGGAAAGATCCTGAGAAAGATGGAAAATGAAGGATAAGCTGTGAACAGACCACCACTCTTCAAGGGTGTCAAATATGACTACTGGAAACAAAGAATGATAGCATTCTTTGAATCTAGCCATATTGACATGTGGGAAGTTATGGAGATGGACGATTATATTCCACTTGATGCAAGCCTCAACGAAATCCCAAAGGCTAGATGGACGGAAGAGCAAAAACAAAGATTTTATCTCAACTCCAGAGCCAGAAACATCATCATGTGTGCACTAAGCGAACAAGAATACAACAAGGTGCACAGTCTCAAAAGCGCAAAACAAATGTGGGACACTCTTGCATTAACGTATGAGGCTTCCACTCAGGTAAAACGTAACAAACTCAGTCTCCTTACTCGTCAATATGAGTTGTTTAGTATGGAAGAAAACGAGGACATACAAAGTATGTTTGGACGGTTTCAAACCATACTAAATGAACTTAGAGCACATGGTAAAGATTATAATAACTATGAACATATTGACAAAATTCTAAGAAGTTTGCCTAGGAAATGGAGACCACAGGTTACAGCTTTGAGAACAAAGAAGGAACTGGACGATATGTCCTTAGAAGAACTCGTGGGAACCCTCAAGGTGTATGAACTAGAACTGCATCAAGATAGTGATGGTAAAAAAAATAAGTCTCTGGCGCTCAGCGTCCAGAAGCCAAGGAAAGCATCATCGTCCAAAGCCATGCAAGCTGAAACATCATCAGACGAACAATATGAAGATGATGACTCAGACGAGAATGATGAACTATCCTTTATATCCAAAAGGATACATGCTATGTGGAAAAAGAAAGGTGGATCCAGATGGAGAAACCTGAAGAGGAAAGACTTCAAAGAAAAGAAGGAGAAGAGTCCAATCATATGCTACGAATGCAAAAAGCCAGGACACTTCAAATCAGAGTGCCCAGATCTTGACAAAAGCAAGGACAAGAAGAAGAAATTCTTCAGCAAAGGAAAGGGCAAGAAAGTTCTGATGTCCACATGGGAAGACCTGGACGATGACTCATCATCGGACGAGGGAGAAGAGGAGGAAGCACACATATGTCTGATGGCGGACACCTCAACTGATTCCTCTGAGCCAGAAGAAGAAGATGAGGTAGATTTTAATGACTTAGATTCAATTCAAGAAGCTTATCATGAACTACTTTCAAACTCTTCTATCTTGTCAAAGGCCTATAGAACTTTAAAGAAATCATCCAAATCACTTTCAAAAGAAAAAGAAGCTTTAGAAGAAAACGTTAGACAACTGGAAAATGAAAAGGAGGATTTACAGAAAAACTTTACAGAGCTCTCAAGGCAAAATGAAACTACAAACATGGAGAGGCGAACTCTCTGGAATGATGCTGCTCAAGCCCATAAATCCTATAAGGATTCAAGGGATAGAGAAAGAAATCTTTCCATAGAGATTCGAAATCTCAACGCAGAAAACAAAAGGCTAGTTGAGAAGCTTCTGAAAGTTGAAGCAGATACTTCCTTAAGAGGTCAACCACATGATGTTGTAAAACTTCATGAAGAAAGTGACAGCCTAAAGAAGGATCTGTCAAACTTTGTCAAGGGCTCTGACAACCTCAAAAAACTTTTAAAATATGAAGGTTGTAAGAGACCAAATGACAGGTCAGGACATGGATACAAGGGAAAGAAATATATTCATGATGAGGAAACAGATGTTTGCTACTTCTGTGGGAAACCTGGACATATAACGTCCAAATGCAGACACCTGCCTAAGAGGGGAGCATTCAATACCCTTCAAGCTAACAAAAAAGGACCCAAGTCAATCTGGGTACCTAAGGATAAAATTGTTCCTGTTGCAGACATCCTTAACAGCAGGAAAGAAACTCCAATCATGGTACCTGGACAGTGGGTGCTCACATCACATGACGGGAGAAAGGTGTATGTTCCAAAGCCTCCTACCCAAGACTGGTGGGACAGTCACTTTTGGAGGGAATCAGAAAGGGATGATAGCTGGCGTAGGTAAGATTGGTATACCACCCTATCCTTGTATTGATAAAGTTCTTTATGTTAAAGGTCTTAAACATAATCTACTTAGCATAAGTCAATTATGTGACAGTGGATATGATGTTGCCTTTAACAAGGGTGAATGTGCAGTCAAAAACTCTGATGGGTCCCTTCTCTTTACTGCAAAGAGGCAAGGCAATCTGTATAAGATTAAACTTGGGGAACTATCAAGTCAAAATGTATCATGCCTAGTTTATGTACAAGAAAATCATTGGTTATGGCATAAAAGACTTGGTCATGCAAGCTTGAGGTTAATCTCAAAGCTGAACAGGCACAACCTCGTAAGAGGACTACCAAGTATGTCATATAAAGATGATCTTCTTTGTGAAGCTTGTCAGAAAGGGAAACAAGTGAAAAGTTCATTTCAAAGTAAAAACATTGTTTCCACTTCTAGACCTCTTGAGTTGTTACATATTGATCTGTTTGGACCCACAAGAACAGCCTCGATAAGTGGTAAAAGATATGGATTAGTTATAGTGGACGACTATACTAGATGGACATGGGTCTTATTCCTATCCCACAAAGATGAGTCCTTTAAGGCCTTTTATAATCTCTGCAAAAGAGTTCAAAATGAAAAAGGAGTATGCATTACTTCAATCAGAAGTGATCACGGGGGTGAATTCGAAAACGAAAGTTTTCAAAGGTTCTGTGAGGATAATGGTATCCTTCACAACTTCTCAACACCTAGAACACCACAACAAAATGGTGTAGTTGAGAGGAAAAATAGGTCACTTCAGGAGATGGCCAGAACCATGTTAAATGATAATTCAACCCCTAAACACTTCTGGGCTGAAGCAGTGAATACTGCCTGTTATTTACAAAATAGAATCTATATAAGGCCGATATTGAAAAAGACTCCATATGAATTGTGGAAGGGTAGAAGACACAACATATCCTACTTCCATCCATTTGGATGTCAATGTTTCATTCTGAACACTAAGGATAACCTGGGAAAATTTGATTCTAAGTGTGATGAAGGAACATTGCTTGGATATTCTGAAACTTCAAAGGCGTACAGAGTCTATAACTCTAGAACCTTAGTTGTTGAAGAAGCTATCCATGTGAAGTTTAATGACAACAAGCCTGATAAGGAATTATCAGAGCTAGACAAATCATTTGCAGATATCAGACTGGACGATGCAAGTAAGTCATCAGATTCGTCCAACCATGATGTCTCAATTGAAGAATCAAATGCACTACTGGACCGTCCAGTCGAAGAACAAAGAGAACCAACTGGACGCAACTGGCAAATGAAGAAACATCATCCACAGGAGCAAATCATTGGGGATCCAAAAGACAGAGTCAAAACCAGATCTTCACTTCAACGACAGCAAAGTCACGCAGCATTCATATCTCAAATAGAACCTAAGACTGTGGACGATGCCTTAGAAGATGAAGGCTGGGTCAAAGCAATGCAAGAAGAACTTGACCAATTTCAAAAGAACAATGTCTGGAAGCTAGTAGAACTCCCCAACGACAAAGAAGCTGTAGGAGCAAAGTGGGTGTTCAGAAACAAGCTCGACGAAGAAGGTAATGTTGTGAGAAACAAAGCAAGGTTGGTAGCAAAAGGTTACTCACAACAAGAAGGTATAGATTATACTGAAACTTATGCTCCCGTTGCACGTCTGGAGGCAATCCGCATTTTACTGTCATTTGCAGCTCATAGCAATATGAAGCGATACCAAATGGACGTAAAAAGTGCATTCCTCAATGGACTGATAAAAGAAGAAGTCTATGTGGAACAACCCCCAGGATTTGAAAGTGATGCTTTTCCAAACCATGTTTTTAAACTTAACAAAGCATTATATGGGTTGAAACAAGCCCCTAGAGCTTGGTATGAAAAACTCAGCACATTTCTGTCAGAAAATGGTTTTTCAAGAGGAAAAGTAGACACTACGTTATTTCGCAAGGACTACTCTTCTGATTTTATTATTGCACAAGTATATGTTGATGATATCATATTTGGTGCCACTAATGAATCTCTCTGTGAAGATTTTGCCAAATTAATGCAAACAGAGTTCGAGATGAGCATGATGGGTGAGCTGAAATTCTTCCTTAGACTCCAAATCAAACAAACTGAAAAGGGAATATATATACATCAGACTAAGTATGTCAAAGAGCTGCTAAAGAAGTACAAGTTGGACGATGCAAAACCAATGAAAACTCCTATGCATCCAACAACAGTTCTTGGACTGGACGACAACTCAAAGAAAGTAGATAATACTCTATACAGAGGTATGATAGGATCACTCCTGTACCTCACAGCGTCAAGACCTGACACCATGTTCAGTGTATGTTTATGTGGCAGATTTCAATCTGACCCAAGGGAAGTTCACTTAACTGCTATTAAAAGAATCTTTCGATATCTTGCTGGAACCACTAACCTTGGGTTATATTTCAAAAGGGAGAAAGATTTCAGGCTAATAGGATATTGTGATGCTGATTATGCTGGAGATCGCATTGAAAGAAAAAGCACCAGTGGAGGATGTCACTTCATCGGTGGTAACCTAGTCTCCTGGACATGCAAGAAGCAAGGAACTATTGCTCTGTCCACTGCTGAAGCAGAGTATATCTCAGCTGCAAAATGCTGTTCTCAAATCTTGTGGATCAAGCATCAACTTGAGGACTACAACATACATGAGAGTAACATTCCTATCTTCTGTGATAGTAAAGCTGCCATAAATCTTTCTAAAAATCCCATATTGCATTCAAGGGCCAAACATATAGAAATTAAACATCACTTTATAAGAGACCATGTTCAAAAGGGAACTGTGGAATTACACTTTGTAACCACAGATGATCAGCTTGCTGATATATTCACCAAACCCCTTACTAAAGACAAGTTAATCCTTCTAAGGGACAAACTTGGCATGAACTCTGTAAAGGAATGATTAACATCTACATGATGCGTCCAATTATTTCATAGCGTCCAAGGAACACTAGAGTCATGCACAAGCATTACATATATTTCACTTAAGTCCAATATATGGACGATGTCTTTTTATCTTAGTCTTTTCTCTTGATTCAATTTAACAAAACGGATCGTTTTAAGTATAAGTATGAGCGATTACTCTATGCTGAGTCACCAAAATGCCTGTAACCGTACACAGTTACCCATATCCTTAGCACGTCTCATCATGGCGGGTTTTATGGCGTCAGTTACCTTTTTCAAATATTCAAAAAAAAAAAAAAACAAACAAACAAAACCGCTTCATATTCTCCAAACAAAGCCCAAACACCACCATATCAATCCTCTCTGAAAAATACCATCAACCTAAACACTCTCTCTCTCTCTCAGCAACCCCAAAAAAAAAAAACCCTCTCAGAAAACCTAAAAATCCAAACTTTACAAGAATGGCAATCTCTACAAACTCAAGCAACTCAGAACTCGACGTCCTCACCTACCCTGAGACTACAGTTGTGTGCCAAGGAGCTGCTACAGTGCACATTGAGCACTTCTTTGACATTGAAGAGCTTGAAAAGCTGGGACTAAACCTGAACGAGAGCCTACTGAAGTGTGGAATCAGAGGCTACTTCAATGAGAACCAGAAAATATTTCCCGAGTTGATCAGAATGTTCTGGAGGAATGCCAAGTTCCAGAGCTCAAGGGAACTCGTGGCCACGATTCTTGGACGAAAAGTGACTCTGTCCATCGAGGCCATAGCAAAGGTAACTGGTTGCATCAGGGAGCAGAACCAGTACAGAACCAACTGGGCCAAGCCGTACGGCAATCACGTTGTGACTGTGCTTTGCAAGTCCAAAACCCCTGAGTCGATGAAGATTGAATACAGGAATATGTGCGAGGAAGCTAAAATATGGCAGCAGGTGTGCAACAAGAGTATCCTGCACAAAGTTGGGTCTAAGGACTCAGTCACAGACTTACACAAGTTTGTGATATTCCATCTGATGGAAGGCATTCCCTTCAATCTCCCTCACATCATCTACGTCAATATCGTGAGGATGATGAAGTCTGTGGGTGGGAATGATGACATTTTCTACGCCGCCCTGATGAACAGGATCTTCTGGGATCAGAAGATATATCAACGCTTCTTTGATGAATTGGATGAAGAAGCCCACGAAGCCATAGTGAAGAAAGGGCCAATAGTGGCAACACAACAGTTGTTTGGTGAGCCCAACATAAGGCCAATGAAGATCAAGCTAACAGCCAAGGTCTTAAGGGACCTGGACGAGGACACCATCAACAAGCAACGACATGAACAGAGCAAGATCATCTCTAATGATGAAGAAGAAGAGATTGATCTTCTGGGCATTGGTAGAAAAATCAAAAGACTGATGGAAGAACAGCAGGGCAGAAAGATCACACGCCAAGCAACTCAGATGCATGAGGAAGACGCTGAGAAGGAAAGAAGAACCAAGAAAAGGCATGCTGAGACATCTGTTGCTCAGTCACCAGCAGGGAAGCGTCCAAGGACTGATACGTCCAAACCTGCTCAAGACGAGAAGCGTCCAAAGGCAGCACCAGTGAAGGTTGCCCCAGAAAAGCAAAAGGTACGAAAGCTTCAATTACTGGACGACTCTGAAGATGATGACCAGATCCCAATTGGTCAGATCATGAAGCAGGCAGAGGAGACAGAGGGTCCTCAGCAAAAGAAGCAGAAGGCACAACCTGCTAAAACACTTCCTTTTCTTGACAAAGTGCCAAGACGGGTAAAGACTCAGGCTATAAGGCCAAAGAGGATTGCAGTGCTACCATCGTCCTCTCAAGACACCGACAATGTATCCACCAGCACCCCTCTACCAACAACATCAAGTGCTCCATCCACATCAGCAAGCCAGCAACCACCTCTTCGCTTGGACCTGTCCAAGTTTGTGCGTCCAAGAGATGCATGGAGGGATACATGGTCCCCATGGACTATACCCCCCAAGCAGAAAACAAAAGAAGAGAAAGACAGAGAATGCTTCCCGGTTGCATTCCTCACATGCAATGAGCAGAATTTCTGTAAAGAAGGTGATATGATCTAGAGGCCTCTACAAGAGCCTCTGAAGCGGCATTATACAACTGCCTCAGCACCTGAGTGGACGAGGTATGTTTGCACTGAATCTTTGTCAGCTGCTTATTATGCTATGCCCAAAGGAACGATCATCAGCAATCCTCTGCCCAATTGGACGAGAGAAGTGTACCCACACTTAGTACGCATGCCTTATCCTTACATCTGTCCAACTGGAACTCAGCAGAGAGTGCGTCCAGCAGCGGAAAATCTGCAGAAGCCAGAGGTGGAAGTTGCCTCTCGTTTCACCAAGACGGTTGCGGAGCAGAAAGGGAAGGCTCCAAGGAAAAAGAAGGCACCGTCCAAGAAGTCTTCTGCTAACAAAGATATTGAGCTGGATGCAGAATTGCAATTGGCAATTAAAGAAAGTCTGGACCAGTCAGTAACGCAGCAGCGTCCAGACGCAGGGTGGGTCAGGGATGTTCAAATCTGGACTCCAATCACAAAGTTCCTGCCTCTACCAGCTGGAACTCCAGTGCTAAACTTCCAGCCAGGCGACTTTGATGATCTTGGAAAGCTTCTGCAACAGATGTACATTCCAAACCAAGCAATCGCCTACCCACCAAACATGCACATAAGCCGCGCGACAGAAATAAAGTTCGTACCAGACAGAGTATGTCCTAGACTACCTGTATATGATGTTGGTCGCAAGAAAGGCTTCAAATTCTACGACATTGAGATACCCAGCAGGGAAGAGAAAGTTGAAACCCTGCAAAAATCCTCTCACACCTGGGGTCATTTATTTGATAAGTCTGGTAAGCTTACGCGTGAACTTGGAACCTTTGATTCCATAACCTTTTGGCGCCAGATATTATGGAACGATTCCCAGCAAGCCTCATCCTCAGGCAGTTCCAAGGATGACTTTGTTCATCCCCCTCATGGTATAGAAGTGCTGTATCCAGTCAAGACTCACCATTTCTCAGACACATTTGCCTGCTTTCTGAAGGATTCAGATGATTATCTGGAGTTGATGAAGACTTTGCCAACAATCAGAAGCAACAAAGTGTTTGACCTCAGAACACTGGATCGCACGGAGTTTATGGAGGAACTCCAAACTCTACATGAGGAGTACCAAGCAGAAGAAGCCGCCGCAGCTGTAGAACAAGCTCGTCTTGAGCAGCTGGCTTTTGAGGAAGCTGAGACCACAACCATGGAAAAGGAAGATACGGTTGCTAAGTCAAAGGCTACACAGGCAGAACTGGATGAAGCATCTGCCAAAGTAACAAAGGTGCTAGCTCATCTTGACCTGGACTCATCAGTACTAGTGGACGTAGAACACTTTGTCACGTCACATGAAGAACCTACCGTCCAGTCTGATAGATCCGAGGATGATAGAGAGCTCGTTGTTGAAGCGTCCAAGCCAATGGAAGCCTCTGCAGCACAGCCTATTGCTGAAGAAATCACAAGCCTCCCCATTGTTGATGCATCCACTGAAGCACATTCAGGCACACATCAACTGGTTCCAACTGGATCTTCAAGTCCAAAGGGCATCAATCCCTTGCGATTTGCTGAACCACAAGGAGTCTCAGAAGATCGTGTTCACGAAATAGTGCAACAGGCTCTGAGGCAGCAACAGCTGGAGACTGAGGCCGCTTTTCAAGCTTTTCAGCAAAGACAACAGGCTGAGGCTGATCAACATCGACTGATGCTGCAAAATGCAATCACTGAGCAGTTCATGAGTCTCTCCCAGACGCTTGTGAACCAGATTCAAAATATCGCAGCCGCCTTACTTGGACACGTTGCTCATGCAGTTCCACCTGTCCAACAACAACCTCCACAACCAGCACCACCAATTCAAGCATCACCAGAACAACCACCTCCACCACCACATGAACCACCTCCACAGCCATAAGGTGACCATGATGGCCAATTTTTTTTCCATCTTTCAAACCTTTTTGTTAATGACAAAGGGGGAGAAATTGGAATTTTGATGAGTAATAGCTAAACAATGTGTATTCAAATTCTTTTTGGCATATATATTGGCTCCTTTATCAAAACATGAGGTGTTTATTTTCATAAATTCCGCATCCATATCATTGATATGTTTTTTTCACTCTGATATCTGTTATACATGATTTACACTTGCCTTTATAGTTATCTGTTATTAGATGCATAAGAAATGTTGAACTCAGGGGGAGTACTTCATTTCACTTTTATACTCTGGCATAACATAATCATCTCTGACTTGACTCATTGTATTCTTATATGATTATGTATCTTTTAACATCAAAATTTACCATTATTTGTCATCATCAAAAAGGGGGAGATTGTTAGGTTCTAAGACCTTGGACGATGTCCAACCCCTCGAATTTCGGTTTTGATGATAATAACTAAAGGATAAATTTTGAAGTATCTAATGATCTAGTTTGAGTGTTATAGGATTTACATCGTCCAATCCCGCAATGGTATTGTATCTCTCAAACCTGGACTCTATGTTTTAATAAAGTGAGCGTCCAAATGTGTTTTATAAAGAACCCTACAGGCAGCGTCCAATGCTCTTGTGAGAGCAAGCGTCCAACGCTTGAATAACACTCACTGTTGTTACTATCTTGAAAATACGTTTTCTATGATATAAGGCAATGTTCACTCTCTCATATTTTAACATGCCATTCTGTTTGATCTTTTCGAATAGTACTGAACAGGAAAAGAAGAAACTTCTCTCTGCAGAAAAAGTACGAGTAGGAGAGGCGCTACAAGTACGGCTGTCACTTCCATCACTTCACTCTAAGTCAAAATGTGACAACGGCCATATGCTACAGAAAGAATTGCTCTTGGAAAAGGAACTGATCCTCAACGGATATCTTTCAACAAGCTTCCTATATATAGAAGAATGAGCTCACATATCAAAGAGATGATTTTAAAAAAAAAGAGCTGAATCCCTGTCAAAACGACTAGACGATCATAAGCGAAAAGAGCATTCATCTTAGCTTTGCTAAGCGAGTCTATATACTCATTCTTATTGTAATATCCTCTCAGTGAGAGTTAAATTTTACATACAATATCAAACAATTTTGTTTGGAAAGCCAGGAGTGGCTTAGTGTTAAAGAATACTTGGTTTTTGTGTTTAATCTCAAGGGGAGATTAAGGGTGTGCCAGAAGTGGCCTAGAGAATACTTGTAGCCAGAAGTGGCAAGGTTAGAATACTTGAGAGTAATCAGATTTTGATTAGTGGAACCCTTCAAAAGTTTTTGAAGGAGAACTGGACGTAGCTCAGTTGAGTGAACCAGTATAAAACTACGTATTCTATTCTCTCGCCTTCTAGCTTACTTGCATTTCTTTTAAACTATCTCTTCAACATACTACGAAAAAGTTTCTATACACCTTTTTATCTAAGTTTATCTATTACGTGTATTTAAACGAAAAAGAAGAAGAGTAGTTTCTTTGGTCTGTTGTTTTAATCGGCTGGACGATAGCTCGTTCTTTCTGTTTTACTAAGTTTCTGTAAAACGTAAAGATACACTATCTTCACATTGGCTAAAGTTTTCCAAAGAAAATTTAAATACACTATTCAACCCCCCTTCTAGTGTATTTCTCTACATTTCATATATATATATATATATATATATATATATATATATATATATATATATATATATATAGTTATAAAAACCCAATTCTTATTATCCATATTCATATTCCCAAATTACCATTTATTCAGCTAATTAATTAAAAACATTTTCACAACACTTATTTACATACACATATAATAAAATAAATAGCGGGGTGTTACAACTCTGCCCTCCTTAAAAGAAATTTCATCCTCGAAATGTACCTGAAGCAAACAACTCCGGATACAAGTCCCTCATCTGGTCCTCTAACTCCCAAGTCGCACTCTCCTCTAAAGCTCCTCTCCAAAAAACCTTAACCAAAGGAATTTCCTTTCCTCTTAGCTATTTCACCCTACGGTCCTCAACTCGCAAGGGCAATGCCTCATAGGTCAAGTTATCACTTTCTTAGATGTCGTCCAACTCAACCACAATTGAAAGATCATGAACATACTTTCTAAGTTGAGACACATGAAAGACATTATGGAGGTTTGAAAGGTATGGAGGTAAGGCAATGAAATAGGCGACTTCGCCAGCTTCCTCCAAGATTTGGAAGGGACCAATAAAACAAGGAGTAAGTTTGCGAGATTTTAAGGTGCGTCCAACCCCCGTCCAGGGAGTGACTTTCAAGAATACATGATCACCCACTTGAAACTTAAGGTCTTTCCTTCTCTTGTCGTGATAGCTCTTTTGCCTACTCTGAGCCACCCTCATCTTCTCTTGAATCATCTTGACCTTTTTGGTGGTCTGCTGCACTACTTCAAGTCCTAACGCAAGGTTCTCACCGGTCTCAAACCAACATAGAGGTGTCCTACACCTCCTTCCATACAAAGCTTCGCATGGTGTCATCCCAATGCTGGAATGGTAGCTGTTGCTATAGGTGAATTCTATAAGGGGTAAAAAGCTATCCCAATTACCACTCTCTTCTAACACACAAGCTCTCAAGAGATCCTCTAAGGATTGGATGGTCCGCTCAGTCTAACCGTCCATCTGTGGATGATAAGCTGAACTCAGTCTAAGCCTGGTCCCTAAAGCCTTATGTAGACTTTTCCAAAATCTAGAGGTAAACCTCGGGTCTCTATCAGAAACTATACTAGATGGCACACCATGCAACCTCACAATCTCACTCACATACAAGTTGGTTAACTTGTCTACGCGATACCCGATGTCAATTGGAATAAAGTGGGCAGATTTGGTTAACCTGTCCACTATAACCCAAATTGAGTCTAAACCTTTGAGGGTTCTAGGCAAACCCACAACAAAGTCCATAAAAATGCTATCCCATTTCCACTCAGGAATATCTAAAGGTTGTAACTTACCTGAAGGTTTCTGGTGTTTTATCTTAGCCTTTTGACAAACTAAGCAAGCATACACAAACTCAACCACTTCCTTCTTCATACCAGGCCACCAAAACATCTTCTAGAGATCCTGGTACATCTTTGTGGCTCCTAGGTGAACACTCAAACCGCTCCTATGGCTTTCTGCTAGGATCAACTTCCTAAGCTCAGGAATACTAGGCACACAAATCCTACCTCGGAGTCTCAAAACTCCATTAACTCCCAAGCTGAAACTACTCTATTTCCCTTGGGTTATGGCTGCTAGTTGGCTAATCAAGAATGGATATACCTTTTGACCTTCTCTAATCTCATCTAATAAGCCGCTAGTCACTTTCAACATGCCCAACTTCACACTTCTAGGGGTCACCTCACACACTAGGCTTAAGTCTCTAAACTGCTTTAAGAGGTCCAACTCTCTAATCATCAAGGCTGACACATGCAAGGATTTTCTACTCAAGGCATCAGCCACTACATTGGCTTTACCTGGATGATAACTAAGCTCAAAATCATAATCCTTAAGGTACTCTAACCACCTCCGCTACCTCATGTTCAACTCCTTTTGGTCGAACAGATACTTAAGACTCTTGTGGTCACTAAAGACCTCAAATCTAGAACCATACAGGTAATGTCTCCACAACCTTAGTGTAAACACTATTACAGCCAATTCCAGATCATGGGTAGGGTAGTTCCTCTCATGGGTCTTAAGCTGTCCAGAGGCATAAGCCACTACTCGGCCTTTCTGCATGAGCACTCCTCCTAAACCCATCTTGGACGCATCACAGTACACCACAAAGGGTTCACTTGAGTCAGGCAAAACTGAAACAGGTGCAGAGGTCAACCTCCTCTTGAGCTCCCGAAAGCTCTCCTCACATTGGGTACTCCATACAAAAGGCTTGACCTTTACGAGTCAATTGGGTCAAAGGCATAGCTATCTTAGAGAAACCCTCTATAAACCTCCTATAATACCCTGCCAGACCTAAGAAGCTCCTAATCTCGAAAACTGACTTAGGTGTTTCCCATGCTAACACAACCTCTACCTTAGATGGATCTACAACTATCCCTCCTCTAGATATTACATGTCCTAAGAAACTCACCTCCTCTAGCCAGAACTCACACTTGGATGACTTAGCATAAAGTTGTTTGTCCTTAAGGGTCTGCAACACTACCCTCAAATGCTCAACATGTTCCTCCCTAGTCTTAGAGTATACTAGGATATCATCTATGAAAACCACTACAAAGTTGTCTAGGTAGGGATGAAAGATCCTGTTCATGTAGTCCATGAACACACCAGGTGCATTGGTTACACCAAAGGGCATAACCAGGTACTCATAGTGACCATAACAGGTTCTAAAAGCAGTCTTTGGAACATCCTCAGATTTCATGCAGATCTGATGATAACCTAACCTCAAGTCTATCTTACTGAACACACAAGCTCCCACTAACTGATCCATGAGGTCGTCTATCCTAGGAAGATGGTACTTATTCTTAATTGTCACCTTGTTCAGTTGATGATAGTCCACACACAACCTCATGCTACCATCCTTCTTCTTCACTAACAACACAGGTGCTCCCCATGGTGATACACTAGGTCTCATAAACTGTTTCTCTAGTAACTCCTCTAACTCCTTCTTGAGCTCTGCTAACTCTACAGGAGACATCCTATAAGGTGCTATGGATATAGGTCCTGTACCGGGCACTAGGTCTGCAAAGAACTCAATCTCATGCTCAAGGGGTAAACTAGAAATGTCCTCTGAGAATACTTCAGGGAACTCCCGCACTATGGGCTCATCCTCCACTATCACTTCACCCTCGAGTTTCAAGGAAGCTATCATCATGTACACTTGGGCATTCTCTTTCTGAGATGCCTCAGCTTGGTTGGCAGTTATGAAGCTTGCATCCTTACCCATAACAGGTTCACCAAACACAACAGTTTTATCAAAGCAGTTTAAGAAGACATGGTTGGACGATAACCCGTCCTTGCCAAGAAAAATGTCCAATTGACTAAGGGGCAAGCAAAGCAGGTCAATCAAGAATTCCATATCAGAGATAGACATAAGAAATTGCAAACAGACACTATATGTGATCACAGAACCACTAGTAGGTGTATCAACAACCAAGTCAAAACTCAAAGGAGAGATAGGCAAATTCAATTGTTCGACACAACCATGTGATATGAAGGGATAAGTTGCACCAGAATCAAATGACATAACTAAAGGATTCTCTCTTATGAGGCATGTACCTTGGATCAAGTTATCGGACTCTGAGGCTTCAGCACCACTAAGAGCAAAGACTCTTCCCGTGGTCTTAGGTTTACTACCTTGAGAATTCTAGCCACTTCCACTCCTCTGGCTACCACTACTCAACTCCCTCTTGGGATTCGGACAATCCCTCCTAGTGTGCCCTTGCTTCCCACACTGAAGCAAGTTACCTCCTTGTCTGGACACTCACAGGCAAAATGTCCAGGCTTACCACACTTTGCACACCGTTGTGGGGTGGAAAAAACTGATCCTCCACTTCCACTACTCTTGGGCTGACTGCCAACAAACTTCTGGTTCTCATAATGGTTACCATATTGGCCAGGTGGGGCTGAATATTCTTTCCCACGATTTTGGTTGCCAAACTTCTTCTCCTTCACGGGACCCACACTCTTGTAATGTGCTGCCCTAGCTCTGTTATCCTCATCATAGATCCTGCATTTATTCACCAGTATAGGAAACTAACGAATCTCCTGATGGTTAATGGCCTGTTTGATCTCTAGACGCAAGCCATTCACAAACTTCACACACTTGGAGTGTTCCCCACCCTCATGGTTGTAGTGAGGAAAGTACCTCACCAACTCCTCAAACTTGACTGCACAATCAGCCACAGTCATGTTCCCTTGCTTGAGTTCCAAGAACTCCATCTCCTTCTTGTTGCGGATATCCTCAGGAAACTACTTCTCCAAGAACACCTCCTTGAAGCCATTCCATGTGACCTCTCTAGCCTCCGCTACCATGCGTTGATGAGTGTTCTCCCACCAATACTCGGCATCTTCAACTAGCATAAAGGTGCCAAAAGTCACCTTCTGAGCGTCTGTGCACGCAATGGCTCGGAAGATTTTCTCAAGTTCCCGAATCCAGTTTTGTGCACCTTCAGGGTCTAACCTTCCCCTGAATGTTGGTGGATTGTTCTGTTGGAACTTATCCAACCCATGGAACTCAGCAGCTCCACCACCTCCATTCTGATTCCCCACAGCCTGAGCTAAGGCTTGTAGAGCATCAGTTATGGCATGATCGTTCTTACGTGCATTACTTCCTGTAGGAAGTAATGCACGTAAGAACTCAAAAACAAAACAAGCCACTCAAGTTCACAAAAAAGGTCACACAAGTCACAGAGTACACATAGAAAACATAGCAAGCACATAACACACTTGGCCAGATGAACTGACCTGCTCTGATACCACTAAATGTGACACCCTTTACCCCAAATGTTCTTATTAAAAGAGAATGCACAAATAAATAAGAGTTTATACTAGGAATTATCAAACTTTCGAAAGTACTTTCGCACGAGAAAAGGGTTCACATGCACAAATCTCTTAGCCGTCCAATGCTTAAAGAAAAAAAACACAAAAGGTGTGTCCAACGAGTGGCACTCCAAAGGCCATACATCAAGTAAGATATTCAACAAATGAAAGAAGAAAACATAAACATATAACCCCGCCCCGATGTCATAGCTATCAGAGCACAAGTCCCAACTGGAATATAAACTAAGCATGAAAGGCTAAGCCTTTTCGCCCACGTCGTACTCCATGGCTGGACGATCCTCACCTGCAAATGGTGATCAACCCAAACACAAACAACAGGAACAACAACAAAGAAAGGGAGTGGGAATCATTCGTAATTGCAGATAAATCACATGTAACCAATAACTAAGGACTACATCATGTAACTCGCACATGGAGTTCACACACATATCACATCGTCCAACGACAAACCAACCAATGCATGTGTGATGCAACATTCCCTAGACGCTACTTCGTATGCCATGTGGTACCAGCTCTACCTCTTGGAATAGTCCAGGAGCACATGTCTACCCATAAGAAGCTCATTGACGTCGATGCCTTCGGCATAGACCGCACTACCTAGAATGGTGTCCTCCAGTGGCTCGTCAGGGTCGTATAGTGTTGCAAGGAAGCCCCAACTCATAGGATCAGCAAGAGCCATTGGAACTTCCACACTAAGACGCTCACCCCCAAGGTCTAGGCTAAACTTGTCGCGACCTCCACCTTGCAGTCCATGTTTATTCCACCCCAACCTAACTCTCAAACATCCACTATATTACAGATTCCTCACGAATGTACATTACACTAAGTGAGCCTATCCTTGCCTCTCGCAGGCTAGGTCACTCAAAGTCATGATACTACCCAGGCCCATCCTCGCCTCTCATAGGCTAGGTCACCTGTCTCAATGGCATCTGACGAAACCTCTTATCTCACTTCATACTCATGCATTATTCGTTCACAAATCAAACACACTTGCACAATTATATAGTTCATCCCACAGCATATCAATCACACCTTGCAAGGAACAATACATAAGAGATGAATACAATACATTCACATCGCATAACAGTACTAGGTCTTGGATGCTGAGGTCACTGGACACTGGTTCACTGGATGCTGGGGTCGCTCGACACTGGGTCACTAGACGTTGGTTTCACTGGACGCTGGGGTCCCTTGACACTGGGTCACTGGACGCTGGGGTCACTCGACACTGGGTCACTGGACGTTGGTGTTGCTTGACACTTGTGTCACTTGACACTGGTCATTGGACGCTGGTGTTACTTTGACACTTGTGTCACTTGACATTGGGTCACTAGACGCTGGTGTTGCTTGACACTTGTGTCACTTGACATTGGGTCACTGGATGCTGGTGTTAGGTACAACGAAGGAATGTAGTAACAGACTTTTCTACAGGACTCAAGGTCTCCCAAGGGATCCCAAACACCCAAAAACATATTTCAAAGGCTTTAGAAACAAAACTAACACTTCTAGACCCATAAAATAACACAGATCGTCCTTATATTTTATAGAAAACACAACATGCAAGACTCAGAGATCCTAGTATTCACAACCCGTCCAGACCACGAGGATGTAGGAGAAGTTAACAGCATTGGGGGTCATGAAGGTTTAGAAATGAAAACCAACACTCCCAGACCCATAAAACAACACAGACCATCCACAAATTTCACAGAAAGCACAACATGCAAGACTCGGAGATCCTCTACCCATGGCCAATGCCATACAGACCATAAGAAGAAACCCACTCCCCCCTACCTTGAGATAAGAAAACGCAGCGAAGAGAAGAGGATGCTACAGGGGTGCTTCCACAGTCCTTCTTTCACGAATGCAGTGCTGATTCTTGCGTGGTCCCTTGTGCTAGCTCTATTGCAGCAACATGCAAAGGCAGCCGCCAATGCAACCTGTAACAACCTAATTTTATTTTACTATTTGTAAATGTTTTTCTATAAATATTATGAGAATTTATGCACTGTATTTTATAAAAACTTTCTGTACATATTTTCATAATAAAATTTATACAGTTCTATTCAGAAAAATTTCCTAAGTCTTTTGATATTTTTGTTTTTGCTTAAATTGCTTGTTGACTGGACAGTTATGTCAGATAGCTGTCCAGGATAAATTTTTCGATGTAATATTTTGGACTAGACTGTAATCTAATAAAAAGGTAATTAAATATATATTTAAAATATATACAGTTGAGAAATTAAAATGCTAATTTCGAATTATTATAATTTTTTTAGAGTTAGAACTCTAAGAAATTATTACGATAAAATTCTAAGGTAGAAAATTAAGATAAAATTTGTATAACATCTAGGGAATTATCTATTAATTATAACATACTTAGAATAATTATTAAAGTTGTTTAACTAAGAAAAATAAAAATAAAAGTATTAGCCAATCAAAATGTGACAACTCAATATTTCTAATGTGATTAAATTAAGCTAATTAGACTTTGATTAAGAGATAATTAAGACACTACCCCAAGGTTTTGATAGTGAGGAATTTAATGGTGGTGTTAGTTTCTTCAAACTCTAATTAGTTTGTAAAATAATTAAAAAGTCCTAACCTTCTAGAAAAATCCACTAATTACCTACACTTTTTGACTAATTGACCATAAGCTTAGCAACTCACGTTGGGAACTTGATTTGGCCGTCCAAGTGGCTGGAAAAGCTTGGCCAAATTGGCTGCCTTGAGTCATGTAGCTGGACGTGAAGATCTAATTAAATGGGGTGGAGAAATTTTTTTATAAAAACATAAGAAAACAAATTAAAAGAAAAACATAAAACCTAGCTTTTCTAAAAACCTCCAACCCGTGAGTTTCACAACAGCAGCCCCTCCATTTTCACTTCATCTTAACTTCTAAAATCAAGAGAGAAATCCATCCAAACCCCACAAAATTTAAACCACCTTAGGCCAAAGAGAAGAGATTTAGGAGAAAAAGCTCAAAATTTCAAGAAGCCAAAGAAGAAAGGGAGAAAAGGATTCAAGAGTTTTTCCATCAAACTAAGGATCCAAGGTAAGGATCTTGGCATTTAATTTCAATTTAGATAACTTGGAAGTAGGAGAAACATGTTTTGAGGTTTAATTTCAAAGATTAATCAAGAACCATGAATAGATGAAATTGATTTAGGGCTTACATAAATTGATGTTAGAAGTGTGAAATTGGTGTTTGATGTAATGTTAGGTTGATTTTATGATGTGTTATGATTGATTGAACCTTGAATTGGTTTGTTTTTTTATTGAAATTGCTTGGTTGATTTTGAGAAGATGTTGGAATTTTGGGTAGAGACATTCACGGCCATGGTGAAGAAGAAAGGGATACTATGTGGAAATTTTAAAATAACCAAGGGCAAAATAGTCATTTCACATGTAGGGACACATTGGGAAATTCATAAAAAGTTTAAGGGCAAATTAGTAAATTGTAAAAATATTCAAGGGTAAAATAGTAATTACACATGTTCTAGAAAGTTTAGGGGTAATCTTGGGATTTTATAAAAAGATCAAGGGTAAAATCAGAAATAATAGAAAATAGTAAGGGTAATTTGGTAATTTCACATTTTAAGGACATAATTGGAATTTTAGAAAAGATTAAGGGTAGTTTAGTAATTTTACATAATGAGACCTAGTTAGTATTTTAGTAAAATATTAATGTTATAAGATTAATTATTGCATTTCATATCTCTTTATGTGATTGTAAAAAATTTAATTATATAATTATGATCATTTTCATATTTCATAAGCATGAGTCTTTTGGGGGATTTTCAAAGATTTCCAATGAGAAAAGATGTTGTGGGCTAACCGGGATTGTGGTAGCCATGAATTTTAAAGGATAAATGTTGACTAACCGTGACTGCGGTAGTCGTGAGAAAAAATTTTGACATATGAGAAATGATTTTTTTTTGTGAGCAGAATTTGTTAGACAGGACTGTATAGTCTGTGACTATATAGTCTGTGGGGTGAAGGGTATTAGCAATCCCACATGTGGCCGGAATCTGGACAGAGATGCGGTCGTGGTGGCCTTCCTGGGTATCCTGATCTTCTAATTATGTCTAGTTTATTCGCGTTTAGTAGGGGTTGATAGCTGAATTGCAGTGCGTAATGGTAGGCCAGTTACTTACTAAACACTCAAAGGGGAAGTCTCCATGGAGCAGGGTCAAAATGATTTTGAGTCAAAACTGCATTTGCATAAATCATATTGCATTTATTTTATGTGAATGATTAAGTAATATATGAAAGGTATTTGTTTGATATTGATTTTAATTTTAATAGAAATTAAATGCCTGATCCGGTAAATTTTGTCCCTAGATTCTAGGAAAGTGAAAATGCAGGTGAACTGGAAGAATAATTAGAAGAAAAAGATGCAGAGATTCGCCAGAGCTGTAGGATGGGAAAATATTTTGGGTAGACAATAGACTTATTTGTAAAAATGTTTATGAAAAATTTTGGTGACGTAAATTACATAATATATTTTGAATATTATTAGATTGTATTAGAACTTTATATATAATATAAATTTTATACTTAAATTAAATTTAATTAGAAGGGGGGTTACACAACCAGAGAAAGAGGCAAGAAGAAGCTTTTCTTTTTCTTTTTTTTTTGGTTAGGAGACAACTAAGACAGTCCTTAAATACTGTTGGAGGGTGGACTTAAGGCCCATCAAAAGAGGGTGCTCTTAAAAGAAAGGCTGGTGTTCCACACAAAAGGCCTACCTCAAGACTTCAAACAAAATACTCATTCATTTATATATATATTTAGTCATAAAAACCCAATTTTTATTATCCATATTCATATTTCCAAATTACCATTTATTCAGCTAATTAATTAAAATCATTTTCACGACACTTATTTACATACACATATAATAAAATAAATAGCGTGGTGTTACAACTAACATGAAAGCCAAGCAAACATTGCCACAAAACGTGTCCTTTTCAAACAGAGGATTGTGGGTCCACCAACCTCAAGAGTTTGTATGCTGAGACGGAAGATTGGATCCCTTATAAAAGCCATCGTCCTCTGAAAAAATGTAATTAATAGGTGAGTCCTCCATCCTCGCTTATGTCATAAACAAGACAAACCATTCGGTTCTACAAACATAAATAATAAATAACCACTTCACAGTGGTCTAAAGCGGACACCACTCATAGGGTTATCTTAATACTCTATCTAGGTTTCATTCACATTTAGGCCCTTACTGCCCCTAAACCTTCCAGGTCACAGAGGTCTTACATGATTATAGTTGGGTGATGATATAGGAGTACATGTTTTGTTGGTACTACACAGAACATTCTCAACCACGCCATGGATACTCTCGGTCAGGTCAGAGACGCCAAGTTGGTTATGTGACTCCATCATGCCTAGAGGTTTCACAACTTGACACCTTATCTCCCTCTAAGATTATGTCCATCGAGATCATATCCCTAGGTACCTATTGTAGTCAACTCAATCCTCTTCTAGGATACTCATCTTACTCACCATTCCTCACTAGGGTGCACATCTCAACATTCCGGTAGAGCTTCCATTGGTTTGCTACGTTCCATGACAAATTAAAATATAAATGGGCATCGTTATCCATATCTCGTGAACAACTTAAACAACAATTGTCGCTTCCACATCCAGCCTCATGGACCAATATCCATCTCCGCTCTTGCTGTTCATGCCATCATTCACCACATCTTGCCATGTAGGCTACAATCCTCACAACTTGCCACAAGGGTTATCCTCACTTTCAAACACACCACTATGGCTAACCATTCATCATTCAAACTTCCTCCTCTCACTAAGTGAGATAGGAGCCCACACACATAGGACTCACGTGTCCCTTTTACAAGAAAGAAGGGAATTCTTTCCCTTCTTTCCTATGCCATGCCAAACCATGGCATTCCACTTCTAATTAAGCATCAAAACTTCTTAACTTGAAATCACAACTTTGCCAATAATTTCTCAATCATTCAAGCCATAAAACAAGGTTCCTAAAATAGAGACTTGGCTACAATAGGGGGTTTAGCACCACACCCACTATCATATGCCCTCAAAGAGGTCAAATCATTAAACTTAAAGCCAATCAAGTAAATGCATAATAGAGTCATATTCAAGGCACAATTTCTCAACAATTCTCATCAAGAACATGATAAATCAACCTCCATACATATTGTATAAAAATAGGGCAGCCATCAACATATCATGTATTTATCATTTTAATCATCAAAATCACATCCAAAACATGTTCAAATAACATCTTTCGTTTACCACAATTCGCCACTAACATTACCTGATTATTTTTAATCAATTCACATGTTTTCTAAGCCTCCAAAAAAGATATTTTACTGCAGTTTTTTTTTTCAGAAACCACATTTCAATGAATTTCTCCCACAAATCATGTTAAAATTGTCATTTTAAGCCTCCCAATGATCACAAATTAATTACCCAAGCTAGGAAAACAAAAGCCCAAACTTTTCCCATGAATTTAACAACATTTTAACCACTTGAAATTCACTAAAATTCTAGTTTCACATTAAATTGGCAGCAGCCCCAAAATTGCTCAAAAATAAGGTTTTTCTGAAAGTTTTAGGCTTCTAAACATCATAGAAAAAGACTCTAAGGTAGGGGTATGGACACCCTAACCTTTGTAAACATTCAAACCACATTTTAACCACTTTAAAACATATTAAAACACTGTTTTATCAAGCAAACCCGCAGCTCCACCAAAACCCATAAAGAACTCATTTTTTTGTGACCAAAACACCAAGAAACATACACCCAATGGTGGGTGACCCAAAGCCCCATTATTTATCATCATTCAAGCATCATTTCAAAGCATTTTTAAGCATTAAAATCACTGTTGTTGGTGTCCAAGTCTGAATAAAAAATAAAAGAGTATAAAGCTAGCATTTTTAAGTTTCAAATGAAGCAAAATTGGCTTTGGGAGCCTAAACAATGAAGAATGATCTCCCAAGCACATAGAAAGAGTGGAAAACTCCCCATTACCTTAATGATAATTTGAAAATTTTGCAAAGGTGAGAAAAGATATAAGCTTTACGTTCCACTAGACTAGCTCTAGCCAAAAACCCAAGTAGAATTCCTCAAAGCTTCAAGCTTGATGTTGAAAATGGAGAGGAAATGAGTAGAAATGGTAGGGAACACTCAACATTCAAGAACACACGCTCTCAAGTTGGTGATCATCATCATCATCATCATTCTTCTTCTTCTTCTTACAAAAACATTAAATGATGATATCATCATGATGTCAACATGTGCCAGTCAGTAAAAGATGACATTTTGATGATGTCATCATGTGCCATGTCAACACAATACCACATCATCAATGTCACATTAGCAAAAAATGTCATATCAACAAAAAGTGTCACATCAACAAGATGTCAGAGGGACTAAAAATAATTAAAAAAAAAAAGAATTTACATAGACTAAAAATGAAAAAAAAAATTACAAGGACGAAAAATGAAAAAAAATACATTGACTTAAAGAAAAAAGTGACATTTGTAGGCATAAACAAATATTTAAGCCTTATATATAATGTATAAATATAATATAAAATAAAATAAATAACAAGAAAACAAATCAATCAATAATATAATGTATTACTTAGTTTTTGTTAGCCCAAACACCTTACATACTAACTCAGACTTTTTAAGATTTTTATTAGAACCCATCACTCAGGTCATCAATCAACAATGCATGAAAATGAATTAAAGACGCCTTTTTACCATTATTCCATAGTAAACCTCTGAAAGATAATAATAAAAAAAAAAAGAGATGTAGGTACGAAGGGAATAATAATTTGAGTATGAAAAGAGAGAGAATGTTAAGCAAAGGAGAAAGATAGGAAGCTATGTGTCATGCCTATGTTGTGATGATGATGTGGAATTATGCCATGCCAGACTAGGCTTTGATAGGCCTAAACCTAACCTTGGTTAAAAATATAAAGCCTAGTTTGACATTTTTACATGTTATATGCTTCTTTTATAGGCCTGGCCTGACCTACTTAAAAGTCTAGCTTGACCTGCAAACTTATTTAAAGGCCTATTTAAAGTGTAAAAAAGACAAGAAAAAAATGTTTTCAATCTATAGTTTTTAGTGACCAAAAAAAAGGTGTGATTGAACAAGTTGGCCTATCAAGCCTAATAAGCTTTTATCTTCAAAAACTAAAGCTTGACCTTTTAACTTAAAAAGGCTTTTTGAAAAGACTAAATATGACCTTTTTAATAAATAAACAAGATCAGGTTGGGTCCCCGGTAAGTTGTCTAGCCTATTTCTGTCTTTATCTACTATGAATGATAATAATAAAAGAAACAAGTGAGTGTGTAAGAGTGTTGAGTGAGAAAAAAAAAAGAAATAAGTGATTAATTGATAACTTATCTTTGTGTTCCTGTCGAGAGTTCCTATAGTGTTTAATTTTTTTTGTCATGTATGTGTATGTTTGAGAGAGAAGGAATGGTGTATGAGGTGAGTGAGAGAACTCATGGTGTTTATGCAATGTGTGTGAGTGGCATTATAGTGTTGAACAAGGAAAAAATAGTGGATAGAGGTTGAAGGAATGCATGATCTTTAATTTCATTTTCATGCATTAGTGATTGATGACTTGAGTGATGGGTTCTAATAAAAGTATTAACGTCCTAGTTAGTATATAAGGTGTTTGGGCTAACATAAACTATTGTTAAATGATACATTATATTTGTGAATGAAAAAAGTGTGGTCGGGAAGGGAGATCCCATCAAAGGTAGCTAGCCAGGTTCCTCAATGGAGATTAGTCATCGACAAAGTCGATGGATATTCTGTACCAATAACATGGTAATAAAGAAGTGATAAATTATATTGTTGATTGATTTTTTCTTGTTATTTTAGATTTTATTTTATATTAATTTCAAATTAAATTTATACATTATATTTAAGGTTTAAATATTTGTTTGTGCCAACAACTATATCACTTCTTTTTTATTTTAGTCCAAGTATTTTCTTTCACTTTTCATCCTATAGTTTTTTCATTCACTTTTAATCCCTATAAATTCTTTTTTTTTTTTTATCATTTTTAATCCATCTAACACCATGCTGACAAAAGGGGTCCTAGACTTAACTAAGCTTATGTTTTACTTTACCAAAAAAACATTTTTGCATGTGAAGAAGCATTTATAATTCCTATATTAAAATAACTCTTCCAAATGATTTCGAATAATCTGAAAAAACAAATATGTTACATTTTATTATTTCGGTGAAAAATCATTTGTATGCAGTAAACTATATAATTTAGGATCTTCACTTTCTAGTTATTATAATTTTCAAGGAAATTTTTCATTTTTTTTACTAACAAGGAATTTGTTTCATAAGAACTTTATTATCCACTATTTTATAATTCGATTTAGTTGACACACATACAATTCCTTGAAATTACCCAATTTATGGTTCAAATATGTCTTAACTGTCAAAACAAAACTTTCAAAAATTTCAAAATTAAATTTAATAAAATAATAATCATTTTTGGCAATTGAAATTTATTCTCCAAAAAATAAAAAGAATATCTTAATTCTTAAAACATTCAACGCACCACCAATTTTTCAAAAATGTATATAAGTATGTGTATAGATATTTTTAGTATAAACTCTTTTATGCTATACATTAAATTAATAATCAAATATTAGATAATGTTTTTATCATCTTACCATTTAGATTTTTAATGAAAGAAATGATTGTTGAAAATTTAGAACATGTAAAATTGGTAGGCTTTGGAATTAATTCTTGAAATGATTAAAAACATGCTGCCAACGGGATATTAACTTAGTCCTACAAGCATTATTTATTTTTCTTATACTAAAATAAGACAAAATTTTGGATCTTAAAAATAGCTTTCCAATCAAAGTTTAGATCAAAGGCAAGGTTTACAAAAAAACTTTTCAAGAACAAAACATACTAGCAAGAACACCTATTGCACGTGCCATCAAAATTGAATCATTCCAAAATTTATTTCAAAATCCAAATCACAATTAAAAAAGTTATATTTTAAGGAAAGATCCACCATACATCTATAAATCACACTATTTTTGTTATTTCAAAACTACCACTGAAAAAATTAAAAATTAAAAAAAATCAACAACTTTCAATACTAGTGCATAGATTTTGGCAACATCAATTCTAGAATTTTTTATATATTTATAACTAAATTAACTTGAAATTTTGAGGGAAAACTCCAAAATATCTAGAAATATATTCCAACAAGATTCTAGCCCAAATTTATATGCAAATATTCCCAAAAAAAATTCAAATAGTGAGCAATATATCAAAGGAATCCAAAACAAGATGCAGGCTTTGTTCATCCTATCAACAAGGAATAATTGAACAAGGAAATTGTTGAAATTAAAAAATTGACTATACTCATTAAAGATGATTTGTTTGTTACAATCGTGCATAAATATCATTTCTTCTAAATATTTTCCTCGAACATTCTTGTAACATATTATTGCTTGTTCTCGCATGCTTCCATGCATGAATCCACCACATAGGTAGCAAGACCATGAGTATCTGAAACATAAAGTCGATTATAAAAACCATGTAAAAACATAATCAACTTATTTACAAATGATATCTACAAAATATTAAAAAAAAAAAAAGTAAAGAAAGTAAAAGAATGAATACCAATGTCAATGTCAATAGACTTGGTCAAGCCACATCTAGTAATACAATCATAAGCATCATCCGTGGACATTTTACGACATTTTGCAACACAAGTAGCAAGACATATTGGATACTTAAACCTAGACCTTAGCTTAGGTGCACATGTTTTGACACATTTGGCAGCGCACTTGAATTTACCAAATACACTGTTTGGCTCAATTTGTGAAGATGGAAGATTGTCATTAGCTTGTGCAAAGACAATCATAATCATGATCACAATCACTCTAATAATTTTCATCTCATTCTTTGCCATAACTTTTTACTCAACCTTTTTAATCTATTTCAATATAATGTATAAATTTTATATTTTGGTTCTGATGTTTCAGGTGAAATAAACAATGTCAATTTATAAGCATAAAATAATGTATGTAAAATATAAAAAAAAAATATGTTTTAAATTTAGAAAAATTATATAAGGTAAGGATATCAATTGCATTATTTAAGGATTGCAATAATTTAGGCAAGATTCATTCAAGTTAGTGTAGAAGTCAAATAAATAATAAATCTAAAAAAATAATATAACCAGATTCTCATTAAATTTATGTTTGTATAATTATACCAAAGATTGAAAATAATTAATTCAGTGAAGAAAATATAAAGTCTAAACAAAAAAAATATAATTTAATGAAATCAAATAGTTAAACTTTCATTAATTTATGAATCATTCACTTCCATAATGGTGAATATTTATTAATTTGAATGCAATTAAACTAAAAGACTAAAATTCTACTTTAATTTTCAAAAATTACTGTAGGGATCATAATTTTAGTGAGAAGTAGCCCAATATTTTTAAAAAATAACAATGTCATTTTTAAAGAGTCACGGTTAAGTTTTTTAGGTTTTTTTTTTTTTACTGGAAGTTTTTTAGGTTGAAAATTACGTAAACTTTATACAAAATTAAATTTATGTCTGGTCAATTATGTGGAAAAACAAGTGAAGACAATAAGTCATGATATTGTTGATATATTAGATTGAAGATAATTATCATAATATTAATTAGAAAAATTACAAAACACCAAACAAATTAAATTTATTCTACAAAGTAAGTAGCTGATAAAAAAAAACATAATTGAATAAATTAATCACAATGTTATAACAAATGATGGTAAATCAAATGTGTGCAAACAAATTAAAATTACCACATTAATTAAATAAATACAAATGATGAAAAATTATATTATGAACACCATAAAATAATATATTAAATTTATATGTTTGGGAATTTTTTAAATAATGTTGAAAATTAATAAAAATGAAGCAAATAAAGGAAAAATGAAGCATCAATTTTTATTTTTTATTTTTTGCTGAATGAAAATGAGGCATCAATTAATTGTTAACAAGTCAAGAAAATAAAATAAACAACAATTAATTTGTAAAATTTATTATTTTAGTGTAATATTCTCTCTTTCCTATTTTTCCTATTTCAAAGAAAATTTAAAATTACTATTTCAATAATTACTAGTTTTATTTGTTCTTGCAATTATAAATAGATTTATATTTCTAAAGAATGTAAATTTGAAAAAATTTATATTCATCTAATTATGTAGAAAACTTTTCATAAATTCAATTAAATTTAGGATCGGTGAAGGGATAATTTTAGAAATGTTATTAGTATGAAAGAGGTTAAAGGGACAAAAGAAAAGACCGACAAAAAATGCAATTAAGTATGAAGTATATAAAATTAATTAATTAATTAATTAATTAAAAATATAATATTGTGTGAGTGATTGACTAAATAGGCTAAATTAAATAGCCGTAGCTAGTCTTTGTGATTTTGGACAAGCAAGTTGTGGACCACTATTGACTATTTGTGTTTGGGATTTGTTTTTATTTCCTATTAGGCTATTGAGTTATTTTTAAACCAAACCTATGAAGTTTGGAGGTTTAGTCCTTCTTCACTTACTGCGTCATTTTTCTAATACCAAGAGCTAACTCTCCCAAATTTCTATTTTTCCTTGCATGCTCAATGTGACACCCTTTACCTTGAAAAGACGAATTTACACGAAAAACTTTGCAAAAAAAAAACTAATCAAAAACAAGTTTTCAATTAACTGGGTTTTCAAAATCCTTTTCGCGCAATAAAGAACGCCACATCTCAATTCATACATGAATAAACCTCATAATTAATTGTAAATAAATCCTTGGCTCTCAGACGACCATACAATCTTTAGTCAAATCCAATAGTTAACTAATTCGTAAAACAAACTTCAAAATTATAAACATCAAAACATATTAAAGATCAAGGCCCCAATGCCACACTTATCAGAGCAAAGTAAATCCCAACGCCAAAGACAATAGTGATAAATGAGGCTAATGCCTTTTTCTAAGACTCCTCCGTAAGGTCTTACTGAACATTACCTGTACACACAAAACATAAAAGAGAAACACAAATGACAAGGGAGTGAGATACATCTCATATTATGCTTGTTGTGCAAAAATAGAGATAGGTAGACACACACAACATTTACTTAGGGAAGCTTATCAATAACTTCATCAATATCGAGATACCTATGCAATGAAATGTTCTCTTAGACTTCTACTTCGTATGCATGTGATACCAATCTAACTCAAGAAGTAGCCTATGGTCAGATACTAACCATAAGAAGTGTCATCAGTGTTGATGCCTTCGATATAGCACCCTCACACTAGAGTGATGTCCTTTGGTGACTAATTAGGGTTACCTAGTTTTGGAGTATGCCTTGACTCATGGGATCAATATGAATCAATGGGTTTCCACACTGGGTATCATTATCTCCAAGGCCCTGCAGGATAAACCTTTCACAAACCTTCACCATCCAAATTCATATGTATCTTCCACTCATACCCAAACCATATCAAATGTCATGATGCATACACAACACATAATGTACACATACAAGTTTCTCTGGACTTCTTTACACAAGTGAGTTTCATTCTCGCCTTTCACAGGCTTGGTTTCTCATAGGCAAGACACTACCCAACCTCATTCTTGTCTCTCATAAGCTAGGTCATCTTATTGGCATCAAGTCACATCCATAATCGCATATCTCAAAATACGCAATCACATGTACAATTCAAACATAAATGGTATCTCAAACATTTGTCAAGAACTAGGTAAATTCTTTTACTTTGAAGGATTTACGCTTAGCGAAGGTTGTCTTCACTTAGCAAGATAGTACATAAATGGAAACTATCTTCTTGTCACATTTTCGCCCAACGAAGAAGGTCCTCACTTAGCAATATCCATCTCTCTTGCTCAACGAGGCTAATTCTTACTTAATGACAAGCTACAAGGATCCTACATAGGCCTATTGTCTTAATTTGGCTCAACGAGACATTACTCTCGCTCAACGGATCCTCTTCAAGGATTCCCTAACATTCTTTCTAACTTTTGCTAAGCAAACATAGGTTTCACTTGGCGACACTCTACTTTTGCTCAATGAGAATAGGAACAAGAGCATATAGAGCAAATTTCACAGGCTAACCTTGATGTAAGTAAAACATAATTGCTTTAGCAGAATGTAACATAATATAATCTACAACAACCACAAATAATGTATGTTTCCAAGGCATGCATTATATATATGGTGTTGTTGATGATTAGTTGAAGTCATATATGCCCTTATTGGCATCATTAGTTTGTTGTTGTACTCATAACTTCCAATATTAAATGACCCAATTCCCAAGCCTATACCAAGTTTAACTAACCTTCTCACGTTGTGTTAGAGTGGAAAGAAATAGGAGAGATAATTTGAAAAAGGAGAAATAGAATAGAAATAAAGTGATATGTTTTGTTGTTTGATTTAAGAGAAATAGAAGAGAAATAGAGTAGAAATAATATTGTAAAAGTGTTTGGTATGAATGAAATAGGGAGGATAGAATTAAATAAGTGTATAAAAATACCATTTTACCCTTTTAAGAATGGAGGATTTCTGTAGGTGCAAAAATTAAAGACTAAAAGCAAGGTTATAAATGTCTTTTATCGAAAATTTTATTTACTCCCACCCAATCCCACCACTTGCTTGACGACAGAAATTAAAGACCATGGACCCACATACTGGTCACTTATTTCTTACCAAAATCGTTAATTCCATATCACTTCATTGCATATCTGTCTTTGGCTTATTATTTTCTGTTGCTCAATCCGAACAAAACGTCAAAGTCTGCATAACCCAAATAGATCTCAAAACAGGCAAAATCCTTCATGCCCTTTACTTCAAGTCCCACATCCCACTTTTCACCTACCTCTTTAACCAAATCCTTAAGACAAGTAAACACAGTTAAAAAACTCACCATTGTAAATATATCAACCTCCAAACCATCCTAATTATCTCCTTAAATAGTCCCACCGACTGCAATTGCTTTCGTTGCTACATGACTGCTATGTTCAACGGGTTCCAAAAAACCTCATCCCTACCCTCCACCCTCCCGCATCTCCTAAAACACCCTCATTTTTTTTTTATCAGCAAAAACAATAATATATATAAATGGGTACCAGAAGTACCAGGACGTTTTACAGTAAAGTCACCCTTCTAATAACAGCATCCTACATCAATCTGCTGGTAAAGAAATAAACTGGTTATGGTTATTGCTTATTTATGGCATTAATTGCTCATAAATAAGATATAACCATGAACTCATGCTATTCTACACCATAGTGCTATACACCAATATAATTCCTACTCCCCTGCACAAATGCCAGCAGTACCAACGTGCTCTCCTGTGTAACACCCATCCCAACAAAAACATACTAATAATTTGGAAACAAATCCAACTTTCCAGCATATCAATCTGTACATTATCTTCCTTTGTAGCTTCAGAAATCATTCCACAAACACCTGATCACATTTCCTTTGTACCCACCCCGCTGACATCCAAACCAACACTCTAACCACATACATGTCCACCACCAGAAAGTGCTATTCTACCCCACCACACATGCACCTGGGCTTGAACACCACTGGACATACGAGTAATTGAAGTTCTCTTGCAGGTTCTTAAGCCAAATCCACGAATTGTACAAAATATCCTGCAGAATTTCTTGTTTGTGAAAATATTTACCTCTAAACAAAATATTATTTCTATAGTTCCAGAGAACCCAAACTGTACCACACCACAATATCCTCCACCTTGCAATCACTTTTAAATTGGCATGCAGTAATGAATGTTGCCAAAAATGTGAATTTACAGAAGCTGGCAGAACTGTCTTAATATTGAGCCAATCATAAATTGCTTTCCATATGTCCTCAGCTTTATTGCACCAGAATAAAGTATGGATAACTGATTCTTCGGACTCCCTGCAAAAAGGACATATAAAATCTCCATCTTCAAATTCCAGATTTCTTCTTCTTAAATTGTCACCAGTTGGCAGCCTGTTTCTAAATAACCGCCACAGAAAAAAGTGAATCTTGGGAGGAACTTTGATACTCCAAATGTGAACAAAAATGTCTTGTTGAGAGCTGCCCAAATCCAAATTACACACTGCATCATATGCTAATTTCACAGTATATACTTCCATTTGGTTTTGTGTCCACCTCCATGCATCTAGGACCCCTTTTTGTAGTTGTACCCTCTTTATATCTTCTTGGAAATTATCCACAATTTGTTTTTCCCATTCGAACCAATCTCTTCTCCATACAACATTCCATTTCCATTCCTCCTCCGCCCACTCCCCAAAACTTTCAATTGTTACCTCTCTTTGCAAAGAATTTAAAAACACTCTATGATATTTATTCTCCAAAGATTGCTCTCCCAACCATCTATCTTCCCAAAAATTAATTTTGTCACCCATCCCCACTTTCCACATCACCATTAAGTCAAACCATTTTGTTTCATTTGTACCTCCACAAACTTTGCATAAATCTCTCCACCAAAAAGAATGATTTTTTACCACCTCTTCTCTCTCAAGACCCCTCCATCCACCATATTTTGACTCCAACACCTTACTCCATAGACATCCACTCTCATGCAAAAGCTCCCATTTCCACTTAGCTAGAAGAACCTTATTGAAAATGAATATATTTTTTACTCCAAGATCACCATGACTTTTTGGTTGACAAATTTTATCCCAACTCTCCCAACAAATCTTCCTATAACCCTCCTTGCAACCCCAAAGAAAGTCTCTTTGGATTTTGACAATTTCCTTCCCCACACTTTTAGGCACTTTAAAAAAGGAGAGAAAAAACAAAGGTAAAGAGGTTAACACCGAATTTATTAGACACACCCTCCCCGCAAAAGATAAAACTTTGTGTTTCCATCCCGACAACTTTTTTGAGAATTTTTCAATAACAGGTTTCCAAGTAACCACTAACCTAGGGTTTGCACCAATGGGAATGCCTAAATAAACAAAAGGAATTTTTAAAAGCTTACAGTTCAACAAATGGGCATACCTCTCCCTCACTTCATCATCCACTCCTATAGAGCCACACCTACTTTTGAAGAAATTTACCTTAAGACCGGATACTAATTCAAAACACCTTAGCATGCTTTTTATGGTCACAACATTAGCCAATGAAGCCTCACCCATGAAAATTGTGTCATCCGCATATTGGAGTAAATTCACTTGCACATTCTTGTCCCCCACAAGGAAGCTAGAAAACATCTTTTTGTCAATAGCTTCTCTCATCATCTCACTCAACCCTTCGGCAACTATATTGAATAGGAAAGGAGCAAGAGGATCTCCTTGTCTTAGCCCCTTGGACACCATGAACTCCTTAGTAGGACTTCCATTAACCAAAACCGAAATCCTACTACTAACTAAGCATCCTTTAATCCATTTTATCCATTTTTCATCAAAACCTTCGTAGCATGTACAACAAAAAATCCCAACTAACGGAGTCATAAGCCTTCTCATAATCCACTTTGAAAATTAAGCACTTCTTCCTCTTTCTCTTTGCCTCCTCTACCGCCTCATTTGCCACCAAAACACTATGTAGCAAAAATCTTCCACCCAAGAAAGCGCTTTGTCTTTGATCTATCACTTTATTTAGCACTCTTTTTATTCTATTTGAGAGAATTTTTGCCAAAATTTTATACAAACATCCAACTAAAGAGATTGGCCTAAATTCTCCCAAACTTTGTGGATCAAGGACTTTTGGAATGAGAGAGATGAAAGAAGAATTACCTCCCCTAGGGAAAACTCCATAAACATGATATTCATGAAGAAATCTCATGACATCGACTTTGAGAAGCTCCCAAAAGGCTTTTATGAATTTGAAGTTGAAGCCATCCGAGCCCGGGCTTTTCAAATTTCCACACTCCCAAACCGCCTCCCTCACCTCTTTTTCTTCGAAATTAGCTAAAAGCATGGCATTGTCTTCATATGAAATCTTCTCAAATCTCACACCATCCAACTTTGGTCTCTTTGACTCTACTTCTCTAAATCTCTCTTCAAAGAATTTTTCTACCTCCAACTTCACTTTATCCACTTCCTCCACCTAAACACCATCTACCTTCAAACCCCTTAGCATATTTTTCCTCCTTCTCCAATTTACACAAGTATGAAAATACCTAGAATTCCGGTCACCCTCAACCACCCATTTCACCCTTGATTTTTGGCTTAACAATGATTCCTTGCAAGTCACCACTCTCCAAAATTCCTCTTGTAATTCTCTTTTCCTTATAATATCAACCTCATCAAGTTCCACCTCATCTTCTTTTTTCTCCAACTCTCTCATTTCTTTTTCAACTTGATTTTGTTTTCTCCCCAAATCCCCAAAATGTTCCTCATTCCACACTTTTAAACTTTTCTTCAACGCCTTTAATTTTTCTTTTAGAACAAAAGCTCCCCATCCCTCAAATTTTAGCTCATTCCACACCCCTTCCACATATTTGGTGAATCTTTTATCCAAAAACCAACAATCAAGGACCCTAAAAGGTTTAGGTCCCCAATCCACAACGTTATTCTTGACCAAAATTGGACAATGGTCCGAAATATTTCTATCAAGAACATATTGTGAGCATCCCGGCCAAGAATTAAACCATTCTCTAGTTGCCAAAACTCTATCAATTCTACTTCTCGCTTTTCCATTGGGTCTATACCAAGTGAACTTCCTTCCCACCAATGGCATATCTTCCATACCCATCTCCAAAATGAAATTGTTAAATTCTTCCCTCTCACCCACACCTCCATCTTCTCCGCCAATCCCAATCCTCTCACACGATCTCCTAACACAATTAAAGTCTCCAACAATGCACCAAGTAGCAATATTGCTATTAACCTTTTTCTCTCTTAATTCTTCCCATATTCTTCTACGGCGTATCCGGTCACATGGAGCATAGATATTCACAATCACAACCTCTCTTCCATTTTCTTTCCACACTTCTTCCAACCCAACATATTCTGCACTCACAAATTGATCTCTAAGAAGAAAGCAATTTGTGTCCCAAATACATAATAATCCTCCGGCCAACCCAATAGATGGTGAAGCAATCCACTTCATATCATTATCCCCCCATAAATATCTACAAAACATGTTGTCAACAATTTCCTTCTTTGTTTCCTGCAAACATATTAACTGAACTTCCTCTTTTTGTATGATTTTCCGTACAAACTTCCTTTTCACCCTCCTCCCAATCCCCCTCACATTATATGATAGTATCTTCATTTATAAACCATACCTTTTCCCTCCATATGCTCCTCTTGAACTTGTTGTAGCCCAGCTTGGTCTCTCTCTTCCATCTTCTGTAATTTTTCTATTATCTCTTTTTCCACACCATCGAATGACACACCTATCTTCTTTCCTATCTCCCATATCTTCATGGCCTCTGACCTTTCATTTTTCACCCAAACCAAACGATTGCAATTATGAATGCAATCATCTGAAAGAACATTACTGAGAGAAAATTGTTCCACCCTTGCCTCTTTCCTTTTTCCTTTTTTTGCGTCTTTACTTGAGAGACGAACCAGATTATCCGGACATGAGGTTGAACCTTCCTCCAGTAATGATTCACCTCTAATTGGCCCACGCATAACCCCTCTTACCAGTGGCCAAAATCTGTTCCCAACTCCTACACAATTGTTTCCCTCTTCTGCATTTATCTTACCCCGTTCCAGAATATTATTCCTTTTCGTAGCATCCTCCCCGTCAATGCTTACGTATTCTTCACACGTTAAACTCACCACTGTTTCACTATTTGATAGCAAGTGGGCTGACTCTGTCTTGGCCCCAGGCCCAACTTTTTTGTTATCTTTTTCAAACACAATAGATGTTTTAGGTTCAACAAAAAATGTTTTATCTATTTGTGGGCCCAAGTTGACATCTACTGGTAGTGGTTCGTCACATGCAACCATATCCCTCCCTTCTTGGTGACTACTTTCCACGTGGCCATGTTGTATTTGTTCTCCATTTTCCAACGTAGTCTCCTTGCTAATCTCCTTACTAGCTGCCCCTACATTGTCCTTTTCTACTTGTACTTCGTGCCTTTCTTCATGGTCGTACTCAACCTCTTGCGAAGTTAGCGTGAAACCCACACCACAATGTTTACTTGCTGGTCTCTCCTGTTGTACACCATCTATGAGCTCTTTTGTCTGCTGGTCTTTCCCTCTCGGACAACATTTTGAAATTTCAACTGTTTCCTCTTATCGACGACCACCTTCTCCTTCATCTGAATCTTCTTTCCGATGAACTTCCTCTCCTTCGATGACCTTCTCCTCGTCTTCATTCTCTGATTCTGACGAGTTTAAATCCAAGCCTAAGACGCTTTCCAAAGAATCTTCTCTTGTATTATTTTCTCTTTCTCCCCACCTCCAACATCCGCATTTTTGGGCTTGACATGGAACTTCTTCTATCATCCTGATTACATACACATGACCATTAATCTTCACTTTCTCATTATACTGCACTTGAAGTGGAGAACAAGTTTTCACTAAAAGCCTCGCAACATCCACTTTCTCCATATTAGTAGTCTCTTTATCTGAAGTTATATACTTCCCAAACGAGCTCACCAAACTTGAAAAACATGCTTCACCCCACGCTTGCAGAGGTACACCAATACAACGAACCCAAGCTAATCTATTTCCAGACGTTATCTTCTCATCCCATTTTTGTATGGAATGGAAAATCGAAAATAACCCCTCTTCTTCTTCTTTGAGTTTCTCTGTGAGCGATGCCTCTGTGATTCCAGAAATCAGTACCATATCGTCTCCCAGATATTTCAGTTTTACCTTCCCCTCCTCTTCGAACAATACAACGTCGTTTAATCTATCAAACATTGTCAGATCCTTCAAAAACCCAATCCAACTATACTGTAACCATTCTTTGTTCTTCTCCATCACTTGAATCTCCTTTCCCCCCCCCCCATACATGTTCTTTGTCTCCACTCTTAGTCCCCTTCTTTTCTTTCCACTTCATATTTCTGCCATTTGTATGATTTTGTACCCCCTTTGCGTACAAACTTTCCCGTACAATTGTCTTTCTTTGGTCTGGTTTTGAACTTTCCCCCAGAACTGCTTTTCCTCTATCAGCCTTGATCTTCATATTATTTACCTTCAATATGGCATCTTCTGGTCTTCCGGGTGTATCTCTATTTCCAGTATAGCCTCCCTGTATTCCCTTCTGTGTTCTATCATATTTGGGAATATTAACATTCATCTTAACATTCCCAATATATATCTGATCCAGTTGTTTCTCCAGAGCAATTACATTTTGTACGTCGATGAACCTCACAAAGCCATATTTGTTTCCCCACTTGTCTCTTCTATTTGCGATGTATACTCCCCACACTCTTCCCCACCTTTGAAATATTTTCCATAACTCTTCTACTCCAAAATTTTCTGGAAATTTTGAGAAGAAGAAAGAAGTGATTTTGCCATTTTCCCTTACCCTGCTCACTCTCCGGTCTTCCTCCTGCCACCTCGCTCTTACTCTCTCACCTCTCATCCTCATGACCTCATTGAAAAATCCTTCTTACTATAACACGTAAACAGTGCATTATTCACTAAAGTATAATAATTATACCCACACATCACCACAAAAAAATGTAGTTGCTTTACCAATGCAACATCATCACCACATGCAAAGATCATGTCGGGCATTGTGAAGTCATTAAGGCCCAAACTAAGCTCTCTAACTTCCTTAAAGAGCCTTAATGCGGGCCCACACTCACCCCTATCAGCATAAACAACTATAAAGGTGTCATAAGAGACTGTGTCTAGTTGGGGGAATTTTGTCACACTTGGTGGGCAAGGTGGACAAAGGGAATGTTTAGCATAAGAATTGATGAGAGTGTTGTTAGAGAAATGTGATAACACTACTTGGTTATGTGAAAGTAGGGTGCCAATGTAAAAATAGTGAAAAATAATGAATTTCAATGTGGTGAATCACAACCAAAGCGTCATAAATCAGATATCATCAAAGAAAAGGAAAATGACACATGAATAAAATGAGAAAGAAGGGAAATAAAATATGAATAAATTGATATTTATACACACATTCTCAATTATTTTTTGTCACCCTTGTTCTTTCTTATGTAGGCACTATAACTTTTCTCAAGTCTCTATTATTAAAGTACATCATTTGTCAAAGGGTGAAAAAAAAGTTGATGGAGGAGAAGAAAACCAACAAATAACAGTGTCAGGACAATAAATGATAATGCAAGACATATTGGATAGTTGAAGGAGGAGAAAACAAATCTGGAAGATGCAACCTTACTATGTAGAATTCTCACATTGTTGAGACCATAAGAATGAGAGAGAAGAAGAAGCTAATCGTCAATTTGGGTTTCTCCCAATTTTTTTCATTTCCCCAATTTTCCCCCTCATAATACAATTGTCCTTATTTTAATAATAAATAACACACATAATTGTAAGTAACTCATTGGAATATTGTCCATGTACGCTGGTGTCTAATGGGTATCTAATACTGTGCGGGAGTCCATTTATCAACATTCATTTACTCCTACTTGTAATTGTAAATTGTAATTATAATAAGATTTGACTCTTATAAAATAAAGAGACGCACTCTAGAGAATAAAATATATTTATAATTATTGATTAGAATATTAATAGTTGGAAATTACAATAATATATATGAGGAATGATCTATTTACTTCAAGAGTAATTCTAAGAGAGTTACTCCTCTTTTTCGTCATTCATTTTCTTGACATTTTAATGGTTAATGGTTGTAATGAGTAATTAATCTTAACCATTGAATTTTAAGAAAATGAATTGTGAGGATGGGGAGTAACTATCTTAAAATTACTCTTAGGGTAAGTAGATCACTTCTCATATATATATATATATATATGACAATTAGACCTTATTTGAATGGTCAAGATAAAAACACATTAAGTCATGCGAATTTCTTAAGTAGTCATATAACATTAAATCTTGACCTTCTATGTATGGTTATATGGTTCATATTTAACTTTCTCACCTCATATAAGGTGTCTTCCTCTCATAAGATATGTGCTCATATATATATATATATATATATATATATATAGATGAAAAGTAAAAGTATTTAATGTCTTGGAAGTATAAAATACATTTAAAACTTACTAATTCCGCTCGCAATACATGACTATCGTTGGTCCAAGAGAATTTTACGCACGAAAGAAATTGAACACGAATTCTTCCGCTAAATAAATCGTTTTCCCATATGTAAATACAGCGACACCATTATGCAAACCCTATTAGTTATATATTAAAATTAATTACTATCTCAACTATTATTTTTTAATTAATAATTATTATTATATTTTATCCTCAAGAAAAATGGACTCCAATTGGGCCGAACACGTCAACAGCCTGATCGGTGTCCGAAATTGCCATCGGAATTTCTCGAATTTTCTTACAATACTGTTTGGCACAAGGAAAAAATAAACGAAACCATCAACCGCCCATAATTTCCCCTCATTTAATTCTCCCAAACCTTCGTTTCCACAACCTTGACTTTTGTTGGCTGCTACACTGAAGAAAAAAAAAAAAAAAAAACGCAGCACACAAGTTAAAACCTTCTCAAACTCTCTTTCGTCAGCGTCAAAACGCGTCCATTTCCCCCACCCTCGAAACCCACGCCACTGGGATCCATCAACGAACGCCAAAAATCTCGTCTTTTCGCGCTTCCGTTGGTGGGTTTTCGTTTTCCTCGAAGATCTTCTTCTGGGTCTGCGAAAAGCTCGGTGCTTTGTTTCGGAAGCACCGACATTGGGAAACTGTGATGGTGAAAGCGGAGATCGAGAAGAAGGGTTGCAGAACCCGACGATGGCTTTGGCTGGTCTTGGCTCTCGTCGCCGTGTTTGTTGCCATGGTCATGTCTTCCAAAACCTCTCCCAGAATAGCTCTGTCTGGAGCTATTGACAGAGCTTGCCAGTGTGCTCGGGTAATTTCTATGAACAGTCTCTTATCAATGACCCACATTTGAAGTTTCTTTGTTTTTTTGTTTGAATTGTGGAATTCTGAATCTTGATGTGTTATAATGTTTTAATAGATTGAAATCTTGGACAAAGAATGTGTCTTTATATGCTTTTCGTTTTTTTTTTGCCCCTTTGTCTTGTTTGCTACAATTTATTTCACTTGGTAGTTGTAATGAAAATCTCTTGCATTGATGGGAGCCCCGAACAGTGGAAATGTAGAGATATGTTTCCAATGAATTTTTTTACTTTTTTCTGCTTCTGTGTGACTAGAAATTTAGTTTGATGATATAATGTTTTGATCAAAAGGTTGAGGCTTGAGTTTTCTTTTTGTCTGTTGCAGGGCACACCGAAGTACAGTGGTATGGTGGAGGATTGTTGTTGTGATTATGAAACTGTGGATCGTCTCAATGAAGAAGTGTTGCACCCTTCCCTCCAGGAGCTCGTGAAGACCCCTTTCTTTCGATATTTTAAGGTTTGCTTATTGTCACATCTTATGTTATGCCTACATTTTTCTTGTGAATTTCCTGTTGACTAATATCCTCTTCTTTCCTGTTGATGCTTTATGGTTATCTTTAGTTTGATGAGAGCCTGATAAACTCTTAGGTTTTGGTTAGACCCTTCTAGTTTGTGTTTTTGTGTTCTAATTGACTGTTGCATTGGTGCCTATCCTATTCCTTATGTAACTTGTAAAGATTAGTAGCATCAAATTTATACCAGCAGCTTGATTTAAGATTGAGAGGCCTTTTCTAGGGAAAGAATTTTGATCGATCATTTTTAAAGGTTTTGTTGACCACTGGAATTTTGAATTTTGATTTGATCAACGGTATGAGAAATTAGAGAGAACCACATATATTATAGAAATGCATTAAAATTTAGAATTGAGTCCATGGCATGGCCATTTGCATTATCAACTGAACTTTAGTGTCATTCATCTCCAACTATTTTATCTAGAATTATGGATTTTAAAATATTGAACTTGCTACCTGTGTCAAGTGGCGAACTATTGTATGTTGCCGTGTGGTGTTTAGGATAATTATTACTTATATTGATCGACTGATAACTGCGACGAGCATTCTTAAGCTGTACCTCTGATGATGCATTATTTGTTCGAATACTGATAACTGTTACACATATCTTTTTTCACTTTTGTTGACCCTCACATGTTTCTTCTGTGCTAAAGACTAGTGGGTGAAATTTTTTATAGGTGAAGTTATGGTGTGACTGCCCTTTCTGGCCTGATGATGGCATGTGCCGGTTGCGGGACTGTAGTGTGTGTGAATGCCCAGAAAATGAGTTCCCTGAATCATTTAAGAAGCCCCACCATCGCCTCTCAATGCAGGATCTTGTTTGTCAAGAAGGAAAACCTCAGGCAGCCGTTGACCGTACTTTAGACAGTAAAGCTTTCAGAGGATGGACAGAAATAGACAATCCATGGACAAATGATGATGAGACTGACAATGGTGCGTTACTCTGTATGCTAATTCATATCTACATTATTTGTGGTCATAGTTGTAGTTTATCCAATTAATTGTGTGAAATATTAGAATATTAGAGATTAACAGTGAAGTATAGAAATTAGGAATTTAGGATTCATAAATAAATAAATTTTGAGTGACATCAGATTTGCTTATGTTCTTCAAATGAGTTTATCTTGGTGAATAGTTTTTGTTTGATGTCTTGAGCCACTAAGATATTTTTATGATTAAATTTCAACTTGATCAAGCACAACATTTTCACTATCAGAAAGCAAGGTGACACAACAGTGTAGTAGTTAGCATTCACTTATACTAAAAAGCTTTTAACTTTTTTTTAATAGGTGGCAGCATAGGATTTACTTTTTACACTGATGGTGTATGAAAATTAAATCATTTTATAATATATTGAACTTCTTTCCAAGAAAAATAAGCCTGTCAATTGAAAGCATGTTTGCATTTGCAGATGAGATGACGTACGTGAATCTTCAACTGAATCCTGAAAGATATACTGGTTACACTGGTCCATCTGCAAGGAGGATATGGGATGCTGTCTACTCTGAGAACTGCCCCAAATGTAAGTATTCTCTGAAAAGCTTATGCACTTCAATCTCCCCTTCCACCCTCCACCCTTTCCCAAAAAAAAAAAAAAAATGAATAGTCAATTCTGGGGATCTAGTTAAACTTTCATAATTATGGACTAAACTTTAATAATTTGAAAATGCCTTTTATTTTAGGTAGTTTGGTGATACCTTTCTTGTTGTCAAACATTGACAGACCAGTAACTTTGAATGCAAATGATTATCCTCTATCTTTCTCTCTGTATGCATTATTTTTTTAATCATCTAATGTCTCTTGTTGTTAAAAGAGTGGATATTAGTCATGTTCTTATCATTTATTTCTTTTAGGGAAAGATATCTTTAAACTGTTCATAAAAGAGGAGCTGTTTCTATGGTTTCTATGGTTCATTAATTAGAAAAAAATTGTCTTCTGTAGATCCGTCTCAAGAGTTATGCCAAGAGGAAAAGATTTTGTATAAATTGATATCCGGTCTTCACTCCTCCATATCAATTCATATAGCTTCTGATTATCTACTTGATGAAGCTACAAATTTGGTAAATCTCGCATTCCTCTTTCCAGCAATAGCTTATTTTTTGTTTGAAAGGAATATTTGTATTGCTTTTGATGAATTAATACAGTTATTGCATATTTTTGAGCATGTAGATAGACAGCTGTTTGATTTTTGTTTCACAGCCTAAAAGTTTTAATTAATTTGATTTTCTTTTGGTATTATGGACTTTGTAAAATGAAGTTATTGATCTTTCTATTCACTAAAATAATTTAGATGTAGCTCATTTTGAAGCCACCTCCATTTTTGTGACATACTGGCATACTCATGTTACTCTAATACATTTCACTATGAACTTGAGAAAAATATATTTCAATATCTAATTTCTTTCTTTCCTCTTTATTATTCCAGTGGGGCCAAAATCTTACTTTGATGTATGATCGAGTCCTACAATACCCTGATCGTGTCAGAAATTTGTATTTCACTTTTCTCTTTGTCCTGCGAGCAGTAACCAAAGTGAGTATAAATTGTGATGGTCTAAGATCACAAACTGTGCATCTATATATGGGTCAATCTTTCTATTTTCTTCTTCTTTTAGAAATACTTGTTACTTAATGCAATCCACATTCCTCTTTAGGCTGCAGATTATCTAGAACAGGCAGAGTATGATACTGGTAACCCCAATGAGGACCTTAAGACACAATCCTTGATAAAACAGCTACTTTACAACCCCAAGCTTCAAGCTGCATGTCCAATTCCATTTGATGAAGCTAATTTGTGGAAAGGCCAAAGTGGACCTGAGCTAAAACAGAAAATTCAACAACAATTCAGAAACATCAGGTATTGCTTCAAACTAGTGGACTTAGCTCTAGCCTTGCTAAATGTTATCCATTAATAACTTGCAGGGCTTTGTTGTGGCTTAGTCTCTTGTAAGCATGCATCATACTACTAACAAATATGTAGAAAAGACAATTGATTGCTAACGATCTATGAAGCCCAGATACGGGATACGACACGGGTACGACACGACACGGATACGAGGATACGGCAATTTTTTTGAAATTAAGGATACGACACGTCCTGGATACGTTAATAAAAAATATAAAAAATTATATATGGATGCAAAATAAAATGCAATTAGTGTTGGTGTTAAAATGCAATTATGCAAATGATCTTGAGTGTTGATAAAACACTGCAAATATGCATATTCTGTTTTAACAAACACTACAAACACAACTGTCGAGTGGCAAAATAAATTTATTCAAGCATGGTTTGAGCAAAGCCAAAACCACACAAACAGAATGCCCTATCAAAACCAAAACCACACAAACAGGAAGACCCCCTCATCAGATAAATGACAAATGTGTAGAACTACCAAGGAGAGATGTTGTCGTGCTTGAAGAAGGGGGGAAATTGTGCATTGTGTAGAGACCCACTCACCCCACTTGCTGGAAAAAGAAACCCCCTCACCGGAAGAACTATCGGAAAGGAGTTGCCATGCTCGGAGAAGAGGAAAAGGGTGTGTCGTGTTTTTGTTTACATTTGGACCTTTTTTATTTTAAAAATCCTAAAATTAAAACAATAAAATTATAAAATATTAAAAAAAAATTCTTCAAAAAAAATAAAATATTAAAAATTTCAGAAAGTGGCTCAAGCCGTATCGGAGCCGTATCGGAAACAGCTTGAGCCGTATCCAGCCATCTTAAGCCGTGTCCCAGCCGTATCCCAGCTATCTTGAGCCGTATCCAAGCCGTATCCCAGCCGTGTCCTACAATTTTTTTTAAAAAAAAAAAAAAAAAAAATCGGATACGTTTTGGATACGTATCGGGACGTATCGGAGGCGTATCGGTGTCCGACACGGGTACGACACCGATACTTTTCCATTTTTGGAGTATCCGGGCTTCATAGCTAACGATTCGTAGTAATGCTTACAAAACCATTTTTGTGGAAGGAATCAAAGTATATAGGTTGGATTTTATCTAAAATCCTGTTATTGACATTTTTAGTCCTGCAGTATTGTTTTGTTTTTCATCTTATGTGCTTTGGAATTTTAGTCTCTTTTGAGTTTCCACATACTGATGGATGTTAAGTAGGTTTGGTTTATCTGGACTCTTTGATTGCTGATCTCATCTGAACATAACTTTTCACTGTATGAAGACAACTAAATGACCACTCCTTTTACATGTTCTCCATTTATTATTCTTCTACTGATTCAACTTACACACTGCTACTTTCGATTTATCTCATTGGCAATGGAATAATTTTTTGTGGAATGCAGTGCATTGATGGATTGTGTAGGATGTGAGAAGTGTCGATTATGGGGTAAGCTCCAGGTTCTTGGTCTTGGAACTGCATTAAAGATTCTCTTCTCTGTTGATGGTCAAGAAAACTCGAGTCAAACAGTAAGTACATTTTGCTTGAGATTATTTTGCTTTCCTCTCTTGACTGCTGCCTTTATGCATGTACCATAGATCAGATTGCTTCTGCAGTGATCTTTAAATACATTCTGCTGCCATGTTAAATCCTGAACTAAAACATGTATGTGTTCCTAATTCCATTCACCTGACCTACTTTTGGACATAATTGGCCTGCTAAGTTGTAATCTAGTGAGTATTTTGCTCCACATTTGAAAACATTATGGTTCTTCCATGCAGATAATGGCTAGTATCTGCATCATATAATGTTAAATTTTCTTGTTATCTGTAATGTGATATATATATATATAGGGAGCGACTTTTGTGAGAATTCTTGGTTATATTAAGAAATGAAGACTATAAATTTAAATCATACAACTATACATGGACGATAAATGATTATAAAGTAGTTTGTAGTTACCTGACCATTTAAAAAAAGTCTCGTGTAGTTTTTTTAATCTTGTCCATTTAAATATGATCTAATGATTTTTATTTTAGTTCTCATTTCTTATATTTACAGAGTAAAATATAAGAAATGACTGTAGTTTCTGTAAAAAAAAAAATAAAAAAAAAAAACTTGCCTCTTACTGTGAATAGTATAATATGGTTAAGTGACCAACACCCCACATGTTGCACTTGATGATCTTTCAGCTGCAGCTGCAAAGGAATGAGGTAATTGCATTGACGAACCTTCTCAATCGACTCTCGGAATCTGTCAAATTCGTCCATGAAGTCGGACCGACAGCTGAAAGAATCATGGAAGGAGGACATCTTTCTTCTGCTCATACAACACTGATTAGCTCATGGAAAAAAATTTGGTCCTATGTATCTAAAACTTAGGAGGTAACATGCTCTCTTCTGAGTGTTATTTGTTGTATTACTCGTTTGATGTACCAAACTGAGTAGTATTACATGTTTGCAATCTGCAGGCTATAATTGGTGACACTTCTGTTTTTAATGATTCAAATTACTCCAGAGATTAGACATAGGAAAACCACTGTCGTGGTTTGAAAATTTTCTGAGGGATGTGAAGTGAAACTGATGTACGTAGAGTGTCTCAAAATTAAAAATAAAATACAAGGAAAAAATTAAGTGAAAGTAATAGAAGATATATTTTACTTGGGAATGGGATGTAAATCTCCTTATTCCCACTAATTTTGTTTGAACATTTTTTCTTTTGTACAATATTTTGTTGTAATTCAATTTGCGCCTCTCACTTTCCCCATGCTGTCTTGCGAAAAGGAAACAAGAATCACGTCATAAGGTTGGTCTCTACAGGGTAATCATATTCATACGCTAGAATAATCACACAACTTTGTCTATCTAATTCATCCATAAGTAAATCCATCTATTATAAAAAAAGAACAAAAACAAATTGGATCCAATCCATCAATTTAATTTCATGAATGGTTAATGATTTATTAATCATTTTTCAAAATCCTACAGATCATTTAATCAATATTTAATGGATTAAAATTAATCTAACTTATATTTTATATTTTAATTTTTTTAAATTTATTTTTTAAAAATTGTTTAAAAAATATTTGTGTTTAAATCCAAAATCATTTTTAAAAATATGTAATTTTTTTTAGATTAATTATGTTTTTAGTCCCTGAACTTTTCTAAGTTTTCACTTTTAGTCCATGAATTAAATTATGATCGGTCTTAGTTTCTGAACTTTTGTTCCGTAAATGATTTTAGTCTCTACCGTCAAATATCATTGTAAAGTGATGACATGGTGCTAATTTTATTATTATTTTATTATATTTTTGTTTTTTGGTAGTTAAAAATCGTCAAAAAAATGCATGCATGACTTGTTTGGGAGGTGTTAAATGATTTTTGGTGGTTAAAAGCCATCAAAAATTACTTCTCTAGGTGTAAAAAGAAAACTCTTCATCTCCTAAACTCAAATTGAGAAACAAAACAAATCACATAAACAGATTATTCAAATCAACATAAAAAATCAAAGAAACGTATTATTCCAAAATCAAAGAAACAAATTATTCCAAAACCAAACCCAACCTTAACCCCAAACAACCAATCGACCTCCCTCCCTTCCTGTTGATGAGCGTGCGAATGTCAGTGCCGAGTGTGAAGGCTTCAAGTTTGTCATCACGAGAGAGGGGACTGACTGCGGAGTAATGCCGAGTATGTCGCGGAAGGAGGGTTCGTCAACGACGATCATGGAGACCAACAACCGATATTTGCTGCTCTGGAATTGATTCCATTGTGATGTGAATCGATTGGGTGTAGTCGAAGGACCTTCCAGATCTAATTTTAAAACAATCACATAAGAGAGGGTTTAATTTTATGCCCCTTTGATTCAAAGGTTTTTATGGTAATGCAACTCATTGGATCCGCATGCCCAAAGCAAAACGATACCTTCCTCTTTCTTTACTTTTACCTTTTATAATTGGCAAATGCTAACCAGTGCCCTAAAAAGAGAAAGAATTTTATTGGGAGGCAGAAAATTGCGCTGTCCATGATTTTTTTTGCGCTCTCCTTTGAATTCCACAATAAATACTTTCTCCTTTTAATTCCTTAACCAATGCCCTTAGGGCACTGGTTAGCAAGACCCTAAACGAGAGAGAGGAGAGGTATAAAGGGAAGAGAGAAAGTATTTTTAAAAATAAATTTAAAATATATTATTTTTGTGGATGGATTGGATATCATATCCATCAATGAAAGTTAATGGATGGATTTGATAAATTTTTATTAAATGGATCGTGGATGGATTTGAAGGAGTTCTAAAGAATTTTTTGAAGGTTGAATAAATTGTGATGTAATGATTGGAATTCGTGGAGGATGGAGGTTCATCATGTAGAGAAAGACTATAGAAGATGTGTTTTTCCCTCAATTTCATATTACCTTTTTTTCCCCCATTTTTTAGGGAACAACTTAACAACCTATTATTAAGAACTAATATTTTGTTTTACTCGAGTTTTTTTATGCTAGTTGAACCTTCATAATAACATGTCAAGTTTTCTATTACTATTTAGTGACAAAAGTTTAGGGGGCATTTGTTTCATGAACTATTTGTTTATTTTCAAGAATATTATGTTTATTCTGGTAAAAAAAAATTGCAATTGAAATTAAAGAACTTTGAAAGTAGATTGCTAGAGTATAAATGAAAAGTAAAGTGATTGTTGGAACAAAACAATCAAGAACTTTCTTAATGCTCATTTAATTCTTTGATGAGTGTCGAATATGTAGAAATTTTTACAAGTCTAAATGACCTTGTTCTTCTTCTTTTTTTTTTTGAAGGAATAAATGACCTTGTTCTAACCCTTACATTTATAAACAACAAATATTATTTATCAATAGTGATTACAAATTTCTCTAACTAATTTTGAACAATCATCATTGTTAATAAGTTTTGTCTTTGTGTTTTTTTTTAAGGAATAACTTTTGTCTTCAATCTTTATCATCGATAACTTTTTTGGTCTTAATGCTCTCTAAATCTTCATTTTAACTATTATTGTCTTGTCAAATTAAAATATTATTTTCACACTTAGTTCAAATAATGTAAATATTAACATATTAATAAGACACATTTTTTTTAGATTTAATTACTTATTTGATTCTTATAATTACATAATTATTATTTTTTTAATTTCTATATTTCAACATATTTCATTTTAGTCCCTACATAGAGACTAAAAGAGATTAAAACGATATTGTAGGGATTAAAAAGATTAAAAATGATGTGTAGAGATTAAAATGAGAAAATTTTTAAGTATAAGGATTAAAAAAAAGTTTTTATAACTCTAGAAATTAAATGAGTATTTAAACTTTTTTAATATATCAACAATATAAATATTTTTATACTGTTAATTAATATTTTTTTTCCACATGTAAACGTAGCGGATCTTACAGCAATGTGTCAATCCTATAGGTTATACGGTTAGTTAATATAAAATTACCTTAAATGTAACTTTTTAAATAATTATTACAAAAATAAATAATCTTACCAACTACTATATTAATCTTAATTAAATTCTTTAACCCATATTTACATATGACCAACTACAATGTAAATATTTACAATGACCAACTACAAGGAGATCTATTCACCCAAAAAAAAACTACAAGGAGATCTATCTCAGTTGATTAAGCAGGATACATGAGTTATGATAAATTTTGATATAAAGTTATATTCTTACGGATAAAAAAAAAAAGGATAAACTACCTTTTTAGTACCCGAAAGTGTAATCCACTGTCACTTAAGTCCCTGAAAGTATGAAACTGTCACTTTAGTCTCTGAAAGTGCAATTTGTCTGTCACTTTAGTCTTTTTGATAAAAAAATTTCTTTAAAATTAACATTTGTATCTACATTACATGTTATCTAACTACAAGAATAATATATCACGTAGATAAATAGCATATCATGTCAGTGACATTTTCATATTTGAGGGACTTAAGTTACAATGAATTGTCAAACTCAAATGTGCTAATCGTCGAGTACTGTGGTGACTCGTGAGTAGTGTGTGTTCCGGCAACCGCATCGCATGAACTATGAAGAGTCACCAGAGAGAGGCAGAGGCTGGTTCCTCAATCCACACTCACTCAGCCTCCAACAACACTAACACGTTAAACATGAGCATTTCCTATCGCATCTAATCCGAGACTCGAAGTCAACGATGAAGAACCTCCGCCACTTCAGCATACTCACCTCCACTGTTCCATCCCGCACCGAATCCCAGCTCCTCCACCACTGCAAACTCGGCGCTCTCCCCGAGGCCCTCACCCTCCTCAAAGCCCAGGCCCAAGCCCAACCCCTCAGGCCCGTCCTCTACGCCTCCCTCCTCCAAGCCTGCACCAAAGCCCACTCCTTCGCCCTCGGCACCCACCTCCACGCCCACGTCCTCAAGTCGGGCCTCCTCGCCGACCGCTTCGTCGCCAACAGCCTCCTCTCGCTCTACTTCAAGCTCTCCCCAAACTTCTCCCAGGCCCGCGCCCTCTTCGACGCCCTCTCATTCAAAGACGCCATCGCATGGACTTCAATCATCTCCGGCTACGTCCAAAAGGCCCAGCCCAACAGCGCCGTACACCTTTTCATCCAAATGCTGGGCCTCGGCGTCGAGCCCAACGCCTTCACCCTCTCCTCCATCCTCAAAGCTTGCTCTCAGCTCCAAAACTTACCCCTCGGGAAAACCCTCCACGCCGTCGTCGCCACGCGCGGCTTCCACTCCAACCGCGTCGTCGCGTGCGCGCTCATTGACATGTACGGGAGGACGCGCGTGGTGGACGACGCGCGGAAGGTGTTCGACGAATTGCCCCAACCGGACTCCGTGTGCTGGACGGCCGTTATCTCGACGTTAGCGCGTAACGACAGGTTTAGGGACGCCGTGAAGTTGTTTTCTGCTATGCATGATGGGGGTTTGGGGTTGGAGGTTGACGGGTTCACGTTCGGGACTTTGTTGAACGCGTGTGGGAACTTGGGGTGGTTGAGGATGGGCAAGGAGGTGCATGGGAAGGTTGTGACGTTGGGGATGAAGGGGAATGTGGTTGTGGAGAGTAGTTTATTGGATATGTATGGGAAGTGCGGCGAGGTTGGGTGTGCGAGGGTTGTGTTTGATGGGTTGGAAGGGAAGAATGGGGTGTCGTTGACTGCTATGCTTGGGGTGTATTGCCACAATGGGGAATGTGAGAGTGTGCTTGGGCTTGTTAGGGAGTGGGGGGTGGTAGTGGATGTTTATAGTTTCGGGACGATTATTCGCGCGTGCTCGGGGATGGCGGCGGTGAGGCAGGGGAAGGAGGTGCATTGTCAGTATGTGAGGAGGGGTGGGTGGAGGGATGTGGTGGTGGAGTCGGCTTTGGTTGATTTGTATGCCAAGTGTGGGAGTGTGAATTTTGCGTACCGGTTGTTTTTGAGGATGGAGGTGAGGAATTTGATCACGTGGAACGCGATGATTGGGGGGTTTGCGCAGAACGGGAGAGGGCAAGAGGGGGTGGAGTTGTTTGAGGAGATGGTGAAGGAGGGGGTGAGGCCAGACGGGATCAGTTTTGTGAATGTTCTTTTTGCGTGTAGTCATAACGGTTTGGTTGATCAAGGGAGGAGGTACTTTGATTTGATGAGGAGGGTGTATGGGATTAGGCCTGGGGTGGTGCATTACACTTGCATGATTGATCTTCTGGGAAGGGCTGAGTTGATAGAGGAGGCTGAGAGTTTGTTGGAGAGTGCTGATTGCAAGTATGATCATTCGCTTTGGGCGGTTCTGCTTGGAGCCTGCACTAAGTGTTCGGACTATGTCACGGCTGAACGCGTTGCGAAAAAGATGATTAAGCTGGAGCCTCACTTCCATCTGAGTTATGTTCTGCTCGGTAACATTTATAGAGCGGTTGGCAGGTGGAATGAGGCTCTGGAGATCAGGAAGTTGATGGAGGAAAGAGGGGTTAAGAAGACTCCTGGCAAGAGCTGGATTGAGAGTGAGAAGCAAAAGGGTTCTCCTCGATTTGATTTGGCCAATATAACCAGTTTTCCAAACATGGGAGAAGCTGTGTGATAGAAATTGGCAGGTTGAGTTTGTTGACTACATCAGATAGACTGATAATACATGTGATGAATGCACTGTCATCTTGAACACCTGGTTTATCTTAGGTGTCATGGAAGGTTATGAGCTAATGTTTACCTTTTTGGCTGAGCTAACTCCTTAACTAGTGCAAGCATCAGCTCTATCCAGAGATTCAATGGTGGTGCTGTACATGAAGAGAATTATTTTGGCATCTCTGACTTGCATTGTATTTAACAATCAGTACTTTCACTTGGGAACTGACTAGAATAGAAGCCAGAATCCAGCATCAAATGAATTTTCTTCTTGTCTGGTTGGAGGGATCGACATGATAACTTGATAAGGCTGCAGACATCATCCGCTGCTGCAATCAGATGAATAAAGAGTAACACCTTGAGCTAGATAGATAGCTTGTTGGTGGAGCTGCATGGTCTCATGACTAGAAATGGCCTGCTACTGAAGGGCTAATGATGTTAATAATTTCCCTTGCTGGTTCTTCATGCAGTGGGTGCAAATTCTTTACAATGCAAGCAAACTGAGTTTTGTTCTTGCTTGCATATGAGGGGTGAATGGGTGATCCTTGGACTGCTTGATGATGTAAAGAACTGTACATCAATCAGTCACAGGATCCATCAATCAGAGATGGACAAGTTACATGTAAAGATACTTCTATGCTCAGATCAAGGAATAAAAAGGATAGAATTGTTAGTAGAGAGAAGTGAAACAGCCTGATATTTAAATTGGCTTCACTCGATGTTATTAAATTCGATTTGGTCATTAACTCAGTCGAGCTACTGGGTTATTTCAACTAATAAGTCACTTACTAAACTGGGTGAGTTTGAGTGTGTGACCCATGAAACTTTACACTGTATTTTGCAAAACCAGTTCAAATCCACTAACTCGGTAGCGGTTTATAATTCGTTCATAATGGTTCAATTGCATAACTAATCCAATAACTCGCTCAACCTGGTTACCCGACTGGTTCACTGAATTTGATTGCAATTGATTGCCCTCTTATCTTTCTCTCTGTATGCATTATTTTTTAGTATTTATCTAATATATCTTGTTTTTCACCCATAGAATGGATATTAGTCATGTTCTTATCATTTGTTTATTTTGGTGAAAGATATCTTTAAACTGTTCATACAAGAGGAGCTGTTCTCTATGGTACCTATGGTTCATTAATTAGAAAAAGTTTGTCTTCTGTAGATCCGTCTCAACTCTCAAGTGTTATGCCAAGAGGAAAATTTTTTGTATAAATTGATATCCGGTCTTCACTCATCCATATCAATACATATATCTGCTGTTTATCTACTTGATGAAGCTACAAATTTGGTAAATCTCGCATTCCTCTTTCCAGCAGTAGCTAATTTTCTGTTTGAAAGAAATATTTGTATTGCTTTTGAGGAATTAAATACAGTTCATTGCATATTTGTGCATATAGATAGACATCTGTTTGGTTTTTGTTTCGTTTCAATTTATTTAATTTCTTTTGGTATAATGGACCTTGTAAAAATGAAGTTATTGATCTTTCTATGCACCAAAATAATTTGGATGTAGCTGATTTTGAAGCCACCTACATTTTTTTTTTGGTAGCATATGCATGTCACTCTAGTACAATACATTCTAACTTAAGAAAAATATATTTCAATATCTAACTTCTTTCTTGTTGATTTTTCCAGTGGGGCCAAAATCTTCCTTCGATGTATGATCGAGTCCTAAAATACCCGATCTGTGTCAGAAATTCAGTAAAACATTTTGCATTTTGTCTCACTTTTCTGACCGCTATAGTTTCAACGTATGCCCAATAAATGACCGACTCAAAAGAGCAATGCTATGTCCGTCTCCAGCAGTCCCAATATTTTGTTATAAATTTGAGAATCATTAAATGGTAAATTTGGATAAGCCTTAAAGCTTTCAAGAGATAGTTATTTGACTTAAATATGTTTTAAGTCCATGCAAATATGATTATGTCTTATTTTAATCATTGTAAAACATGTTTAAGTCTAACTTTTTTTACATCCATTTATAACCGTGCCAAATTTAGAAAGATCTTAATTGTTTATTATATAATCATGTTAGCAACTCACGTTTTTAACACACTTCACTATTGGTTTAAATTTATTGAAAATTACAAATTTTAGTGGGTCTCACTTATTTAATGTTGTTCTTTGCTAATTTTGTAATTTTCAATAAATTTTAACCATTAGTAGAATGTGTGTTAAAAAAAGTATTTTGCTAGCATTTGTCAATGAGAAGGGTGCTTAGAATTTGGTTTAGTGAAACATTAATAATTTCTTTTTATGTTAAGTTTATTGACAACCTTTTTTGGTTATGACAAGTTTCAAATTACATGTATCCATTTACATAGATTACTCTAACTTGATAAATTCATTCTTATTTGATAACTATAATAAGAAACATTGAAACTACAAATTAATGGCACAAAAACTATGTTTATTGATGTTTATTATTACCTTTGTGAGTTGTAGGTCAAAGAGAAATGCTAGCAACACACTTTCTATCACACTTCTTTGAACACACTCTTCATGATTGGTTAAAATTTATTGAAAATCACAAATTTTTATGGGTTTCACTTGTTATTTAATCACTCTTTCCTGATTTTGTAGTTTTCAATAAATTCTAACAAATGATAGAGTGTGTGTTGGGAGGAGTGTGTTGCTAGCACTCCTCGGACATCGAATCATAAAAGACATTGAATAATGCAATTTTAACCATCTCAAGCATGGTTCAAACAAATGGCTTTACATCTTGATTCCCTGACTTATAATCTATTAATCCTTCCTTAGTGTAGGTATTTATGGATTTCATTCTTTCATGTGTTTTTCATATTATCAAATTCTACATGAAAATTTTATCATCATTATTTTACTGTATATTCTTTAATCAAAGATTTCCATTTACACTTCAATAAATTTTTACATTTTATAATCTATAATAAGAAATGGTCAAATCATTATAAAAAATATTTATATAAATTAATGGTTAAATAACATTAAAAAAATGTGACAACATGTGGTTCCATACGAGTACCATACTAGATATACAAAGACAAGGATCAATATTTTCAATACAAAATATTAAAAAAAATAGTATATCCATAGAATACTAGATTTAACTACATATTAAATCATTAATTTATTTTATATAGCTAATACTTCCAATATTTTTGAATTATAATAAGAAAAGTGTGTAAGGATAAGATTTTATTATTCTTATTTTCGGTTGGATATTTAATTTTATTGATAAGGTTATATTTTTAAATTAAATTGAAAAGAGGTTTACAAATGTTATCAATAACATAGGAGATAAGTTAGTTTGAGGAGTGCAGTAGAAGCGGTTATAGGCGGTTATGATTTTGTATGATTCAATTAGTATAGATATCGTGGATGAGGCTATGTAAAAGACCTTCAGATCAATCGACCCAACTACTTTACTATTTTTCAGCAATTTACGAATTTTGTTTGTTATTCTTTGAGCCTTTATTCTTTCAAATTTAAATTTCCTGAGTTATCTTTTTGTTTATTTTCCATTTTCACTTATTTCAAAATTCAAACACTTTCTAGAGTAGTTTTGAGAACCATAGTTGAAAGGCAAATTTTCCCTTTTGACGTCTTCGTTTGATTATTTTGGAATCGTGTTGGGACTAAAAGTTAGCCGAATCACATTTCGGCTAGCAATTTTCATTCACGCGACAACAGTAAGAGACATTCATTCAATTAGTATAAATATCCTTGGATGAGGCTATGTTATTTACACCATGCACAGAAGGAATTGCCTAAAAGCTTACGCTAGCAATTTAATGGAGTTAAATACTTTTTTCCATTACGATTGTTGTGTTTTAAGGTAGATTTTAAAAAAGCCTTACGCTCGGTGTGCAAGGAGTATCTTATGTGGAGAGGTGCATTAGAGAATGTAGACAACAGATATCTTGAGTGAAGGCAAGGAGATCCTTTATCTTTGTTCATTTTTCTAACAACAGTTAGTTGAAGTTGAAGGGCTTGAGTGAAATGCTTAGCAAGGCTAACAGGCAGGACCTCTTTTATGGGATTTAGAGTAGGAGTGGGGGCTAAAGGATCAAATATCACTAATTTATAATTTACGGACGTGTTATCAAGGATTTTGGTTACAGATTCGATACTTTATTATGTTTTCAATTTAAGAAAGTTCAATCTAGAATTCAATTTTAATGATTACTTTTAATTTTAATCAAAATATTTGTTATTCTCTTTAAATATCGAATTTGAATAAATCAAGTATAATTCATTCTAATTAGCAAGCGTTAGTACTTGCGTTAAAAACACTTATGACTCTTTTTTATTATATCTGTTATTAACATTATCATGTAATTGAAAGAATCATGAACAAAGTAAAGAAAGAGTTACAGAAAGATATTTGCAAGAATATAAAGAAAGCAATTAAATCTCTATTCTACTCAAAAATTAAAAATGGGCAAGAACATACATGTTTCCATAAAATCAAAGAACCATAGTTGTGGCGTAATGGTATATAGGAGTTCAAAAACCAAAAAATAAATACAAGTCTTCATCTATTTATAGGAAATTACATATAACGGTAAAATAACCTGGTCTAGACATGTGTCTCGAATTATAATAACTGATCATTTGAGATTTGGACACCTGTTCCATGTAGTTATGTTGTCTAATAACTTTAACCACATTCATATGTTCTTCCTTTATCGAGTCAGCTATATACTTATAATCAAAAACACTCTATGCTTCTATTAGTTGTCCCTTATTCCCTTCCTCAAAATGTCCTTTTTGAGATATTCTCCAAAACACTTAACCTCCAACACAACCAGATACCATTTTTTGACAAGTAAACTTACCACAATCATTACACATCTTCTCTTTATCGAAAACATCTTTCGAGCATCATTATCAAGTCTTCTCCATCAAGCCTTATCAGCATCTGAAAACCAGGCTTGAAATTTTATACTTAGAAAATTTTACCAATGACCCTAACAGGACGACACTCTTGTAATTGGGAAAACATATGGGCTATAAAAGCTACTTTACAATTCTTCAAGTTAGCTTCTGGATTAAAAGTGAACTCCCATAAGAGTCTATTAGTAGGGGTGAATGTGGAGGAATCATGGTTGATGGAGGCGACAAATATTTTGAATTGCAAGATTGGCTCAATCCCATTTAAATATCTTGGGTAGCCAACAGGGGATAACCCAAGAAAAAAGATACTTGGCAACTAGTGGTGGAGGTGGTGCACCGACTCGTTTGTCCTCGTGGAAAAGTAAATATATCTTGGGAGGAGGCAAAATTATCTTATTTAAAAATGCGCTTTTCCTAATTTACTTTCTATCATTCTTCAAAGCTCCAAAAGGAATTATTTCTACCCTTAAATCTCTTTTAAATAAGTTGGCATGCTTCACACTTTCAATCTTCAGCAAGTGTTTTGCTACCAAGTTCGAGGCAAGCACTTAAATGGGTGAAAATAACAATAATTCAGAAAATGGACAATGAAATATAATAATACACAGAAAGAAAATGCATAAGTAAAAGAAAGAAATGGCCAACTTACTTATGCGCCGATTTGACATGTCTTGCAAAAAAATCATATTGTTAGAAACAAACAGATTTTTGGGAATATTGTTATCACATATGATGCCAGCTGCATACTGCAAGAAACAATAAAAACACACCTGGGTGGAGCCGGATTTAGAAGCCAACCATATTTTCTTATTTCGGTAGTGTAAAAGAGTAATCGTTGTAGACAATCCAAGTGAGCTATCTATCTATATCTATATCTATCTATCTATCTATATATTATATAAAACACAGTTGCTGACTAGGACTGGTAGTCTACTTGTCACATTCTGGTGAACTATGTTTTATATAGACAGATAGATAGATAGATAGATAGATAATCAATCAATTAATTATTGATTAGCACAATCACAATCTTAACATTTGTAAGACATTTAATATATTATTAATTTTCTTTCTAGATTTAATATTTTAATATATATTATAATCAATTAATTAATTAATTATTAATTAGCACAATCACAATTTTAATATTTATAAAGTAATTTTAAAATTTTACTAAAATTAATTTTAAAGTAATTAAAGTAATATTGATTTTCACTAATTATTATTATTGGACGTGATTTGTAAAAACGGATTTAAATATTCTGATTGGTTTGATTTTAAAACCCAACAAAATCTATTTTATTGGTTGCCTTTTTTACTTCTTTTAAGGTTATCTCTTTCTCATTCCTTCACACTCTATATATAGATACTGTGTGTTTAGCATACAATCTGATATAAAACGCATTTATTTTTCTTTTGTTGAAGGGCGATATGAATCCCGAAGAAAGGAAGGCGTTGATGTAAACAAAGAAACACATTGTGTTGACAATTTTTGGCCAGTGACATGATCTTTCAGAGCTGTTGTTGGTAAAATTCCTTAGGTTAGTATTTTTTATAACTTTTTGTTGAGTCATAAGACGAATCAGGACCCTCAATAATTTTGATTCAATGCAAAACAAATATTAAGTAAAAAGATTGCGTCTTATAAATGCCAACAGACGAAAACATTGCATCTGCCTCCGTAAGTTACAAATGATACGCAAACAGACGCTTAAGTCTGAAGAAGCATTTAAAGGCATAGTAAAAGCACTATCTTTTTGTAATATGTATTGCAGGGAATGTTGATGGAACATCCTACCTAGGATCTGTCGAAGTGCATAAAAGAAAGCAGAAAGAAGAGTCAAAGTAGCAGAAGTTCCCTTCGTCTCAAAAGACGCGCTACAATTAGCAATGAGTACTTGACTGAGCAAGCGATGTAACCACTGCAGCAGAAGGATATGGAGTGTATCTCAAGGAAGATAAGCAGAGTGTTTTATCAGCTCAAAGTGACTAGTTGGTGACAAACATTTAATGCTCGCATTAAATGCCCCAACAACCACTCTCCTTTAGACGCTGGTCAGACGCAAGTAAGAAGACCATTTAGAGACAACAGTTACTTCCTCAACAAGTCTATATATAGCCAAAGATTTGAAGTGCTGAAGATAAGGAACTTAATTCAAATTACGCAAGCATTCTTTCAAGCCTTCATTCTTTCTCTTGTAAAATCTTTAAGTTGTAAAAAGCTCTCAAAACACCTTGAGTATCCTGAGAGAGAAAGACTGTGTTCTTCTTATATATTTGTCTATAAGACGATATTTCAAAGTCTGTGTGCCCTTAACACAACAAATCTACTGATTTGTTGTAGAGCCAGAAGTGGTTTGGTAAGAAAGAATACTTGGGTTTTTAGCATGGAGAGGCTAGTGTAAGAACTACTTGGGTAGAGCCAGAAGTGGCAGTGAACAATACTTGTAACTTGTGAAAGTTAGTGGAACTTGGTGGTTTGCCACGAACTGGACGTAGTCTCGGGATGAGACGAACCAGTATAAATTCTTGTGTTATCTTTCCTGCTCTTTATTTCTTATAATTGCTTGAACTAACTTTGCCTTGTGATTTATCTTGTTTTCTTAAAATGTTTCATCTGTTGTTATCGTCTGTTAACATTTTCTCTGAAACTGTTTTTCTAAACTCGTAACAGACGAATCGCGCATTTTATAAGAGTTTGCAAAAATGTTTATAAATCATAATTCAACCCCCCTTCTTGTGATTTTTGCCTTTACAGTTTGGTATTACAGTTCAGCCTCTAAGGGTTGAGCGCCTGATTGTGTCTAGAGGAAAAGATCCAGATGGCCAGTCACGACAACCAATTCATTCCCGAAGGAGCCTCTCTAACAAGGCCTCCAGCCTTTCTTGGAGATGACTATCCTTACTAGAAAGACCGCATAGAGATGTACATCAAGTCTAATCAATATCAACTATGGAACATCATCATACATGGAGATATCCCTATCACAAGGCCCGAAGATCAATGGACCCAAGATGACTGCAACATCCTTCAACTCAACAACAAGACCAGATATACTCTGACCTGTGCTTTAACTAGAAATGAGTACAAGAAGGTGCGTAGACTCAAATCGTTCAAGGAAATTTGGGATTCTCTTTGCACCAACTATGAGGGAACTGAAGATGTTCAACTAAGGAAAGCTGTCACTCTGACCTGACACTATGAGAGTTTCTCCATGAAAGAAGGAGAAAGTGTTGATGATATGTTTGGGAGATTTCAGGTTCTTCTCTCATACCTGAAATCTCTTGGGCACACTTATACTAAAGCTCAGATCAATCTGAAGATCCTTGATAGTATGCCCAAAGTGTGGGAACCCAAGACCACAACTATCCAAGAGGCAAGGAACATGAGAACCTTGTCTTGGGATGAGTTGCTGGGAGCTCTACAAGTGCATGAAGTACATTTACAGAACCGAGACCAACTGCCTACAAACAATGCTAACAATTCCGCTACTATCAAAGTTGGTGAAACCAGGACCAAAAAGGAAGAAAAGAAAAAACCCCCCAAGGCTCTGAAGGTTCAAGTTGTTCAGTCAGAAGAATAAGACGAAAGTTCTGTCGAATCTTCAGACAATGAGGTAGTTCTCATGGCAAGAAAATTCAAGCAGATGCTGAAAAAGAAAAACAAGTTCAGACAGTCCTCTAGAAAGAAGGATTCCAGATTAAAAAAGAAAGATAAGGAGGACAGTTAAGAGATCATCTACTTCGAGTGCAGAAAGCCTAGACACATGAAGTCCGAGTGTCCAAGGCTGAAGAAAAAGAAGTCCTATGGTGGCAAGAAAAAGAAGATGAGTCTGATGGCCCTATGGGACGACTCAGACAGTGAGCAAAGCAGCAGCTCAGTTGATGAGTAATCAAACATCTGTCTGATGTCAGAGATAGAGGAAAAAGTTGAGGTAAAAACTTGCTCTGAATCTGAAAGCTCATCTGGTTCTTCATCAGACAATGAAGAAGAGATGTCTTATGACGTTTTACTTCATAACTGTCATATGATCTCTCAGCAATGTAAGAAATTTAAACAAAAACTCAAACGGTCTGTTTGTGAAATAGAATTGCTGAAGAAATCAAATGCAGAACTGGAAGAAAAAGTCAAGACTCTTGAGGAGAGCCTAAGTCAAACTAGTACCTCAAGTCAGACAGACAATCCATCCATAATTGAAAAATTAAGGGAGGAAGTAGCCTGTCTAACTAAGGATTTTGGGAAATTTCTGGATAGCTCTAATACTCTCACTATGCTTTTAAAATATTACCAACATCCCCATGATAAATCTGGTTTAGGCTTAGAAAAGGATGCATTTGTTTCTACTCAGTCTGATCCAGACAAATGTGCTTATGTGGAAAGTCTGGACATTCCAAGTTCAGATGCATACACAAGAAGAAGCAGATGTCTAAAGGCACTAATGTTGCTAGACCCAAGAAGATTTGGGTACCAAAGTCTCAAATTATTCCTATTTTAGATATCCTTGGTAGGAAAAGGCAAGGGTTTGAGTTGGTACCTAGACAGTGGCTGACACATGACGGGAGAAAGGTCTATGTTCCTAGACCTAAAGCCAGTTGAAGGTGGAGCAGTTGCCTTTAGAGGCATAGGAAAAGGACACACCACAGGTGTAGGTAAAGTTGGTATGTCCTCCCTAAACTCCATAGACAACTTCCTATATGTTGAAGGTCTGAAGTATAACCTACTAAGCATAAGTCAATTGTGTGACAATGGTTATATCGTCTCCTTCAACAGGGACATATGCATAGTCAAAATAGATGATGGCAAGTCTATCTTTTCTGCCAGACGACACAACAATCTGTATGAGATTGATCTTATAGATCTTAGCAAGCAGAAGGTAACATGTATGTTGTCCAGAGAAGATGAAAGATGGATTTGGCATAAAAAACTTGGGCATGTGAATCTGAAACACATTTCAAAAATTTCGAAAAAGGGTTTAGTAAGAAGAAGATTGCCAGAGATTTCTTGGAAAACTCATCTTCTCTATGAAGCATGTCAGAAGGGGAAACAAATTGAAACATCTTTTAAATCTAAGAGTGTTGTTTCCACCTCCACACCGTTGCAACTCTTGCATATGGATTTATTTGGTCCTACTAGAACGTTGAGTTTGGGCTGAAACAAATATGGCTTAGTTATTGTAGATGACTATTCAAGATATACATGGGTGTACTTCCTAGGCCATAAACATGAGTCTTTCAAGGTCTTTGAAATATTTTGTAGAAGAGTTCAAAATGAAAAAGGTTTTTGCATATCTAGCATTAGAAGTGATCATGGAATTGAGTTTGAAAATGCGGAGTTCAAATCTTTCTGCAAAAAGAATGGGATTTTCCACAACTTCTCTTCACCGAGAACACCACAGCAAAATGGGGTAGTTGAAAGGAAAAATCAAACTTTGCAAGAGATGGCTAGGACCATGCTTTGTGAAAACTCTCTACCTAAACACTTCTGGGTCAAGGCTATGAACACTGCTTGTTATGTTCAGAACAGAGTATTGATCAGACCTGTGATTGAAAAGACTCCTTATGAACTATAGAGAGGAAGAAGACCTAACATTGCTTGCTTTCATCCTTTCGGATGTGAGTGTTACATCTTAAACAGCAAAGATCAATTGCGAAAATTTGATTCTAAGGTGGATAAAGGTGTTTTCCTGGGATATTCTGATACGTCTAAGGCTTACAGAGTTTTTAATACCAGAACCTTGGTTATAGAAGAATCTATCCATGTTAAGTTCAATGATGGACTAACGTCTAATAGGAGACTATCATACGTTGAGGATGATGTTGCAGATATGCAGATAGGTCTGTCTGTAATGCCAAAGTCAGATGAAGTCCAACCTCCTAAGGTAATTCTTCCTCAGATTGAAGGAGCGTCTGGGTCTCAACCACAGACGAAGGATTGGAAATTTGTGACCTATCATCCACAAGATCAAATCATAGGAGATCAGAAGGAAGGTGTAAAGACCATATCATCCTTCAGAGATCAAGCATCCTATGCCTTCGTCTCAGAAATAGAGCCAAAAATAATAGATTAAGCTCTGACAGACGATACTGGATCTTAGCCATGGAAGAAGAACTGAACCAGTTTACTAGAAATGACGTCTGGACCCTAGTTCTTAAGCCAAAGAATAAAAGCATTATCGAAACAAGATGGGTCTTCAGAAACAAATTAGATGAGCAAGGAAAAGTGGTAAGAAACAAAGCTAGGTTAGTAGCTCAGGGCTATAACCAGCAGGAAGGTATAGACTTCACTGAAACCTTTGCTCCAGTAGCTAGATTAGAAGCTATAAGAATCATGCTTGCATTTGCTACTCATAAAAACATTATGCTTTTTCAAATGGACGTTAAAAGTGTGTTTTTAAATGGTTTTATTGAAGAGGAAGTTTATGTTAAACATCCTCCTGGTTTCGAAGATCCTACTCTTACAGATCATGTTTTTAAACTCAAAAAGGCTCTGTATGGCCTGAAACAAGCACCTCTTAGTTGGTATGACAAACTGATCTCTTTTCTCTTAGAAAATGGTTTTATGAGAGGCAAAGTAGACACTACTCTTTTTAGAAGAGAAGTTGGCAAAGATTTCATTTTAGTTCAAATTTATGTTGATGATATTATTTTCGGAGCTACTAACGAATCTTTGTGCAAGGATTTTTCTAATTTGATGAAAAGCGAGTTTGAAATGAGCATAATGGGAGAACTTAAGTTCTTCTTGGGACTTCAGATCAAACAAGATAGCAAGGGAATCTATATTCATCAGTAGAAATATACAAGGGAGCTTCTTAAGAAGTTCAAAATGGAATATGCTAAACCAATGAAAACTCCTATGCATGCTTCCAATCCTTTGAGCAAAGACGAATCAAGTAAACCAGTAGATCAGACGATCTACAGAGGTATGATTGTCTCACTTCTTTACCTTACCACCAATAAACTTGATATCATGCATAACGTCTGTTTGTGAGCTAGATTTCAGTCTGATCCTAGATGAAAGGTGTAAAATAGATGTATTCATCTGCATGTGGCCTCTCCCCCATATTCTATTTTGATGATATTTTATCTTCTGATTGACTGAAATGATGCTATGCTCGCCTTGTTGTTATTTTTATATCTTATCTAGATATGATATGTCTAAGTTTATTTGGGGAGCTGAGTGATTCATATGATTGAATGGTGAAAGACAATGGTGTTAATGTAGAATTTTTTTTGTTATGAATATGTGAGCACAAGTGCATACATTTCTATATGTTCATTTTGGCATGCGTTTTGTGCAAGTTTCTATGTGCGCCTTCGTACTTGTATATCTGTGTATGAGGGGAATGCGATTTTTCCTAACCATTGGGATGTCTGATACGTGTGTGATTATTGTGAGTAATTCGCATATTGGGATAGTATTGATGTTTTACCTTTTGAGCTCCTATGATTAGGAGTTATGATTGTTGCATGTAATATGTCTTTACTTCTCGTGGTTGTATTTTAATTCGGTTGGACGGGTTGTGAATACCCAAAACACTTTAATTATTGTCATGATTGATAAAGTTGAGTATTTTGCTATTCTTGGTGTTCGGCCCTTTGAATTTTTTTTAGGTTGTCTTTTTCCCTTTAATTGTTACTCCTTGTTCTTTAAGTATCTTATGTTGATAAGTGGTTAGTAAGGGAATAGAATCGAGAGCCGGTGCTTATTTTCCCTGAGGTTAATAGTGAGGGAATAGATGTTCTGGGACGAAGGGATGGTGACCTTAGTTTAGCTAGGCTTAACCTAGTAAAAGAGATACTACCTTAATTTGTTTATTTAATTCTTGGACATGTTTCACTTGACAATGTTTATCCTTTTCACATTAACACAATCGCTCTCTTGTAAGTACTCAATGTTTTATGACCTCATGAAATTTGTTATGTTTTATGGGGTTACTATACTTATGTGGTGTGTTTCTGTTTCTTTCATTTTTCATATCTTAACTAGAAGTTGATTTCAAAATTTGACTATTGTGTAGAAATGATTTCAAAACAAACCTTGAGAAGTTGCTTCTAAAGAGGGAAGTTAATAGTTTTAATGATTTCCTTGTTTTAATGACCAGTTTTACCAAATACCTTTTTGAAATATTTGGTGTAACTAAGATATTACAAATTGATCTTTCTCTATATTACCTCTGGTGTTTTAAAATGTGAAAGGTTGTTTAAAGGCAGTTTTCTTTTGAAGAATGAAGATGTTGTGTTCCTTATTTGTTTGAATTGCTTTACAAAAACTTTAATGTTAAAACTTGTTTTCTATTCAAGGTGTTGCATTTCCTTTCAACAATAGCAAGTTGGTTTCTTCTAAAAATGGAGGGGGTATTGTTTTGATTTTGTTTAATCTAGTTGTTTTGTAAAAGTTTTAGTGTTCAGTTTTGTTTTCTATTTATGTTGGGTGTTTTCTCAATGACAAGATGTTGGTTTAAAAAAAATAGTTGTAAAATATGTTGGTATTTCAATTAACATCTTTTAGAGTTTGCTTCTAAGGGTAGGAAAGTGTTTTAATGATCTTCCTATGTAAATGGCAAGTTTTACTACTTTCTATTTCAAAGTAATGGGAATCAGTTTTTGAAAAACACTCATACCTATGACTGTGTTTTCTTTTAGTTTTGACTTTAAGCTTCTCTCTGTGGTGACATTTGTTTCAAAGTTGTGGTTTGTTTCTTGAAAATGAACTTGTGCTCTTAGAATTGCTTTCCAAAGTGTTAATGCCATATTTAACCTATACCCTTTTGCTCACACATGATATACCAAATTTCCTTGGATTTTAAAAATCGGTGTTGAAGGGTTGATCCAAAATTTCGGTGTTTCTAGAGGTCTATCATCTCTAACTTCACCCATCTTTCGTTTTGGAGTACTTCTTGATGTTTTCATTCCCTAAAGAGAATCCCTTTAAAATTTGTTTTATTTGTTTTCAGATGAGAGTTTGTAGTGCTTTATAACACTATACTCTTATGTATCATGCAGTGGCTTTTGACTCGCGATGTTTTGTTTTTTTAGTGGCCTTACTTCTCTCAATATTGCATAAAAGTTTGATGCATGATGATCTTTAGTGATTTTCCATCGACCCTTTTGGTTTGGGAGGTTTAAGCTTTTATGTGTTTTGGTGGAATACAAATACAAATGAGTTTTTGGTGTGTTTAAAATATATTACACGTTTGGTTATTCATATTGAAGAGCGTTTTAGAACCTTCTTTTGAAATATAGCTTGAAAATGTTTTATGATTTTGAACTTATTGGGGAGTATAAGTTCCTTTTGTGGGTGTGTTTTGAACATCTTATTCTGAAAAGTAAATTAAAATGATGTTTTCCCTTCTATAGTTGTTTGATTCATGTTTTTAAAGAAAAGAAAAAGGATTTGTTTAGAGTCATCGTTTTATTTGAGAAGTCACATAGTTCTGATGAGGGAGAAAGTTGCTAGTGATGTTCTATTTGAAAGGATTAAAATTGGGAAAATGAAGAGTAAACTACCTGCTGGAAGGATGACTTGATTGGACAAAGAGTTGAGGAAAGATTTAAGATTCACAAAAAAGGTGAAGATATTGTGTGTATATAAGCAGTGTTATAGTATTTTCACCACAAGCAAATTTCGAGGACGAAAATTTTCTTGTTGGAGAGAATTGTAACACTGTAGTTTTGCGTAACGTATATTAAGTGCTTGATAAATACCGTAAGAGGAAATTAAATTTAAACTTATGATAATTATAAAAGAATTAATAAATAGATTGATTTTGTTATGTGCCATAGTGTTATTGTTAGATTTTCATGTATGGTTGGGCTTAGAGTGTAAGGTTGTTGTTGAGACTTTTATGTGAATTCCTTGAGTTGTAGAAATAAAATAATAAGGGAAGGGGGTGTCCTTAGAGGAAGTATAGGGGCAAATAGAAAATTTTCAAATGTCTCCCAAGCTTTAAACGTGCAAAGCTTCCTTCTTTTTCTCAATTTCCTTCATTTCTTCCTCCCTCTCTAGGCTTCTCTTTTCCTCTCAAGAGCTAGGGCTTTTGGAATTCACTCAAAGAGGACTTTGTTTCCTTAATCTCTAGAGCCTCCTTAGTTGATTTCAAGTTGGTAAGTTCAATTCCTCCCTATTCTTGATCTCTTAGTTTCCTTCTCATCTTTTACCAAGAGCTTGAGAAATGGGTCTCATCTAAATTCTTGATTGAAAGGTAAAAGCTTGATTGAAGCTTGTTTTGATGTTGGTTTAGGTTTCTCCTAGTTGATTCCATAGCCAAAGTTAAGGAAAGATCACTCAAAAGCCATAAAATATCTCTCTTTAACTCCCTCTTAAGGAAATCTCACAATTGTAGGGCAAGGGAAGCTTTAAATTGATTTGAATGTTTTGGTTGTGTGTTTACTTGGAATGATGATGTATTTAGTAATTGATGATGTCTATGAGCTTGAGTGAGTCTTTGCATAAGGTTAGAATGAGTGGGTAAACCATTGATGGTCATGAATGTCACAGGTTGCAGCCATTTTCGCTCTGACCCAGCACGAATTTTGGTGCTGCTAGGCTAGAGGGCGTCAGAATGGAACATTCAGTTCCATGGTTTTTTTGGCCTAGCAGGATAGAACTTGCGCGGCCGGGCCAGAAAGTGTCAGTAGAGAATATTCATTTCTAGAGGGGTTCTGGCCCAGCACGAAAGTTTGCGCGACCGGCCTGAGAATGTCAGTAGCTAATATTCATTTCCAGGGGAGCTCTAGCTTAGCACGAGAGTTTGTGCGGCCGGGCTAGAGATGTCTGGCCCAGCACGAAAGTTGGTGTAGCCGGGCTAGAATTTAATTCATTGAAAATCCTTTGAAACTTTTCTCCTTTTTATTTATATGATTTTAAAATGTTTATATAAAGGTAGTATGTTTAATTATAAGATGATTATGTTATTTTTGAGGTGTTTATATTATGGTAAGGTAGTTGCATTATTGTTGTAATAATTATGTTTTGATGAGGTGGGTGTATTATTATTAGGATGTATATGAATTGTTAATAAGATGATGAATGATAATCTTGTATTGTAACCATCCCTATATGTTAAAAAGCAGTTAGCTATGACCTTTGGGAAGATTTTTATAGAAAAGTGGTATACTTGGGAGGGTGTTACATCTCGCCTAGTGGGATATCTTCCCCAGTACCACCCCTATGTTTTGACTCCGAATGGAGTGTTGGAGTGTTGAGAACTAGTTCCCAAGAGGTTGAGTGACCCTTTTAGTGTATAGGGGATGGATTGTTGTCATGGTTAAGGATTGTTGATTGATGAGATGTATATGGACCCTTAAGTCAGGCCATAGAAGATGGCGGGTACGGAGGTGTCGTATCTAAGACTGTAAGGGACTCCAAATATGTTTTGTCACTGCAATATGGTGAGTGCATAGTTGATTCACAAAAATATTCTGAATGTTGTATTTGCACAGTTGGTGCACAGACATATAAGAAGGCACGTAAGTTGAGGGTGCTTGGTTGGCTCTCAACCTAGTGCTGGGGGTTTTCGTGGTGGCTAACGGGAATGGGCCTATAGAATAGACGAGTGGGCAAATCCCTATAAATGTAAGGTATTGCAAACCTACAGAGGTAAGCCACTACTATAGCACTTGTCTATTTTCGATAAAACCACACTTTCCCCGTAGGGTCAGCTCAAGGGACTCCCTAAATGGTCAGAATGTACATACTATGGTAGAGGATGGGGCCTATGAGGGACCTCTCATATGATGTTGAAACTCCATGGAGTAGAGTCAGTCTTGTTGACTGAGGTTGTCTAGTGGTTTATGTTGTACATCGCTTTGTGATGAGGGATGTTGATGGTTGTATTATGTTGAGGTTTGTGACAGTTGATGTCATACATGACTTATGATGCTTATGGCTCATGATGATGAGTGGTGATTGTTTATGTTGTTGATGTTAACTGAGGATTTATAACATTTGTTGATTGGATGTAATCCATGAGATTTGATTATTCATGTTAATAATTGGTGATATAACTATGTTGTATGAACTATTTGAGATGGTTGAGCCATGATGGTGTTGTTTATTGTTAAACTGAGTTTTGAGTTTATGAACTAAGTTTTGTATAACATTTTTAGTTATTATGTATAGTTATGTTTAGTAAGCTTACCCTTGCAATGTTTGCACGTGTGGTTCGTGTCTGTGATGATCTCGGACATCGTGTTTGGGGGAGTAGATGGCTTTCTAGGTGGACTCCTCTTGGAGGCGTGGTAGATGGAGCGAGCACGAGATTGAAGCTGTGTTCTTTCTTTTCTTTGTTTGGTCTATATAGTTATATGTGTAGAGATGACCAGCTTAAGTTTGTCTTATGTATAAGCTCCAAGAGTTGTTTGTAGTTAAAAATATATCTTATTTTAGTTTTGATCTAGTTATGTTTTATAAATGCATGATTTGTATCTTGAGTTTTGAACTTTATTTATTACTTTTGGAAGTGCAAAAAGTTCACGCAATATTTCCATAAGTAAACTAATGAAAGAATTTCTAAAATAAAAAAAATAAGGAACCTTAGCTTTAGTAGTTATGTAACGTGGGCGGGTCGTTACAAGAGTCACATCTCATAGCTGTTAAAAGGATTTTACGTTATCTAGTGGGCACCACTAACCTTAGTTTGTTTCTATAAGAGAAATCATGATTTCAGGTTAGTAGGATACTATGGTGCAGACTATACAGGAGACAAAGTTGAATGAAAAAGTACAAGTGGAGGATGCCACTTTATAGGATCCTATCTCATCTCATAGGCAAGCAAGAAGCAGAACCTAATTTCTCTATCAACTGCAGAAGCTAAATATGTGTTTGTTGCCAGTTGTTGCTCACAGCTGCTATGGGTAAAATATCAGTTAGAAGATTACTCTAGTTTTGAAAACAATATTCCTGTATATTGTGACAATACTGGTGCAATTAACTTATCTAAAAATCCATACAACATTCTAAGGCAAAGCATATTGAAATCAGATATCATTTCATTCGTGATTATGTTCAAAAAGGAGTTTTTGATATTCAGTTTGTAGACACAGATCACCAATGGGCTGATATCTTTACAAAACCTTTGTCTGAAGAACATTTCGTTTGTATCAGGGATCATTTGCATATGCACATGCTTTCAGATTAACGTTTGCATTCATCAGACGATATCCTTCATCTTATCTTTTTTCATTAATTTGTTGGAACTAATGTGTGTTCAAGTGTACAGACGATAAAGCCCCACGTTCACAACGGTTACAAGTCTTTTCGTTTTCTCTCAAAACGTGCGCCGCCCTTTTTCGCCATGATGAGACAGTTTTCAAAAAGTTTTTAATGCCTTTAAACTGCTCTTTTATGATATTTAAAACTCTCTCCTCTGTCATCTGGTATAAAAGGACGAAGTACCTAAACTAGAAGGTTCCTTTGATCTTTCAAATTCTTTGAAGTTTTTAAGGGTTTCTAAAAATTTCAAAGATCAAAACTTTCTTCTCTTTTCTTTTAAAAACTTAATCTCTGTGAACAAAATGGCACCAAGGAAGCAAGTTTCATCTTCTACTCCTCTCATCCGCAACTAAGATGAAGCTACAGCAACATTTCCAGAGGAACTATTCATTCCTGGAAAATGGGCGAGTTTGACCGAGTTGGCGAAGGAAGGATTCGATGTGAAGGACATGTTCACCAGAGTTGGGTGGACCAATTTTATTGGGAAACATGGCATCTGGTATCAATGCCCTTATGCCCTTTTCTGGGGCATTGCCAAGATGGAGGATGACCAGTGCATTCGAGGCACTATTGGTCAAACGATGGTGGCGATTAGTCCTTCAAAACCATAGCTAAGGCTATTGGGTGTGCTGAGGAAGGACTAATTTATGACAAGGAATGGGAGAAGACCATTGCTCAAGAGACGGTGGACAAGCTTCTCTATGACGGAGTTTGGCCTGCAGACGAAGACCCGAAGAAACGTGCTGCAACAATGAAGAACTTTATACGGTCTGCTAACATGACCCATGTCTGCAGACTCTTGCATAATATGTTGTTCAACATTGTGCTTCCTAGAACGGGGTCGAGGATCATGTAAGCGAAAAGGACAGGTTCTGCATCTACAACATCATGATAGGAGAAAAGATCAATCATCCTGATATGATCTTCTATCATCTGGAGCAAGCCTTCAAGTACCGGTTTTCCTCGAAGAAGCAGAAGAACCCCATCCCTTACTGCATGTTGTTCACACAACTAATGAGGAATGCTAGTGTTGATCTTACAGAGTTTGAAGCCTCTAAAGTAGCTACACAGGTCTCAGGAACCACTTTTTAAGAATGGGGATAACTCACAAGTTTCTTGAGTAGGTCAAGAAGCATGGAGGCAAAGTGAAGAAGGAGACAAAGGAAGAATCTGATGAGCCTGCATCTGTCACAGAGAAACAAACCCTACCCTAACCTCAGCCTTCATAGACTCAAACCAAACCTACCACCAGACGCACCCAACCTCCATCATCAGACCAAACCAAGAAACCCAAACAGCAACCTCCTTCAGACCCTCCCTCCCCTCTTAAGAGAAAGGTTACAGAAACTTCATTTGATGAACCTCCTCTCAAAAAGCCCTTCACCAGAACCACCAAGATTCACATTGTCACCAAAGTCAAACTCACTACCTCACCAGAACCCCAACCTAAACCTCAACCTTCACTTTCCCAAACCCAAGAATCTGATATTGAGATTCTTGATGCACCTCCATCTAAACCTCAACCCTCTCCCAAACCTAAACCTGCACCTAAGCCTAAATCTTCATCCTTTCCTCCACCTGCTGACAAAAAGGAAGCAACTGCCATCAGAAAGGCTCAGGAGCTATCAAAGAAGGAGGTTGCTAAAAAGGCTAAGTTGGACAAAAGCCTTGAGAGGCAAGAACAGGTTGAGCTGGAATAATCTGTAGTAGAGTCTGTCAAGACTCTACTAGCTGAAGAGTTGAAACGAAAGGCTACTGAAGAAGCCCTGGCACCTGCAGATGAAGCTGCAGAAGAAGAAGCTCTTGATGAAGTTGTTCTTGAGTCTATTAAGACTCTGTCTAAAGAAAAATAGAAGAATGTAGCTATAGAGGATCTGAAAAGGATAGAGTCATCTATGATTCAAATAGTTGAACTTGTCTCTGAAGAAATTGCTGCTAAGCAAAAGGAATTCCAGACGATCACAATTGATGAAGATGCAGACGAAGCTGAGATAAAAGAATTGAATAAAGCCATTCTTCAGTCTACATTAATGGCAAGTGCACAAGGTCTGGATTTTGTTGAAGGCCAAGTGGAAACTGATGATTCAAGTCCTCGTGTCATCTACAGACCGATCACTGAAGACGATGAGAAAAAGGTAGATGAGCACCTAGTAAAATCTGATGCAGATAGAGCTGCCAAACAAATGAGCATTTATGGAGGCACTTCATCTGTCTCTATTGATGACATGAAGACTCTGACTGAAGATAAACTGTTCAGACGACGAAGATATGCTGCAAAAGCCTCTCTATCTTTAGGGTACATATTTGGCAGACTAGTACTAGATCTAGCACTAAAGCCCAGAGGCTATGACTGGATCATCAGACGGAGTCCAAACATTCCAGTCCCTGCAGTTCAACCACCATCAGACCCTGATATTAATGTTCGCTACTATCCTGGATGGAAGCGCCCAGGGAACACTGCAACAAGGAATGGTGGAAGAAGGGTATCTGCACTGATGAGGATCAAGCTTTCCTACTTGAATTCCTTGACTACATCAAGTTATGGAAGGAAAGGTGTTCCTAGGATTGATCCCTTCAATCTTCATAACTATGAAGTCCTTCCAGAAGAAGAGCTTCCAACCCTTTCATGTTACATGCAGGAACCTCATTTCAGGATCTTCCCTCCTCGTCAGACGCCACCACTTGATCTAAACTCACTCATCTTTGAGCATACTCCCCGTGGCAGACGACACTACCCTACTCAAGCTCCAGTCTGGCAAAGACTTTCGGTGCTAACTGATGAAATACCTTTCTTTGAACCTGTCGGTCTTCACGAAATCATAGGTCTCTCAGCTTATCTCAAAGTGATTCTTCCTTGGAATTATGCTGAACCAGGCCACACTATCTACTCCAAAGATCTCAACTTGGACGATCCAGAAGCAAGTCCAACGTTTGATGTATGGGAATCTTCAGACTATACCATGGATCTGCACATGAAGCTGCAAACATATAAGGAGGAGATTAAAAAGTGTCAAAACTCCTTCAGACAAATCCAAAGACATGCACAGACGATGCCTCACTTCCTTGGCACACAATTTCACTGTGTGGTCTCCAATCAGACCCAATTCAAGCTTGCTTTGGACAAGGTCATTCCAGTCCTTCCAATCTTTAACTATAAGGGTAAGGAAAAGGCAGAAGAAAAAGATGATGCTCCCCAATGCAACATTCATGTTCGCAGAGGCAGGCCCTTCAAACGCGAACTTGGGGCCATTCTTCAAAAGATATATGCTAAACGTACATCTGAGGATTTGAAGACCATCAGACGAGTCAAGAAGTTTGATGCTTTCTACTCTGGTCTGGAACCTGAAGACAAACCTCCTGCAGATGGCTATCATATGATGATTGGAACATGCTTTCAATGCAAAGGTCATCAACCTTTTCTCCCTGCGTCTAGCACCTCTGAGCTTATGCCATGGAAGTCCAACTTCTACTATCCATCTGATAGGGAATTTTCTTTTATGGTACCTCTGCCATACTCAACCTTCTTCTTCTCCAAGACTATTCTGGGCATTATGCAAGAACCAAAAGAAGCCATTGTTCCATACAGACCTCCCATCATTGATGAAGAAGTTTATGATCTGTATGTTGAGCTTTGGACAACAAGGAAAGCTCTGTGTCAAGCTCTAGAAGACAGGAAAGCATTAGAGACTAAGCTTAAGAAATGGATCTACATTGATGCTTTCTTTCGTGGTCGCCGTCACAGACGCACTCCCACTCCACCAAGATCCCCTATGGTACTATCATCTGACTCTGATTCCTCTAATTCTGATAGTCCAATTCCTGGGGAACCAGGTTTTGCTGATCACCATGAAAAAGGGGGAGAAGGGAAAGGTAAAAAGAAAGTGTGAAGAGGATGCATCTGAGGGGGAGCTGGAGAGGAAAGGTAAAAAGAAAGTGTGAAGATGATGCATCTGAGGAGGAGTTGGAGCTAACAAAGATAGGGGAGAGTATTCTATCTTTTTATTTTTTCTTTCATCTATAAAGACACATCATCTTGATGTGAAAACCTTTAATAAGACGAGTTGTTTGATTGCTCATCAAACCTGAGTCTTCTTTTCTCTCTATTTATACTCTATGCTTATATTTTCTTTTTTATATATAACTATAATACATCTTTTTACAATATTTGCTTGGCATCATCAAAAAGGGGGAGATTGTTGAGTCATAAGAAGAATCAGGACCCTCAATAATTTTGATTCAATGCAAAAAAAATATTAAGTAAAAAGATTGCGTCTTATAAATGCCAACAGACGAAAACGTTGCATATGCGTCTGTAAGTTATAGATGATATTCAGACAGACACTTAAGTCTGAAGAAGCATTTAAAGGCATCGTAAATGCACTGTCATTTTGTAATATGTATTGCAGGAAATGTTCATGGAACATCCTACTTAAGATCTGTCGAAGTGCATAAAGGGAAATAGAAAGAAGAGTCAAAGTAGCAGAAGTTCTCCTCGCCTCAAAAGACGCACTACAACTAGCAATGAGTACTTGACTGAGCAAACGATGTGACCACTACAGCAGAAGGATATGGAGTGTATCTCAAGGAAGATAAGTAGAGTGCTTTATCAGCTCAAAGTGACTAGTTGGTGACAAGTATTTAATGCTCGCATTAAATGCCCCCAACAACCACTCTCCTTCAGATGCTGGTCAGACGCAAGTAAGAAGACCGTTTAGAGATAACGGTTACTTCCTCAGCAAGTCTATATATAGTAGAAGATTTGAAGTGCTAAAGATAAGGAACTTAATTCAAATTACGCAAGCATTCTTTCAAACCTTCATTCTTTCTCTTGTAAAATCTTTAAGTTGTAAAAAGCTCTCAAAACACCTTGAGTATCCTGAGAGAAAAAGACTGTATTCTTAATCTTGTATATTCGTCTGTAAGACGATATTTCAAAGTCTGTGTGCCCTTAACTTAACAAATCTGCTGATTTGTTGTAGAGCCATAAGTGGCTTGGTAAGAAAGAATACTTGGGTTTTTAGCTTGGAGAGGCTAGTGTAAGAACTACTTGGGTAGAGCCAGAAGTAGCAGTTAACAATACTTGTAACTTGTGAAACTTAGTAGTTTGCCAAGAACTGGACAGAGTCTTGGGGTGAGACGAACCAGTATAAAATCTTGTTTTGTCTTTCCAGCTCTTTATTTCTTATAACTACTTGAACTGACTTTGTCTTGTGATTTATCTTGTTTTCTTAAAAGGTGTCATCTGTTGTTATCATCTATTAACGTTTTCTCTGAAACTGTTTTTCTAAACCCGTAAGACGAATCACACATTTTATAAAAGTTTGCGAAAATTTTTATAAATTACAATTCAACCCCCCTTCTTGTGATTTTTGCCTTTACACTTTTCATTTAAGATATTTACTCAGAATTACTATACTAATTTGTTTCCTTCTTGCCATATAATTCCTACAAAATTTGTTTGAGAATGAGAATGACACGTAAATGCTTATAAATTATGTTACTTTGTATATGAAGACGATGACAATTTGTTGTATGAGTGTGAAATACTGGAGAAGGTGGACATAGATGGACCGAGTGCTCTCTTGGGAGTGGTTGGATGTATTCCATGAAAAAAAATTTCCACAAAGGATAAAAGCTGAAGTTCAAAAATCTTCAGCATAGAAACTTTCTTTTGATTGAAGTGTCCTAGGTTGAATCATAAGTTTATCTTTGTATGCTTATATAAAACATATAATATGATTTTTTATTATCTATATCCAAAAAATATAAATAAATGCTTCTAAATTTTGTTTTTGTTATATTTAATTTTTGCTTTGTATTATTTCTTGAATTTATTCATGAAAAATATAAATGAATTATTCAAAAATATAAATAAATGCTTTTAAGTAGGATTGATTACATTAATAATTGAGTTAAATCATATATTGAGTTATTTTAATAGAAATTAATTGTGTGTCTATTAACCAAATTTAACTAATCAAACCATTAATATTATAACCATTAAATCGATATCAATACAATATATACTTCCTCTTATAACTCTTTTAATTTCAAATTTATTTATTTATTCGTTTAAGTTTATTTCTTAACTTATCTCATACATATTTTTATTATGATTTTTATACAAATCGATTAATGAACAATTATTTGTGCACAAATCAATTATGGACAATTATGACACACAAATATAGAATTTTTTTTTTTACTTTATCTTCTGAATGATAAATCAAAATTTGAAATAGACGATTAATTTAAAATGGACCTTTAATTTTACCATAAATATGGAGTGCTCGATTAATTTATTATCATATTAAATTATTATTTTTTATTATTGTACTGTTTATTTAATTATTAGACATATTATCAATTTCAAATAATTTAATAGCATTTTATTTGACCAAATTTAAAATAGATGATTAATTTAAAATTAACTATTAATTTGACCTAAATATGGAATCATCATTTATTAGAATTGAATTTGACCAAAAAGTTTCATTGAATTTTCTTATAATTTTCATATTATTATTGTTATATAGTTTTATTTGTCTATATATAGAGATTTTTTTACTTCAAGAAAATAACATTGTGAAATTTAAATCTATAGTTGTAGTATAATTTTTCTAAATGATTTGTATAATAAAATAAACACATCTAATTATCTTTTATTATTTTTATTAATGAATAAGTTCCTTATTGTGGAAATTTAAATTAGTTTTAGATCTTTTTAAAGTAACATAACAAATGAACAACATTGTCAACATATTTTATATTGTTTCATTCATTCGCTTAATTTTGTTTCAAATATTTTTACATGATGTTAAATTAATGAATTCCATAAAAAAAATTTAATGGAAGAATATGTTAGTTCTTTTAGTTAAAATGACTTTTCTTATTATTTTCATCTTCTTTTTGTTATATAGTTTTATTTGTCTATATATAGAAAATTTTATACTTCAAGAAAGTGGCATTGTGAAATTTAAATTTATAGTTGTATTATAAATATATATATATATATATATATATATATATATATTTTAAATAAGTTGTATTATAAAATAAACACATCTAATTATCTTTTATTATTTTTATTAATGAATAAGTTCCTTATTGGGAAAATTTGAATTAGTTTTTTCATTTTTTTAAAGTAATATAACAAATTAACAACATTGTCAACATACTTTATATAAACAAAAAATTCATTATCTCTTCAATAAACCCATGCATCGCACGGTTACTATATAGTATTATCTTAAAATAGATTTTCAGTAAAAAAAATTGAATATTTGAACACAAAATTAATTTTGTTCATAATCTTTTTTGATTTATAGGTATTTCAAACGCATTTTTGAACTTGATATTTTTATAAACAATTTCATAAAAAAATTAATTAAAATTGAGCATGAATTATTTTTTGTTTGAAAACATTTTATTTAAAAATTAATTTTGATAAAATAAAGGTCATTTAAATAGTATTAATAAAAGTCACTAAATGTATAATTATAACAAAGATGTTGTTTTACTTATTTGATTATTATTAAAATAATATTTTATCAACACACAAATGGAATTTTAGTGATGCAAAACCAACAAAATATTAGTTTCAAATGATGCCAAGCATATGATTCAAAGCATTGAGTTAAACAAAGGAAGTTTTAGGGGTTTTACAGCTAAACACACCATAAAAGTTCTGTATTAAGGGTTGGTTTGGAAAAATAGTTTAATTAAGATTTTTTTTAAGTAAGTTTTTATTATATAAGAACTTACCTTATAAATGCTTCAAATTCAATAAGCTATTTGCAATTGGATATATATGTTGATAAGTGCTTTTATAATTTTGAAATGGTTAGATGCATACCTATATAAACACTTATAAGATAATGTCTCATTCTAAAAATTAAAAATAAATAAATAAATAAATCATAATTTAAAATAAATTAAAAAATTAAAAACTAACTAAATGATTAATATACTAACTTTATATTAAAAATAAAAATCACTAGTCACAATTTGCCTATTTAAAATTTTTAAAAACAAATTTATTTATCAAAAATTTGAAAAAATTAAGTGACACAAAAAAAACACCATACACCTATCAATAATTTTAAAAATTAAAATATTTAATAATCAAAACATGATTAAAATATAAATATGGTGTTAAAATTATATATATATATATATATATATATATATATATATATATATATGTGTGTGTGTGTGTGTGTGTGTGTGTATGTAAGTATATAGAATCATTATAGAATTCACCGTTCACATGTATAAATAAATATGTATATAAAATAGTAGGCTTAATTACTGTTGAAGGCCCTCAATTTGAGGGTCCTATTTTTTCTATTCTCTTAAATTTAAATTTGCTTTTTTAGTCCATGAATTTTGAAAATTACTCTTTTTAGTCCTTTCCATGAGTGTGTGTCAAATGGAGAATAATATATTAGCAATTTATGTAATGTTTTTAGCCGCTAGAATTTGGTTTTTAATTTTTAGCCATCAGAATTTACATTTTAAACCGCCACAAATTATCGATCTATTATTCTCCGTTTGACGCACACTCATAAAAGGGACTAAAAAGAACAATTTTCAAAATACAAAGGACTAAAAAAGCAAATTTAAATTTGGGGGATAAAAAAACAAGTCCCTCAAATTGAAAGACTAAAACAGTAATTAAGCCAAAATAATTTACCATAATAAAAATTTCACCACTACATACCATTGTAGGAGGAAATATTTAAAAAATAAATACATTTATTAGCAACAAATAATTATAATTTGATTTGTGTGGGAGTTAATATTTATATTAATTTAGAGGAAGAAACGAATATAATAAAAGATTTAATTTTAAGGAAGAAACAAAAAAATAAAAAATACGCACATTTTATATTTTTTGTCCTGGTGGAATTCGAAGGTGAGTCTTTTCATAAGATTCACATAAGCTATTCCTATAAGCTATCTTGGAGAGCTTATGAAAATAAGCTAAAAGCATCTTATGAACTAGTTATAAGAGTATTTTCTTAAGCTCTTCCAAACATTCTCATAAGAAAACTCCTCATTTTAGCAACTTTATCCCACTTACCTGCTGCAGCGTATATATTGGAGAGCAATACATAGTTTCCAGCAATTTTAGGTTCCATATTTTTAAGCTTGTGGGCAGCAAGTTCTGCTAAATGGGTTTCTGAGTATATCTTACAGGCACCCAACAAGGGACCATAAACCCTGGCATCTGACTCCAATGGAACAGTTTCTATTATTTCATTGGCTTCATCAATTTGTCTGGCACGTCCTAGTAGATCAACCATACAAGCATGGTGTTCCTGGCTAGGTCGGTAACCATATTTTTCCACCATTTCCTTGAGAATCTCCTTGCCTTTACTAATAGGGCTTGAGTTAACCCAAGCTGTGAGCAGCCTCAGAAATGTTACTTGGTCGTTTGATAGTTTCATTTGGCTGTACAACTGAAAACATCTAAACCACTCTCCATGTTTAGGATACGCACTGATCCTAGAGTTCCACACAAATTATATCTTTATGGATACTTTTCTCTTCGTCAAAAATATTTCTGGCCATTTCTATGCAACTACACATAGCTACTAAGAAACGATATGTTACGGGGTTTGAATGGATCAAGCCTTGTTTCCAATGAGTAACCGTGTAAGTAACTTACAAAATGCAATAACTATAATGAAGCCAACTCTAGTGCCACTGAACTTCATTTTCAAGAATAGAGACAAGCTCAAGAGTGTGGTCATGCATTGCATATCCTTTGATCATTGCACTCCATGAAACCAGAGTCTTGCCCATTATCAAGCCAAAAATCTTTGCCAAATTCAAGTCATTTCATGCAGAGTACATGTCAATAAGAGAATTGTGAACAGATACCTGATCATCTTAACCATTTCTTATCACATGAGCATGCATTTGCTTTCCCTACTCCTTATACTTTAACTCTGATAAAAAATTGCAAGGATTGCCATGAACAAGTCAGGTCTAAAACCTGACCTAACATACAATATGAGCTAATGTTCATCGTTTTGGCAGAGCTAACAACCTAGTGCCTCAGAAACACTTGCGAAACTACAGATCCTCAAACCAACCAAAATAAATGTTACAAGCCCCTATCAAACCCCTGCATAAAACAAAAACAAAAAAAATTTGCAGCCAAAATGACGGGCCTCCAATTAAAATCTAGGTAGAAGGGAGAGGAGCAGCAATAAGGGCAGTATGGGAAAGGGAGTGCAAGAGTCTGTTATGCATGGTTCTAACAAATAAGACAGGTGGCAGTAGGCTATTGGAGAGAGTGATACAACAATCATTAAGGGGGACGTGAATATGAGGGAATAGAGGTTGCACCAATTTGGGAGAATATTTGGGTGGCTGAGGTCACAGGGCAGAGTAGGCAGTGCCTCTCTGATAGTTTTCTTTCTTAATTTCTGTATCTATCTTTCTGCAGTTTTTCTTATTGTAAAAAGAGCTTTGTTCTCTGAATTTTCTCCTATCAATTCTATAGTAATATCAGTACCTATCAAAAAACTAAAATAAAACAAATAGAAATGAGTAAACATCATAGGAAAACAAATGATATGGAGAATCAATATCAGTATCCATTCCGTTCGATGGCAAAATAAATAAATGCCCCACTTGCAAGTTTGACAATCAAATCAATATATAGCATCCTACATAAACAACTGTTGAGGACACCGGTGACACAAGAGGGTATGGACAGCTACTCCGCACCACGTTGCAGGTCTTCTAGCTATGCATTAGAGTTTTCTAGCAAAAAATATGCCACACAAAAGGAGAGGAATCAGTCACACAAGATATAACTAAAAAATGGTTTTCATTTAAGGAAACTTAAGAAAGACGTATATTTTAAAAGAACATGATAAATAAATAAACAACATAAAACAAATGCTCAATTTTAATATCAGCAGCCTTGACTGCTTAGAAATATCAAGATGTTGGATATATTGCTCACAACTCTATTTATGATAAGATCTTCTTGTTACTATTACTATGATTTTACAAACAGAAATTTTCATAAGCTTTATTTGTAAGCTTTTGAACCTATACACACTGGAGGAAATGAGGAAAGAAATATCACGACGTGGGATCTAAAGCAATTTCCCATCAAGCCAAGTGATCTCAAAGGTGAATTCATTACTTAAAAGACAAAATCCTACTATTCCAATGAAGCCCAGGTTGTCAAAATCGAGTGTTAACTCATAAAATCGTACTGACTAGGTTCAATAGGAGAAGGAATAACATGAACATGAAGGGATAGCATTGTTTGATCAATCCAAGCATGAATGTTGACAACACACCAAAACATATGAACTCACCTTCATCTACACCACAAAACAAGGACTTCTTTTGCACAAATGGACTATTGGCTCAATACAAGCTAGAAACAAGGACTTCCTTTGCACAAATAGACAAAACACTAAAATCCACAAGTTCACTTATAGCACTTCTCACATGACTAAAAGATGCTCAGTTTTGACAACACAAACATCTTCAATCGATACCTACATCCCTTAATAGTCCAAGAATGAATTGGCGTTCTATGAAACAAGCGGTGGGTAGCAAAATAAACTAAGGGGAAATAAAAAAGAAAACTAAACTTGCGGCGTAGAAGCTTAAGGAGCATCAAATAAGCAAGCAGATGAAAAGAAAAACAATATGTACTTCAAGCAAACCACAAAACTGAACTACAAAACAAGGGATAAAAAAACATAGGACTAGGCGTTCTGTCAGTTGACACCATGTGACGTGTCAAACTTTAACACTAACATCACTTGATAACTTTTTGTATAAAACAAAATTAACTAATCCAACCGTTGAATTGAAAATTCTTATAAAACAGAATAGATTTATAAAAATTTTATTCAAATAAAAAATTAATTGAAGATGATAATTGCAATACTAGACAATGACTAATTCCTGACCGACAAATTTATTTAATTAGGTCCAATAGATTTGAAAATAATGAGAGATGGGATCACTGTCCATCCACCACCATACAACCCTGTTGTAGAAGTATGTTAATGCAAGTGCAGAGCAGGAATAAAAAGCAACGAGCCAAGACCGTAGAAGCCCATAATTCAGTATTCATAATTTTGATATATCAGGCAGTTCAAGTATATATAATGATGAAGTTTGCTAACTATGAAAGTTTATTATCCCATGGTCATAGATTATGCAGATAAAAAAAAATCTGGACAGAGGAAGAGAAAATAACAATGAAAATATTGGGTAGTTCCGCTAACACTACCAATTATTCATTCATAACATACTTCAGGGATATCATGAAATTATATATGACTGCAGGCTTATCAACATCAATATAACCAACGAAATGCAAGACAAAGTCCATCACAACTTGATTAATTTGTACCCTTTCACTCCATTCCTTCTATTAGCTCCCAGATGATCAAGATCAATATCTCCCTAACTTCAAGTCAAAATGAGTAATAGCACAATAACCTATAAGTAGGGCTGGAATCTAATAATAATGTAAAAGTTTATAAGGCAAGACGGGCTATGGAATCAAATCAGGTTTCATACACTATGCGTATAACTTCACATTAATTTCTTGTTATGCATGTTCAGTAGTTATAAAATAGTGGAAAAGACTAGAGAACATTACATAAAGTAATACTTCTAGCCAGTTACCTTTGTTCATCTTCAATAGAGTGATAGCAAACTCTCTCTATACACCATACCTAGATGATGTACACTAATTGTGCCCTTATACTGCTCTGCTTCACGACCCTCAAGCAGCTCGCCTTTGTCATTAAGTTTCATCAATATTCCACAAGAACCGATTCCAAAAATTTGACCATTTTTGGTAAAGCACATTGGGAAAAAGTGAGAGAAAGGAGCGGTAGGGACAAGAAATGACTTGGTCCAAGATGACTGCACTTTGTATTCCTTCATCGTCCACGCTTCAGCTGGTGCACACCAGTGACTAGGTAAATAGATACACAGACATCCTCCCATTACCGTCAATCGATACAGTTCCCTTCGAAGATTGGCTGAATCATAAAGTGGCAGTGGATCATGTGGCAGTGGAATCTCTGATAATTTCCCTTCCATCACATCAACTGCAATAATTTTGCCACGATTATCTTCAGAGTGGAGCAACCAATGAAGAGTTCCATTCAAGAATGACCCCTCCAATCTGAATCCACGCCAGAAGCGTATATTCGGAACAGTAACAGTAGTGGTACCCGCAGGGCAGCAGCTCCATGAATTGGTACTCACAGAAAAACAATGGACCTCCAGGCCTTGGCGTTTCGAAAATGTTACAACCACTACCAAATAGTCATCAGTTGATGGGTCATACGCAATTCCACATACAAATCGCTTCCTCAACTCTTTCTTAAACCGTTTTTTGCGACCAGTTGACGGATTCCACACGATGAAATAAGTGAAGTCAGAGATAGTAGCAGGTGACGAGGTTAAGAGTAGAAATCCTCTGCAGGAACCCATGACATATAAGCTTCTGCTTTTTTTAGGTTTGACATACGGAAGCTTAAACACTACATCCGCAGAATCAGTGTGAAGGGGTGCATCTATGTCTATGGAATTAGCTTTGGAATCATCGTGGAATTTCACGAGATATCGGTGGGTGGGAGCTGCTGCTAGGTCAAAATGGGATTTTGCAAATTGGGGATCGGAAATGAGAAAAAGCCAAGACTTACAGACGCATTTGAAACGCAGTAGAGATCTCACCGGCAATTTCAACAGAATTTCTACCATCAACTCCACAGGGAGGGACACACCAAGAGGGGTCAGGGCCAGGGCCATCGTCTTCTTTCCTCTGCTGAAGAATAGATGTATAATGGGGCAAGTTCTATAGTACCTTCACTGTTTGAAGGGTTTCCGTGCGAATAAACCAATAACCTATTGCCACGATGTATATATAATACATTTTAGGGACTCAAACAAAAAAATTGATATATTATAAGGACTAAGACAAAATAACAAGAATGCAAAACAAATTTTTTGTTTTATTAAGGACTCAATGCAAAGCAAAAATTTATTAGGGACAAAACAAAATTTACTAATTTATCAGGGACCCAAAAGATATTTAAGCCAAAAAAAAAAATATATTAAAATTGTGCTTAATGGCCAAATGAAAAGTGACGAGGCTGCCATTGCTATGATTCGTAGATTCCTCTCCCAATTTTTGCATGCATAGGGCCTTCACCACCCATTTTTTGAACCGACAGCGAACAACTTGCACTCAAGTCGGAACCTATGGTGGTGCATCATCAGCCTCTTTCCCTTTCACGGAACTTTGATCTCAATTTTTGGGAACCATTCAGGTGATTGACATCGGCATCTCAAATGGGAAAATGGTGGGGTTGAATGGAAAGGGAGAATGGGCATAAAGCTAAAACCTTTTTGTCATGGGGTGAAGTGAATAAGAAATTTTCCTAAGTGCCTTGACTCTTCTCCGTTCTAAACCCTCCCAACCTCGCACTGCTCGAATCGTAGCTCTACCGCTTGTGCCATTCTAAACGCTTCGTTCTCACCCTCTTCGTCGTCGGTGGTGGCGTCTCTGCCACGCCCAAGATGTGTCGGAGCATACAAAGCGAGTGTCTTCCTCTATGAACCAACCTTGGGACTCAACGAGTGGGTCACCAAAATGAAGTGAGTTGTGTGAATCTTCCTCAACAAACCACCTCATATTTGTTTTTATTTTTTAACTTTTTATATTTTTCTGGATCTGTGTTTGATTTTGATATGGACTTGTGTCTTTACTTATTTTTTTATTTTGGATCTGAGTTTGATTTTGATTTTGATATGAGCTTGCATTGATTGATGGAGGAAAGGGGAAAATTGAAAAAGGCAAAACCGATTTCTAGCAGTTTTAAACCACCAGAAATTGTTTAATTCATTTTAGGAAAGTAATTTCTAGCGATTTTTAACTGCTAAAAAAATAACTGCCACAAAATGTAATAAAATAATTATAAAATTAACGTCACATCATCATTTTACATGATATTTAATAGAAGGACTAAAAACATTAACGGGATAAAAGATCAGGGACTAACACCAGTCAAGATTTTGTTTAGGGACTAAAAGTGAAAATTTGAAAAAGTTCAGGGACTAAAAACATAATTAATTCCCTACCCAAAACTTAAGGAACAATATACCAATCATAATACCAAGTAGATAGTTGTTATAATGTTTCTCTAGTACAGACTAGGCCTCAATTATCTCTTGTTACTCAGGTTGAACCTTTCTCAACCATAACTTGTGATCAAGGTAACATATGCTCTACATATTTGTCTTCTAATCATGATAGTAGTGGAGGGTGGATCATAGACTCGGGGTGCCACCGATCATATGACATATTGTGTCAGTGATTTAGTAAAAAATTCACTACCTAGATAATCATGCATCATAAATGCCAATGGAGTATCATACCCAGTGACAGGAGCAGGGACGGTTAATTTTTCAAACCATATCTCCTTGCCTAATACATTACTTGTCCCCTCTTTATTGAATAAGCTTATTTTTGTTTGGCAAGCAACTAAACAATTAAATTGTGTGGCACTTATGTATCCCAATTTCTGTTTATTTTAGGATATCCTCACGAAGATCATTGGGCGTGGTACTAAGAGGGGAGGACTCTACTACATGGAAGATTTGATTTCTGGCAAGGTGAATAACATGTGAAAGGATAACAATAACAGAGAAGAAGAGATTCAGGTTTGGCATGCACAAATGGGACATCCATCCTTTTATTACATGAAGCATGTACTTCCAAAACTATTTACTGATGTAGATTTGAGAAAATTAATATGTGACACTTGCATACTTGCAAAGAGTCATCGTGTACCTTTTCCCATGCATTTGAATAAATTGATACTCCCTTTGGTTTGATATATACTGACGTTTGGGGACCATCATCTTTACCATATTTATCTCATTTACGGGTACAAAGGGAGGAGTAGAAGACTGTGTCATGTCACCGTGCATGGCTTCATTGGCTCATATTCTAGTTCCACTCAACATGCATTGTCATTTTGTGAATCCCTTCCATGTGGCGTTTGAATTTCTCTTAATTCCTCATATGAACAGTCCCCCCGACATGCATGTAGTAGGGTCATCAGAGTTGCTGCCCCCACTAATACAAGGTGTCTCATTGCTACTAGGTGACCCTATATTAATATTTGTATTATTATTTACTTAAGTATTTTCGACCCATCCTAATACATCATAGGAAAACACACCACCAGCACCATCATCACCATTCTTCTCCCCTTGAAGATGAGTAGGGTTGGCATGGTAGAGCTCAGTTTCCACAAATGACACATCCATGGTAACATATGTTCGATGGTTATGTGGATCAAAATAGCGATACCCTTTGGTGTGCGTCCCTTACCCCAGAAACACACACTTCACTACGCATGGATCTAACTTGGAATGTAGATGGCGAGGGAAGTGTACAAAGACCACACACCCGAAAACCTTGGTAGGAAGTAGTGAGTGGGGAGAGATTGAGAATTGACTATTCAAGGTTTCCAGGGGAGTCTTGAAGTCAAGTATTATAGATGGCATACGATTCATGATGTAAATAGCAGTCCCAATAGCTTTTTCCCAGTACTTAGATGGCATATGAACACCTATCAATAAGGCCCTTGCTGTTTCTAGAACATGTTGATTCTTCAGTTCGAGCTACATCGTTCTGTTGCGGTGTGTTAGGACCTATTGAGTAATTATCAAATTCTATCCGAGCTTTCACAATATACTTCTTGAGCCTCTGCAAACTACTTCTAAATCTAGTATTATCAACTTTGTAGATCTGCACTAAGTATTCTTATCTCTCCAGGTCAGTATTGTCACCTCTCCAGTTCAATATTCCCATGTTTATGGGTTCTAAACTCAGTATTCTCATTCTCATTCCCAATATTTGTAGGTTCTTCAACCAGTATTCTCAAACTCTGGAAGCATCAATCCCTTGAGCGCACTTCTAGTTTTCCCTTACAGGTTTTGTTTGGATATACCTAATGCTCTCATTCTAAATACATTATTCAATTAAGTGATTTTTTTGTATGATTTTTAATTTACTTTTAAATTATTTAGTAGGTCTTTGATCTATTTGAAAATTTTTAATTAAGTCCTTAAACAATTTTCAGTTGAGTCCATGAACGTTTATCGACAAGGACATAATTAAACAATAAATAAAAGTTTAAGAATCCAATTGAAAAAATAAAATTCAGGGACCTAACTAAAAATTAGGGGTGTTCATGAACCGATATAATCCAATCAAAACCGAAAAAATCAATCCAAAAAATCGAAAACCGAATAAACCAAAAAATCGAATGGATCAAAAATTGAAAAATCGAAATTTTTTATTGGATTGGATCGGATTTCGGATTTGATTTTGAAATCCAATCCAAACCGAAGTTATATATACATATACATTTTTATTCATAAATTTATGATACTACTCATGTTTATATTTTTATTTCTTATATATTTATAAAATTATCACATAACTTATATTTATTTGTGAAACATCTATTTAATTGAAGATATTTTTTTAGTAACTATTTGATTAAAGGTACATAAGTATAATTATTAAGTTATATAAATTTACTTTTAATAATATATATTTGAAGAGTTATACTATTATTAGTTATTTATTGACTTATTAAGAAGATATTTAATATTTTAAATTATCTTTTATTATGTTTATTATATATATTACCATTTAAATTATCTTTAATATATTACCATTTATTTAATATTTTCTCCAAAGAAAAATATAAACAAAACTAAAATCGAAAATCGATCCAATCCAAACTGATTTAAATTGGATCGGATTTAAATTTTTTATCAAACCGATTGAATGATTAATTAAGAAAACTGAAATGATTGGATCAAATAATTTTTCTCTTCAAAATCGATCCAATCCGCAAACATTCTTATTAAAAATTATCTAATAGTTCATGACCCGTTGATTAATTTATTATTTTTTTGTTTACCAAGTATATTTAAAACTCAAAACCCTTGATAGTGGTTTAAAAACCCTAGGGTTTTAGTATAAGAGTGATACAAAACGAGAACGAGGAGTGAGTGAGTGACTAATACAGAGCAAGAAGAATGAGTTTGGTTGCAGGTTCATACGAGAAATTCATCTGGGGTTTCACCCTCCGCTCCCAATCCCAATCCCTAACCCCTCTTTTTTCTTACCCTTCCCACCTTTCCTCCATCAAATCCATCGCCATCTCCGGCCCCGTCGTGGCCTCCGGCGGCGAGGACGACACCATCCAGCTCTACGACCTCTCCGCCGCCGCCTCCCTCGGCTCCCTCCACAGCCACTCCGCCACCGTCACCGCCCTCTCCTTCTACGCCCCTCCCCACCTCCCCTTCCCCCGCAACCTCGTCTCCGCCGACGCCGCCGGCAACCTCTCCATCTTTGACGCCGATGGCTTCGTCCACCTCACCACCATCTCCGTCCACCGCAACGCCGCCATCAACGACCTCGCCCTCCACCCCTCCGGCGAGCGCGCCCTCACCGTCGGCCGCGACGAGTGCCTCGCAGTCGTCAACCTCGTCCGCGGCCGCCGCAACTGCTGCCTCCGCCTCGGCGAGGAGGCGAGTTTGGTAAAATTTGATGCCACCGGGGACCGGTTCTTCATGGCGGCCAAGGAGAAGGTCTCCGTCCACCAGACCGAGGATGCGAAGATATTGTTCGAACTGGAATGCCCCAAGCCTGTTCTCTGCGCTGCACTTGCTAGGGTTTGTGCTTCTCCAAATTCTATCTCTTATGAGTTGTGGACTTATCCAACACATTGATTATTGAGTAAATCAAACTGCTTTATTTTCTATGAGAAAAACATTACATTTACACTCCCTTTTATATTACACTAACCCCTTAATCATTATGTCGTGTACCCTGGAAGAGATGTTGTTGTAAATGTTAAAAATGCAGGGGTTGTCTGCAATCTCAAAAACCTCAACGGGTGTCAAGTGTAATTTACTCTTAGATTATTTTTATGTTCTCTGTTTCTTTGTTGTGTGCTGCTGACTTGTTTTAACTGTTAATAATGTATTTGGTTTATTTTGTAAGGGACAAAAATGTTAGCTATCAATGTTCACATAGTTTCGGATAAGGAATTGATAACCATTGATTTTGATGAAAAAGGAGGAAGGAAAAGATTGGTGCTGACATTGCTGGTAGATGTTAATTGTTACGTTATGCAGGAGTGTTTGTTATGTTGTAAAGTGAACTATAGTCAAATGTTTGTTTTATGGTTTAATGATGAGTCAATGACCTGGATATTTTATAATATAGACACCACTGGTATCGAGGAAGTTTTGGATTTAAAATAACATGCGTTATATATGCAATGCCTATACAAATTTTCTCTCATTGCCTATCAAAAAAGGGTTGATCAGTGTTGTGTTGTTGCTTGAATAGATGTGAAGTTCATTGTAATATCAATCTTCTATTTTGAAAATATTTGTTGGGAAGCATATGATATTGGTAATGGTATAAGCATGTTTTTTTCCACCAGTATACAACTTTTTCCAGTTAGCCACTCTCTCTGATACCCAGTTTCACTGGTATGATCAGATATTTACTGAAATATGTTTATTTAAGGAAGTTAGGGCTCAGAGTGGGAATATTACTAATTGAACGACTAAACAGGGGACCCTGTAATTTGGGTGTTGTTATCGCGCAATTAACACTGATTTTTTTATTTTTTGACATTTATAATTTAAATTTATTCTATGTTGCAGAATGGACTTCTCTATACTGGTGGTGAGGACCGAAATGTCACAGCATGGGACATTAAGACTGGAAAAGTTGCATATTGCTTGGAAGAAGCACATACTGCCCGTGTGAAAGGTATTGTTGTGCTCACAGATAGTGATGGTGCTACAGGGGAGGATGACCCTTACCTAGTGGCTTCTGCGTCATCTGATGGCATTATACGTGTCTGGGATGTTCGAATGGCTGCTAGAGAGAAGCCACTAGCTGAACATAATACACGGTCAAGACTGACGTGCCTTGCTGGATCATCTTTGAAATGTAAGTTGTAAATACTAAATAGAGAACTATAACATCTGTTCTTTATTTCTTTGTTTACAATTCCCCATCAAAGTGCACTCAACTGCATTTTTTGTCTGTCTGCATGGTTTGTTTCCCCAAGACCCACCATGAATAATTGTTTTTATCAGTATTTATCTTACTCCTTCCATCTCATATTATCTGTGATTTTGTCACTTTCGGTGTTCTAGTTTGTCTTAATGTTTGTCACTTTAGAAAACCAAGAAAGTATAGAATTATTTTCAAGTAGAACTGTTGTTTATTGGTGTCTCACAATCTCACCTAAATACTTAAATGATTCACAACTAAATTCACAAAGAAAATCATTTTATAACAGTAATTCATGTAATTAATAATTTTCTTAAAAAGTGTGCATTTCCTTAAAAGACAAATGATACTCAATTGGAAAAGAATTTTGTTTTGTCATTCAACATAGTTTATTACTGTGTACTAGAAAATATAATAACTGGCTCGTGTGTATAATGGATATGAAGTATGAACATAAGTCTAATCTATGAAGTTTCCTTTAGCCTAAGCTATGGACTTTGCTGTTGTAATTTGTAATCTTAACCTGCACTTTTGAATGTCTTCATTAAAAAGGCTGGGGGCATCTTCAGCTTTTGGTGCTGTTAGTACCTTGGTATTACTTACTAGAGAGTAGGCAAAAGATGAAGCTTTTTGAGAGTATCATTCCATTACATAAATTAGAGAAATAATGGGAACAGGAGGGGAACACTCTCTGAAGAGGGATCCAAACCTTTGAAATCTTTGAGAAATTTTATATCTAAAATAGCTGCTAAATATCATATAACTTGACAAACAGGCCAATATGTTATATTTTATAAAAATTGAGCATTGGTTTGACTTTGAAGTTTAGAGACTTCTCTTCCTGTGGCTACCTGTTCATTTCATTTTATTCCAATTCCAATGATCAGATTTTAGTTTCTGTAACAATTTTACCAGTGGCTAGTTGTAGTTTTATGCTTGTTGGTTCTTTACTTTGATGTTATATTTATTAATTTTTCTTTCTGCAGTCAAACGACAACGACCCCAGGATGGAAAAAGTAAACCAAAGGTAGTCAAACAACAACGTCCCCAGTCTGGAAAGAGTAAATCAAAAGAAGAGGATCAAACACTCGAAGGTTAATAGCTTTCTAGATGGAATACTTGAGAAAATGATTTTGCTTATTGGCAAAAGTGGTTTTGACACCCTTTGGGGAGGCCTTGACTAACATCTCATTGCATTCAGAATTCAATTGCTGGTTGGGCCAATTTGATTCTATCTATCAGTTGGAGGATTATGATAATTGATACTAATACCCTCCCCATCCTTTTCTCCCCTCGTTACACCTAACTGCAATCTGTTGGTATGAGTCATTTTTGTGTTGTTACCCTCGCAAATCTTGTCTATACTTCAGTCTGGCATATGGCCTATTTTTGAACAAGTATTCTGAAAGTTGAAACAGGAAAAGTTCATGTACGTATAAATTTTCATTTATACAATATTTTATTTTCGTTTGGTTCATTATTACCATGAGTTTCCATTTCATGTGGAAATCACATTAATTTATCAGGGTCCCAAAGTAAGAGAGTTTGCCATTGTTTTAGGCCTCTGACCTACATTTAGAGGCTTAAGTGGAAATGTGCAATTCTTACATAACGTTATTCACGTAGTATATGAAGTGTAAGTGCGATTTATTTAGTGCAAATACGACATACTGGAAGTTCAACAGCTTCTTAAGCCTTTAAGAAAGGAAATGGTAGTCAAGTAAGTGGCTTGGCATACCAGCACAAAACTTACAAGCCCATCAGCTCTCAGTTTCCTAAGCTTCGACGTGCCAAAATCCTTCCAAACTTGTGCTTACCTCAATGGCACTTTCATTCAGCTTCATTTCTTGGCATGGATAGAGAACATGAAATCTGTATTTGAGGATGATTAATCGTTTCCAAAATAACTTTTTGTTTTTGAATAAAATTGAGGTGTTTGAGTAAAATTGATTAAAACACTAAAAAAGTAAAGATTTTTTTTTTCATGGTAAAAATGCCTTTCATCGGAAGCAAATATTTTGCATTATGGATGATAATATACCCTAATATTTCGAAGCCAACTGTATTTCTTTAATATCAGTACTATAAAAGTAATTGTTTTAGTCTTTTCAGACAATCCAAGTGAGATACACGTCATGACATCTTTTCAGCTAAAATATTATAAGATAAACTTAATAGAATAACTTTTTATTTATTTATTTCAAGCACATTTTTTAACTTGATTTTATATTTATAAAATTATATTTAAAACCATATATATACCAACTGAAGTTCACCACTGAGAGAAGAGTATTTATATAAGAGAGTGGAAGCCTGAGAAAAGAAATAATCTCGAACGTTTATATATATAGGAAATTTTAATATAAAATTTATTTTTTACTAACTTAACTAATTTAATGAATCATTTCTTTTATTTAATCAAATTTTAATTTTCTCTCAATCAATTAGTTTAAATTCAATAAAAAATTTGTCTGAATTTTTTGAACAATATTTAAAATTAAAATTCTTAAAAAATTATAAACAAAAACACTATTCTTTTCTTACTATTACATGTTTAAATCTATATGTAAATATTTTGCACAAAAAATATATTTTGCACAAAATACACTAGTATATGTATTATAAAATTTATATTTTTTTATAACTTATCCATAAACTTATTTATTATATTTCTAAATACAACAAAATTAAATATTATCAATAGCATAACAATGCTGAGATCTCTAAATATTGAAAAATGTATGATTAATATTTTTATCAACAAACTCCTTATTGAACACCCAATGTTAGTTGACACTTAGTGAGAAAGGAGAAAAAGAGATGAAAAGAGAGAAAGAAAAAAAATTAGAGATATTAATTTTAGGTATCGAAGAAAAACTCTTAAAATAAACAATGCTGAGATCTCTAATTTGACATCAAATTACTTTTAGTAATTGCAATTTATTCTCTTATTAATATTGAAAAATGTATCATTAATACAGTATTTATAATACTCATATCAATAAATCCTTATTGAATCCCCATAAAACTAGTGAACTGATAAAAGACAAAGACGTTCAGCAACAGAAGATTCATGACACCATATATTTATCGCTGTCGGAGCCATTGGAAGAAGCCAACATTAGTTCCTCCCTTTGATTTAATTGCTGAGTACTTAATTAGCTTCTTCCATAGGTCTCCAACAGTCCATCTTTGTGATGAAATCCAATGAGCAACCTGCCACAACATGAATCAAAGTCCCTAGTAAGAAATCTTCAGATATAGAAAGATAAGTCCAAGTTGAAATGCTGAATGTAAATGTCAGATAGAATAGTACATATATGCAATATTGTATGTTAATTAAGGGGAAAAATTATTCATATTCAAATGTGAAATAAGAGAGACAAATGACACTTTCATCTATCACGAGTTGAGATACTGTCTACTATGAAGTAAAGATCAAATTACCTCATCTAGGTTCTGCATTGGCCCCCAACCAAATGTGTAGTATGCTACGAAAGGTCTTTGAGCCTGTAAGCCATGAACCAAAGCATTATAAGTCAAAGGTAAGCAGTATTACAGAGTCTAGTACCACAGTTGCTATAGTCAACAAATACAAGTTTCCTTTTGTCTAATGTCACAATCCCTAATATACATAAGCATTTCTAATTAATTCAGATTCAGATAACTACACAATGATAACTGTCACATACTCATCATACATTGATGGCTAAAATTAAAAATAACCTGAGAAGCTGCAAGCCACTGAATTATGGTCTTTATTTCAGGATCTCCTCCAAAGACACCACATCCCCAGTTTCCAGTTGCAACCCCAATATTATTGCCCTGATCCTAATAAAAAAATATTTATGAGAATTTCATATTAAAGTAGTTGCTTAACCTAACATCCAGTATCATTGTTTATAGAAAAGAATGAGAAAGACCAACCAATACAGATGAACATCCATTCCCCTGCAATATTTTCTGATATGATTGATATTTACATTGGAACAGAAAACCACAGAATGCCTTATTGATCTCACTGCAGGAATGAACAAGCTACGATCAGAATTTGTTTTGTATAGTCAAATTGAACATTGTTAAAATTAAATACTTAAAGGGTAAATTATTACTAAACTAGAAATAATTTTCCCAACAATTTGTTTTTTGAAGTCTCTTAATTGATGGGTATAAAACTGACCAGGCATAAAGAAAGCTTTGTTTTTATAAAAGAAATATTAGTAAGGAACAAGAACTGTGTAGTAAACCAGACACATTCCTCCAAAGGATTGAAAAAAAAACTTTTCCAACTTGCAGGGAATGCATGCGTGTAAAACATGCTTTTGATAAACAATAACAAATTTCAAAGTGCAAACATCAAACATAATGAATTTTAGATTATATATTTTATCCTTGTATATTCTCCTACTCCCATAAATAACAGTGACTCTGCATCCCAAAAAGTAAAAAGCTGAAGCCACAGAAACCAAGATTAACAAACCGGAGGACAGAATTTTCTGTGTATTGACTCATCCCTGGACACTCTAATGCATCAATGGCAACAATCCTGGTTTTCCGTCTTCCAAGGGTGTCTACGTCCCTTTCATCCACATAATCACCAGAAAATCGAAATGATGATGAGTACCTAAAGAAACCAGGAAATATTATCACCATTAAGTTACGAAGAAAGCACCCCAGAAATTATAGTAACAGTGAGCAAACAGATGAAAACATATAAAGTGACATCATATCAAAATAAGTAATATTTTTCAATTTAGTTCACTCCATCACATGCATACTGTATATCATCATCACAAATAACAGTAAAATGTTCAATCTTTATATACTTGGGAGGATATAAACTTTAGTATTAAACAACTGTCGAAACCAAGTGTGCAAACCAAAAAAAGAAGAAAAATAGACACAACTTAAATGGTTCAAGATACAGCAAAACTATTAGCCAATGTGCTCAGACAAAACATGAGAAAATTCACTATACTAAGAATAACAATCAATAGAAATGGAGAAAGAATCTCCCATCACATTTTTTATGTAAATAAAGATTGTAGTAAGCATCGACAATATTCATTTCTTATTCAAGTCTAGATCCATTGAGCAACACTTACCCTGTATATCTTGAGAACCTTTCCACACCAACAATTTCTATAGCCTCATTATCAGCCATGGCTGGCAAGAAGAGCATGCCAGCAATCAATTCTGGATTGATCACGAAGCGGATTTCCTCCTATATCAGACATTTACAAGAAAATTTATCAATCATCAATAGGCCATGTGACAAGTGACAAAAAAATCCCAATTTACAGAATCTTCAAAAAGATGAAAGGTGCTAAATACAACATGTATACAAGCCTGCATGCATATGATTATATCAGGATCTACAGTATAAAATGTATCATAATTGCAAAAAACTAAGCATAAAAGGTTTTGGGTAGAAATAAAAACATATTGTACCTGTAAACACCCCATGTCAAGAACAATGCCACCAAAATATGAATCTGCAAAATCTACTTCAACAGCTTCATTTGATTGATCTTCTATGCCTCCTGAATGGTGAACCTATTAAAATGCAGTAGTATTACCTATTACAAACCAAATGGATCATTTAAAGAAAACTAAAAGAAATTAAATAAATTTCCTTCAATTACCTCAAATTTGCATAGAGGTATAACAGAAGTGCTCCAAAAGTTAGGATCTGGATAAGTAATGTGAATAGAATCATTCTCGAATGGAAGTACTTTTCGCTCAAATGAGACAATGCCCTTAGGCATATCAGAACTTATCCTTTGAAAATAGTGAATGAAGCACCAAATCTTATGTTCCTGTGTTTGATTGTTATCATCATACAGATTCCTGAAAACACAGAAAACTCTTGAATTTCAAGAAAACAAAAAATTATGACATATGAAATAAGACAGAAAGTCTTCAATATGGAGTAGACCAATATTAATTCTATGTCTATCTCTCTTTCACTCCCATTCAGAGAGTCACGCAGAAACACGTATCTAAGTTATATCAAGTGCCACAGCATGTTAACACCACAAGGAGAGGAGAAATAAAATGATAAAAATGAAGACCAAAACAAGCAACTGAATAGGTGAATGAGAATACTCAGAGATCCACAAATATATAGCAAAAGATTGCGTACCCAAACAATAGATCGAAGTTCATCTTTTGAAGATCCGTGACACGTGTTTCATCGACTGGGAATAGACAAAAGAATGAGCAGGCAAGAAGAGCAGCAATCAACTCCTGAAAAGATAAAACTGACAATGTTACCTAATCACATATATCCATGTACAGCATGCATGTCAATATTATGTATCCCAAAATGGCAGTGGCAGTAGCAGCAGCAGCGGTCACAGTTATGATTAATAGAAAACTGAAATATTTAACCCAAATGAAAAATTACAACAGTATTATATATATATATAGTACTACCATACAGACTTGTAGGTGTCATATAAGCTAAAAGAGCAAAAGTAGCTAAGTCTATTTTCTATCCTAACAATGATAGTGCTTGCAGAGCGAGTAAATGAACATAAACATAAAATCAGAATCCTGATTTCGAAGGAAATTGGTTTTGAAATGAAATTCCACCGTGAGGAACTAACCTGGCTAAGGAGCACTATACCCGGTTGCTCTGCTTGCAATATGCGAAGAGAGGTTGTGACCGTGACTCCGTCTCCATCAATATCCATGTCAGCATTTTGATAGTTTGTTTGCAACAAAGAGGGCAACCTCAAAAGCAAATTCCCCAATGTGGGAACCACCTCCTCAAACCACTTGCTAGATTCCTCTTTAGGCATAACCTGAAACAAACGGGAGTTATAAGGCTGGCTTGATGGTTGAAGGGAGAAGGAGGAAGGGAGAGGTCGTGGGTTCAAATCCCTCCCACTAACAAAACTAACGAATTAACGACTAACATTTGTCGATAAAAAAAAAAAAAACCTGAAACAAACTTCATGATTTGATTTCAGCAAAACACATGATGTTACGTGAGGGACAAGTTACGTTACGTTGTTGTTACCTGGTCGAAGAAGCGAGCATAGCCATCGAAAGCGGTATGGGCTATAGTCTTGGAAGAGAGAGAAAGAGCGTTTCTGAGGCGGGCAATGGCGAGGGACAAGTGGTGGCCCGAGTTGACTCGCCCGCTTTCGAGTTCTTTCAGTTCTTTGACCGCTTCTTGTGGCCACGACGGAGAGAAAGAACGCATCCCCGTCGGTAGATATGGCAAATCTCTTGTATCCATTCTGCAGTGCAGTCAAGAAATTTCAATCACCCCAAAAGAGGGACCAAGAAATTACAAATCACAGAACCCAAAGCGTTCTTACAATACAAGCATTCTTGTGAGCTTGGGTCTCGCTAATATAGCATGTGGTCAACGTTGGAAAAACAACAAATGAAAGAATAAACAAAATATAAAAACGGTCATCCCCTTTATTTGACACCCGTTTTCCCTTCTTTCTTTTATATGCATTAAATCATCCGTTTAATAATATTAACTATATATAAAAGGGACAAATAATAATATTATGCATCCTCACATACAACGTGTTACGAATCATATTTACGAGCCAGGTACCTTTTGATTGATTTACTTTGTCTTCCTCCCAGAATCAAAATTAAATTAAATAATATAAGAGTAACTGCATACTCTCTTAATTTTAAACGAAGTAACGGATTCTTTCTTCTCTCTTTCTCTTATTAATTTTTCATTCCTCTTGCTCTCTTTTTTTTTTTTATCAGCAAAAACAAAAAAAATCCCACATATATATTAGGCTTAAATGCAATTTTGATCCCTCTATTTTACACAATCCGTAATTTTAGTCCCTCTATTTTAAAATAGAGACATTTAATCCCTCTATTTTGCACAATCTGCAATTTTAGTAACTGCATACTCTCTTAATTTTAAAAATCATACTTCAGTACATATAAGAAAAAGAAAAAACGTTTTATCCTTAAAAATAATTCAAATCCAATAAACTATCCAAACTGAAAAGGTTGAAAAAACAATTTTAACATATTAGATTTAAAAAGGATAGGTGCAACGTCATTCGTTACAATAACAACTCATATTAAAATACTCTTTAAAACATCAATAATATAAATTTTTAGAAACTACAGTGACCTGAAATAACTCAAATATTATAAATAAGGTTGAATAAATGAGTCCTTACAAAAAAAATATATTCTCAAATATGAGTCTCTATAAAAAAAGAACACTGAAAGTATAACAGAATTAACCACATCCGATACTTTATTCTAAAGTACTAACCAAGTTAAAATAAATGTAACAAAAAGAAAACTAATTTTTCAAGTCTCCTCGTGTTCTAAAAACAACATTTTTAATAATCTTAGTGAATAAAACAAGTTCTAAAAATATTCGCAAACAGTGTTTTTCTCAACCGATGTGGTAGTTGAAAAACCCCAACCATGGTACCCACAGAAAAATTAAAATTGAGATAATGTACTCATAATAGTCGAATTAGAACAACCACATATTATTCACACAATAAAAGAAACATTTCATAAGTAAACATCTTCACTTAAATGCATTCAATACAAATAAATATCTCATACGCAAGTTAGTGATTTCCAGAATCACTAGACTTTACTTTATGGTTCCTGAACCAGTGTGAATCTTGTATTTGTTAAGATTTATGAGCTCATATCCATGCAATGATGTCTCGTCTCATTGTCTTTTCCATTTCAGATGGAGGTATCTGGAATCTCTTCTCCATTCGAGATGGAGATATGTATCATAAATCTAACATAAATCTCAAATAATTACCACCGAATGCATTCTCAAACACGTTGCGTTAATCAAAATTCTTAAAACCACACCATTGCCAGTACCGTAATCACTCATGCACAAGGCACAAAGACGCTATTCACAAGCTAATTCAACGTCAACGTATCTGTACACGGATATAATATATATAATTCCCTTCTCAATTACGTATACATATATGCCATTCAAATGCCAATTTTCCTTTAACTATAGGTACGAAATTAAAGAAATTTCAATGAACCCATAATCTTGAACTATATATACATTTAACTAAATGTAAAAAATCTTCAATGCATAACTAACGCAAGTCATCATCCAGGGAGATAAAAAGATGGAAATTAACTTCAATATTTTCAATTGAAAACACTTTTGGCCAACTCCAAAATTAACTGCAGCGACGGCAACCACACACCTATTCATTTATTTTTTCTTTATATTCACTGTATACATGTCAACAGAGGAAAAAACTTAACACCAATTTCTACTCTAGATTAATAATTTCGCTTTCCAGGAATCAGCAAGGGCCGTCACGACAATGTGCAAAAATGTATCAAAGATATACAATTGCTACAGCACACTATATTATATGAAAATAAGGTGATTCAACCATTAAGAATTCATATCTGGTGTATAAGAATGTTCAAACATGATTTAACCATAATAGCTACAACTCTAATAATTTCAAATTCTATATATCGAGATCACAAAGCACATCCTTCAAAAATTATACCATTGAAGTTTTACTCACATCTTGAAGTAGAGTAATTCGATTTGTGCTTTCGTTTCCTCTTTTCTATTGATTACGTCAACAAGATTCCTTTTTTTTCTTCTTTCTCCTCAATTCTTGGTAGTCTATTAATTTTCTATTTACTAAGAAAGAAATAGTGTATGGAATTCTAAGAGAGGGAACTGCCTATCCTTATATATAAGTATTGTATATGATTTAAGATTAGATTATTAGATGAGATCAAATATTTCTATATCTTTTATTTATTTTTTCTTTTTTTTTTAACTGCCTAATCTCATAACAGATTTTGTTTATCCTATCAATATTCTAATTCCTTTTTATTTAGCATATGGGCCCACCATGTATTCTGTTAGGAATTCAAACGAATTCCTTTTTGCTGAATAGATTGATTTTTTATTTAATCCTTCCATTCCATTAAGTTATATCTTTTATTCTAGATATCTATTTTATTTTATTTGTTTATTTTAAAACTTGCAACATCAGATTTGGTTTTAGCCAAATGTTGCTAACGTAGTCCCTAACACCCCCCCCCCCCCCCCCTATTATTATTATTATTAAATAATCTCCATAAATCTTATTTAATGACTAAATCTTTTTATTGGCTAACTAATTATATGATTAAGAAATCTTTATCATATAATAACTAAATAATTATTTTACGATTTTAGAATGTTACAATAGGCTTAATTGTAGATTTTACTATCCAACTTTCATTAATTTGAGAATTTTATCACTCAAGTTTTTTTTTTTGCAAATTTTACAACCCAACTTGCTTCATTTTGTAAATTTTACCAGCCAAATTTTCAATTTTTGCGTATTTTACCATCACATTGGTAACAAAATGATGTTTTACTTTTTTCTTTAATTTTTTTTGTGACACATCAACGGTGGTAAAATGTACGAAAATTGAGAACTTCGATGGTAAAATTTGCAAAAACAAAACTTGAGTGATAAAATTCACGAAATAATGAAATTTGTTTAATAAAAATTACAATTAAGCCAAAAGAATAATAACCAATTTCATCCTTGAAGGTGTGAAACGTTGTCCATTTAGTCCTTGAAAACAATAAAATTTCAAAAAGATATCTAAAAGTATAATTCATCTCTCATTTTAGTCCAAAATTCAAAAAGTCGTGAGACTTAAATTACAATATTAATGTATGATAATTTTTACAGCCTCATCTCTATTTTTTACATATTTACTAGCTTAATAACCCGTGCCTTGCACGGTGTTGAGTTTATAATTTATAATTTATTTTTAATTTTTAATTTTTTTTATATATGTATGTGTTAGTATGTATATGTAAAAAATATATAAAATTAATTATGAATATTGATTTATATTTAAATAATTTTATATTTACACATGTCTTATATCATTTTAATTTATATAAATATTTGTTTTAGAACATTATTATCTTTATAAAGATATTTGCATTTATATATAATTTAAATATATACATAATTTTAATAAAAAAATATTAATGATAACAAAATTTATAATATATTTTGTAATTATTAATTTTTCTTTAAAAAATATATTTTCATCATAAAGAAGATAAATGTCTAATGTTAATTATTAAAAAAAATTGTGGACAATTGAACTTATAGATCAGTAGATTTCAATAAAAAATATTAATGATCAATACAAAAATAAGATAATGCATATAATGATATTTTAATCATATTTTTTTTAGGCTAATAACTGAGAGATTGTAAAATTTTCTTTAGTAATTTCAAGTAGGCATGACAAAGAGCTCCAAACTCGTGGGTACCAACCCGAATCCAACCCAACTTTGATAGAAATATCCACTTTGACCGAGTATAGATACGAGTACAGGTATTATCCAAATTTTTTTAATGGAGAAGGGGGGTGGATATCTAACTATCCCTGTACCCATACCCGCCACCGTTCTATTTTTTTTTTTACAATTTTTTTGTCACAACATATATATACAATTAACTATAATTTTATTGTTATAAATTTATTTTTATAATAATAATAATTAAATAACAAATTTAAAATTATACATTTAACTTATCTCTTTTATACTCGAACCCACCCCGCCTTTTGTGAGGATAGGGATGGGAAGTGTCAAACCCGTCCCCTACCCGTTCCGTTTCCATGCCTAATTCCAAGTTGATTTAGTTCATTTTTAGTTTTACTTTGATGTAACATTATTATCCTTATGTATAGAAAATAATTAGGTTATTGAAGTTCATTAGTTATAATTCAATTCATGATCATATGCATGAAAGTAAGACTTGATCAATAACTAATCAATGTATCATTATGGACATAACCAACAATGAACTATAACACATTATTAAATGGTACATGTATACATTTGAATCAAAATATATGTTTATGAAGTAATTATATTTCTTATAAAGTATAATATTTCTCTTTAAAGACAATATGTTCGTAACATATTAAAAATAAATAAAAAATATGTAATGTTATCTTTATTTAAATTATTTAAAATATAATTACAAAGTAATAATTATAAATATTAAAATATAATGTTTTAAAACATATAAAATAGTTTTTTTGGGCCTAAATAAATTAACATATTAGATATATCTTTTAAGATTTATTTAATTAAATTATTGTGCCTAAATAAAAAATATTCATATTAATTATATGGTGTTGATTATTTAGGAAAATTTGATCTATTTTGATCGGTGAGTTTTGAGGAGAAGAATATTTAAAATAATTTAATCGACTTAATTATGTAGACAATAGATAAAAATGAGAAGTTTAAATAAAAGAAATTTGATGGAGAAAAATCAAATTTACTTAATTTTCACAAATAAAAGGACTCAATTAACTTGAAAAATATTGAAAGATTAAAATTGTACCTAGAGACATAAAATAGACTATAAGTATAAAAGATAAAAATAAACCTTTTTTTAATTTTGAATTTTAAATATTCCTCAATACATTTTGAAATGAATCTTAACATTTGTCTAACATCCACGTCTATCTAATAAAAGCACAAGATATGAGAGAAGAATTCATATTCATAAATATTTAACAAATTAATGGTAAAAATTGACCTACTTATTAAATTATTCATTTTAATGACATGATTATAATATTGTAACAAAACAATGGTAAAGATTGATCTACTAAAATAAATCTCGCAATATTTTTAAATTTAAATTTACTTTAAATTTCAACCAAAATATATAATAGTGTTATTTATTAATTTGAACCAAAATATATATTTGCATTACAAAATTATGAAATAAAAATAAATCTAATTGCAAGATTTGAATAAGAATATAATTGTTTTATCAATTTTAATTTTTAAATTATAAAAATTATATTGATTAGAATTACCTTAATTAATATAATTATGTATTTTTTATGAATTAAAAATGAAAAAAAAAACTATTGGAATTTCAAGTAAAATTTTTTTTCGAGATGCCTAAAATGAATCTTGCGAGATTTTTAAATTTAAATTTGAATCAAAATATATATTAGTGATATTAATTATTTTGAATTAGAATATATAATTGTATTATCAATTAGAATGTTTAAATTGTGAATTATTAATTAATTAATCACCTTAATTACTATAATTTATGTATTTTTATGAATTAAAAATAAAAAAAAATAGACGTGTGTTTAATATTTATAATAATAGTTTATATTTTAAAATGAAAATTTGAATTTAATTAGTATTATCGATTAAGATGAATTAAACAATTTAAAATTTCAAATTATAAATATCTTAAAATATTGATCACGTTCAAATTTGAATATGAATATAAATTTAAATTGGTGTTATCAATTAATATGAATTAAACAATTTAAATTTTCAAATCATAAATATTTTAAAAATTGATAATGTTCAAATTTTATTATCATCCACACATGTATATATAGATATTGTTTAAATTATCAATTATATATTTGTATTATAAAATTATGAGATAAAAAATCTAATTACACGATTTCTTTGTTTTAATTTATTATAATTTTGAATTTGAATATGAATTTGAATTTAAATTAATGTTATCAATTAATATGAATTAAATAATTTAAAATTTCAAATCATATATATCTTAAAATATTGATCACGTTCAAATTTGAATATGAATATGAATTTAAATTATTATTATTATTATCAATTAATATGAATTAAACAATTTAAAATTTAAAATTACCATAAAAATAAAATCGTCTTCATTTCGACGGAAAGAATTATATGGTGTTGTCACGTGGCATCAACCTACGTGACAAAACTTTCTTTTATATAATATAATTGATTGATTATAATTCAAATAAAATAATATTTTGAGTTTAAACAAAAAAATATAAAAAACTATTAATATGTGGAGTCAATTGTAGAACTACAAAATTATGTTAAGCACTCACTTAATCAATTATGCATTGAGTGATTTTTGTATATAAAGTGTTTAAATCTATGTGGCATTATAAGTTGCACAAAATTAAGACAAGCAACTCACACATTACACGATACTAAGATACTTCAAGGAAATGTAAAGAAAATAAGGGGGAGGGGGGTAATTTATAATAATGTTTAAGGACAGTTAATACAGAAAAAACAATGGTTCTGAGAATCAGACCCATGAAAACACTGGTTCCATGTTAGCATGTAAATGACCCATGATTTAACCATATAATGCGCGCCATGGCTCCTTGCTTTCCCCTGATGCCTTTTTTGGATTCCATACCACTATGTCTTCTGAAAACTGCAGACCTGTAGTGCTAGCCAAAATCTCACCTATTGCATGAAGTATCTGGCACAAACCATCATAAATTAGCTCTTGAAGGTGCACCCATTTATAGAAGGGAAACTAAGGATACCAAAGAAATGTTTTTTTTTAGGTTGTTGAACAATGAAAATAGTATAATTAAGCCAACAGTCCCCCTGTTGCACATGGTACTATCCACTGAGGCCAACCATTCACAAAATAATAGACATTTTTTTTTTTATAGAAATCAAATTAGATCATGTGCTTTAAAAGTGATAAGGAAAATTAATACCTCATGCTGCTTGGTAGATTTATTGTCCAAATATTGACTAGCTTGTCCAACTAGAAAAAAGGTTGGTAACTGCATTACACGAACAAAGTGAAGAAAACATGCAAAAGTTTCATGTTGAATCCGCAATGAAGATGGTGGCTCATGGGTTTTGTTGAGTAAGGCCTGCATTATGTCTGTATTTTGACCAATCTTTATACCAAATATTAAAGGTTTGCTTTCATCTGATCTTAGGGATTTACTATGCCCTTTAACCTTGGATGATTCCACCAAAAATGGTACCAAAAGTGTAGGTATCAAGGAAGATTTATCTGCAGTGATTTTATTAAGAACCTCATTAAGAGCACAAGCTAGTACTGGTGGCTCATAATGCTCCATAGCCACAATTGTCACCTGGATATGAAGAGTTTAACAGAATCAGATGTATTTATAGAAAGCACAACGATAACAAATTGTCGCAGAAGATAATTTGTAAGGTCTAAGTTTAACCATTAATATATTTAAATCTAATTGCTCAGAGTAGGAACTCCAATTTTTTCAGAATCAAGGAGCAGCTCGTAAATATTTTCAGAAAGCCAATCCCAGTAGAGAAATTTATCCAATTTAAAGAAAATACTAGAGTTCATAGTTGTCTAAGTTGAAGCATCAAATGTAAACATAGAAACACCTTGAACAAAGATCTAAAAAATCATATCCTCAAGTAAGAGTACGAGATATAACCCCAAGATTCTAGACTGGTGAATAAATCAGTTATAAGTGATAAATTCTATCCCCAGAAAGGAAAAAACAAAGCTGTTGTTCAAGAGAATCCGCTCAAAATCCCGTTTATAAGCATTGGAATCTATTCATTAATTTTATTTAATGCCGGAACCAGAGCAGTCTAGTCCAGCCACCATAGAACTATTATGCAACCATTCAACAGCCAACCACCTCTATTTATACCCAAATTTCAGATCCAATCCAACATTTGAAGATAAATCAAACGGCGTTTGGAGCCCCACCTGATTGAAAAGTGATTATACATGGTAGACAAATGCAATTTCTGACAGTGCATATCAAATAAAATCCCACCCTTTTTGTAAGAGGCTCAAAGTTTTAATAGTCAGAAAAACTGAAGACATTCTTCCCAAGGTTCCAACTAACTTTTCAGATGACTCACCAGGATTCAGTATTCAAATGAAAGTTTCATTCAATCTCTTTAACCCTAACACTGACACTTAGAATTTGGGTTAGGGCCAAAACTGGCTTTGTGGTTGCCCCTACTTATATACTTTAATTTGACCATATCACTAGTCGACGTGGGATCTCCGACACTGACCGAGTGAGATTCTATTCTACAATTGAAGCATAGACTCAACAAGGAAGCCAAATTTAACGTGTATCTCGCAACCAATCGTTATTATTTCACTATTTCAGCCAAAAGGGTATCTTATTTTTGTGCTCATATGAATTAATCACTATCATCTGAGAAAATTAGTTAGAGAAAAAGGGTAAAAGGGTGGTTGACCTTGTAAGCGCCGCGATCATCAACGAAGTGAGAAACACTCCCAGATGCTTTGAGGTGCTTGATTCCATAAGCCTCCAATGAGAGCTCGAAGGAGTCCTCTCTGCAACGCAAAAAAGCATCAATGAATAATGAAGGAGACCCTTGAATTGAGTGAATGAGAAGAAGAAGTTACTGGCGGGTGAAGGAGGAGGAAGGGTTGGGGTGGAGAGCTTGTGAGATGGCGGAGGCGAAGCCCTCTGTGTCTCTGAAGATGAACACCACGATGGGAGCTACCTTCATTTCAACCTCTCTTCTCTGCTCTTACTATCAAGGGCTACCACGGATCAAGGTGGAAAATAGAATTGTAATTGTAATTGTAAGGTGTGTCATTTGGCCTTTCGATTATTTAACTTGTAATTGAGCGTCTGTTTGTTTTCGAAGAGAGAAATAATTTAGTAAAGATGGAAATGATAGTGTAACAGTGTAACTTGATTGTCATGGGTGAAACATGGAAGAAATAACTTTAAAATTGGTGTCACCTACCATTATATTATTTTTCATCTATTTCTATCTTTTCTCTATCTTTCTCCTCGTCTCTTCTTTATTTCTCTTCAATTAAACATATTTACCAACATGTCGGTCTAAGTAGAGCTAGGCTCAGATTCCTTAAGTAAGGTCTCATGTTTGATCTTTATGGATGGAAAAATGTGGTTGGGACGGGAAACCTCATTATAGGTGGCCAATCAGATTTTCCAACGAAGATTAGTTATCAACGAAACCAATGAATATTTCGTACCAATATTATGGTTTCCCATAAAATTCACACATTTGTGATTTATACTTTGTTTGTAAGGACGTAAGCTAGTAATGATTAAACCGCGAGCCCAATCTACCTAATTACATTTCTAATGGGTTGGATTGGGTTATCAAGTTGGGTTAAGTTCATACCTCTTCTTCTTTCACCCTTTATATCTCACCTAACCCATTTTTTCTTTTATTAATTTTAAAATCTCAATATTACTCTTATGTAAATCTTCTTCAACCCTCACCCCTCCTCTTTCCCTACTATGCCCCTTTCCTCGAATGTCTCTCCCTTTTTTTTTTAAGTCTCTCTAAGTCTTGTTTTGTCCCGGTCTCTTTACAAAAGGTGTTCAATCCCCTTTTTTGATCAAATCATGCGTTGCCTAAGTCACCAATAAGTTGCTCATTTTTTTTCCCGATCAGCTCATCTTTCTAGATTACCATATTCGAAATGCAATTTTATTGACTTTTAGAAAACATAATTTGGAGTAATAGAATTGTTGTTCTAAATTACATAATTTTGTGATAACACCCCATTTTTGGTACATTCCAAATTAGTATTTCGGAATAGGTGTGGACATTTTGGAACACTTATTTTGGAATAGACTCATAACAATTATGAATCATGTGATCCAAAACACACACAATTAGGGCGAATGCTTATGGATTACTCGATCCATAACACTGACACAACACATTTTTGGAATAAGTAGTTTTGAAAGAATAAACCAAGAAAAAAAAATACTTGTTTGACGAAGGGGAAGAGACATGGTGATTAGTGGTCGACGTGTAAAGCCGTTGTCGATGGTTGCGGTGGTTGGGAGAGGACAAGGCTAAGACGGATGAGTGAGGGATATTTGGGGGGGAAAGGAGGTATAGGATGAGATATAAAGGGTCCAAGAAGAAGATGCCTTAAGTTCATTTTAGTTGACCCAATTATAATTGGATTGAGTGTTGGGTTAATTAGTTTCAAATCCAATTAACCTAACTCAACCCGATATACATATAATATTAGTAATAAAATAATAATTATTCTAATTATATCAATATGTTATAATTTGGTTTATATACATGTAACACATTCTTAGTTTGGTCCATATATGTGTAGTGCATCCTTAATTTGGTGCATAAGAAGTTAATGATGACAAACCAAATTGGTAATGTTTTACACGTATAGAGACCGATTTATCAATTTTTTACTTGTAGGCATCAAATTAAAAATTCACATCAATTTTTTACTTGTAGGAATCAAATTAAGAATTCACAACATATATAAAGATATATACAAAAATATTACTTAAATTTAACACTACATTTAAGTGTCCGACAGATGTCATAAAGGTGATAGTGTCCAACATGCTTTGAACACGTGGAAATGCCTGTGGACAATGGTGTCCATACTTTTTTAGCATATTATCTATATATATATATATATATATATATATATATATATATATATATATATATATATATATATATTACTTTAGAAAACCAAGAAAGCAGTAATTAACTCTTTAGCATATTATCTGCCAAAATATTTTTGTTACTTTAGAAACCAAGAAAACAATAATTATTTTTTGGCTAAATTGCATATTTGGTCCCCCTATTTTCACAAATATGCGATTTTGGTCCCCCTGAAATTTTATACGAACATTTGATCCCCTGGTTTGGAAAATTGAGGATTTTGGTGAGGTCGTTAATTCCCATGCATTGACCGTCAAAATTAATGTTGACCGAGGAAGGCTGAGAACATTCGTTTTTATTGGTTGATGGGTTGAGTGCCTAGAAACTAAGTAATTATCATTAATGACCATTTATAACAAAAAAATGAAAATGGATTACCGAATCTGCCTCATTTACGTTTAACACACATTCACAATGCAAATAAAAGTTTAACCCTAACATTCAAAAAATTTCCCAAATCATGTTGCTATCTTCATCAAGAGAGATGCGTGAGGCTCAACTCTTTGTTTCTTCTTCTACTTCTCAACACATTTTGGAAGTTCCATTGGATCTTGAGGGACGTTGTCCCAAATTGATGGTTGGCGACGTGGGTCGTTGTGGACGTGAATCTCACGCAGCGACAATAGGGAGGAAAAATCACTAGCCTATGTACTGTTCTAGGTTAGATTCCTGATACACTTTAAGGAATTTTTTGGTCATTGGGGAAGTTTCATTGGAAGTGGTCCAGTGTTAGGGTTTTTTATTGCATGTGGTCCAAGGTTAGGGTATTTTAATAGTGAAACTCGTGGGCCAGGGGAATTTTTTTATGCTTTTGTAGTGTATTGTCAGCGTCTGATGATGTGCAGTGTATTGTTGTTTGGTGGTGGGATTAGGGTTTTGTGTTCAGTTTTAGGGCTACCATTTTTAATATATTACAAGTTTGGCATCGAAGTTTAAATAATTGCAAGGACAAGTCCCTACTATCACCTATTTTGGGGAAAAAGTTAATTTTGTTTTGTTTATTGCCTCTTTTTTTTGTCATAGGTGTTGTTATCTAGTGTGGAAGGGACTATCGTGTAGTGTATATATTTTGGGTATATTTACTATGTTGTTGTGTTAGTGGCAATGTTATTAACTACATACATTTGTGGTGGTTGTGACATTTAATTTTAGGCCTAATGAAGTGCAGATCATAAGACTGAGGATACACCACTTTGGAATCCTCATTTATGATACGAGGTTTTTTTTAAAGATGTATGTTTTCCTCGTTATTTGTTAATGCTCCAGTAATACCTACAAGGGTGTTACATTATGTGTGTGTAACCATAACCTACAAACCAAAGACCATTTTCGTCAAATTGTCCAAGACTTGAAGTATCGAACTATCCATTTTCGTCTTTATTATGTAATTTAAGTAATTGTTAGTTTCATTTGGAACTTGTATTTTTCTTGTGATAGTTGGACTTGTATTTTAATTTAGACATGCATTGAAATCTTTGATAACATGACTAATTCCTTATTGTGCTTGAGTTAAAGTGAGTTATTTGTGAGTCATTCTAACTTCTTACATTGTGTACACAATAATTTTGATTAAGGTTTGATAGTGCATGATTATTGTTTAGCTAGATTTTGCATATTTGGATGCCATTATGAATGAGTTGAACTTATTAGGTACTTTATTTTTTAATTTGTTTTTGTGATTTTTTTTTTCATTTTTTCAGTTTTTCAGAATATATATTATTTCAAATTAAGGTTAGGTTGGTTTACTCATATTTTTAAAAACCGGACCGAACCAGCCGATCGGACCGTGAACTGGTAGACCAACAGGTTCGGGGTCAGCAATCGGATCGGAAATGTTATCAGATCGGTGGAACCCGGTGTAACCTGAGCGGGTTTCTGGTCAAACCAGTGAATCATGGGTTACAACCCGGACCGGTTCAGCGCAGAACATTTAAGGAAAATTAAAAAATTGCTCCCAAATGCTACCTACCAGAATCAAACTCTGGACCTTAACTCCTTTGAATGAGGAATTACCGTCTGAGCTATGATAACTGTTTAGTAGGTAAGTGCGAAAATTACTATGTATACAAATCAGTAGTCAATACAATTAAAATACATTAAATTTAAAAATTACCACTAAACCAACATAACTAGTTGTTACACCTTTGATAAATTTAATATATATATCATACAAAATTATTTATAATATTAATTTAATATATCATACAAACTATATATTGAACTAAATATTATCAATAATAATAAAATGTTATATTAATTTGTGAAATTATACTATTATTAATTAGTTGTGTGATTTTTCTTGGGCTTTTTTTAAGGTAGGGTAAGAAAATTTTAATTTTTTTTAATAAAGATCGGGTCATGCGGTTCAATAAGTGACCCACTGGTTCGACCATTGACCCAGTGACCCAGTGCCTTAACCGAGTCGATCACTGGTTCGATTTTTAAAACTATGAGTTTACTTAACAAAAAAACAAGACTTTTGCTATATTCAATGGCTTTTTTTTTTGCTAAGTACACTCCCATTTGTTTTTTTTCTTTTGGTTTTTATTATCATATTTTTATTATCATATATACCGTTTATACCTATAATGTTGATACATATATAACCATTATTTTGAAATGTACTTTCCAGAACAATGTTTTGTTTTTAACATTCCAGAAAGTACTTTCCGTAAAACAATTTTATTTTTAACATTCTGGAAAGTTCTTTCTGGAATATTGGTTTGTGTTCCAAAAAGTACTTTATGGAATGTTAAAAAAAACATTTGGAAAAATTAAAGCAAAACACTAAGACCACTAAAAATCCTATATAAAGGAAAATTGTACAATAGTGAAGCAATTGAATTGGAGAAAACATATCATTGATATTGGTCCTTCAATTTGGACGTCTTTAAGAGGTGCTCGTTGCAATAACTTGGACAAATTTAACATCTAGTCATACGTTACTGCATATATAAGATGATAGGCATTAAAGTTGTTGTGTGAGTGGACAAAAATAAAACATGGAGGAAAAGTAGTTGGTAGCGTAAACAAACTACATTGGAGTTTAGAGGATGAAAATACCCTAACACTAGAGCAAGAAACCGAGCAAGAAAGGAATAAAAGGAGACCAGAGCAAGGGATCGAATAGGGGATGAAGGAAGTGAAAGAGAAGAGGGAGTGTGATGAAAGAGATGGGGGATGTGTTATTGCTATGAAAGAGGGAGTTGCGAGGGAAAGAAGAAGGTTAGAAAATAAAAGGTTATTTAAGTAATTTAATTTTATAAAAAGGAAAAGGGAGTCTACTTAACAAAAAAGGGGAGTAGATATAGTGATAACCAGAAAACAGAGAATCCAACCCAATCCAATTATGTTTCAATGGGTTGGGTCTTAAATTAGACCAATCTAACCAAACTTGAGTCACTTACACCCGTAATTATGGGCATGATTTTTTTTTTTTTTTAATTCAAAGGGAGGAATCAAACTCTAATACTAGAGGGTTTACAATAATTCACACACACTAGTCAATCAACTGAGCTAGACTCCTTTAGTATTGTGTGCATGTTTGGATTGTTATATATTTTATTGAATATTTTAAAAGGTTATTTTTTAATTAATTAATTTACAAAAATATTTTGAAATTAGTTTAGTATTTATTAAGAATAGATAATTTATTTTGAGTTAGTTTCTCGCAGATTTTAGAGCTCCTATTTTTCACTATATTGATTATAATGTTTCTACAAATGTTATTTTTGAGAATACAATATTATATCTTAAAATAAACATCAATTTTTTTCTTATATAAAATTTAAAAGACAAGATACAGAATAAAAATAATTAATACAAATAAAAATATTTTTTAAACAAATGTATAGTTATTTGGAAAAGGGATTTATCTCGTATAATAAATACAAGATTTTATTTACAGGATTACCTATGATAGAAAATAGTTATGTTAAACCAAAAAACCAATGTCTCTTTCATATTAGATTTTTTATTTATTTATTTGAAGGAGGGGCTAGGCCCCAAATTACAAACAAACAGATATGGGCAAAGAAATGCCAATTACATCATATAACAAAAGCTGCAAACAGGCAGCAGGTGGCCTATCCAAAAAGTGCAGACCAAAGCTCTGCATATGAGCATTCCTTGCAAGACAATCAGCAGCCATATTCCTTTCCCTATGTATGTGCACCAGTTTGACTTCCCAATCCTTGGATAGCCAAAGTCTGAACAACTCCAACATTAACAAAACGGACCACAATACTGGAATCATACTCCACCTCCAAGTGTATAAGACCATCATCCCAAGCTACCTGCAGCCCCGAAACCAAACCCCACAATTATGCTAAAATAACATCTGAAGATCCCAAATTTCTCATGAAACCTCCACTCCATCTACCATAATGGTCACGAAAAATACCTGCACAAGAAGCCTTTCTGCCATGGTCTAAAACTGAACCGTCAGTGTTCAATTTAGTCCAGCCAAAGATGCACTCCTTTGTGAAGCTTGAACACCACCAAAAGCATCCATCTTGGCCCTGCGCACAACACTACTCGGCATAATAGATTGATTCTCAAAAATAAACTTGTTTCTAGCTTGCCAAATATTTGTCAGAACATGCGTAAACAAAACACCCCACTGCACACCATCACCAATAGCACGTGTATCCTTAAGATTATGTATCAGCCACTCAAACAGGTTCAGAGTAAAAAAATTAGTTGGTAAATGCTCCTGCATTATACCCCAAATCCCTCTGACCACAGCACAATCCCTCAGAGCATGAGTACACTAGTCTCATCATAACGTTGACACAACAAACACAAAGCATTACTTGACATGTTTCTAGCCTCCCGAAATTCATTTGTAACCAAACCATCCTGCATAATTCTCCAGAGAAAAGACTGTTGTCTCGGTTGCAATGACTGAGACCAAACCCACTTCCAGTGCCTATTAGGATGAACACTGGTGGGTCTTGTGACTAACTCATAAGCTGACTTCATCGAAAAACTACGTCCGGAGTCAAGGACCATATAAATCTATCCATACCACTATCTGCCTAAGGTGGAAGAACTACAATAATTTCTGCAAACAGCATACTAGGAACCAAATGTTGAAACATCTCCTCACGCCACACCCCTGTAGGAGAGACATTATGGCAAACAGAAAAGTCATGAGAAATATCAAGAATACTTTGGGAGACATGTTCCCTAATAATACATCCCGAAGAAAGCCATCTATCGTTCCAGAAGCTCACCATCCTTCCATCACCCAACAACCATCTACCTCCTTTAATAATGTGGTCCCAAGTAGACACAATCCCCTCCACACCTCCGAGCAATTGTCTACTTTTCAGACATGAGTTGATTTATTTATTTACTTATTTATTTACCCTGATGGATAATAATCATGAGCCTATTTGTCTCTCACTTGTAAAAATTCGTTTGCCCAATGGGACAAAGACTCTTAAATAGAAGTAAAAAAGAATCGAGTCAATTTGATCCGATCTAGTAGGTTAGACGAGCCAAGTTGGGCTCATGAAAAGTAGGCTAAAAAACTATCAATGAAATTCCTATACTCAAATATATTCACTGTGCGTAAAAGATAACGAAACATAGTCACACAAAAATAATCGCTAATAACCAGGAAATAAAAAAGATAGTCGGGACAGCCAGTATGATATGTATATACAAACAAATTCAATCAATTAGAAAATTATTATACCCGATATACATACAAATTAAAAGTAGTTTTAATAATAATTTATTAATACCAAATTCCTTTATCAAGAACCCTAAAAAGTATAAAAAGGGGAAAACACAAAATCACAGCCATACGCTCATGTAATCAAATCACAACAACAATAAATGTGTTTCGGGGTATTCACAACCTGTCCAATAAGAAAAACATATATACCTGATTGGGGTCTAGGGCCAACCCCGCTACCCCCAACTATAATCATATCCATGAGCAAAATAATCTCACTCCCCCCTTACCTCGAAAGATGTGATTCCACGACAAGGGTTCAAGTAACGACAATCCTTCGCGATTTCCCTTCAATCCTCCGTTCATGGTTTGATGGCACGATTCCCAAAGAGAGCAAAAAGAGAAGGAATATTAGGTTTTAAAGAAATAGTTCTAGAGGCAAGTTGGGCTTATAGAGCCTAAAGTCCAACACGTGACTTAAGAGATCACCAGCTCATAAAATCCTTTTATTTTCTAAAAATCCATTTTTCTCAATTCCAAACCCAAAACATATTCCCAAATTATTTATTAATTTAATTAAAATCAACAAAATAGAATATTTAATAATAACTAATATGTTTTTATAATTTGAAAAGAAAACCAGGGTGGCAGTGACGGTTGTTGGAAGTGATGGTGGTAGTGGCAGCGACGACGACAACAATAATAGTAGGAGTGTAGTTTATTATTGTTTTTTTGTGGAAATAGAGATATAATAGGAAGTGAATCTATTAATTAAATAAGAAAGAAATAACTATTTATTTGAAGACATCTTGCTAAATTAACTTTCTAAAATATTAAGGGCAAACCAACATTTGATCCTTGAAAGTGTAAAATGTTAACACATTAGTCTTTAAAAGTAAGAAAATTCAAAATAAGTTTTTATATATTGTCTTCCTAAACTTTACTTTCTGAGGAGAATAGAGTTGTCTTCATAAAGACGTGTGCATTGATAAAGTGAGATTCAAGAATTGATGCCATTAGACACTATTTACCAGCAATTTCTTAAACATTGGAACAACAACCAAAATTTATACCGGCAATTAGTTTATTGCCATTAAATAATTGTTGCTAATAATAAAATTGGTGTAGTGATGTTGTTAAGTCCCCAAACTTCATTATTTATTGTCCTTAAAAGTATGTTAATATCTTAATCTTTATATATATATATATATATAATAGTTTTTCATTCTAAAAAGAAAATAGTTTCCCACCTAAAAGAGGGATGTTTTTGTATTTTTATTATGTCAATTTGTCAGTTAATAGTTTTTGCATCTAAAAAAAACATTTCCCCCTCAAAACATAATAGAGTTTGTATCTCAGAAAAGAAATATTTTTTCACTCAACATAAATATATTATATAAAGATTAAATTATGTATTATATACATTTATAAAGATTAAATTATATAAATTCGTGTACATAATAGTGAATATATAGAGATATATATTTTATATATTATCAAAGAAAAGTTTTTTCCACCCAAAACACGAATGTTCATGTAATTTTATTTTGTATGTCAATTTGTAATTATATTAAAACAATAAAACAATTTAATTTTGTGTAATATCACGTTGATAAGCAAAATTAGTAGATTACATTAAAAAAAACATTCATGTTTCTTTAAAAATTAAAATTTGAAATAATTTGAAAGTGGTCTCCTCTTCTATTTAAATGTAGGTTGCCCTGATCTAAACTAGGTTTTGCTCTTCAATAAGAAGGTAGTAAAATGTCCCCTTCTATTTGTATACCGATTTGTTGTTTATATTTCTTCTCTTACATTTGATTATTATTATTATTCTTTTGTTGTAAATGGATCATTTGAATATATTTTTAATCCATCTTTAATTCATGTTGAAGAACAAATTGTTCATATATTTGCTTCAATACAAACCTATAGAAGGTATATTTTGTACTTTTTTTTAATACTAATAATGGAGGTTTTTGTTAAATGGTACTAATGTTTTTCTTTTCTTTTCTTTTTCTTAGGACGTTATAATGATGGGGAATCATTTTTGGACTTTTGCTGTGACAGATCAAAACACGGTTTGACGTATACCTTAGATCCTAACGACAATGTTCTACAAGTAGAAATTTTTGTTAATTGGAGGATTGTAAATGGCAATTTTCTAGAGCAGAATATTTTGTTGTCTTGATTATGGATCTTTTGGGATCATGTTTTTTTTAATTGTTTTGATGTTACTCATTGAACAATTACCGATTGAAAGGCAGTAATTTAAATTTTATTTTATGGAGTATGACTATATTCGGCAAGCCATTTCAATTAACTTCTAACTTTTTTTAATAGTTGAAAAGCTTGTTTAACTGTTCGGTAAAGAAGCTTCTTTTAGTAGCTTCTAGCATTTTTTGAAATGTTATTTGAAGTAGCATTTTTTAAAATGCTAGCTTCTAGCTTTTTTATATTTTATTCCCTTTTTATCCTTAAAATATTTATTAAATTTCCTTATTGCCCTTTTTAAATAAAACATGGTTTTATTATTTATTTGTTTTATTTTTATTTTTGTTATTATATTTTACATTTTTTATATTACACTATTTATTTTAACCATTGTACTATTTATAATATTTAATTTATTATTTCAACATTATACTTCACGAAATTGACAATGATAAATGCTAGATTTTTTATTTTTTATTTTAAATGATTTTATATTAGACGATTTATTTTAACTATTACGCTAATGAACATAATAAAAGTATAATGTCTACTTGATTATTTTTTATTACGATTTATTTATTTTTACATTATTTTAAACTTGATTAAAAAATATTTTAAGATATAGTATAAGATTAATCGTAAAATACTTAATATGAAAAAATGTAATAATTGAAACTAAAAATATAATGAAAATAATTTATCTATAAATAAAAAATTACAAGACTTTAAAATTAATTAAAAAATAAAAAGCATAACACCTCAAAATGTATTTTTATCCATAAAATAAAATTAAAATTTATATAAATATATCATATAAATATGTCCATTGTTGTCATTTTCATTTTCCAACTACTTCAACAGATAGTTTTACCGAACACTTATGATTTAATAAGCTAGCTTAACAGTTTTCAGCTACCAGCTAGCTTTTAGCTTTCCGCTAGCTTTTCAGCTTCCAGCTAACTTTTCAGCTAGTTTTGCTAAACATAGCCTATATTTGCTGGCAAAAATTTTAGTTTATGCATGTTTGAAATATTCATATTCATATTCATATTATGTAAGACGGAGGCTAGCATGAACCATGTATCCAAGTGGTTTGTGGTGGACCACTTTTATCCACCATAGGATTTATCTCATCCCCAAAGTAATATGGTACACCCTTGCATTGATTTTTTTTCCTCTTCCTCTTTCTTCTCTGTTTCCTCTATCTTCTTCGTTCTCCAATCACTTTTTTCCGTTCCTCTTCTCCCTGGTCTCCACCACCATCTCTGCCGGAATCCTCATCTCCGCCACCATCTTTGGCGGCGCACCAACCTGAAGCTTAGAGACTCACTTCCACCATAGAACTCGCTCTCCTTGACTCACCCAACTCGCCCCCACTGACTCAGTCTTCTTCTTCTTCCTGTTCTTATCCAACTCAATTGAGTGCTCAACAGACACCACCTACTTCGCATGACACGAACACAAAATTTTTGTTTCATTTGCTTTCTCACCTTTTTTTTTTGTTTCTCAGGCAATTGCGGAGAGAGGGGTGGATGTTGGGTTTTGGTGTGCCGCTAGAACCACTGTATGTCGCAGATCTCGGCGGCAACGAAGATGAGGATTCTGGCTAAGATGGTGGAAGAGATGAGGGAGAAAAGGAAGGAGAAGCAGAAAAAAAATGGTGGAGGTGGAGCAAAGAAGAGGAAGGAGAGGAGAGGAAACAGAAAAGAAAAAAAAAAGTGGCGACGCCACTGCCGGAAATCGCCTTCGATGGCGGCGCATGGCGGAGAAGCAGTGCCGGCAGAAAGGAGCAATGATCTGGTGTTGAGTCCATATTAAGAAAGTGGACTATTGATTAATCTAAAGACTATTTGTAATGGTCCACCATAGACCATTTGAAACACTAGTCCACGGTAGAAGCCGTCATTATGTGATCATGTTCAAATATGTGGTTGTTAATTATTAATTTTTTAAAATATTTATGAAATATTAAATATGCATGATTAAAATACTATATTATATGATATTATTTTTTTGCTGTAAAAAAAAATAGACTTTTTTTAAAGCTTGCAGTGTGATTTTTATTTTATTTTATTGAAAAGGCTTTTTAAAAATTTTAAACCTAACATTTTTCAATAAATAGGTTAGGACATGCCTTATAAAGGCCAAGATGTGGGCCTCTAATAGGTTGTTTGACCTATTTCCACCACTACTTGGTAAGGGTGTTTACGAGCCGGGTTGGGTAGGGTTTGGCTAAACCCATTACCCAATCTAATCAAAATTGTATGGGTTGGCTTTTTGTGATTTTGTTATCACACCAATCCAAACCAACCTGATCACAAACAGGTTGGGTTGGACTAATTGAGTCTAAAAATTTAAACTTATTTTAAATTTTGAAAAAATATTTTTTTTATTACCAAACATTAAACATTACTAACTTGAATGTAAATTTGTATCCCTAGTCATGGTACCAACTATTGTCAAAGAGAATAAGTGCATGTTTGGAATTCCGTTCGGTGCCTCCCCAAAGTCCGTTCAAATCAAAAGATACGAAGGAGTGTCTTCTGCAAACGTCCGTTTAAGTTTGATCCACCGTAGTTCCAAACATAGCCTAAACCGTTTGCCAAACACATGCCAATCTTATAACCAATATCATATACAGGCAGTAATTGCTATAAAAATTTTATAGGATACGAAAACATGTTTTGCATAACATGCCAGTAAATAAGAGCAACAATAATAAAATCCCATCCAAGAAATAATTATTATATAATATCATATATAGGCTAAACTATTTGCATTGCAAAAATAAACAAGGGCCAAAATCTTTTCATTTCAATCATGACGTGTTGTTGTTCTTGTAATGATAGGCTACACGAAAATAAGTAAAAGTAGAAAGTAGATGAAAAAAGAAAGGATAAAATATGTTTTCGCTCCTTAATTCTAAACTTTTTGAAGTTTGATTTTAGTTCCTCTAAATTTTTTTTGTCCATTTTTCATCCTTCTAATTTTGAAATGTACCACTTTTAGTTCTCAAAATTATTTAGATAGTGTGTTATAGAAAAATGAAAAGTAGTTTAAATAGCACTTAAGGACCAAAAGTGGTTATTTCAAAATTAAAGGGATGAAAAATGGACAAAATTTTTTAAAGGGACTAAAAGCAAACTTCAAAAACATATTTTACCCTTTCTTTTTTCATCTACTTTATACTTTTACTTATTTTCCTGTAGCCTATATTTAAATGAACATAAAAGGATTAAGGAGTTTGTAAAAGTATAAATTTATTTTTTCATAATGGCTTAATTATACGTTTTGTCCCTGAAATTTGAGGTGAATCCAATTTTAGTCCCCCAAATTAAAAAAAAAAATTCATTTGTCCCTTAATTTTGAAAAAAAATACATTTTAATCCCTAAGTATTAATTTTGAGGGACTAAAATGATTTTTTCAAAATTGTTTTAGTCCCTAAACAGAAGATATGAGGGACTACAACCATATTTTTTCAAATTTGAGGGACCATAATAGTTTTTAAAAAAAAATTGAGAGACCAAAAATTGGATTACCCCAAATTTTAGGGACTAAAAATATAATTAACCCTTTTTTAATTTAAATATATATAATAATTATAATAAAATGTCATGTCAACAGGTTGAGTACATGGATTGAAAAATCAAAACCTGTTACCCTACCCGTACTAGAACGAATTTGAACATGTTGGGTTTGGTTGGACTCAAAAACTAAAAAAATCAACCCAAAGTGATTGGGTTAGCTTGAATCTATTCAAGTTCGCGGGTCACTCATACACATGAACACCTCTACTACTTGGAGAAGAGAATCATTTAAATGGTTGGGGTTTTCATTCATATGTTAGGAAAGGTCTATTTTAACTAAAATAGTTGTGTTTTCAGGGTTTCTATTCTCACTAAAACAAAGAACTCTTTCTATATAAGTATTATTTTATTCTGGATTGAAAATGCCCTAATTTTTTTTTATTATCAATTTTTTAAGAGCTTTTAAAACTTTAATTATCACAATTTTCACTTACAAGATCAAGAGAAAAAAAATTCTATCAAACATTATCCTTAAAAAATTGAGATGCATTATTTTTAATTTTTATTATTGTAAATAAATTTTAAACTAATTACACATTTTTTATGATTTATTTTTAAATTTATTTATACTTTTTTTATATTTTACTTAAACCAATTATTTATATATTTTTTTTTCTAATTTTTGTTTTTTTTTAACATTTTGTCCTTTAATTTTACCTAGATTTTAAAATGTCCTACTTTTTTTTTTTTTTAGGAAAATGTCCTATTTATCATAATACTTTTAATATTTTACTCAAACTCAATGAGACGAGGTTGATTGACCAAACTCGATATATTTGAAAATGAAATACCAAAATAGGATTATTTTTTTAATCTATTACCGGTATGAAGTTATTTTGATTGTTGACCAAGTTAACACGTTAGTCAAACTAGGACGTTCTATGTCATGTAGATAGTCAAAGTCAAACTTAATAGTTAAACTAGTAGGTTTAACTTTGACCACCATATGGCATGAAACGTATTAGTCAAACTAGCTAATTTAATGCTATTTGAGCTGTCAAAGTCATGCTACTTTTAATATCTTTAATATTTTACTTAAACTTTTTATATAAGTTTTATTTTATTTTGGACAGAAGGGCTCTATTTTTTTTTTTATCTTTTTATTAATTTTTTAAGAGCTTTTAAAACTTTAATTATCACAATTTTCCCTACAAGGTCAAGATAAAAAAATTATATCAAACATTATCCTTAAAAAATTGGGATGCCTTATTTTTAATTTTTATTAATGTAAATTTTAAATTTTAAATTAATTACACATTTTTTATGATTTATTTTTAATTTATTTATACTTTTTATATTTTACTTAAACGAATTATTTATATTGTTCTAATTTTAGTTTTTTTAATATTATATCTTTTAATTTTACCTAGATTTGAAAATGTCCTACCTTTTATTAGGAAAACGTTCTACATGCCACTACCATTGTACTTATAATATTTTACTTAAACTCAATGAGATGAGGCTGATTGACCAAACTTGAGCACTTTTAAAAATGCAATTTTGAAATAGGATTTTTTTTAAACATATTATTGGTATGAAGTTATTTGGATCATTGACCGAGTTATAACATTAACAAACTAGAACGTACTATGTCACGTAGATAGTCAAAGTCAAACTAGCAAGTTTGACTTTACCACCACGTGGCATGGAACATACTAGTCAAACTAGCTAATTCAATGCTACGTAAGTTGTAACATCCTAAAAATTACAACTCAATAAGTATGTGCTTGTATGATTTAATTATGATTTATTTGTTTTAAATAAGGAAAATACGTGTTTTGAGTAATTAAATATGATTAGTAATTAGTTGAGTAATTAGGAAAAATAATACTACCTTCGGTCTTGTTTATAAGAAACAAGTGATAATGTATTTTGCACTATAACTTGTTTCTTATAAATAGGACCGGAGGTAGTAGAAAACAATTAAAATAAGTATTACTTAATAATGGTTAAGTAGAGACATCACATGAATATTGGAGGGAAATTCAAATTTTGAAAAGTCAAGAATATACTCATTTTGGTTATAGTCAATGGGAAGAAATTTGGTTAACTCATTAATGACGTTTTGGTAAATAAATGGAAGTTTAGTCTAAGACTTTAAAATTAGAATTCTAAGCACCTAATTAACTTAATAAGGAGTCTAGATTCAATGTAACTAATTGAGAGATTTAGACTTAATATAATTAAGGTTCCTAATCATTAATTAAGCTAATTTAGATTAATTAAGCTAGTGTGCATTAATTAAGGGCCTTAGAAGCTAAGTAAAAATTAGTAGTGAAGAGGCAATTAATTAAAAACTAATTAGAGACATTAAGGAAGGGATTAAGGACTAAGAACACCATAAATGAGACCTTAACATGTGGGACCCATGTGGGCCCCTCTCTATTAGGGTTTTAAAGAACCCTTATAAAAGCAACATGTTGGCCCCTTCCCTACACATCCTAGCCGCCGTTTTGAGAGCAAGCGAGAGAAGAGAGCTTCTCCTTCATTCTTGTGTTTTCCTCCATTGTTGAGACCTTCCACCTCCATTTTCACCCCTCTACACTTAGTTTCTTGAGCTCATTTTCAAGGAAGGAACTCTACAAAAGGAGAGCTTTCATTTCCACCGATTGGAATTTCGTTTGGAGAATTTTCGAATTTTCTCTCTAGGTATGGAGGAGTCTTCTCTTTTTCCTCTAACCACTTGTTGTTTTCTTGTATTTCTCATCATGATTGATGTGTGGGGGGTCATGTGGGGCCATGAGTTACATGAACTTGTCACTATATTTGAATTTGCTACTATTTTACTCATGCAACTACAACTGTGTTTTATTTATTTTTTATATTTTCGTGAGTTGCCTTGGTGAAGTTAGACCATTATCTAGTGAAAATATGTCTCAAGAACTATTGTTAATTGTTTTGGATTTTTTTTAGCACTGAAACTATTTATAATTTATTTATTTTTGAAATATGTTAAATCTTCCCTGGGGGCTGTTTTTGATGATTAAAATTTTTCCATGTACCATTTTTGGATCTGGAACCATAGAGCCATTTTATAAATCATTTTTGACATATATTATTTTTGGTGAGATTTTATGAACCACGGAAGTATTTTATTTTGATTAGTTTTTGTAATTATAGAAATCTGTGCAGCCACATTTTTATTACATGAAAAAAAAATTCTTGAGAAATAAAATTTAGAAAAAATATATGATGTCGTATCATCCTTTTAGAATTCACTGTAATTTTCTCAGATTTTCAAAGTTGATTTAATATTTATTGACAAATTTTTAGCATGTGCTCTGTTTATGTCAACAGTGATGAATAAATGAAAAAATGATATTTTTGCTGCTTGAGAAATCTTGGAAAAATTATGTGTGGTGTTTTAAATGTTGTACATGATCTCTGTAAAATTTCGTGAATTATTGATGAGAGCTTCAATTTTCCAAATTTACAAAACACTGTTTTACAGAGGTTGGCCAGCAGAGGAAATTAAATTGAAATTAATATTTGTAAGTCTATTTTGGGTGGCCGAATTTATATGTTGAGATATATATGATGAATGATGTCTATGCAAATTTCTAAGTCATTATGAGTTAATTTGATAAGTCCAATAATTTTTGAGATGTGAATTTCAACATATGTTAAATAATGAGATTTGGTTAATTTAATTACTTTGTGAGTAATATTTGACTTTTATGATTCATGAATGAGTGGCTCTACCCTAAAGGAAGACCCTCGTACCTTGTTATAAACTTGTTGAATTATTTGTGGTTTAAGTTCCTTGAAATGCCTATTGTTATACATTGAATTGTTATTTTTGACTTGAATTGGAGACCGGAAGGAATGTGATCCTCGGGAAATTTGTGTGCTGGGAACTCGATTGTTTGGTATGATTATATGTGTGGAAGATGATTTGATTGTGGGATTAAGGATTATGAGATCCTTAATGGGATACAAATGAACTCCAAGTGGGAGTGCATTTGTGTGAAACTAGAACAATGTTCTAGATCATGGTAATATTCATTGTGAAAAGCAGTGAATTAACAATCAATAAGAGCGTGAACATAATAACAATACGGAATTAGTAATTAATAGGTACCCTAACACATGTGGAGAATATTCTCAATTGGACTTAGACAAAGACATAGGACTCTGAGGACTAGAAGCTAGCATAATACTTGAGAGAGAGTAAGAATTTACATAAAGCTTAATAAAATGGATGGAATCATGAATGGGTTCATGATAGGTTTAGTAGTGCATAATGCACCTACTCTTGCATGTGAAAGTGTGATGATTTATGTAATCATGTTTGATTGTGATATGAGAAGAGGGAGAGGGAGGAACCTTCTGCTTCTAATATGTTGAGGTTGTTTAGTACGACGTCATCGTGACATCGATGATATTATGATTGAGGAATGTGATCTCCCTGTGATGGCTAGCTGTGGAAGCAAGTGTTGGAGAGGTTGTGTAGGAAGCTCCATCTGTGACTTATGTTATCTTGTGAAGGATAGGGAGTCCTATGTGATATGTTGATGAGCTCATGATGTTTAGTTGACCTTCGTTTGGTACTATCAATAGAGGTGCCCACACATACCTGTAAAGGACAATCTCGGTGGGGAGAGTCGTTTAGGAGTCAGTCCTCAGAGATTGGATGACTACAGAGTCGTACCTGGGATATGATCGCAGGCATGATTGACCTTGGGGGTAAGGAATCTAGTTGTGACTATGGGTCACACAACCGACTTGGAAACCCCAACTAAACGCGAGCCATTATTATGTTGGTGAGAGCCCCATCGTTGTACCGTGACGAGAGGTGTACTTACAATAATCATCCAACCTAAAATGTTGTAAGACCACTGAATTTTGGAATTTCTAATGGTAGCAGGCCTGAAATGTGATGAGTTAAGGAATTAGTTGAAGGGATGATTAGGATTATGAGTGAGACCTGTGAGAGAACCACACCGAGGTGGTTAGTGTTTTATGTGTGACCGTAAGGTTGTTTGTTTGTGGTCTTAGAGGAAGTGAGGGACTCACTCCATACACCTTGTTTTTTAGATGGAGACTAATAATTTTGTGCGATCATTAGAGATGGAATGGAATGACTACAACAAGCGCTAAGGATGTGGATGGACTTATTCAAGAAAACGGAAGATCCGTAAGGATGTCTCATGGATTAAGTAGGCCTATAAGAGTTTAATTTTATTGAGTCATTGCTCTGAGTCTCAATTCTTTTCTTATATAAAAGAGGGTAGACTAGGTTTTCATTTTGTGATGTATCATTCTCTTGTATGTGACTCGGATGTGTTATGTACTCAATTTCAACAATGTGAACATGTATTTATATTTGTAAAGTATAATTGCTTAATGATGGAAATTGGAGATTTTCAAATGGAATTTTATTGTATCTTTATTGGTTTATTGGAAATCGAGTATTTTATAAATTAAGTTGTTTCATTAAGAATGGTATTTCATTAATGGACATATTTATGATGAATGCATTATTTTGATTTGAGCTTCAAGTAATGATGTTTTAAAGCAAAGACAAAAAGTTATTCATGATTTTGAAAGGATGTTAGACAATTTATATTTAATTAATTCCATAATTTCAAAAATAAAATCAGAGAAATTATAATAGTAATTAGGGGTGTTACATAAGTGGTCAAAGTCATGGTACTTTTTTTTTTACGCAAAGGCAACTATATCATTTCATTCATGATAAAAAGAGTTAATACAGGTAGGAATAAACACAAAAACATGGTGGCTAGAGTACAATCTTGACATCCTTGCGAGAGCATGAGCGACACGCTTAGATAGCCTCCAAACAAAATGCACCTGAATAATTTGTCCAAGCTCCAACATATTTGATGGAAGAGATAAACAACAATCTACAACTTGTTTATAGTCAAGCTCGATGATAATATTATTCAAGTTCAACTTAGCAATCCAATTAAGGGACTGTAAGAGAGTTGATGCTTCAGCTTCAGTTGGAGTTGGAAGACCATGACGGAAACCAGTTTTTGCTGAAATAAAATTCCCATTGTGGTCCCTAATGCACATGCCAAATCCATGTAGCTGCTCCTCATGAAAAATTGTTGCATCTACATTCAACTTCAAAAAACCCAAAGGTGGCTTTGACCAAACTAATATTATTTGTAATTCCACGAGATTGAGCATCCTGAACCTTTGCTTTATTGTTTATGGACAACCAATGAGAAATAGATTCAATGGCAAGCTTCCACGCTATTTGGGGAGATTTGGCAGTAGGTTTCCATACAAGTTCGTTCCACCTCCTCCATATACACCATAAAGCCGTGACAAAATTAGTAGCTGAAAAGATGTAAGTCTTTCAATGAAATGAAAAATTACATCTTTTAGCACCTCAAATTGGTTGTGAATATTTTCAATATGGCTCCAAAGCCCAGCTTCTTGCCACACATATTTAGCGTGATCACATCCCAAGAAAACATGCTAGTCATATTCAAGACAATTATGACACGAGGGGCATATATTCGAGCAATTAACTCCCTTGGAAGTCAAATGTGTGCATATTGGAAGAACGCCTCTAGTCCAAATGAGCATCCAGTTCCCCAAAATTTTCAGATAAGAATTATATGCCGATCTTACCGAATAATAACCGTCTTTAGAAAGCCTTCAAATCAATGTGTCCTCTTGATCAGTGAGAAGCAAAGGGATCAACGTAATAGCATAATGTCTCATTGATTAAACATTGTGTTTATGTGGCCAAAATTCCAACTTTATCATGCTACGTTTAATATCTTTAATTTTCTATTTAAACTTTCTATATAAGTTTAATTTTTTATTTGGAAATTGACGAGGAGAAATATAAATTAGGGTTTCTTCAAAAACCTCTCGTAAACATTCTTTTCAATTATAAATGATGGAATCGTTCGTTTCAAGAGATAACAAAATTATATCAAACATTATCCATAAAAAGAATGAGATACATTATTTTTAATTTTTATTATTGTAAATTTTAATTTTAAATTAATCACACATTTTTTTTATGATTTATCTATTAATTTATTTATAGTTTTTATATTTTACTTAAACCAATTATTTATATTTTTATAATTTTAGTTTTTTAATATTTTATCTTTTAATTTTACTTAGATTTTAAAATGTCGTACTTTTATTTTAGGAAAATGTCCTACTAGCCACTATTATAGTATTTTTAAAATTTTTCTCAAACTCAATATGATGAGGCTAATTAACCAAACTCAAGCACTTTTAAAAATGTAATACCGAAATAGAATTTTTTTAAAACATATTATTGGTATGATGTTATTTTGATTGTTTACCATGTTAACACGTTAGTCAAACTAGGACATTCTATGTATGTCACGTGGGTAGCCAAAGTTAAACTTAGTAATCAAACTTGCAAGTTTGACTTTGACCATCACGTGACATGGAATGTACTAGTCAAAGTAACTATGTCAATGCTACATAAGTGGTCAAAGTCATGCTACTTTTAATATCCTTAATATTTTACTTAAATTCTACTAGACGATCACCTCAAACAACCTTCCTGTGCAAGAATGCTTGTGTTTAAAATTCCACACAACGCGCACATGCAGCATAGGAGTCAATTTTTTTAGTCAAAGCAACACATTGGCAGTAACCATTTCCTTGGCAAATTGGGTTTATTTTATTAAGCTTGGACACTATTTATAACATTTTCAATTCCATTGAACAACCAAACACTACAATTTTTTAGTCAAGTATCCAACTTGGATGAATCAACATTGAGCATCATGGAGGTGAGGTAAGATTTCATGGTTTCTTCTGTTGGTGGCAGTGAACTTAGCTCTCAAAATTGCTTATTTTCTAAAACCCCTTGCAAAGTCCCTTGATGGACCAATTTCTGAGGTCCTTTCCTCTTCTATGACTATGCCACTGGCACCCGTGTTTGAACCAAAGCATAGGCCTTTGGTGATCCATTTCAAAGGGTAGCGCTACCCAAAGCAGAAGTGGGTTAAATGGGTGGATGCTAATCAACTCAAGTATGAATCAGTGTGGAAGAAAGTTGGCATCTTTGAAGCCATCATGATCACCAAGTGCTTCATAGATAAAAACCAAAACTTGTGTTTTGTGGTTGCTGAGAAGTGGTGTCCTTAGACAAATACCCTTTTGTTTCCCTAAGGTGAGGCAACAATCACCTTGGAGGATGTGATGGTGTTGGAGGGGTTTTCCTGTTATTGGTGATCCTATCTTCACCTCCACTTCAAAGCTAGGAAAAGAGATAGGTGGAGAAGAAATTGATTCTTGTAGGACACCAAACTCAAAGGAGGAGTAAAAAGGGTGGGGTTTCCACATCAGCATGGATTGATCTTTTTGTCAATAGTGGGAGTGAAATTGAGCATGAAGCATTCCTTGCAACTTGATTGACAATGATTGGTTTTTCTCCGAATGGTTTGGTGAGTATGTTTGTTTTCCCTATTGTTATTCATCTTGCTAAAGGGAATTCCATTGCTTTAGGACCAACCATTTTGGCAAGCATATATAAGGATTTAAGTTTGTTGAAGCAAATATTAGTTAGCTTGAATAGTGATAAATTGGAATTGGAGGTAACTCTTTAGTCATCCCTCTACTTTTAGTCCAAATTTGGGTGTGGGAGAGGTTCATAAACTTTAAGAATACTAATATTAAATCGGAACATCAACTTTTGGTTATGGTTGCAAATTATGAACCTCTCCCACACCCAAATTTGGACCAAGTAAAAAGGTGACTGAAGAGTTACCTCCAATTCCAATTTATCACTAGTCAAGCCAACTAATGTTAGCTTCAACAAATTTAAATCCTTATATATGCTTGCCAAAATGGTTGGTCCTAAAGCAATGGGATTCCTTCTAGCAAGATGAACAACAATAAGGAAAACAAACTTATTCACCAAACCATTAGGAGAAAAACCAATCATTGTCAACCAAGTTGCAAGGAATGCTTCATGCTCAATTTCACTCTCACTATTGACAAAAAGATCCATCCATGCTGATGTGGAAATCCCACCCTTTTTAATCCTCCTTTGAGTTTGTTGTCCTATAAGAATCAATTTCTTCTCCACTTCTCTCTTTTCCTAGCTTTGAAGTAGGGTGAAGATAGGATCACCAACAATAGGAAAACCCTCCAAAACACCATCACATCCGCCAAGGTGATTGTTGCCTCACCTTGGGGAAACAAAAAGGTAGTTGTCTCAGGACACCACTTCTCAACAACCCCAAACATAAGTTTCGGTTTGTCTCTATGAAGCACTTGGTGCTCATGATGGCTTCAAAGATGCCAACTTTCTTCCACACTTATTCATACTTTAGTTGAAGAGCATCCACATATTCAACTCATTTCTACTTTAGGTAGTGCTACCAGTTGAAATGGATCACCAAAGGCCTTTTCTTTGGTTCAAACACGGGTGGCAGTGGCATAGTCATAGAAGATGAAAGGACCTCAGAAACTGATCCATCAAGGGACTTTGGAAGGGGTTTTAGAAAATAAGTAGTTATGAAAGTTGGTTCATTGCCACCATCTGGTGAAATCATGAAATCTTACCTTATCGCTATGATGCTCAATGCTGATTCATCCAAGTTGGATACTTGACTAAAAAATTGTAGTGTTTGTTGTTCAATGGAATGTGAAAATGTTACAAATGGTGTCTAAGCTTAATAAAATAAACCCAATTTGCCAAGAAAATGGTTACTGTTAATGTGTTGCTTTGAATAAAAAAATTGACACCTATGATGCATGTGCGCGTTGTGTGAAATTTTAAACATAAGCATTCTTGCATAGAAAGGTTGTTTGAGGTGATTGTCTCGTTAAATTTAAGTAAAATAATAAGGATATTAAAAGTAGCATAACTTTGACCTCTTACGTAGCATTGATTTAGTTAGTTTGACTAGTTTGTTCCATGTCACGTGGTGGTTAAAGTCAAACTTGCTAGTTTGATTATTGAGTTTGACTTTGACTACCCAAGTGACTTATTTTAATTTATCTTGTATGTTTGATAGAATTGTATGATTAAATAAATTATATTCATGGTTAATTCTTATTAATTAATTGAATTGTACGATTTCTTTAATTATATTTATGGTGTTTAATTAATTGATTTTATTTTTATTTGGTATGTTTGAAATTATTAAAAAGAAATATATGAATTAAATTAATTTGTTGTTTTGTGATTGATGGGCCAAGGGAAGGAAAATAGAATAATTAGGGTTGGGCTTAGAATGTAGAAATAAAAATCTGCCAGGAGGGGGTGTGTTTAGCAAAACTAGGAGTGCAATCAGAAAATACCAATATGATGTTATTTGTGTTCAATTAGCAAATATCGGGTGCAAATAGTGACAGAATTGGGCTGTCACATGTTGTTAACCCACAGACCCCAAACAAGACAAATGCTAATGTGAGCAAGCATGCGAGTCACGCACGGTGCAAAAACTATTGTTTTGCAAATCTTGCACAATACAAGAGTTATTTTTTACTATTAGATCTTTTAAATTTTTAATCAATGGTTGAAATTTTTTTCTCTTTTTTCTTTTTTTTTTTCCTTTTTCTTTCCGTCTTTCCTAATTTACCCTTCTTCCTCTATTCTCTTCTTTCCCTCAACATCTCCTTCTCTACATCAAAACTTAAAATCCTTTAAAAAAAAAATAATCCTTACTCATCCCTTCAACATCGTCGACAACTCTTCTGTCCCCTTGGGGGCAAAATAAGAAGCTTGAATGTCCAGTTAAGAACTTTGGTAGCAAACATCATGCCAACATTCGTTCATAAGCAAAATAAACAAAACATTAAATAAAAAAAATAGAACAGTAAAAAAAAAAAGAGGACGGTGACAAAGGAATCTTTACGGCTTCTCGCCGCCGCGACGCTAAAACCTGACATCTCTTACTGTCGCGACACCATAGCCACCGCAACAACATCAGAGTCATCGTCGACTAAAAAAACAAGTGACGCTCAACCAATCTCGCAATCACAATAAATCTACAACATCATAACAGATCTGCAACCTCAAAACAATAGATCTGTAACTACAATCGCAAAACTCGGATCTCACAAAACTCATATCTGCGAAATAATCTAATGGCGATGTCGTTTCAGAAGAGGTCGTCAGCAGTGGTAGCGGTTCCGGCGGTGAAGGAGGTGTGATGGTTTTGCAACCTACAGAGGTGCATGCATAGGATTGATTGTTTGAAGGGAGGCTAGGTGATGAGAAAGGTTGGGGGTAGGGAGCAAAACCGCCATTGATCTAGATATGGGCTTCTCTTTTCCAGATCCGGGTTTCACAAATTTTGTTTGTGGTGTCACTATTTTTTTTATCTGGGTTTCAAAAAGGAAAAAAAACATTGATTTGGGCATGTAGAAGCATGAAGATGGAGTGAGAAACATTGGGTGGGTGGTCGCCAGAGTTGGAGAGACGAGGAGAGAAGTAACAGTGAAAGAATGAGGGTAAATTAGGAAAGAGAGAAAGAAAAGCAAAAAAAGAAAAAGGGAAAAAAATTTCAACCATTGCTTAAAAACTAAAATGATCTAACGACTAAAAATGAATCTCGCATCATGCATGACTTGTGAAACGATAGTTTCATACCGTGCAAGACATGGACGCTATCACACGATAACACACATTCCCAAACAATTTTAAAACATCAAAATTGGGTTTTTTCTACACAACACCACCTAGAACTACCCAAACCCAACCCAATTAAAAGAGAAAACAAAAAATAAAATAAAATGAAATGCATGTCTGTGTGTGTGACATGAGAAAGAGAAAGGGAGACAGAGATTTAGCTTGTCACATGCTAGACTAGCTAGAAGATCATGCATGTATGCATTGTCATTTCTTTCCTTACACAATCAACATTGCCATACACCTAGCTAAAACCCATCCTATACAAGCTAACCTCTTCCATTGGCAAACTTGCCACCTATTATAGTGGCTAAGTTTCAACTACTCTTGCTTTGGAATGTTCCTCACCATCTATAGAGAGCTTTGCTAGCTCATTCTTCACACAACAAACAACCAACGCTTCTAGTTAGTGAGAGTTGGAGAGTTTGAGTTGAAAGGTGCTTGAGTAGAAGCAAGAGAGGAGGAAAAGTTAGGTGAAAGTGACCTTCTACCGTGATGAGCTTGTGGAGAAGAGGAAGAGAAGAAACCAACCACTACCTTTGCCCCTTTGGTCTTCACGTGAGGTATGGGGAGTGGGGTTATTTCTTTCATGTTGTGATGTTGTTCCATGGAGGGGTCCTCTCATTCCATGTTCTTATTATTTTGATTATTTGATGCTTGTGTTTATATTGCATGTTGCTGCCATGTTGTTTAGATATCATGAAACATGTTATTTCATCCATATGTTGTGAGTATTCATGTTGTTATGATGTTAGTGTGTTGTTGCAAAATTTTAATAACATGAAATGATGCTTATTTGAGTTGATAATGGATTGAAATCATGTTGGAATTTCATCTTGGTATGACTAAGAACTAGTCAAGAACATGATGAAAGTGATGGAAAAAGTTGGAAAAATGGCTCTTTGATTCATGATAGGGGCGTGACCTATTGGCTATTGGCACCCACATTTATGATTTTTGTTAAAATTATGAAGTTTAACCACTAATTAGTTGGTAATTGTAATTATAAATAATTAAACTACTATTTATAAAAATGGAACTATTTTTGAAAGTAAGAATTTAAGTTGTACATAAAAAAATATAATTATGGACATGATAGGTCTCAATCATGTTTATGTGTGTGTGTGAAAGTTTAATTCCAATTATTTAAGTGATTATTTAAGTTTATGTAGTAATTATTTTTCTTAAAATTTATTATTTTATGTACAATTTTTATGTTTAGAATTATTGATAGAAGAAGAATTCACATAAATGATTGTTACACATATATCTCACAATTGGTATTTTATAATAAAGAATTTTAGTAAAAAGAAAAAATAAATATTTTTCTATATGTGTCATGTGTGTGTGATGCATATGTATATATATGTACATAAAACTATTTGTTAATCGATTAGTAATAAAAAGTATCGTTGATAGTTATTATTTTATGTGAAACCAAATCTTATTTAATAAGAACTAATTGTTATTTTTAACCTATGTACAAGTTGTTATGTAACACAAAGTTATTTTACTCATACATCTATCGCATTGTTGGTGATTTTTGGCCTGGCAATACTAGAGAAAACTCGTGGACCATTATTGTTGACACGATCCGCAAGAGTTCTCTTGACGGGTTGTTCTTCGTTTACCATCTCCTATTCGTCTGAACTAGAAGAGTCTTCTGAAGGTAGGATAGATGAACTCTCCTCCAATGTCAACTGCTGCGCTAGTTGCTTTGCTCTTTTAGTTTGACCGCTAATCAGCCTACCGGTCTTCTCAATCTTAGGAATGAAACGGAACTCTTCAGGATTAGTTTTGCTCCTTGTACCTATGGTCGGGCATACACAAAATCATAAACAACTAGAGCAACTAGAAAGACAGTTAGCACCGTATGAGAAAAGCGAAAATAAAAGAAAATAAAATTAAATTGCGAAAGAATGAAAGAATATTTAAAGTCCACAAAAAATACTAAAAATTTGCCCAATTACCGAGACACAAGTCCCCGGCAACGGCACCAAAAACTTGTTGGTGATTTTGGCAAGTGTACCAAATCATGCAAGTAACAAAGTGATAAGTCAAGTATCATCTCCAGAGGGACTTGTACGATAATTGAGTAATTTTTGTAAATTAAGTAGACTACGAATGTTGAGAAAATTTAAGTAACCAAAATGAAAAGCAAGTGCATAAAAATAAAGAGTAAAATAGAAGGAAATTTGGTTTTGGAAATTTTACGAATTGGTATGCGTAAAAAATTGGTTTAAATCAATTAAAATAAATTGTCGGGGTTTAACTTCATTAGACTTCTTAACATGCAATCACAATTCATTCCTATTCAATTAAATTTATGTTATCATCAACCCATAAATTTATCCCAACCTTAATTCCTTAAGTGAAGAAACCTAAATCCCTTGATTATACTATCAATCCCTTGAATTAGCACAATTAAGCGATTTGCATTAAGAAAAAGGGTTTAGTGATGACTAATCCTCTTTACCCTATCCCTAGGCACATAAAGAAAATTAGTTGTCTTCTTCAGTTCACAATCCAAAAGAATTTCCTAATTACCAATGGAATCAAAGGATTAAGTAATTGGTTGATCAGGCCAAACACAAGCATTAAGCATAGAAGAAAAGCAATAACGATACTTAATTGAATAAAAAGAAAGATAGTAATTACATGAAAATAGGTCCAACTACATTAAACCCCAATGAATAGAGAACTTAGCTACTCATAGCCATGGGGGGAGAAGCAATAGATGGAGAAAGAATGGAAGATAAATCCAAACGCATGAAAGCCGTCACGCAACGTCTCAGATCTCTCTTCCTTTTAGTACACAAGGTTCGGAACCCTAGGCTAGACAAGAAAATCCCTATTTAAAGCTATGGGCCAATGAGGGTTCAAGCCTAAAAGAAAGCAAACCAGAAAAATAAAGATTATTCTCGCAGAGCCCGATGCACGGGTGCACGAATTTTTACCCACAGAGTTGCGCAAGCTGTGCAATTCGCTGACTTCAGAATTTCAGCAAATTTCAAAATTTGCATAGGTGCATTGCTTGGTTGCACAGGTGTATTCCAAGGTTTTCCACAAGCTTCTTTTGCTTTCACAAGACCTTTAAGGCTTTAAGCTTCAACAAATTGATCCTTAATTAACACATTAATCACTCTTGGGACATCTCCAAACTTGCTCCACGCTTCAACAAAGTTCCTAAAACCACAAGAAACAACCCAAACATCAAGCGTAAAAGGGTAAAAACTAAAATTCCTAACTAAACCAAGCTTTATTAAAACTCAATTAAAATGAACATAAACAATACTCAAAAGCATGAAAGATATCAAATAATTGTCCCTAAACTACTACAAAATGTAGAAATATAGGGCAATTATCACACATAAATAATACTAATATGATATCCTTAAAGAAAAGCTTCCAAGGAGAATAAAATAAATAAATCTACTATATGTGCTAGTGTGTGTACGTCGTGTACATATGCATTATGCATGCACATACATATAGATCAAAATTTTGTTAACTAACATATTCATAAAAGGTAAGACTAAGTAATAATGAACTTATAAATGATTATCTTAAAATCTTGATAAAAATATACAAGGTTACATAGTACTTGGACATATGTATTACTCATAACTAAATCACTAAGTGTGAATATATCTATGACAGTTACATGTGTACCATGATTGTTGTGAATTTATACTTCTTGCACTATATCCTATTTAGGAGTTATAGATTATATACTTATAAAAAGGATGAGAACGACCCTTATGATAGTTAAACTCTGTGAAATTTATCCGAGGGTGAGTGCCTTATAGCCTTGAGAATATTTTATTCTCGTTTGGTCCATTATATTATTATAAACGATTAATTTATATTTCATGTGGAAATCACATTAATACATTAGGTTCCTGAAGTAAGAGTGCTTCACATTAATTAGTAGTAGGCCTTTGACCCACATTTAGAGGCTTAGGTAAAAATGTGTAATTCATACTTTTCGGTAATTCATGTAGTATTCTCAAAACTTGTTATTCGTATTATGAAGTGTAAGCGTCGTTTTAGTGCAAAGACAATGGAAGTTGATCAGATTCTCAAGCCTTTTAGAAAGAAAATGGTGCAGACATCTTCTGTTAAGAAAGTGGCTTGGCATAGGATCATCGCAAGCCCATCAACTCTCTATCATAATTAGCTTCCCAAGCTCCAACGTGCCAAAATCCTTCAGAGTGTCACCTCGATCAACGGTATTTTTCCGACCGATCTGAGTTTTAAAATACTAGTACTTTCATTTAGCTTCATTTGGTGCCTTGGGAAGGATAAAATATACAAAAAGCCTGTGTTTGAGAATGAGTAATTATTTCCAAAACAGTTTCATGTTTAAAACTACAACAACAAAGTCTTATCTCACTAGGTGAGGTAGACTACATGGATCACACGACGCTGTTCAACATGATTAAAATCCAGAGTTTCAAACATATTATTTAGCCTCAGATTGTCCTTGATGATTTCCTCCAACATCCTTTTTGGTCTCTCTCTCTCTTCTCCTTTTCACCAAATTAAAAGTTATGCAATCTAATATGCTAACTGACACCTCTTGTAGCCTTCTTTGTACATGCTTAAACCACCTTAACCGATTTTCTGTTATCTTTTCTTCAATGAGTACTACATCAATCTTTTCTCATACATAGTCAATTAGTCATTTTGTATTCTATGCTTTTTTGTATGACTACACATCCATCTCAGCATTCTCATTTATGCTAGCTACTTCCACTTTTTTCTTATGTTGTCCTTCTAAAGCCCAACATTCACCACCATATATAATATAGTATAGTTGGACGTATAGTTGTACGATAAAACTTATCTTTGAGTTTGATAGGTACTTTGCGAATAAAACTAGTGTTTTTTTATTTTTTCGGAAGCAAAATCTTTAGCATTGTGAATTACTATAATTTACGTGATTGTTTAGAAGCCAACTATACTTTTTTATTTGAGTATTATGAAAGTAATTCTTTTAGACAATCCAACTGAGATATATATTATCATAAAACAGTTTTTCAGTTAAAATTTTCGAATATTTGAACAAAATAAATTAGATTAATATTTTTTATTTATATGTATATCAAACAACTTTTTTAACTTGATTTTTTATAAACATAATTTTATAAAAGTTTTAATTAAAAATGAGTCTGAATTAATTTATGTTCGAAAACATTTTATTTTAAAAATTATTTTTGACAAAATGTTAGTTAAATAGTATTAATAAAAATCACTAAATGTATAATTATAACTAGTTATTTTTACTTATTTGAATATTATTAAAATAATATTTTTATCATATGCACAAATGGAATTTTAGTGACGCAACACTAAATGTTAGTTTCAAATGACGCCAAACACGATTGAAGGGATTTTTTTTTTTTTGAAAAGCATGATTGAAGGGATTTGAGTGAAGCAATAGATATTTTAGAGGTTTTGTGGCAATATATCTTGCCTTGCGCCGATTTAGAAAAAAAAAAAAACAAACAAAAACAAACAAACAAACAAAAACAAACTACTTGTTAATGGTTACAATAAATCAATAAATGGCAAAATAAGCATAGGGAAATTATCTTCTCTCTTCATATATGATAATAAATACCACCTAAAAAAAATCTAACGAAACCATAAAAAAAAGCCTAATATGTGAAAATGCATAACCAATACATAATTATGATTTTTTTTTATAGTAATACATAATTATGATTTATGACCTTTTTGTTAGGTAGATCAGGGCTATGACAAGTAAAGTTTGCAAATTATAATATTCAACTCCCGGGTAAAAATGGAGGTTACATGACAATTACAGTATCCAGTGAATTCAGCTTATCAGGTATTAGGTTTTAAAGTTGGTAGAGTTGATTCATGTGCAATTCACATCCCTTAATGTTGTGTGCGTGTTTGGATTGTTATATATTTTATTGAATATTTTAAAAGGTAATTTTTTAACTAATTAATTTAGAAAAATATTTTGAAATTAGTTTAGTAATTATTAAAAATAGATAATTTATTTTGAGTTGGTTTCTAGCAGATTTTAGAGCTCCTATTTTTCACTATATTGATAATAATGTTTCTACAAATGTTATTTTTGGGAATATTATATTATATTTTAAAATAAACATCATTTTTTCTTATATAAAATTTAAAAGACAAGATACAAAGTAAAAATAATAAATACAAATAAAAATATTTTTTAAACTAATGTCAACTTTTTTGGAAAAGAGATTTATCTCGCTTATCATAAATACATGATTTTATTTACAGGATTACCTATGATAGAAAATAGTTGTGTTGTTAAACCAAAAAACTAATGTCTCTTTTTTATTAGATTCTTCTACTTATTTATTTACTCCTGATGGATAATAATCACGAGTTGATATGTCTTTCACCTTTCCTTCCCATGTGTTATTCCTAGAGCGGTCAAAATTCGTCTGCCGAATAGGACAAAGACTCTTAAAATAAAGGTAAAAAAGAATCGAGCCAATTTAATCCAATTTAGTAGGTCAAACAAACCAGGTTGGGCTTAAGAAAAGTAGGCTTAAAAACTATCAAACTTATTTCGTCCGATATTATTATATTTTTTTCAAAATTCATATAAATTTAGAAAAAAAAAATACAAGTCAATTTGACCTGACTCAACATGTTAACAGGTCAAGTTAAGCTAACAAAAACGTAATCCATACAAAAATCGGGCCAACCTAACTCAGCCCTTTTTTCACCTTTTAGTCTGTTACATTGGGCCTATCTATTTGAAAGCTGTAGTTTTTCTAATGTGTGCAACGTTGTACATGATAAGAGTAATTAATTACTTATTTTTAACTAAAAAAAATCAACATATTTCTTCAAAAAAAAAGATCAGCATATTAATTACTAATGATTTCTTCAAAGAAATAATTATCTCTTTCTTATTTGTTTAATAGATTCACTTTCTATTATATCTCTATTTTCACAAAAAAAAAAAAAAAATAATTAGTCACTTCTACTACCACCATCATCACTGCCAACAATCACCACCATCACCACCACTACTACCATCGCCTATGGCGCTGTTGTCGTGGCAGTGGTGGTGATGATGATGATAGTCTCATAAGAGGTGTGGTGGTGACAATAATGGTAGTGGTAGTTATTGGTATTGATGGTAGCAGTGGTGGTGGTGATGGTGGATTGGTGACGGTTGTTGTGGCGGCGGCGACAGTGACGATGACAGTAGTAGTAGGAGTGTAGTTATTATTATTTTTGTGTGGAAAGAGAGATATATTGTAGGAAATGAATTTATTAAATAAATAAGAAAGAAATAACTATTTATTTGAAGGCATCTTGCTAAAAAAAACCTTCTAAAATATTAAGGGCAAACCAACATTTTGGTCCTTTAAAGTATAAAGCGCCAACACATTAGTCTTTACAAGTAAGAAAATTCAAAATAAGTCTTTATATATTATCAAATAAGCCCCTAAACTTAATTATGTGAGGAGAACAAAATTATCTTCATAAAAGACGTGTGCATTGATAAAGCGAGATTCAAGAATTGATGCGAAATAAAATTAGACATTATTTACCAACAATGCTTAATAATTGTTATAATAAACAAATTTTATAGAGGCAACATAGTTTTAAAATTTGAACCGGTGATCAAACCGGTCAAGGTACTGAGTCACTGGGTTAATGGTCGAACCAATGAGTCACTAATTGAACCGCATGAACCGGTTGTAAATAAAAAAAAATCAGAATATATATCTATATATATATTACTTTTCGTAAATATATCACAACTATTAGTTTTGGTGTAGTGGTAAGCAAGAGTTTAATTCACTTCATGGACCCAGGTTCAATTCTTAGTGTATCCATTTTATGTGTTTTTAATTTATTAATTTATTATTGAAGCCACCACTAACCAGTGGCCTTGGACCTCTCAATACGCATGCAAAGCTGCACAAAACGCGAGACAACACTCTGCTTGGGCCACGTGCGCGTCAGCAAAGCAGGTAGGGTACAGACATTGGGCCATGTGTGAGTCAGCAAGAAGACACCTTGGGCCACTTGCGGTTGACCCGGGATCGGTTTTCACGGTTGAACCCAATTTTCAAACCGATTTGATGATGTCATCCTGACCCAATAGCATGTCCGATCCAATTGTCAGCTCGACCCACTCAATAATCCGGTTCCCGGTCGTATCGGTCCAACCGGCCGGTCCGAGCTGGGTTTTAAAACTATGAGAGGCAATTAGTTTATTGCCATTAAATAATTCTTGCTAATATTAAAATTGGTGTAGTGATGCTGCTAAGTAAGTCCCCAAACTTAACTTTTTTTCCTTAAAAGTATGTTAATATTATCAAGGGTAAATATCATTTTTTGTCCCTGAAAGTGTGTGACGCTGATAGATTGGTCACTGAAAGATGAAAAATTCACATTTAGTCCCTGAATGTGCAAAAAGTGCGACAAATTAGTCCTGTCGTTAATTCATCTCAGTTAACCTAACGGATGTGCCTACGTGGCACTTCAGTGATGATATGGCAATTGGCGGTTGCCACATGTCATCCACGTGGCTGCAACGTGTCTAAAAGTTGAACTTAACAACTTGCTGTCATTTTAATCCCTGAACTTAACCACTTACTGACATTTTAGTTCCTGAACTTAACCACTTACTGACATTTTGGTCCCTGAACTTAATCATGTATTGTCATTTTAGTCCCCAAATGTACTTTTGAATTTTTACTCACGCTACATGTAAATTATTGACATTGTCATCACCATATCCTCTTACTTTCATTCTATTCCATATCCCTCATATTTTTCACCTTTCTCTTCCACACTTTGTAGTTCATCTTGACTTTCACCTCCACCATCTGTATGCAAAGTTCGTCATTTATTCAATTGAAACATCAATTCTAATAGGAAAATAACACAAAAACATCTTAAAAAACTATTTAATTTTTTTCTTAATAAACATTGTCTAGCTTTTTAAAAAAATTACATTTTATTCAATTAAAATTTTTCAAATAGCAACACTCTCAAGTAACCACTACATTTAAAATTCTTTGATGTCTATATATACCTTGCCGTAATAGTTCATGAAAACCACAACTTTCGTATTGCCCCATCGAAAGGGTATGTAAACAAATGGTTCTAACACTTTCATTTTTCTCCCTTTCGTGATTATCAAATTTTTTTAACTGTCTTTTCTTGATTAATGTTATTTCATAAAATAGATTAATTAAATAATTAATTTAACATTCTACACATATTAATAGCATATAACATAATAGCTTGATTTGGGTAGAAGATATGGTTTGGAACCTTATAGAATATTGTTAGCAATGTCTTGGATTTAGCCGCTATTACTATGTGGTCACTCATAAATTAGTTTCATATTTATAGTATAATTTAAATGGCGGAATTGGTAAAAGCAAGTTGAAAAATATGAGGGATAAAAAATGGAAGTGAGAGAATATGATAATGTCTATGCTAATAATTTACATGCAACATGGAACTTAATTGAAAATTTTGAAAGTGCTTTCAGGGACCAAAATGACAGTACGTGGTTAATTTCAGGGACCAAAATGTCAATAAGTGGTTAAGTTCAGAGACTAAAATGACAGCAAGTTGTTAAGTTCAACTTTTAGACACGTGGCAGCCACGTGGATGACACGTGGCAACCGTCAGTTGCTACGTCATCACCGAGGTTCCACGTAGGCACATTGGTTAAGGTTAACGGATATGAGTTAACTGCAGGACTAATTTGTCGCACTTTTTGCACATTCAGGGACTAAATTCGAATTTTCATCTTTCAGGGACCAATCTGTCAGCGCCACACACTTTCATAGACCAAAATGGGTGTTTACCCTATTATCATTTAAGTCACACGAGTTTTTAAATTTTGGATAAAGTGAGTGATGAATTGCACTTTCAGGGACCTTTTTTTGAATTTTTTTACTTTCAAGGACTAAAGTAATAATGCCTCACACTTTCGAGGACCAAATTAGTTATTTACCCAAATATTAATTCCCACAATTGTAATTGTTAAAAAAATAAATTATACCTAGAATTAAACTCTTCCATTCAAAACTAAATTTTATAAACTCTAGTATTTTTAATGTCCTAAAATAAAACAATTTTGAAAGTCAATAATAATATTCTCTCTTAATTTCTTATTTTATTAAAATAAAATTTCAAAACAGTTTCAACCATCAATAATACTAATAATTATATAAATTAGTCTTATTTTTTTCATATTAAATAAACTGGAAAAAAGAGAGAATGTGACATGTATCATATTAACACTGGATATATTCGAGCCATTTTCAATATCTTTCTCAAAGATGAAAGTTAGTAAACATGTGGGATTACTACTGGACATATCATACATTATTTTTCTTTGTTTTGTTTTTGCTTCATCTTTAGTTTCTTTTCGCTCTTTATCTCTTGTAACAAAAAAAAAAAGATTACTACTGAATGTATCATACATTATTGGTTGACTAATATATTAAATATAAAAATAAACTAAACATTATATTATATTATATTATATTATATTATATTATATTATTAGGACAATCTATAAGGTTTAATAGACTTTTTTATAAAGCTTGCGGCACGTGTGATCTTTTTTTTTTTTTTTTTTAATTGAAGAGGCTTTTTAAAAACCCTAAACCTAACCTTTTTAATAAATAGGTTAGGACAGGCCTTATAGAGGCCAAGATGTGGGCCTCTAATAGGTTGTTTGGCCTATTTCCACCACTACTTGGTAAGGGTGTTCACAAGCTAGATTGGGTAGGGTTTGGCTAAACCCATTATCCAACCTAATCAAAATTGTACGGGTTGGCTTTTTATGATTTTGTTGTCACACTAACCCAAACCAACATGATCACAAAAGAAATATTTTTTCACTCAACATAAATATATTATATAAAGATTAAATTATTTATTGTATATATATACATCCTTTATTACTTAAAGGAATATACACTTTCACAAAAATAACTTAAAGGACAAACCTTAGTAAGTTAATACTGAATCTTATTTGAATTTAGATTAGTTTTCCAATTTTGTGAATAACTTTTTATCTTATGAAATTTTTATTTATTATAGTTGATACATGCACACATTGTTAAAGATTTCATTCCATCAAAACAAAAAAATTTTGGGAAGCACACCAAATACAAAGATATCAACACAGTTTGGGTGGTGGTGTAAGAAGACCACATGAGCATTATTTTGAGCATGGTTGGTATGAATTTGTTTGGGTTAACAAATTGGTGCCCAGTCTAGAGCCAATATGAGCAGGTTTTAGCAGAAGAAGAAGTTCACTGGTTCCAAAAGTCTAGAGCCAAGAGGATGTTCTTGGGTGACCGAAATACCAAATATTTTCATGGTATTACGGCTATCCGCAGGAGGAAAAATAAGTATGATATGCTACAAGATGAAAATGGAGTTTGGATTTCAGAAGTTCATGCTCTTGAAAATATGGTTACAAATTTTTATAGGCAACTCTATATGGATGATGGTAACTTTTACCCCTATGTGGTGTCTGAAGCTTTTCCCCCTTTAGAAGAGGAATGGCTTGTCAATATGAGTTGGTTACCCTCAAATGAGGAGATCTTTCAAACAGTTAGATATATGGAAAGCCTTAAAGCCCCAGGGCCAGATGGGTTTAATGCTCTTTTCTATCAAAATCATTGGAAGGAAGTGGGGATGGAGTTTTGTAATTTCATCAAAGCAGTGTTTCAAGATCCTCAGATTATTAGAGAGGTGAATCAGACCTTTATTACTCTCATTCCTAAGAAAGAGGAGGTGAGTTTAATTAAAGATTTTTGGCCGATCAGTTTATGTAACGTGGTGTATAAAGCCTTAACTCGGCTTTTATCTCAACGTATAAGGCTAGTTATGGGAAAATTAGTGGGGCCTTTTCAGTGGGGATAATATTATTGTGGCCCAAGAGGTGTTTCATTCAATGAGGAAGAAAAAGGGCAGATTCGGCAGAAGAGGCTGGGTAGCTCTACAGATTGATCTAGAGAAGGCCTATGGTAGGCTCAAGTGGGAGTTTATAAGAGACACTTTGGTGGATATAGGGATGCCTGCGAATGTGGTTAATATTATATGGAACTGTATTTCTTCGGCTTCCATGAAAGTTCTGTGGAATGGTGAAGCTTTGGGGGAATTCTTTCCGTCTAGAGGCATCCGGCAAGAAATGGGATTCACTTAAGGAATCAGTTGAGTCAAGAAATGGGAATACAATGGACTGAGGATCTTGGTAAGTACTTAGGAGTGCCTATATTTCATCAGAGGCCCTCTCGAAGCAACTTTCAGTTCATTATTGATAAAGTGCAACAGCGCTTAAGTGCCTGGAAGTGTCACGCTTGCTAAATCAGTGCTGCAAGCACTGCCATCATATGTTATGCAGACAACCCTGGTACCCCAGTCAGTCTGTGAGGATGTGGATAGAGCCTGTAAACGATTTATTTGGGGAGGTAATTCCAGTGACAGGAAAATGCATCTAGTTTCTTGGGATAAAGTTTGTATGCCTCGTGAGTCTGGAGGGCTTGGTCTGAGGAAAATGAGACATGTTAACGACGCTTTCATGGTAAGAGCCAATTGGAGACTGTGCGATATAAATCCGTCCTCTATTATCAGAACCAAATATAGATGTGGTTCAAATGTACTGCCTGACACAGATAAGAAGAGGCCAGGGAGCAATTTTTGGAGAGGAATTTGCAGCACTTGGGATATTTTTTTCTAGAAGTTTGATTTGGAGAGTGAGGGATGGAAATTCGATCAGGTTCTGGATGGAGAATTGGCTTCCGGACTATGGAAGGTTAGTAGATTGGTCTGCTCTGCTATAAATATTCCTGATGCTGATCTTGTTAAGTCTGTGGCAGATTATATCAATGAAGATGGGCGTTGGTTATCTAATTCCTTTAAGGATTATTTACCTGATCATATAGTCCAGAAGGTGTTGGCTATGAATATTATTCCTAGGGATGAGGAAAGGGATACTTTTGCTTGGAGCAAATCCAGGGATGGCTCCTTTTCTATGAAGGCAGCGTATGCAGTGGTGAGTAGCTCAGTGGATTCACCTGTCCAGTTGATATTTAAGTTGGTGAAAAAGTGGAAAGGTCCTGAAAGAATTAGAGGTTTACTGTGGAAGTTGAGTCATGAATGTATTCTTACTAACTCTAGAAGGATGCATTTGGGATTGACTACTTCTAATTTATGTATGTTTTGTGAGGAACAAGAAGAATCTTTATTCCATTTGTTCTGGGACTGTTGTGGTTCCATAATGGTTTGGCAGTTCTTTATTCGTATGGATGCTACAGGTGAGTTCTATACTTGTAATGAATGGAAGACATGGTTGATAACCAATCTCTCTTCAACAGAATTGGTTCATGGGGTGCAGTGGAATCTTTTATTTGGTATTTTACTCAATTTCCTCTGGTGGAGACGTAATGCAGGAATTTTCCAAGGGGAGATGTGGCATACTCAAGACATTATTTTGAAAGCTTGTAATATGGCCCGGTCATATACTGAAAGTGCTGCAATATTTAGACCTCTGGAATGCTCAGGCCAAGTGAACCCGAATGTAATGAACATTAAATGGATGTTACTGAGGGTGGTATCAAATCAGCTTGTGGAGGGGTTTTAAGAGATCACACAGGGGCTTTTATATGCGGATTTATATCAAATTTGGGAGGATGCTCAGTTTTGGTTGCTGAATTGAAAGCCATTCTGTTAGGTCTCCAGTTGGCTTGGCCCAAAGGCTTTAGGAAGATTCGGGTGGATTCATATTCCCAATTTGCTGTAAATCTTCTGGCTCGTGGATGTAGCAGATTGCATCCTTGCTATAATATCATTAAAGCCATTCATGCAGTTCATAATAATTCAGGAAGTGTAGTGTGGAATCATATCTTTAGAGAGGCTAATCATACAGCGGACAGATTAGCTAAACATGCCTTGATGTCAGATTTTAATTTTCATGTTTTTTCTTTTGCTCCTAACTTTATTGTTCATGATCTGAGAGCTGATTTAGCTCAGATTTGTTTCCCTAGAGGCTTTTAGCCCTTTTAATAATACTATCCATTCACCCAAAAAAAAAAAAAAACAAATTGGTGCCCAGTACTCATCTTTAATCATGGTTTTTGATTTATAATTTATGTACTCATCCTTTAGATATTGTCAGTAGATGCCTTGACATTAGTTTGGGTCATTAGTATTTTTATTTAGGCTTAATTACAATTTTTACCTCCAACTTTTTATTTTTTACTGAATTTTATCCCAACAAATTAATTTAGCGCATTTTACCCCCTAACTTTTTTAAAAAGTTATAAATTTTACCCTCCACCGTTTTGCTGACATGACATGCTAAAATAATTATACTTTTTACCCCCAACTTTTTACTTTGTGACAATTTTTACTCCTTTTACCCCCAATTTTTTACTTTGTGGTAATTTTTACCCTTAACTTTTTCACTTTTTGGCGAATTTTGTCCTCAACTTTTTACTTTTTGGTGAATTTTATCCTCACTTTTTACGCTTATGGCAGCATGTCACACCAACATAATAGTAAAAGGTAAAATTTGTAACTTTTTAAAAAAGTTGGAGGTAAAATGTGTCAAATTAATTTATTGCAGGTAAAATATGCCAAAAAATAAAAAGTTGGGGGTAAAAATTACAATTAAGTCTTTTATTTATTTTTGTTTTTTCAGCTCCTAAAATTTTGGATTATGATGTAAGAACAATTACTATTATATTTGCTATTAAGAATGATTTCCTATCAATTTGAATTCAGCAATCTGTGAGTAAATTAAGTAAACAATTGTGTATTATAAATTGATATTTTTGGATCAATATAAATTACAAATTAGTGGCATCCTATTTAAATTATATATGCACCTTATTCTAATCACCAAAATTTTTATTATTATGTGATTCCTGCATATTAATTACTAATTTTCATATTAAAAATATATTATTTAATTATTAATTAATACATTAATGACAAAGTAAAAAATTTAAATAAACGATAATATTTTAACTTTCAAAAATTCAATTATCATGATTGACATAATAAAAGGTAATCTGGCATATTAATTACTAAAATATGCTAAAATATTTTTTTTTTACTAAAAAACATACTAAAATAAATAAAAAAACTCATATTAATGTATGAAAAATTTCCCAAGTCGTCAGTTTTGTCTTCAGTCAAGACATTGTTTCTTTGTCATCTGTTTTATTAATATTTTTATAACATTTTTATAATATAAGATGACTTTATTGCTCTTAATTTAGTAATAACTTTATATTATTTTTATATTAATTAGTAGTCAGACACATAAGAGATACATATGATAACATTTTAATATTGAAAGACTAATTCAATATTTTTTAAAGGAATAATACGGTATTCAGAAAAAAAAAAAAAGAAGGAATAATACGGTGACATAATTATGTTAACATTTAGAAGCATAAATTAAAGGTTTATGCTTTTAATTTTAACACGTTAAGATATTGTACCATGTGTGTGTCACATGCAATTTGAATTGGTTATATCTTGAAGTTAGAGGTATAAACAAACGAGTAGTAAATATAAGGCTAATGAAAAAAATATCTAATTTATTTAAGATAATTTACTTTTTATTAATTAAATCTATTATTGAACTCATGTAAAAATATTCTGTTGCATTGGGTTTGGTCTTATTGAAGGCAAATCAAGAAGGCTTTTTTTGGTTACCATATTATTGATACGGAGTATCTATCGGCTTTGGTTGCCATGTCATTTCTGTCGGAAAACTTGACTGACCACCTTTAATAGGGTTCTCCCCTTCCAACCACGTTTTTTTCATCCACAAAACTCAAATCCGACACCTTGCTTAAGAGGTCCGAGTCTAGCACCACTCGGACTAATAACTTGTTGGTCAAGAAGGCTTTGAAGTATTCTTAAATAATTATTTTTCTTTTTCATTTCTCTTTATCATCTTTACAAATCAGTATCAATAATATGAGGATCAAATTGTTCCCACAAGATTTTTTTTTAAAATTGAGTGTATTTAATATTTTTTATTTTTGCCCCATGAAAAAATTGGTATTGCCCCCACAATACAATTTCTTTTAAATGAATGTAAAATGTTATAAGAGATAAAAGATATAATAAATTGGTATCAATTTAACCACTTTACCTTTCTAATCTTTTATAATATAGACAATGAAAAATTACACAACATTTTTAATATATGAAAATGCGTAGAAGACAATTGTAATTTATAGAAACTTAGGTATTTTGAATTTTTTTTTATCATGAAATTATATATTTTATAAAAATTTGTAATATTTTTCTTCTACAAAAATACTAGAGTGAGTGACATGTGCCATGCACGGGTTAAATACATTTTATGAATATTTTTAAAAAATATTTTAAATATATAAATATTTTCTTAAATTTGTATTAAGAATTCTTTACAATTAAAGTATAATATTTTTAATTATTAATTATTTTTTTCTATTATACATATATAGTTGATTATATATAGTAGATTATGATTTTTAAAATTCAATAAATGAGAAAAGTAAAAAATTAATTATCTGTCAGGTAATGTAGTAATTTAAATAATTATTGTGAAATAATATTTCAAGCAATCTAAAGTAAAAGTTCTTAGTTACAATAAAAAAATGAAAACAAAATATTTTTATGAAATGATTTTTTTAACTATATATTTTTAAATTAAAATCTAGATTCAAGCGTTATGCGTGAAATCTATTGTGGACAATGCTATAAAATATTTTAAAATTTTTTTACTGCAAAATATTTTAAATTTTAAACATTTAAAGATTTGTGAAAATTTAAATTAGGTGTTATGAACTAAAATTAATAAGAGTCTTGTACTACATATCAATCATGTATCATAAAGTATAAAAATTTTAAATTATTTTTTTACACAGTAATTTTTAAATTATTAATTACTATTGTGCAGTATAAATAATTGCTTGAATATTAATTACTTATTATATTTAAAATAAAACATGAGAAAAAATATAAAAATAATTGAAATAATGATTAGTATTTCATATGTATAATATATTACAATGTTAAATTTTATTTCCCATAATTAGGGATGACAATAGGTAGAATCTATTTAGGGTACTGTAGTACCCAGACCCATTGACACGCTTTTAAAAAATTCTCATACACGAATCTATACTCGTGTGCATAGTAACTTTAATATTCATATAATTTCCCCAGTTGGGTACCTTAATGCCCATACCCATATCCATTGTTGACACTTTAATTAATATGAAAATTGATAAATAAACAATTAAAAATATGATAGTTATTAAATTAAAATTTCATTTAAAGATCTTTCAATAAAAACATAATCATAAACATAAAACACCACAAAAATTAAAATATTATTCAAAGATCTTTTACAAAACATAATTTTTTAGCAAATAAGGAACATGTTTTTTTTTTTTTTTTTGTGAATTAAGGAATGTGGTGTATCTGTTAGCAAATAAGGTTTAAGGAACGTGATTTTGTTCCGTAAAAAAAAAGGAACGTGATTTTGTTTTTGTAAATTAGGGTTCATTATTATTATTATTATTATTATTATTATTATTATTATTATTATTATTATTATTATTATTATTATTGTGGAGCCTATGGATAAGGTTGGGTACTAAGGTACCCTACTCGCATCATTAATTATTAAAATTTGTAGGTAATTACCCGTACCCGACCTCATACCCATTAAGTAGATAATTATCCTATCCGTCATGGATAATTTTTGTTGGTACCCATTGGTCCAATACCCATTGTCATCCCTACCTACAATTTTGTTATGCCTTTTCTTTTCTTTTTTCTTTAAAATTTAATTCATCACTTAAAGAAATTATATTTCCAATAAATATTATTATCTCATTGTATTTTCATATTTTCTTTTTATCTCGTGTTAATATAAGTACTTATAATTTTAATATTAAAAATGATAGTTTCTATTTGAGTTATTAACATTTTTGAAAAAATTATTAAATTATTAACATTATTTACGGAAAAAAAAAGTAGGTTTGTGAGTAGTATTTGAAGTAACATATTTCAATAAAAAAAATAATGATGAATACAAAATAAGATGATGCTTTGTATAATAATTTTGTTAATCTTGGTTTGTTTCAGTTAATGCTTAATAACAACTGATAAACCAATAAATTTTTCTTTAGTGATTTCAAGTTAGTTTAGTTTATTTCTAGTTCTACTTTTTTATTTATTTATTTATAGTTTGACTTTGATATAACATTTTCACTCTTATGTATAGAAAATAATTAGGTCTTTTATTATAGAAAATAATTACCTTAATTATATTTATTTATTTATTATATTAATTACTTTAATTTTATATTCTAAAATAATATAGTTACCTTTATTATAGTAGTAGGATAATGAAATTTGTATTTTGATATGGAAATCATTATAATAGAATAATGAAATTTTAGTAATTATAAAATGAAATCTTCCTCATATATGCACATTAATTTGAAATTCAAAATAGTGATTCAAATTTTATAATCAACGTTGAAAGAAAGAATATTTTTTTAGACTACTTTTTTTAATATAATAATTTTTTAATTTGTGCCTAAAAGTTTGCTTTAGACTATTTTTTTAAAAATATTTTTAATTGATTATCAAATTAAAAGATTTTAGTTTATAGAAGAGTACCTTATTGCAAAAAATACAATATTTTTTAATTTATTATTCAATCAAAGTAATCATTTTTAATTTATAATGCAAAAAAAAGTAAAATGAGTAATAAAAAAAGATGAACAAATGAGACATTTGCATAAAAGAATAGAATAAATAATAACACCGAAAACATTAATATGCCTAATATGTTGTTATGTAATGTCCATATAATGTAGTGATTTCTTATCTCCACCTTTGATCTCTCACCAAAATCATGACCCATTTTATTGATATATGAATTTTCTTCTTATCTATACAAAAAAATGTCAATTCTAAAAGTGTAAAACCTAGAGAAAATAAATAGTAAACAAACTCAAACAAAATTAGAAGAAATGACTAAAAATATCAATCTAGATAACCACACAATACTCCTTGAGCCATCAAGGATAACAGGATTTCGTTGATCTGTTAGTGTGAGAAATGTTGTTGAGTTTTTCACGAGAGCATCTCTGTTGGTCACCCACACAATAGTCCTTGGTGACATGTTCTTGTACCATATACCAAAGTATTGGCCTTGTGAATTTCCAAAGTTGAAGAATCCTGCTTCAAAAGTTACAGTTGTTTCACAACAATTCTTTGTAATACATCCCTAATTTATAGAGAAGCAACCTTTTTTTAAAAAAAAGCTGAGTATTAATTATTAATTATAAGCATAACCTTAATTTGAGTAATAATCTTTTTCCTAAAAAAAAATTTGAGTATTTAACTAATCACATTTAAGTTTTCCTAAAATCAAGGGCACAAATATATAATTTAATCAATAATTATTATAATTAAAGTAGTTATTTAATAGAATTTTCAAATTTAAAAATTAAAATGTAGTTATTTAAATCTCATTAATGTAATAATCATAATCATAGTAATTATAATTATGGTTTGTAATCGAACCAGATATTGAATTTGAATTTGAATTTTGTTCGTAACCGAACCAAACAATTTTGAAGCATGAAATGATGACACGTGTCATTCAATACTTGAGAAGCAACCTTGTTTCGCCACGTGTCTTCCGAAGTTATCTTTGGATTCTTAAATTTTATATATATATTGATATATTGATTATAAATTATTTCTTTAACCCACTAAAGAAAATTTCTAGATCAGCCATTGCATATTACTGTTTGCTATAAGTCATGGCACCATTTGTCATGGGTTTGGTTCTTACTTGCTTTATGAAATGCATGTAATTATTAAAACTAAATGCATGATAGTAAATAATCATTGGATGCTAAGGTCTCATAACATGCCCTCCCAGCTTATTTTTTTTTAGGAAAGATTATTATTATTATTATTATTATTATTATTATTATTATTATTATTATTATTATTATTATTTAATTGATATGTATTGTCGGTGTAATTTTTTTTACTGTCAATCAATCACAAATTGTCACATCATCAATAATATTTGAGTTTTGTTCTAACCACCTTAAAAATCACTCATACCATGATTTGTAATTGGTTGACAGTGTAGAAAACTTTATACTAAGAGTGCATAACAATTAAACTCTTGCTATTATGAATAAATTTTGTTCAAATATTTTCTTATATAATTTTTATACTATTTATTATATATCGTGTGGAGCACGGACCATCACTACTTCATAATAGATTTTCTACAATTTTGTTTCAGGAAAAATCACATGTACATGGCAACTATTATCAACTTTTAAGAGTTTATGTATGTAGCAATTATTATGCACATATCAAACGTTGTTCATTTCGTATAAATATATCTCATAAAATAAAATAAGAAACAAATTTGTTTTGTTATTATTATATTTTGTTGAAAATTTTGATATATTTTTGATGGAAAATTTTCAAATATTCTAATATATAATTTTATATATGTATTGTATAGTGTGTGGAGCACGGTCCATCACTACTTTACAATGAATTTCTACAATATTTTTTAGAAAAAAATGTATGCATGTGACAATCATTATCAAATTTTTGTGTATATGTATGTTGCAACCATTATCCACTTTATCAGATATTATTTATTTTGAATAAATATATCTCATAAAAATAAAATAAAATAAAAATTAACTATTAATCTATATTGCTGAATATATGAAAGGTGTTGATTTTTCTATATTTCATTCTTCAATTGTAACAAAATAAACAACATATTACTCTCACACACGATTTACCCTTATTTAATAAGATGTTAATTTAGTGTGGTTATTAAATTATATTAAGTTTTTTTAGAATATTACAATGACATTAAAAGGGAAAAATTTATTCCTTTGTGGGTAATCAATTTGCATACAATATTTTAAAAATTCTGCTCACAAATTTTATTCTTTTTTTAACAAAATTGTGAGGTTTTTTGCATATAAATTTATTTGTATAAATTAAAATTTATTGAGAGATAAAATAAAATTTGTATATGCATAAATTTTAAATTTATATTCCTATGTGACTGCTTATAAAAACTCTTTAGCAATTTATATAACACTTTATGCCATCATAAATAGGCATACTCGACAATTTATTTATATAAGTGAATGTATAGATAAATGTTATTTTTTTATATTTTTGTTTTAATGATAACGAAAATATTAAATTATTAATATTTTTACTTTATCATTAATTTTATGTTTCAAACATAATTTAATTATTAAAATAATAAAAATACCACTCCTCAAATATAATTTATCCCGTGCATCGCACGGGATCACGCACTAGTTTATAAAGATATAAAGATTAAATTATATAAATTCGTGTACATAATAGTGAATATATAAAGATATATATTTTATATTATAAAAGGAAAGATTTTTCCACCCAAAATAGGAACGTTTATGTAATTTTATTTTGTATGTCAATTTGTAATTATATTAAAACAATAAAACAACTTAATTTTGTGTAATATCACGTTGATAAGCAAAATTAGTGGATTACATTTAAAAAAAAACATTCATGTTTCTTTAAAAATTGAAAATTGAAATAATTTGAAAGTGGTCTCCTCTTCTATTTAAATGTGGGTTGCCCTGATCTAAACTAGGTTTTGCTCTTCAATAAGAAGATAGTAAAATGTCCTTATATCTCTATACCGATTTGTTGTTTATATTTCTTCTCTTACATTTATTATTATTATTCTTTTGTTGTAAATGGATCATTTGAATATATTTTTAATCCATCTTTAATTCATTTTGAAGAACAAATTGTTCATATATTTGCTTCAATACTAAACCTATAGAAGGTATTTTGTACTTTTTTTTTAACACTAATGGAGGTTTTTGTTAAATGGCACTAACGCTTTTCTTTTCTTTTTCTTAGGACGTTATAATGATGGGGAATCATTTTTGGACTTTTGCGGTGACAGATCGAAACACGGTTTGACGTATACCATGGATCCTAACGAGAATGTTCTACAAGTAGAGATTTCTGGGAAGAAAAAAAAACATCATTGTTTATAATTGGAGGATTGTAAATGGCAAATTTCTAGAGCATAATATTTTTTTGTCTTGATTATGGATATTTTGGGATTATGTTTTTTTTATAATTTTTTTATGTTACTCATTGAACAATTACCAATTGAAAGGCAATAATTTAAATTTTATTTTATGGAGTATGGCTATGTTCGACAAGCCATTTCGGCTAACTTCTAACTTTTTTTAATAGTTGCAATGTTTGTTTAACTCTTCTGTAAAAAAGCTTTTTTTTAGTAGCTTCTAGCGTTTTTTGAAATGCTATTTGAAGTAGAGTTTTTTAAAACGCTAACTGCTAGCTTTTTATATTTTATTCTCTTTTTATCCTTAAAATATTTATTAAATTTCCTTATTATCCTTTTTAAATAAAACATGGTTTTATTATTTATTTGTTTTATTTTATTTTTGTTATTATATTTTACATTTTTTATATTACACTATTTATTTTAACCATTGTACTATTTATAATATTTAATTTATTATTTTAACATTATACTTCACAAAATTGACAATGATAAATGTTAGATTTTTTATTTTTATTTTTTAAATGATTTTATATTAGATGATTTATTTTAACTATTACACTAATTAACATAATAAAACTATAATGTCTACTTAAGTGTATTTTTTTTACTTTATTTTAAACTTGATTAAAAATATTTTAAGATATAGTATAAGATTAATAGTAGAATACTTAAAATATTTTTTGTCCGTTTTTCATCCTTCTAATTTTGAAATGTACCACTTTTAGTTCTCAAAATTATTTAGATAGCGCGTTATTCACCTACTTTATACTCTTACTTATTTTCCTGTAGCCTATAATTAAATGAACATAAAAGGATTAAGGATTTTGTAAAAGTAGAAATTTAATTTTTTGCAATGGCTTAATTATATGTTTTGTCCCTAAAATTTGAGGTGAATCCAATTTTAGTCCCCCAAATTAAAAAAAAAAACTAAATCATTTTAGTCCTTTAATTTTGAAAAAAATACATTTTTAATCCCTAAGCATTAATTTTGAGGGACTAAAATGATTTTTTCAAAATTTTTTTTAGTCCCTAAATAGAAGATTTGAGGGACTACAACCGTATGTTTTCAAATTTGAGGAACTAATAAAATAGTTTTTTTTTTTTTAAATTTGAGAGACCAAAAATCTGATTACCCCAAATTTTAGGGACTAAAACATAATTAAGCCTTTTGTAAGTTAAATATATATAATAATTATAATAAATATATATTTAAATACATGGGTTCAAAAATCAAAACTTGTTACCCTACCCGTACTTGAATGAATTTGAACATGTTGGGTTGCAGGGACGGATCCAGAAACTTATTAAGGGGGGGGGGGGGGGGGTAGGATTTTTTTTCCCTTTATAATTGTTTAAGTTTTTAACTTTTAATAAATAATAAATTTTTAAAAATATTTACTATTTTTACAAGTAAATTTGAAATTTAAATGATAATAACCTGAACCGTTACCATAAAAACAACAAACACACAACTAGTTTTACATAATTTTACACTATTTATCATCTTAATTATTGCAATAAAAACAAAAAATGCAACTACTTTTACATAATTTTACACTAATTAACCTTAACTAGTATTATAATAACATTATACACAATTAATTTTATACAATTTTATATTAACTAATTTAAAAATATATACGTATATACACAAAAAAATCCCGAAGGAGGGGGGGTTGGCGCCCCTGCCTGCCCCCCTCTAGATCCGTCGTTGTTGGGTTGGTTTCGACTCAAAAACTAAAAAAATTAACCCAAAGTGATTGGTTCAATTTGAATCTATTCAAGTTTGCGAGTCACTCATACCCGTGAACACCTCTACTACTTGGAAAGGTCATTTAAATGGTTGGGGTTTTCATTCATATGTTAGGAAATGTCTATTTTAACTAAAACAGTTGTGTTTTCAGGGTTTCTATTCTCACTTAAACAAAGAACTCTTTCTATATAAGTATTATTTTATTCTGGATAGAAAATGCCTTAATTTTTTTTTATCAATTTTTTAAGAGCTTTTAAAACTTTAATTATCACAATTTTCCCTTACAAGATTAAGAGAAAAAAAAATTCTATCAAACATTATTATCCTTAAAAAATTGAGATGCATTATTTTTAATTTTTATTATTGTAAATAAATTCTAAATTAATTACACATTTTTTATGATTTATTTTTAAATTTATTTATACTTTTTTTTATATTTTACTTAAACCAGTTATTTATATTTTTCTAATTTTAGTTTTTTTAACATTTTGTCCTTTAATTTTACCTAGATTTTAAAATGTCCTACTTTTTTTTAGAAAAATGTCCTATTTATCATAATACTTTTAATATGTTACTCAAACTCAGTGAGATGAGGTTGATTGACCAAACTCGATATATTTGAAAATGAAATACCAAAATAGGATTTTTTTAACATATAACCAGTATCAATTTATTTTGATTGTTGACCAAGTTATCATGTTAGTCAAACTAGGACGTTCTATGTCATGTAGATAGTCAAAGTCAAACTTAATAGTTAAATTAACAACTTTAACTTTGACCACCATATAGCATGAAACGTACTAGTCAAACTAGCTAATTTAATTCTACATGAGTAGTCAAAGTCATGCTACTTTTAATATCTTGGCTAAATTGCATTTTTGGTCCCCCCAGTTTCCTAAATTCATGATTTTGGTCTCCCTAGTTTTTTAATTGTAACATTTGGTCTCCCTAGTTTTACAATTTGGCGATTTTGGTCCCCCTGTTAGATTATTAACTAATAATTATGATTAGTAGAGTTATTAAGTTAATTATAAATTAATTAAAAATGATTAATTATTAAAAAAAACTTTATAATTAAAGTTTATGTTGAGGAAGATGAGTTGGGGAAGAGAGGTTGAGGAGAAGAGGTTAGGGCTAATAATCTTTTATTAAAGTTTTTCAAGAATTAATGATTTTAAATTAATTTATAATTAAATTAATAACTCTACTAATCACAATTATTAGTTAATAATCTAATAGGGGGACCAAAATTGTCAATTTGTAAAACTAGGGGGACCAAATGTTACAATTAAAAATTAGGGGACCAAAATCATGAATTTGGAAAATTAGGGGGACCAAAATTGCAATTTAGCTTAATATCTTTAATATTTTACTTAAACTTTTAATATAAGTTTTATTTTATTTTTGGATAGAACAGCTCTATTTTTTTTTTATCTTTTTATTAATTTTTTAAGAGCTTTTTAAAACTTTAATTATCACAATTTTTCCTTGCAAGGTCAAGATAAAAAAATTATATCAAACATTATCCTTAAAAAAATGGGATGCCTTATTTTAATTTTTATTAATGTAAATTTTAAATTAATGACACATTTTTTTTATGATTTATTTTAATTTATTTATACTTTTTTATATTTTACTTAAACCAATTATTTATATTTTCTAATTTTAGTTTTTTTAATATTATATGTTTTAATTTTACCTAGATTTGAAAATGTCCTACCTTTTATTAGGAAAATGTCCTACTTGCCACTATCATTGTACTTATAATATTTTACTTAAACTCAATGAGATGAAGTTGATTGGCCAAACTTGAGCACTTTTAAAAATGAAATTTCGAAATGGGATTTTTTTTAAACATATTATTGGTATGAAGTTATTTTGATCATTGATCGAGTTATCATATTATCAAACTAGAACGTTCTATGTCAAGTAGATAGTCAAACTCAATAGTCAAACTAACAAGTTTGACTTTACCACAACGTGGCATGGGATATACTAGTCAAACTAGTTAATTCAATGTTACGTAAGTTGTAACATCCTAAAAATTACAACTCAATAAGTATCTGCTTGTATGATTTAATTATGATTTATTTGTTTTAAATAAGGAAAATATGTGTTTTGAGTAATTAAATATGATTAGTAATTAGTTGAGTAATTAGGAAAAATAATAGTAGAAAACAATTAATAATGGTTAAGTAGAGACATCACATGAATATTTGAGGAAAATTCAAAATTTGAAAGTCAAGGATAGACTCATTTTGGTAATAGTGAATGGGAAGGGATTTGGTGAACTCATTAATGACTTTTTGTTAAATAAATGGAAGTTTAGTCTAAGACTTTAAAATTAGAATTCTAAGCACCTAATTAACTTAATAAGGAGTCTAGATCCAATGTAATTAATTGAGAGATTTAGACTTAATATAATTAAGCAGTCAAAAAAAGACTTAATATAATTAAGGTTCCTAATTATTAATTAAGCTAATTTAGATTAATTAAGCTAGTGTGCATTAATTAAGGGCCTTAGAAGCTAAGTAGAAATTAATAGTGAAGAGGCAATTAATTAAAAACTAATTAGAGACACTTCAGGAAGGGATTAAGGACTAAGAATGCCATAAATGAGACCTTAACATGTGGGACCCATGTGGGCCCCTCTCTATTAGGGTTTTAAAGAACCCATATAAAAGCAACATGTTGGCCCTTCCCCTTAGATTCTAGCCGCCATTTTGAGAGGAAGAAAGAGAATAGAGCTTCTCCTTCATTCTTGTGTTTTCCTCCATTGTTGAGACCTTCCACCTCCATTGTCACCCTTCTACAGTTAGTCTCTTGAGCTCATTTTCAAGGAAGGAATTCTACAAGAAGAGAGCTTTCATTTCCACCGATTGGAATTTCGTTTGGAGAATTTTCGAATTTTCTCTCTAGGTATGGAGGAGTCTTCTCTTTTTCCTCTAACCTCTTGTTGTTTTCTTGTATTTCTTATCATGATTGATGTGAGGGGGGTCATGTGTTGCAATGAGTTACATGAACTTGTCACTATATTCGAATTTGCTACTATTTTACTCATGGAACTACAACTGGGTTATATATATATATATATATATATATATATATATATATATATATATATATATATATATATATATATATTTTATATTTTCGTGAGTTGCCTTGGTGAAGTTAGACCATTATCTAGTGAAACTATGTCTCTGTAACTATTGGTAATTTTTTCGAATTTTTTTTAGCAGTGAAACTATTTATAATTTATTTATTTTTTAAATATGTTAAATCTGTCCTGGGGGCTGTTTTTGATGATTAAAAACTTTTGGTGTACCATTTTTTGATCTGGAACCATATAGCCTTTTTATAATCATTTTTGACATCTCTGATATTTTGTGAGATTTTATGAACCATAGAAGTATTTTATTTTGATTAATTTTTGTAATTATAGAAATCTGTGCAGCCACATTTTTATTACATGAAAATTTGTTTTCGTGAAAAATAAAATTTTGTAAAAATATATGATGTGGTATCGTACTTTTATAATGCTCTGTAATTTTCTCAGATTTTTCAAAGGTGATTTAATATTTATTGACAAATTTCTAGCATGTGCTCGGTTTTATGTCAACAGTGATGAATAAATGCAAAAATGATATTTTTGGTGCTTGAGAAATCTTGAAAAAATTATGTGTGGTGTTTTAAATGTTGTACATGATCTCTGTAAAATTTCGTAAATTATTGATGAGAGCTTCAATTTTCCAAATTGACAAAACACTGTTTTACAGAGGTTGGCCAGCAGAGGAAATTAAATTGAAATTAATATTTGTAAGTCTATTTTGGGTGGCCGAATTCATATGTTGAGATATATATGATGAATGATGTCTCTGCAAATTTCTAAGTCATTATGAGTTAATTTGATAAGTCAAATAATTTTTGAGATGTGAATTTCAACATATGTTAAATAATGAGATTTGGTTAATTTAATTACTTTGTGAGTAATATTTGACTTTTATGATTCATGAATGAGTGGCTCTACCCTAAAGGGAGACCCTCGTACCTTGTTATAAACTTGTTAAATTATTTGTGGTTTAAGTTCCTTGAAATGCCTATTGTTATACATTTAATTGTTATTTTTTACTTGAATTGGAGACCGGGAGGAATGTTATCCTCGACCAATTTGTGTGCTGGGAACTCGATTTTTTGGTGTGATTATATGTGTGGATGATGATTTGATTGTGGGATTAAGGATTATGAGATCCTTAATGGGATACAAATGAACTCCAAGTGGGAGTGCATTTGTGTGAAACTAGAACAATGTTCTAGATCATGGTAATATTCATTGTGAAAAATAGTGAATTAACAATCAATAAGAGTGTGAACATAATAACCATATGGAATTAGTAATTAATAGGTACCCTAACACATGTGGAGAATATTCTCAATTGGAGTTAGACAAAGACTTAGGACCTTTTCTTGGAGATTGAGGATAGAGGACTAGAAGCTAGCATAATACTTGAGAGAGAGTAAGAATTTACATAAAACTTAATAAAATGGAAGGAATCATGAATGGGTTCATGATGGGTTTAGTAGTGCATAATGCACCTATTATTGTATGTGAAAGTGTGATGATTTATGTAATCATGTTTAATTGTGTTATGAGGAGAGCGAGAGGAAGGAACCTTCTGCTCCTAATGTGGTGAGGTCGTTTAGTATGACGTGATCATGACGTGGACAGTATTATGATTGAGGAGTGTGATCTCCCTGTGATGGCTAATTGTGGAAGCAAGCGTTGGAGAGGTTGTGTGGGAAGCTCCATGTATGACTTATGTTATCTTGTGAAGGATAGGGAGTCCTATGTGATATGTTGATGAGCTCGTGATGTTTAGTTGACCGTCGTCCGGTACTATCAATAGAGGAGCCCACACATACCTGTAAAGGACAATCTCGGTGGGGAGAGTCGTTGAGGAGTCAGTCCTTAGAAATTGGATGACCACAGAGTGGTACCTGGGAAATGATTGCAGGCGTGATCGGCCTTGGGGGTAAGGAGTAGAGTTGTGACTATGGGTCACACAACCGACTTGGGAACCTTAACTAAACGCGAGCCATTATTTTGTTGGTGAGAGCCCTATCATTGTACCGTGACGAGAGGTGTACTCCCAATAATCATCCAACCTAAAATGTTGTATGACCACTGAATTCTGGAAGTTCCAGTGGCAGTAGGCCCGAAATGTGATGAGTTAAGGAATTAGTTGAAGGGATGATTAGGATTATGAGTGAGACCTGTGAGAGAACCACACTGAGGTGGTTAGTGTTTTGTGTGTGACCGTAAGGTCATTTGTTTGTGGTTTTAGAGGAAGTGAGGGACTCACTCCATACTCCTTGTTTTTTAGATGGAGATGAATGATTTTGTGCGATCATCAAAGATGGAATGAAATGACTATGACATGCGCTAAGGATGTGAATGGACTTATTCAAGAAAACGGAAGATACCCTGAGGATGTCTCATGGATTAAGTAGGTATATAATGGTTGAATTTCATTGAGTCATTGCTTTGTGTCTTAATCCTTTTCTTGCATAAAAGAGGGTAGACTAGGTTTTCATTTTGTGATGTATCATTCTCTTGTATGTGACTCGGATGTGTTATGTCCTCAATTTCAAGAATGTGAACATGTATTTATATTTGTAAAGTATAATTGCTTAATGATGGAAATTGGAGATTTTCAAATGGAATTTTATTGTATCTTTAATAGTTTATTGGAAATCGAGTATTTTATAAATTAAGTTGTTTCATTAAGAACGGTATTTCGTTAATGAACATATTTATGATGAATGCATTAGAGACGAGTTTTCGATTTAAACTTCAAGTAATGGCGTTTTAAAAGCAAAGACAAAAAGTTATTCATGATTTTGAAAGGATTTTAGACAATTTGTATTTAATTAATTCCATAATTTCGAAAATAAAATCAGATAAATTATTATAGTAATTAGGGTTGTTACATAAGTGGTCAAAGTCATGCTACTTTTTTTTTTGACGCAAAGACAACTATATCATTTCATTCATGATAAAAGAGTTAATATAGGTAGGAATAAACTCAAAAACATGGTGGCTAGAGTACAATCTTGACACCCTTGCGAGAGCATGAGCGACACGATTAGCTTGCCTCCGAACAAAACACACCTGAACGTTGTTTAAATGATGAAGCTTCTGTCTACATATTTGAATAATTTGTCCAATCTCCAAGATATTTGATGGAAGAGATAAACAACAATCTACAACTTGCTTACAATCAAGCTCGATGATAATATTATGCAAGTTCAACTCAGCGATCCAATTAAGGGTCTGTAAGAAAGTTGATGCTTCAGCTTTAGTTGGAGTTTGAAGACCATGACGGAAACTAGTTTTTGATTAAATAAAATTCCCATTGTGGTCCCTAATGCACATGCCAAATCCATATAGCTGCTCCTCATGAAAAATTGCTGCATCTACATTCAACTTCAAAAAACCCATAGGTGGCTTTGACCAACTAATATTATTTGTAATTCCACAAGACTGAGCATCCTGAACCTTTGCTTTATTTCTTATGGACAACCATGAGAAATAGATTCAGTGGCAAGCTTCCACGTTATTTGGGGAGATTTGGCAGCATGTTCCCATACAAGTTCGTTCCGCCTCCTCCATATACACCATAAAGCCGTGACAAAAATTATCAGCTGAGAAGATATAAGTGTTTCAATGAAATGAGAAATTACATCTTTTAGCACCTCAATTTGGCTGTGACTATTTTCAATATGGCTCCAAAGCCCATCTTCTTGCCACACATATTTAGCGTGATCACATCCCAAGAAAACATGCCAGTCAGATTCAAGACAATTATGACACAAAGGGCATATACTCGAGCAATTAACTCCCTTGGAAGCCAAACGAGTGCATACTGGAAGAACGCCTTTAACTGCTTGCCAAAAGAAGATTTTTATTTTTTGTGGTATTTGTAATCTCCAAATGAGCATCCAATTCCCCGAAATTTTCAGTGAGAATTATCAATAATGGATTCCGTCAAATGATGATATGCTAATCTTACCAAATAGCAACCATCTGTAGAAAGTCTCCAAATCAATGTGTCCTCTTGATCAGTGAGAAGCAAAGGGATCGATGTAATAGCATGAATGTCTCGTTGATTAAACATTGAATTTATGTGGCCAAAATTCAAACTTTATCATGCTACTTTTAATATCTTTAATTTTCTATTTAAACTTTCTATATAAGTTTAATTGTTTTTTTGGAAATCGACGAGGAGAAATATAAATTAGGGTTTGTTCAAAAACCTCTCGTAAACATTCTTTTCAATTATAAACAATGGAATCGTCCATTTCGATATATAAAAAATAATAGGTTTGAAATATCGTAAAAAATGAAATTTCAGAATTTATTTTCATACATGTCAAAGTGATGGAAGAGAAAGCCCTTTTTTTATGTTTTTCATTAATTTTTTTAAGATCTTTTTAAAACTTTAATTTTCACAAATTTTCCTTACAAGGTCAAGGGATAAAAAAAATTATATCAAACATTATCCATAAAAAGAATGAGATACATTATTTTTAATTTTTATTATTGTAAATTTTAAATTTTCAATTAACTACACATTTTTTATGATTTATTTATTAATTTATTTATAGTTTTTATATTTATCATTTTAGATTTTTAATATTTTGTCTTTTAATTTTACCTAGATTTTAAAATGTACTTTTTTTAGGAAAATGTCCTACTAGCCACTATTATAGTATTTTTAAAATTTTACTCAAACTCAATATGATGAGGCTAATTGACCAAACTCAAGCACTTTTAAAAATGTAATATCGAAATAGAATTTTATTAAAACATATTATCGGTATGATTTTATTTTGATTGTTTACCATGTTAACACGTTAGTCAAACTAGGACATTCTATATATGTCACGTGGGTTGCCAAAGTCAAACTCAGTAATCAAACTTGCAAGTTTGACTTTGACCATCACGTGACATCGAATGTATTAGTCAAACTAAGTCAATGCTACGTAAGTGGTCAAAGTCATGCTACTTTTAATATCCTTAATATTTTACTTAAATTCAACTAGACGATCACCTCCAACAACCTTCCCGTGCAAGAATGCTTATGTTTAAAATTCCACACAACACTGAACTGGTTATTTTCGAAAACCCTTGTAAAGTCCCTTAATGGACCAATTTCTAAGGTCCTTTCATCTTCTATGACTAGGCCACTGCCACCCATGTTTGAACCAAAGCATAGGCCTTTGGTGATCCATTTCAACGGGTAGCGCTACCCAAAGCAGAAGTGGGTTGAATGGGTGGATGCTAATCAACTCAAGTATGAATCAGTGTGGAAGAAAGTTGGCATCTCTGAAGCCATCATGAGCACCAAGTGCTTCATAGAGAAAAACCAAACTTGTGTTTGAGGTTGTTGAGAAGTGGTGTCCTGAGACAAATACCTTTTTGTTTCCCCAAGGTGAGGCAACAATCACCTTGGAGGATGTAATGGTGTTGGAGGGTTTTCCTTTTGTTGGTGATCCTATCTTCACCCTACTTCAAAGCTAGGAAAAGAGAGAGGTGGAGAAGAAATTGAATCTTGTAGGACAACAAACTCAAAGGAGCAGTAAAAAGGGTGGGGTTTCCACATCAACATGGGTGGATCTTTTTGTCAATAGTGAGAGTGAAATTGAGCATGAAGCATTCCTTGCAACTTGGTTGACAATGATTGGTTTTTCTCCTAATGGTTTGGTGAGTAAGTTTGTTTTCCCTATTGTTGTTCATCTTGCTAGAAGGAATTCCATTGCTTTAGGACCAACCATTTTGGCAAGCATATATAAGGATTTAAGTTTGTTGAAGCAAACATTAGTTGGCTTGACTAGTGATAAATTGAATTGGAGGTAACTAAAGAGTGGTTCATAAACTTTAAGAATACTATTATTAAATTAGAACATTAACTTTTGGTTGTGGGTGCAAATTTATGAACCTCTCTCACACCCAAATTTGGACCAAGTAAAAAGGTGACTGAAGAGTTACCTCCAATTCCAATTTATCACTAGTCAAGCCAACTAATGTTTGCTTCAACAAATTTAAATCCTTATATATGCTTGCCAAAATGGTTGGTCCTAAAGCAATGGAATTCCTTCTAGCAAGCTGAACAACAATAGGGAAAACAAACTTACTCACCAAACCATTAGGAGAAAAACCAATCATTGTCAACCAAGTTGCAAGGAATGCTTCATGCTCAATTTCACTCTCACTATTAACAAAAAGATCCATCCATGCTGATGTGGAAACCCCACCCTTTTTACTCCTCTTTTGAGTTTACTGTCCTACAAGAATCAATTTCTTCTCCACCTTTCTCTTTTCCTAGCTTTGAAGTAGGGTGAAGATAGGATCACCAACAATAGGAAAACCCTCCAACACCATCACATCCACCAAGGTGATTGTTGCCTCACCTTGGGGAAACAAAAAGGTATTTGTCTCAGGACACCACTTCTTAACAACCCCAAACACAAGTTTTGGTTTTTCTCTATGAAGCACTTGGTGCTCATGATTGCTTCAAAGATGCCAACTTTCTTCCACACTGATTCATACTTGAGTTGAAAAGCATCCACCTATTCAACTCACTTCTACTTTGGGTAGCGCTACCCATTGAAATGGATCACCAAAGGCCTCTTCTGTGGTTCAAACGCGGGTGGCAGTGGCATAGTCATAGAAGATGAAAGGACCTCAAAAACTGATCCATCAAGGGATTTTCAAGGGGTTTTGTAAAATAAGTGGTTATGAAAGTTGGTTCATTGCCACCATCAAGTGAAACCATGAAATCTTACCTCACCGCTATGATGCTCAACGCTGATTCATCCAAGTTGGATACTTGACTAAAAAATTGTAGTGTTTGGTTATTCAATGGAATGTGAAAATATTACAAATGGTTTCCAAGCTTAATAAAATAAACCCAATTTGCTAAGAAAATGGTTACTGTCAATGTGTTGCTTTGACTAAAAAATTGACACCTATGCTCATGTGAGTGTTGTGTGGAATTTTAAACTTAAGCATTCTTGCATAGGAAGGTTGTTTGAGGTGATCGTCTCATTGAATTTATGTAAAATATTAAGGATATTAAAAGTAGCATGACTTTGACCACTTACGTAACATTGGCTCAGTTAGTTTGACTAGTATGTTCAAGTAACGTGGTGGTCAAAGTCAAACTTACTAGTTTGATTATTGAGTTTGACTTTGACTACCTAAGTGACTTATTTTAATTTATCTTGTATGTTTAATAGAATTGTGTGATTAAATAAATTATATTCATGATTCATTCTTATTATTTAAATGAATTGTATGATTTCTTTAATTATATTTATGGTGTTTAATTAATTGATTTTATTTTTATTTGGTATGTTTGAAATTATTAAATAGAAATATATGAATTAAATTAATTTGATGTTGTGTGATTGATGGGCCAAGGGAAGGAAAATAGAATGATAAGGGTTGGGCTTAGAATGTAGAAATAAAAATATGCCAAGAGGGGGTGTGTTCAGCAAAAATAGGGGTGCAATCAGAAAATAGAAATATGATGTTATTTGGGTTCAATTAGCAAATCGGAGTGCAAATAGTGACAAAATTGGGTCACATGTTTTCAACCCATAAGACCCCAAACAAGACAAATGCTACCGTATGCAAGCATGTGAGTCACGCACGGTGCGAAACTATTGTTTCACAAATCTTGCATGGTACAAGAGTTATTTTTTACTATTAGATCTTTTAAATTTTTAATCAATGGCTGAAATTTTTTTTCTCTTTTTTCTTTTTCTTTTTTGCTTTTTCTTTTTGTCTTTCCTAATTTACCCTTCTTCCTCTATTCCCTTCTTTCCCTTAACATCTCCTTCTCTACATCAGAACTTAAAATCCTTTAAAAAAAAATTTAATCCTTACTCATCCCTTCAACATCGTTGACAGCTCTTCTGCCCCCTTGGGGGCAAAATAAGAAGCTTGAATGTCTAGTTAAGAACTTTCGGAGCAAACATCATACCAACATTAGGCATGGCAAAAAAACTCGTACCTGCGGGTACCCGACTGAACCGTCCACATCATCACCGAGGTGCCACGTAGGCACATCGGTTAAGGTTAACGGATATTAGTTAACAGCAGGACTAATTTGTCGTACTTTTTGCACATTCGGGGACTAAATTCGAATTTTCATCTTTCAGGGACCAATCTGTCAGCGCCACACACTTTCAGAGACCAAAATGGGTGTTTACCTTGTTATCATTTAAGTCACATGAGTTTTTAAATTTTGGACTAAAGTGATTGATGAATTGCACTTTTAGAGACCTTTTTTGAATTTTTTTACTTTCAAGGACTAAAGTAATAATGCCTCACACTTTCGAGGACCAAATTAGTTATTTACCCAAATATTAATTCCCGCAACTGTAATTGTTAAAAAAATAAATTATACCTAGAATTAAACTCTTCCATTAAAAACTAAATTTTATAAAATCTAGTATTTTTAATGTCCTAAAAAGTAAAACAATTTTGAAAGTCGATAAATAATATTCTCTCTTAATTTCTTATTTTATTAAAATAAAATTTCAAAACAGTTTCAACCATCAATAATACTAATAATTATATAAATTAGTCTTATATTTTTCAGATTAAATAAACTGGAAAAATGAGATAATGTGACATGTATCATATTAACACTGGATATATTCGAGCCATTTTTAATATCTTTCTCAAAGATGAAAGTTAATAAATGTAACGTTGAGGTTTTCCTAATTGTATGATTAAGTGTTTGATTAATAATGCAAGAGAAAATTAAATTTAAATTATGTTGATTGATATAATAATTAACTTAAGTTCTATGTTTTGTTATGTGTCATAGTGTTATTGTGGGATTTTTGGGACTTTTACGTAAATTCCTTGAGTTGTAGAAAAAAAATATATAAGAGAAGGGGGTGTCCTTAGAGGAAGTATAGATGTGAAAAGTAAATTTTTTAAATAAAACCCCAATTTGAACGTGCAATGCTTCACTTCTCTCATTTCTTCCATTTTCTTCTCCCTCTCTAAGCTTCTCTTTTCCTCTCAAGAGATTGAGTTTTTGAAATTCACTCAAAGAGGACTTTATTTCCTAATCTTAAGAGCTTTTTTGATTGATTTCTAGTTGGTAAGTACCCTTCTATTTCTCCTTTGGTCTCTTAAGTTCTTTTTCCTTCTCCCACCAAGTAGACATGAAATGGGTCTCATGTAGAATCTTGGTTGGTGGGTTAAAATTTGATTGAAGCTTATTTTGATGTTGGTTTAGGTTCCTCCTAGTAGATTCTATAGCACAAATTGGGGAATGATCACTCAAGAACCTCAAATTTCTCCTCCTAGTTTCTCTTTTAAGAAATTTCAAGAGTATAGGGTAAGGGAAGCTTCCTTGTGAATTCTATTTTCAGTTTAAGTGTGATTGAGAGTTAGGGGGCTCAACCACATACAGCATGCATGTCCTTCTTGTTGTTTATGTTGTATTGCTTGGTGTTTGAACTTGAGATATTGATGAAATGGGTTGGGAACCCTTTGGCAGTGGCTGTGTGGGATTTGCATGTACTATCTTTGGATTGTTTTAATCTTTAAAATTGATTGGGAAGGCTCCTAAAACAAAGGAGACCATGCCCAAATTTTCTTGAAATTATTTGGTAAGCTTTGCATGTGAAAATCAAACCACAAAATAAAGTGGCAGTGACTGTTTGGTTCGTCCAGCTCTATACAGTCCCCACGGTTTTGTAATTTTCGGAATATCTAATTGTTAGTTTTTCATGAAATTTGTTTGAATGAAAATAGACACAAAATGGAGCAACTTTTATTTTGACACTGTGTCAAGATAACTTCGTTTTGAGGCTCATCCGCGACCCACAATGTGGCTGTTCTATTTTTTCTATTCTGTTGGAACATGTCTCAGTTTTTCCGGATTTTACACTTGTGTACTTATCTTTTCTTTTTCTAGTTTGTACCATTAAAAACTAGACAAAACAATATTTTTAACCATATAAATTACGAAAATTATCATGCACAACTTCTAAATTAACCTTTTGAAAAGGAACAGGGCAAGGGTTTAGAGCTCTGTTTGGAGTCCGAAATTTAGGCTGTTAGAGAAAATTTTACTGGGAACAATTGGGAATGAATTTGAATACATGGGATACCATTTTTGAAATACCAATGTGTTACCTTTATCCTGTAAAAATTCTAGCTCAAAAAAAGTTTGGAAAGTGTTAGAAAACTTAATTTCTTTGAACCATGTTCACTGTAAAGTCAAATTTGGAACTGTCAACTTGTAGGAATTTTAGAAAATTCTCTAGATGTCTATTTTACAATTGGGATACCATTTTCAAAAATAGGATTCAAGAGATTTAATTCTATATAAAAAAATTTTAATTCCGAGGTCATTTGCTACAATCAGTGGAAGCTCACATTCAGTACTGTCAAAGAGAAATCAACCTTATTTGGTCAATTTGGTCAATATGATAGAATTATTGGAATGGTGATGTTTGTTTATTGAGATGTGAATCTTGTAATCATGTTTTGAATGAGGATGTTGGATAGGTCACAACTTTGGTTCTAGAACTATGTTAGGAAATTCACCTTTTGTTAAAGTTAGTGTTGTGTTGTAAGTAAGGATTCAGAATGTGAGAATATCTTACATAAGCTTATTGAACTGTTGGATGGGTTCATAACCATAATTTGAAAAAAATGGTGAATTTATAACATAGAGGGAACTTGTGGCAATCAAGATTGTTTGTCTTGTTACATGACATTGCATATGGGTAGGCATGTAAGTTGAGGGTGCTAGGTAGGCTCTCAACCTAGTGCCGGAGGTTTTCGTGGTGGCTAACGGTGGACCTATAGAATAGACAAGTGGGCAAATTCCTATAGATGTAAGGTTTTGCAAACCTTACAGAGGTAAGCCAATACCCACACTTGTCTATATTTGATAAAATCACACTTCCTCCATAGGGTCAGCTCAAGGGACTCCCTGAATGGTCAGAATGTACAGACTATGGTAGGGGATGGGGCCTATGAGGGACTGCTCATATGATATTGAAGCTCCATGGAGTAGAGTCAGTCTTGTTGACTGAGGTTGTCTAGTGGTTTATATTGTACATCGCTTTGTGATGAGGGATGTCCTTGGTTGTATTATGTTGAGATTGTGACAGTTGATGTCAGATGTGACTTATGATGTTTATGGCTCATGATGATGAGTGGTGATGGTTTATGTTATTGATGTGGGAAGAAAAAAAAACATCATTGTTTATAATTGTAGGATTGTAAATGGCCAATTTCTAGAGCAGAATATTTTGCAGAATATTTTGTTGTCTTGATTATGGATATTTCGGGATTGTGGTTTTTTTTATAATTGTTTTGATGTTACTCATTGAACAATTACCAATTGAAAGGCAATAATTTAAATTTTGTTTTATGGAGTATGGCTATGTTCGACAAGCCATTTCAGCTAACTTCTAACTTTTTTTAATAGTTGAAAAGCTTGTTTAACTGTTCTGTAAAGAAGCTTTTTTTAGTAGCTTCTAGTGTTTTTTGAAATGCTATTTGAAGTAGAGTTTTTTAAAACGCTAACTTCTAGCTTTTTATATTTTATTCCCTTTTTATCCTTAAAATATTTATTAAATTTCCTTATTATCTTTTTTAAATAAAACATGGTTTTATTATTTATTTATTTTATTTTATTTTATTTTTGTTATTATATTTTACATTTTTTATATTACACTATTTATTTTAACCATTGTACTATTTATAATATTTAATTTATTATTTTAACATTATACTTCACAAAATTGACAATGATAAATGTTAGATTTTTTATTTTTATTTTTTAAATGATTTTATATTAGATGATTTATTTTAACTATTACGCTAATTAGCATAATAAAAGTATAATGTCTACTTAAGTGTATTTTTTTACTTTATTTTAAACTTGATTAAAAATATTTTAAGATATAGTATAAGATTAATAGTAGAATACTTAAAAATATTTTTTGTCCGTTTTTCATCCTTCTACTTTTGAAATGTACCACTTTTAGTTCTCAAAATTATTTAGATAGCGCGTTATAGAGAAATGAAAAGTGGTTTAAATAGCACTTAAGAATCAAAAGTGGTGTATTTCAAAATTAGAGGGACGAAAAATGGACAACTTTTTTTAAAGGGACTAAAACCAAACTTCAAAAACATATTTTACCCTTTCTTTTTTCATCTACTTTATACTTTTACTTATTTTCCTGTAGCCTATAATTAAATGAACATAAAAGGATTAAGAAGTTTGTAAAAGTAGAAATTTATTTTTTTGCAATGGCTTAATTATATGTTTTGTCCTTGAAATTTGAGGTGAATCCAATTTTAATCCCCCAAATTAAAAAAAAATCATTTTAGTCCTTTAATAATTTTGAGGGACTAAAATGATTTTTTGAAAATTGTTTTTAGTCCCTAAATAGAAGATTTGGGGGACTATACAACCGTATTTTTTCAAATTTGAAGAACTAATAAAATAGTTTTTTTTTAAATTTGAGAGACCAAAAATCGGACTACCCCAAATTTTAGGTACTAAAAACATAATTAAGCCTTTTATAATTTAAATATATATAAATATATATAATAATTATAATAAATATATATTTAAATACATGGGTTCAAAAATCAAAACTTGTTACCCTACCTGTACTTGAACGAATTTGAACATGTTGGGTTGCAGGGACGGATCCAGAAACTTATTAAAGGGGGGATGATTTTTTTTTGCTTCCTTTATAATTGTTTAAGTTTTTAACTTTTAATAAATAATAATTTTTTTAAAAATATTTACTATTTTTACACATAAATTTGAAATTTAAATGATAATAACCTTAACCGTTACCATAATAACAACAAACACACAACTAGTTTTACATAATTTTACACTATTTATCATCTTAATTATTGCAATAAAAACAAAAAATGCAACTAGTTTTACATAATTTTACACTAATTAACCTTAACTAGTATTATAATAACATTATCCACAATTAATTTTATACTAACTAATTTAAAAATATATATGTATATACACGAAAAATGCCGAGGGAGGGGGGGGGGGGGGGGGGGGGGGGGGGGGGTTGGCGGCCCTGCCCACCCCCGTCTAGATCAATCGTTGTTGGGTTGGTTTCGACTCAAAAACTAAAAAAATTAACCCAAAGTGATTGGGTCAGTTTGAATCTATTCAAGTTCGTGAGTCACTCATACCCGTGAACACCTCTACTACTTGGAAAGGTCATTTAAATGGTTGGGGTTTTCATTCATATGTTAGGAAAGGTCTATTTTAACTAAAACAGTTGTGTTTTCAGGGTTTCTATTCTCACTTAAACAAAGAACTCTTTCTATATAAGTATTATTTTATTCTGGATAGAAAATGCCCTATTTTTTTTTATCAATTTTTTAAGAGCTTTTAAAACTTTAATTATCACAATTTTCCCTTACAAGATTAAGAGAGAGAAAATTCTATCAAACATTATCCTTAAAAAAATGAGATGCATTATTTTTAATTTTTATTATTGTAAATAAATTTTAAATTAATTACACATTTTTTTATGATTTATTTTTAAATTTATTTATACTTTTTTTTATATTTTACTTAAACCAGTTATTTATATTTTTCTAATATTAGTTTTTTTAACATTTTGTCCTTTAATTTTACCTAGTTTTGAAAATGTCCTACGTTTTTTTAGGAAAATGTCCTATTTATCATAATACTTTTAATATTTTACTCAAACTCAATGAGATGAGGTTGATTGACCAAACTCAATATATTTGAAAATGAAATACCAAAATAGGATTTTTTTTAACATATTACCAGTAAAAGTTATTTTGATTGTTGACCAAGTTAACATGTTAGTCAAACTAGGGCGTTCTATGTCATGTAAATAGTCAAAGTCAAACTTAATAGTTAAACTAGCAAGTTTAACTTTGACCACCATATGACATGAAACATGCCAGTCAAACTAGCTAATTTAATTCTACATGAGAAGTCAAAGTCATGCTACTTTTAATATCTTGGCTAAATTGCATTTTTGGTCCCCCCCTAGTTTCCTAAATTCACGATTTTGGTCCTCCCTAGTTTTTAATTGTAACATTTGGTCCCCTAGTTTTACAATTTGGCAATTTTGGTCTCCCTATTAGATTATTAACTAATAATTATGATTAATAGAGTTATTAAATTAATTATAAATTAATTAAAAATTATTAATTATTAAAAACTTTATAATTAAAGTTTATGTTGAAGAAGAGGAGTTGGGGAAGAGAGGTTGAGGAGAAGAGGTTAGGGTTAATAATCTTTTATTAAAGTTTTTTAATAATTAATGATTTTTAATTAATTTATAATTAAATTAAAAACTCTACTAATCACAATTATTAGTTAATAATCTAACATGGGTACCAAAATCGTCAATTTGTAAAACTAGGGGGACCAAATGTTACAATTAAAAATTAGGGGGACCAAAATTGAAATTTAGCCTAATATCTTTAATATTTTACTTAAACTTTTTATATAAGTTTTATTTTATTTTGGACAGAACGGCTCTATTTTTTTTAATCTTTTTATTAATTTTTTAAGAGCTTTTTAAAACTTTAATTATCACAATTTTTCCTTGCAAGGTCAAGATAAAAAAATTATATCAAACATTATCCTTAAAAAAAATGGGATGCCTTATTTTTAATTTTTATTAATGTAAATTTTAAATTTTAAATTAATTGCAAATTTTTTTATGGTTTATTTTAATTTATTTATACTTTTTATATTTTACTTAAACCAATTATTTATATTTTCTAATTTTAGTTTTTTAATATTATATCTTTTAATTTTACCTAGATTTGAAAATGTCCTACCTTTTATTAGGAAAATGTCCTACTTGCCACTATCATTGTGCTTATAATATTTTACTTAAACTCAATGAGATGAGGTTGATTGGCCAAACCTGAGCACTTTTAAAAATGAAATTTCGAAATAGGATTTTTTTAAACATATTATCGGTATGAAGTTATTTTGATCATTGATCGAGTTATCATATTATCAAACTAGAACGTTCTATGTCACATAGATAGTCAAACTCAATAGTCAAACTAGCAAGGTTGACTTTACCACCACGTGGCATGGAATATACTAGTCAAACTAGCTAATTCAATGTTACGTAAGTTGTAACATCCTAAAAATTACAACTCAATAAGTATTTGCTTGTATGATTTAATTATGATTTATTTGTTTTAAATAAGGAAAATATGTGTTTTGAGTAATTAAATATGATTAGTAATTAGGAAAATAATAGTAGAAAACAATTAATAATGGTTAAGTAGAGACATCACATGAATATTTGAGGAAAATTCAAAATTTGAAAAGTCAAGGATGGACTCATTTTGGTAATAGTGAATGGGAAGGGATTTGGTGAACTCATTAATGACTTTTTGGTAAATAAATGGAAGTTTAGTCTAAGACTTTCAAATTAGAATTCTAAGCACCTAATTAACTTAATAAGGAGTCTAGATCCAATGTAATTAATTGAGAGATTTAGACTTAATATAATTAAGCAGTCAAAAAAAGACTTAATATAATTAAGGTTCCTAATTATTAATTAAGCTAATTTAGATTAATTAAGCTAGTGTGCATTAATTAAGGGCCTTAGAAGCTAAGTAGAAATTAATAATGAAGAGACAATTAATTAAAAACTAATTAGAGACACTTAAGGAAGGGATTAAGGACTAAGAATGCCATAAATGAGACCTTAACATGTGGGACCCATGTGGGCCCCTCTCTATTAGGATTTTAAAGAACCCATATAAAAGCAACATGTTGGCCCTTCCCTACAGATTCTAGCCGCCATTTTGAGAGGAAGAGAGAGAATCAAGCTTCTCTTTCATTCTTGTGTTTTCTCTTATTGTTGAGACCTTCCACCTCCATTTTCACCCCTCTACACTTAGTTTCTTGAGCTCATTTTCAAGGAAGGAACTCTACAAGAAGAGAGCTTTCATTTCCACCGATTGGAATTTCGTTTGGAGAATTTTTGAATTTTCTCTCTAGGTATGGAGGAGTCTTCTCTTTTTCCTCAAACCTCTTGTTGTTTTCTTGTATTTCTTATCATGATTGATGTGTGAGGGGTCATGTGGGGCAATGAGTTACATGAACTTGTCACTATATTTGAATTTGCTACTATTTTACTCATGGAACTTCAACTGTGTTTTTTTTTTATTATATATTTTCGTGACTTGCCTTGGTGAAGTTAGACCATTCTCTAGTGAAACTATGTCTCTTTAACCATTTTTTCGGATTATTTTTAGCACTGAAACTATTTATAATTTATTTATTTTTTAAATATGTTAAATCTGTCCTGGGGGCTGTTTTTGATGATTAAAAACTTTTGGTATACCATTTTTGGATCTTGAACCATAGAGCCTTTTTATAATCATTTTTGACATCTCTAATTTTTTGTGAGATTTTATGAACCATGGAAGTATTTTATTTTGATTAATTTTTGTAATTATAGAAATCTGTGCAGCCACATTTTTATTACATGAAAATTTGTTTTCGTGAGAAATAAAATTTGGCAAAAATATATGACGTGGTATCATCCTTGTAGAATGCCCTGTATTTTCTCAGATTTTTCAAAGGTGATTTAATATTTATTGACAAATTTATAGCATGTGCTCTATTTTATGTCAACAGTGATGAATAAATGCAAAAATGATATTTGTGGTGCTTGAGAAATCTTGGAAAAATTATGTGTGGTGTTTTAAATGTTGGACATGATCTCTATAAAATTTCGTGAATTATTGATGAGAGCTTCAATTTTCCAAATTTACAAAACACTGTTTTACAGAGGTTGGCCAGCAGAGGAAATTAAATTGAAATTAATATTTGTAAGTCTATTTTGGGTTGCCGATTTTATATGTTGAGATATGTATGATGAATGATGTCTCTGAAAATTTCTAAGTCATTATGAGTTAATTTGATAAGTCAAATAATTTTTGAGATGTGAATTTCAACATATGTTAAATAATGAGATTTGGTTAATTTAATTACTTTGTGAGTAATATTTGACTTTTATGATTCGTGAATGAGTGGCTCTACCCTAAAGGGAGACCCTCGTACCTTTTTATAAACTTGTTGAATTATTTGTGGTTTAAGTTCCTTGAAATGCCTATTGTTATACATTTAATTGTTATTTTTTACTTGAATTGGAGACCGGGAGGAATGTTATCCTCGAGCAATTTGTGTGCTAGGAACTCGATTGTTTGGTGTGATTATATGTGTGGATGATGATTTATTGTGGGATTAAGGATTATGAGATCCTTAATGGGATACAAATGAACTCCAAGTGGGAGTGCATTTGTCTGAAACTAGAACAATGTTCTAGATCATGGTAATATTCATTGTGAAAAACAGTGAATTAACAATCAATAAGAGTGTGAACATAATAACCATATGGAATTAGTAATTAATAGGTACCCTAACACATGTGGGGAATATTCTCAATTGGACTTAGACAAAGACTTAGGACCTTTTCTTGGAGATTGAGGATAGAGGACTAGAAGCTAGCATAATACTTGAGAGAGAGTAAGAATTTACATAAAACTTAATAAAATGGATGGAATCATGAATGGGTTCATGATGGGTTTAGTAGTGCATAATGCACCTACTCTTGTATGTGAAAGTGTGATGATTAATCATGTTTAATTGTGATATGAGGAGAGTGAGAGGGAGGAACCTTCTGCTCCTAATGTCGTGAGGTCATTTAGTACGACGTGATCATGATGTGGACGATATTGTGATCGAGGAATGTGATCTCCCTGTGATGGCTAATTATGGAAGCAAGCGTTGGAGAGGTTGTGTGGGAAGCTCCATCTATGACTTATGTTATCTTGTGAAGGATAGGGAGTCCTATGTGATATGTTGATGAGCTCATGATGTTTAGTTGACCGTCATCCGGTACTATCAATAGAGGAGCCCACACATACCTGTAAAGAATAATCTCGGTGGGAAAAGTCATTGCGGAGTCAGTCCATAGAGATTGGATGACCACAGAGTGGTACCTGGAAAATGATCGCAGGCGTGATCGGCCTTAGGGGTAAGGAGTCGAGTTGTGACTATGGGTCACACAATCGACTTGGCAACCTCAGTTAAGCACGAACCATTATTTTGTTGGTGAGAGCCCTATCGTTGTACCGTGACGAGAGGTGTACTCCCAATAATCATCCAACCTAAAATGTTGTAAGACTACTGAATTCTAGAAGTTCCAGTGGTAGCAGGCCTGAAATAAGGGATGATTAGGATTATGAGTGAGACCCGTGAGAGAACCACACCGAGGTGGTTAGTGTTTTGTGTGTGACCGTAAGGTCGTTTATTTGTGGTTTTAGAGGAAGTGAGGGACTCACTCCATACACCTTGTTTTTTAGATGGAGACGAATGATTTTGTGCGATCATCGAAGATGGACTGAAATGACTATGACAAGCGCTAAGGATGTGAATGGACTTATTCAAGAAAACGGAAGATCCCCTAGGATGTCTCATGGATTAAGTAGGTATATAATGGTTGAATTTTAATGAGTCATTGCTCTGTGTCTTAATCCTTTTCTTGTATGAAAGAGGGTAGACTAGGTTTTAATTTTGTGATGTATCATTCTCTTGCATGTGACTCAGATGTGTTATGTATTCAATTTCAAGAATGTGAACAGTATTTATATTTGTAAAGTATAATTACTTAATGATGGAAATTGGAGATTTTCAAATGGAATTTTATTGTATCTTTAATAGTTTATTGGAATTCGAGTATTTTATAAATTAAGTTGTTTCGTTAAGAACATTATTTCGTTAACGAACATATTTATGATGAATGCATTAGAGATGAGTTTTCAATTTAAGCTTCAAGTAATGGCATTTTAAAAGCAAAGACAAAAAGTTATTCATGATTTTGAAAGGATGTTAGACATTTTGTATTTAATTAATTCCATAATTTCGAAAATAAAATCAGAGAAATTATTATAGTAATTAGGGGTGTTACATAAGTGGTCAAAGTCATGATACTTTTTTTTTACGCAAAGACAACTATATCATTTCATTCATGATAACAGAGTTAATATAGGTAGGAATAAACTCAAAACACATGGTGGCTAGAGTATAATCTTGACACCCTTGCGAGAGCATGAGCAACACGATTAGCTTGCCTCCGAACAAAATGCACCCGAACATTGTTTAAATGATCAAGCTTTTGCCTACATATTTGAATAATTTGTCCAAGCTCCAAGATATTTGATGGAAGAGATAAACAACAATCTACAACTTGCTTACAGTCAAGGTCGATGATAATATTATGCAAGTTCAACTCAACGATCCAATTAAGGGACTGTAAGAAAGCCGATGCTTCAGCTTTAGTTGGAGTTGGAAGACCATGACGGAAACCAGTTTTTGTTTAAATAAAATTCCCATTGTGGTCCCTAATGCACATGCCAAATCCATATAGCTGCTCCTCATGAAAAATTACTGCATCTACATTCAACTTCAAAAAACCCAAAGGTGGCTTTGACCAACTAATATTATTTGTAATTCCACGAGACTGAGCATCCGTAACCTTTGCTTTATTGTTTACGGACAACCAATGAGAAATAGATTCAGTGGCAAGCTTCTACGCTATTTGGGGAGATTTGGCAGCAGGCTCCCATACAAGTTCGTTCCGCCTCCTCCATATACACCATAAAACCGTGACAAAAATTAGTAGCTGAGACGATATAAGTGTTTCAATGAAATGAAAAATTACATCTTTTAGCACCTTAAATTGGCTGTGAATATTTTCAATATGGCTCCAAAGCCCATCTTCTTGCCAAACATATTTAGCGTGATCACATCCCAAGAAAACATGCCAGTCAGATTCAAGACAATTATGACACAAAGGGCATATACTCGAGCAATTAACTCCCTTGGAAGCCAAACGAGTGCATACTGGAAGAACGCCTTTAACTGCTTGCCATAAGAAGATTTTTATTTTTTGTGGTATTTGTAATCTCCAAATGAGCATCCAATTCCCCAAAATTTTCAGATGAGAATTATCAATAATGGATTCCGTCAAATGATGATATGCCAATCTTACCGAATAGAAACCGTCTTTAGAAAGTCTCCAAATCAATGTGTCCTCTTGATTAGTGAGAAGCAAAGGGATCGACGTAATAGCATGAATGTCTCGTTGATTAAACATTGAGTTTATATGGCCAAAATTCGAACTTTATCATGCTACTTTTAATATCTTTAATTTTCTATTTAAACCTTCTATATAAGTTTAATTGTCCTACTAGCCACTATTATAGTATTTTCAAAATTTTACTCAAACTCAATATGATGAGGCTAATTGACCAAACTCAAGCACTTTTAAAAATGTAATACTGAAATAATTTTTTTTTTAAAACATATTATCGGTATGATGTTATTTTGATTGTTTACCATGTTAACACGTTAGTCAAACTAGGACATTCAATATATGTCACGTGGGTTGCCAAAGTCAAACTCAGTAATCAAACTTGCAAGTTTGACTTTGACCATCATGTGACATCGAATGTACTAGTCAAACTAAGTCAATGCTACGTAAGTGGTCAAAGTCATGTTACTTTTAATATCCTTAATATTTTACTTAAATTCAACTAGACGATCACCTCCAACAAACTTCCTGTGCAAGAATGCTTATGTTTAAAATTCCACATAACACGCATATGAGCATAGGTGTCAATTTTTTTAGTCAAAGCAACACATTGACAGTAACCATTTTCTTGGCAAATTGTGTTTGTTTTATTAAGCTTAGACACCATTTATAACATTTTCACATTCCATTGAACAACCAAACACTACAATCTTTTAGTCAAGTATCTAACTTGGATGAATCAACATTGAGCATCATGGAGGCGAGGTAAGACTTCATGGTTTCTCCTGTTGGTGGCAGTGAACCAACTTTCAGAACTGCTTATTTTCGAAAACCCTTGTAAAGTCCCTTAATGGACCAGTTTTTGAGGTTCTTTCATCTTCTATGACTATGCCACTGCCACCCATGTTTGAACCAAAGCAGAGCCCTTTGGTGATCCATTTCAACGGGTAGCGCTACCCAAAGCATAAGTGGGTTGAATGGGTGGATGCTAATCAACTCAAGTATGAATCAGTGTGGAAGAAAGTTGGCATCTTTGAAGCCATCATGAGCACCAAGTGCTTCATAGATAAAAACCAAAACTTGTGTTTTGCGGTTGCTGAGAAGTGGTGCCTTTAGACAAATTCCTTTTTGTTTCCCTAGGGTGAGGCAACAATCACCTTGGAGGATGTGATGGTGTTGGAGGGTTTTCCTGTTGTTGGTGATCCTATCTTCACCCTCACTTCAAAGCTAGGAAAAGAGAGAGGTAGAGAAGAAATAGATTCTTGTAGGACACCAAACTCAAAGGAGGAGTAAAAAGGGTGGGATTTCTACATCAGCATGGATGGATCTTTTTGTCAATAGTGGGAGTGAAATTGAGCATGAAGTATTCCTTGCAACTTGGTTGACAACGATTGGTTTTTCTTCTAATGGTTTGGTGAGTAAGTTTGTTTTCCCTGTTATTATTCATCTTGCTAGAGGGAATTCAATTGCTTTAGGACCAACCATTTTGGCAAGCATATATAAGGATTTAAGTTTGTTGAAGCAAACATTAGTTGGCTTAACTAGTGATAAATTGGAATTGGAGGTAACTCTTTAGTCACCCCTCTACTTGGTCTAAATTTGGGTGTGGGAGAGGTTCATAAACTTTAAGAATACTATTACTAAATTAGAACATTAACTTTTGGTTGGGGTTGCAAATTTATGAACCTTTCTCACACCCAAATTTGGACCAAGTAAAAAGGTGACTGAAGAGTTACCTCCAATTCCAATTTATCACTAGTCAAGCCAACTAATGTTTGCTTCAACAAATTTAAATCCTTATATATGCTTGCCAAAATGGTTGGTCCTAAAGCAATGGAATTCCTTCTAGCAAGATAAACAGCAATAGGGAAAACAAACTTACTCACCAAACCATTAGGAGAAAAACCAATCATTGTCAACCAAGTTGCAAGGAATGCTTCATGCTCAATTTCACTCTCACAATTGACAAAAAGATCCATCCATGCTGATGTGGAAACCCCACCCTTTTTACTCCTCCTTTGAGTTTGTTATCCTACAAGAATCAATTTCTTATCCACCTCTCTCTTTTCCTAGCTTTGAAGTAGGGTGAAGATAGGATCACCAACAATAGGAAAATCCTCCAACACCATCACATCCTCCAAGGTGATTATTGCCTCACCTTGGGGAAACAAAAAGGTATTTGTCTCAGGACACCACTTCTCAACAACCCCAAACACAAGTTTTGGTTTTTCTCTATGAAGCACTTGGTGCTCATGATGGCTTCAAAGATGACAACTTTCTTCCACACTGATTCATACTTGAGTTGAAGAGCATCCACCTATTCAACTCACTTCTGCTTTGGGTAGCGCTACCCGTTGAAATGGATCACCAAAGGCCTCTTCTTTGGTTCAAACACGGGTGGCAGTGGCATAGTCATAGAAGATGAAAGGACCTCAGAAACTGATCCGTCAAGGGACTTTGCAAGGGGTTTTATAAAATAAGTGGTTATGAAAGTTGGTTCATTGCCACCATCAAGTGAAACCATGAAATCTTACCTCACTGCTATGATGCTCAATGCTTATTCATCCAAGTTGGATACTTGACTAAAAAATTGTAGTGTTTGGTTCTTCAATGGAATGTGAAAATGTTACAAATGGTGTCCAAGCTTAATAAAATAAACCCAATTTGCTAAGAAAATGGTTATTGTCAATGTGTTGCTTTGACTAAAAAATTGACACCTATGCTCATGTGAGTGTTGTGTGGAATTTTAAAGTTAAGCATTCTTGCATGGGAAGGTTGTTTGAGGTGATCGTCTCGTTGAATTTAATTAAGATATTAAGGATATTAAAAGTAGCATGACTTTGACGACTTACGTACCATTGACTTAGTTAGTTTGACTAGTATGTTCCATGTCACGTAGTGGTCAAAGTCAAACTTACTAGTTTGATTATTGAGTTTGACTTTGACTACCTAAGTGACTTATTTTAATTTATCTTGTATGTTTGATAGAATTGTGTGATTAAATAAATTATATTCATGATTAATTCTTATTAATTAATTGAATTGTATGATTTCTTTAATTATATTTATGGTGTTTAATTAATTGATTTTATTTTTATTTGGTATGTTTGAAATTATTAAATAGAAATATATGAATTAAATTAATTTGATGTTGTGTGATTGATGGGCCAAGGGAAGGAAAATAGAATGATTAGGGTTGGGCTTAGAATGTAGAAATAAAAATATGCCAAGAGGGGGTGTGTTCAGCAAAACTAGGGGTGCAATCAGAAAATAGAAATATGATGTTATTTGGGTTCAATTAGCAAATCTGGGGCGCAAATAGTGACAGAATTGGGTTGTCACGTGTTTTTAATCCATAAGACCCCAAACAAGACAAATGCTACCGTATGCAAGCATGCGAGTCACGCACGGGGCGAAACTTTTGTTTCGCAAATCTTACAGGGTACAAGAGTTATTTTTTACTGTTAGATCTTTTAAATTTTTAATCAATGGCTGAAATTTTTTTCTCTTTTTTCTTTTTCTTTTTTGCTTTTTCTTTCCGTCTTTCCTAATTTACCCTTCTTCCTCTATTCCCTTCTTTCCCTTAACATCTCCTTCTCTATATTAGAACTTAAAATCCTTTAAAAAAAATAAATTAATCCTTACTCATCCCTTCAACATCGTCGACAACTCTTCTGCCCCCTTAGGGGCAAAATAAGAAGCTTGAATGTCTAGTTAAGAACTTTGGGAGCAAACATCATACCAACATTAGGCATGGCAAAAAAACTCGTACATGCGGCTACCCTACCGAACTGTCCCGACTTTGATGGGGAATACCCGCTTTGATCAGGCACGGGTATGGGTATGGGTAATACCTGACTTTTCTAACCAGGTACAGGGACGAGGATGGGTATGTATTCATTCTCGTACCTGTACCCATCCCCGAAATAATAAGTACTACTATTGTTTTAGCCTATTCATTTTATGTATATTATGAAAATGACACCGTCCTTTTTAACCTTATTTCTTATTCTTTTGTTATTCCTTAAAAGACTTTTAGACTACTGAGAATGAAGCCTTGAAGCACTGCGCCGCTCCCAAGTCTCTCTCAATACTCAAACCCATCACTCATAACTTCTTTGAAATTTCATCACAAGGTCACATTGTATTTCCTTTCTCAACCACTGAAAGTTTAAAACAAAGTATAGCGTTGTATACATTTCTAACTGGTGATCTTGGCTTGCCTTATCTGAATAACTGTACAATTTTCTTAAAACGGAAAAAGAAAAATAGTTTGATTTCAATAGTGCACGTTCACAGGTTGTTCTGTGACTGTTCCTGAACTTGTTTTCATACGTGTTCTGATACTTATGGATAGGTATGGGGATGGGGCGGGTATACCCGACCCCGAACAGGGACGAGGATGGGTAAAAAAAATTATCCTCGTCGGGGATCGGGGACGAGGACAGGTACGTGTGTGGGGAGCGGGGACAAGGAACCACATACCCGTCCCCGCCCCGTTGCCATGCCTAACCAACATTCGTTCATAAGCAAAATAAACAAAATATTAAATAAATAAAAAATAGAACAGTAAAAAAAAAAAAAAGAGGACGCTGACAAAGGAATCTCCAAGGCTTCTCACCGTCGTGACACTAAAACCTGACACCTCTCACCGCCTCGACACCGAAGCCACCACAACGACATCAGAGCCGCCGTTGACTAAAAAAACAAGTGACGCTCACCAACCTTGCAACCGCAATAAATCTACAACATCATAACAGATCTGCAACCCCAAAATAATAGATCTGTAACTACAACCACAAAACTCAGATCTCACAAAACTCATATATGCGAAATAATCTAATGGGCAATGTCGTTTCAGAAGAGGTCATCAGCAGTGGTAGCGGTTCCGGTGGTGAGGGAGGTGTGATGGTTGTGACCTACGGTGGTGCATGCATAGGATTGATTGTTTGAAGAGAGGCTAGGTGACGAGAAAGGTTGGGGGTAGGAGCAAAACCGCCATTGATCTAGATCTGGGCTTTTCTTTTCCAGATCCGGGTTTCACAATTTTTGTTTGTGGTGTGACTATTTTTTTTATCTGGGTTTCAAAAAGGAAAAAAAAAACATTGATTTGGGCATGTAGAAGCATGAAGATGGAGTGAGAAACATTGGGTGGGTGGTCGCGGATGAGGGTAAATTAGGAAAGAGAGAAAGAAAAACAAAAAAAGAAAAGGGGGAAAATCTTCAACCATTGCTTAAAAACTAAAATGATCTAACGGCTAAAAATGAATCTCGTGTCGTGCATGACTTGTGAAATGATAGTTTAGCACCATGCAAGACATGGACGCTATAGCACGATAGCACACATCCCCAGAAAATTTTAAAACATCAAAATTAGGCTTTTTCTACACAACACCGCCTAGAATTACCCAAACCCAACCCAATTAAAAGAGAAAGCAAAAAAATAAAATAAAATGAAGTGCATGTCTATGTGCATGACACCGAGAAAGAGAGAGGGAGACAAAGATTTAGCTTGTCACATGCTAGGCTAGCTAGAAGATCATGCATGTATGCCTTGTCATTTCTTTCCTTACACACTCAACATAGCCATACACCTAGCTAAAATCCATCCTACATAAGCTAACCTCTTCCATTGGCAAACTTGCCACCTATTCTAGTGGCTAAGTTTCAGCAACTCTTGCTCTGGAATGTTCTTCACCATCTATAGAGAGCTTTGCTAGGTCATTCTTCACACAACAAACAACCAATGCTTTTAGTTAGTGAGAGTTGGAGAGTTTGAGTTGAAAGGTGCTTGAGTAGAAGCAAGAGAGGAGGAAAAACTAGGTGAAAGTGACCTTCTATCATGATGAGCTTGTGGAGGAGAGCAAGAGAAGAAACCAACCACTACCTTTGCCCCTTTGGTCTTCACATGAGGTATGGGGGGAGTGGGGTTATTTCTTTCATGTTGTGATGTTCCATGGAGGGGTTGAGATGGATCTTAGCCCCCAAGGTCCTCTCACTCCATGTTCTTATTATTTTGATGATTTGATGCTTGTGTTTATATTGCATGTTGCTGCCATGTTGTTTAGATATCATGAAACATGTTATTTCATCCATATTTTGTGAGTATTCGTGTTGTTATGATGTTAGTGTGTTGTTGAAAAATTTTAATAACATGAAATGATGCTTATTTGAGTTGATAATGGATTGAAATCATGTTAGAATTTCATCTTGGTATGACTAAGAACTAGTCAAGAACATGATGAAAGTGATGGAAAAAGTTGGAAAAATGGCTTTTTGATTCATGATAGGGGCGTGACCTATTAGCTATTGGCACCCCATGTTTATGATTTTTGTTAAAATTATGAAGTTTAACCACTGATTTGTTGGTAATTGTAATTATAAATAATTAAACTACTGTTTTATAAGTAAAAATGGGGTTTCAAACTATTTTTGAAAGTAAGAATTTAAGTTGTACATAAAAAATATAATTATGGACCATGATAGGTCTCAATCATGTTTATATATATACTTTTTTATGCCAACTATACTTTTTTATTTGAGTATTATGAAAGCAATTCTTTTAGACAATCCAACTGAGATATATATTATCATAAAACAGCTTTTCAGTTAAAATTTTTGAATATTTGAACAAAAAAAATAGAATAATCTTTTTTATTTATATGTATTTCAAACAACTTTTTTAACTTGATTTTTATATACATAATTTTATAAAAAAAAATTAATTAAAAATGAGTCTAATTAATTTATGTTCGAAAACATTTTATTTTAAAAAGTATTTTTGATAAAATGTTAGTTAAATAGTATTAATAAAAATCACTAAATGTATAATTATAACTAGTTATTTTTACTCATTTGAATATTATTAAAATAATATTTTTATCAATATGCACAAATGGAATTTTAGTGACGCAACACTAAATGTTAGTTGCAAATGACGCCAAACATGATTGAAGGGATTTGAGTGAAGCAATAGATATTTTAGAGGTTTTGTGGCAATACATATTGCCTTGCGCCTATTTAGGAAAAAAAAACTACTTGTTAATGGTTACAATAAATCAATGAATGGCAAAATAAGCATAGGGAAATTATCTTCTCTCTTCATATATGATAATAAATACCACCTAAAAAAAATCTAACGAAACCATAAAACAAAGCCTAATAAGTGAAAATGCATAACCAATACATAATTATGATTTCTTTTTTTGACAGTAATACATAATTATGATTTATGACCTTTTTGTTAGGTAGATCAGGGCTATGACAAGTAAAGTTTGCAAACTATAATATTCAACTCCCGGGTAAAAATGGAGGTTACATGACAATTACAGTATCCAATGAATTCAGCTTATCAGGTATCAGGTTTTAAAGTTGGTTGAGTTGATTCATGTGCAATTCACATCCCTTAATGACAGAGGGGTCAAAGAGTTCAAGTTCAATATCATCCTCCATATCCCCTGCATCCAACTCCAGCACTTTCAATATTGAATATATATCCTCCCATTTTGGATGAGATTGATCTGCAACACGAAACTCATGTACTTGTCCATTTAATTCAAGCCAGCTACAACCTGGTGTTTTCTTTAGTCTTCTATCTCTAAGACTACAAAACTCAAACTAACCTGATTAAGGTTAGGTTGGGTTAAAAAAAACTAGTGAATCCAACCCAACCCCAATTATGTTTCAAAAGGTTGGGTCTTAAATTAGACCAATCCAATCAAACTCAAGTCACTTACACCCCTAATTGAGGGTTTTTATTTTTTTTTTAAATTCAAAGGGAGGAATCAAACTCCAATACTAGAGGGTTTACAATATTTCACACACACAACTCAACCAACTGAGCCAGACCCCCTTAATGTGCGTGTTTGGATTGTTATATATTTTATTGAATATTTTAAAAGGTTATTTTTTAACTAATTAATTTAGAAAAATATTTTGAAATTAGTTTAGTAATTATTAAAAATAGATAATTTATTTTGAGTTGGTTTATAGCAGATTTTAGAGCTCCTATTTTTCACTATATTGATAATAATGTTTCTACAAATGTTATTTCTGGGAAAATAATATTATATTTTAAAATAAACAACAATTTTTCTTATATAAAATTTAAAAGACAAGATACAAAGTAAAAATAATAAATACAAATAAAAATATTTTTTAAACTAATGTCAACTTTTTTGGAAAAGAGATTTATCTCGCTTATCATAAATACATGATTTTATTTATAGGATTACCTATGATAGAAAATGGTTGTGTTGTTAAACCAAAAAACTAATGTCTCTTTTTTATTAGATTCATCTACTTATTTATTTACTCCTAATGGATAATAATCATGAGTTGATATGTCTTTCACCTTTCCTTCCCATGTGTTATTCCTTGAGCTGTCAAAATTTGTCTGCCCAATGGGACAAAGACTCTTAAAATAGAGGTAAAAAAGAATCGAGCCAATTTGATCCAGTTTAGTAGGTCAAACAAACCAGGTTGGGCTCATGAAAAGTAGGCTTAAAAACTATGAAACTTATTTAGTCTGATATTATTATATCTTTTTCAAAATTCATATAAGTTTAGACAAAAAATACAAGCCAATTTTTCCTAACTCGACATGTTAACAGGTCAAGTTAAGCTAACAAAAACATAATCCATAAAAAAATCAGGCCAACCTAACTCAATCCTTTTTTCACCTTTTAGTCTGTTACATTGGGCCTATCTATTTGAAAGCTCTAGTTTTTCTAATGTGTGCAATGTTGTACATGATAAGAGTAATTAATTACTTATTTTTAACTAAAAAAAAAACAACACATTTCTTCAAAAAAAAAAAAAAGACCAACATATTAATTACTAATGATTTCTTCAAATAAATAATTATCTCTTTCTTATTTATTTAATAGATTCACTTTCTATTATATCTCTATTTTCACAACAACAAAAAAATAACTACACTTCTACCACCATCATCACTTCCGACAATGACCACCACCACCACCACTACTACCATCGCCTATGGCGCCGTTGTCGTGGCAGTGGTGTTGGTGATGATGATAGTCTCATAAGAGGTGTGGTGGTGGCAATAATGGTGGTGGTAGTTATTGGTATTGATGGTAGCAGTGGTGGTGGTGGTGGTGGACTGGTGACGGTTGTTGGAAGTGATGGTGGCGGCGGCGGCGATGGCGATGACAGTAGTAGTAAGAGTATAGTTATTATTATTTTTTGTGGAAAGGGAGACATATTGTAGGAAATGAATATATTAATTAAATAAGAAAGAAATAACTATTTATTTGAAGGCACCTTGCTAAAAAAAACCTTCTAAAATATTAAGGGCAAACCAATATTTTGGTCCTTTAAAGTATAAAGCGCCAACACATTAGTCGTTAAAAGTAAGAAAATTCAAAATAAGTCTTTATATATTATCAAATAAGTCCCTAAACTTAATTTTGTGAGGAGGATAGAGTTATCTTCATAAAAGACGTGTGCATTGATAAAGCGAGATTCAATAATTAATGCAAAATAAAATTAGACATTATTTACCAACAATGCTTAATAATGGTTATAATAAACAAATTTTATAGAGGCAGCATAGTTTTAAAAACCGAACCGGTGATCAAACCGGTCAAGATACTGGGTCACTAGGTTAATGGTCGAACCAGTGGGTCACTAATTGAACTGAATGAACCGGTTGTAAATAAAAAAAATAAGAATATGTATATATATATATATTGTTTTTCGTAAGTATATCACAACTATTAGGTTTGGTGCAGTGGTAAGCAAGAGCTTAATTCACTTCATGGACCCATGTTCAATTCCTGATCTGTTCATTTTATGTGTTTTTAATTTATTATTGAAGCCACCACTCACCAGTGGCCTTGGACCTCTAAATACGCATGCAAAGCTGCACAAAAAGCGAGACGAGTCAGAAAGAAGACACTTTGGGCCTTTTGCGGTTGCCTGGGACCGATTTTCACGGTTGAACCCAATTTTCAAGCCGGTTTGATGACGTCATCCCGGTCAATGTATCAGACCCGGCTCGGACCGGCCGAGTTGACCCGTTGACCGGGAAACCGGTCACCTGGCCAGTCCGAGCCTCTTACTCGATCGGTTATGCATTTGAACCAGTATAAATCAGGTTGGCTCGACCGGTTTTTAATGAAACCGGTTATTCGTGGGTTATATATGACCCGGTTTTTAGGATTCTGGTACATGCTTTTTGTTGTATACTTTTTCTTTTTCTAGCTTCACTTCCCTATGTTGTTGTTCACAGTGTTTTAAAAACCGGACCGGACCGGCCGGTCCGACCGGAATCCGGTGGTATAACCGGTTCGGTTCGATGATAGGATCAGATATGTATCTGACCCGGTACGACCCGGGTTGAACCGGCCGGTTTTTACAAAAAACCGGTGACCCGGCGGGTCTCTGGTTGAACCGGGTTGTAGTGTAATTTTTTTTTTTGAAAAAAAAGTGCTAAAATGATGTGTTTTTATTTTTTTTTATTTTTTTTGTGTATGAAACTTATTTATGGACTTTTATTGTCATGATTATTGGTTGTTATTTCTTATTTGGAATATTAGGTACTTTATAATGACAATAATTTTAAATTTGGAGTGTTAAATGATTAAATTATGTTAGTTATATTATATTTTTAAATTTTTTTAATATATACTGAGTCAAACCGGTCCGACTAGTGACTCACCGATCCGACCAATGACCTATTAACCCAGTACCTTGGCCGATTCGATGACCGGTCCGGTTCTTAAAACATTGGTTGTTCACGCTTCCCTCCCTATGCTATTGTTCACGCTTCCCTATGAGCTTTCCACACACTTCACGATGCTTCCCTGTACACAGCTCCATGTACGTTACATTTTAAATTTAAATTAAGTCAAATTTATTCAACAATGTCAGCCACACACATTTTTTAATGCATTAGAAATTAAAAAAAAAATCACTAAAAGCACACAGGTTGGTTCGAACCTGTAACCTTTAGGCATTTAAGTGACATCTTACCACCAAGCTACCACGACTACTTGTGTAACAAATCCGGAAATCATTATATATATATATATATATATATATATATATATATATATATATATATATATATATATATATATATATATATATAATTTTAATTATTTTATTAATTACACCGGGTCATGCGGGTCAACTAGTGACTCACTGGGTTGACCCCTGACCCAGTGACCCAGTACCCCGACCAAGTCAATGATCGGTTCAAATCTAATAACATTGATCCTGGTCCAATAGCATGTCCGATCCAATTGTTAGCTCGACCCGCTCAATAATTCGATTCCCGGTTGGACCGCTCCAACCGGCTGGTTTGAGCCGGGTTTTAAAACTATGAGAGGCAATTAGTTTATTGCCATTAAATAATTCTTGCTAATAATAAAATTGTTGTAGTGATGTTGCTAAGTAAGTCCCCAAACTTAACTTTTTTTTCCTTAAAAGTATGTTAATATTATCAAGGGTAAATATCCATTTTGGTCCCTGAAAGTGTGTGACGCTGACAAATTGGTCCCTGAAAGATGAAAAATTCAAATTTAGTTCCTGAATGTGCAAAAAGTACGACAAATTAGTCTTGTCGTTAACTCATCTCAGTTAACCTTAACAAATGTGCCTACGCGGCACTTGGTGATGACGTGGCAATTGGCGGTTGCCACATGTCATCCACGTGGCTGCCACGTGTCTAAAAGTTGAACGTAACAACTTGCTGTCATTTTAATCCCTGAACTTAACCACTTACTGTCATTTTAGTCCCTGAACTTAACCACTTACTGACATTTTGGTCCCTAAACTTAATCATGTATTGTCATTTTGGTTCCCCAAAGTACTTTTGAATTTTTACTCACGCTACATGTAAATTATTAACATAGTCATCACCATATCCTCTTACTTCCATTCTATTCCATATCCCTCATATTTTTCACCTTCCTCTTCCACACTTTGTAGTTCATCTTGACTTTCACCTCCACCATCTGCATGCAAAGTTCGTCATTTATTCAACTGAAACATCAATTCTAATAGGAAAATAACACAAAAACATCTTAAAAAACTATTTAATTTTTTTCCTTAATAAACATTGTCTAGCTTTTTATAAAAAATTACATTTTATTCAATTAAAAATTTTCAAATAGCAACACTCTCAAGTAACCACTACATTTAAAATTTTTTGATGTCTATATATACCTTGCCGTAGTAGTTCATGAAAATCACAACTTTCGTATTGCCCCATCGAAAGGGTATGTAAGCAAATGGTTCTAACACTTTCATTTTTCTCCCTTTCGTGATTCTCAATTTTTTTAACTGTCTTTTCGTGATTAATGTTATTTCATAAAATAGATTAATTAAATAATTAATTTAACGTTCTACACATATTAATAGCATATAACGTAATATCTTGATTTGGGTAGAAGATATGGTTTGGAACCTTATAGAATATTGTTAGCAATGTCTTGGATTTAGCCGCTAACTATTACTATGTGGTCACTCATAAATTAGTTTCATATTTATAGTATAATTTAAATCGCGAAATTGGTAAAAGCAAGTTGAAAAATATGAGGGATAAAAAATGGAAGTGAGAGAATATGATAATGTCTATGCTAATAATTTACATGCAACATGGAACTTAATTGAAAATTTGAAAGTGCTTTCAGGGACCAAAATGATAGTAAGTGGTTAATTTCAGGGACTAAAATGTCAATAAGTGGTTAAGTTCAGAGACTAAAATGACAGCAAGTTGTTAAGTTCAACTTTTAGACATATGGCAGCCACGTGGATGAGACGTGGCAACCACGTGGATGACACGTGGCAACCAACAGTTGTCATGTCATCACCGAGGTGCCACGTGGCACATCGGTTAAGGTTAACAGATATGAGTTTACAGCAAGAATAATTTGTCACACTTTTTGCACATTCGGAGACTAAATTCAAATTTTCATCTTTCAGGGACCACCAATCTGTCAGCGCCACACACTTTCAGAAACTAAAATGGGTGTTTACCCTATTATCATTTAAGTCACACGAGTTTTTAAATTTTGGACTAAAGTGATTGATGAATTGCACTTTTAGAGACCTTTTTTGAATTTTTTTACTTTCAAGGACTAAAGTAATAATGCCTCACACTTTCGAGGACCAAATTAGTTATTTACCCAAATATTAATTCCCGCAACTGTAATTGTTAAAAAAAAATTATACCTAGAATTAAACTCTTCCATTCAAAACTAAATTTTATAAAATATAGTATTTTTAATGTCCTAAAAAGTAAAACAATTTTGAAAGTCGATAAATAATATTCTCTCTTAATTTCTTATTTTATTAAAATAAAATTTCAAAACAGTTTCAACCATCAATAATACAAATAATTATATAAACTAGTCTTATATTTTTCATATTAAATAAACTGGAAAAAAGAGAGAATGTGACATGTATCATATTAACACCGGATATATTCGAGCCATTTTTAATATCTTTCTCAAAGATGAAAGTTAATAAACATGTGGGATTACTACTGGACATATCATACATTATTTTTCTTTGTTTTGTTTTTGCTTCATCTTTAGTTTCTTTTCACTCTTTATCTTTTGTAACAAAAAAAAAAGATTACTACTGAATGTATCATACATAATTGGTTGACTAAACATTATGTTATATTATATTATATTATATTATTAGGACAACCTATGAGGTTTAATAGACTTTTTTATAAAGCTTGCAGCGTGCGTGATCTTTTTTTTATTTTTATTGAAGAGGCTTTTTAAAAACCCTAAACCTAACCTTTTTAATAAATAGGTTAGGACAGGCCTTATAGAGGTCAAGATATGGGCCTCTAATAGGTTGTCTGACCTATTTCCACCACTACTTGGTAAGGGTGTTCACGAGCTAGATTGGGTAGGGTTTGGCTAAACCCATTACCCAACCTAATCAAAATTGTACGGGTTGGCTTTTTATGATTTTGTTGTCACACTAACCCAAACCAACATGATGACAAAAGAAATATTTTTTCACTCAACATAAATATATTATATAAATATTAAATTATTTATTGTATATATATACATCCTTTATTACTTAAAGGAATATACACTTTCACAAAAATAACTTAAAGGACAAACCTTAGTAAGTTAATACTGAATCTTATTTGAATTTAGATTAGTTTTCCAATTTTGTGAATAACTTTTTATCTTATGAAATTTTTATTTATTATAGTTGATACATGCACACATTGTTAAAGATTTCATTCCATCAAAACAAAAAAAATTCTGGAAGCACACCAAATACAAAGATATCAGCGCAGTTTGGGTGGTGGTGTAAGAAGACCACATGAGCGTTATTTGGAGCATGGTTGGTATGAATTTGTTTGGGTTAACAAATTGGTGCCCAGTACGCATCTTTAATTTTGGTTTTTGATTTATAATTTCTGTACTCGATCCTTTAGATATTGTCAGTAGATGCCTTGGAATTAGTTTGGGTCATTAGTATTTTTATTTAGGCTTAATTGCAATTTTTATCCCCAACTTTTTACTTTTTGCTGAATTTTAGCCCAACAAATTAATTTAGCACATTTTACCCCCAACTTTTTTAAAAAGTTACAAATTTTACCTTCCACCGTTTTGTTAACATGGCATACTAAAATAATTGTACTTTTTACCCTCAACTTTTTACTTTGTGGCAATTTTTACCCCTAACTTTTTCACTTTTTGGTGAATTTTACCATCAACTTTTTACTTTTTGGTGAATTTTACCTCCACTTTTTACGATTGTGCCAGCATGCCACGTCAGCATAATAGTAAAGGTAAAATTTGCAACTTTTTAAAAAAGATGGAGGTAAAATGCGCCAAATTGATTTGTTGGAGGTAAAATGTGCCAAAAAGTAAAAAGTTGGGGGTAAAAATTACAATTAAGCCTTTTATTCATTTTTGTTTTTTCAGCTCCTAAAATTTTGGATTATGATGTAAGAACAATTACTATTATATTTGCTATTAAGAATTATTTCCTATCAATTTGAATTCAGCAATCTATGGGTAAATTAAGTAAACAATTTTGTATTATAAATTGACATTTTTGGATCAATATTATTTACAATAATAATAAAAAAATAATGCATCTCAATTTTTTAAGGATAATGTTTGTTAGAATTCTTTTTCTCTTGATCTTGTAAGGGAAAATTGTGAGAATTAAAGTTTTAAAAGCTCTTAAAAATTGATAATAAAAAATAAAAAATTTAGGGCATTTTCAGTCCAGAATAAAATAATACTTATATAGAAAGAGTTCTTTGTTTCAGTGAGAATAAAAACCCTGAAAACACAACTATTTTAGTTAAAATTGACCTTTCCTAACATATGAATGAAAACCCCAACCATTTAAATGATTCTCTTCTCCAAGTAGTAGAGGTGTTCACGGGTATGAGTGACCCACGAACTTGAATAGATTTAAGCTGACCCAATCACTTTGGGTTGATTTTTTTAGTTTTTGAGTTGAACCGAACCCAACATCTTCAAATTCGTTCAAATATGGGTAGGGTAACAGGTTTTGATTTTTGAACCCATGTACTCAACCTGTTGACATGACATTTTATTATAATTATTATATATATTTAAATTACAAAAGGCTTAATTATGTTTCTAGTCCCTAAAATTTGAGGTAATCCAATTTTGGGTCTCTCATTTTTTTTTAAAAAACTATTATAGTTCCTCAAATTTGAAAAAAATATGGTTGTAGTCCCTCAAATCTTCTGTTTAGGGACTAAAAACAATTTTGAAAAAATCATTTTAGCCCCTCAAAATTAATACTTAGGGATTAAAAATGTATTTTTTTTTCAAAATTAAGGGACAAATGAATTTTTTTTTTAATTTGGGGGACTAAAATTGGATTCACCTCAAATTTCAGGGACAAAACATATAATTAAGCCATTACAAAAAAATAAATTTATACTTTTACAAACTCCTTAATCCTTTTATGTTCATTTAAATATAGGCCACAGGAAAATAAGTAAAAGTATAAAGTAGATGAAAAAAAGAAGGGGTAAAATATGTTTTTGAAGTTTTGTTTTAGTCCCTTTAAAAAATTTTGTCCATTTTTCATCCCTTTAATTTTGAAATAACCACTTTTGGTCCTTAAGCGCTATTTAAACTACTTTTCGTTTCTCTATAACGCGCTATCTAAATAATTTTGAGAACTAAAAGTGGTATATTTCAAAATTAGAAGGATTAAAAACGGACAAAAAAATTTAGAGGAACTAAATTCAAACTTCAAAAAAATTAGAATTAAGGAGCGAAAATATATTTTATCCTTTCTTTTTTCATCTACTTTCTACTTTTAAATATGAAGGACGTTGGGGAGGCACCGAATGGAATTCCAAACATGCACTTATTCTCTTTGACAATAGTTGGTACCATGACTAGGGATACAAATTTACATTTGAGTTAGTAATGTTTAATGTTTGGTAATAAAAAAAAATTCAAAATTTAAAATAAGTTTAAATTTTTAGACTCGATTAGCCCAACCCAACCTGTTTGTGATCAGGTTGGTTTGGATTGGTGTGATAACAAAATCACAAAAAGCCAACCCGTACAATTTTGATTAGATTGGGTAATGGGTTTAGCCAAACCCTACCCAACCCGGCCCACATCTTGGCCTTTATAAGGCATGTCCTAACCTATTTATTAAAAAATGTTAGGTTTAAAATTTGTAAAAAGCCTTTTCAATAAAAAAAATATCACGCTGCAAGCTTTAAAAAAAAGTCTATTTTTTTTAAAGCAAAAAAAAATTATCATATAATATAGTATTTTAATCATGCATATTTAATCTTTCATAAATATTTTAAAAAAAAAATAATTAACAACCACATATTTGAACATGATTACATAATGACGGCTTCTACCGTGGACTAGTGTTTCAAATCGTCTATGGTGGACCATTACAAATAGTCTTTAGATTAATCAATAGTCCACTTTCTTAATATGGACTCAACACCAGATCATTGCTCCTTTATGCCGGCACTGCTTCTCCACCATGCGCTGCCGTCGAAGGCGATTTCTGGTAGTGGCGCCACCACTTTTTTTTCTTTTCTGTTTCCTATCCTCTCCTTCCTCTTCTTTGCTCCACCTCCACCATTTTTTTCTGCTTCTCCTTCCTTTTCTCCCTCATCTCTTCCACCATCTTCACCAGAATCCTCATCTTCGTTGCCGCCAAGATCTGCGACATACGGTGGTTCTGATGGCACACCAAAACCCAACATCTACCCCTCTCTCCACAAATACCTGAGAAACAAAAAAAAAGGTGAGAAAGCAAATGAAACAAAAATTTTGTGTTCATGTCATGCGAAGTAGGCGGTGTCTGTTGAGCACTCGATTGAGTTGGATAAGAACAGGAAGAAGAAGAAGACTGAGTCAGTGAGGGGGAGTTGGGTGAGTTAGGGAGAGCGAATTCTATGGTGGAAGTGAGTCTCTAAGCTTCAGGTTGGTGCATCGCCAAAGATGGTGGCGGAGATGAGGATTCCGGCAAAGATGGTGGTGGAGACGAGGGACAAGAGGAATGAAAGAGAGTGATTGGAGAACGGAGAAGATAGAGGAAACAGAGGAGGAAGAGGAAGAGGAAAAAAAATCAATGCAAGGGTGTACCATATTACTTTGGGGATGAGATAAATCCTTTAGTGGATAAAAGTGGTCCACCACAAACCACTTGGATACATGGTTCATGCTAGCCTCCGTCTTACATAATATGAATATGAATATTTCAAGCATGCATAAACTAAAATTTTTGCTAGCAAATATAGGCTATGTTTAGCAAAACTAGCTGAAAAGTTAGCTTGAAGCTGAAAAACTAGTTGAAAGCTGAAAAGTTAGCTGGTAGCTGAAAGCTGTTAAGCTAGCTTATTAAATCATAAGTGTTCGGTAAAATTATCTGTAGAAGTAGTTGGAAAATGTAAAATGACAACAATGGACATATTTATATGATATATTTATATAAATTTTAATTTTATTTTATGGATAAAAATATATTTTGAGGAATTATGATTTTTATTTTTTAATTAATTTTAAAGTCTTGTAATTTTTTATTTATAGATAAATTATTTTCACTACATTTTTAGTTTCAATTATTACATTTTTTTCATATTAAGTATTCTACTATTAATCTTATACTATATCTTAAAATATTTTTAATCAAGTTTAAAATAATGTAAAAATAAATAAATCATAATAAAAAATAATTAAGTAGACATTATACTTTTATTATGTTCATTAGCGTAATAGTTAAAATAAATCGTCTAATATAAAATCATTTAAAATAAAAATAAATTAAAAAAATCTAACATTTATCATTGTCAATTTCGTGAAGTATAATATTGAAATAATAAATTAAATATTATAAATAGTACAATGGTTAAAATAAATAGTGTAATATAAAAAATGTAAAATATAATAACAAAATTAAAATAAAACAAATAAATAATAAAACCATGTTTTATTTAAAAAGGATAATAAGGAAATTTAATAAATATTTTAAGGATAAAAAGGGAATAAAATATAAAAAAGCTAGAAGCTAGAAGCTAGCATTTTAAAAAACGCTACTTCAAATAGCATTTCAAAAAACGCTAGAAGCTACTAAAAGAAGCTTATTTACCGAACAGTCAAACAAGCTTTTCAACTATTAAAAAAAGTTAGAAGTTAACTAAAATGGCTTGCCAAATATAGTTATACTCCATAAAATAAAATTTAAATTACTGCCTTTCAATTGGTAATTGTTCAATGAGTAACATCAAAACAATTAAAAAAACGTAATCCCAAATATAATCAAGACAACAAAATATTCTGCTATAGAAAATTGCCATTTACAATCCTCCAATTAACAGAAATCTCTACTTGTAGAACATTGTCGTTAGGATCCATGATATATGTCAAACCGTGTTTCAATCTGTCACAGCAAAAGTCCAAAAATGATTTCCCATCATTATAACGTCCTAAGAAAAAGAAAAGAAAAGCATTAGTACCATTTAACAAAAACCTCCATTATTAGTATTAAAAAAAGTACAAAATATATGAACAATTTGTTTAATGATCCATAGGTTTAGTATTGAAGCAAATATATGAACAATTTGTTCTTCAACATGAATTAAAGATGGATTAAAAATATATTCAAATGATCCATTTACAACAAAAGAATAATAATAATAATAATAATAATAATCAAATGTAAGAGAAGAAATATAAACAACAAATCGGTATACAGATAGAAGGGGACATTTTACTACCTTCTTATCGAAGAACAAAACCTAGTTTAGATAAGGGCAACCTACATTTAAATAGAAGAGGAGACCACTTTCAAATTATTTCAAATTTCAATTTTTAAAGAAACATGAATGTTTTTTTAATGTAATCTACTAATTTTGCTTATCAACGTGATATTACACAAAATTAAATTGTTTCATTGTTTTAATATAATTACAAATTGACATACAAAATAAAATTACATAAACGTTCCTGTTTTGGGTGGAAAAAACTTTCATAATATATAAAATATATATCTTTATATATTCACTATTATGTACACGAATTTATATAATTTAATCTTTATAAATGTGTATACACACACACACACACACACACACACACACACACACACACACATATATATATATATATATATATATATATATATATATATATATATATATATATATATACAATACATAATTTAATCTTTATATAATATATTTATGTTGAGTGGAAAAATATTTCTTTTTTGAGATACAAACTCTATTATGTTTTGGGCAGGAAAATGTTTTTTTTAGATGCAAAAACTATTAACTGACAAATTGACATAATAAAAATACAAAAACATCCCTCTTTTAGGTGGGAAACTATTTTCTTTTTAAAATGAAAAGCTATTATATATATATATATATATATAAAGATAAAGATATTAACATACTTTTAAGGACAATAAATAATTAAGTTTGGGGACTTAACAACATCACTACACCAATTTTATTATTAGCAACAATTATTTAATGGCAATAAACTAATTGCCGGTATAAATTTTGTTTGTTGTTACAATGATTAAGAAATTGCTGATAAATAATGTCTAATGGCATTAATTCTTGAATCTCACTTTATCAATGCACACGTCTTTACGAAGACAACTCTATTCTACTCAGAAAGTAAAGTTTAGGAAGACAATATATAAAAACTTATTTTGAATTTTCTTACTTTTAAAGACTAATGTGTTAACACTTTACACTTTCAAGGATCAAATGTTGGTTTGCCCTTAATATTTTAGAAAGTTAATTTAGCAAGATGTCTTCAAATAAATAGTTATTTCTTTCTTATTTAATTAATAGATTCACTTCCTATGATATCTATATTTCCACAAAAAACAATAATAACTACACTCCTACTATTGTTGTCGTCATCGTCGCTGCCACTACCACCATCACTTCCAACAACCGTCACCGCTACCACCACCTCCTCTATCGTTGCGCTATCATCACTACCAACAACTACCACAACCACTATTGCCACCATCACACCTCTTATGAGACTACCATTGTCGTCCCCTCCACCATTATCATTGTCGTCGTCGCCACTACCACGACAACGACGTTGTAGGTGGTGGCAGTGGTTAGAAGTGATGGTGACGATGGTGGTCATAGTAGAAGTGTAGTTATTACTTTTTGTGGAAATAAAGATGTAATAAAAAGTGAATCTATTAAATAAATAAGAAAAAGATAATTATTTATTTGAAGAAATCATTAGTAATTAATATGTTTATCTTTTTTTAGTTAAAAATAAGTAATTGATTACTCTTATCATGTGCAACATTGAATACATTAGAAAAACCAATAATAAATAATTACTTAAAATATAAAACAAAAAATCAATATTAAACATATTCTTAGACATCAATAATTTATTCAAGTGTCTACAAATATGAGGCATAATAATAGAATATATATTTTGTAAATATTTATATAATATTTTCTAACATATATATTGTAAATTATAAGTAATAAAAAATACATTAAAAATTATAACATAAAAAATTGTAGATTAAAAACTTACCTGTGCAAGGCATGAATTATTAAACTAGTAGAACAATAAAACCACGAATTTAATGTCTCTCCTACAGGGGTGTGGCGTGAGGAGATGTTTCAACATTTGGTTCCTAGTATGCTGTTTGCAGAAATTATTGTAGTTCTTCCGCCTTAGGAAGATAGAGGTATGGATAGATTTATATGGTCCTTGACTCCGGACGTAGTTTTTCGATGAAGTCAGCTTATGAGTTAGTCACAAGACCCACCAGTGTTCATCCTAATAGGCACTGGAAGTGGGTTTGGTCTCAGTCATTGCAACCGAGACAACAGTCTTTTCTCTGGAGAATTATGCAGGATGGTTTGGTTACAAATGAATTTCGGGAGGCTAGGAACATGTCAAGTAATGCTTTGTGTTTGTTGTGTCAACGTTATGATGAGACTAGTGTACTCATGCTGTGAGGGATTGTGCTGTGGTCAGAGGGATTTGGGGTATAATGCAGGAGCATTTACCAACTAATTTTTTTTCTCTGAACCTGTTTGAGTGGCTGATACATAATCTTAAGGATACACGTGCTATTGGTGATGGTGTGCAGTGGGGTGTTTTGTTTACGCATGTTCTGACAAAGACAAATATTTGGCAAGCTAGAAACAAGTTTATTTTTGAGAATCAATCTATTATGCCGAGTAGTGTTGTGCGCAGGGCCAAGATGGATGCTTTTGGTGGTGTTCAAGCTTCACAAAGGAGTGCAGCTTTGGCTGTCCAAAATCCAACAGTTGTCACTGAGTTATGCTAGTATCCTCCTCGCCTTGGCTGGACTAAATTGAACACCGACGGTTCAGTTTTAGACCATGGCAGAAAGGCTTCTTGTGCAGGTGTTTTTCGTGACCATTATGGTAGATGGAGTGGAGGTTTCATGAGAAATTTGGGATCTTCAGATGTTATTTTAGCATAATTGTGGGGTTTGGTTTCGGGGATGCAGGTAGCTTGGGATGATGGTTTTAAACACTTGGAGGTGGAGTGTGATTCCAGTATTGTGGTCCGTTTTGTTAATGTTGGAGTTGTTCATACTCATCCTTATAAGCATTTGGTGGATGCTGTTCGACTTTGGCTATCCAAGGATTGGGAAGTCAAACTGGTGCACATACTGTAGCCACTCTATACAAAACACACTTCCTGAGACGTGCAAGAGCACTGCCCTAAAGGACTTATCCGCGGATCTCCGCGCAAGCCCCCCAGGATACAACAAGAACTTCTCAGAATGCACTGAGGCAACGAACTGGCAAGTATGAAAATTTAACCCAGGAACAAAAGAGAGAAAAGACGAAGAGGGTGTGTGAGAGTACGTCCCAAACGTGTAGCACGAATGGGTATTTAAAACGAAAAAAAAGAACGTTAATAAAATGAACGTTAAAATAAAATATACGATAATATCTTTAAAACGGTAATAAACAGATACGATCGTAAATTTAAAATGGTTATAAACAGATACGATCGTACATATAAAACGGTCATAAGCTTTAAATTCAAATAAACTTAAACCGAAAATAATAAATAATTTTATTAAATCATAGTGTAAAAGCAGTACAAAGCCCATTCTCGCACGCGCATGGGGGGCAAATCGACGAATTTGCACTACGAAAGGCCCATTAGGCCCAAACTCATGCGGCGAGACTTCCACCTCTTACTAGCCTCTTTGAAAGCTATAAACACAAAAGGATAAATAAACTAGTGAGGCAAAGCTATCCTAGGCAATGTGGGACTTTGCCTTTTGTAATACTCTCCAAAACTCAAAATACAACAATCCCCCACATATTACAAAAGGCAAAATAAAACAATTTTTTAAAAGAAAGAAGAAAAGAATTCTTGGGTTATTACATGAGATGTAATGCGTCAGACCTGGTGTAGCAAGCTATATGAACCAGACGTAGACTGATAAGACTTAACACACAGTGTAGTTGGTGTAGCAAGCTATATGAACCAAAAACACTTGACGTGTATTAGCGGTCTACCAATCACAGTACACCCCCACAATCGTTGCCGTTATCGCTGTGTTGCGCTACTAGGCCATGCGCGTGCCCGGTATTCATGAGTGCTCTAGAGATTTTGCCAGGATCTCATACAAGCGGCCCCACTTGACACTCATATAGGTGATTCAATCAAGTGTATGCTGCAAATCATACACCACCCATAAGGGATATGAAATTCATTAAAAGCTTTATAAGTTGTTAAGCTTTCTCACAATCACGTAAAGCTTAACTATAAAGTTTAGCCTCTCAATAATGCAGTATGTAGCACTTTCTCACACCATAGGAAGGGACAAAAAATTAAAAATTGATTAAAATCAATTTTAGTGCTAGCAGAACTGACAAGTGACTTGATATGAACCTTTTTCATGGGATCTCCAATCACAAAGGTTGGGTTACCATCACTTGTTTGTTTTCAATTGGCTTAAGTCCCATTCCCCTCGATGTTTCTAATATCATGTTCCTCCCCAGGGGTTTTGTCAGAGGATCTGCTAAATTTCCTTCTGACTTCACATAATCTATGGAAATTATTCCATCCTTTAGCAGCTGCTTTACTACATTATGTCTCAATTGTATATGTCTATTTTTCCCATTGAAAATTTTGTTTTTAGCTACAGCTATTGCTGATTGAGAGTCACAATGCATAGACACTGATGGGGTTGGTTTCATTCCCAAAGGAATATTAGCTAAGAAGTTTTTCAACCACTCAACCTCACTACCAGCCATTTCTAGAGCAACAAACTCTGACTCCATTGTTGATCTAGCTATAATAGTTTGTCTGGCTAATCTCCATGCAATCACACCACCACCAAGTGTAAATACATAACCACTAGTGGATTTTGTCTCATCTGAATCAGAGATCTAGTTAGCATCACTATTCCCTTCCAGTACAGCGGGAAATCCACTATATTCAATACCATAGTCCATGGTACCTCTCAAGTATCTCATGAGTCTCGCAAGTGCATCCCAATGGTCCTGATTAGGACTATGAGTGTATCTACTCAATCTACCTACTGCATATGCAATGTCAGGTCTAGAGAAATTCATCAAATGCAATAAGCTCCCAATGATTTGGGCATATTGAGTTTGATCAATTGGTTCTCCTCTATTTTTCTTCAATTGAGAGTTAGCATCATAAGGGGTACTCACTGACTTAGAGTCATAATATCCAAACTTCCTTAGAAGTTTCTCAACATAATGTCCTTGGGATAGTAATATACTATCTCCCTCCCTTATGATTTTAACTCCCAAAATTACACTTGCTTCACCCATGTCTTTCATGTCAAATTTAGATGCCAAAAAGGATTTAGTTCTCAAAACTATATCATTGCATGTACCAAAAATCAGCATGTCATCCACATACAGGAATATAATGACACAATCACCATTCTCAAATTTTGTATACACGCATCTATCAACATCACTAGCAGAAAAGCCATAATCAAGTAAAGTCTCATTAAACTTTTCATGCCATTGTTTTGGTGCCTGTTTTAAACCTATAGGGATTTCAAAAGTTTGCACACTTTGTTTTCATGACCATGAACCACAGGTTGAGTCATATAAATCTCTTCCTCTAGATCACCATTCAAGAAAGCTGTCTTCACATCCATTTGGTGAATGACTAACTTATGAATTGCCGCTAAGGCTATCAAAACTCTAATAGAGGAAATCCTGGTAACAGGCACAAAGGTATCAAAGAAATCTATGTTTTCCTTTTGAGTGAACCCTTTAGCTACCAATCTAGCCTTATACTTATCTATTGATCCATCAGGATTATACTTTTTCTTAAAGATCCACTTGCATCCAATAGGATTTGCTCCTTGTGGTAAATCTACTAGAGTCCAAGTATGATTTTTCATAATAGAATCAATCTCAGTCTTAATAGCTTGTTTCCAAAGGTTAGCATCAGAAGAAGTAACAGCTTCCGAAAAACTCAACGGGTCATCCTCAACAAGATATATGTAGAAATCATCTCCAAACGATGTCTCTTTCCTTTGTCTCTTACTCCTCCTCAAATCCTCAATCATAGTTTCACTAGAAAATTCTACAGGTTGTTTAGAATCATAGGTAGACCTCAAGGGAAAAGAGTCCTCAAAGAATTCAGCATTCTTAGTCTCTACTATGGTATTGCAATCAAGCACATTACTCTTGAGGACAAGAAACCTATAGGCAGCACTATGTTCCGCATAACCAATAAACATGCAATTAGAAGTCTTAGGTCCTATTTTCCTTTTCTTAGGATCTGGTAACATCGCTTTAGCTAAGCACCCCCACACTCTCAAGTATTTCAAGTTTGGTGTATATCCTTTCCATAACTCATAAGGTGTTTTCCCTGTTTTCTTATGTGGAACCCTATTTTGCAAGAAACAAGCTGTCAAAAGGGCTTCTCCCCAAAGGTTGTCAGGTGCAGAGGAACTAATAAGCAGAGCATTCATCATCTCCTTAAGGGTTCTATTTTTCCTCTCAACTACTCCATTTGACTCAGGTGAATATGGTGGGGTTACCTCATGGATTATACCTTCCTTTTCACAAAAGTCATTAAACAAAGTGTACTCACCACCCCTATCGGATCTTATTCTTTTAATTTTTCTATTTAACTGATTTTCCACTTCAGCTTTATAAGACAAAAACATGTTAAAAGCTTCATCTTTATGTCTAATCAAATAAACTTTAGTATATCTAGAGAAATCATCTATAAAGGTTATAAAATAACTTTTACCTCCTCTAGTCATAGTTTGTTTCAAATCAGCAAGATCAGAATAAATTAAGCTAAGAGGTTCAGTTTCACATTGCACAACAGAGCATGTTTTCTTTGTTAATTTAGATTCAACACATATATCACATTTTCTACTTTGTTTATCATGCATGTTGATAAGGCCTAGTCGTTGCAATTTTATAACATACGAGGAATTCACATGTCCTAATCTAGCATGCCACATATCATAAGAATCAACCATATAAGCAGAAGTAGATGCAGTTTTATTCATAACTTCAGAAACATTCAGTAGAAAGAGTCCCTGATCACAATACCCTTTACCCACAAACACATTGTTCTTTGTCATAACAATTTTGTCCAATTCAAAGGACACTTTCACCCCAACCTTTCCCAAAAGTGCTACAGAAACTAAATTGACTCTAATAGAGGGCACATGTAGCACATCAGTCAAAGCCAGAGTCTTCCCAGATGTGAGCTTCAGAAGAACTTTTCCTTTTCCTAGAACCGGAGTGGTCCTAGAATCACCAAGATACACATGTTCTTCTTCATCCCCCACAATATTGTAGGAGGTAAACGCATTTCTGTTTGCACAGATGTGTCGGGTAGCCCCAGAATCTACTACCCATTTACTCACATCGGTCACCACATTCACTTGAGAAACAACCGCAGCTATAACATCATCCCCTTCAGCCAAGTTGACCCTAGGCTTAGGAGGGTTGTCATTTCTCATGATACGAAACCTGCACTGAGGTGCATAGTGTCCTGGCTTTCCACAAACAAAACAGTTTCCCTTCTTCTTGAAGGTTGGGTTAGAAGAATGTGAGATATTATTTTTAAATTTATTTTTGTTATTGTGATCAGGTTTCTGCTCGTACCTTTTCTTATTTGGTTTGTCTTGAACCACGTTTGCCTTGGCAGATAATGCTTTTGCCTTTGCTGCAGCACACTCCTTTCTGTTGGTATCTTCAATAATGATGTGCATGATCAGTTCTGATAGTGACATCTACTTGTGCTTGTGCTTCAACTGTTGCTTGTAGTCAGTCCAAGATGCAGGCAATTTTTCAATCAGCAAATCAGATACAAATTCATCTAGAAGGTTGATGTTTTCTGCTTTTAGATCTTCAATCAGCTTGTGGTACTCATTTATCTGAACCTTGATGTCCTTGCGTTCGATCATTTCCCAGCGATAGTAGTTGCCAATAATGAACCTTTGTCTGACAACATCTTCGGCAGTGTACTTCAGGAGAATAGAATCCCATATCTCTTTGGCCTCCTTGTAGGAACAATAGACATCGAACTGATCGTTAGATAGGGCACTGAGCAAAGTGTGACGACATACCTTATTGGCTTGGGTCCAGTCATCAATTTGTTTAGCAGTTGCAGTGGATTCTGGCTTCGGAGTGGTGAGAGCAAAAACTACTCCATGCATGTCCAACAAAGTGGAGACACGCTCCTACCACCGGCGGAAGTTCTGTCCAGTGAACACTTCAATCTTTGAGACGTCCGACAATGGCTTTGCAAAGTTGGCGGGGATGGAACCAACATTGTTGTTGACTGGAGAAGACGGCTGCTACATGTCAGTGGCTACGGATTTGTTTTTATCAGCCATAAGTCCTTTAGATTGTAGCCACTCTATACAAAACACACTTCCTGAGGCATGCAAGAGCACTGCCCTAAAGGACTTATCCGCGGATCTCCGCGCAAGCCCCCCAGGATACAACAGGAACTTCTCAGAATGCACTGAGGCAACAGAACTGGCAAGTATGAAAATTTAACCCAGGAACAGAAGAGAGAAAAGATGAAGAGGGTGTGTGAGAGTACGTCCCAAACGTGTAGCACGAATGGGTATTTAAAACGAAAAAAGAGAACGTTAATAAAATGAACATTAAAATAAAATATACGATAATATCTTTAAAATGGTAATAAACAGATACGATCGTAAATTTAAAACGGTCATAAACAGATACGATCGCACATATAAAACGGTCATAAACAGATACGATCGTACAGATAAGACGGTCATAAACAGATACGATCATATATACAAAACGGTCACAAAATAAAATCCCTTATTTTTCGTAACCACACAACTCAATAAAACGATAACATAAAAACATGATTTTCGGATAAGCTTTAAATTCAAATAAACTTAAACCGAAAATAATAAATAATTTTATTAAATCATAGTGTAAAAACAGTACAAAGCCGATTCTCGCATGTGCAGGGGGGGGCAAATCGACGGATTTGCACTACGAAAGGCCCAAACTCATGCACGCGAGACTTCCACCTCTTACTAGCCTCTTTGAAAGCTATAAACACAAAAGGATATATAAACTAGTAAGGCCAAGATATCCTAGGCAATGTGGGACTTTACCTTTTGTAATACTCTCCAAAACTCAAAATACAACACATACATAGGGGAAAGGAATATGGCTGCTGATTGTCTTGCAAGGAATGCTCATATGCAGAGCTTCGGTCTACACTTTTTGGATAGGCCACCTGCTGCCTGTTTGCAGCTTTTGTTATATGATGTAATGGGCATTTCTTTGCCCATATCTGTTTGTTTGTAATTTGGGGCCTAGCCCCTCCTTCAAATAAAAAAAATAAAAAATAAAAAGAATCTAATAAGAAAGAGACATTGGTTTTTTGGTTTAACATAACTATTTTCTATCATAGGTAATCCTGTAAATAAAATCTTGTATTTATTATACGAGATAAATCTCTTTTCCAAATAACTATACATTTGTTTAAAAAATATTTTTATTTGTATTAATTATTTTTATTTTGTATCTTGTCTTTTAAATTTTATATAAGAAAAAAATTGATGTTTATTTTAAGATATAATATTGTATTCTCAAAAATAACATTTGTAGAAACATTATAATCAATATAGTGAAAAATAGAAGCTCTAAAATCTGTGAGAAACTAACTCAAAATAAATTATCTATTCTTAATAAATACTAACTAATTTCAAAATATTTTTGTAAATTAATTAATTAAAAAATAACCTTTTAAAATATTCAATAAAATATATAACAATCCAAACATGCACACAATACTAAAGGAGTCTAGCTCAGTTGGTTGACTAGTGTGTGTGATTTATTGTAAACCCTCTAGTATTGGAGTTTGATTCCTCCCTTTGAATTAAAAAAAAAAAAAAAACCATGCCATAATTATGGGTGTAAGTGACTCAAGTTTGGTTAGATTGGTCTAATTTAAGACCCAACCCACTGAAACATAATTGGATTGGGTTGGATTCTCTGTTTTCTGGTTATCACTATATCTACTCCATTTTTTTGTTAAGTACACTCCCCTTTCCTTTTTATAAAATTAAATTACTTAAATAACCTTTCATTTTCTAACCTTCTTTCCCTCGCACACTCCCTCTTCCATAGCAATAACACATCCCTCATCTCTTTCATCACACTCCCTCCTCTCTTTCACTTCCTTCATCCCCTATTCGATCCCTTGCTCTGGTCTCCTTTTATTCCTTTCTTGCTGGGTTTCTTGCTCTAGTGTTAGGGTTTTTTCATCCTCTAAACTCCAATGTAGTTTGTTTACGCTACCAACTACTTTTCCTCCATGTTTTATTTTTGTCCACTCACACAACAACTTTAATGCCTATCATCTTATATATGCAATAACGTATGACTAGATGTTAAATTTGTCCAAGTTGTTGCAATGGAGCACCTCTTAAAGACGTCCAAATTGAAGGACCAATATCAATTATATGTTTTCTCCAATTCAATTGCTTCACTATTTTACAATTTTCCTTTATATAGGGTTTTTAATGGTCTTAGTGTTTTGTTTTAATTTTTCCAAATGTTTTTTTTAACATTCTAGAAAGTGCTTTTTGGAACACAAACCAAAATTCCAAAAAGTACTTTCCAAAATGTTAAAAATAAAATTGTTTTACGGAAAGTACTTTCTGGAATGTTAAAAACAAAACATTGTTATGGAAAGTACATTTCAAAATAATGGTTATATATGTATCAACATTATAGGTATAAAGGGTATATGTGATAATAAAAATATGATAACAAAAACCAGAAGAAAAAAAATGGGAGTGTACTTAGCAAAAAAAGGGAGTGAATATAGCAAAAGTCCTATTTTTTTGTTAAGTAAACCCATAGTTTTAAAAACCGAACCAGTGATCGACTCAGTCAAGGCACTGGGTCATTGGGTCAATGGTCGAACTAGTAGGTCAGGAATCTTCCCCAATGACTGAAAAATTCCTTAAAACAGTACATAGGCTAGTGATTTTTCCTCCCTATTGTCGCTGCGTGAGATTCACGTCCACAACGACCCACGTCGCCAACCATCAATTTGGGACAACGTCCCTCAAGATCCAATGGAACTTCCAAAATGTGTCAAGAAGTAGAAGAAGAAACAAAGAGTTGAGCCTCACGTATCTCTCTCGATGAAGACAGTAACATGATTTGGGAAATTTTTTGAATGTTAGGGTTAAACTTTTATTTGCATTGTGAATGTGTGTTAAACGTAAATGAGGCAGATTCGGTAATCCATTTTCATTTTTTGTTATAAATGGTCATTAATGATAATTACTTAGTTTCTAGGCACCCAACCTATCAACCAATAAAAACGAATGTTCTCAACCTTCCTCGATCAACATTAATTTTGACGGTCAATGCATGGGAATTAACGACCTCACCAAAATCCTCAATTTTCCAAACTAGGGGATCAAATGTCTCGATAAAATTTCAGGGGGACCAAAATCGCGGATTCTTGAAAATAGGGGGACCAAATGTGCAATTTAGCCAAAAAATAATTATTGTTTTCTTGGTTTTCTAAAGTAACAAAAATATTTTGGCAGATAATATGCTAAAGAGTTAATTACTGTTTTCTTGGTTTTCTAAAGTAAAAAAATATATATTTTGATAGATAATATGCTAAAAAAGTACGGACACCATTGTACACAGGCATGTCCACGTGTTCAAAGCATGTTGGACATCGTCACCTTTATGACATCTGTTGAACACTTAAATGTAGTGTTAGATTTAAGTAATATTTTTAGATATATCTTTATATGTTGCGAATTCTTAATTTGATGCCTACAAGTAAAAAAACTATTAAATCGGTCTCTATACGTGTAAAACGTTACCAATTTGGTTTTCAGTCATCGTTAACTTCTTGTGCACCAAATTAAGGATGCACTACACATATATGGACCAAACTAAGAATGTGTTACATGTATATAAACCAAATTATAACATATTGATATAATTAGAATAATTATTATTTTATTACTAATATTATATGTATATCGGGTTGAGTTAGGTTAATTGGATTTGAAACTCATTAACCCAACACTCAATCCAATTATAATTGGGTCAACTAAAATGAACTTAAGGCATCTTCTTCTTGCACCCTTTATATCTCATCCTATACCTCCTTTAACTTTAAAATAAACCTAACTCCCCCCCCCCCAAATATCCCTTACTCATCCGTCTTAGCTTTGTCCCCTCCCAACCACTGCAACCATCGATAATGGCGTTACACGTCGACCACTAATCACCACGTCTGTTCCCTTTCGTCAAACAAGTATTTTTTCTTGGTTTATTCTTTCAAAACTACTTATTCCAAAAATGTGTTGTGTCAGTGTTATGGATCGAGTAATCCGTAAGCATTCGCCCTAATTGTGTGTGTTTTGGATCACATGATTCGTAATTGTTATGAGTCTATTCCAAAATAAGTGTTCCAAAATGTCCACACCTATTCGAAATGACTAATTTGGAATGTACCAAAAATGGGGTGTTATCACAAAATTATGTAATTTAGAACAACAATTCTATTACTCCAAATTATGTTTTCTATAAGTCAATAAAATTGCATTTCGAATATGGTAATCCAGAAAAATGAGCAGATCGAAAAAAAAATGAGCAACTTATTTTAGGCAACGCGTGATTTGATCAGAAAAGGGGATTGAACACCTTTTGTAAAGAGACCGGGACAAAACAAGACTTGGAGAGACTTAAAAAAAAAGAAAGAGAGAGACATTCGAGGAAGGGGGCATAGTAGGGAAAGAGGAGGGGGTTGAAGAAGATTTACATAAGAGTAATATTGAGACTTTAAAATTAATAAAAGAAAAAATGGGTTAGGGGAGATATAAAGGGTGAAAGAAGAAGAGGTATGAACTTAACCCAACTTGATAACCCAATCCAACCCATTAGAAATGTAATTAGGTAGATTGGACTCGCGGGTTAATCATTACTCGCTTACATCCTTACACACAAAGTATAAATCACAAATGTGAGTTTTATGGGTAACCATGATATTGGTACGAAGTATTCATCGGCTTTGTTAATGACTAATCTCCGTTGGGGAACCTGATTGGCCACTTATAATGGGGTTTCCCATCCCAACCACATTTTTCCATCCATAAAGATCAAACATGAGACCTTACTTAAGGAATCTAAGCTTAGCTCTACTTAGACATGACATGTTGGTAAATGTGTGAGAGAGTTTAAATCAAAATAAATAAATTATAATTAGACAAAAATAAAAATAATATATATTAGGATTCCGTAATTGAAAAGAAAACAAAAAAAATTAGATAAAACGAGATGAAATCTATTTAACTATGTTTTTTTTTTTATTATGGGGAAAAATAAACAGAAACAATAATTAAAGCCTATCAAATCAAACACCTGTTGCATCAGCTAACAGAGAGTATTTAATTATTTATCATTTCATTTAGGGTATGTTTGGTTGAAAAGAGAGAAATAGAATAGATGAAAATAAAAAGACTTAATTGTAATTTTTATCCCTATTTTTTTTTTTTTTGGTGAATTTTATCCCTAACAAATTAATTTTGTGTATTTTACATCCAACTTTTTTAAAAAGTTGCACATTTTATCTTCCACTGTTTTGCTGACATGGTATGCTAACATAAACGTAAATAGTGGGGGTAAAATTCACCAAAAAATAAAAAGTTAGGAGTAAAATTTGCCAAAAAGTGAAAAAGTTAGGGTAAAATTTTCCAAATAGTAAAAAGTTTGAGGTAAAAAGTACAATTATTTTAGGATGTCATGTCAGCAAAACAGTGGAAGGCAAAATTTGCAACTTTTTTAAAAAAATTGGAGGTAAAATGCATTAAATTAATTTGTTAGGGGTAAAATTTATCAAAAAGTAAAAAGTTAGAGAAAAAATTGCACTTAAACCAAATAAAAAGGAAGAGTGGAAATAGATGAGAGAAATAAAGTGTAAAGTAAATATATTTAGTTGAAGAGAAATAAAAAAAAGATGAGAAGAAAGATAAAGAAAAGATAAAAATAAATAAAAAGTTGAAGGAAAAATTGCAATTAAGCCAAATAAAAAAGGAGAGTGGAAATAGGTGAGAGAAATAAAATGTAAAGTAAATATATTTAGTTGAAGAGAAATAAAGAAGAGACGAGAAAAAAGATAGAGAAAAGATAAAAATAGATGAAAAATAATATGATAGTAGGTGACACCAATTTTAAAATTATTTCTTCCATGTTTCACCCATAACAATCGAGTTACAGTGTTACACTATCATTTCCATCTTTACTAAATTATTTCTCTCTTCGAAAACAAAAAGACGCTCAATTACAAGTTAAATAATCGAAAGGCCAAATGACACACCTTACAATTACAATTACAATTTTATTTTCCACCTCGGTAGTAAGAGCAGAGAAGAGAGGTTGAAATGAAGGTAGCTCCAATTCACCAAAAAAAAAAAAAAATGAAGGTAGCTCCCATCGTGGTGTTCATCTTCAGAGACACAGAGGGCTTCGCCTCCGCCATCTCACAAGCTCTCCACCCCAACCCTTCCTCCTCCTTCACCCGCCAGTAACTTCTTCTTCTTCTCATTCACTCAATTCAAGGGTCTCCTTCATTATTCATTGATGCCTTTTTGCGTTGCAGAGAGGACTCCTTCGAGCTCTCATTGGAGGCTTATGGAATCAAGCACCTCAAAGCATCTGGGACCGTTTCTCACTTCGTTGATGATCGCGGCGCTTACAAGGTCAACCACCCTTTTACCCTTTTTCTCTAACTAATTTTCTCAGATGATAGTGATTAATTCATATGAGCACAAAAATAAGATACCCTTTTGGCTGAAATAGTGGAATAATAACGATTGGTTGCGAGATACACGTTAAATTTGGCTTCCTTGTTGAGTCTATGCTTCAATTGTAGAATAGAATCTCACTCGGTCAGTGTCGGAGATCCCACGTCGACTAGTGATATGGTCAAATTAAAGTATATAAGTAGGGGCAACCACAAAGCCAGTTTTGGCCCTAACCCAAATTCTAAGTGTCAGTGTTAGGGTTAAAGAGATTGAATGAAACTTTCATTTGAATACTGAGTCCTGGTGAGTCGTCTGAAAAGGTAGTTGGAACCTTGGGAAGAATGTCTTCAGTTTTTCTGACTATTAAAACTTTGAGCCTCTTACAAAAAGGGTGGGATTTTATTTGATATGCACTGTCAGAACTTGCATTTGTCTACCATGTATAATCACTTTTCAATCAGGTGGGGCTCCAAACGCCGTTTGATTTATCTTCAAATGTTGGATTGGATCTGAAATTTGGGTATAAATAGAGGTGGTTGGCTGTTGAATGGTTGCATAATAGTTCTATGGTGGCTGGACTAGACTGCTCTGGTTCCGGCATTAAATAAAATTAATGAATAGATTCCAATGCTTATAAACGGGATTCTGAGCGGATTCTCTTGAACAACAGCTTTGTTTTTTCCTTTCTGGGGATAGAATTTATCACTTATAACTGATTTATTCACCAGTCTAGAATCTTGGGGTTATATCTCATACTCTTACTTGAGGATATGATTTTTTAGATCTTTGTTCAAGGTGTTTCTATGTTTACATTTGATGCTTCAACTTAGACAACTAAGAACTCTAGTATTTTCTTTAAATTGGATAAATTTCTCTACTGGGATTGGCTTTCTGAAAATATTTACGAGCTGCTCCTTGATTCTGTAAAAATTGGAGTTCCTACACTGAGCAATTAGATTTAAATATATTAATGGTTAAACTTGGACCTTACAAATTATCTTCTGCGACAATTTGTTATCCTTATGCTTTCTAGAAATACATCTGATTCTGTTAAACTCTTCATATCCAGGTGACAATTGTGGCTATGGAGCATTATGAACCACCAGTACTAGCTTGTGCTCTTAATGAGGTTCTTAATAAAATCACTGCAGATAAATCTTCCTTGATACCTACACTTTTGGTACCATTTTTGGTGGAATCATCCAAGGTTAAAGGGCACAGTAAATCCCTAAGATCAGATGAAAGCAAACCTTTAATATTTGGTATAAAGATTGGTCAAAATACAGACATAATGCAGGCCTTACTCAACAAAACCCATGAGCCACCATCTTCATTGCGGATTCAACATGAAACTTTTGCATGTTTTCTTCACTTTGTTCGTGTAATGCAGTTACCAACCTTTTTTCTAATTGGACAAGCTAGTCAATATTTGGACAATAAATCCACCAAGCCGCATGAGGTATTAATTTTCCTTATCACTTTTAAAGCATATGATCTAATTTGATTTCTATAAAAAAAAATGTCTATTATTTTGTGAATGGTTGGCCTCAGTGGATAGTGCCATGTGCAAAAGGGGGACTGTTGGCTTAATTATACTATTTTCATTGTTCAACAACCTAAAAAAAAAAAACATTTCTTTGGCATCCTTATTTTCCCTTCTATAAAAGGGTGCACCTTCAAGAGCTAATTTATGATGGTTTGTGCCAGATACTTCATGCAATAGGTGAGATTTTGGCTAGCACTACAGGTCTGCAGTTTTCAGAAGACAAAGTGGTATGGAATCCAAAAAAGGCATCAGGGGAAAGCAAGGAGCCATGGCGCGCATTATATGGTTGAATCATGGGTCATTTACATGCTAACATGGAACCAGTGTTTTCATGGGTCTGATTCTCAGAACCATTGTTTTTTCTGTATTAACTGTCCTTAAACATTATTATAAATTACCCCCCCTCCCCCTTATTTTCTTTACATCTCCTTCAAGTAGCTTAGTATCGTGTAATGTGAGTTGCTTGTCTTAATTTTGTGCGGCTTATAATGCCACATAGATTTAAACACTTTATGTAAAAAAAATCACTCAATGCATAATTGATTAAGTGAGTGCTTAACATAATTTTGTAGGCCTACAATTGAACCCACATATTAATAGTTTTTTTATTAAAACTCAAAATATTATTTTATTTGAATTATAATAAATATGTAAAAAATAGAGATGAGGCTATAAAAATTATCATACATTAATATCATAATTTAAGTCTCACGACTTTTTGAATTTTGGATTAAAATGAGAGATGAATTATACTTTCATATATCTTTTTGAAAGTTTATTATTTTCAAGCACTAAATGGACAACATTTCACACCTTCAAGGATGAAATTGGTTATTATTCTTTTGGCTTAATTGCAATTTTTATTATCCAAATTTCATTATTTCGTGAATTTTATCACTCAAGTTTTGTTTTTGCAAATTTTACCATCGAAATTTTCAATTTTCGTACATTTTACCACCGTTGATGTGTCACAAAAAAAAATTAAAGAAAAAAAGCAAAATGTTTGTTACCAATGTAATGGTAAAATGCGCAAAAATTGAAAATTTGGGTGGTAAAATTAGCAAAATGATGCAAGTTAGGTGGTAAAATTCATGAAAAAACAATTTGGATGGTAAAATTCGTAAAAATGATGAAAGTTCTGTGGTAAAATTTGAGGAAAAACAAACTTGAGTGATAAAATTCTCAAATTAATGAAAATTGGATAGTAAAATCTGCAATTAAGCCTATTGTAACATTCTAAATTCGTAAAATGATTATTTAGTTATTATATGATAAAGATTTCTTAATCATATAATTAGTCAGCCAATAAAAAGATTTAGTGATTAAATAAGATTTATGGAGATTATTTAATAATAATAATAATATAAAAAAAGGGGGTTAGGGACTACGTTAGCAACATTTGGCTAAAACCAAATCTGATGTTGCAAGTTTTAAAATAAACAAATAAAATAAAAATTCAATCTATTCAGCAAAAAGGAATTTGTTTGAATTCCTAACAGAATACATGGTGGGCCCATATGCTAAATAAAAAGGAATTAGAATATTGATAGGATAAACAAAATCTGTTATGAGATTAGGCAGTTAAAAAAAAGAAAAAATAAATAAAAGATATAGAAATATTTGATCTCATCTAATAATCTAATCTTAAATCTTATATAATACTTATATAAGAATAGACATTTCCCTCTCTTAGAATTCCATAGACTATTTCTTTCTTAGTAAATAAAAAATTAATAGACTACCAAGAATTGAGGAAAAAGAAGAAACAAAAGGGAATCTTGTTGACGTAATTAATAGAGAAGAGGAAACCAAAAGCACAAATCGAATTATTCTACTTCAAGATATGAGTAAAACATATTTTTAAAACTTCAATGGTATAATTTTTGAAGGATGTGCTTTGTGATCTCGATATATAGAATTTGAAATTATTAGAGTTGTAGCTATTATGCTTAAATCATGTTTGAACGTTCTTATGCACCAGATATGAATTCTTAATGGTTGAATCACCTTATTTTCATATAATATAGTGTGCTGTAGCAATTGTATATCTTTGATACATTTTTTCACATTGTCGTGACGGCCCTTGCTGATTCCTGGAAAGCGAAATTATTAATCTAGAGTAGAAATTGGTGTTAAGTTTTTCCTCTATTGACATAGGTATACAGTGAATATAAAGAAAAAATAAATGAATAGGTGCGTGGTTGCCATCGCTGTAGTTAATTTTGGAGTTGGCCAAAAGTGTTTTCAATTGAAAATATTGAAGTTAATTTCCACCTTTTTATCTCCCTGGATGATGACTTGCGTTAGTTATGCATTGAAGATTTTTTACATTTAGTTAAATGTATATCTATATCTATATATATAGTTCAAGATTACGGGTTCATTGAAATTTCTTTAATTTCGTACCTATAGTTAAAGGAAAATTGGCATTTGAATGACATATAAGTATACGTAATTGAGAAGGGAATTATATATATTATACTAGATTTTAAACCCGTGCGATGCATGGGTTTGTTTAAATTATATATTTTTTATATTTGTATTTAGTATTTATTTAAATATATATAATTAATTTTTAAAATATATAACATATTAAATATAATTATATTAAAATTAAGAAATTTGATTAATTATATTTTGAATTGGGGAGATATTGTCTTAAAAATATTAAGCCTATTGAAAATTATTATGATTTGCTCTTTCTTCATGTAATAATAGTAATGTAATATCTATATGAAATATATAAATTTTAAAAATATATATATAATAAATATTTATAATTATTTAAATTTGAGTATTCATTTTTGTTATTGTGAATACTATGTTTATATGTACTTGAATTTGTGTGTTTATAATTAAATTTTTTTAAATGATTTTATTGTAAAATTAAAATTTATTTTAAAATAATATGTTTAATCATTTTGAAGGATATGTTCCAAATTTTATATCTTGTAATTTAACTATTATTAATATTATTTATCTATAATAATTATTTTTTATTAATATTATTTGTCTATAAGAATTATTTTTTATATGTGATACTATTTTTTTAATATTTTTATACGTTACTTTTTCATATGTTACTAATTTTTCACATTCAATTCATAAAGACAACATTATTAATAATAATAACTACATTATTATTACATACTTTACAACTATTTTATATTTATTATAAGTAATGAATATTTAGTATTCTTTATGGTATGAATTTATAAGAATAAAAAAATTATAATGTTATATATACCAAAAATTGTACATGTATATCTATACATTTTTTTACTTTATGTGTCTATACTTTTTATGGTAATCTAATAAATTATTTTAAAAAATTAATGACAAAATAAGTATATATATATATATATATATATATATATATATATATATATATATATATATATATATATATATATTATGCAAAAACACTTAGACCTCAAAGAATACTAAGTATTTGTACAAAAAAAAAAGAATACTAAGTATGATATTTTGTAAAACATGAGAAATTAAAAAAATACAAATATAACTTTTTTGTTGTGGTTGTCTGTCTGTGTGTTTCTTTTTTTTTTTTTTTTTTGTGCCTTCACTATTTATGATAATTTTTATTAATAAATTTTTCAATTACATATATGTATATTATTTTTATAAGTCAATAAATTTTATCACATTTGTCTTTCTTTTATATCATTATTCTATTTTTTTTCTTTATTTCATCATGCTTAATTTTTAATGATAATTTTTGTTTTATTTTTAAAACCTTCTTTCATTCTTTTTTATTATTTATAGACATGAAATTAGTTTCATCCCCCTAAAAAAAAAACAAAAATTAGTTTCATAATTTCTTTTCCAACGCTTTTCCCTTTTTTGGTGATTTGAAAAATTATCATTTATAAATCAAATTTATTGTCTAAATTTCCCTAATATTAAACAAATCAAGTGCTACATACTCGCATACACCCAAATGAAGGTTTAATTTTTTTTTAATTTGAAGTAAAACTTAATATTTTAATTGATGATTTTTTAATAAAAAATATTTTGATCAGCTTAGGTGATTTAGTTTATGTACACTTTTAATACAAATGAGAATTTTGAGTTTTGTAAAATCAATGACAAAAAATGTTATTATATTAAATAAAAATGAAAAATAAAATTTGAGAAATTTGGATACACTTCAAAAGAAAATGTTAAAATATAAATTATGCCGTAGTTATATTAATCTTGTTTAATTTATTCTTTATTCTTTTGCATGTGAAATAGGTTCAAACCCAATTCATAATCATGGTCTTTAATATGTTGTGTGATCCAATAACCTCTCCAAAAACATTCACCCAAAATAAAAATAGGCTTAAATGCAATTTTGGTCCCTCTATTTTGCACAATCCGCAATTTTAGTCCCCTATTTTAAAATAAAGACATTTAGTCCCTCTATTTTGCACAATCCACAATTTTGGTCCCTCTATTTTAAAATATAGATATTTAGTCCCTCCATTTTGCATAATTCACAATTTTAGTCCCCATATTTTAAAATAAAGACATTTAATCCCCCAATTTTGTAAAATCCGTGATTTTTGTCCTTTCATCAAATTAAAAGCGTTGATCATTAAGAGATTAACGTTGACTACGATGTGGTATGTGCTTTAGTGACGTGGAATTTGTTTAAAATAAATTATTAAGACTTGTGATTCTCATATTAGGAATTACGACTACTCTCGACCATTAAAATAAATGGTTTTACCTTTTTATAAAATATATTTTTCATCAATTATTCTACTCAGTATTTAGAATAATTAAAAATTAAACAAATAAAATTGTATAACATCACTATATTTGGGCCACGTCAAGGTTGACGTTAATCTTTTAATGGTCAATGCTTTCAATTTGATGGAATGACCAAAATTACGGATTTTACAAAATTGGAAGACTAAATGTCTCTTTTTTAAAATAGAGGGACCAAAATTGTGGATTTTACAAAATTGGGGACTAAATGTCTCTATTTTAAAATAGAGGGACCAAAATTGTGGATTGTGCAAAATAGAGGGACTAAATGTCTTTATTTTAAAATAGGGGGACTAAAATTGCGGATTGTGCAAAATAGGGGACCAAAATTGCATTTAAGCCATAAAAATAACCTCTCCAAAAAGATTAATATAAGAAGAATGGATTTTGAGGGAAAAAACATAACCCCAAATTAATCTTTTTCCTGTTTGTCTTCTACTTAAAAGCTTTTCACTCAAGTAAAAAATAACATGCAATATATTTGCTTCTTTAGAATATAAATGGCAATGACATGATTATTAAATACATTATAGTGTACCACGTTGATTAGGTAAAATGCTATTATCAAAGAAAACTTAAATAAAATACAATTACAACAAATAACACGGCATGGAAACTAAAAGCTACGATGACTTTGCACATACATTCTTGTATCAATGAAGTTGTCTTAACTTCATACTTCTTCACTTTCCCTATAGAAAATATCCGTCCACCATTTGTATTGTCAAGGCATTGTCCAAAAATCTTTTTCATCATTCCAACCGCAGCTACCTGTGAAAGCGCAGAAGAATTGGTTAAAGAGAGTAAGAGAAAAATTATACTGAATAATATTACAGGAAAGAATTGGTTACAAATGAGAACTTACAGGAAAATAAGAGTACGAGTTTCTCTCCGTCGAGCAGCTCATTTCTATTTTTCTATGCCTTGTATTTGGTTTTGGCACTTCTGGTGCCCTTTTAATATATATGTGGGTTTTTTTTTGTTTTTGCTGATAAAAAAAAAAAAGAGAGCAAGAGGAATGAAAAATTAATAAGAGAAAGAGAGAAGAAAGAATCCGTTACTTCGTTTAAAGTTAAGAGAGTATGCAGTTACTCTTATATTATTTAATTTTGATTCTGGGAGGAAGACAAAGTAAATCAATCAAAAGGTACCTGGTTCGTAAATATGATTCGTAACACGTTGTATGTGAGGATGCATAATATTATTATTTGTCCCTTTTATATATAGTTAATATTATTAAACGGATGATTTAATGCATATAAAAGAAAGAAGGGAAAACGGGTGTCAAATAAAGGGGATGACCGTTTTTATATTTTGTTTATTCTTTCATTTGTTGTTTTTCCAACGTTGACCACATGCTATATTAGCGAGTCCAAGCTCACAAGAATGCTTGTATTGTAAGAGGGCTTTGGGTTCTGTGATTTGTAATTTCTTGGTCCCTCTTTTGGAGTGATTGAAATTTCTTGACTGCACTGCAGAATGGATACAAGAGATTTGCCATATCTACCGACGGGGATGCGTTCTTTCTCTCCGTCGTGGCCACAGGAAGCGGTCAAAGAACTGAAAGAACTCGAAAGCGGGCGAGTCAACTCGGGCCACCACTTGTCCCTCGCCATTGCTCGCCTCAGAAACGCTCTTTCTCTCTCTTCCAAGACTATAGCCCATACCGCTTTCGATGGCTATGCTCGCTTCTTCGACCAGGTAACAACAACGTAACGTAACTTGTCCCTCACGTAACATCATGTGTTTTGCTGAAATCAAATCATGAAGTTTGTTTCAGGTTTTTTTTTTTTATCGACAAATGTTAGTAGTTAATTCGTTAGTTTTATTAATGGGAGGGATTTGAACCCACGACCTCTCTCTCCTTTCTTCTCCCTTCAACCATCAAACCAGCCTTATAACTCCGGTTTGTTTCAGGTTATGCCTAAAGAGGAATCTAGCAAGTGGTTTGAGGAGGTGGTTCCCACATTGGGGAATTTGCTTTTGAGGTTGCCCTCTTTGTTGCAAACAAACTATCAAAATGCTGATATGGATATTGATGGAGACGGAGTCACGGTCACAACCTCTCTTCGCATATTGCAAGCAGAGCAACCGGGGATAGTGCTCCTTAGCCAGGTTAGTTCCTCATGGTGGAATTTCATTTCAAAACCAATTTCCTTCGAAATCAGGATTCTGATTTTATGTTCATTTACTCGCTCTGCAAGCACTATCATTGTTAGGATAGAAAATAGACTTAGCTACTTTTGCTCTTTTAGCTTATATGACAGTTACAAGTCTGTATGGTAGTAATATATATAATACGTACTGTTGTAATCTTTCATTTGGGTTAATGCAAATATTTCAGTTTTCTGTTAGTCATAACTGTGACCGCTGCTGCTGCCACTGCCATTTTGGGATACATAATATTGACATGCTTGCTGTACATGGATATATATGATTAGGTAACATTGTCAGTTTTATCTTTTCAGGAGTTGATTGCTGCTCTTCTTGCCTGCTCATTCTTTTGTCTATTCCCAGTCGATGAAACACGTGTCACAGATCTTCAAAAGATGAACTTCGATCTATTGTTTGGGTACGCAATCTTTTGCTATATATTTGTGGATCTCTGAGTATTCTCATTCACCTATTCAGTTGCTTGTTTTGGTCTTCATTTTTATCATTTTATTTCTCCTCTCCTGGTGGTGTCAACATGCTGTGGCACTTGATATAACTTAGATACGTGTTTCTGCGTGACTCTCTGAATGGGAGTGAAAGAGAGATAGACATAGAATTAATATTGGTCTACTCCATATTGAAGACTTTCTGTCTCATTTCATATGTCATAATTTTTTGTTTTCTTGAAATTCAAGAGTTTTCTGCGTTTTCAGGAATCCGTATGATGATAACAATCAAACACAGGAACATAAGATTTGGTGCATCATTCACTATTTTCAAAGGATAAGTTCTGATATGCCAAAGGGCATTGTCTCATTTGAGCGAAAAGTACTTCCATTCGAGAATGATTCTATTCACATTACTTATCCAGATGCTAACTTTTGGAGCACTTCTGTTATACCTCTATGCAAATTTGAGGTAATTGAAGGAAATTTATTTTCACTTGTCAGCAAAACTAATTTCTTTTAGTTTTCTTTAAATGATCCATTTGGTTTGTAATAGGTAATACTACTGCATTTTAATAGGTTCATCATTCAGGAGGCATAGAAGATCAATTAAATGAAGCTGTTGAAGTAGATTTTGCAGATTCATATTTTGGTGGCATTGTTCTTGACATGGGGTGTTTACAGGTACAATATGTTTTTATTTCTACCCATAACCTTTTATGCTTAGTTTTTTGCAATTATGATTCATTTTATACCGTAGATCCTGATATAATCATATGCATGCAGGCTTGTATACATGTTGTATTTAGCACCTTTCATCTTTTTGTAGATTCTGTAAATTGGGATTCTTTTTGTCACTTGTCACATGGCCTATTGATGATCGATAAATTTTCTTGTAAATGTCTGATATAGGAGGAAATCCGCTTCGTGATCAATCCAGAATTGATTGCTGGCATGCTCTTCTTGCCAGCCATGGCAGATAATGAGGCTATAGAAATTGTTGGTGTGGAAAGGTTCTCAAGATATACAGGGTAAGTGTTGCTCAATGGATCTAGACTTGAATAAGAAATGAATATTGTCGATGCTTACTACAATCTTTATTTACATAAAAAATGTGATGGGAGATTCTTTCTCCATTTCTATTGATTGTTATTCTTAGCATAGTGAATTTTCTCATGTTTTGTCTGAGCACATTGGTTAATAGTTTTGCTGTATCTTGAACCATTTAAGTTGTGTCTAATTTTCTTCTTTTTTTGGTTTGCACACTTGGTTTCGACAGTTTTTAATACTGAAGTTTATATCCTCCCAAGTATATAAAGATTGAACATTTTACTGTTATTTGTGATGATGATATACAGTATGCATGTGATGGAGTGAACTAAATTTAAAAAAAATTACTTATTTTGATATGATGTAACTTTATATGTTTTCATCTATTTGCTCACTGTTACTATAATTTCTGGGGTGCTTTCTTCGTAACTTAATGGTGATAATATTTCCTGGTTTCTTTAGGTACTCATCATCATTTCGATTTTCTGGTGATTATGTGGATGAAAGGGACGTAGACACCCTTGGAAGACGGAAAACCAGGATTGTTTCCATTGATGCATTAGAGTGTCCAGGGATGAGTCAATACACGGAAAATTCTGTCCTCCGGTTTGTTAATCTTGGTTTCTGTGGCTTCAGCTTTTTACTTTTTGGGATGCAGAGTCACTGTTATTTATGGGAGTAGGAGAATATACAAGGATAAAATTTATAATCTAAAATTCATCATGTTTGATGTTTGCACTTTGAAATTTGTTATTGTTTATCAAAGGCATGTTTTACACGCATGCATTCCCTGCAAGTTGGAAAAGTTTCTTTTTTCAATCCTTTGGAGGAATGTGTCTGCTTTACTACACAGTTCTTGTTCCTTCCTAATATTTCTTTTATAAAAACTTATGCCTGGTCAGTTTTATACCCATCAATTAAGAGACTTCAAAAAACAAATTGTTGGGAAAATTATTTCTAGTTTAGTAATAATTTACCCTTTTAAGTATTTAATTTTAACAATGTTCAATTTGACTATACAAAACAAATTCTGATCGTAGCTTGTTAATTCCTGCAGTGAGATCAATAAGGCATTCTGTGGTTTTCTGTTCCAATGTAAATATCAATCATATCAGAAAATATTGCAGGGGAATGGATGTTCATCTGTATTGGTTGGTCTTTCTCATTCTTTTCTATAAACAATGATACTGGATGTTAGGTTAAGCAACTACTTTAATATGAAATTCTCATAAATATTTTTTTATTAGGATCAGGGCAATAATATTGGGGTTGCAACTGGAAACTGGGGATGTGGTGTCTTTGGAGGAGATCCTGAAATAAAGACCATAATTCAGTGGCTTGCAGCTTCTCAGGTTATTTTTAATTTTAGCCATCAATGTATGATGAGTATGTGGCAGTTATCATTGTGTAGTTATCTGAATCTGAATTAATTAGAAATGCTTATGTATATTAGGGATTGTGACATGAGACAAAAGGAAACTTGTATTTGTTGACTATAGCAACTGTGGTACTAGACTCTGTAATACTGCTTACCTTTGACTTATAATGCTTTGGTTCATGGCTTACAGGCTCAAAGACCTTTCGTAGCATACTACACATTTGGTTGGGGGCCAATGCAGAACCTAGATGAGGTAATTTGATCTTTACTTCATAGTAGACAGTATCTCAACTCGTGATAGATGAAAGTGTCATTTGTCTCTCTTATTTCACATTTGAATATGAATAATTTTTCCCCTTAATTAACATACAATATTGCATATATGTACTATTCTATCTGACATTTACATTCAGCATTTCAACTTGGACTTATCTTTCTATATCTGAAGATTTCTTACTAGGGACTTTGATTCATGTTGTGGCAGGTTGCTCATTGGATTTCATCACAAAGATGGACTGTTGGAGACCTATGGAAGAAGCTAATTAAGTACTCAGCAATTAAATCAAAGGGAGGAACTAATGTTGGCTTCTTCCAATGGCTCCGACAGCGATAAATATATGGTCATGAATCTTCTGTTGCTGAACGTCTTTGTCTTTTATCAGTTCACTAGTTTTATGGGGATTCAATAAGGATTTATTGATATGAGTATTATAAATACTGTATTAATGATACATTTTTCAATATTATTAAGAGAATAAATTGCAATTACTACTAAAAGTAATTTGATGTCAAATTAGAGATCTCAGCATTGTTTATTTTAAGAGTTTTTCTTCTATACCTAAAATTGATATCTCTAATTTTTTTTATCTCTCTTTTCATTTCTTTTTCTCCTTTCTCACTAGGTGTCAACTAACATTTGGGTGTTCAATAAGGAGTTTGTTGATAAAAATATTAATCATACATTTTTCAATATTTAGAGATCTCAGCATTGTTATGCTATTGAGAATATTTAATTTTGTTGTATTTAGAACTATAATAAATAAGTTTATGGATAAGTTATAACAAAATATAAATTTTATAATACATATACTAGTGTATTTTGTGCAAAATATTTATCTCCGTGTCATGTTATGTATATTTTTTATGCTAATCAATTTACATATAGATTTAAACATGTAATAATAAGAAAAGAATAGTGTTTTTGTTTATAATTTTTTAAGAATTTTAATTTTAAATATCGTTAAAAAAATTCAAACAAATTTTTAATTGAATTTAAACTAATTGATTGAGAGAAAATTAAAATTTGATTAAATAAAAAAAATATTCATTAAATTAGTTAAGTTAGTAAAAAAATAAATAATTTTATATTAAAATTTCCTATATATATAAACGTTCGAGACTATTTCCTTTCTCAGGCTTCCACTCTCTTATATAAATACTCTTCTCTCAGTGGTGAACTTCAGTTGGTATATATATGGTTTTAAATATAATTTTATAAATATAAAATCAAGTTAAAAAATGTGCTTGAAATAAATAAAAAAAGTTATTCTATTAAGTTTGTCTTAAAGATGTTTTTTTCTAGCTCTATTATACTAAGCAGATTATCTTATTATATTTTGCAACATTGATCTCACATAAAACTTCTATAAATCATTATAAATTTATCTATAAACCATAAATAAATAAAAAGAAATAGAAAGAACAAAGAGCTAGCAGAGGAAATCGAGCTAAGAATATTAGAGGAAGATCAAACCATTTAGAAGCCGCAGCCAAGATCAGAATGACGGAATTATAATGGAACATCAATAAATAGATACAATAATACAGCATGTTATTTTATGAACAGTAATAACGTTTGAGAGTCATTAGTTGCTAACCTGAGTTTGCGTGCATCTTCATGCTAGCACTTGACGTAGTAGAAACCCTTAAAATTGCTTTTGAGAGGATTACTGCCCGCTTTTCTAGGGAATTTTCTAAGAGAATGTGTGTGTCAATTCGATTAATGCTCAATTCGAATATGAAATTCCTTAATTTTCTCTCTAACAAATTGATACTTAATATCAAAGTGCTTTGAACGAGAAGAGCTCTTGTTATTTTGAGAGAAAAGCACAGCAGCAGCATTGTCGCAATATATCAGAAGTGGCCTGGAAATGCTTTCAACAATATGAAAGCCAGAAATCAAATTTTTAAGCCACATGGCCTGACAAGTGGCCTCAAAGCAAGCAACATACTCTGCTTCCATGGTAGAAGTACCTGTAAGAGTCTGTTTAACACTCTTCCAAGAGATAGCTCCTTCTGCCATCATAAAGATAAAGCCGGAAGTAGACTTTCGGTCATTAGGGCAACCAGCAAAATCAGAATCAGAATAGCCAGTGACCTGAAGTTGATCAGACTTCATATAGGTCAACATGTGATCCTTGGTTCCCTGTAAATAACGCATGACCCTCTTAACGGCTTTCCAATGACCCAAACCTGGGTTGCTCAAGTATCTCCCTAAAGCGTTAACAACAAAAGAAATATCGGGACGAGTACAAACTTGAGCATACATCAAACTACCAACAGCGGAAGCATATGGGACTTTTTGCATATCAATCATCTCTGCATCATTTTGAGGACATTGACCTTTAGATAACTTATCACCTCTTTGCACAGGTGCAGTACATGGGGAGCAAGCATTCATATTAAACCTTTTGAGGATCCTTTCAATGTATCCTCTTTGAGACAATCCAAGAACGCCACGTGACCTATCACGATGAATTTGGATGCCTAGAACAACGAAAGCATCACCTAGGTCCTTCATATCAAAGTGCCTACTCAACATAGACTTTGTCTCAGTCAAAAGGCTAGAGCAACTGCTAGCAAGAAGAATATCATCAACATATAAAACAAGAATGATGAAATTGCTCCCACTAGTCTTCAAGTAAATGCACTGGTCTGCATCATTTTCCTTAAAGCCAAAAGAGGTGACAATCTGATCAAATTTCAAATACCATTGCCTAGATGCCTGTTTTAGTCCATAAATGGACCTTTTAAGCTTGCAAACCAAATTTTCATTGTCTGTTTTAACAAAACCTTCAGGCTGAACCATATAGACATCCTCAACAAGGTCTCCATTCAAAAAAGTCGTCTTTACATCCATCTGGTGAAGTTCTAAGTCAAAATGAGCAACTAAGGCCATAACAACACGAAATGCGTCCTTTGTTGAGACCGGTGAGAAAGTCTCCTTATAATCAATGCCTTCTCGTTGACTATAGCCCTTTGCCACAAGTCTAGCTTTATATCTTTCAACCTTGCCATCTGGACTACGTTTGGTCTTAAAGACCCATTTACATCCAACAGGCTTACAACCTGTAGGTAACTCCTCGAGATCCCAGACATTGTTATAAGACATGGAAGACAATTCATCATGCATAGCCTTGAGCCAGTCAGAAGCATAAGAACTAGAAATTGCTTCCTGAAAAGTGATAGGATCATCATCATCATGGAGATCAAACTCGTGCTCTTGAAGATACACAACGTAGTCATCTGGTGTAGAAGGCCGACGCACTCTTTGAGATCTTCTCAAGGGAGCCACTTCATCAATATCATCATTTTGTTGCACATCAGCTAGCGGTTCTGGTATATCTCCTTCTCCTCCTAGAGTCTGTTCATCAGTATGAACAACTGGGACTATAACATCTGCAGGAAGAGAAACGACTGGTGTCGAAATTATGGTTCGATCTTCTCTAAGAGTGACTGGTCGTGGAGTATGACTCTCATTACCCAAATCATCCTCAAAGAAGACTGCTCGATGAGACTCAATAACTCGTATGGAGTGAGAAGGACAATAAAATCTACAACCTCTTGATCCTACAGAATAGCCGATGAAGAAACCGCTAACAGTTTTGAGGTCAAGTTTCTTTTGCTGTGTATTATAAGGTCTAACTTCTGCCTTACAGCCCCACACATGAAAATGTCTCAAGCTCGGTTTTCTCCCAGTCATATGCTCAAATGGAGTTTTAGACACAGACTTACTGGGTACTTGATTAAGAATGTACACAACAGTCCTCAAGGCATCTCCCCAAAGAAACTCTGGTAATGACGAATGGCTCAACATGCACCTCACCATATCCATGAGTGTGCGATTACGTCCCTCTGCAACTCCATTTTGCTCAGGGGTGCCAGGCATGGTGTACTGAGCCTCAATTCCGCACTCATCGAGGAATCTAGCGAATGGTCCTGGGTTTCTACCAGTTTCATCGTAAGACCATAATACTCTCCTCCTCTATCAGATCTCACACATTTAATCTTCTCTCCTGTTTTCAATTCAACAGCGGCTTTAAAGGATCTAAAAGCTTCTAAAGAGCTAGATTTATCTTGAAGAAGATCAATCCATCCAAATCTAGAGAAGTCATCTATAAAGGTAATGAAATACCTATATCCGCCCATAGCAGTAGGTGTAATTGGCCCACACATGTCAGTGTGAATTAATTGCAGCACATCGTCACATCTGTTCGCTCCTTTATTCCTGGTCTTCGCAGTGAACTTGCCTTTGATGCAATCAATACAAGTGCCAAAATCAGAGAAGTCAAGTTCATGCAAAATACTTTCCTTAACGAGTCTTTCAATTCGAGGCCTAGAGATATGCCCCAAACGTCTATGCCATAACATAGAAGAAGTTTCATCGATCCTGTTGCGTTTGTTTCCAATAACGGAGTTAACGGACACGCCAATCACATTCAACATATAAAGTCTATCACACAAAACTCCTGAACCAACATCAATTGAATTAAAATAAATCACCAGTTTACCATCACCAAACTTAAAACTGTAACCACATTTGTCCAAAGCAGAAATAGAAATCAAATTCCTTCTCATGGAAGGTACATAAACGACATCCTTCAATAGTAAAGTGTGTCCAGAAGGTAAACATAAAGAAACAACTCCTATATCAGCAACAGGTACTCCAGCTCCATCTCCCATAACGATCTTAGACTCAGCATTACTTGGTTTCCTCAAGCTTGTGAACCCCGGTAAAGAATTCACAACGTGAATAGTAGCACCCGAGTCTAACCACCAGGAATTTGGAGGAACATCAATTACGTTAGATTCAAAACAAGTTAGAACTGAAAGGTTACCTTGCGTTTCTTGTTTCCTTTTTAGAATACCACAGTCTTCCACTTTGTGGCCATATTTCTTACAATACTTGCAGTTACCCTTAAAGAATTTCTTCTTGGGCTCCAGATGTTGTGCTGCCTTTTCTGCAATCTTTCTCTTCTGCTTTCTCTTGTAGTGAAACTTCTTAGCACCCTTGGTGCCTGAAGTAGAAGCAGCAAAGTGAATGCTATGGGTCTTAGCTTTCTTCATTGACTCCTCCTCTTGAGTGATTATAGCAATCAACTTATCCACCCCATAATCATGTTCCTAGATGTTATACGAGGTCTTCATGATGTCAAACTGTGGAGGCAGAGATTCAAGAATGCGGAAAATCAAGGTGTCTTCACCAACTTCGACCTTGAGAGACTTCAACTTATTGTAGTAATGCACCAACTTCATGATGTGCTCACGTACACCAGTGGTGCCATCATATTTGGTCTTCTCGAGGAGAGAGAGATACTGACTCTTTTGTGCCTTATCAAAGGTTGTGAATTTCTCACCAACGGCTTTCAGAAAATCCTTGGCATCATCCTTATCTGGAATGCTTTGTCTAATAGATTTCTCCATAGTGTACTTAATCACCTTCAAGCACACCCTGTTTGAGTGTTCCCATTTATCATGAGAAATCTTCTCAGCCTCAGAAGACTGATCAGTGAGAGGTGCAGGCCTTTCAGTCCTCAAAGCCAAATCCAGATTACCAATGGTCAAGTAAATGTCCAAAGACTCTCTCCAGTCCTCATAATTTGTCCCATTCAAAGTCTTGACGGAATTAGGGAGGAAAACTGAGTGTCACAACATTATGTGATTCAAAGAGAAGTTCAGTCGAAAGAAAGTCCCTAAGAAAATAACATGAAATATAATGTGCTATAACTTATATTACCAAAATCCTAATACCGATAGGGTACCAAGAAATTGATTAACATAAGCAAAGAAGAGCACACTATATGATAACAAATCACACTAATAAAAACATACCGATAGGATATAATTATTACTAATGTGATAGGATTAACGAGATTCACACAAAAGTACCCACGATAGGTGAGATTACAATTATGTAAATTAAGAGAAAAAATTATGCTTATCAAAAAATTGATAATTCATATCATGCATAATAACAATAATAATTTTGTACAATCAACAGAAATTCACATCATTATACCCACGATAGGCGAGTTATAATAATGCAAATTAAGAGAGTAAAGTTATGCGCAGAAGAAAATGACAATTTCCATATCATGTGATATTGTACAACAAACACATAAATTCACATCACTATACCCACGATAGGCGAGTTATAGTAATGCAAATTAAGAGAACAAAATTATGCATAAGAGATAATGACAATTTTGTCGTGCATAATTATGCAAACTAATTTTTAAATTCCTTTATAGTGGCATAATAACAAGGGAGAAAACACTAATACTGAAGGAATTATAGCAAAAAAAATTATCAAGTCCAAAATTGATAGAATAATATTTGAAATTCTAAAACAAATATCAAATAAATCAGGTAAATATTCTATGATGCTCATAAAATTTCAAAAAACATACCAATATTCTCAAAATATAAAATATATAATTTCTATAAAAAACGAAAAAAAATTTTGGGCCTCAGAAGTGGGCCCACGCGCCTCCACGCGCCAGGCCCGCGAGTGGGTGTCAATGCACCACTCGCCCAGATCAGAAACGGGCTGGGCACGACCCGCGGCAGGATCCGACCGGATCCGCCATGTCCGGCGACGAAACGGAGCAAGGAAGGTCACGTTCAATTCGTCCATGGAAGGGGAACAAAACCCCTTAACCAATTTCAAGAAAAAACCACGATCATGAACGAAAAAAAGATGAACAAATTCGCGCGAAAAAGGAGTTCATCTGGAACTTTGATTTCAAAATTCTCTCTCGTTTTTAGATGAAAACATGCCAACCAGCATGGGTTTTGTTCGAAATCCCTTGATCTACAAAAGCCCTAAACCAATTTCGAAAAAGAAAGGACCAATTTTGCGAGAGTGATATGGTTCGAGGTTCTCGGGTTTAAAGGTTTCGAAAAATAAGCACTTTCGATTCTCTCAGATTTGTTCATGAAATAATACAAATTTTGGCTATGTTGTTCCGGTTGTGATAAGGAAGAAAAACCCTCAAACAATTTTGGATTTTGTACTTCAAATATAAGCAATTTTATTTTGATGAATTCGAAGTGAAAAAAGAAAGGAGGGGCAGAACCTCCGTTTAATCTTATGAACAGAATGAGAAAAGAAAAAAGGTTTACACACGATAACAGCTATAAAACGTATCTAGCAGGCTCTGATACCAATTGACGGAATTATAATGGAACATCAATAAATAGATACAATAATACATCATGTTATTCTATGAACAGTAATAACGTTTGAGAGTCATTAGTTGCTAACCTGAGTTTGCGTGCATCTCCATGCTAGCACTTGACGTAGGAGAAACCTTAAAATTGCTTTTGAGAGGATTACTGCCCGCTTTTCTAGGGAATTTTCTAAGAGAATGTGTGTGTCAATTCGCTTAATGGGATGGCGAATTTATAATCCCCTAGCAGCAGGTAGGGACCTCTCAGTAGGATATTTACTAAATGATTGACCCAACCCATCACATGATCAATCTTATCATAATCCCATACAAGATATTCTTAATTTTCATATGATCGTTATCATATCTTTGATTGTCTAGTTGATAATATTAAAAAGATAATATAATGATTATTGATTGATACTAATCCATAATAAATAATTTTAACACAGAAAACAGTACAATTGCCACTTTTGAGTTTAAAAAGGTATAAACGTATTGCGAATAGTAATTTAGTTTTTTAAATAAAGTTAAATAAAGAGGGAAATTAGATAAGTCGATGGTTTATGCACGGTAATTGTTATAATATTGAAATTGTTTTCTAACAAAATGTGTATGTGGATTGTGGAGTCTTCTAACAAATTGGTTGAAAAGAATTAAATCTGATCAAGTACTATGAGTATTCAAGGCCAAATCATATGGAAATTACCAATGCAATTTAACAGGAGAGCCTCGTGTTTGTGTTAATTTTTCTAATCCAACAAAATGTTCCTAATTTCAATTTAGCCAAGTCAATTTTTGAGCCAAATATTGCATGCATGTTTTCAGTTAGAGTAGTTAATTTGCAGATCCGCATATACTATAGAGGCCTTACTTTAACACTGTTAATTGTTTAGTGTAGCATTCCTACATTACGATGAAACTCGAGGAATTCATGCTTTCCCAATAGCACACCTCATGCAACAACTAAATTATATATGCAAAAAACACTACTTTGGCTCTAATTTGGTATATATCCAAATTCAGTATCCTATGTCAAGACTCTCTTTCTTTGTGAGTCAGCAAAATCATGAGTCAAAACCAGAAACTAGCTACTACTCTCCCATGAAATTCAATTATTTGGTATGGCAATTGAAAAACAGGACGTCGGTGCATTGAAAAATGAAAAAAATATTCCCAGTGGTGTGGACTTGTCAATGTTCACGTTAAATTTCCAACTTTGCAACTGCAAGAAGACAGCATCACCAACATAATCATTGAAAATTCACACCAAAGATTGACCTTTGTACAACGGGGTTAGAAACCGCGTCACAAAAAATAACTAATAGATTGGGACCTGCACTTAAAAGTGAGGCCCCCAACTAGTATAAAAACCGATCATTGGGTGTGTGTTATTCATCAGCAACTAAACACATGAGTAGTAACATGGCTTCCTTAAGTTCCTTAGTGCTGCTCTTTGCAGCTCTAATTCTATCCCCTCAAGCTATTGCTGACTATGAGAAACCACCAGTTTACAAGCCCCCAGTTGAGAAACCCCCCATTTATAAGCCTCCAGTTGAGAAGCCACCAGTATACAAGCCCCCAGTTGAAAAACCCCCAGTTTACAAGCCCCCAGTTGAAAAACCACCAGCATATAAGCCCCCAGTTGAAAAGCCACCAGTTTACAAACCCCCAGTTGAAAAACCACCAGTGTACAAGCCACCAGTTGAGAAACCCCCAGTTTACAAGCCCCCAGTTGAGAAACCACCTGTTTATAAGCCCCCTGTTGAGAAGCCACCAGTTGAGAAACCACCAGTGTACAAGCCACCAGTGGAGAAGCCACCTGTTTACAAGCCACCATATGGAAAGCCACCTGTGCTTGAGTCTCAATATGAGAAGCCCCCTGTTTATAAGCCCCCTGTTGAGAAACCTCCAGTTTACAAGCCCCCAGTTGAGAAACCACCAGTATACAAGCCCCCAGTAGAGAAACCCCCAGTTGAGAAGCCCCCAGTGTACAAGCCCCCAGTTGAGAAACCACCTGTTTATAAGCCCCCGGTTGAGAAACCACCAGTGTACAATCCACCAGTTGAGAAACCACCAGTATACAAGCCCCCAGTAGAGAAACCCCCAGTTTACAAGCCCCCAGTTGAGAAACCCCCTGTTTATAAGCCCCCGGTTGAGAAACCACCAGTGTACAAGCCCCCAGTTAACAAGCCACCATATGGGAAGCCACCATATCCGAAGTATCCTCCAACTGATAACACCCAATTCTGAAGCATCTTAAGAGGTGTATTAAGTATATGCTAAATAAGAGGTGCTCAGAATGTAGTTTTAGTTTACAAATTATGTTAAGGATTACTCTCAGCTTCTTCATTTCAAGCATTTGTTTACAATGCTATGCCAGGATAAGAGTATCATGGATGCTTAAATGTAAAACAGAGAAAAATGGTGCTTTGTACTCCAGATTATGAATGATAAAACTTTATATTATTAATCCTGAATTACTTTAACTTAATATATATGTTCAAGTTAAGTATGAGGTTGCATTTGGAAGAGTTTATTTGTAGTTTATTTGAATTTATCTTATGACATAAATACTTCCGTAAATGTTTAAAAAATTTATGAAAATAACTTGTGATCTATCTATAGACTAACTTTTGAAAACAATTTACAACACACATGAAAATAGTTTAACTTCATTTTCTCTTCAATTATAGAAAAAATTTATGTCATTGTTTAATTATATGGTAAACACTTAGGTCTTATTTGAATAAATTCTATATAAATACTTATAAGAAAATAAAATAAAAAATAAAATGAATCAAACATTTTCATAATTTAAAATTAACTTATGCATCTCGACATTTAGAGATGTTATATGAAAAAAAATCTATAAAAATTAAAGTGAATAAATTAATTTTAATTTATAAAAAAATAATTCATTTTATTTTTTAATTTTCTTTTCGTATAAATATATTGAAAAATTTATTCAAATATAATCTTATTTTATATGTGTTTTTTTTTGTTGTTGTATCGGGATACATGGAATAGAGATTGAATTCTTGACCACATACTTTAAAGATAAAGTTATCTATTAATTATGTCACATCGCGTTGATATTCTATAAGTGTTTTATTAAGCTATTTAGTCAAATGCATGGGCATGAAATTTAATGCGAGGCAGAGACAGAAGAGTAGTCAAGGAAGGTCTCCATTTGGTACTTAGTAAACTGCATGCACCTAAACTAACATGGAATTTGGTGGTTTGAGATTTACTGAGTGGTAACTTCAGTTTCAGCAAGAGATGAGGGACGTCAATTCAATGGGAATAAATTTAGATGAAGTATCTTATATTGAGGTCTACAGTGTGTTTAATAAGAAGAAAAGAAATAGGTGAAAAATAAAGTAGATGAATTTTGATGAGAGAAATAAGTGAATAGAAATAGGTGAAAAATAAAGTATAAATAGGTGTGTTAGGTTTTTTTTTTCTTTTTTGAACCCGGGTTATCTTTTGACTGAGAATTAAATATTAATTCCTCTAAGTACGAATCTCGGATCAAACTCCTGATCACATGTCAATCAAACTACACTATGATAATTGATGTGTTTGGTTTAAGAGAATTTTTTTTTAATAAGACTAGGTATGAGAAGATATCAGAATAATACCAAAGATCCCAACTAGGTTGGCACCTTAGACAAAATCCCTCCTCTACCCTTCATATCCGAGGTTTAAGAGAAATAGAAAAGAGAAAAATTAAAAATAAAAAATAAAAAAAAGTAACATAATCAATTATATTACAAAGGATAATCGATTATGTTGCAACATAATCGGTTTTGTGCATTTTAATTATTACCGGTGGTTTTAAACTCATGTGAAATAAAAAAAAACAAAAAAAAGTTTGTAAATACTACCTTGTTTGCATTTTTCGATGGTTTTCAACCCTTGTATGCAAATTGATTACCCACAAAGGAATAATTTTTTCCCTTTTAATGTCATTGTAATATTCTAAAAAAACTTAATATAACTTAATAACCACACTAAATTAACATCTTATTAAATAAGGGTAAATCGTGTGTGAGAGTAATATGTTGTTTATTTTGTTACAATTGAAGCATGAAATATAGAAAAATCAACACCTTTCATATATTCAACAATATAGATTAATAGTTAATTTTTATTTTATTTTATTTTTATGAGATATATTTATACAAAATAAATAATATCTGATAAAGTGGATAATGGTTGCAACATATATATACACAAAGAATTGATAATGATTGTCACATACATACAATTTTTTCTAAAAAATATTGTAGAAATTGATTGTAAAGTAGTGATGGACCGTGCTCCACACACTATACAATACATATATAAAATTATATATTAGAATATTAATTTGAAATTTTTCCAGCAAAAATATATCAAAATTTTCAACAAAATATAATAATAACAAAACAAATTTGTTACTTATTTTATTTTATGAGATATATTTATACGAAATGAACAACGTTTGATATATGCATAATAATTGCTACATACATAAACTCTAAAAAGTTGATAATAGTTGCCATATACATGTGATTTTTTCTGAAACAAAATTGTAGAAAATTTATTATGAAGTAGTGACGGTCCGTGCTCCACACGATATATAATAAATAGTATAAAAATTATATAAGAAAACATTTGAACAAAATTTATTCATAATAGCAAGACTTTAATTATTATGCACTCTTAGTATAAAGTTTTCTGCACTGTCAACCAATTACAAATCATGGTATGAGTGATTTTTAAGGTGGTTAGAACAAAACTCAAATATTATTGATGATGTGACAATTTGTGATTGATTGACAGTAAAAGAAAATTTACACCGACAATACATATCAATTAAATTATAATAATAATAATAATAATAATAATAATAATAATAATAATAATAATAATAATAATCTTTCCTAAAAAAAAGCTGGGAGGGCATGTTATGAGACCTTAGCGTCCAATGATGATTTATTATCATGCATTTAGTTTTAATAATTACATGCATTTCATAAAGCAAGTAGGAACCAAACCCATGACAAATGGTGCGATGACTTATAGCAAAGAGTAATATGCAATGGCTGATCTAGAAATTTTCTTTAGTGGATTAAAAAAATAATTTATAATATTTTTGTAGAAGAAAAATATTACAAACTTTTATAAAATATATAATGTCATGATAAAAAAATTCAAAATACCTAAGTTTCTATAAATTACAATTGTCTTCTACGCATTTTCATATATTAAAAATGTTGTGTAATTTTTCATTGTCTATATTATAAAAAAACTAGAAAGGTAAAGTGGTTAAATTGATACCAATTTATTCTCTCTTTTATCTCTTATAACATTTTACATTCATTTAAAAGAAATTGTATTGTGGGGGCAATACCAATTTTTTCATGGGGCAAAAATAAAAAATATTAAATACACTCAATTGAAAAAAAAATCTTGTGGGAAAAATTTGATCCTCATATTATTGATATTGATTTGTAAAGATGATAAAGAGAAATAAAAAAGAAAAATAATTATTTAAGAATACTTCAAAGCCTTCTTGACCAACAAGTTGTTGGTCTGCTGGACTCGATCCCCTTAAGCAAGGTCTCGGGTTCGAGTCTTGTGGATAGAAAAAACGTGATTGGGAGGGGAGAACCGCACTAAAGGTAGCCAGTGGCCAGTCAGGTTCTCAGGCAGAAATGACATGGTAACCAAAGCCGGTGACTCCGTATCAATAACATGGTAAACAAAAAAAGCCTTCTTGAATTTGCCTTCAATAAGACCAAACCCAATGCAACAGAATGATTTTTACGTGAGTTCAATAATAGATTTAATTAATAAAAAGTAAATTATCTTAAATAAATTAGATCTTTTTTCATTAGCCTTATATTTACTACTCGTTTGTTTATATCTCTAACTTCAAGATATAACCAATTCAAATTGCATGTGACACACACATGGTACAATATTATCTTAACGTGTTAAAATTAAAAGCATAAACCTTTAATTTATTCTTCTAAATGTTAACATAATTATGTCACCATATTATTCCTTTAAAAAATATTGCATTAGTCTTTTCAATATTAAAATGTTATCATATGTATCTCTTATGTGTCTTACTACTAATTAATATAAAAATAATATAAAGTTATTACTAAATTAAGAGCAATAAAGTCATCTTATATTATCAAAATGTTATAAAATATTAATAAAACTGACGACAAAGAAACAATGTCTTGACTGAAGACAAAACTGACGACTTGGGAAATTTTTCATACATTAATATGATTTTTTAATTTATTTTAGTATATTTTTTTAGTAAAAAAATTATTTTAGCATATTTTAGTAATTAATATGCCAGATTACCTTTTATTATGTCAATCATGATAATTGAATTTTTGAAAGTTAAAATATTATCGTTTATTTAAATTTTTTACTTTGTCATTAATATATTAATTAATAATTAAATAATATATTTTTAATATGAAAATTAGTAATTAATATGCAGGAATCACATAATAATAAAATTTTTGGTGATTAGAACAAGGTGCATATATAATTTAAACTAGTGTTTTAGCCCGTGCATTGCATGAACTTATTAGAATTTTCACTGCCTTATTTATATAGTCAATAGAAAGAAATTTGAAGAAAAAAAATAATTATATAGCACATTGAAAGAAATTTTAAAAAGAGATAATTAGAAAAGAAATTAGAAACTATAAAATTAAAAAAAAAAAGATGAGGGAAGATGTATCAATGTAACTTTATTTTTTTTAATATTAACTTTGAAAATTGAAAAGTAAATTGAATTAAGGATTTAGAATTATTGACTAAAGAGATAAATCTTCGAAATTAAAAAAATAGAGTTAGAAAATCTGATAAAAGAAATATTAAAAAAAATCCAATAGATTAGAGAGTATAAAATTTGAAAAAAAAATATATAGTACATCGAAAGAAATTTTGAAAAAGAGATAATTATAAAAGAAATTAGAAACTATAATTTTTTTTAAAAGAAAAAAAATAAGAGTAGATATAATGGTGTAACTTTAATTTTTTAATATTAAATTTAAAAATTGAAAAGTAAATTGAATTAAGGATTTGGAATTATTGATGAAAGAGAGAAATCTTCAGAATTAAAAAATAGAATTAGAAAATCAGATAAAAGAAATATTAAAAAGCCCAAAAGATTAGAGAGTATAAAATTTGAAAAAAAAAGAATTATATAGCACATCGAAAGAAATTTTGAAAAAGAGATAATTATAAAAGAAATTAGAAAGTATAATTTTTTTAAGGGAAAAAAAGATAAGGGAAGATGTAATGATGTAACTTTAATTTATTAAATTAACTTTGAAAATTAAAAAGTAAATTGAATTAAGAATTTGAAAATATTTATGAAAGAGAGAAATCTTCGGAATTAAAAATAGAGTTAAAAAAACTGATAAAAAATATTTTAAAAAATATAGCATCAGATAAAGAAATGAATGGAGGTAGTTATAGAAATATTGTGAATGTGGAGTAGTTACAAAAATTGATAACATAAATTTTAGGAAAAGTAGAAGAACCAGATGCATGTTAGGAGGGCGAACTACACCACTCCATGAAATGAGAGTATTCAAATAAGAGTGAATGTGAGAGAGAGTGGAGAGAGTGAAGCAAGGAGAGGAGAAAATCTCTTATTCGTTTATATATATAAGGAGATAGGACGCCACCAATTTGTAATTTAAATTGATCCAAAAATGTCAAATTATAATACAAAATTGTTTGCTTAACTTACTCATAGATTTCTGAATTCAAATTGATAGGAAATAATTCTTAATAGCAAATATAATAGTAATTGTTCTTACATCATAATCCAAAATTTTAGGAGCTGAAAATACAAAAATAAATAAAAGGCTTAATTGCAATTTTTACCCTCAACTTTTTACTTTTTGGCACATTTTACTCCCAACAAATTAATTGGCACATTTTACCCCAAACTTTTTTAAAAAGTTACAAATTTTACCTTCTACTATTATGCTGACGTGGCATGCTGACATAAGTGTAAAAAGTGGGGGTAAAATTCACCAAAAAGTAAAAAGTTGAGGGTAAAATTCACCAAAAAGTGAAAAAGTTAGGGGTAAAAATTGCCATAAAGTAAAAAGTTGGGGGTAAAAAGTTCAATTATTTTATCATGTCATGTTAGCAAAACGGTGGAAGGTAAAATTTGCAATTTTTTTAAAAAGTTGGGGGTAAAATGAGCTAAATTAATTTGTTGGGGGTAAAATTTACCAATAAGTAAAAAGTTGGGGGTCAAAATTGCAATTAAGCCAATAAAAGACTTAATTGTAATTTTTAACCCCAACTTTTTATTTAGCCTAAAAGGCAAAATAAAAATACTAATGACCCAAACTAATTCCAAGGCATCTACTGACAATATCTAAAGGATCGAGTACAAAAATTATAAATCAAAAACCAAAATTAAAGATGAGTATTAGGCACCAATTTGTTAACTCAAACAAATTCATACCAACCATGCTCTAAATAACGCTCATGTGGTCTTCTTACACCACCACCCAAACTGCACTGATATCTTTGTATTTGGTGTGCTTCCAGAAATTTTTTTGTTTTGATGGAATGAAATCTTTAACAATGTGTTCATGTATCAACTATAATAAATAAAAATTTCATAAGATAAAAGGTTATTAACAAAATTGGAAAACTAATCTAAATTCCAATAAGATTCAGTATTAACTTACTAAGGTTTATCCTTTAAGTTATTTTTGTGAAAGTGTATATTCCTTTAAGTAATAAAGGATGTATATATATACAATAAATAATTTAATCTTTATATAATATATTTATGTTGAGTGAAAAAATATTTCTTTTGTGATCATGTTGGTTTGGGTTAGTGTGACAACAAAATCATAAAAAGCCAACTCGTACAATTTTGATTAGGTTGGGTAATGGGTTTAGCCAAACCCTACCCAAGCTAGCTCGTGAACACCCTTACCAAGTAGTGGTGGAAATAGGTCAGACGACCTATTAGAGGCCCACATCTTGGCCTCTATAAGGCCTGTCCTAACCTATTTATTAAAAAGGTTAGGTTTAGGGGTTTTTAAAAAGCCTCTTCAATAATAATAAAAAAATATCACGCGCGTTGCAAGCTTTATAAAAAAGTCTATTAAACCTTATATGTTGTCCTATTTATATAATATAATAATAATGTTTAGTTTATTTTTATATTTAATATATTAGTCAACCAATAATGTATGATACATTCAGTAGTAATTTTTTTTTGTTACAAGAGATAAAGAGCAAAAAGAAACTTAAGATGAAGCAAAAACAAAACAAAGAAAAATAATGTATGATATATCCAGTAGTAATCCCACATGTTTATTAACTTTCATCTTTGAGAAAGATATTGAAAATGGCTCGAATATATCTAGTGTTAATATGATACATGTCACATTCTCTCTTTTTTCCAGTTTATTTAATATGAAAAATATAAGACTAATTTATATAATTATTAGTATTATTGATGGTTGAAACTGTTTTGAAATTTTATTTTAATAAAATAAGAAATTAAGAGAGAATATTATTTATCGACTTTCAAAATTGTTTTACTTTTTAGGACATAAAAATACTAGATTTTATAAAATTTAGTTTTGAATGGAAGAGTTTAATTATAGGTATAATTTATTTTTTTAACAATTACAGTTGCGGGAATTAATATTTGGGTAAATAACTAATTTGGTCCTCGAAATTGTGAGGCATTATTACTTTAGTCTTTGAAAGTAAAAAAATTCAAAAAAGGTCTCTGAAAGTGCAATTCATCACTCACTTTAGTCCAAAATTTAAAAACTCATGTGACTTAATGATAATAGGGTAAACATCCATTTTGGTCTCTAAACCATATCTTCTACCCAAATCAAGCTATTATGTTATATGCTATTAATATGTGTAGAATGTTAAATTAATTATTTAATTATTTCTATTTTATGAAATAACATTAATCACGAAAAGACAGTTACAAAAACATGAGAATCACGAAAGGGAGAAAAACGAAAGTGTTAGAACCATTTGCTTACGTACCCTTTCGATGGGGTAATACGAAAGTTGTGGTTTTCATGAACTACTACCGCAAGGTATATATAGACATCAAAGAATTTTAAATGTAATGGTTACTTGAGAGTGTTGTTATTTGAAAATTTTAATTGAATAAAATGTAATTTTTTAAAAAAGCTAGACAATGTTTATTAAGGAAAAAAAATTAAATAGTTTTTTAAGATGTTTTTGTGTTATTTTCCTATTAGAATTGATGTTTCAGTTGAATAAATGACGAACTTTGCATGCAGATGGTGGAGGTGAAAGTCAAGATGAACTACAAAGTGTGGAAGAGGAAGGTGAAAAATATGAGGGATATGGAATAGAATAGAAGTAAGAGGATATGGTGATGACTATGTTAATAATTTACATGTGACACCCTTTACCCCAAATACACTATTAAATAAATAAAAACAAAGAAAATAAATTAAACTTCTCGTTTGCGGAAACAAATAACGAATTTAAAACTTTTTCTCATGCGGTAAAGAACATCACATTGAACATTCGTCATAAAAAAAAACTTAAGAATAACTTAGTACTTGGCTCTCTAAAAGGCCACACGTAAAGTCCATAACAAACAAAATCCAAAACTTACTAATCAACCTAATAGTTTAAAGTCCAAAATCAAAGACATAAAATATCCTAGCCCTGATGTCACAACCTATCAGAGCTTCACAAGTCTCATAATATAGAGTAAAAAATAAAAGACATAAATAGAGGTTTATGCCTCCTCTCTAGCGTCATCCTCTTGGTCCTGCTGGACATCACCTGTCACTAACACATACATAGGAAAACACAAAAAAAACAAAGGGAGTGAGATATATCTCACTACATGCTCGTGGTATGAAAATGGAGACAGGTAGCCACACAAATAATTTGACATTTAACATTAGTCAAACACATACGCATCAAGGTATTCATGTAATGCAATGTGTCCTATATTCTTAGTCTTGTATGCATGTGGTACCATTCAAAACTCTTTTGTGAAAGTAGCCCGGGAGTACGTGCAGTTGACGAATAGCCACACCATGGGCATCAGACTCTAACAGTCTCAACCAGGATGATACCCCTAGCAGCTTGTCAGGGTTATCCAGTCTTGCAAGGATACTCCAACCCATGGGATCAGCATGAGCTTAAAGGAGATTCCAAACCAGATAACACCCCCAAGGTCAGAACTCAACGAGCTCTTGATGACCTCCCCAGTTAGGTTCGTAAACTACTTTCGAAAACATATGTATTATGTTATGATGCATGATTCATGCAGATGCTCATAGCTTCTTTTAACACATAGGTTTGGTCCCCATTTATTTCATATCAACCATACACCATGATATCCAAAACATGTATGCTTCATTCATATCAAGCATATAATACATTCATAGCAATTTTCATGACGTACCACAAACACGCATAATAATAATAATTTTCGGGATCAAGCCTTAGCAACACTATATTGATATCGTAATAATTAATTAACAATAAACAGTACATCATGCACACATATACTAATAGTAAAATTTAAACAATAGCCGAAAACATTTTCTTTTAACCAATTTCAAATAATAATATAAAATAATAATAATATTTTATACGTGCACATGAGCCAAGCACTCAAACACCACTTATACTAGATAAAACAAAATGCTAGCTAACGCACAACCTCCTGGCCTCACAAGATCACTTAAAAGCTTTTATATAAAAACATGAATATATGAATATCAAATATATATATATATATATATATATATATATATATATATATATATATATATATAACTAAATATAATATATACACATAAACATAAATGTATATATTTAGACGCAAGATTTTGAATTGAATGCGAAAAGTATAGGTAAGCAATTGTATATATGAAATTGGAATCTAAACAAATAATTTACTGCATAATTATCACTCTATATATAAACATACATCATACCAACCAAAATTTCATACATACCAAAAATATATGTACAAATCAGAATTTCATATATATCAACATATATATATAAACACAACACAACACAAGGAATTCGGAACATATGTATATCAACTAATGCACAAATTTGAACGAATTAAAGGTAGCTGCACATTCCTTTGTGCGCAAGAGATAGCAAAGCACTGTCACAAAATAAAATTCACGAGAGTATATAATACACAAAATCAACGTAACAAATTGAAATAGAAAATAAGGGTGCGGGAATTGCAATTCAATATCAATATGAATAGCGTATATAGCAATGCAAATTGAAATTAAAATAACCCATTCAATTGAATTTAAAATATACACAATCAATTGGGGTCTAGGGCCAACCCCACTATCCCCGACCATAATCATACCCATGAGCGAGATAGTCTCACTCCCCCCTTACCTCGAAAGAGGCAGTTCCATAGCAAGAGTGCAAGCAACGGTGCTCCTTCGCAATCCCCTTTCACTCCTCCGTTTGCGGTTCTGATGGCACAATTCCCAAAGAGAGCATGAAAGACAATGTGAGGGAAGATTAAGTTTTTAAAAACAAAACCTGAAAGCTTTAGAGACTTGAATTGGGCTTCTAAAGACTAAAGGCCCAAAACATTTAACCCAACATATTTTTTTTATTAAAACAAATATATAAAATATTTATTAATAACTAATTTATATATATATATATATATATATATATATATATATATATATTTTAAAAACGGGGTGTTACATTACATGTAGCGTGAGTAAAAATTCAAAAGTACTTTCGGGGACCAAAATGACAATACATGATTAAGTTCAGAGACCAAAATATCAGTAAGTGGTTAAGTTCAGGGACTAAAATGTTAGTAAACGGTTAAGTTTATGGACTAAAATGACAGCAAGTTGTTAAGTTCAACTTTTAGACACGAGGATGACATGTGACAACTGCCAATTGCCACGTCATCACCGAAGTGCCATGTAGGCACATCCGTTAAGGTTAACGGAGATGAGTTAACGGCAAGACTAATTAGTCGCACTTTTTGCACATTCAGGGACTAAATTTGAATTTTTCATCTTTCAGGGACCAATCTGTCAGTGTCACACACTTTCAAGGACCAAAATAGATATTTACCCGGTGATAGTATTAACATACTTTTAAGGAAAAAAAAGTTAAGTTTGGGGACTTACTTAGCAGCATCACTACATCAATTTTATTATTAGCAACAATTATTTAATGGCAATAAACTAATTGCCTCTATAAAATTTGTTTATTATAACAATTATTAAGCATTGTTGGTAAACAATGTCTAGTTTTATTTCGCATCAATTCTTGAATCTCTCTTTATCAATGCACATGTCTTTTATGAAGATAACTTTATTCTCCTCACATAATTAAGTTTAGGGACTTATTTGATAATATATAAAGACTTATTTTGAATTTTCTTACTTTTAAATACTAATGTGTTGGCGTTTTATACTTTAAAGGACCAAAATGTTGGTTTGCCCTTAATATTTTAGAAGGTTTTTTTAGCAAGATGCCTTCAAATAAATAGTTATTTCTTTCTTATTTAATTAATAAATTCATTTCCTACGATATATCTCTCTTTCCACAAAAAATAATAATAACTACACTGCTACTACTACTGTCATCGTCATCGCCGCCGCCGCCACCATCACTTCCAACAACCGTCACCAGTCCACCACCACCACCACCACTACTACCATCAATACCAATAACTACCACCACCATTATTGCCACCACCACACCTCTTATGAGACTATCATCATCATTACCACCACTGCCACGACAATGGCGCCATAGGCGATGGTAGTGGTGGTGGTGGTGGTGATTGTTGGAAGTGACAGCGATGATGGTGATAGTAGAAGTGTAGTTATTATTATTTTTTGTGAAAATAGAGATATAATAGAAAGTGAATCTATTAAATAAATAAGAAAGAGATAATTATTTATTTGAAGAAATCATTAGTAATTAATATGTTGATGTTTTTTTTTTTGAAGAAATATGTTGATCTTTTTTAGTTAAAAATAAGTAATTAATTACTCTTATCATGTACAACATTGCACACATTAGAAAAACTAGAGCTTTCAAATAGATAGGCCCAATGTAACAGACTAAAAGGTGAAAAAAGGATTGAGTTAGGTTGGCCTGATTTTTTTATGGATTGCGTTTTTGTTAGCTTAACTTGACCTATTAACATGTCAAGTCAGGTCAAATTGGCTTGTATTTTTTGTCTAAATTTATATGAATTTTGAAAAAAAAAATATAATAATATCGGAGCAAATAAGTTTGATAGCTTTTAAGCCTACTTTTCATGAGCCCAACCTAGTTTGTTTGACCTACTAAACCGGATCAAATTGGCTTGATTTTTTTTACCTCTATTTTAAGAGTCTTTGTCCCATTGGGCAGACGAATTTTGACAGCTCTAAGAATAACACATGGGAAGGAAAGGTGAAAGACAAATCGACTCATGATTATTATCCATCAGGAGTAAATAAATAAGTAGAAGAATCTAATAAAAACGAGACATAAGTTTTTTGGTTTAACAACACAACTATTTTCTATCATAGGTAATCCTGTAAATAAAATCATGTATTTATGATAAGCGAGATAAATCTCTTTTCCAAAAAAGTTGACATTGGTTTAAAAAATATTTTTATTTGTATTTATTATTTTTACTTTGTATCTTGTCTTTTAAATTTTATATAAGAAAAATTGATGTTTATTTTAAAATATAATATTATATTCCCAAAAATAACATTTGTAGAAACATTATTATCAATATAGTGAAAATAGGAGCTCTAAAATCTGCTAGAAACCAACTCAAAATAAATGATCTATTTTTAATAATTACTAAACTAATTTCAAAATATTTTTCTAAATTAATTAGTTAAAAAATAACCTTTTAAAATATTCAATAAAATATATAACAATCCAAACACGCACACAACATTAAGGGGGTCTAGCTCAGTTGGTTGAGTTGTGTGTGTGAAATATTGCAAACCATCTAGTATTGGAGTTTGATTCCTCCCTTTGAATTAAAAAAAAAAAAAAAAAACCCACAATTAGCGGTGTACATGACTTGAGTTTGGTTGGATTGGTCTAATTTAAGACCCAACCTTTGAAACATAATTGGGGTTGGGTTGGATTCACTGGTTTTTTTTAACCCAACCTAACCTTAATCGGGTTAGTTTAAGTTTTGTAGTCTTAGAGATAGAAGACTAAAGAAAACACCAGGTTGTAGCGGGCTTGAATTAAATGGACAAGTACATGAGTTTCATGTTGCAGATCAATCTCATCCAAAATGGGAGGATATATATTCAATATTGAAAGTGCTGGAGTTGGAAGCAGGGGATATGGAGGATGATCTTGAACTTGAACTCTTTGACCCTTCTGTCATTAAGGGATGTGAATTGCACATGAATCAACTAAACCAACTTTAAAACCTGATACCTGATAAGCTGAATTCACTGGATACTGTAATTGTCATGTAACCTCCATTTTTACCCGGGAGTTGGATATTTTAATTTGCAAACTTTACTTGTCATAGCCCTGATCTACCTAACAAAAAGGTCATAAATCATAATTATGTATTACTATAAAAAAAATCATAATTATGTATTGGTTATGCATTTTCACTTAATTATTAGGCTTTGTTTTATGGTTTTGTTAGATTTTTTTTAGGTGGTATTTATTATCATATATGAAGAGAGAAGATAATTTCCCTATGCTTATTTTGCCATTTATTGATTTATTGTAACCATTAACAAGTAGTTTTTTTTTTTTCCTAAATAGGCCCAAGGCAAGATGTATTGCCACAAAACCTCTAAAATATCTATTGCTTCACTCAAATCCCTTCAATCATGTTTGGCGTCATTTGAAACTAACATTTAGTGTTGCGTCACTAAAATTCCATTTGTGCATATCGATAAAAATGTTATTATAATAATATTCAAATAAGTAAAAATAACTAGTTATAATTATACATCTAGTGATTTTTATTAATACTATTTAACTAACATTTTATCAAAAATATTTTTTAAAATAAAATGTTTTCGAACATAAATTAATTCAGACTCATTTTTAATTATTTTTTTTTATAAAAATATGTATATAAAAAATCAAGTTAAAAAAGTTGTTTGAAATACATATAAATAAAAAAGATTATTCTATTTTTTTGTTCAAATATTCGAAAATTTTAACTGAAAAGCTGTTTTATGATAATATATATCTCAGTTGGATTGTCTAAAAGAATTACTTTCATAATACTCAAATAAAAAAGTATAGTAGGCATAAAAAAGTATATATATAAACATGATTGAGACCTATCATGGTCCATAATTATATTTTTATGTACAACTTAAATTCTTACTTTCAAAAATAGTTTGAAACCCTATTTTTACTTATAAAACAGTAGTTTAATTATTTATAATTACAATTACCAACTAATCAGTGGTTAAACTTCATAATTTTAACAAAAATCATAAACATGGGGTGCCAATAGCCAATAGGTCATGCCCCTATCATGAATCCAAATGCCATTTTTCCAACTTTTTCCATCACTTTTATCATGTTCTTGACTAGTTCTTAGTCATACCAAGATGAAATTCCAACATGATTTCAATCCATTATCAACTCAAATAAGCATCATTTCATGTTATTAAAATTTTGCAACAACACATTAACATCATAACAACATGAATACTCACAACATATGGATGAAATAACATGTTTCATGATATCTAAACAACATGGCAGCAACATGCAATATAAACTCAAGCATCAAATCATCAAAATAATAAGAACATGGAGTGAGAGGACCTTGGGGGCTAAGATCCATCTCAACCCCTCCATGGAACATCACAACGTGAAAGAAATAACCCCACTCCCCCCATACCTCATGTGAAGACCAAAGGGGCAAAGGTAGTGGTTGGTTTCTTCTCTTGCTCTCCTCCACAAGCTTATCACGATAGAAGGTCACTTTCACCTAGCTTTTCCGCCTCTCTTGCTTCTACTCGAGCACCTTTCAACTCAAACTCTCCAACTCTCACTAACTAGAAGCATTGGTTGTTTGTTGTGTGAAGAATGAGCTAGCAAAGCTCTCTATAGATGATGAAGAACATTCCAGAGCAAAAGTGGCTGAAACTTAGCCACTAGAATAGGTGGCAAGTTTGCCAATGGAAGAGGTTAGCTTATGTAGGATGGGTTTTAGCTAGGTGTATGGCTATGTTGAGTGTGTAAGGAAAGAAATGACAAGGCATACATGCATGATCTTCTAGCTAGCCTAGCATGTGACAAGCTAAATCTTTGTCTCCCTCTCTCTTTCTCGGTGTCACACTCATAGACATGCACTTCATTTTATTTTATTTTTTGTTTTCTCTTTTAATTGGGTTGGGTTTGGGTAATTCTAGGTGGTGTTGTGTAGAAAAAGCCTAATTTGGATGTTTTAAAATTGTCTGGGGACGTGTGCTATCATGCTATAGCGTCCATGTCTTGCATGGTGCGAAACTATCGTTTCACAAGTCATGCACGACGCGAGATTCATTTTTAGTCGTTAGATCGTTTTAGTTTTTAAGCAATGGTTGAAATTTTTTCCCTTTTTTTTCTTTTTTTGCTTTTCTTTCTCTCTTTCCTAATTTACCCTCATTCGCGGCCACCCACCCAATGTTTCTCACTCCATCTTCATGCTTCTACATGCCCAAATCAATGTTTTTTTTCCTTTTTGAAACCTAGATAAAAAAATAGTCTCACCACAAACAAAAATTGTGAAACCCGGATCTGGAAAAGAGAAGCCCAGATCTAGATCAATGGCAGTTTTGCTCCCTACCCCCAACCTTTCTCGTCACCTAGCCTCTCTTCAAACAATCAATCCTATACATGCACCACCGTAGGTCACACAACCATCACACCTCCCTCACCGCCGAAACCGCTACCATTGCTGACGACCTCTTCTGAAACGACATCGCCCATTAGATTATTTCGCAGATTTGAGTTTTGTGGTTGTAGTTACAGATCTATTGTTTTGGGGTTGCAGATCTGTTATGATGTTGTAGATTTATTGCGGTTGCGAGGTTGGTGAGTGTCACTTGTTTTTTTACTCAACGGTGGCTCTGATGTCGTTGCGGTGGCTTCGATGTCGCGACGGTGAGAGGTGTCAGGTTTTAGCGTCACGGCGGCGAGAAGCCTTGGAGATTCCTTTGTCAGCGTCCTCTTTTTTTTTTTTACTGTTCTATTTTTTTTATTTAATGTTTTGTTTATTTTGCTTATGAACGAATGTTGGTTAGGCATGGCAACAGGGCAGGGACGAGTATGTGGTTCCCCGTCCCGTCCCCGCTCCCCACACACGTACCCGTCCTCGATCCCCGACGAGGATAAATTTTTTTACCCATCCACATCCCCGTTCGGGGTCGGGTATACACGCCCTATCCCCATACCCATCCACAAGTATCAGAACACGTATGAAAACAAGTTCAGGAATAGTCACAGAACAACCTGTGAACGTGCACTACTGAAATCAAACTATTTTTCTTTTTCCGCTTTAAGAAAATTGTACAGTTATTCGGATAAGGCAAGCCAAGATCACCAGTTAGAAATGTATACAACGCTATACTTGGTTTCAAACTTTCAGTGGTTGAGAAAGGAACAACAATGTGACCTTGTGATGAAATTTCAGAGAAGTTGTGAGTGGTGAGTTTGAGTATTGAGAGAGACTTGGGAGCAGCACAGTGCTTCAAGGCTTCATTCTCAGTAGTCTAAAAGTCTTTTAAGGAATAACAAAAGAATAAGAAATAAGGTTAAAAAGGACGGTGCCATTTTCGTAATATACATAAAATGAATAGGCTAAAACAATAGTAGTACTTATTATTTCGGGGACGGGTACAGGTACGAGAATGGATACATACACATCCCCGTCCCTGTACCCGGTTAGAAAAGTCGGGTATTACCCGTACTCGTACCCGTGCTTGATCAGAGTGGGTATTCCCCATCAAAGTCAGGACGGTTCGGTCGGGTACTCGCGGGTATGAGTTTTTTTGCTATGCCTAATGTTGGTATGATGTTTGCTCCCAAAGTTCTTAACTAGACATTCAAGCTTCTTATTTTGCCCACAAGGGGGCACAAGAGCTGTCGACGATGTTGAAGGGATAAGTAAGGATTAATTTATTTTTTTTAAAGGATTTTAAGTTCTGATGTAGAGAAGGAGATGTTAAGGGAAAGAAGGGAATAAAGGAAGAAGGGTAAATTAGGAAAGACGGAAAGAAAAAGCAAAAAAGAAAAAGAAAAAAGAGAAAAAAAATTCAGCCATTGATTACAAATTTAAAAGATCTAACAGTAAAAAATAACTCTTGTATAGTGCAAGATTTGCGAAACAATAGTTTTGCACTGTGTGTGACTCGCATGCTTGCATACAGTAGCATTTGTCTTGTTTGGGTCTTATGGGTTAAAAACATGTGACAACCCAATTCTATCAGTATTTACACCCTAGATTTGCTAATTGAACACAAATAACATCATATTTCTATTTTCTGATTGCATCCCTAGTTTTGCTGAACACACCCCCTCTTAGCATATTTTTATTTCTACATTCTAAGTCCAATCCTAATCATTCTATTTTCCTTCCCTTGGCCCATCAATCACACAACATCAAATTAATTTAATTCATATATTTCTATTTAATAATTTCAAACATACCAAATAAAAATAAAATCAATTAATTAAACACCATAAATATAATTAAAGAAATCATACAATCCAATTAATTAATAAGAATTAATCGTGAGTATAATTTATTTAATCACACAATTCTATCAAACATACAAGATAAATTAAAATAAGTCACTTAGGTAGTCAAAGTCAAACTCAATAATCAAACTAGTAAGTTTGACTTTGACCACCACATGACATGGAACATACTAGTCAAACTAACTAAGTCAATGCTAAGTAAGTGGTCAAAGTCATGCTACTTTTAATATCCTTAATATTTTACTTAAATTCAACGAGACGATCACCTCAAACAACCTTCCTATGCAAGAATGCTTAACTTTAAAATTCCACACAACACTCACATGAGCATAGGTGTCAATTTTTTAGTCAAAGCAACACATTGACAGTAACCATTTTCTTAGCAAATTGGGTTTATTTTATTAAGCTTGGACACCATTTGTAACATTTCCACATTCCATTGAACAACCAAGCACTACAATTTTTGAGTCAAGTATCCAACTTGGATGAATCAGCATTGAGCATCATAGCGGTGAGGTAAGATTTCATGGTTTCACTTGATGGTGGCAATGAACCAACTTTCATAACCACTTATTTTATAAAACCCCTTGCAAAGTCCCTTGATGGATCAGTTTCTGAGGTCCTTTCATCTTCTATGACTATGCCACTGCCACCCGTGTTTGAACCAAAGAAGAGGCCTTTGGTGATCCATTTCAACGGGTAGTGCTACGCAAAGTAGAAGTGAGTTGAATAGGTGGATGCTCTTCAACTCAAGTATGAATCAGTGTGGAAGAAAGTTGGCATCTTTGAAGCCATCATGAGCACCAAGTGCTTCATAGAGAAAAACCAAAACTTGTGTTTGGGGTTTTTAAGAAGTGGTGTCCTGAGACAAATACCTTTTTGTTTCCCCAAGGTGAGGCAACAATCACCTTGGAGGATGTGATGGTGTTGGAGGGTTTTCCTATTGTTGGTGATCCTATCTTCACCCTACTTCAAAGCTAGGAAAAGAGAGAGGTGGAGAAGAAATTGATTCTTATAGGACAGCAAACTCAAATGACGAGTAAAAAGGGTGGGGTTTCCACATCAGCATGAATGGATCTTTTTGTCAATAGTGAGAGTGAAATTGAGCATGAAGCATTCCTTGCAACTTGGTTGACAATGATTGGTTTTTCTCCTAATGGTTTGGTGAGTAAGTTTGTTTTCCCTATTGTTGTTCATCTTGCTAGAAGGAATTCCATTGCTTTAGGACCAACCATTTTGGCAAGCATATATAAGGATTTAAATTTGTTGGAGCAAACATTAGTTGGCTTGACTAGTGATAAATTGAAATTGGAGGTAACTCTTCAGTCACCTTTTTACTTGGTCCAAATTTGGGTGTGAGAGAGGTTCATAAATTTGCAACCCCAACCAAAAGTTAATGTTCTAATTTAATAATAGTATTCTTAAAGTTTATGAACCTCTCCACACCCAATTTTGGACCAAGTAGAGGGGTGACTGAAGAGTTACCTCCAATTCCAATTTATCACTAGTTAAGCCAACTAATGTTTGCTTCAACAAACTTAAATCCTTTTATATGCTTGCCAAAATGGTTGGTCCTAAAGCAATTGAATTCCCCTCTAGCAAGATGAATAACAATAGGGAAAACAAACTTACTCACCAAACCATTAGGAGAAAAACCAATCATTGTCAACCAAGTTGCAAGGAATGCTTCATGCTCAATTTCACTCCCACTATTGACAAAAAGATCCATCCATGCTGATGTGGAAACCCCACCCTTTTGACTCCTCCTTTGAGTTTGGTGTCCTACAAGAATCGATTTCTTCTCCACCTCTCTCTTTTCCTAGCTTGAAGTGGGGTGAAGATAGGATCACCAACAACAGGAAAACCCTCCAACACCATCACATCCTCCAAGGTGATTGTTGTCTCACCCTAGGGAAACAAAAAGGAATTTGTCTAAAGGCACCACTTCTCAGCAACCGCAAAACACAAGTTTTTAGTTTTTCTCTATGAAGCACTTGGTGCTCATGATGGCTTCAAAGATGCCAACTTTCTTCCACACTGATTCTTACTTGAGTTGATTAGTGTCCACCCATTCAACCCACTTATGCTTTGGGTAGCATTACCCGTTGAAATGGATCACCAAAGGCCTCTGCTTTGGTTCAAACATGGGTGGCAGTGGCATAGTCATAGAAGATGAAAGGACCTCAGAAACTGGTCCATTAAGGGACTTTACAAGGGTTTTCAAAAACAAGCAGTTTTGAAAGTTGGTTCACTGCCACCAACAGGAGAAACCATGAAATCTTACCTCGCCTCCATGATGCTCAATGCTGATTCATCCAAGTTGGATACTTGACTAAAAAATTGTAGTGTTTGGTTGTTCAATGGAATGTGAAAATGTTATAAATGGTGTCCAAGCTTAATAAAATAAAAACAATTTGCCAAGAAAATGGTTATTGTCAATGTGTTGCTTTGACTAAAAAAAATTGACACCTATGCTCATGTACGTGTTGTGTGGAATTTTAAACATAAGCATTCTTGCACAAGAAGGTTGTTGGAGGTGATCGTCTAGTTGAATTTAAGTAAAATATTAAGGATATTAAAAGTATCATGACTTTGACTACTTACGTAGCATTGACTTAGTTTAACTAGTACATTCGATGTCACATGATGGTCAAAGTCAAACTTGCAAGTTTGATTACTGAGTTTGACTTTGGCAACCCACGTGACATATATAGAATGTCCTAGTTTGACTAACGTGTTAACATGGTAAACAATCAAAATAACATCATACCGATAATATGTTTTAAAAAAAATTCTATTTCGGTATTACATTTTTAAAAGTGCTTGAGTTTGGTCAATTAGCCTCATCATATTGAGTTTGAGTAAAATTTTAAAAATACTATAATAGTGGCTAGTAGGACATTTTCCTAAAAAATGTACATTTTAAAATATAGGTAAAATTAAAAGACAAAATATTAAAAATCTAAAATGATAACAATATAAATAATTGGTTTAAGTAAAATATAAAAACTATAAATAAATTAAAAAATAAATCATAAAAAATGTGTAGTTAATTTAAAATTTAAAATTTACAATAATAAAAATTAAAAATAATGTATCTCATTCTTTTTATGGATAATGTTAGATATAATTTTTTTTTTATCTCTTAACCTTGTAAGGAAAATTTGTGAAAATAAAAAAATTAATGAAAAACATAAAAAAGGGATTTCTCTTCCATCACTTTGACATGTATGAAAAAAAAATTCTGAAATTTCATTTTTATGATATTTTCAAATCTATTATTTTTTATATATCGAAATGGACGATTCCATTGTTTATAATTGAAAAGAATACTTACGAGAGGTTTTTGAACAAACCCTAATTTATATTTCTCCTCGTCAATTTCCAAAAAAACAATTAAACTCATAGAAAGTATAAATAGAAAATTAAAGATATTAAAAGTAGCATGATAAAGTTCGAACTTTGGCCATATAAACTCAATGTTTAATCAACGAGACATTCATGCTATTACGTCGATCCCTTTGTTTCTCACTGATCAAGAGGACACATTGATTTGGAGACTTTCTAAAGATGGTTGCTATTCGGTAAGATTGGCATATCATCATTTGACGAAATCCATTATTGATAATTCTCATCTGAAAATTTTGGGGAATTGGATGCTTATTTGGAGATTACAAATACTACAAAAAATAAAAATCTTCTTATGGCTAGTAGTTAGAGGCATTCTTCCAGTATGCACTCGTTTGGCTTCCAAGGGAGTTAATTGCTTGAGTATATGCCCTTTGTGTCATAATTGTCTTGAATCTGACTGACATGTTTTCTTGGGATGTGATCACGCTAAATATGTGTGGCAAAAAGATGGGCTTTGGAGCCATATTGAAAATATTCACAGCCAATTTGAGGTGCTAAAAGATGTAATTTTTCATTTCATTGAAACACTTATATCTTCTCAGCTACTAATTTTAGTCACGGCTTTATGGTGTATATGGAGGAGGCGGAACGAACTTGTATGGGAACCTACTACCAAATCTCCCCAAATAGCGTGGAAGCTTGCCACTGAATCTATTTCCCATTGGTTGTTTGTAAACAATAAAGCAAAGGTTCAGGATGCTCAGACTCGTGGAATTACAAATAATATTAGTTGGTCAAAGCCACCTTTGGGTTTTTTGAAGTTGAATGTAGATGCATCAATTTTTCATGAGGAGCAGCTATATGGATTTGGCATGTGCATTAGGGACCACAATGGGAATTTTATTTAAGCATTAAGCAAAAACTGGTTTCCGTCATGGTCTTCCAACTCCAACTAAAGCTGAAGCATCGACTTTCTTACAGTCCCTTAATTGAATCGCTGAGTTGAACTTGCATAATATTATCATCGAGCTTGACTGTAAGCAAGTTGTAGATTGTTGTTTATCTCTTCCATCAAATATCTTGGAGCTTGGACAAATTATTCAAATATGTAGGCAGAAGCTGCATCATTTAAACAACGTTCGGGTGCGTTTTGTTAGGAGGCAAGCTAATCGTGTCGCTCATGCTCTCGCAAGGGTGTCAAGATTGTACTCTAGCCACCATGTTTTTGAGTTTATTCCTACCTATATTAACTCTTTTATCATGAATGAAATGATATAGTTGTCTTTGTGTAAAAAAAAAGTACCATGACTTTGACCACTTATGTAACACCCCTAATTACTATAATAATTTCTCTGATTTTATTTTTGAAATTATGGAATTAATTAAATACAAATTGTCTAACATCCTTTCAAAATCATGAATAACTTTTTGTCTTTGCTTTTAAAACGCCATTACTTGAAGCTTAAATCAAAAACTCGTCTCTAATGCATTCATCATAAATATGTTCGTTAATAAAATACCGTTCTTAATGAAACATCTTAATTTATAAAATACTCGATTTCCAATAAACTATTAAAGATACAATAAAATTCCATTTGAAAATCTCCAATTTTCATCATTAAGCAATTGTACTTTACAAATATAAATACATGTTCACATTCTTGAAATTGAGTAGATAACACATCCGAGTCACATACAAGAGAATGATACATCACAAAATGAAAACCTAGTATACCCTCTTTTATACAAGAAAAGGATTAAGACACAGAGCAACGACTCAATAAAATTCAACCATTATATACCTACTTAATCCATGAGACATCCTAAGGGGATCTTTCATTTTCTTGAATAAGTCCATTCACATCCTTAGCGCTTGTCATAGTCATTTCATTCCATCTTTGATGATAGCACAAAATCATTCGTCTCCATCTAAAAAACAAGGTGTATGGAGTGAGTCCCTCACTTCCTCTAAAACCACAAACAAACGACCTTACGGTCACACACAAAACACTAACCACCTCGGTGTGGTTCTCTCACGAGTCTCACTCATAATCCTAATCATCCCTTCAACTAATTCCTTAACTCATCACATTTTGGGCCTGCTGCCATTGGAACTTCAAGAATTCAACGATCTTACAACATTTTAGGTTGGATGATTATTGGGAGTACACCTCTCGTCACGGTACAACGATAGGGCTCTCACCAACAAAATAATGGCTCGTGTTTAGTTGAGGTTGCCAAGTCGGTTGTGTGACCCATAGTCACAACTCGACTCCTTACCCCCAAGGCCGATCACGCCTGCGATCATTTCCCAGGTACCACTCTGTGGTCATCCAATTTCTAAGGATTGACTCCTCAACGATTTTCCCCACCGAGATTTTCCTTTACAGGTATGTGTGGGCTCCTCTATTGATAGTACCGGACAACTGTCAACTAAACATCATGAGCTCATCAACATATCACATAGGACTCTCTAGCCTTCACAAGATAACATAAGTCATAGATGGAGCTTCCCACACAACCTCTCCAATGCTTGCTTCCACAATTAGCCATCACAGGGATATCACATTCCTCGATCATAATATCGTCCACGTCATGATCACGTCGTACTAAACAACCTCACCACATTAGGAGCAGAAGGTTCCTCCCTCTCGCTCTCCTCATATCACTATTAAACATGATTACATAAATCATCACACTTTCACATACAAGAGTAGGTGCATTATGCACTACTAAACCCATCATGAATCCATTCATGATTCCATCCATTTTATTAAGTTTTATGTAAATTCTTACTCTCTCTCAAGTATTATGCTAGCTTCTAGTCCTCTATCCTCAATCTCCAAGAAAAGGTCCTAAGTCTTTGTCTAAGTCCAATTGAGAATATTCTCCACTTGTGTTAGGGTACCTATTAATTACTAATTCCATATGGTTATTATGTTCACACTCTTATTGATTGTTAATTCACTGTTTTTCACAATGAATATTACCATGATCTAGAACATTGTTCTAGTTTCACACAAATGCACTCCCACTTGGAGTTCATTTGTATCCCATTAAGGATCTCAAGATCCTTAATCCCACAATCAAATTATCATCCACACATATAATCACACCAAACAATCGAGTTTCCAGCACACAAATTGCTCGAGGATAACATTCCTCCCGGTCTCCAATTCAAGTAAAAAATAACAATTAAATGTATAACAATAGGCATTTCAAGGAACTTAAACCACAAATAATTCAACAAGTTTATAACAAGATACGAGGGTCTCCCTTTAGGGTAGAGCCACTCATTCATGAATCATAAAAGTCAAATATTACTCACAAAGTAATTAAATTAACCAAATCTCATTATTTAACATATGTTGAAATTCACATCTCAAAAATTATTTGACTTATCAAATTAACTCATAATGACTTAGAAATTTGCAGAGACATCACTCATCATACATATATCAACATATAAATTCGGCCACCCAAAATTAACTTACAAATATTAATTTCAATTTAATTTCCTCTGCTGGCCAACCTCTGTAAAACAGTGTTTTATAAATTTGGAAAATTTAATCTCTCATCAATAATTCACTAAATTTTACAGAGATCATTTCCAGCATTTAAAGCACCACACATAATTTTTCCAAGATTTCTCAAGCACCACAAATATCATTTTTGCATTTATTCATCACTGTTGACATAAAACAGAGCACATGCTATAAATTTGTCAATAAATATTAAATCACCTTTTAAAAATCTGACAAAATTAAAGGGCATTCTAAAAGGATTATACCACATCATATATTTTTTCCAAATTTTATTTCTAACGAAAACATTTTTTCATGTAATAAAAATATGGCTGCACAGATTTCTATAATTACAAAAATTAATCAAAATAAAATACTTCCATGGTTCATAAAATCTCACAAAAAATCAGAGATGTAAAAAATGATTATAAAAAGGCTCTATGGTTCCAGATCGAAAAATGGTACACCAAAAGTTTTTAATCATCAAAAACAGCCCCCAGGACAGATTTAACATATTTAAAAAATAAATAAATTATAAATAGTTTCAGTGCTAAAAAAAATCCGAAAAAAATGGTTACAGAGACATAGTTTCACTAGAGAATGGTCTAACTTCACCAAGGCAAGTCACGAAAATATTAAAAAAAAAAATAAAACACAGTTGTAGTTCCATGAGTAAAATAGTAGCAAATTCAAATACAGTGACAAGTTCATGTAACTCATTGCCCCACATGACCCCCCCACACATCAATCATGATAAGAAATACAAGAAAACAACAAGAGGTTAGAGGAAAAAGAGAAGACTCCTCCATACCTAGAGAGAAAATTCGAAAATTCTCCAAACGAAATTCCAATCGGTGGAAATGAAAGCTCTCTTCTTGTAGAGTTCCTTCCTTGAAAATGAGCTCAAGAAACTAAGTGTAGAGGGGTCAAAATGGAGGTGGAAGGTCTCAACAATGGAGGAAAACACAAGAATGAAGGAGAAGCTCTATTCTCTCTCTTCCTCTCAAAATGGCGGCTAGAATCTGTAGGGAAGGACCAACATGTTGCTTTTATATGGGTTCTTTAAAACCCTAATAGAGAAGGGCCCACATGTTAAGATCTCATTTATGGCATTCTTAGTCCTTAATCCCTTCCTTAAGTGTCTCTAATTAGTTTTTAATTAATTGCCTCTTCATTATTAATTTCTACTTAGCTTCTAAGGCCCTTAATTAATGCACACTAGCTTAATTAATCTAAATTAGCTTAATTAATAATTAGGAACCTTAATTATATTAAGTCTTTTTTTGAGTGCTTAATTATATTAAGTCTAAATCTCTCAATTAATTACATTGGATCTAGACTCCTTATTAAGTTAATTAGGTGCTTAGAATTCTAATTTTAAAGTCTTAGACTAAACTTCCATTTATTTACCAAAACATCATTAATGAGTTTACCAAATCCCTTCCCATTCACTATTACCAAAATGAGTCTATCCTTGACTTTTCAAATTTTGAATTTTCCTCAAATATTCATGTGATGTCTCTACTTAACCATTATTAATTGTTTTCTACTATTATTTTTCCTAATTACTCAACTAATTACTAATCATATTTAATTACTCAAAACACATATTTTCCTTATTTAAAACAAATAAATCATAATTAAATCATACAAGCAGATACTTATTGAGTTGTAATTTTTAGGATATTACAACTTACGTAACATTGAATTAGCTAGTTTGACTAGTATATTCCATGCCACGTGGTGGTAAAGTCAAACTTGCTAGTTTGACTATTGAGTTTGACTATCTATGTGACATAGAACGTTCTAGTTTGATAATATGATAACTTGATCAATGATCAAAATAACTTCATACCGATAATATGTTTAAAAAAAATCCTATTTCGAAATTTCATTTTTAAAAGTGCTCAAGTTTAGCCAATCAACCTCATCTCATTGAGTTTAAGTAGAATATTATAAGTACAATGATAGTGGCAAGTAGGACATTTTCCTAATAAAAGGTAGGACATTTTCAAATCTAGGTAAAAATAAAAGATATAATATTAAAAAAACTAAAATTAGAAAATAAATAATTGGTTTAAGTAAAATATAAAAAGTATAAATAAATTAAAATAAACCATAAAAAAATGTGTAATTAATTTAAAATTTAAAATTTACATTAATAAAAATTAATTATAAGGCATCCCATTTTTTTAAGGATAATGTTTGATATAATTTTTTTATCTTGACCTTGCAAGGAAAAATTGTGATAATTAAAGTTTTAAAAAGCTCTTAAAAAATTAATAAAAAGATAAAAAAAAATAGAGTCGTTCTGTCCAAAATAAAATAAAACTTATATAAAAAATTTAAGTAAAATATTAAAGATATTAGGCTAAATTGCAATTTTGGTCCCCCTAATTTTCCAAATTCATGATTTTGGTCCCCCTAATTTTTAATTGTAACATTTGGTCCCCTTAGTTTTATAAATTGGTGATTTTGGTCCCCTGTTAGATTATTAAGTAATAATTATGATTAGTAGAGTTATTAATTTAATTAAAAATTAATTAAAAATCATTCATTATTAAAAAAATTTAATAAAAGATTATTAACCCTAACCTCTTCTCCTCAACCTCTCTTCCCCAACTCCTCTTCCTCAACATAAACTTTAATTATAAAGTTTTTTAATAATTAATAATTTTTAATTAATTTATAATTAACTTAATAACTCTACTAATCATAATTATTAGTTAATAATCTAATAGGGGGACCAAAATCGCCAAATTGTAAAACTAGGGAGACCAAAATCACGAATTTAGGAAACTAGGGGGGACCAAAAATGCAATTTAGCCAAGATATTAAAAGTAGTATGACTTTGACTACTCATGTAGAATTAAATTAGCTAGTTTGACTAGTATGTCTCATGCCACATGGTGGTCAAAGTTAAACTTGCTAGTTTAACTATTAAGTTTGACTTTGACTATCTACATGACATAGAACATCCTAGTTTGACTAACGTGTTAACTTGGTCAACAATCAAAATAACTTCATACTGGTAATATGTTAAAAAAAATCCTATTTTGGTATTTCATTTTGAAATATATCGAGTTTGGTCAATCAACCTCGTCTCATTGAGTTTGAGTAAAATATTAAAAGTATTATGATAAATAGGACATTTTCCTAAAAAAAAAAAGGACATTTTAAAATCTAGGTAAAATTAAAGGACAAAATGTTAAAAAAAGAACTAAAATTAGAAAAATATAAATAACTGGTTTAAGTAAAATATAAAAAAAAGTATAAATAAATTTAAAAATAAATCATAAAAAATGTGTAATTAATTTAAAATTTATTTTACAATAATAAAAATTAAAAATAATGCATCTCAATTTTTTAAGGATAATGTTTGATAGAACTTTTTTTTTTCTCTTAATCTTGTAAGGGAAAATTGTGATAATTAAAGTTTTAAAAGATCATAAAAATTGATAAAAAAAAAAAAAGTTAGGGCATTTTCTATCCAGAATAAAATAATACTTATATAGAAAGAGTTCTTTGTTTAAGTGAGAATAGAAACCCTGAAAACACAACTGTTTTAGTTAAAATAGACCTTTCCTAACATATGAATGAAAACCCCAACCATTTAAATGACCTTTCCAAGTAGTAGAGGTGTTCAGGGGTATGAGTGACTCGCGAACTTGAATAGATTCAAACTGACCCAATTACTTTGGGTTAATTTTTTTAGTTTTTGAGTCGAAACCAACCCAACAATGACGGATCTAGAGGGGGTGGCAGGGGCGACAACCCCCCCCCCCCCCCCCCCCCCTCCCTTGGGATTTTTCGTGTATATACATATATATTTTTAAATTAGTTAGTATAAAATTAATTGTGTATAATGTTATTATAATACCAGTTAATGTTAATTAGTGTAAAATTATGTAAAACTAGTTGCATTTTTTGTTTTTATTGCAATAATTAAGATGATAAATAGTGTAAAATTATGTAAAACTAGTTGTGTGTTTGTTGTTATTATGGTAACGGTTAAGGTTATTATCATTTAAATTTCAAATTTACGTGTAAAAATAGTAAATATTTTAAAAAATTATTATTTATTAAAAGTTAAAAACTTAAACAATTATAAAGGAAGTAAAAAAAATCCAGCCCCCCCTTTAATAAGTTTCTGGATCCATCCCTGCAACCCAAGATGTTCAAATTCGTTCAAGTACGGGTAGGGTAACAAGTTTTGATTTTTGAACCCATGTATTTAAATATATATTTATTATAATTATTATATATATTTATATATATTTAAATTACAAAAGGCTTAATTATGTTTTTAGTCCCTAAAATTTGGGGTAATCCGATTTTTGGTCTCTCAATTTTTAAAAAAAAAAACTATTTTATTAGTTCCTCAAATTTGAAAAAATACGGTTGTATAGTCCCTCAAATCTTCTATTTAGGGACTAAAAACAATTTTGAAAAAATCATTTTAGTCCCTCAAAATTAATGCTTAGGGATTAAAAATGTATTTTTTTCAAAATTAAAGACTAATTTTTTTTTTAATTTGGGAGACTAAAATTGGATTCACCTCAAATTTCAGGGACAAAACATATAATTAAGCCATTGCAAAAAATTAAATTTCTACTTTTACAGACTCCTTAATCCTTTTATGTTCATTTAATTATAGGCTATAGGAAAATAAGTAAAAGTATAAAGTAGATGAAAAAAGAAAGGGTAAAATATGTTTTTGAAGTTTGGTTTTAGTCCCTTTAAAAAAATTTGTCCATTTTTCGTCCCTCTAATTTTGAAATACACCACTTTTGGTTCGCAAGCGCTATTTAAACCACGTTTCGTTTCTCTATAACACGCTATCTAAATAATTTTGAGAACTAAAAGTGGTACATTTCAAAATTAGAAGGATGAAAAGCGGACAAAAAATATTTTTAAGTGTTCTACTATTAATCTTATACTATATCTTAAAATATTTTTAATCAAGTTTAAAATAAGGTAAAAAAAACACTTAAGTAGACATTATACTTTTATTATGTTAATTAGCGTAATAGTTAAAATAAATCATCTAATATAAAATCATTTAAAAAATAAAAAAATCTAACATTTATCATTGTCAATTTTATGAAGTATAATGTTAAAATAATAAATTAAATATTATAAATAGTACAATGGTTAAAATAAATAGTGTAATATAAAAAATGTAAAATATAATAACAAAAATAAAATAAAACAAATAAATAATAAAACCATTTTTATTTAAAAAGGATAATAAGGAAATTTAATAAATATTTTAAGGATAAAAAGGAAATAAAATATAAAAAGCTAGAAGTTAGCGTTTTAAAAAACTCTACTTCAAATAGCATTTCAAAAAACGCTAGAAGCTACTAAAAAAAGCTTATTTACAGAACAGTTAAACAAGCTTTTCAACTATTAAAAAAAGTTAGAAGTTAGCTGAAATGGCTTGTCGAACATAGCCATACGCCATAAAATAAAATTTAAATTATTGTCTTTCAATTAGTAATTGTTCAATTTGTAACATCAAAACAATTATAAAAAAAACATAATCCCAAAATATCCATAATCAAGACAACAAAATATTTTGCAAAATATTCTGCTCTAGAAATTTGCCATTTACAATCCTCCAATTATAAACAATGATGTTTTCTTCCCAGAAATCTCTACTTGTAGAACATTGTCGTTAGGATCCATGGTATACGTCAAACCGTGTTTCGATCTGTCACCGCAAAAGTCCAAAAATGATTCCCCATCATTATAACGTCCTAAGAAAAAGAAAAGAAAAGCGTTAGTACCATTTAACAAAAACCTCCATTAGTGTTAAAAAAAAGTACAAAATACCTTCTATAGGTTTAGTATTGAAGCAAATATATGAACAATTTGTTCTTCAACATGAATTAAAGATGGATTAAAAATATATTCAAATGATCCATTTACAACAAAAGAATAATAATAATAATAATAAATGTAAGAGAAGAAATGTAACACTGTGGTTTTTCGTAATGTATTATAAGTGCTTGATAAATACCGTAAGAGGAAATTAAATTTAAATTTATGATAACTATAAAAGAATTAATAAATAGATTGATTTTGTTATGTGCCATAGTGTCATTGTTAGATTTTCAGGAGGTGTCGGACTTAGAGTGTGTGTTCTGGGATTTTTGGGACTTTTACGTGAGTTTCGTAAGTTGTAGGAGAGAAAAAAATAAGAGAAGGGACTGTCCTTAGAGGAAAGGTGGGGGCAAATAGCAAAATTTCATGCAAATCTCAAATATTAAACGTGCCAAGCTTCATGTTTCTTCTATTCTTCTTCAATCTTCTTCCTTTCTCCCGAAGTCTCTTCTTTCCCGTGCATGGAAGCTTGATTCTTACATCCTTTTGAAGCTTGATTTCTTCTTCTCTAGAGCCTCCTTAGTTGATTTCTAGTTGGTAAGTTCAATTTTTTATCTCTTAGTTTTTTTCTCAATTCCTACCAAGAACATGAGAGATGGGTTTCATGTGGAATCTTGGTTGGTGGGTGAAAATTTGATTGAAGCTTATTTTGGGATTGATTTAGGTGTCCTCTAGTTGATTTCATAGCCAAAGTTGGGTAGAGATCATTCTTGAATGACCAAGTCTCCTCCCTAGCTTCTTCTTCAAGGTTTTGAGTAAAAAATTCTAGGTAAGGGAAGCTTTAATATGATTGAATGCGTATTTGTATGTTCTATGCTTGGAATGTTGTTTTTGAGTGTGGAATGATGTATATATGTTATGTTTGATGTAAAATTCGAATTGGAATGAATTTGGTAACCATTAGGAAGTTTTAAGCTTGTTTTCGAGGTCCTACAATCCTGTTTCGCTTAAGAACATAGTGGTTCTCGCTTAAGTGAAACAGGGGACAGAGAACATTTTTGGTCAGAAAGTTGTCCTAGCTTAAGCGCCAGAAATCCTAGCTTAAGCGAGACCTAGCTTAAGCGCCAAAAATCCTAGCTTAAGCGAGGAACCCTGGAAGTAAACAAATAATTCCTAAAAGTTGCGCTTAAGCGAGAATTCATTTTGCAAACTTAATTAGAATGGTTTCCAAATGAATTTCAATTAGAATTACCACAATTATATGTGGATTATTACATTATTTGAGAAGTGATTATGAAAAGGGTGAACTTAGGTGAGTTGTTAATGCTATAACTGAATACTTTGTTGATGGTGTTTATGTTATGTTGAGATGTTTATAAATTGATGATGATGTTGTGAGATGGATGAATAATAGATTGAATTACAAACATTATGTTAAGTTGAAGTATATTACATGCACATGAAGAAATATAATTGCTATTTGTTGAATGTAACATTTAGAAGATTATGATGTTTTAAGAATTTGAAATGAAATATTAATGAGTATGATTTTAAAAAGATGATGATGATGTGTATGTGAACTATGTGTTGAAACCATCCCTATATGTTAAAGAGGAGTTAGCTATGTCATTTGAGAAGATTTTTACAGAAAATGGTATACTTGGGAGGGTGAGTTCACGCCAGAACTCCAGCCCACTAAAGCGACCCGGGAGTCTCGCCTAGTGGGATATCTTCCTAAGTACCACCCCTATGTTTTGACTCCGAATGGCATGTTGGAGTGTTGAGAACTACTTCCCAAGAGGTTTAGTGACTCTTTTAGTGTATAAGGGATGGATTGTTATCATGGTTGTGGATTGTTGAGATGTGTTTGGTCCCATAAGTCTGGCCATTGGAGATGGCGAGTACGGAGGTGCCGTATCTAAGACTATAAGGGACTCCAAATATGTTTGCCGCTGGAATACAGTGGGTGCACACAGTTGGTGTACAGAAATATTTCGAATGTCGTATATGCACAGTTGGTGCATAGGTGTGCACATTTGGTGCACAGACATATGGGTAGGCACGTAAGTTGAGGGTGCTAGGTAGGCTCTCAACCTAGTGCCGGAGGTTTTTCGTGGTGGCCAACGATGGGCCTATAGAATAGCCAAGTGGGTCAATTCCTATAGATGTAAGGTTTTGCAAGCCTTACAGAGGTAAGCCAATACCCACACTTGTCTATATTCGATAAAACCACACTTCCTCCACAGGGTAGCTCAAGGGACTTCCTGAATGGTCAAAGGTGAGACTATGGTAGGAGATGGGGCCTATGAGGACCGCTCATATGATGTTGAAACTCCATGGAGTAGAGTCAGTCTTGTTGTCTGAGGTTATCTAGTGGTTTGTGTTGTACATCTCTTTGTGATGAGGGATGTTGGTGATTGTATTATATTGATGTCAGATGTGACTTATGATGTTATGACTCATTGTGATGAGTGGTGATGGTTTATGTTGTTGATCTTGTTGAGGATTCATGTTATAAATATGTTTATGAACTAAGTTTCGTATAACCTTTTTAGTTATTATGTATAGTTTTGTTTGGTAAGCTTACCCTTGCAATGTTTGCACGTGTGGTTTGTGCCTATGATGATCTCGGACATCATGTTCGGGGGAGCAGATGGCTTTTTAGGTGGATCTTCCTCTTGGAGGCATGGTAGATGGAGCGAGTTGAGATTGAAGATGTTTTTCCTACTTTCTTTTCTCTAGTTGAGTTATGTATAGAGATGACTAGCTTAGGTTTGTCTTATGTATAACCTCCAAGAGTTGTTTGTAGTGAAAATTATATTTTCTTTTTATTTTTGAACTTTAATTATTACTTATGGAAATGCGAAAAGTTCACGCAATATTTTCGTAAAGTAAACTAATGAAAGAGTTTTCTAAAAGAGAAGAAAATCAAAGAACATTAGCTTTAATAGTTATGTAACGTAGACAGTCGTTACAAGAAATATAAACAACAAATCAGTATACATATATAAGGACATTTTACTACCTTCTTATTGAAGAGCAAAACCTAGTTTAGATGAGGGTAACCCACATTTAAATAGAAGAGGAGATCACTTTCAAATTATATCAATTTTCAATTTTTAAAGAAACATGAATGTTTTTTAAATGTAATCCACTAATTTTGCTTATCAACGTGATATTACACAAAATTAAGTTGTTTTATTGTTTTAATATAATTACAAAATGACATACAAAATAAAATTACATAAGCGTTCCTATTTTGGGTGAAAAAATCTTTCCTTTTATAATATAAAATATATATCTTTATATATTCACTATTATGTACACCAATTTATATAATTTAATCTTTATATCTTTATAAACTAATGCGTGATCCCGTGCGATGCACAGGATAAATTATATTTGAGGAGTGATATTTTTATTATTTTAATAATTAAATTATATTTGAAACATAAAATTAATAATAAAGTAAAAATATTAATGATTTAATATTTTCGTTATCATTAAAACAAAAATATAAAAAAATAACATTTATCTATACATTCCCTTATATAAATAAATTGTTCAGTATGCCTATTTATGATCGCATAAAGTGTTATATAAATTGCTAAAGAGTTTTTATAATCAGTCACATAGGAATATAAATTTAAAATTTATTCATATCCAAATTTGATTTTATCTCTCAATAAATTTTAATTTATACAAATAAATTTATATGCAAAAAACCTCACAATTTTGTTAAAAAGAATAAAAATTGTAAGCAGAATTTTTAAAATATTGTATGCAAATTGATTACCCACAAAGGAATAAATTTTTCCCTTTTAATGTCATTGTAATATTCTAAAAAAACTTAATATAATTTAATAACCACACTAAATTAACATCTTATTAAATAAGGGTAAATCGTGTGTGAGAGTAATATGTTGTTTATTTTGTTACAATTGAAGCATGAAATATAGAAAAATCAAAACCTTTCATATATTCAACAATATAGATTAATAGTTAATTTTTATTTTATTTTATTTTTATGAGATATATTTATACAAAATAAATAATATCTGATAAAGTGGATAATGGTTGCAACATACATATACACAAAAAATTGATAATGATTGTCACATACATACAATTTTTTCTAAAAAATATTGTAGAAATTCATTGTAAAGTAGTGATGGACCGTGCTCCACACACTATACAATACATATATAAAATTATATATTAGAATATTTGAAAATTTTCCAGCAAAAATATATCAAAATTTTCAACAAAATACAATAATAACAAAACAAATTTGTTACTTATTTTATTTTATGAGATATATTTATACGAAATGAACAACATTTGATATGTGCGTAATAATTGCTACATACATAAACTCTAAAAAGTTGATAATAGTTGCCATGTACATGTGATTTTTCATGAAACAAAATATTAGAAAATCTATTATGAAGTAGTGATGGTCCGTGCTCCACACGATATATAATAAATAGTATAAAAATTATATAAGAAAATATTTGAACCAAATTTATTCATAATAGCAAGAGTTTAATTGTTATGCACTCTTAGTATAAAGTTTTCTGCATTGTCAACCAATTACAAATCATGGTATGAGTGATTTTTAAGGTGGTTAGAACAAAACTCAAATATTATTGATGATGTGACAATTTGATTGATTGACAGTAAAAAAAAAATTGCACCGACAATACATATCAATTAAATAATAATAATAATAATAATAATCTTTCCTAAAAAAAATAAGTTGGGAGGGCATGTTATGAGACCTTAGCGTCCAATGATTATTTACTATCATGCATTTAGTTTTAATAATTACATGCATTTCATAAAGCAAGTAGGAACCAAACCCATGACAAATGGTGCGATGACTTATAGCAAACAGTAATATGCAATGGCTGATCTAGAAATTTTCTTTAGTGGGTTAAAGAAATAATTTATAATATTTTTGTAGAAGAAAAATATTACAAACTTTTATAAAATATATAATGTCATGATAAAAAAAATTCAAAATACCTAAGTTTCTATAAATTACAATTGTCTTCTACGCATTTTCATATATTAAAAATGTTGTGTAATTTTTCATTGTCTATATTATAAAAAAATTAGAAAGGTAAAGTGGTTAAATTGATACCAATTTATTCTATCTTTTATCTCTTATAACATTTTACATTCATTTAAAAGAAATTGTATTGTGGGGGCAATACCAATTTTTTCATGGGGCAAAAATAAAAAATATTAAATACACTCAATTGAAAAAAAATCTTGTGTGAACAATTTGATTCTCATATTATTGATACTGATTTGTAAAGATGATAAAGAGAAATAAAAAAGAAAAATAATTATTTAAGAATACTTCAAAGCCTTCTTGACCAACAAGTTGTTGGTCCGAGTGGTGCTGGACTCAGTTTCCTTAAGCAAGGTCTTGGATTCGAGTTTTGTGGATGGAAAAAACGTGGTTGGGAGGGGAGAACCCCATTAAAGGTGGCCAGTCAGGTTTCCCGACTGAAATGACATGGTAACCAAAGCTGATGGATACTCCGTATCAATAACATGGTAACCAAAAAAAGCCTTCTTGATTTGCCTTCAATAAGACCAAACCCAATGCAACAGAATGATTTTTACATGAGTTCAATAATAATTTAATTAATAAAAAGTAAATTATCTTAAATAAATTAGATCTTTTTTCTTTAGCCTTATATTTACTACTCTTTTGTTTATACCTCTAACTTCAAGATATAACCAATTCAAATTGCATGTGACACACACATGGTACAATATTATCTTAACGTGTTAAAATTAAAAGCATAAACCTTTAATTTATTCTTCTAAATGTTATCATAATTATGTCACTGTATTATTCCTTTTTTTTTTTTTTTGCTGAATACCGTATTATTCCTTTAAAAAATATTGAATTAGTCTTTTCAATATTAAAATGTTATCATATGTATCTCTTATGTGTCTTACTACTAATTAATATAAAAATAATATAAAGTTATTACTAAATTAAGAGCAATAAAGTCATCTTATATTATAAAAATGTTATAGAAATATTAATAAAACAGACGAAAAAGAAACAATGTCTTGACTGAAGACAAAACTGACGACTTGGGAAAATTTTCATACATTAATATGATTTTTTAATTTATTTTAGTATGTGTTTTAGTAAAAAAATTATTTTAGCATATTTTAGTAATTAATATGCCAGATTACCTTTTATTATGTCAATCCTGATAATTGAATTTTTGAAAGTTAAAATATTATCATTTATTTAAATTTTTTACTTTGTCATTAATATATTAATTAATAATTAAATAATATTTTTTTAATATGAAAATTAGTAATTAATATGCAGGAATCACATAATAATAAAAATTTTGGTGATTAGAATAAGGTGCATATATAATTTAAATAGGACGCCACCAATTTGTAATTTAAATTGATTACACATTTTTTATGATTTTTTATTAAATTTATTTATACTTTTTTATATTTTACTTAAATCAGTTATTTATATTTTTCTAATTTTAGTTTTTTTTAACATTTTGTGCTTTAATTTTACCTAGATTTTAAAATGTCCTACTTTTTTTATAGGAAAATGTCCTATTTATCATAATACTTTTAATATTTTACTCAAACTCAATGAGACGAGGTTGATTGACCAAACTCGATATATTTGAAAATGAAATACCAAAATAGGATTATTTTTTTTAACATATTACCGGTATGAAGTTATTTTGATTGTTGACCAAGTTAACATGCTAGTCAAACTAGGACGTTCTATGTCATGTAGATAGTCAAAGTCAAACAAGCTAATTTAATGCTACGTGAGCAGTCAAAGTCATGCTACTTTTAATATCTTTAATATTTTACTTAAACTTTTTATATAAGTTTTATTTTATTTTGGACAGAAGGGCTCTATTTTTTTTATCTTTTTATTAATTTTTTAAGAGCTTTTTAAAACTTTAATTATCACAATTTTTCCCTGCAAGGTCAAGATAAAAAAATTATATCAAACATTATCCTTAAAAAATTGGGATGCCTTATTTTTAATTTTTATTAATGTAAATTTTAAATTTTAAATTAATTACAGATTTTTTATGATTTATTTTTAATTTGTTTATACTTTTTATATTTTACTTAAACCAATTATTTATATTTTTCTAATTTTAGTTTTTTTAATATTATATCTTTAAATTTTACCTAGATTTGAAAATGTCCTACCTTTTATTAGGAAAATGTTATACTTGCCACTATCATTGTACTTATAATATTCTACTTAAACTCAATGAGATGAGACTGATTGACCAAACTCGAGCACTTTTAAAAATGAAATTTCGAAATAGGATTTTTTTTAAACATATTATCGGTATGAAGTTATTTTGATCATTGACCGAGTTATCACATTATCAAACTAGAACGTACTATGTCACGTAGATAGTCAAAGTCAAACTTAATAGTCAAACTAGCAAGTTTGAATTTACCACCACGTGGCATGGAACATACTAGTCAAACTAGCTAATTCAATTCTACATAAGTTGTAACATCCTAAAAATTACAACTCAATAAGTATGTGCTTGTATGATTTAATTATGATTTATTTGTTTTAAATAAGGAAAATATGTGTTTTGAGTAATTAAATATGATTAGTAATTAGTTGAGTAGTTAGGAAAAATAATACTACCTCCGGTCTTGTTTATAAGAAACAAGAGATAGTGTATTTTGCACTATAACTTGTTTCTTATAAATAGGACCGGAGGTAGTAGAAAATAATTAAAATAAGTATTACTTAATAATGGTTAAGTAGAGACATCACATGAATATTGGAGGAAAATTCAAAATTTGAAAAGTCAAGGATAGACTCATTTTGGTTATAGTTAATGGGAAGAAATTTGGTTAACTCATTACTGACGTTTGGGTAAATAAATGGAAGTTTAGTCTAAGACTTTAAAATTAGAATTCTAAGCACCTAATTAACTTAATAAGGAGTCTAGATCCAATGTAATTAATTGAGAGATTTAGACTTAATATAATTAAGGTTCCTAATTATTAATTAAGCTAATTTAGATTAATAACCTAGTGTGCATTAATTAAGGGCCTTAGAAGTAAGTAAAAATTAGCAGTGAAGAGGCAATTAATTAAAAACTAATTAGAGACACTTAAGGAAGGGATTAAGGACTAAGAACACCATAAATGAGACCTTAACATCTGGGACCCATGTGGGCCCCTCTCTATTAGGGTTTTAAAGAACCCATATAATTAAAGCAACATGTTGGCCCTTCCCTACACATCCTAGCCGCCATTTTGAGAGGAAGAGAGAGAAGAGAGCTTCTCCTTCATTCTTGTGTTTTCCTCCATTGTTGAGACCTCCCACCTCCATTTTCACCCCTCTACACTTAGTTTCTTGAGCTCATTTTCAAGGAAGGAACTCTACAAAAGGAGAGCTTTCATTTCCACCGATTGGAATTTCGTTTGGAGAATTTTTGAATTTTCTCTCTAGGTATGGAGAAGTATTCTCTTTTTCCTCTAACCTCTTGTTGTTTTCTTGTATTTCTCATCATGATTGATGTGTGGGGGTCATGTGGGGCAATGAGTTACATGAACTTGTCACTATATTTGAATTTGCTACTATTTTACTCATGGAACTACAACTGTGTTTTATTTATTTTTAAATATTTTCGTGACTTGCCTTGGTGAAGTTAGACCATTCTCTAGTGAAACTATGTCTCTGTAACCATCTTTTTCGGATTTTTTTTAGCACTGAAACTATTTATAATTTATTTATTTTTTAAATATGTTAAATCTGTCCTGGGGGCTGTTTTTGATGATTAAAAACTTTTGGTGTACCATTTTTCGATCTGGAACTATAGAGCCTTTTTATAATCATTTTTGACATCTCTGATTTTTTGTGAGATTTTATGAACCATGGAAGTGTTTTATTTTGATTAATTTTTGTAATTATAGAAATCTGTGCAGCCACATTTTTATTACATGAAAAATTGTTCTCGTTAGAAATAAAATTTGGGAAAAATATATAATGTGGTATCATCCTTGTAAAATGCCCTGTAATTTTTTCAGATTTTTCAAAGGTGATTTAATATTTATTGACAAATTTCTAGCATGTACTCTGTTTTATGTCAACAGTGATGAATAAATGCAAAAATGATATTTGTGGTGCTTGAGAAATCTTTGAAAAATTATGTGTGGTGTTTTAAATTCTGTACATGATCTCTGTAAAATTTCGTGAATTATTGATGAGAGATTCAATTTTCCAAATTTACAAAACACTGTTTTACAGAGGTTGGCCAGCAGAGGAGATTAAATTGAAATTATTATTTGTAAGTTGAATTTTGGGTGGCCGATTTTATATGTTGATATATGTATGATGAATGATGTCTCTGCAAATTGATAAGTCATTATGAGTTAATTTGATAAGTCAAATAATTTTTGAGATGTGAATTTCAACATATGTTAAATAATGAGATTTGGTTAATTTAATTACTTTGTGAGTAATATTTGACTTTTATGATTTATGAATGAGTGGCTCTACCCTAAAGGGAGACCCTTGTACCTTGTTATAAACTTGTTGAATTATTTGTGGTTTAAGTTCCTTGAAATGCCTATTGTTATACATTGAATTGTTAGTTTTGACTTGAATTGGAGACCGGGAGGAATGTGATCCTCGGGCAACTTGTGTGCTGGAAATTCGATTGTTTGGTGTGATTATATGCGTGGATGATGATTTGATTGTGGGATTAAGGATTATGAGATCCTTAATGGGATACAAATGAACTCCAAGTGGGAGTGCATTTGTGTGAAACTAGAACAATGTTCTAGATCATGGTAATATTCATTGTGAAAAGCAGTGAATTAACAATCAATAAGAGTGTGAACATAATAACCATATGGAATTAGTAATTAATAGGTACCCTAACACATATGGAGAATATTCTCAGTTGGACTTGGACAAAAAAGACATAGGACTTTGAGGACTATAAGCTAGCATAATACTTGAGAGAGAGTAAGAATTTACATAAAACTTAATAAAATGGATGGAATCATGAATGGGTTCATGATAGGTTTAGTAGTGCATAATGCACCTACTCTTGCATGTGAAAGTGTGATGATTTATGTAATCATGTTTGATTGTGATATGAGAAGAGGGAGAGGGAGGAACCTTCTGCTTTTAGTGTATTGAGGTCGTTTAGTATGATGTCATCGTGACGTCGACTATATTATGATCGAGGAATGTGATCTCCCTGTGATGGCTAGCTGTGGAAGCAAGCGTTGGAGAGGTTGTGTAGGAAGCTCCATTTATGACTTATGTTATCTTGTGAAGGATAGGGAGTCCTATGTGATATGTTGATGAGCTCATGATGTTTAGTTGACCTTCGTCTGGTACTATCAATAGAGGAGCTCACATATACCTGTAAAGGACAATCTCGGTGGGGAGAGTCGTTGAGGAGTCAGTCCTTAGAGATTGGATGACTATAGAGTGGTACCTGGGAAATGATCGCAGACATGATCAGCCTTGGGGGTAAGGAGTTGAGTTGTGACTATAGGTCACACAACCGACTTGGCAACCCCAACTAAATGCAAGCCATTATTATGTTGGTGAGAGCCCCATCGTTGTACCGTGACGAGAGGTGTACTTCCAATAATCAGCCAACCTAAAATGTTGTAAGACCACTGAATTTTGGAAGTTCAAATGGCAGCAGGTCCGAAATGTGATGAGTTAAGGAATTAGTTGAAGGGATGATTAGGATTATGAGTGACACTCGTGAGAGAACCACACCGAGGTGGTTAGTGTTTTGTGTGTGACCGTAAGGTCGTTTGTTTGTGGTCTTAGAGGAAGTGAAGGACTCACTCCATACACCTTTTTTTTTAGATGGAGACGAATAATTTTGTGCGATCATCGGAGATGGAATGGAATGACTACAACAAGCGCTAAGGATGTGGATGGACTTATTTGAGAAAATGGAAGATCCCCTAAGGATGTCTCATGGATTAAGTAGGTATATAAGGGTTGAATTTTATTGAGTCATTGCTCTGAGTCTCAATTCTTTTCTTGTATAAAAGAGGGTAGACTAGGTTTTCATGTTGTGATGTATTATTCTCTTGTATATGACTCGGATGTGTTATGTACTCAATTTCAAGAATGTGAACATGTATTTATATTTGTAAAGTATAATTTCTTAATGATGGAAATTGGAGATTTTCAAATGGAATTTTATTGTATCTTTAATGGTTTATTGGAAATTGAGTATTTTATAAATTAAGTTGTTTCATTAAGAATGGTATTTCGTTAATGGACATATTTATGATGAATGCATTAGAGGTGAGTTTTGGATTTAAGCTTCAAGTAATGACGTTTTAAAGCAAAGACAAAAAGTTATTCATGATTTTGAAAGGATGTTAGACAATTTGTATTTAATTAATTCCATAATTTCAAAAATAAAATTAGAGATATTATAATAGTAATTAGGGGTGTTACATAAGTGGAATAATAGTCATGCTACTTTTTTTTTACGCAAAGGCAACTATATCATTTCATTCATGATAAAAGAGTTAATACAGGTAGGAATAAACACAAAAACATGGTGGCTAGAGTACAATCTAGACACCCTTGCGAGAGCATGAGCGACACGCTTAGATTGCCTCCAAACAAAATGCACCTGAATAATTTGTCCAAGCTCCAACATATTTGATGGAAGAGATAAACAACAATCTACAACTTGCTTATAGTCAAGCTCGATGATAATATTATGCAAGTTCAACTTAGCGATCCAATTAAGGGACTGTAAGAGAGTTGATGCTTCAGCTTCAGTTGGAGTTGGAAGACCATGACGAAAACCAGTTTTTGCTAAAATAAAATTCCCATTGTGGTCCCTAATGCATATGCCAAATCCATGTAGCTACTCCTCATGAAAAATTGCTGCATCTACATTCAACTTCAGAAAACCCAAAGGTGGCTTTGACCAACTAATATTATTTGTAATTCCATGAGACTGAGCATCCTGAACCTTTGCTTTATTGTTTATGGACAACCAATGAGAAATAAATTCAATGGCAAGCTTCCACGCTATTTGGGGAGATTTGGCAGTAGGTTCCCATACAAGTTTGTTCCGCCTCCTCCATATGCACCATAAAGTTGTGACAAAAATTAGTAGTTGAGAAGATGTAAGTCTTTCAATGAAATGAAAAATTACATCTTTTAGCACCTCAAATTGGTTGTGAATATTTTCAATATGGCTCAAAAGCCCAGCTTCTTGCCACACATATTTAGCATGATCACATCCCAATAAAACATGCTAGTCAGATTCAAGACAATTATGACATGAGGGGCATATACTCGAGCAATTAACTCCCTTTGAAGTCAAATGTGTGCATACTAGAAGAACACCTCTAGTTGCTCTCCATAAGAAGATTTTTATTTTTTGTGGCATTTGTAATCTCCAAATGAGCATCTAGTTCCCCAAAATTTTCAGATAAGAATTATCAATAATGGATTCCGTCAAATGATGATATGTCGATCTTACCAAATAGCAACCGTCTTTAGAAAGCCTCCAAATCAATGTATCCTCTTGATCAGTGAGAAGCAAAGGGATCGACGTAATAGCATAATGTCTCATTGATTAAACATTGAGTTTATGTGGCCAAAATTCCAACTTTATCATGCTACTTTTAATATCTTTAGTTTTCTATTTAAACTTTCTATATAAGTTTAATTTTTTATTTGGAAATCAACGAGGAGAAATATAAATTAGGGTTTGTTCAAAAACCTCTCGTAAACATTCTTTTCAATTATAAACGATGGAATCGTTCGTTTCAAGAGATAAAAAAAATTATATCAAACATTATCCATAAAAAGAATGAGATACATTATTTTTAATTTTTATTATTGTAAATTTAAATTAATTACACATTTTTTATGATTTATCTATTAATTTATTTATAGTTTTTATATTTTACTTAAACCAATTATTTATATTTTTATAATTTTAGTTTTTTAATATTTTGTCTTTTAATTTTACTTAGATTTTAAAATGTCATACTTTTATTTTAGGAAAATGTCCTACTAGCCACTATTATAGTATTTTTAAAATTTTAGTCAAACTCAATATGATGAGGCTAATTAACCAAACTCAAGCACTTTTAAAAATGTAATACCAAAATAGAATTTTTTTAAAACATATTATCGGTATGATGTTATTTTGATTGTTTACCATGTTAACACGTTAGCCAAACTAGGACATTCTATATATGTCACATGGGTAGCCAAAGTCAAACTTAGTAATCAAACTTGCAAGTTTGACTTTGACCATCACGTGACATGGAATGTACAAGTCAAACTAACTAAGTCAATGCTACATATGGTCAAAGACATGCTACTTTTAATATCCTTAATATTTTACTTAAATTCTACTAGACGATCACCTCAAACAACCTTCCTGTGCAAGAATGCTTATGTTTAAAATTCCACACAACGTGCATATGAGCATAGGAGTCAATTTTTTTAGTCAAAGCAACACATTGGCAGTAACCATTTCCTTGGCAAATTGGGTTTATTTTATTAAGCTTGGACACTATTTATAACATTTTCACATTCCATTGAACAACCAAACACTACAATTTTTTAGTCAAGTATCCAACTTGGATGAATCAGCATTGAGCATCATGGAGGTGAGGTAAGATTTCATGGTTTCTCCTATTGGTGGCAATGTACCAGCTTTCAGAACTGCTTATTTTCTAAAACCCCTTGCAAAGTCCCTTGATGGACCATTTTCTGAGGTCCTTTCATCTTCTATGACTATGCCACTGGCACCCGTGTTTGAACCAAAGCATAGGCCTTTGGTGATCAATTTCAATGGGTAGCGCTACCCAAAGCAGAAGTGGGTTAAATGGATGGATGCTAATCAACTCAAGTATGAATCAGTGTGGAAGAAAGTTGGCATCTTTGAAGCCATCATGAGCACCAAGTGCTTCAAAGAGAAAAACCAAAACTTGTGTTTTGTGGTTGCTGAGAAGTGGTGTCCTTAGACAAATACCTTTTTGTTTCCCTAGGGTGAGGTAACAATCACCCTGGAGGATGTGATGGTGTTGGAGGGTTTTCCTGTTATTGGTGATCCTATCTTCACCCCCACTTCAAAGCTAGGAAAAGAGATAGGTGGAGAAGAAATTGATTCTTGTAGGACACCAAACTCAAAGGAGGAGTAAAAAGGGTGGGGTTTCCACATCAGCATGGATGGATCTTTTTGTCAATAGTGGGAGTGAAATTGAGCATGAAGCATTCCTTGCAACTTGATTGACAATGATTGGTTTTTCTCCTAATGGTTTGGTGAGTAAGTTTGTTTTCCCTATTGTTATTCATCTTGCTAGAGGGAATTCAATTGCTTTAGGACCAACCATTTTGGCAAGCATATATTAAGTTTGTTGAAGCAAACATTAGTTGGCTTGACTAGTGATAAATTGGAATTGGAGGTAACTTTTTAGTCACCCCTTTACTTTTGGTCCAAATTTGGGTGTGGGAGACGTTCATAAACTTTAAGAATACTATTATTAAATCGGAACATCAACTCTTGGTTGTGGTTGCAAATTATGAACCTTTCTCACACCCAAATTTAGACCAAGTAAAAAGGTGACTGAAGAGTTACCTCCAATTCCAATTTATCACTAGTCAAGCCAACTAATGTTAGCTTCAACAAATTTAAATCCTTATATATGCTTGCCAAAATGGTTAGTCCTAAAGTAATGGAATTCCTTCTAGCAAGATGAACAACAATAGGGAAAACAAACTTACTCACCAAACCATTAGGATAAAAACCAATCATTGTCAACCAAGTTGCAAGGAATGCTTCATGCTCAATTTCACTCTTACTATTGACAAAAAGATCAATCCATGCTGATGTGGAAACCCCACCCTTTTTAATCCTCCTTTGAGTTTGTTGTCCTACAAGAATCAATTTCTTCTCCACTTCTCTCTTTTCCTAGCTTTGAAGTAGGGTGAAGATAGGATCACCAACAATAGGAAAACCCTTCAACACCATCACATCTTCCAACACCTTGGGGAAACAAAAAGGTATTTGCCTCAGGACACCACTTCTCAACAACCTCAAACACAAGCTTTGGTTTTTCTCTATGAAGCTCTTGGTGCTCATGATGGCTTCAAAGATGCCAACTTTCTTCCACACTTATTCATACTTGAGTTGAAGAGCATCCACCTATTCAACTCATTTCTACTTTAGGTAGCGCTACCCGTTGAAATGGATCACCAAAGGCCTCTTCTTTGGTTCAAACACGGGTGGCAGTGGCATAGTCATAGAAGATGAAAGGACCTCAGAAACTGATCCATCAAGGGACTTTGCAAGGGTATTAGATAATAAGTAGTTATGAAAGCTAGTTCATTGCCACCATCAGGTGAAACCATGAAATCTTACCTCATCGCTATGATGCTCAATGTTAATTCATCCAAGTTGGATACTTGACTAAAAAATTGTAGTGTTTGGTTGTTCAATGGAATGTGAAAATGTTACAAATGGTATCTAAGCTTAATAAAATAAACCCAATTTGCCAAGAAAATGGTTACTGTCAATGTGTTGCTTTGACTAAAAAATTGACACCTATGCTCATGTGAGTGTTGTGTGAAATTTTAAACATAAGCATTCTTGCATAGGAAGGTTGTTTGAGGTGATTGTCTAGTTGAATTTAAGTAAATAATAAGGATATTAGAAGTAGCATAACTTTGACTACTTATGTAGCATTGATTTAGTTAGTTTGACTAGTATGTTCCATGTCACGTGGTGGTCAAAGTCAAACTTGCTAGTTTGATTATTGAGTTTGACTTTGACTACCCAAGTGACTTATTTTAATTTATCTTGTATGTTTGATAGAATTGTGTGATTAAATAAATTATATTCATGATTAATTCTTATTAATTAATTGAATTGTATGATTTCTTTAATTATATTTATGGTGTTTAATTAATTGATTTTATTTTTATTTGGTATGTTTGAAATTATTAAAAAGAAATATATGAATTAAATTAATTTGATGTTGTGTGATTGATGGGCCAAGGGAAGGAAAATAGAATGATTAGGGTTGGGCTTAGAATGTAGAAATAAAAATCTGCCAGGAGGGGGTGTGTTCAGCAAAACTAGGAGTGCAATCAGAAAATAGCAATATGATGTTATTTGGGTTCAATTAGCAAATCTAGGGTGCAAATAGTGACAGAATTGGGCTGTCACATGTTCTTAACCCACAAGACCCCAAATAAGACAAATGCTAATGTGGGCAAGCATGAGGGTCATGCACGGTGCGAAACTATTGTTTCGCAAATCTTGCACAGTACAAGAGTTATTTTTGACTATTAGATCTTTTAAATTTTTAATCAATGGTTGAAATTTTTTTCTCTTTTTTCTTTTTCTTTTTTGCCTTTTCTTTCTGTCTTTCCTAATTTACCCTTCTTCCTCTATTCCCTTCTTTCCCTCAACATCTCCTTCTCTACATCAAAACTTAAAATCCTTTCAAAAAAAAAAAAATTAATCCTTACTCATCCCTTCAACATCGTCGATAGCTCTTCTACCCCCTTGGGGGCAAAATAAGAAGCTTGAATGTCCAGTTAAGAACTTTGGGAGCAAACATCATACCAACATTCGTTCATAAGCAAAATAAACAAAACATTAAATAATAAAAAATAGAACAGTAAAAAAAAAGAGAGGACGGTGACAAAGGAATCTCTAAGGCTTCTCGCCACCATGATGCTAAAACCTGACACCTCTCACTGTCGCGACACCGTAGCCACCGCAACAACATCAGAGTCGTCGTCGACTAAAAAAACAAGTGACGCTCAACCAACCTCGCAACCGTAATAAATCTACAACATCATAACAGATCTGCAACCCCAAAACAATAGATCTGTAACTACAACTGCAAAACTCGGATCTCACAAAACTCTGATATGCAAAATAATCTAATGGCGATGTCGTTTCAGAAGAGGTCGTCAGCAGTGGTAGCGGTTCCGACAGTGAAGGAGGTGTGATGGTTTTGCGACCTACGGAGGTGCATGCAAAGGATTGATTATTTGAAGGGAGGCTAGGTGATGAGAAAGGTTGAGGGTAGGGAGCAAAACCGCGATTGATCTAGATCTAGGCTTCTCTTTTCCAGATCTGGGTTTCACAAATTTTGTTTATGGTGTGACTATTTTTTTATCTGGTTTTCAAAAAGAAAAAAAATAGTGATTTGGGCGTGTAGAAGCATGAAGATGGAGTGAGAAACATTGGGTGGGTGGTCGCCAGAGTTGGGGAGATGAGGAGAGAAGTAATAGTGAAAGAATGAGGGTAAATTAGGAAAGAGAGAAAGAAAAGCAAAAAAAGAAAAAGAGAAAAAAGGAAAAAAATTTCAACCATTGCTTTAAAACTAAAATGATCTAACGGCTAAAAATGAATCTTGCATCATGCATAACTTGTGAAACGATAGTTTCGTACCGTGCAAGACATGGACGCAATCACATGATAACACACATTCCCAAACAATTTTAAAACATCAAAATTGGGTTTTTTCTACACAACACCACCTAGAACTACCCAAACCCAACCCAATTAAAAGAGAAAACAAAAATTAAAATAAAACAAAATGCATGTTTATGTGTGTGACACCAAGAAAGAGAGAGGGAGACAGAGATTTAGCTTGTCACATGCTAGGCTAGTTAGAAGGTCATGCATGTATGCCTTGTCATTTCTTTCCTTACACAATCAACATAGCCATACACCTAACTAAAACCCATCCTACACAAGCTAACCTCTTCCATTGGCAAACTTGCCACCTATTCTAGTGGCTAAGTTTCAGCTACTCTTGCTCTGGAATGTTCCTCACCATCTATAGAGAGCTTTGTTAGCTCATTCTTCACACAACAAACAACCAACACTTCTAGTTAGTGAGAGTTGGAGAGTTTGAGTTGAAAGGTGCTCGAGTATAAGCAAGAGAGGAGGAAAAGCTAGGTGAAAGTGACCTTCTACCGTGATGAGCTCGTGGAGGAGAGGAAGAGAAGAAACCAACCACTACCTTTGCCCCTTTGGTCTTCAAGTGAGGTATGGGGAGTGGGGTTATTTCTTTCATGTTGTGATGTTGTTCCATGGAGGGGTTGAGATGGATCTTAGCCCCCAATGTCCTCTCACTCCATGTTCTTATTATTTTGATGATTTGATGCTTGTGTTTATATTGCGTGTTGCTGCCATGTTGTTTAGATATCATGAAACATGTTATTTCATCCATATGTTGTGAGTATTCATGTTGTTATGATGTTAGTGTGTTGTTGCAAAATTTTATTAACATGAAATGATGCTTATTTGAGTTGATAATGGATTGAAATCATGTTGGAATTTCATCTTGGTATGACTAAGAACTAGTCAAGAACATGATGAAAGTGATGGAAAAAGTTGGAAAAATGGCTTTTTGATTCATGATAGAGGCGTGACCTATTGGCTATTGGCACCCACGTTTACGATTTTTGTTAAAATTATGAAGTTTAACCACTAATTAGTTGGTAATTGTAATTATAAATAATTAAACTACTGTTTTATAAAAATGGGGTTTCAAACTATTTTTGAAAGTAAGAATTTAAGTTGTACATAAAAAAATATAATTATGGACCATGATAGGTCTCAATCATGTTTATATGTGTGTGTGTGTGTGTGTGTGAAAGTTTAATTCCAATTCTTTAAGTGATTATTTAAGTTTATGTAGTAATTATTTTTCTTAAAATTTATTATTTTATGTCAAAAGATTATTATTTTATGTACAATTTTTATGTTTAGAATTATTGATAGAAGAAGAATTCACATAAATTATTGTTACACATATATCTCACAATTGGTATTTTATAATAAAGAATTTTAGTAAAAAGAAAAAATAAATATTTTCTTATATGTGTCATGTGTGTGTGATGCATATGTATATATATGTACATACAACTATTTGTTAATCGATTAGTAATAAAAAGTATTGTTGATAGTTATTATTTTATGTGAAACCAAATATTATTTAATAAGAACTAATTGTTATTTTTAACCTATGTACAAGTTGTTATGTAACACAAAGTTATTTTACTCATACATCTATCACATTGTTGGTGATTTTTGGCCTGGCAATACTAGAGAAAACTGGTGGACCATTATTGTTGACATGATCCGCAAGAGTTCTCTTGACGGGTTGTTCTTCTTCTGCCATCTTTTATTCGTCTGAACTAGAAGAGTCTTCTGAAGGTAGGATAGAGGAACTCTCCTCCAATGTCAACTGCTGCGGTAGTTGCTTTGCTCTTTTAGTTTGACCGCTAATCAGCCTACCAGTCTTCTCAATCTCAGGATGAAACGGAGCTCTTCAGGATTAGTTTTGCTCCTTGTACTTATGGTATATGGCATGCACAAAATCATAAACAACTAGAGCAACTAGAAAGACAGTTAGCACCGTATGAGGAAAGCGAAAATAAAAGAAAATAAAATAAAATTACGAAAGAATGAAAGAATATTTAAAGTCCACAAAAAATACTAAAAATTTGCCTAATTACCGAGACACAAGTCCCCTACAACGGTGCCAAAAACTTGTTGGTGATTTTGGCAAGTGTACCAAATCGTGCAAGTAACAAAGTGATAAGTCAAGTATCATCTCCACATGGACTTGTACGATAATCGAGTAATTTTTGTAAATTAAGTAGACTACGAATGTTAAGAAAATTTAAGTAACCAAAATTAAAAGCAAGTGCATAAAAATAAAGAGTAAAATAGAAGGAAATTTGGTTTTGGAAATTTTACGAATTGGTATGCATAGAAAATTGGTTTAAATCAATTAAAACAAATTGCCGGGGTTTAACTTCGTTGGACTTTTTAACATGCAATCACAACTCATTCCTATTCAATTAAATTTATGTTATCATCAACCCATAAATTTATCCCAACCTTAATTCCTTAAGTGAAGAAACCTAAATCCCTTGATTATACTATCAATCCTTTGAATTAACACAATTAAGCGATTTGCATTAAGAAAAAGGGTTTAGTGATGACTAATCCTCTTTACCCTATCCCTAGGCATATAAAAGAAAATTAGTTGTCTTCTTCAGTTCGCAATCCAAAAGAATTTCCCAATTACCAATGGAATTAAAGGATTAAGTAATTGGTTGATCAGGCCAAACACAAGCATTAAGCATAGAAGAAAAGCAATAACGATACTTAATTGAATAAAGAGAAAGATAGTAATTACATGAAAATAGGTCCAACTACATTAAACCCCAACGAATAGAGAACTTAGCTACTCATAGCCATGGGGGAAGAAGCAATAGATGGAGAAAGAATGGAAGATAAATCCAAACGCATGAAAGCCGTCATTCAACGTCTCAAATCTCTCTTCCTTTCAGTACACAAGGTTCGGAACCCTAGGCTAGACAAGAAAATCCCTGTTTAAGCTATGGGCCAATGAGGGTTCAAGCCCAAAAGAAAGCAAACCAGAAAAATAAAGATTATTCTAACAGAGCCTAATGCACGGGTGCACGAATTTTTACCCACAGAGTTATGAAAGCTGTGCAATTCGCTAACTTCAGAATTTAAGAAAATTTCAGAATTTGCATAGGTGCACAGCTTGGTTGCACGGGTGTATTCCAAGGTTTTCCATAAGCTTCTTTTGCTTCCACAAGACCTTCAAGGCTTTAAGCTTCAACAAATTGATCCTTAATTAATGCATTAATCACTCTTGGGACATCTTCAAATTTGCTCCACGCTTCAACAAAGTTCCTAAAACCACAAGAAACAACCCAAAGATCAAGCGTAAAAGGGTAAAAACTAAAATTCCTAACTAAACCAAGGTTTTATTAAAACTCAACTAAAATGAACATAAACAAAGCTCAAAAGCATGAAAGATATCAAACAATTGTCCCTAAACTACTACAAAATGTAGAAATATAGGGCAATTATCACACATAAATAATACTAATATGATATCCTTAAAGAAAAGCTTCCAAGGAGAATAAAATAAATAAATCTACTATATGTGCTAGTGTGTGTACGTCGTGTACAGCATTATGCACATACATATAGATCAAAATTTTGTTAACTAACATATTCATAAAAGATAAGACTAAGTAATAATGAACTTATAGATGATTATCTTAAACTCTTGATAAAAATATACAAGGTTACATAGTACTTGGACATATGTATTACTCATAACTAAATCACTAAGTGTGAATATATCTATGATAGTTACATGTGTACCATGATTGTTGTGAATTTATACTTCTTGCACTATATCCTATTTAGGAGTTATAGATTATATACTTATAAAAAGGATGAGAATGGCCCTTATGATAGTTAAACTCTGTAAAATTTATCCGAGGGTGAGTGCCTTATAGCCTTGAGAATATTTTATTCTCGTTTGGTACATTATATTATTATAAACGATTAATATATATTTCATGTGGAAATCACATTAATACATTAGGTTCCTGAAGTAAGAGTGTTTCACATTAATTAGTAGTAGGCCTTTGACCCACATTTAGAGGCTTAGGTAAAAATGTGTAATTCATACTTTTCGGTAATTCATGTAGTACTCTCAAAACTTGTTATTCGTATCATGAAGTGTAAGTGTCGTTTTAGTGCAAAAACAATGGAAGTTGATCAGATTCTCAAGCCTTTTAGAAAGAAAATGGTGCAGACATCTTCTGTTAAGAAAGTGGCTTGGCATAGGATCATCGCAAGCCCATCAACTCTCTATCATAATTAGCTTCCCAAGCTCCAACGTCAAAATCCTTCAGAGTGTCACCTCAATGGTATTTTTCCAACCGATCCGAGTTTTAAAACACTAGTACTTTCATTTAGCTTCATTTGGTGCCTTGGGAAGGATAAAATATACAAGAAGCCTGTGTTTGAGAATGAGTAATTATTTCCAAAATAGTTTCATGCTTAAAACTACAACAACAAAGCCTTATCTTACTAGGTGAGGTAGGCTACATGGATCACACGACGCCGTTCGGCATGATTAAAATCCAAAGTTTCAAAAATATTATTTAGCCTCAGATCGTCCTTGATGATTTCCTCCAAGGTCCTTTTTGGTCTCTCTCTCTCTTCTCCTTTTCACCAGATTAAAAGTTATGCAATATAATATGCTAATTGGCACCTCTTGTAGCCTTCTTTGTACATGCTTAAACCACCTTAACTGATTTTCTGTCATTTTTTCTTCAATGAGTGCTACATCAATCTTTTCTCATACATAATCAATTAGTCATTTTGTATTCTATCCTTTTTTGTATGACTACACATCCATCTTAGCATTTTCATTTATGCTAGCTACTTCCACTTTTTTCTTATGTTGTCCTTCTAAAGCCCAGCATTCACCACCATATATAATATACTATAGTATAGTTGGACGTATAGTTGTACGATAAAACTTATCTTTGAGTTTGATAGGTACTTTGCGAATAAAACTAGTGTTTTTTATTTTTTCGGAAGCAAAATCTTTAGCATTAATGTGAATTACTATAATTTACGTGATTGTTTAGAAGCCAACTATACTTTTTTATTTGAGTATTATGAAAGTAATTCTTTTAGACAATCCAATTGAGATATATATTATCATAAAACAGCTTTTCAGTTAAAATTTTCGAATATTTGAACAAAAAAAATTAGAACAATATTTTTTATTTATATGTATATCAAACAACTTTTTTAACTTCATTTTTTATAAACATAATTTTATAAAAGTTTTAATTAAAAATGAGTCTGAATTAATTTATGTTCGAAAACATTTTATTTTAAAAATTATTTTTGATAAAATGTTAGTTAAATAGTATTAATAAAAATCACTAAATGTATAATTATAACTAGTTATTTTTACTTATTTGAATATTATTAAAATAATATTTTTATCATGCACAAATGGAATTTTAGTGACGCAACACTAAATGTTAGTTTCAAATGACGCCAAACATGATTGAAGGGATTTTTTTTTTTTTTTTTTGAAAAGCATGATTGAAGGGATTTGAGTGAAGCAATAGACATTTTAGAGGTTTTGTGGTAATATATCTTGCCTTGTGCCGATTTAGAAAAAAAAAACAAACAAACAAACAAACAAAAAACAAACTACTTGTTAATGGTTACAATAAATCAATAAATGGCAAAATAAGCATAGGGAAATTATCTTCTCTCTTCATATATGATAATAAATACCACCTAAAAAAATCTAACGAAACCATAAAACAAAGCCTAATAAGTGAAAATGCATAACCAATACATAATTATGATTTTTTTTACAGTAATACATAATTATGATTTATGACCTTTTTGTTAGGTAGATCAGGGCTATGACAAGTAAAGTTTGCAAATTATAATATTCAACTCCCGGGTAAAAATGGAAGTTACATGACAATTACAGTATCCAGTGAATTCAGCTTATCAGGTATCAGGTTTTAAAGTTGGTTGAGTTGATTCATGTGCAATTCACATCCCTTAATGACAGAAGGGTCAAAGAGTTCAAGTTCAAGATCATCCTCCACATCCCCTGCTTCCAACTCCAGCACTTTCAATATTGAATATATATCCTCCCATTTTGGATGAGATTGATCTGCAACACGAAACTCATGTACTTGTCCGTTTAATTCAAGCCAGCTACAACCTGGTGTTTTCTTTAGTCTTCTATCTCTAAGACTACAAAACTCAAACTAACCCGATTAAGGTTAGGTTGGGTTAAAAAAAACCAGTGAATCCAACCCAACCCCAATTATGTTTCCAAGGGTTGGGTCTTAAATTAGACCAATCCAACCAAACTCAGGTCACTTACACCACTAATTGTGGGTTTTTTTTTTTTTTTTTTTAATTCAAAGGGAGGAATCAAACTCCAATACTAGAGGGTTTACAATATTTCACACACACAACTCAACCAACTGAGCTAGACTCCCTTAATGTTGTGTGCATGTTTGGATTGTTATATATTTTATTGAATATTTTAAAAGGTTATTTTTTAACTAATTAATTTAGAAAAATATTTTGAAATTAGTTTAGTAATTATTAAAAATAGATAATTTATTTTGAGTTGGTTTATAGCAGATTTTAGAGCTCCTATTTTTCACTATATTGATAATAATGTTTCTACAAATGTTATTTCTGGGAATATAATATTATATTTTAAAATAAACATCATTTTTTCTTATATAAAATTTAAAAGACAAGATACAAAGTAAAAATAATAAATACAAATAAAAATATTTTTTAAACTAAAGTCAACTTTTTTGGAAAAGAGATTTATCTCGCTTATCATAAATACATGATTTTATTTACAGGATTACCTATGATAGAAAATAGTTGTGTTGTTAAACCAAAAAAGTAATGTCTCTTTTTTATTAGATTCTTCTACTTATTTATTTACTCCTTATGGATAATAATCACGAATCGATTTGTCTTTCACCTTTCCTTCCCATGTGTTATTCCTAGAGCTGTCAAAATTCGTCTGCCCAATGGGACAAAGACTCTTAAAATAGAGGTAAAAAAGAATCGAGCCAATTTGATCCAGTTTAGTAGGTCAAACAAACCAGGTTGGGCTAATGAAAAGTAGGCTTAAAAACTATCAAACTTATTTAGTCCGATATTGTTATATTTTTTTCAAAATTCATATAAATTTAGACAAAAAATACAAGCCAATTTGACCTGAATCGACATGTTAACAGGTCAAGTTAAGCTAACAAAAACGTAATCCATAAAAAAATCCGGCCAACCTAACTCAATCCTTGTTTCACCTTTTAGTCTATTACATTGGGCCTATCTATTTGAAAGCTCTAGTTTTTCTATTGTGTGCAATGTTGTACATGATAAGAGTAATTAATTACTTATTTTTAACTAAAAAAAATCAACATATTTCTTCAAAAAAAAAAAAAAGATCAACATATTAATTACTAATGATTTCTTCAAATAAATAATTATCTCTTTCTTATTTATTTAATAGATTCACTTTCTATTATATCTCTATTTTCACACAAAAAATAATAACTACACTTCTACTACCACCATCATCACCATCACTTCCAACAATCACCACCACCACAACCACTACTACCATCGCCTATGGCGCCGTTGTTGTGGCAGTGGTGGTGATGATGATGATAGTCTCATAAGAGGTGTGGTGGTGGCAATAATAGTGGGTCGAACCAGTGGGTCATTAATTGAACCGCATGAACCAGTTGTAAATAAAAAAAATTAGAATATATATATATATATATATTATTTTTCGTAAGTATATCACAACTATTAGGTTTGGTGCAGTGGTAAGTAAGAGTTTAATTCACTTCATGGACCCAAGTTCAATTCTTGGTGTGTCACTCTGCTTGGGCCATGCGTGAGTCAGCAAAGCAGGTAGGGTACAGACATTGGGCCACGTGCGAGTCAGCAAGAAGACACCTTGGGCCAATTGCGGTTGGCCCAGGACCGGTTTTCAGGATTGAACTTGATTTTCAAGCCGGTTTGATGACATTATCCCGGTCAGTGTTATTTAAATTAAGTCAAATTTAGTCAACAATGTCAGCCAAAGACAATTATTAATGCATTAGAAATTAAAAAAATCACTAAAAGCACACAGGTTGGTTCGAACCTGCAACCTTGAGGCATTTAAGAGAGATCTTACCACCAAGCTACCACCACTATTTGTGTAACAAATCCGGAAACCAATATATATATATATATATATATATATATATATATATATATATATATATATATATATATATATATATATATATATATATATATATTTTAATTATTTTATTAATTACACCAGGTCATGCGGGTCAACTAGTGACTCACTGGGTTGACCTCTCACCCAGTGACCCAGTACCCCGATCTAGTCAATGACCAGTCCGAGTCTGATAACATTGATCCTGGTCCAATAGCATGTCCGTTCCAATTGTTAGCTCGACCTGCTCAATAATCCGGTTCCCAGTCAAACCGCTCCAACCGGCCGGTCCAAGCCGGGTTTTAAAACTATGAGAGGCAATTAGTTTATTGCCATTAAATAATTCTTGCTAATAATAAAAATGGTATAGTGATGCTGCCAAGTAAGTCCCCAAACTTAACTTTTTTTCCTTAAAAGTATGTTAATATTATCAAGGGTAAATATCCATTTTGGTCCCTGAAAGTGTGTGACGCTGACAGATTGGTCGCTGAAAGATGAAAAATTCAAATTTAATCCTGAATGTGCAAAAGTGTGACAAATTAGTCTTGTCGTTAACTCATCTCAGTTAACCTTAACGGATGTGCCTATGTGGCACTTCGGTGATGACGTGGCAATTGGCGGTTGTCACATATCATCCACGTGGCTGCCACTTGTCTAAAAGTTGAACTTAACAACTTGCTATCATTTTAATCCCTGAACTTAACCACTTACTAACATTTTAGTCCTTGAACTTAACCACTTACTGACATTTTGGTCCCTGAACTTAATCATGTATTGTCATTTTGGTCCCCAAAAGTACTTTTGAATTTTTACTCACACTACAAGTAAATTATTAACATAGTCATCATCATATCCTCTTACTTCCATTCTATTCCATATCCCTCATATTTTTCACCTTCCTCTTCCACACTTTGTAGTTCATCTTGACTTTCACCTCCACCATCTGCATGCAAAGTTCATCATTTATTCAACTGAAACATCAATTCTAATAGGAAAATAACACAAAAACATCTTAAAATACTATTTAATTTTTTTCATTAATAAACATTGTCTAGCTTTTTAAAAAAATTACATTTTGTTCAATTAAAAATTTTCAAATAGCAACACTCTCAAGTAACCACTACATTTAAAATTCTTTGATGTCTATAAAACCACAACTTTCGTATTGCCCCATCGAAAGGGTATGTAAGCAAATGGTTATAACACTTTCATTTTTCTCCCTTTCGTGATTCTCAAATTTTTTTAACTGTCTTTTCGTGATTAATGTTATTTCATAAAATAGATTAATTAAATAATTAATTTAACATTCTAAACATATTAATAGCATATAACATAATAGCTTGATTTGGGTAGAAGATATGGTTTGGAACCTTATAGAATATTGTTAGCAATGTCTTGGATTTAGCCGCTAACTATTACTATATGGACACTCATAAATTAGTTTCATATTTATAGTATAATTTAAATGGCAGAATTGGTAAAAGCAAGTTGAAAAATATGAGGGATAAAAATGGAAGTGAGAGAATATGATAATGTTTATGCCAATAATTTACATGCAACATGGAACTTAATTGAAAATTTGAAAGTGCTTTTAGGGACCAAAATGACAGTACGTGGTTAATTTCAGGGACCAAAATGTCAATAAGTGGTTAAGTTCAGAGACTAAAATGATAGCAAGTTGTTAAGTTTAACTTTTAGACACGTGGCAGCCACGTGGATGAGACGTGGCAGCCACGTGGATGAGACGTGGCAGCCACGTGGATGAGACATGGCAACCATGTGGATGAGACATGGCAACCACGTGGATGACACGTGGCAATCGACAGTTGCCACATCATTACCGAGGTGGCACATCGGTTAAGGTTAACGGATATGAGTTAACAGCAGGACTAATTTGTCGCACTTTTTGCACATTTGGAGACTAAATTCGAATTTTCATCTTTTAGGGACCAATATGTCAGCGCCACACACTTTCAGAGACCAAAATGAGTGTTTACCCTATTATCATTTAAGTCACACGAGTTTTTAAATTTTGGACTAAAGTGAGTGATGAATTGCACTTTCAGAGACCTTTTTTGAATTTTTTTACTTTCAAGGACTAAAGTAATAATGCCTCACACTTTCGAGGACCAAATTAGTTATTTACCCAAATATTAATTCCCGCAACTGTAATTGTTAAAAAATAAATTATATCTAGAATTAAACTCTTCCATTCAAAACTAAATTTTATAAAATCTAGTATTTTTAATGTCCTAAAAAGTAAAACAATTTTGAAAGTCGATAAATAATATTCTCTCTTAATTTCCTATTTTATTAAAATAAAATTTCAAAACAGTTTCAACCATCAATAATACTAATAATTATATAAATTAGTCTTATATTTTTCATATTAAATAAACTGGAAAAAGAGAGAATGTGACATGTATCATATTAACACTGGATATATTCGAGCCATTTTTAATATCTTTCTCAAAGATGAAAGTTAATAAACATGTGGGATTACTACTAGACATATCATACATTATTTTTCTTTGTTTTGTTTTTGCTTCATCTTTAGTTTCTTTTCGCTCTTTATCTCTTGTAACAAAAAAAAAAAAGATTGCTACTGAATGTATCATACATTATTGGTTGACTAATATATTAAATATAAAAATAAACTAAACATTATATTATATTATATTATATTATATTATATTATATTATTAGGACAACCTATGAGGTTTAATAGACTTTTTTATAAAGCTTGCAGTGTGCGTGATCTTTTTATTTTTATTTTTATTGAAGAGGCTTTTTAAAAACCCTAAACCTAACCTTTTTAATAAATAGGTTAGGACAGGCCTTATAGAGGTCAAGATATGGGCCTCTAATAGGTTGTCTGACCTATTTCCACCACTACTTGGTAAGGGTGTTCATGAGCTAGATTGGGTAGGGTTTGGCTAAACCCATTACCCAACCTAATCAAAATTGTACGGGTTGGCTTTTTATGATTTTGTTGTCACACTAACCCAAACCAACATGATCACAAAAGAAATATTTTTTCACTCAACATAAATATATTATATAAATATTAAATTATTTATTGTATATATATACATCCTTTATTACTTAAAGGAATATACACTTTCACAAAAATAACTTAAAGGACAAACCTTAGTAAGTTAATACTGAATCTTGTTTGAATTTAGATTAGTTTTCCAATTTTGTGAATAACTTTTTATCTTATGAAATTTTTATTTATTATAGTTGATACATGCACACATTGTTAAAGATTTCATTCCATCAAAACAAAAAAATTCTGGAAGCACACCAAATACAAAGATATCATCGCAGTTTGGGTGGTGGTGTAAGAAGACCACATGAGCGTTATTTGGAGCATGGTTGGTATGAATTTGTTTGGGTTAACAAATTGGTGCCCAGTACGCATCTTTAATTTTGGTTTTTGATTTATAAATTCTGTACTGGATCCTTTAGATATTGTCAGTAGATGCCTTGGAATTAGTTTGGGTCATTAGTATTTTTATTTAGGCTTAATTGCAATTTTTATCCCCAACTTTTTACTTTTTGCTGAATTTTAGCCCAACAAATTAATTTAGCATATTTTACCCCCAACTTTTTTAAAAAGTTACAAATTTTACCTTCCACCGTTTTGCTGACATGACATACTAAAATAATTGTACTTTTTACCCTCAACTTTTTACTTTGTGGCAATTTTTACCCCTAACTTTTTCACTTTTTGGTGAATTTTACCATCAACTTTTTACTTTTTGGTGAATTTTACCTCCACTTTTTACGATTGTGTCAGCATGCCACGTCAGCATAATAGTAAAGGTAAAATTTGCAACTTTTAAAAAAAGTTGGAGGTAAAATGCGCCAAATTAATTTGTTGGAGGTAAAATGTGACAAAAAGTAAAAAATTGGGGGTAAAAATTATAATTAAACCTTTTATTTATTTTGTTTTTCAGATCCTAAAATTTTGGATTATGATGTAAGAACAATTACTATTATATTTGCTATTAAGAATTATTTCCTATCAATTTGAAATCAGCAAACTATGAGTAAATTAAGTAAACAATTTTGTATTATAAATTGACATTTTTGGATCAATATAAATTACAAATTGGTGGCATCCTATTTAAATTATATATGCACCTTATTCTAAGCACCAAAATTTTTATTATTATGTGATTCCTGCATATTAATTACTAATTTTCATATTAAAAATATATTATTTAATTATTAATTAATATATTAATGACAAAGTAAAAAATTTAAATAAACGATAATATTTTAACTTTCAAAAATTCAATTATCATGATTGACATAATAAAAGGTAATCTGGCATATTAATCACTAAAATATGCTAAAATAATTTTTTTTACTAAAAAAACATACTAAAATAAATTAAAAAATCATATTAATGTATGAAAATTTTCCTAAGTCGTCAGTTTTGTCTTCAGTCAAGACATTGTTTCTCTATCGTCTATTTTATTAATATTTTTATAACATTTTTATAATATAAGATGACTTTATTGCTCTTAATTTAGTAATAACTTTATATTATTTTTATATTAATTAGTAGTAAGACACATAAGAGATACATATGATAACATTTTAATATTGAAAAGACTAATTCAATATTTTTTAAAGGAATAATACGGTATTCAGCAAAAAAAAAAAAGGAATAATACGGTGACATAATTATGTTAACATTTAGAAGAATAAATTAAAGGTTTATGCTTTTAATTTTAACACGTTAAGATAATATTGTACCATGTGTGTGTCACATGCAATTTGAATTGGTTATATCTTGAAGTTAGAGGTATAAACAAACGAGTAGTAAATATAAGGCTAATGAAAAAAGATCTAATTTATTTAAGATAATTTACTTTTTATTAATTAAATCTATTATTGAACTAATGTAAAAATCATTCTGTTGCATTGGGTTTGGTCTTATTGAAGGCAAATCAAGAAGGCTTATTTTGTTTACCATGTTATTGATACGGAGTATCCATCGGCTTTGGTTACCATGTCATTTCTGTCGGGGAACCTGATTGACCACTTTTAATGGGGTTCTCCCCTCCCAACCATGTTTTTTCCATCCACAAAACTCGAATTCAGGACCTTGCTTAAGGGGACCGAGTCCAGCACCACTCAGACCAATAACTTGTTGATCAAGAAGGCTTTGAAGTATTCTTAAATAATTATTTTTCTTTTTTATTTCTCTTTATCATCTTTACAAATCAGTATCAATAATATGAGGATCAAATTGTTCCCACAAGATTTTTTTTCAATTGAGTGTATTTAATATTTTTTTATTTTTGCCCCATGAAAAAATTGGTATTGCCCCCACAATACAATTTCTTTTAAATGAATGTAAAATGTTATAAGAGATAAAAGATAGAATAAATTGGTATCAATTTAACCACTTTACCTTTCTAATTTTTTATAATATAGACAATGAAAAATTACACAACATTTTTAATATATGAAAATGCGTAGAAGACAATTGTAATTTATAGAAACTTAGGTATTTTGGATTTTTTTTTTATCATGACATTATATATTTTATAAAAGTTTGTAATATTTTTCTTCTACAAAAATATTATAAATTATTTCTTTAACCCATTAAAGAAAATTTCTAGATTAGCCATTGCATATTACTATTTTGTAACAACCCGCCTTAGTTACATATATAATAACTAAAGATTTTATTTCATTAAATTTTAAAAGCTCTCTAATTAATTTATTGATAAAATACTGGAGAAATTTTTCTGCGATTCCCCGAAGATAACAGATAAAATTCAAAGCTCAAAATTTAAACATCTCTTATACAAAGCTTAACTAAATAAAACTATATGTACATAAATCTTTACACATGATAAATACACAATACTCCTAAACTAGTCCATTCTATTCAAAAGACCAAACAAAAGAAGAGAAAGAAATGATCATGTCTTCAATCCCTCAAACGCTCTATCCGCAATATCTCCAAGGGAAAGATCCACCTAAGCTCCATTTACTCCCCCGAACACCGTTCGAGATCATCACAGTCACAACCACATGTGCCACACGCAAGGGTAAGCTTACTAGAGTAAACATATTTAAATACAATTTGCTATTAAATAAAAACATAAAGATAAATATATATAATTTTCTCAACGTTAAAACTTGGTATTTTAAAAGAAAGAATACATGTACATTTAACTTGTCATAAGAAATCTCATATACTCAACCAATCATCAACAACATAGTTCAGACATCCATTATCACATAAACCACCAAACATCATGAATCACATCTAAGCATCAACCATCACAAATCCTTAATCTCCGTAGTACATCAACTATAAAAAAGTCTCATCACAATTGTCATACACCAACAACCACTAGGCAACCTTAAGCATCAGACACTGACTCTACTCCATGAACTTTCAACATCATACGAGCGGTCCCTCATAGGTCCCATCCTTTACCATAGTCTGTACATTCTGACCATTCAAGGAGTCCCTTGAGCTGACCCTACGGAAAAAGTGTGGTTTTATCGAAAATAGACAAGTGCTATAGTGGCTTACCTCTGTAGGTTTGCAAGACCTTACATCTGTAGGGATTCGCCCACTAGTCTATTCTATAGGCCCACCGTTAGCAACCACGAAAATCCCCAGCACTAGGTTGAGAGCCTACCTAGCACCCTCAACTTACGTGCCCCATATGTTTGTGCACCAACTGTGCACACCTACGCACCAACTATGCAAATACAACATTCGGAATATTTCTGTGCATCAACTGTGAGCACCCACCGTATTCCAGCGGCAAAACATATTTTGAGTCCCTTATAGTCTTAGATACGGCACCTCCGTACCCGCCATCTTCTTACGTGCCCCATATGTTTGTGCACCAACTGTGCACACCTACGCACCAACTGTGCAAATACAACATTCGGAATATTTCTGTGCATCAACTGTGTGCACCCACCGTATTCCAGCGGCAAAACATATTTTGAGTCCCTTATAGTCTTAGATACGGCACCTCCGTACCCGCCATCTTCTATGGCCTGACTTAAGGATCCAAATACATCTCATCAATCAACAATCCTCAACCACGACAACAATTCATCCACTATACACTAAAAGAGTCACTAACCTCTTGGGAAGTAGTTCTCAACACTCTAACATGCCATTCGGAGTCAAAACATAGTGGTGATACTTGGGAAGATATCCCACTAGGCGAGACCCCCGAGTGGCTTTAGTGGGTCGGAGTTCTGACGTGAAACTCACCCTCCCAAGTATACCATTTTTTTTAAAATAAAAATCTTCCCAAAGGACATAGCTAACTCCTCTTTAACATATAGGGATGATTCCAACATATAGTTCACATATATCATCATCTCATCAACATTCAATTTCAATTTTTTCAACAAACACCTACACCTCAATAATAAATAATGTTCTCAACAAATTATATCCCATTAACCATAATATACTAACTCCAAACAACAAAGTCATTTTCTCATAGATAAACTTACTTGTGAGCACATCATAGAGATAAACAACATGATTATTACAACAATAATACAACTACCTTACAATAATATAAACACCTTATTATCATCAGTAAAACTAGTCATAAATTAATCTCTACTTATAATTATGTACCAATTTAACATTCCAACAATTATTTAAAAATCATACATAGAAAGTAATGATGTAAACATGCATAACCTCCTCACAAACTTCTCACATAGCTTCCAACCCCTTTCTGGATGTTTCAAGCTTAGCCTAGCATGTTTCCACGCTTAACCTGACCCTCTAAGACTAAAAATCTCCACTTTACACTCCTCAGGCTCAAGCCTAAATTTGGGGCTCAGCCGCAAGTCCCCTGAAGCTAAAAACCAAATATGTGTGTTTCAGGTTTCAAGCCCAAATCTGGGGCTCAGCCGCGCATCTGAGGCTCAGCCCAAATCTGCGGCTCAGCCTTGCACTGTAGATGCACCTACGTGAATCCACCTCCCATGGCCATCCATGGCTTCCTAAAAGCAATCCAAGCTTGTCATTCACTCATATAACACTCCTATTACAAAACCTAACCCTTAGACAACCTAAACAACCTCTCAATCTCTCCCAATCACTCAAAATCCATCAAAATCTTACTTAGGGATCAAAGGGGGAAAAGAGAAAAACAACCCAACAGCAATCCAATCAATCAAGAATTCAATATCTCAACACAAAAACATCATTCCAAGCATCAAATACTCAATCAAAGCATTCAATTAAACTAAAACTAGTTAAAGCTTCCCTTACCTAAAATTCTTGAAATTTCCTTAACTTTTGCTATGGAATCAACTAGGAGGAACCAATTAGATGAAATCCAAGAAGCTCTATAGAAGAAGGAGACAAGCTAAACATCAACCCAAGAGAGAAGAAAGAAGCAAATAGAGAAAGGAGAGCGAAGAGAGAAGGAAGAAATGGATGCGAATGAAGAAATGAGGAAATGACAGAAAGAAAGAAGAAACCAGTGTATAAAGCGTTAACTTTTGCTATTCGTACCTATGTTTGTTCTAACCTCACACTCCCTTTTCTATAACAAAAACTCACGTAAAGCCTAAATTATCATGAAAACTACTAAACACACAATAATCACATAAACAAAACAATCTATTTTATTTATATAGTTCATTAAATAACACGATTTAAATTTAATTTCTCTTTTTCATACATCTATCACTTATCTCAGTGTATTTTTCTACACTGTCCGATGATTTTCGGACTATATTTCTGCAAATCTTCTTTACAAAAATTCACATAGAAGTAAGTATATAAGATCTAAAAATCATTCAAACTCACTAAACATCCAACAACACATAACAATTCATTCCATTTATTAATTAACTCATTACGTAACATAATTTAAATTTAATTTCTCTTACATTACGAAAAATCACAGTGTTACATGTTTGCTATAAGTCATCGCACCATTTGTCATGGGTTTGGTTCCTACTTGCTTTATGAAATGCATGTAATTATTAAAACAAAATGCATGATAGTAAATAATCATTAGACGCTAAGGTCTCATAACATGCCCTCCCAGCTTATTTTTTTAAGGAAAGATGATGATGATGATGATGATTATTATTATTATTATTATTATTATTATTATTATTATTATTATTTAATTGATATGTATTGTCGGTGTAATTTCTTTTTAGTGTCAATCAATCACAAATTGTCACACCATCAATAATATTTGAGTTTTGTTCTAACCACCTTAAAAATCACTCATACCATGATTTGTAATTGGTTGACAATGCAGAAAACTTTATACCAAGAGTGCATAACAATTAAACTCTTGCTATTATGAATAAATTTTGTTCAAATATTTTCTTATATAATTTTTATACTATTTATTATATATCGTGTGGAGCACGGACCATCACTACTTCATAATAGATTTTCTACAATTTTGTTTCAGGAAAAATCACATGTACATGGCAACTATTATCAACTTTTGAGAGTTTATGTATGTAGCAATTATTTTGCACATATCAAACGTTGTTCATTCCATATAAATATATCTCATAAAATAAAATAAGTAACAAATTTGTTTTGTTATTATTATATTTTGTTGAAAATTTTGATATATTTTTGCTGGAAAATTTTCAAATATTATAATATATAATTTTATATATGTATTGTATAGTGTGTGGAGCACGGTCCATCACTACTTTACAACGAATTTCTACAATATTTTTTAGAAAAAATTGTATGTATGTGACAATCATTATCAATTTTTTGTGTATATGTATGTTGCAACCATTATCCACTTTATCAGATATTATTTATTTTGCATAAATATATCTCATAAAAATAATATAAAATAAAAATTAACTATTAATCTATATTGTTGAATATATGAAAGGTGTTGATTTTTCTATATTTCATGCTTCAATTGTAACAAAATAAACAACATATTACTCTCACACGATTTACCCTTATTTAATAAGATGTTAATTTAGTGTGGTTATTAAATTATATTAAGTTTTTTTAGGATATTACAATGACATTAAAAGGGAAAATTTTATTCCTTTGTGGGTAATCAATTTGCATACAATATTTTAAAAATCCTGCTTACAATTTTTATTCTTTTTTTAACAAAATTGTGAGGTTTTCTGCATATAAATTTATTTGTATAAATTAAAATTTATTGAGAGATAAAATCAAATTTGGATATGAATAAATTTTAAATTTATATTCCTATGTGACTACTTATAAAAACTCTTTAGCAATTTATATAACACTTTATGCGATCATAAATAGGCATACTCAACAATTTATTTATATAAGTGAATGTATAGATAAATGTTTTTTTTTTAATATTTTTGTTTTAATGATAACGAAAATATTAAATTATTAATATTTTTACTTTATTATTAATTTTATGTTTCAAATATAATTTAATTATTAAAATAACAAAAATATCACTCCTCAAATATAATTTATCCCGTGCATCGCACGGGATCACACACTAGTTTATAAAGATATAAAGATTAAATTATATAAATTCGTGTACATAATAGTGAATATATAAAGATATATATTTTATATTATAAAAGGAAAGATTTTTCCACCCAAAATAGGAACGTTTATGTAATTTTATTTTGTATGTCAATTTGTAATTATATTAAAAAAATAAAACAACTTAATTTTGTGTAATATCATGTTGATAAGCAAAATTAGTGGATTACATATAAAAAAACATTCATGTTTCTTTAAAAATTGAAAATTGAAATAATTTGAAAGTGGTCTCCTCTTCTATTTAAATGTGGGTTGCCCTGATCTAAACTAGGTTTTGCTCTTCAATAAGAAGGTAGTAAAATGTCCTTGTATCTGTATATTGATTTGTTGTTTATATTTCTCCTCTTACATTTTTTATTATTATTATTATTATTATTATTATTATTATTATTATTATTATTATTATTATTATTATTATTATTATTATTATTCTTTTGCTGTAAATGGATCATTTGAATATATTTTTAATCCATCTTTAATTCATGTTGAAGAACAAATTGTTCATATATTTGCTTCAATACTAAACCTATAGAAGGTATTTTGTACTTTTTTTTAACACTAATGGAGGTTTTTGTTAAATGATACTAACGTTTTTCTTTTCTTTTTCTTAGGACGTTATAATGATGGGGAATCATTTTTGGACTTTTGCGGTGACAGATCGAAAGACGGTTTGACGTATACCATAGATCCTAACGACAATGTTCTACAAGTAGAGATTTATGGGAAGAAAAAAAAAACATCAATGTTTATAATTGGAGGATTGTAAATGGCAAATTTCTAGAGCAGAATATTTTGTTGTCTTGATTATGGATATTTTAGGATTATGTTTTTTTTTTTAATTTTTTTGATGTTACTCATTGAACAATTACCAATTGAAAGGCAATAATTAAATTTTTTTTTTATGGAGTATGGCTATGTTCGACAAGCCATTTCAGCTAACTTCTAACTTTTTTTAATAGTAAAAAAGCTTGTTTAACTGTTATGTAAAGAAGCTCTTTTTAGTAGCTTCTAGCGTTTTTTGAAATGCTATTTGAAGTAGAGTTTTTTAAAACGCTAACTTCTAGCTTTTTATATTTTATTCCCTTTTTATCCTTAAAATATTTATTAAATTTCCTTATTATCCTTTTTAAATAAAACATGGTTTTATTATTTATTTGTTTTATTTTATTTTTGTTATTATATTTTACATTTTTTATATTACACTATTTATTTTAACCATTGTACTATTTATAATATTTAATTTATTAATTTAACATTATACATCACAAAATTGACAATGATAAATGTTAGATTTTTTATTTTTATTTTTTAAATGATTTTATATTAGATGATTTATTTTAACTATTACGCTAATTAACATAAAGAAAGTATAATGTCTACTTAAGTGTATTTTTTTTTTACTTTATTTTAAACTTGATTAAAAATATTTTAAGATATAGTATAAGATTAATAGTAGAATACTTAAAAATAGTATAAGATTAATAGTAGAATACTTAAAAAAAAAATTGTCCGTTTTTCATCCTTCTAATTTTGAAATGTACCACTTTTAGTTCTCAAAATTATTTAGATAGCGCGTTATAGAGAAACGAAAAGTGGTTTAAATAGCGCTTAAGAACCAAAAGTGGTGTATTTCAAAATTAGAGGGACGAAAAATGGACAATTTTTTAAAGGGACTAAAACCAAACTTCAAAAACATATTTTACCCTTTCTTTTTTTCATCTACTTTATACTTTTACTTATTTTCCTGTAGCCTATAGTTAAATGAACATAAAAGGATTAAGGAGTTTGTAAAAGTAGAAATTTATTTTTTTGCAATGGCTTAATTATATGTTTTGTCCCTGAAATTTGAGGTCAATCCAATTTTAGTCCCCCAAATTAAAAAAAAAAATCATTTTAGTCCTTTAATTTTGAAAAAAAAAAATTTAATCCTTAAGCATTAATTTTGAGGGACTAAAATGATTTTTTCAAAATTGTTTTTAGTCCCTAAATAGAAGATTTGATGGACTATACAACCGTATTTTTCCAAATTTGAGGAACTAATAAAATACTTTTTTTTTTTTTAAATTGAGAGACCAAAAATCGGATTACCCCAAATTTTAGGGACTAAAAACATAATTAATCCTTTTGTAATTTAAATATATATAATAATTACAATAAATATATATATTTAAATACATGGGTTCAAAAATCAAAAACTTGTTACCCTACCCGTACTTGAACGAATTTTAACATGTTGGGTTGCAGGGACGGATCCAGAAACTTATTAAAGGGGGGCAGGATTTTTTTTTCTTCCTTTATAATTGTTTAAGTTTTTAACTTTTAATAAATAATAATTTTTTTAAAATATTTACTATTTTTACACATAAATTTGAAATTTAAATGATAATAACCTTAACCGTTACCATAATAACAACAAACACACAACTAGTTTTACATAATTTTACACTATCTATCATCTTAATTATTGCAATAAAAACAAAAAATGCAACTAGTTTTACATAATTTTACACTAATTAACCTTAACTAGTATTATAATAACATTATACACAATTAATTTTATGCAATTTTATACTAACTAATTTAAAAATATATATGTATATACACGAAAAATTCCAAAGGAGGGGGGGCTGGCGCCCCTGCCACCCCCCCTCTAGATCCGTCGTTGTTGGGTTGGTTTCAACTCAAAAACTAAAAAAATTAACCCAAAGTGATTGGGTAAGTTTGAATCTATTCAAGTTCGCGAGTCACTCATACCCGTGAACACCTCTACTACTTGGAAAGGTCATTTAAATGGTTGGGGTTTTCATTCATATGTTAGGAAAGGTCTATTTTAACTAAAACATTTGTGTTTTCAGGGTTTCTATTCTCACTTAAACAAAGAACTCTTTCTATATAAGTATTATTTTATTCTGGATAGAAAATGCCCTAATTTTTTTTATCAATTTTTTAAGAGCTTTTAAAACTTTAATTATCACAATTTTCCCTTACAAGATTAAATTCTATCAAACATTGAGATGCATTATTTTTAATTTTTATTATTGTAAATAAATTTTAAATTAATTACACATTTTAATAATTAATGATTTTTAATTAATTTATAATTAAATTAATAACTCTACTAATCACAATTATTAGTTAATAATCTAACAGGGGGCCAAAATTGTCAATTTGTAGAACTAGGGGGACCAAATGTTACAATTAAAAATTAGGGGGACCAAAATTGCAATTTAGCCTAATATCCTTAATATTTTACTTAAACTTTTTATATAAGTTTTATTTTATTTTCGACAGAATGACTCTATTTTTTTATATCTTTTTATTAATTTTTTAAGAGCTTTTTAAAACTTTAATTATCACAATTTTTCCTTGCAACGTCAACATAAAAAAATTATATCAAACATTATCCTTAAAAAAAATGGGATGCCTTATTTTTAATTTTTATTAATGTAAATTTTAAATTTTAAATTAATTGCACATTTTTTTATGATTTATTTTAATTTATTTATACTTTTATATTTTACTTAAACCAATTTTTTATATTTTCTAATTTTAGTTTTTTTAATATTATATCTTTTAATTTTACCTAGATTTGAAAATGTCCTACCTTTTATTAGGAAAATGTCCTACTTGCCACTATAATTGTACTTATAATATTTTACTTAAACTCAATGAGATGAAGTTGATTGGCCAAACCTGAGCACTTTTAAAAATGAAATTTCGAAATAGGTTTTTTTTAAACATATTATCGGTATGAAGTTATTTTGATCATTGATCGAGTTATCATATTATAAAACTAGAATGTTCAATCTCACGTAGATAATCAAACTCAATAGTCAAACTAGCAAGTTTGACTTTACCACCACATGGCATGGAATATACTAGTCAAACTAGCTAATTCAATGTTACGTAAGTTGTAACATCCTAGAAATTACAACTCAATAAGTATCTGCTTGTATGATTTAATTATGATTTATTTGTTTTAAATAAGGAAAATATGTGTTTTGAGTAATTAAATATGATTAGTAATTAGTTGAGTAATTAGGAAAAATAATAGTAGAAAACAATTAATAATGGTTAAGTAGAGACATCACATGAATATTTGAGAAAAATTCAAAATTTGAAAAGTCAATGATATACTCATTTTGGTAATAGTGAATGGGAAGGGATTTGGTGAACTCATTAATGACGTTTTGGTAAATAAATGGAAGTTTAGTCTAAAGACTTTAAAATTAGAATTCTAAGCACCTAATTAACTTAATAAGGAGTGTAGATCCCATGTAATTAATTGAGAGATTTAGACTTAATATAATTAGGCAGTCAAAAAAAGACTTAATATTAATTAAGGTTCCTAATTATTAATTAAGCTAATTTAGATTAATTAAGCTAGTGTGCATTAATTAAGGGCCTTAGAAGCTAAGTAGAAATTAATAGTGAAGAGGCAATTAATTAAAAACTAATTAGAGACACTTAAGGAAGGGATTAAGGACTAAGAATGCCATAAATGAGACCTTAACATGTGGGACCCATGTGGGCCCCTCTCTATTAGGGTTTTAAAGAACCCATATAAAAGCAACATGTTGGCCCTTCCCTATAGATTCTAGCCACCATTTTGAGAGGAAGCGAGAGAATAGAGCTTCTCCTTCATTCTTGTGTTTTCCTCCATTGTTGAGACCTTCCACCTCCATTTTCACCCCTCTACACTAAGTTTCTTGAGCTCATTTTTAAGGAAGGAACTCTACAAGAAGAGAGCTTTCATTTCCACCGATTGGAATTTCATTTGGAGAATTTTCAAATTTTCTCTCTAGGTATGGAAGAGTCTTCTCTTTTTCCTCTAACCTCTTGTTGTTTTCTTGTATTTCTTATCATGATTGATGTGTGGGGGGTCATGTGGGGGCAATCAGTTACATGAACTTGTCACTATATTAGAATTTGCTACTATTTTACTCATGGAACTACAACTGTGTTTTATTTTTATTTTTTTATATTTTCGTGACTTGCCTTGGTGAAGTTAGACCATTCTCTAGTGAAACTATGTCTCTGTAACCATTTTTTCGGATTTTTTTAGTACTGAAACTATTTATAATTTATTTATTTTTTAAATATGTCAAATTTGTCCTGGGGGCTATTTTTGATGATTAAAAACTTTTGGTGTACCATTTTTGGATCTGGAACCATAGAGCCTTTTTATAATCATTTTTTATATCTGGAACCATGGAACCATAGAGCCTTTTTATGAACCATTGAAGTATTTTATTTTGATTAATTTTTCTAATTATAGAAATCTGTGCAGCCACATTTTTATTACATGAAAATTTGTTTTCGTGAGAAATAAAATTTGGGAAAAATATATGATGTGGTATAATCATTGTAGAATGCCCTGTAATTTTCTCAGATTTTTCAAAGGTGATTTAATATTTATTGACAAATTTATAGCATGTGCTCTGTTTTATGTCAACAGTGATGAATAAATGCAAAAATGATATTTGTGTTGCTTGAGAAATCTTGGAAAAATTATGTGTGGTGTTTTAAATGTTGGACATGATCTCTGTAAAATTTCGTGAATTATTGATGAGAGCTTCAATTTAACAAATTTACAAAACACTGTTTTACAAAGGTTGGCCAGCAGAGGAAAGTAAATTGAAATTAATATTTGTAAGTTAATTTTGGGTGGCCGAATTTATATGTTGAGATATGTATGATGAATGATGTCTCTGAAAATTTCTAAGTCATTATGAGTTAATTTGATAAGTCAAATAATTTTTGAGATGTGAATTTCAACATATGTTAAATAATGAGATTTGGTTAATTTAATTACATTGTAATATTTGACTTTTATGATTCATGAATGAGTGGCTCTACCCTAAAGGGAGACCCTCGTACCTTGTTATAAACTTGTTGAATTATTTGTGGTTTAAGTTCCTTGAAATGCCTATTGTTATACATTGAATTGTTATTTTTGACTTGAATTGGAGACCGGGACGAATGTGATCCTCGGGCAACTTGTGTGTTGGGAACTCGATTGTTTGGTGTGATTATATGTGTGGATGATGATTTGATTGTGGGATTAAGGATTATGAGATCCTTAATGGGATACAAATGAACTCCAAGTGGGAGTGCATTTGTGTGAAACTAGAACAATGTTCTAGATCATGGTAATATTCATTGTGAAAAATAGTGAATTAACAATCAATAAGAGTGTGAACATAATAACCATATGGAATTAGTAATTAATAGGTACCCTAACACATTTGGAGAATATTATCAATTGGACTTAGACAAAGACTTAGGACCTTTTCTTGGAGATTGAGGATAGAGGACTAGAAGCTAGCATAATACTTGAGAGAGAGTAAGAATTTACATAAAACTTAATAAAATGGATGGAATCATGAATGGGTTCATGATGGGTTTAGTAGTGCATAATGCACCTACTCTTGTATGTGAAAGTGTGATGATTTATGTAATCATGTTTAATTGTGATATGAGGAGAGCGAGAGGGAGGAACCTTCTGCTCCTAATATGGTGAGGTCGTTTAGTACGATGTGATCATGATGTGGACGATTTTATGATCGAGGAATGTGATCTCCCTGTGATGGCTAATTGTGGAAGCAAGCGTTGGAGAGGTTGTGTGGGAAGCTCCATCTATGACTTATGTTATCTTGTGAAGGATAGGGAGTCCTATATGATATTTGATGAGCTCATGATGTTTAGTTGACCGTCGTCTGGTACTATCAATAGACGAACCCACACATACATGTAAAGGACAATCTCAATGGGGAAAGTCGTTGAGGAGTCAGTCCTTAGAGATTGGATGACCACAGAGTGGTACCTGGGAAATGACCGTAGGCGTGATCAACCTTGGGGAGTAAGCAGTCGAGTTGTGACTATGGGTCACACAACCGACTTGGCAACCTCAACTAAACGCGAGCCATTATTTTATTGGTGAGAGCCCTATCGTTGTACCGTGACGAGAGGTGTACTCCCAATAATCATCCAACCTAAAATGTTGCAAGACCACTGAATTCTGGAAGTTCCAGTGGCAGCAGGCCCGAAATGTGATGAGTTAAGGAATTAGTTGAATGGATGATTAGGATTATGAGTGAGACCTGTGAGAGAACCACACCGAGGTGGTTAGTGTTTTGTGTCTGACCGTAAGGTCGTTTGTTTGTGGTTTTAGAGAAGTGAGGGACTCACTCCATACACCTTGTTTTTTAGATAGAGACGAATGATTTTGTGTGATCATCGAATATGGAATGAAATGACTATGACAAGCACTAAGGATGTGAATGGACTTATTCAAGAAAACGGAAGATCCCTTGAGGATGTCTCATGGATTAAGTAGGTATATAATGGTTGAATTTTATTGAGTCATTGCTCTGTGTCTTAATCCTTTTCTTGTATAAAAGAGGGTATACTAGGTTTTCATTTTGTGATGTATCATTCTCTTGTATGTGACTCGAATGTGTTATGTACTCATTTTCAAGAATGTGAACATGTATTTATATTTGTAAAGTATAATTGCTTAATGATGGAAATTGGAGATTTTCAAATGGAATTTTAATGTATCTTTAATAGTTTATTGGAAATCGAGTATTTTATAAATTAAGTTGTTTCATTAAGAACGGTATTTCGTTAATGAACATATTTATGATGAATGCATTAGAGACGAGTTTTCGATTTATGCAAAGACAACTATATCATTTCATTCATGATAAAAGAGTTAATATAGGTAGGAATAAACTCAAAAACATGGTGGCTACAGTACAATCTTGACACCCTTGCGAGAGCATGAGCGACAGGATTAGCTTGCCTCCGAACAAAACGCACCCGAACGTTGTTTAAATGATGAAGCTTCTGCCTACATATTTGAATAATTTGTCCAAGCTCCAAGATATTTGATGGAGGAGATAAACAACAATCTGCAACTTGCTTACAATCAAGCTCGATGATAATATTATGCAAGTTCAACTCAGCGATCCAATTAAGGGACTGTAAGAAAGTCGATGCTTCAGCTTTAGTTGGAGTTGAAAGACCATGACGGAAACCAGTTTTTGCTTAAATAAAATTCCCATTGTGGTCCCTAATGAACATGCCAAATACATATAGCTGCTCCTCATGAAAAATTGATGCATCTACATTCAACTTCAAAAAACCCAAAGGTTGCTGTGACCAACTAATATTATTTGTAATTCCACGAGACTGAGCATCCTGAACCTTTGCTTTATTGTTTACAGACAACCAATGAGAAATAGATTCAGTGGCAAGCTTCCACGCTATTTGGGGAGATTTGGCAGCAGGTTCCCATACAAGTTCGTTCTGCCTCCTCCATATACACCATAAAGCCGTGACAAAAATTAGTAGCTGAGAAGATATAAGTGTTTCAATGAAATGAAAAATTACATCTTTTAGCACCTCAAATTGGTTGTGAATATTTTCAATATGGCTCCAAAGCCCATCTTCTTGCTACACATATTTAGCGTGATCACATCCCAAGAAAACATGCCAGTCATATTCAAGACAATTATGACACAAAGGGCATATACTCGAGCAATTAACTCCCTTGGAAGCCAAACGAGTGCATACTGGAAGAACGCCTCTAACTGCTTGCCATAAGAAGATTTTTATTTTTTGTGGTATTTGTAATCTCCAAATGAGCATCCAATTCCCTGAAATTTTCAGATGAGAATTATCAATAATGGATTTCGTCAAATGATGATATGCCAATCTTACCGAATAGCAACCATCTTTAGAAAGTCTCCAAATCAATGTGTCCTCTTGATCAGTGAGAACCAAAGGGATCGACGTAATAGCATGAATGTCTCGTTGATTAAACATTGAGTTTATGTGGCCAAAATTCAAACTTTATCATGCTACTTTTAATATCTTTAATTTTCTATTTAAACTTTCTATATAAGTTTAATTGTTTTTTTGGAAATCGACGAGGAAAAATATAAATTAGGGTTTGTTCAAAAACCTCTTGTAAACATTCTTTTCAATTATAAACAATGGAATCATCCATTTCAATATATAAAAAATAATAGATTTGAAAATATCGTAAAAAATGAAATTTCAGAATTTTTTTTCATACATGTCAAAGTTATGGAAGAGAAAGCCCTTTTTTTATGTTTTTCATTAATTTTTTAAGATCTTTTTAAAACTTTAATTTTCACAAATTTTCCTTACAAGGTCAAGAGATAAAAAAAAGTTATATCAAACATTATCCATAAAAAGAATGAGATACATTATTTTTAATTTTTATTATTGTAAATTTTAAATTTTAAATTAACTACAAATTTTTTATGATTTATTTATTAATTTATTTATAGTTTTTATACTTAAACCAATTATTTATATTGTTATCATTTTAGATTTTTAATATTTTGTCTTTTAATTTTACCTAGATTTTAAAATGTACTGTTTTTTAGGAAAATGTCCTACTAGCCACTATTATAGTATTTTTAAAATTTTACTCAAACTCAATATGATGAGGCTAATTGACCAAACTCAAGCACTTTTAAAAATGTAATACCAAAATAGAATTTTTTAAAACATATTATCCGTATGATGTTATTTTGATTGTTTACCATGTTAACACGTTAGTCAAACTAGGACATTCTATATATGTCACGTGGGTTGCCAAAGCCAAACTTAGTAATCAAACTTGCAAGTTTGACTTTGACCATCACGTGACATCAAATGTACTAGTCAAACTAAGTCAATGCTACGTAAGTGGTCAAAGTCATGCTACTTTTAATATTCTTAATATTTTACTTAAATTCAACTAGACGATCACCTCCAACAACCTTCCTGTGCAAGAATGCTTATGTTTAAAATTCCACAAACACACACATGAGCATAGGTGTCAATTTTTTTTAGTCAAAGCAACACATTGACAGTAACCATTTTCTTGGCAAATTGTGTTTATTTTATTAAGCTTGGACACCATTTATAACATTTTCACATTCCATTGAACAACCAAACACTACAATTTTTTAGTCAAGTATCCAACTTGGATGAATCAGCATTAAGCATCATGGAGGCGAGGTAAGATTTCATGGTTTCTCCTGTTGGTGGCAGTGAACCAACTTTCAGAATTGCTGATTTTCGAAAACCCTTGTAAAGTCCCTTAATGGACCAGTTTCTGAGGTCCTTTCATCTTCTATGACTATGCCACTACCACCCATGTTTAAACCAAAGCAGAGGCCTTTGGTGATCCATTTCAACGGCTAGTGCTACCTAAAGCAGAAGTGGGTTGAATGGGTGGATGCTAATCAACTCAAGCATGAATCAGTGTGGAAGAAAGTTGGCATCTTTGAAGCCGTCATGAGCACCAAGTGCGTGATAGAGAAAAACCAAAACTTGTGTTTTGCGATTGTTCAGAAGTGGTGCCTTTAGACAAATTCCTTTTTGTTTCCCTAGGGTGAGGCAACAATCACCTTGGAGGATGTGATGGTGTTGGAGGGTTTTCCTGTTATTGGTGATCCTATCTTCACCCCCACTTCAAAGCTAGGAAAAGAGATAGGTGGAGAAGAAATTGATTCTTGTAGGACACCAAACTCAAAGGAGGAGTAAAAAGGGTGGGGTTTCCACATCGACATGGGTGGATCTTTTTGTCAATAGTGGGAGTGAAATTGAGCATGAATCATTCCTTGCAACTTGGTTGACAATAATTGGTTTTTCTCATAATGGTTTGGTGAGTAAGTTTGTTTTCCCTGTTGTTATTCATCTTGCTAGAGGGAATTCAATTGCTTTAGGACCAACCATTTTGGCAAGCATATATAAGGATTTAAGTTTGTTGAAGCAAACATTAGTTGGCTTAACTACTGATAAATTGGAATTGGAGGTAACTCTTTAGTCACCCCTCTACTTGGTCCAAATTTAGGTGTGGGAGAGGTTCATAAACTTAAGAATACTATTATTAAATTAGAACATTAACTTTTGGTTAGGGTTGCAAATTTATGAACCTCTCTCACACACAAATTTGGACCAAGTAAAAAGGTGACTAAAGAGTTACCTCCAATTCCAATTTATCACTAGTCAAGCCAACCAATGTTTGCTTCAACAAATTTAAATCCTTATATATACTTGCCAAAATGGTTGGTCCAAAAGCAATGGAATTCCTTCTAGCAAGATGAACAACAATAGGGAAAACAAACTTACTCACCAAACCATTAGGAGAAAAACCAATCATTGTCAACCAAGTTGCAAGGAATGCTTCATGCTCAATTTCACTCTCACTATTGACAAAAAGATCCATCCATGCCGATGTAGAAACCCCACCCTTTTTACTCCTCCTTTGAGTTTGTTGTCCTACAAGAATCAATTTCTTCTCCACCTCTCTCTTTTCCTAGCTTTGAAGTAGGGTGAAGATAGGATCACCAACAATAGGAAAACCCTCCAACACAATCACATCCTCCAAGGTGATTGTTGCCTCACCTTGGGGAAACAAAAAGGTATTTGTCTCAGGACACCACTTCTCAACAACCCCAAACACAAGTTTTGGTTTTTCTCTTTGAAGCACTTGGTGCTCATGATGGCTTCAAAGATGCCAACTTTCTTCCACACTGATTCATACTTGAGTTGAAGAGCATCCACCTATTCAACTCACTTCTGCTTTGGGTAGCGCTACCCATTGAAATGGATCACCAAAGGCCTCTTCTTTGGTTCAAACACGAGTGGCAGTGGCATAGTCATAGAAGATGAAAGGACCTCAAAAACTAATCCATCAAGGGACTTTGCAAGGGGTTTTATAAAATAAGTGGTTATGAAAGTTGGTTCATTGCCACCATCAACTGAAACCATGAAATCTTACCTCACCGCTAGGATGCTCAATGCTGATTCATCCAAGTTGGATACTTGACTAAAAAATTGTAGTGTTTGGTTGTTCAATGGAATGTGAAAGTGTTACAAATGGTGTCCAAGCTTAATAAAATAAACCCAATTTGCTAAGAAAATGGTTACTGTCAATGTGTTGCTTTGACTAAAAAATTGACACCTATGCTCATATGAGTGTTGTGTGGAATTTTAAAGTTAAGCATTGCATAGGAAGGTTGTTTGAGGTGATCGTCTCGTTGAATTTAAGTAAAATATTAAGGATATTAAAAGTAGCATGACTTTGACCACTTACGTAGCATTGACTTAGTTAGTTTGACTAGTATGTTCCATCTCACGTGGTGGTCAAAGTCAAACTTACTAGTTTGATTATTGACTTTGACTTTGACTACCTAAGTTACTTATTTTAATTTATCTTGTATGTTTGATAGAATTGTGTGATTAAATAAATTATATTCATGATTAATTCTTATTAATTAATTGAATTGTATGATTTCTTTAATTATATTTATGGTGTTTAATTAATTGATTTTATTTTTATTTGGTATGTTTGAAATTATTAAATAGAAATATATGAATTAAATTAATTTGATGTTGTGTGATTGATGGGCCAAGGGAAGGAAAATAGAATGATTAGGGTTGGGCTTAGAAGGTAGAAATAAAAATATGCCAAGAGGGGGTGTGTTTAGAAAAATTAGGGGTGCAATCAGAAAATAGAAATATGAAGTTATTTGGATTCAATTAGCAAATCTGGGGTGCAAATAGTGACAGAATTGGGCTGTCACATGTTTTTAACCCATAAGACCCCAAACAAGACAAATGTTACCGTATGCAAGCATGCGAGTCACGCACGGTGCTAAACTATTGTTTCACAAATCTTGCACAGTACAAGAGTTATTTTGACTGTTAGATCTTTTAAATTTTTAATCAATGGCTGAAATTTTTTTTCTCTTTTTTCCTTTTCTTTTTTGCTTTTTCTTTCCGTCTTTCCTAATTTACCCTTCTTCCTCTATTCCCTTCTTTCCCTTAACATCTCCTTCTTTACATCAGAACTTAAAATCCTTTAAAAAAAATAAATTAATCCTTACTCATCCCTTCAACGTCGTCGACAGCTCTTCTTCCCCCTTGGGGGAAAAAATAAGAAGCTTGAATGTCTAGTTAAGAACTTTGGGAGCAAACATCATACCAACATTAGGCATGGCAAAAAAATTAGTACCCGCGGGTACCCGACCGAACCATCCTGACTTTGATAGGGAATACCTGCTCTGATCAGGCACGGGTACGGGTACGGGTACGGGTAATACCCGACTTTTCTAACCGGGTACAGGGGCGAGGATGGGTATGTATCCATTCTCGTACCTGTACCCGTCCCCGAAATAATAAGTACTACTATTGTTTGAGCCTATTCATATTATGTATATTACGGAAATGGCACCATCCTTTTTAACCTTATTTCTTATGCTTTTGTTATTCCTTAAAAGAATTTTAGATTACTGAGAATGAAGCCTTAAAGCACTGCACTCCCAAGTCCCTCTCAATACTTAAACTCACCACTCACAACTTCTCTGAAATTTCATCACAAGGTCACGTTGTTGTTCCTTTCTCAACCACTGAAAGTTTGAAACCAAGTATAACGTTGTATACATTTCTAACTGGTGATCTTGGCTTGCCTTATTCGAATAACTGTACAATTTTCTTAAAACGGAAAAAGAAAAATAGTTTGATTTCAGTATTGCACGTTCACAGGTTGTTCTGTGACTCTTCCTGAACTTGTTTTCATACGTGTTTTGATACTTATGGACGGGTATGGGGATGGGACGGGTATACCCGACCCCGAACAGGGAGGGGGATGGGTAAAAAAAATTATCCCCGTCGAGGATCGGGGACTGGTACGTGTGTGGGGAGTGGGGACGGGGACGGGGAACAACATACCCGTCCCCACCCCGTTGCCATGCCTAACCAACATTCGTTCATAAGCAAAATAAATAAAAAAATTAAATATAAAAAATAGAACAGTAAAAAAAAAAAAAAAGAGGACGCTGACAAAGGAATCTCCAAGGCTTCTTGCCGCCGTGATGCTAAAACCTAACACCTTTCACCGTCGCGACACCGAAGCCACCGCAACGACATCAAAGCCGCCGTTGACTAAAAAAACAAGTGACGCTCACCAACCTCGCAACCGCAATAAATCTACAACATCATAACAAATCTGCAACCCCAAACAATAGATATGTAACTACAACCACAAAACTCAGATCTCACAAAACTCATATCTGCAAAATAATCTAATGGGCGATGTTGTTTCAGAAGAGGTCGTCAGCAGTGGTAGTGGTTTCGGCAGTGAGGGAGGTGTGATGGTTGTGTGACCTACGGTGGTGCATGCATAGGATTGATTGTTTGACGAGAGGCTAAGTGACGAGAAAGGTTGGGGGTAGGGAGCAAAACCGCCATTGATCTAGATCTGGGCTTCTCTTTTCCAGATCCGAGTTTCACAATTTTTGTTTGTGGTGTGACTATTTTTTTATCTGGGTTTCAAAAAGGAAAAAAAACATTGATTTGGGCGTGTAGAAGCATGAGGATGGAGTGAGAAACATTGGGTGGGTGGTCGCGAATGAGGGTAAATTAGGAAAGAGAGAAAGAAAACCAAAAAAGAAAAAAGGGGAAAAAATTCCAACCATTGCTTAAAAACTAAAACGATCTAACGGCTAAAAATGAATCTCGCGTCGTGCATGACTCGTGAAACGATAGTTTCGCACCATGCAAGACATGGACGCTATAGCATGATAGCACACGTCCCCAGACAATTTTAAAACATCAAAATTATGCTTTTTCTACACAACACCACCTAGAATTACCCAAACCCAACCCAATTAAAAGAGAAAACAAAAACAAAAATGAAGTGCATGTCTATGTGCATGACACCAAGAAAGAGAGAGGGAGCCAAAGATTTAGCTTGTCACGTGCTAGGCTAGCTAGAAGATCATGCATGTATGCCTTGTCATTTCTTTCCTTACATACTCAACATAGCCATACACCTAGCTAAAACCCATCCTACATAAGCTAACCTCTTCCATTGGCAAACTTGCCACCTATTCTAGTGGCTAAGTTTCAGCCACTCTTGCTCTGGAATGTTCTTCACCATCTATAGAGAGCATTGCTAGCTCATTCTTCACACAACAAACAACCAACGCTTCTAGTTAGTGAGAGTAATTAGAGAGTTTGAGTTGAAAGGTGCTCGAGTAGAAGCAAGAGAGGAGGAAAAGCTAGGTGTAAGTGACCTTTTATCGTGATGAGCTTGTGGAGGAGAGCAAGAGAAGAAACCAACCACTACCTTTGCCCCTTTGGCCTTCAATGAGGTATGGGGGGAGTGGGGTTATTTCTTTCATGTTGTGATGTTCCATGGAGGGGTTGAGATGGATCGTAGCCCCCAAGGTCCTCTCACTCCATGTTCTTATTATTTTGATGATTTGATGCTTGTGTTTATATTGCATGTTGCTGCCATATTGTTTAGATATCATGAAACATGTTATTTCATCCATATGTTGTGAGTATTCATGTTGTTATGATGTTAATGTGTTGTTGCAAAATTTTAATAATATGAAATGATGCTTATTTGAGTTGATAATGGATTGAAATCATGTTGGAATTTCATCTTGGTGTGGCTAAGAACTAGTCAAGAACATGATGAAAGTGATGGAAAAAGTTGGAAAAATGGCTTTTTGATTCATGATAGGGGCGTGACCTATTGGCTATTGGCACCCCATGTTTATGATTTTTGTTAAAATTATGAAGTTTAACCACTGATTAGTTGGTAATTGTAATTAATAAATAATTAAACTACTGTTTTATAAGTAAAATAGGGTTTCAAACTATTTTTGAAAGTAAGAATTTAAGTTGTAGATAAAAAATATAATTATGGACCATGATAGGTCTCAATCATGTTTATATATATACTTTTTTATGCCAACTATACTTTTTTATTTGAGTATTATGAAAGTAATTCTTTTAGACAATCCAACTGAGATATATATTATCATAAAACAGCTTTTCAGTTAAAATTTTCGAATATTTGAACAAAAAAAAAATAGAATAATCTTTTTTATTTATATGTATTTCAAACAACTTTTTTAACTTGATTTTTTATATACATAATTTTATAAAAAAATTAATTAAAAATGAGTCTGAATTAATTTATGTTTGAAAACATTTTATTTTAAAAAGTATTTTTTATAAAATGTTAGTTAAATAGTATTAATAAAAATCACTAAATGTATAATCATAACTAGTTATTTTTACTTATTTGAATATTATTAAAATAATATTTTTATCGATATGCACAAATGGAATTTTAGTGACGCAACACTAAATGTTAGTTTCAAATGATGCCAAACATGATTGAAGGGATTTGAGTGAAGCAATAGATATTTTAGAGGTTTTGTGGCAATACATCTTGCCTTGGGCCTATTTAGGAAAAAACAAACTACTTGTTAATGGTTACAATAAATCAATAAATGGCAAAATAAGCATAGGGAAATTATCTTCTCTCTTCATATATGATAATAAATACCACCTAAAAAAATATCTAACGAAACCATAAAAGAAAGCCTAATAAGTGAAAATGCATAACCAATACATAATTATGATTTATGACCTTTTTGTTAGGTAGATCAGGGCTATGACAAGTAAAGTTTGCAAATTATAATATTCAACTCCCGGGTAAAAATGGAGGTTACATGACAATTACCGTATCCAGTGAATTCAGCTTATCAGGTATCAGGTTTTAAAGTTGGTTGAGTTGATTCATGTGCAATTCACATCCCTTAATGGCAGAAGGGTCAAAGAGTTCAAGTTCAAGATCATCCTCCATATCCCCTGCTTCCAACTCCAGCACTTTCAATATTGAATATATATCCTCCCATTTTGGATGAGATTGATCTGCAACACGAAACTCATGTACTTGTCCATTTAATTCAAGCCAGCTACAACCTGGTGTTTCCTTTAGTCTTCTATCTCTAAGACTACAAAACTCAAACTAACCCGATTAAGGTTAGGTTCGGTTAAAAAAAACCAGTGAATCCAACGCAATTATGTTTCAAAGGTTGGGTCTTAAATTAGACCAATCCAACCAAACTCAAGTCACTTACACCCCTAATTGTGGGTTTTTTTTTTTTTTTTAATTCAAAGAGAGGAATCAAACTCCAATACTAGAGGGTTTACAATATTTCACATACACAACTCAACTAACTGAGCTAGACCCCCTTAATTTAATGTTGTGTGCGAGTTTGGATTCTTATATATTTTATTGAATATTTTAAAAGGTTATTTTTTAACTAATTAGTTTAGAAAAATATTTTGAAATTAGTTTAGTAATTATTAAAAATAGATAATTTATTTTGAGTTGGTTTCTAGCGGATTTTAGAGCTCCTATTTTTCACTATATTGATAATAATGTTTCTACAAATGTTATTTTTGGGAATATAATATTATATTTTAAAATAAACATCAATTTTTCTTATATAAAATTTAAAAGACAAGATACAAAGTAAAAATAATAAATTCAAATAAAAATATTTTTTAAACTAATGTAAACTTTTTTGGAAAAGAGATTTATCTCGCTTATCATAAATACATGATTTTATTTACAGGATTACCTATGATAGAAAATAGTTGTGTTGTTAAACCAAAAAACTAATGTCTCTTTTTTATTAGATTCTTCTACTTATTTATTTACTCCTGATGGATAATAATCATGAGTCAATTTGTCTTTCACATTTCCTTCCCATGTGTTATTCCTAGAGCTGTCAAAATTCGTCTGCCCAATGGGACAAAGACTCTTAAAATAGAGGTAAAAAAGAATCAAGCCAATTTGATCCGGTTTAGTAGGTCAAACAAACCAGGTTGGGCTCATGAAAAGTAGGCTTAAAAACTATCAAACTTATTTGCTCCGATATTATTATATTTTTTTTCAAAATTCATATAAATTTAGACAAAAAATACAAGCCAATTTGACCTAACTCGACATGTTAATAGGTCAAGTTAAGCTAACAAAAACGTAATCCATAAAAAAATCGGGCCAACCTAACTCAATCCTTTTTTCACCTTTTAGTCTGTTACATTGGGTCTATCTATTTGAAAGCTCTAGTTTTTCTAATGTGTGCAATGTTGTACATGATAAGAGTAATTAATTACTTATTTTTAACTAAAAAATATCAACATATTTCTTCAAAAAAAAAAGATCAACATATTAATTACTAATGATTTCTTCAAATAAATAATTATCTCTTTCTTATTTATTTAATAGATTCACTTTCTATTATATCTCTATTTTCAAACAAAAATAATAATAACTACACTTCTACTACCACCATCATCACCATCACTTCCAACAATCACCACCACCACCACCACTACCAACTTAATTCTGTGAGGAGAATAGAGTTATCTTCATAAAAGACGTGTGCATTGATAAAGAGAGATTCAAGAATTGATGCAAAATAAAATTAGACATTATTTACCAACAATGCTTAATAATTGTTATAATAAACAAATTTTATAGAGGCAATTAGTTTATTGCCATTAAATAATTGTTGCTAATAATAAAATTGGTGTAGTGATGCTGCTAAGTAAGTCCCCAAACTTAACTTTTTTTCCTTAAAAGTATGTTAATATTATCACGGGATAAATATCCATTTTGGTCCTTGAAAGTGTGTGACACTGACAGATCGGTCCCTGAAAGATGAAAAATTCAAATTTAGTCCCTGAATGTGCAAAAGGTGCAACAAATTAGTCTTGCCATTAACTCATCTCCGTTAACCTTAACGGATGTGCCTATGTGGCACTTCGGTGATGACGTGGCAATTGGTAGTTGCCACATGTCATCCACGTGTCTAAAAGTTGAGCTTAACAACTTGCTGTCATTTTAGTCCATAAACTTAACCGCTTATTGACATTTTAGTCCATGAACTTAACCACTTACTGACATTTTGGTCTTTCAACTTAATCATGTATTGTCATTTTGGTCCCCGAAAGTACTTTTGAATTTTTACTCACGCTACATGTAAATTATTAACATAGTCATCCCCATATCCTCTTACTTCCATTCTATTCCATATCCCTCATATTTTTCACCTTCCTCTTCCACACTTTGTAGTTCATCTTGACTTTCACCTCCATCATCTGCATGCACAGTTCGTCATTTATTCAACTGAAACATCAATTCTAATAGGAAAATAACACAAAAATATCTTTAAAAACTATTTAACTTTTTTCCTTAATAAACATTGTCTAGCTTTTTTTAAAAAAAATTACATTTTATTCAATTAAAAATTTTCAAATAACAACACTCTCAAGTAACCATTACATTTAAAATTCTTTGATGTCTATATATACCTTGCGGTAGTAGTTCATGAAAACCATAACTTTCGTATTACCCCCATCGGAAGGGTACGTAAGCAAATGGTTCTAACACTTTCATTTTTCTCCCTTTCGTGATTCTCATGTTTTTTAACTGTCTTTTCGTGATTAATGTTATTTCATAAAATAGATTAATTAAATAATTAATTTAACATTCTACACATATTAATAGCATATAACATAATAGCTTGATTTGGTTAGAAGATATGGTTTAGAACCTTATAGAATCTTGTTAGCAATGTCTTGGATTTAGCCGCTAACTATTACTATGTGGTCGCTCATAAATTAGTTTCATATTTATAGTATAATTTAAATGGCGGAATTGGTAAAAGCATGTTGAAAAATATGAGGGATAAAAAATGGAAGTGAGAGAATATGATAATGTCTATTCTAATAATTTACATGCAACATGGAACTTAATCGAAAATTTGAAAGTGCTTTCAGGGACCAAAATGACAATACGTGGTTAATTTCAAGGACCAAAATGTCAATAAGTGGTTAAGTTCAGGGACTAAAATGACAGCAAAGTTGTTAAGTTCAACTTTTAGACACGTGGTGACCACGTGAATGACACTTGGCAACTATCAGTTGCCACGTCATCACTAAGGTGCCATGTAGGCACATCCGTTAGGGTTATTTGTTGCACTTTTTGTACATTTGGGTACTAAATTCGAATTTTCGTCTTTCAGGGATCAATCTGTCAGTGCCACACATTTTCAGAGACCAAAATGGGTGTTTACCCTATTATCATTAAGTCACACGAGTTTTTAAATTTTGGACTAAAGTGAGTGATGAATTGCATTTTCAGAGACCTTTTTTGAATTTTTTTACTTTCAAAGACTAAAGTAATAATGCCTCACAATTTCGAGGACCAAATTAGTTATTTACCCAAATATTAATTCCCGCAACTGTAATTGTTAAAAAAATAAATTATACCTAGAATTAAACTCTTCCATTCAAAACAAAATTTTATAAAATCTAGTATTTTTATGTCCTAAAAAGTAAAACAATTTTGAAAGTCGATAAATAATATTCTCTCTTAATTTCTTATTTTATTAAAATAAAATTTCAAAACAGTTTCAACCATCAATAATACTAATAATTATGTAAATTAGTCTTATATTTTTCATATTAAATAAACTGGAAAAAAGAGAGAATGTGACATGTATCATATTAACACTGGATATATTCGAGCCATTTTCAATAACTTTCTCAAAGATGAAAGTTAAAAAACATGTGGGATTACTACTGGATGTATCATACATTATTTTTCTTTGTTTTGTTTTTGCTTCATCATTAGTTTCTTTTTGCTCTTTATCTCTTGTAACAAAAAAAAAATACTACTGAATGTATCATACATTATTGGTTGACTAATATATTAAATATAAAAATAAACTGAACATTATATTATATTATATAAATAGGACAACATATAAGGTTTAATAGACTTTTTTTATAAAGCTTGCAGCACGCGTGATCTTTTTTTTTTTTTTTTATTGAAGAGGCTTTTTAAAAACCCTAAACCTAACCTTTTTAATAAATAGGTTAGGACAGGCCTTATAGAGGCCAAGATGTGGGCCTCTAATAGGTCGTCTGACCTATTTCCACCACTACTTGGTAAGGGTGTTCACGAGCTAGATTGGGTAGGGTTTGGCTAAACACATTACCCAACCTAATCAAAATTGTACGAGTTGGCTTTTTATGATTTTGTTGTCACACTAACCCAAACCAACATGATCACAAAAGAAATATTTTTTCACTCAACATAAATATATTATATAAAGATTAAATTATTTATTGTATATATATACATCCTTTATTACTTAAAGGAATATACACTTTCACAAAAATAACTTAAAGGACAAATCTTAGTAAGTTAATACTGAATCTTATTTGAATTTAGATTAGTTTTCCAATTTTGTGAACAACTTTTTATCTTATGAAATTTTTGTTTATTATAGTTGATACATGCACACGTTGTTAAAGATTTCATTCCATCAAAACAAAAAAAATTCTAGAAGAACACCAAATACAAAGATATCAGTGCAGTTTGGGTAGTGGTGTAAGAAGACCACATGAGCGTTATTTGGAGCATGGTTGGTATGAATTTGTTTGGGTTAACAAATTGGTGCCCAGTACTCATCTTTAATTTTGGTTTTTGATTTATAATTTCTGTACTCGATCCTTTAGATATTGTCAGTAGATGCCTTGGAATTAGTTTGGGTCATTAGTATTTTTATTTAGCCTTTTAGGCTAAATAAAAAGTTGGGGGTAAAAATTGCAATTAAGCCTTTTTTACCCCCAACTTTTTACTTATCGGTGAATTTTACCCCCAACAAATTAATTTAGCTAATTTTACCCCCAACTTTTAAAAAAGTTGCAAATTTTACCTTCCACTGTTTTGCTGACCTGACATGACATGATAAAATAATTGTACTTTTTACCCCCAACTTTTTACTTTTTGGCAATTTTTACCCCTAACTTTTTCACTTTTTGACGAATTTTATCCTCAACTTTTTACTTTTTGGTGAATTTTACCCCCACTTTTTACACTTATGTCAGCATGCCACGTCAGCATAATAGTAGAAGGTAAATTTTGCAACTTTTTAAAAAATTTGGAGGTAAAATGCGCCAAATTAATTTGTTGGGGGTAAAATGTGCCAAAAAGTAAAAAGTTGTGGGTAAAAATTGCAATTAAGCCTTTTATTTATTTTTGTATTTTCAGCTCCTAAAATTTTGGATTATGATGTAAGAACAATTACTATTATATTTGCTATTAAGAATTATTTCCTATCAATTTGAATTCAGCAATCTATGAGTAAATTAAGTAAACAATTTTGTATTATAAATTGACATTTTTGGATCAATTTAAATTACAAATTTGTGGCGTCTTATCTCCTTATATATATATAAACGAATAAGAGATTTTCTCCTTGCTTCACTCTCTCCACTCTCTCTCACATTCACTCTCCTAACATGCATCTGGTTCTTCTACTTTTCCTAAAATTTATCTTATCAATTTTTGTAACTACCCCACATTCACAATATTTCTATAACTACTTTCATTCATTATCTGATGCTATATTTTTTAAAATATTTTTTATCAGCTTTTTTAACTCTATTTTTTAATTCCGAAGATTTTTCTCTTTCATAAATATTTTCAAATTCTTAATTCAATTTACTTTTTAATTTTCAAAGTTAATTTAATAAATTAAAGTTACATCATTACATCCTCCCTTATCTTTTTTTTTTCTTTTAAAAAAATTATACTTTCTAATTTCTTTTATAATTATCTCTTTTTCAAATTTCTTTCGATGTGCTATATAATTTTTTTTTTCAAATTTTATACTCTCTAATATTTTGGGCTTTTTTTTAATATTTCTTTTATCTGATTTTCTAATTCTATTTTTTAATTCTAAAGATTTCTGTCTTTCATCAATAATTCCAAATCCTTAATTCAATTTACTTTTCAATTTTCAAATTTAATATTAAAAAATTAAAGTTACACCATTATATCTACTCTTTTTTTTTCTTTTAAAAAAATTATAGTTTCTAATTTCTTTTATAATTATCTCTTTTTCAAAATTTCTTTCGATGTACTATATAATTTTTTCTTTCAAATTTTATACTCTCTAATTTATTGGGTTTTTTTTTAATATTTCTTTTATTAGATTTTCTAACTCTATTTTTTAATTTCGAAGATTTATCTCTTTAGTCAATAATTCTAAATCCTTAATTCAATTTACTTTTCAATTTTCAAAGTTAATATTAAAAAAAAATAAAGTTACATTGATACATCTTCCCTTATCTTTTTTTTTTAATTTTATAGTTTCTAATTTCTTTTCTAATTATCTCTTTTTAAAATTTCTTTCAATGTGCTATAAAATTTTTTTTTCAAATTTCTTTCTATTGACTATACAAATAAGGTAGTGAAAATTTTAATAAGTCCATGCAATGCAAGTGCTAAAACACTAATTTAAATTATATATGTACCTTTTTCTAATCACCAAAATTTTTATTATTATGTGATTCCTGCATATTAATTACTAATTTTCATATTAAAAATATATTATTTAATTATTAATTAATATATTAATGACAAAGTAAAAAATTTAAATAAACGATAATATTTTAACTTTCAAAAATTCAATTATCATGATTGACATAATAAAAGGTAATCTATCATATTAATTACTAAAATATGCTAAAATAATTTTTTAATAAAAAAACATACTAAAATAAATTAAAAAATCATATTAATGTATGAAAAAATTCCCAAGTCATCAGTTTTGTCTTCAGTCAAGATATTGTTTCTTTGTCGTCAGTTTTATTAATATTTTTATAACATTTTTATAATATAAGATGACTTTATTGCTCTTAATTTAGTAATAACTTTATATTATTTTTATATTAATTAGTAGTAAGACACATAAGAGAAACATATGATAACATTTTAATATTGAAAAGACTAATGCAATATTTTTTAAAGGAATAATACGGTGACATAATTATGTTAACATTTAGAAGAATAAATTAAAGGTTTATGCTTTTAATTTTAACACGTTAAGATAACATTGTACCATGTGTGTGTCACATGCAATTTGAATTGGTTATATCTTGAAGTTAGAGGTATAAACAAACGAGTAGTAAATATAAGGCTAATGAAAAAAGATCTAATTTATTTAAGATAATTTACTTTTTATTAATTAAATCTATTATTGAACTCACGTAAAAATCATTCTGTTGCATTGGGTTTGGTCTTATTGAAGGCAAATTCAAGAAGGCTTTTTTTTTTGTTACCATGTTATTGATACGGAGTCACCGGCTTTGGTTACCATGTCATTTCTGTCGGAGAACCTGAGTGGCCACTGGCCACCTTTAGTAGGTTCTCCCCTCCCAACCACGTTTTTTCTGTCCACAAGACTCGAATCCGATACCTTGCTTAAGGAGACTGAGTCCAGCACCACTCAGACCAACAACTTGTTGATCAAGAAGGTTTTGAAGTATTCTTAAATAATTATTTTTCTTTTTTATTTCTCTTTATCATCTTTACAAATCAGTATCAATAATATGAGGATCAAATTGTTCCCACAAGATTTTTTTTTAATTGAGTGTATTTAATATTTTTTATTTTTGTCCCATGAAAAATTGGTATTGCCCCCACAATACAATTTCTTTTAAATGAATGTAAAATGTTATAAGAGATAAAAGAGAGAATAAATTAGTATCAATTTAACCACTTTACCTTTCTAGTTTTTTATAATATACACAATGAAAAATTACACAACATTTTTAATATATGAAAATGCGTAGAATACAATTGTAATTTATAGAAACTTGGGTATTTTGAATTTTTTTATCATGACATTATATATTTTTTTAAAGTTTGTAATATTTTTCTTCTACAAAAATATTATAAATTATTTTTTTAACCCACTAAAGAAAATTTCTAGATCAGCCATTGCATATTACTGTTTGCTATAAGTCATCGCACCATTTGTCATGGGTTTGGTTCCTACTTGCTTTATGAAATGCATGTAATTATTAAAACTAAAAGCATAATAGTAAATAATCATTGGACGCTAAGGTCTCATAACATGCCCTCCCAGCTTTTTTTTAGGAAAGATTATTATTATTATTATTATTATTAATAAATTTTCTACAATTTTGTTTCAGAAAAAAATCACATATGGCAACTATTATCAACTTTTTAGAGTTTATGTATGTAGCAATTATTATGCATATATCAAACGTTGTTCATTTCGTATAAATATGTCTCATAAAATAAAATAAGTAACAAATTTTTTTGTTATTATTATATTTTGTTAAAAATTTTGATATATTTTTGCTGGAAAAATTTCAAATTAATATTCTAATATATAATTTTATATATGTATTGTATAGTGTGTGGAGCACGGTCCATCACTACTTTACAATCAATTTCTACAATATTTTTTAGAAAAAAATTGTATGTATGTGACAATCATTATTAATTTTTTGTGTATATGTATGTTGCAACCATTATCCACTTTATCAGATATTATTTATTTTGTATAAATATATCTCATAAAAATAAAATAAAATAAAAATTAACTATTAATCTATATTGTTGAATATATGAAAGGTGTTGATTTTTCTATATTTCATGCTTCAATTGTAACAAAATAAACAACATATTACTCTCACACACGATTTACCCTTATTTAATAAGATGTTAATTTAGTGTGGTTATTAAGTTATATTAAGTTTTTTTAGAATATTACAATGACATTAAAAGGGAAAAAATTATTCCTTTGTGGGTAATCAATTTGCATACAAGGGTTGAAAACCATCGAAAAATGCAAACAAGGTAGTATTTACAAACTTTTTTTTGTTTTTTTTTATTTCACATGAGTTTAAAACCACCGGTAATAATTAAAATGCACAAAACCGATTATGTTGCAACATAATCGATTATCCTTTGTAATATAATTGATTATGTTACTTTTTTTTATTTTTTATTTTTAATTTTTCTCTTTTCTATTTCTCTTAAACCTCGGATATGAAGGGTAGAGGAGGGATTTTGTCTAAGGTGCCAACCTAGTTGGGATCTTTGGTATTATTCTGATATCTTCTCATACCTAGTCTTATTAAAAAAAAATTCTCTTAAACCAAACACATCAATTATCATAGTGTAGTTTGATTGACATGTGATCAGGAGTTTGATCCGAGATTCGTACTTAGAGGAATTAATATTTAATTCTCAGTCAAAAGATAACCCGGGTTCAAAAAAGAAAAAAAAAACCTAACACACCTATTTATACTTTATTTTTCACCTATTTCTATTCACTTATTTCTCTCATCAAAATTCATCTACTTTATTTTTCACCTATTTCTTTTCTTCTTATTAAACACACTGTAGACCTCAATATAAGATACTTCATCTAAATTTATTCCCATTGAATTGACGTCCCTCATCTCTTGCTGAAACTGAAGTTACCACTCAGTAAATCTCAAACCACCAAATTCCATGTTAGTTTAGGTGCATGCAGTTTACTAAGTACCAAATGGAGACCTTCCTTGACTACTCTTCTGTCTCTGCCTCGCATTAAATTTCATGCCCATGCATTTGACTAAATAGCTTAATAAAACACTTATAGAATATCAACGCGATGTGACATAATTAATAGATAACTTTATCTTTAAAGTATGTGGTCAAGAATTCAATCTCTATTCCATGTATCCCGATACAACAACAAAAAAAAACACATATAAAATAAGATTATATTTGAATAAATTTTTCAATATATTTATACGAAAAGAAAATTAAAAAATAAAATGAATTATTTTTTTATAAATTAAAATTAATTTATTCACTTTAATTTTTATAGATTTTTTTTCATATAACATCTCTAAATGTCGAGATGCATAAGTTAATTTTAAATTATGAAAATGTTTGATTCATTTTATTTTTTATTTTATTTTCTTATAAGTATTTATATAGAATTTATTCAAATAAGACCTAAGTGTTTACCATATAATTAAACAATGACATAAATTTTTTCTATAATTGAAGAGAAAATGAAGTTAAACTATTTTCATGTGTGTTGTAAATTGTTTTCAAAAGTTAGTCTATAGATAGATCACAAGTTATTTTCATAAATTTTTTAAACATTTACGGAAGTATTTATGTCATAAGATAAATTCAAATAAACTACAAATAAACTCTTCCAAATGCAACCTCATACTTAACTTGAACATATATATTAAGTTAAAGTAATTCAGGATTAATAATATAAAGTTCTATCATTCATAATCTGGAGTACAAAGCACCATTTTTCTCTGTTTTACATTTAAGCATCCATGATACTCTTATCCTGGCATAGCATTGTAAACAAATGCTTGAAATGAAGAAGCTGAGAGTAATCCTTAACATAATTTGTAAACTAAAACTACATTCTGAGCACCTCTTATTTAGCATATACTTAATACACCTCTTAAGATGCTTCAGAATTGGGTGTTATCAGTTGGAGGATACTTCGGATATGGTGGCTTCCCATATGGTGGCTTGTTAACTGGGGGCTTGTACACTGGTGGTTTCTCAACCGGGGGCTTATAAACAGGGGGTTTCTCAACTGGGGGCTTGTAAACTGGGGGTTTCTCTACTGGGGGCTTGTATACTGGTGGTTTCTCAACTGGTGGATTGTACACTGGTGGTTTCTCAACCGGGGGCTTATAAACAGGTGGTTTCTCAACTGGGGGCTTGTACACTGGGGGCTTCTCAACTGGGGGTTTCTCTACTGGGGGCTTGTATACTGGTGGTTTCTCAACTGGGGGCTTGTAAACTGGAGGTTTCTCAACAGGGGGCTTATAAACAGGGGGCTTCTCATATTGAGACTCAAGCACAGGTGGCTTTCCATATGGTGGCTTGTAAACAGGTGGCTTCTCCACTGGTGGCTTGTACACTGGTGGTTTCTCAACTGGTGGCTTCTCAACAGGGGGCTTATAAACAGGTGGTTTCTCAACTGGGGGCTTGTAAACTGGGGGTTTCTCAACTGGTGGCTTGTACACTGGTGGTTTTTCAACTGGGGGTTTGTAAACTGGTGGCTTTTCAACTGGGGGCTTATATGCTGGTGGTTTTTCAACTGGGGGCTTGTAAACTGGGGGTTTTTCAACTGGGGGCTTGTATACTGGTGGCTTCTCAACTGGAGGCTTATAAATGGGGGGTTTCTCAACTGGGGGCTTGTAAACTGGTGGTTTCTCATAGTCAGCAATAGCTTGAGGGGATAGAATTAGAGCTGCAAAGAGCAGCACTAAGGAACTTAAGGAAGCCATGTTACTACTCATGTGTTTAGTTGCTGATGAATAACACACACCCAATGATCGGTTTTTATACTAGTTGGGGGCCTCACTTTTAAGTGCAGGTCCCAATCTATTAGTTATTTTTTGTGACGCGGTTTCTAACCCCGTTGTACAAAGGTCAATCTTTGGTGTGAATTTTCAATGATTATGTTGGTGATGCTGTCTTCTTGCAGTTGCAAAGTTGGAAATTTAACGTGAACATTGACAAGTCCACACCACTGGGAATATTTTTTTCATTTTTCAATGCACCGACGTCCTGTTTTTCAATTGCCATACCAAATAATTGAATTTCATGGGAGAGTAGTAGCTAGTTTCTGGTTTTGACTCATGATTTTGCTGACTCACAAAGAAAGAGAGTCTTGACATAGGATACTGAATTTAGATATATACCAAATTAGAGCCAAAGTAGTGTTTTTTGCATATATAATTTAGTTGTTGCGTGAGGTGTGCTATTGTGAAAGCATGAATTCCTTGAGTTTTATCTTAATGTAGGAATGCCACACTAAATAATTAACAGTATTAAAGTAAGGCCTCTATAGTATATGCGGATCTGCAAACTACTCTAACTGAAAACATGCATGCAATATTTGGCTCAAAAATTGAGTTGGCTAAATTGAAATTAGGAACATTTTGTTGGATTAGAAATTAACACAAACGCGAGGTTTTCCTGTTAAATTGCATTGGTAATTTCCATATGATTTGGTCTTGAATACTCATAGTACTTGATCAGATTTAATTCTTTTCAACCATTTTGTTAGAAGACTCCACAATCCACATACACATTTTGTTAGAAAACAATTTCAATATTATAACAATTACCGTGCATAAACCATCGACTTATCTAATGTCCTTCTTTATTTAACTTTATTTAAAAAACTAAATTACTATTCGCAATACGTTTATACCTTTTTAAACTCAAAAGTGGCAATTGTACTGTTTTCTGATCTTGGCCGCGGCTTCTAAATGGTTTGATCTTCCTCTAATATTTTTAGCTCGATTTCCTCTGCTAGCTCTTTGTTCTTTCTATTTCTTTTTATTTATTTATGGTTTATAGATAAATTTATAATGATTTATAGAAGTTTTATGTGAGATCAATGTTGCAAACACTACTACAAAATTAGCATTCAACATCGTCAAATTGACATCGGTTATATAAGAACCGATGTCAAAAAATGCGCGGTGGCATTTTTGTAAATAATAAGACTTACTTAACATCGGTTCTAACATAACCGATGTTATTAAGCCTATTCAACATCGTTTATATATGATAAACGATGTTGTTGTTGCATTTTTTAATTTCCTTCTTTAGATCACTTTCATTTTCAGATCTCTCGTGCCCAAAGCCTCAGTGTGTTTTCTCTCTGCCTCATTTGTGGTCTGCCTCGAACTTACTTCATCTGTGCCGCTGTACCACGACTTGTGCTTCTTCTCCCTCTCCCCCTACGCCGGCGCAGTGCAGCGCAGCCACGCCCACCCTCGCGGTCGCCCTCGCGAAGGCAAGTAACGCCGCGGCCTACCTCTCACACCAGACCCTTCCTCCTCTGTTGTCAAATTCTTCTTCATTGACGGTGTTTGCCACTCCACCACTGCCTTCTCTGCGACGTCACTCTGGTGAGTTTTCCCCCTTTTCGATTTTGATTGTTTGTTGGTGTTTCAATTTTTCGAACCCTCTTAGATGTTCATTATTTTGTAGCGGTGTGGTGAAGGGAATCACCAAGCAGCGTTGTGGTGGTTTAGTCCATTTTGGATTGACGCTTAGGTTCATCTTTTGAAGTGATTAAAATTGTGAGTGACTCTTACATCAACACTCTTTCTGGGTTTTCTATTAATTGATTCAAATTGAAGGCAATGCTTACTCTTTATGATGCTTTTATGCTGTTGTGTGTAGTGCCTCATTTTGACTTATGATGGCATGACCCTGAGTATCAGCAGGACACTTTGGAGAATTTGAGGGCTGCAATTAAGAGAATTTGAAGGCTCTGTGCTGTGAATATAATTTGATACATTGGAACTTCATCATGTAAGTGCTTATAGTAAAGCCTTAAATGTGAGGGAAGCAAGGATATAATTTAGATGTGAAGGCTCTGTGCTGTGAATATAATTTGCTAAAATTACCAATTTGTCAATGTGGCTGAAAAAAAAATCATTATTCGAGTCTAAATGTCTAACTTGTATTTCATGGTGCGAAGAGTGTTAGTAGAGTTAAGCAAAAATCAATTAGGAAATCAAGTGAATGAAATCTTAATGATGTCTAGCTATAAGAATAAAGCTGGACAGATCATTAACATTTAAAAAAAAATCAAATATTTTAGTTCTAGAAGAGGGCTGGTACTTTCCATTGATTGTTATATTGAAAAATGTATGTTCATTTTCCTATGCTTGCCTTTAACTCTGTGTGCTGATTGTCTTTGAGCCAAACACTCTGAAGTGCTTGTTGACTAAATTGACTTGTTTTGTGAAGACTGATATCTTGTTTCTGATTCGGCCATTTCCTGGTCCCATATACTCAACAGCTATGTTGATATACTGCAAGCTGAGGCATCTTGTCCTCTTGTTAAATTTGTATATCTGTAAAATACAAGTCTATAAGATGGCTGGCTGAATAGAATTTTGTTTCTGTATTCTGATTAGCCTTTCAGCTACTCTCTGTATTCTAACTTTGATACTGCAAATATGGGTAATGTTTTTCTTTTTTCTGAAATAATGAAAACATATCATGAGAGTATGATATGATATTGTGCTTGGCTACTTGCAGTTTATACTGATAAGATTTCCTAATCTTGTAGACTGTATAATTGTGTTTATGTTTATATTCTACAAAGTGATTAATAAATAGTCATAACATTTATGGTGGTTGAGGAGGCATCTTTTCTTCTCATTGTATAATTTGTAATTTTGTATTCTTATGTAAAAATGGCGTGCTGAATGGTATAATGTCTATTGTTATGATTAATCTTTCAGCTACTTGATCATTATATTCTGCAATGTGACACCGAGTTAGTTTGTATTTGAAATGATACAATGAGTAGAAATATAGATCAACTGACAGCCATAATTTGCCTGAGCTGCAAGTCTCTTTAGTAAGATTTCATATGGAAAAATTATAGCCACAATATACTTAATTTGGGAATTTTAAAACAGTAATTTACTGCAGTGCCACCTCTACTGGCCAATGTGCTTGTGAAGCTAATCATGGTTTCAAGCTTACTTTTTGAATTAAGGGTAGTTTTATATCTTGTTACGAGATCCTCTTGTTGCTATAAATGCAGTGCACTACATCATATAGCTTTGATTTCTTGGACCTTATTTTAATAAACTTATAGGTCTGTACCTGTTTGATGAGGGTACTGACTACATCATAATGCCATATTCCTTATTCTGTACAATTTTTATTTTCCCTCTGGTGACTTGCGTGCTCTATCTTTCCTCGTCTCTCTCTGCATGTAACAAGTTAACTTAAAGTAAGATATACTTTGTTAAACTATTTTTTTCTTGTACATTACTCAAATTTATATTGTTTCAGCCAAATCCCTGATTTATTTTTTTAGTCAACTGATAATAAATGAATCAGGATTATAAATAATTTATTGCCATGACATATCAGTGACAATATCTTGTAGTTCATTGACGTTATATCTGTATTGTATTAGCGTAAAATAAATTGAGAAATAATTTTTAATATCTACATCTCTCAAATAAATTGGACTGATTATGTTGTGTAAGTTGTTTTTATGACAGAACACACTGATTTCTGGAGGCAGCAAGCATTGAGTAGTTGTGCTGGTGTTGTTGTCGTGACTGAGTAGCTGAGTAGCACTGAGTTTATTTGTTATTGTTAGTGAGCATCTTTTCAGGTATGTATCTAAATTTGACACTTCTGTGCTTGTTACAATTATAATAATGCTTTCTATAACTTGTTTGTGTAATTAATGAGTATTATTTTATATTCAAGTTAAGCATTATGAGTGAACCTTAGTTTTCCATTTGAGGTTCAATACAATGATTAATACGGATAGTTTGGATTAATCGTTGTATTGAATCTTGAATTGTCCGTTTGGACAGTTTGGGAAGAGTCATTTTTTTATACTTCATTCATACGTAGAGGTTAAGTCTCTTTTGTTAAATTTGATGAAATTTCAGTTTATTGCATTTCGTTTTGTTCTCCGGGTGCATACATGATTGTGGTGGAATTGATGTCACCACTTTCATGTCATGTACTTGGAGATCAATGCGAAATGCTGCCAAAATTTTGCCAAATTTAACAAAAGAGACTTAACCTCTACATATGAATAAAGTATAAAAAAATGTCTTCCTGAATGGGATAGGGCCACACCTTTTATGAAAAAGTGAGAATTTCATGCATGATATAACTCCGTGAGTATCACAGAAGAGGAAAGATGGATCGAAGTTGGATGAAAGCTATTCGCATCACTGAGGAGTATGAGAATGGGGTTGAAAAGTTTTTGGAATTTGCTCAACAAAATTCACCAAATATGGGGGGGGGGGAAATATTATTGTCCTTGTGTTAATTGTCTGAATGGGAGACGACATGTTGTGGACGAGATAAGGACACATCTTCTCTGTGACGGGATTCTTCAAACATATACAAGATGCATATGGCACGGTGAATTCACAGACATGCTGACGGTGTCCCAAACTGAGTATGTTGTTGATGTTGAAATGGGAGATCGATTAGAGGAAATGATCCGAGATGTTGGACAAGAGTCTTTTCATGAAGCACATGCCCCTTTGTATGATGCTTTGGAAAGTGATTCAAAGAATCCTTTGTATGCAGGCTGCAAAAACTTCACACGATTGTCAGCGGTGTTAAGTTTAGTCAATTTGAAGGCAAGATATGGATGGAGTGATAAAAGCTTCACTGATTTGCTGATGGTGTTGAAAATGATGCTTCCAAAAAAGAACACGTTACCGAAAAATAACTATGAGGCGAAGAAGATACTGTGTCCGGTGGGTATGGAGTATCAAAAAATACATGCATGCCCTAATGATTGCATATTGTACAGAAATGAGTGTGAACACATGCATAAATGCCCAATGTGTGGGGTATCACGATACAAATTGAAGGATGACGCGTGTGGTAGTGATGAAAGCACAAAGAAAGAGTCCCCAACAAAGGTGTGTTGGTATCTTCCAATAATTCCAAGGTTTAAATGATTGTTTGCTAATGGAGATGATGCAAAAAACCTGACATGGCATGCAGATGGTCGAAAATGTGATGGATTGCTCCGGCATCCGGCTGATTCTCCCCAGTGGGACAATATTAATCGTTTGTTTCTAGATTTCGGGGAAGAGGTAAGAAACCTTAGGCTTGGACTTGCTACCAATGGAATGAATCCTTTTGGTAACTTAAGTACTAACCACAGTTCATGGCCTGTTTTGCTAGTAATTTAAAATCCTGCCTCCTTGGTTGTGCATGAAGCGAAAATACATTATGTTGTCTATGATGATTTCGGGTCCAAGACAGCCAGGAAATGACATCGATGTTTATCTAAGTTCGTTGATTGAAGACTTGACAAAGTTGTGGGAGGAAGGGGTTCTCGTCTTTGATGGGAATCGCAAGGAGACCTTTAAGTTGCGTGCATTGGTATTTTGTACCATTAATGACTTTCCAGCATATGGGAATTTTAGTGGATATAGTGTTAAGGGGCATCACGCATGTCCTATCTGTGAAGAACACACAAGCTACGTGCAACTCAAGCATGGAAGAAAGACGGTCTACACTAGGCATCGGAGATTTCTCAAACCTTATCACCCGTATCGGTGATTGAAAAAAGCTTTCAATGGAAGACAAGAGGATGTAAGTGCACCGATACCTTTGACTGGAAAGCAAGTTTATGAGCGGGTGGAGGACATCCAAACTATCTTTGGGAAGACCCAACAGAAGGTTGCAAGTGAGAAAAGAATATGGAAGAAGAAGTCAATATTCTTTGATCTTCCATATTGGTCCGATCTAGATGTTAAACATTGTATAGATGTTATGCATGTGGAGAAAAATGTGTGTGATAGTTTAATCGGCACGCTTCTTAACATTAAAGGCAAGACAAAGGATGGTCTGAATGCTCGACAAGATCTGGTTGAGATGGGTATACGTGAGCAGTTACATCCAAGGTCAGAAGGTAAACGAACATAGTTGCCCCCAGCGTGTCATACTTTGTCCAGAGAAGAGAAAAAAAGTTTTTGTCAGTGTTTGCGGGATGTTAAGGTGCCACAGGGATACTCTTCAAATGTAAAGAGTCTTGTATCGATGAAGGATCTCAAATTAGTTGGCTTAAAGTCTCACGATTGCCACATCTTGATGCAACAACTTCTGGCCGTGGCGATACGAAACATCTTGCCTAACAAAGTCAGGGTTGCCATAACTCGCCTGTGCTTATTATTCAATTCTATATGTATGAAAAAAATGATATGCAACGGAATCACGATTCCGTTGTATACGTTGATTTAATTTTTTTTTTATTTTTCTAAGATTTTTTTATGAGTAATGTTTTTTTAAATGTATAATTTTAGGTTTTAAATTTTGGGTAGAAATAAACATACCAATTTAATGCACATTGATCGATGTATCTTATAGAACTAATATAGACCATTGCTTTTTCTGCAACAAAAAAACAAAGTTGTTAATGTCCATCTGACAGACAAACAGTAAGTATGTGATAATTGAAGTATCGATGTTATCTAAATCCTATATTTTGTCGGTGCAATCTTGGTCGTTGCCTTTTGTTAAACAAAGTGCAGAGTATGTGATAATTGAATGACAGAGTGAGTCACAGATGAACAGTAAATATTGTAGTATCAAATATCAGTGGTGTAGGTATAAGGCATCTCATTGCAGTGTGTTTGTATTGGGTATATTGGTTGAAAGATGGAGGGATCTCTTGCTATTGTGTATTACGATGGTGACATGATTTCAACTTCTGAGGGGGTAAAGTTTGAATGTCCCCATGGTCCCAAATTCATTAGAATAAGTGAGGACATGTCGCTTGCTGCTTTGAAAAAAACAGTAAAGGATGCCATTGGAGGTAGCAGAATGCTACTTGACATGTATTACTGTCAACCTGTATATGTAGGTGATGGTTGTGTTGAGTACGACTATATAAAGCTTAAAGACGACAATGATGTGGGTAAGATGTTTTTCATCTTTTGTGAATTTCGTTCAAAAGGACCGATTGAATTATATACAACATTTAGCCGATCTCCTGAAGAAATCCTTGCCCTGATGCGTAAACCCAGATCTGCCGAACAGATTATTGTTCTTATGCGTGAGACAATGGCGACAAGTAGCTCTAATGAAAAGAAGTCTATGTAGTAAACTAACAACTATGTTTAAGTTTTATTATGTTGGTTGTTGTTGTTGTTGTTATTTTCTATGAAATATGTGTAGAAGTGCTATTATGTTGCACATTGTTGTTGTTGTTGTTGTTGTTGTTATTTGTTCTATGATTTTAATGGAGAAATCATTCCTTCTTTCATTATACTACCAGGCGCATGCGTGTTGTTTATAGAGTTTATAAAGAAAAAATGTAATAAACTCAAAACATCAACTGTAAAATATAATAAAATGTACATACAAAATAAAAATTTAGATACAAATATCAATAAATACATCATAAATCAACCGCCTCTGCGGCCACCACCTCTGTGACTATTGCCCTCAGTCCTCCTCCTCTGTTTGCATCCTTGGTTGTTGTACCCAGCACCTAAGTCGTCCTGTGCTATGCGCAATAGCCGCTGCACCAACTCATGGTCATGTGTGCCCTCAGGAATGGCTCTAGTATGCAACAATCTCTCTGCAATCGCAGACACCATCCGGTATCGATCCTACATAAACGAAAATTAAAATTAGTAATTATTTATCGAAAAAAATGTAAACAATTATGAAAAAAGTGTTTGCATTACATTACCTTGCACGAGTAATCTACACCATCTACAAACTCTGGCCGAGGGTCACCAGGCTGAGGTATGGGGTCGGGCAAACATACTAGGCCCCGTGCTGCCTCTCCTTCCTCTGGCAAAATCACATATGGATGTGAATGCTCACAATACCACGCCAAGTAGTCGGAGGTGCAGGCCTATGGAGCATCCTCTGGCACATGCTCACCTAGCTGCACTCTATGCTGCTCCCACTCGGCCCACGTCTGAATCGATATCTCAAATGAAGGACGAGAAGGTGGTGGTGGAGGGATCCCCTGTACGTACCCGAACTGTCTCAAAACCCTCTTTGGCAGATAGGGTCGCATGTTTGTGCCACACCTGATGTGGCCAGAATAATATGTCTGCTCCAAGAAGGGTCTACCAGCGACAGCCCTGTATTTATCATCATATGGGGACCAGACAACGTCCTCCATCTGCAACTGATCCAGCAATCGCCTGGTCCCCCAAGCCTTGTGGTTACCCCTTGCGTCTTCCATCTGGTAGCAAAGGGAAGCCTGGGGTGATCATAAGCGACATCCTCCCATCCGCCAACTGATGGCAGATGTGCAAACGCCCATGCCTATAAATAAAGAAAGTAAATTATGTGAAAATTTGTATTCAAAAATACACAAACAAATATGTAAACAACAAATACATAATTCCTTACCATTAGTAGCGTCATAGAACCTCCACACTTCTTGCTCTCATGCAAGCTCGAATAGGAGAGATGGTCGTAAAGATACGCCAGTGCAGATACTCCCCAAGCGTACTGGGAGCAGGTGGACAGATCGCTGAGGTAGCAGAGGCAGAAAATGTTCACATGTGTGGAGCTCTTGTCGGCAAAGATGGTACAGCCGAGCAAGTGCAACAAGTATGCCCGTGCAACCCACACATATGAACCAGACTGCACATACCTCTCATATAGCTCCCTCAGCCATGCGAGACGTACCCTGGCTCCTGCCGTCATGGCAGCATCTCCCTCATCGTCAGACACTAGGCCTAGTATGGTCCTCAGCAACATCCTAATGTCAGTCTTTGTAAACGCAGTCGTTGGGCCGACAATCTGCAAGCCTGTCATAGGCAAGTGCAGCAGACAAGATACATCATCCACAGTGATGGTCATCTCTCCGAATGGCAGGTGGAAGGTGCATATCTCCTGATGCCACCTCTCAATAAAGGCATTGACGAAGCCTTTATTCGCGATATACCGTGCCTGATAAAGGCCCGTCAAGCCAGACTGATCCACGTATGTCCGAACATGTGGCTAGGTAGGGTAGGGAATCAACTTCCCAGTGTGGCTGACCACCTTCAGCTCCTCCAGAGGCTCGTCGATCCATATATGTCCAGCGACGTGGTCCTTATAGGACCTCAGTAGTGTATCAACTATAGGACCACCAGGAAATGGCGGTCCAATGATCCGGTCAGCAAACGGGATCTCTGGGGCTGGTTGTGGTACCTCCGCTACCTCTGTATCAGGCTGAGGAACCTCTGCCTCAGGCAGCGGCACTTCTGGACCAGGCTGTGGTACGTCTACCTCAGCATGTACAACGTCAGCATCCTCTGGCTCACGTTGTTGTACTCCTCCAACAGCACTAGTATCATTTGCCCGACGACGACGAGCAGATGCTGTCACACATCACTGGTCTACCCTGGATGGCTGGACAAGTTGACCAGCGTCTGCAGCAGCATCTTCCTCCAATGTGGAGGGATCATGTCGACGATCGTAGGAAACATATTTCGTCTGAGCCATAATAAATCTACAAAAAATTAACTAAAATAATTAGAACTGGATAAACAAAAAATAAACTAAAATACTATATAACTAAATAAACAAAAAAAATAAAAATAAAAAGTAGTTTTTTTATAATAAAAAAAATTACTTTAAATAAAATTTTACTTTAAAAAAGAAAAATAATAAAGTTACTAAAAAATAAAAAAAAATATAACTAAATAAACTAAAAAACAAAATTTACTTTATAACTAACTAAAAAATAAAAATTTACTTTAAAAAAGAAAAATAAAAAATAAGTTTTTTTTAAAAAAAATTTACATCACAACGGAATCACAATTTTGTTGTTATGTTTTTCAAACAGTACAACGGAATCGTGATTCCATTGTTATGTTTTTCAAACAACACAATGGAATCACGATTCCGTTGTGTTGTTTTTCAATCCATTGTGCTGTTTGAAAAACAACACAACGGAATCGTGATTCCATTGTGGTGTTTGATTTTGAAAAACAGCACAACAAAATCATGATTCCGTTGTACTATTTTCGAAATAGTACAACGGAATCACGGTTCCGTTGTACTGCATAAAAACGAAAAGAAAAAAAAAAGGAAGGGGTACCTGTGGGTGATGAGAGGGAGAAGGAAAGGGAGAGGTCAAGAGGAAAGGGAGAGGTCCAGAGGGAAGGGAGAAGGAGAAGGAGAAGGAAGGGAAGGGAGGCCAAGGAGAGGGAGAAGGAGAGGGGGTGAGAAGTGGGAGTGGGGTGGGGGTGGGAAGATGAGGAGAAGAGGGAGGGGGTGGGGAGAAGAAGGGGCAAGGGCAAACTTGCCCTTTCACATTTTTTTTTTTCAAATTCAGGGGGTGAGAATAACAATTAGGGGGATGAGAATAGCAATCCCCGTCTTCATATTGTGTTTTACTTTCTTTGCACAAACTATCAATATATATGTATTATAATTATCTCTTTTTAATTGTTTTTTCCAACAATTTATTCTATTACCATTTACCAACCTTTGTTTCAAGGTATTTGTAAAGTTTCAATTTTTTTGGTGTGCATATAATTGCAAGGATTATTCCTGAATATTCATCCAGACTAATCTTGGAAGATCTAAAGACATTCAAAAGTGGGTTACTTCCTCTCAACTAGGATTTTTCATACACAAGAGTCAAAATTCCAACCTCTAACAACTTGCTTAAGGAGTCGAAATCCATCTCCACTCAAACCAATCATTTAACAGGATGTATTTAATTTTCCTTTAATCAATCTCTTAAAGTTTCATTATGATCAAAGAAGAAAAAATAGGTAAAATTAATATATTTTTTTAGTCTTTTAGTTTAAATTTTAATTTTGGCTTGATCTTTTAATTTTTTGTGTCATTTTTTATTGTTATTTTTTTTAATTTGGTCTTATTTTGTCAATTAAGACATGTTTTGACGGTTAAGAGTTACGATATTATTTTTTTGGTTAATTGTGATGTTTTTTACTATCGAAATTGATAAATATGGGAATTGAAACAAAAATAAAGAGAAAAATGTCAAAATGAAAAATAAATTAAATTTAAAAAGAGTTGGAACACCAAAAAGGCAAAAGCTAAATTTACAAAAAAGAAAAAAAGAATAGTCTATTTTCTTATACACTTTTGGTTTCGTGATATACTCTAGTGATCTGAATGTTGATCTATCCATTTCATGATGAAATGACTTTAGGTTCGACAATCGATGAATTCTTATCGTTACCAAAAAAAATCAATGAACTCTTATATTTGGTAGTTTGTTTAAGTTTATTTTTTTAAAAAAAAGTATTTTTAATAAAAATAAGTAATTTTTTACTATTTTTTATGTATTTATCTAAAGTATTTATTTTTAAAATAAAAAGAGTTTTCTGTTTTTATAAAAAATAAATATGTTTCTTAAAAAAGTACATTTTTTAGAATCACTTTTTTTTTTAATTTTAAATAAACTGGTCCATTATCTATTAAAGTTTTTATTCTTAAAATTTATACAATTACATGTTTTTTTATTTTATAATATGTGTTGTTAAGTTTTTATCAAATTAAGTCATTCTTTTAGTTAATTGTTCAATCAAGTACAAATTTTAATTTTCCAATTATTTTAATCAATAGCTAAAATTTTCAAGTAATATTAAACTTAATAAAATATTATTAGGTTATCATTAAAATAATATTTTGTTAATTAAATGATTTTAAAATTATTCTAAATTACTTAATTATGTTTAAATGTTATATTTTTAGATGATAATATATTTATTTAAAAATTTGCACAATGCATTAATTTAAAACATTAACTAATTTAACAAAATGCAAAGGAAGTCTTGTCAGCACAGTGTGTATGTTTAGTTTAGCGTTAAAATCACGTAAAGAGAATAAAAAACAAACATTGAAAAAGTTGGGCAGAATTGCTTCATTATTTTCATGTAAAAAAGTGAAAAAGCAAAATCCAAAAGCAAATCGATTGGGCAGAATTGCTTCATTATTTTCATGTAAAAAAGTGAAAAAGCAAAATCCAAAAGCAAATCGACCGTGTCCAAGTTATTATCCGTACGCAAAGGTGTGACAAACCAACAATGGTATTCATGCATGCATGACAAAAGTCAAAAGCTCGATCTGTCCACAGCACATATCAAATGATAAAGACATGTTAACTACCAAAGACAAACGTGTTACAAATTTTTTTTTATATTATAAATCAAAATATACAACTTTAATTTTAGGAGAAAAATTACTATTTTTTTCACTCTCTCAAATAAACATTTTTAATATTATTTTTTCTTTTATTTAAATATATATTTCACATACCATTTTTATAACTAGTTTAAAAAAAAAAATCTATCAACCATCTCAAATTACTTTCTTTTTATTTGTATATTTAATCTCTTTTTTACTTTCTTCTCTTTCAGTTTATCATCCACTTTATCTTTATTTTTAAATTAAATTTCAATATTTTTAAAAAAATTATTAATAGTTAAAAATAATCTTTTATTTCAATTTAAATGATTTATTGTAAATCCAAAATATAATTTATATATTTAAAGATATTAATTATTATGAATTTAATTATGATATAATTTATATATTAAAAATATTTATCTAGTGTAAATTTCAAGTCTTGCTAACCAATACCTTTGTACCCAAGGAAATTGCTTACCAAAATCAATAGATAGAATTTTTTTATTTATTACAGAATTGGATTGAAAATTATGGAAGAGTGTATTGTTATACTTCCCAATAAAAAAACTTTTTATTTTTATTTTTTAACTAGTGTCTTTAGAGAATTAGTTAGTATTTTCGTAAATTTAATTATATAAAAACAAATATTTATTATTTAGAATGCAAAATTAAAATATTAGTTGATTACTAATCTACAAGACTAAATGTAATTATTTTTTATAATTAAACTATTTATTGCAGTTAATCATTTGTCATGAATATTACAATGACAAATAATTATAGAAATTTATTTTATCGAAATTTTAGGTTATTAAAAATTATCTAGTTAAAATAAGGTAATCCAAATTTTGAAGCAACTGAAAAAGAAAAATATCTCAAGTGGGTATGAAATATGAATTAATTACACATTATGGATCTCTTACAGCAATGCCTTTCACTCTTGCATAAAATACATCTTCTCTGCCAATTGAGTAAACAACTAAACATGGGTGGGTACCCAATACTCAACTAACCCATAAAAGAATAATGATAATCGTCCACTCGGTATTTTCCAACACGAATAAACGTGATTAACTATATAGATAAATATAGTTAATTTTATTTTACATATGCTTAAAAATAAATAAATACATAATTTATTAATATTAATATATAATTAATAAAATTATGAGATTATTGACTTATTTAATAGTGATTAACTTTGTTTCACAAATAATTAATAATGTCATAAAGTTATTGATTATCAAGAATTGATACACACTGAAGGGTATGGGGGCAATTGCCACCACAAGATTATTCTTTACAAAAATATATTTGATAACTTTTATTTTTGTCTCCATAAAAAAATATCACTTGTTCCCATATGACATTTTTCTAAATGAATGTAAAAAGTTATAAGAGATAACATGGATAATAAATTATATTAATTTTACCACTTTATCTTTCTAATTTTTTTATAGTATTGACAATGAAAAAATCATACAACATTTTTAAAATATGAAAATGTGTAGAGAGCATTGTAATTTGTGAAAACATAGGTATTTTGGATTTTTTTTCCACAACATTATGTATTTTGTAAAAACTTGTAATATTTTTCTTCTATGAAATATTATAATATATTATTATTGTTTGCTATCACTAAATAAAATTTCTATATTCGCCACTGCTGACTTTCACAGTGGTTAATTACATATTGATATATGGTTAATAGTGTCATGAGGTCATTGAAATATCTAATTGTGGTTAACTTTGTCTCACAAGTTGTTAATAGTGTTTTGAGGTTCTTAATCATCACATGTGGTTAACTAAAAGCCTAAATCTGATTAACTTTGTCTCTCACAAGTGGTGTTAATAGTGTTATAGGGATAATGATCGTCACATGAATATCTAATTATGGTGAAAATTATGGTTAACTTTGTCTTGTATGTGAGGTTATTGAAACATGTAACTAACGATGGTTAACGTTGTTTTACAAGTGGTTAATTGTGTTACTAGATTATTAAATGCTTAATTGCATATTTTACAACTTAACTATCACCATTTTGCGAATTTTACTATTCAAGGTTTTTTTTTTACATTTTACCATCATGATTTTAATTTCGCTCATTATACCACCCAAGTTTTTTTTGCGCATTTTACTATCATGTTTTTCAATTTTCATGCATTTTATCATCATATTGGTAAAAAAAAAAAAAAAAACACATCATTTCACAAAAATTGATGACAAAATGACATCATCTTTTTAGGAACACACAGAGATGGATCCAAAAATATATTAAAGGGGGCTAAATTTTTTGTTCTTCCTTTGTAATTGTTTAAATGTCTAACTTCTTCTGTAAAAAAAATGTCTAACTTCTAATAAATAATAATTTTTAAAAATATTTACTATTTTTATACATAAAATTAAAACTAATTTTTATTTTAAATGATAATAACCTTAACAATTATCGGAATAATAACAAACACATAACTAGTTTTACACAATTTTATACTAGCTATAGCCTTAATCATTGCAATAATAACAACAAACACAACTAGTTTGACACAATTTTACACTAGTTAACCTTAACCATTATTATAATAACAACATACACAATTAGTTTTACATAATTTTATACTAACCAACTTATACACACACACACATGAGAAGTCCCAAAGGGAGGGGGACTAGCACCCTTGCCTACCTCCCTTTAGATATGTCATTGGGAACACATCAACACTTCGTTACACATTTAAGGGATCGGTAAAATGTGCAAAAATTAAAAAAATGATGATAAAATGCACGAAAAAAAATTGAATGGTAAAATTCGTAAAATGATGATAGTTGGATGGTAAAATGTGCAATTAAGTCATGACTAAAATATCTAATAGAAGTTTATCACTTGTAAAACAAATTAACCATGCATACTTACATACATGATTAACCATGTATGTTGGGTGAATACTTATATATATAATTAACCACATATGTTGGGTGAATACTGGGTGGACAATTTGTGTGTGGATGATAATCAATACTCCCCACAAATTCTCCTATCACAAGCTTTACTGATGACTAATCTCCGTCGGAAAATCTAATTAGTAGGGTCTCTCCTTCCCATTACATTTTTTCTATCTACAAAACTCGAATCCAAGACCTTACTTAAGAAAACTGAGTCTGATATCACTCGGATCAACGACTTGTTTAGATAGTTGTTTTTTTTGCTTCGTTATAATTTTATTTTATTTTTTGCTTCATTTGTTTAGATCGTTGATACTAAATTCTCACAAATCATACAGTACTAACATATAAATGATCCTTTCAACATTAAATAACATTCATTATGAATATGCCACAAAATTTTAAAAATATCCACTTGTAATTAGTTTAAAACTTAATGTCGACAAGAGATATATACAATCCATCTAAATTTATTTCCATTGAATTTTATTCCCTCGTCTCTTTCTAAACTGAAGTTACCACTCTCGGACTCGGTTAAATATTCTCAAGCAAAGAAATTCCATGTTAGTTTACGTGCAAGCAATTTAGTAAATAACAAATGAGTTTTTTGAAAATGAGAAAATAATCTATGTCATGTATTCACGCTGTAAAAAAAATTCACACTATCATTTAATAAAATATTTTCTATGACTTTTTCTAATTTCTTTAAAGATACATCAGTTTTACATCTTTCTTTTCTATATATATATATATATCACTTGTCACGTGCATTATATTTTTTTTCTTATTATTTATTTTCTTTTTATCTCTATCTTGTTTACAGCTCTTTACAATTCAAAATGAATTGTACTTTTGTCATTTTCCATACCAAAAGAGACCTTCTGTCTCTGCCTCACAGAAAATTTCATGCACCTCCGTAGTACGACAAGAATCTAGGATTTATACTTTCTCAACAGGGGGCTTCTAAACGCATTCGGCTCCTCTCCATTTCTCGTGGAAATGGACATCTCCATTTTCTTCACTGTTCATTAAACACGTGGCTTTAAATTTTTGAAGGGCTGAGATGTCTTTTATTCTTTGTTTCTTTGCCTATGTTTTCATTTTCCCTCTGTATTATTTTCCGAAATTTTCTTTTTATTCTCTCTCTAATTTAATTATTCTTCATTTTTCCTCACATGGAGTTTTTGTTAATTTAGTTTTATGTATTTACATTATGGCTTCTATTTTATGTTCCATTGTGCTATATTGGTTACAAGGATATTTTGGTTAGTTTTTTTTTTTGTTGTATTTCTCTGTTTTTTTATTGTTTTAACCGTGTCTTCTATATTGTTTTTTATTTCTGTGTTTTTTGGTAGGATACTAATCACACAAGGAAGGAGTTGACACCTATTTTTTCATGCATTGGTAGATAAAATGACAAAAGAGGAAGTCTGTGATTAGCAAAAATTTAGATAAGCAAGTATAATGTCTCATTTTTAGCCATTAGAATTTCCTATCTACTCACAAGTAGAATTATGGATCATGATCAAATTTAAGTTTAGTTTGCCAAAGTATTTGTTTATAAATTGATATTACTTTATTGAGTGGTCTTCTCCAATTTGGTTGGTCTCTTTTGAGCATTTTTTACAAAGTATGGTGAGGATTTTCTATTTCTTGACTGTCAACTTACCTTATGGGTATTAAACATAGCTTTCTTTTGGATACTTGCTTTAGGTGCCTTTTGTATAGTTTGTTTTAGTTGAAAACATTGATTCATGATTAATTGTTTAAGTTTTATTGACCTATATTGGTTGAATTATTCATTTAAGATAGTAGATGCTCTTTTATAGAACAAAGTGAAAAGGAAGCTTATGTATGTCTCTTACTTTTTGCTAATATATTCGTCTTCAACTTAAGAATATTTTTCACTGATATTCTTATGATGCCTATATTTGTCTTTCATCTCATCTTGGTATTTTCATTCCACTTTTTTTTTTTTTTTTAAAGTGAGTTCATGATATTGGCTTTATAATTTATGTATGCATCGTTTAAAACTATTTTTTAGGATGGTAGCACATACACTGTGAAGAGTAGTGATGTAGTTATGAGGAGCTTACCTATCATAGAAGCTGAATATCCAATGACTGAAAGTGTGAGTAAGCCTATTTGGCCTTCTAAAATCATGCACTTGCTCAGTCCTTTGCCTAATCAAATGTGGTTAGAATTGCAATGATTCAGGGTACTAATTGCCAATTTTAGCAGGTGATCCTAGGATAATTGAAGAAGTAGCAAATCAGTGGGAGCACACACTTCTGCAAAATCGTATGGATGGAGAGCTGCATGAATTGAATAAGTACGCTTGCAATAGAAAGAGGTTGTAGCAGTGAATATATTTATAGTTTGAAATTTAAATTGCTCATCAACCCTTTCTTATTCTCTAACTTTAATGTCTTTCCTGTCTACAAGTAGATAGTTTGAAATTTAAAATACTTTCACTTGAATTTTCTTTATTTTCTACAAACTTCCTGTGACATGCTCTGTTTGGGAAAATTTATGTAGGTTTTCAAAATAAAGGGGACTTTTGTGAAGTAATGACAAAATCCAAGGGAGTTAGGAGTAAACTATGAGTAATTTTGTAGAAAAATATTTAGAAAGTAAAAATCTTTTGCTAGCCTTTACCATGTTCGGAGCTTTTAAGATGAAAGATTTAGTTATTATGCAGAAATTAGTTTTGGAGCATTCTGATATAAAACCTTTCTTATTAGTATGTAAATGGTAAGTCATGGCCTCCTATTTCAATATATTATTGTTTAAACCAATATAATATCTTATTTTTTAATGCTCAATTTATTACTTCCTATTTTATTTTTATTTGCTTTCTATATTTTTTCAGAGGTAGCGGATAAAGATTTTGTTAGTTACGTTGTTACAGATAGAACACTCCTTTCAGTAATGACATCTTTTGCATGCTTCGGATTAGGACAAATACCTCTCTACCTTTTCTCTTTAATCTTTTTCTTATCTTTTCATCTTTTGCATTCCTGACATCTATAATATTAATTTGCTCTTATCAAATATTCTTATAATTTCTTGGTGATTTTATCATGTACTATTTAGAGCTTGCTAGATGCAATTATACCTTTTCAAATTTTAGGGGGTGAAGCTCAAATGGTTTAGGTATATGTGACCGTCTTAAGTTTAAAATGTTAAATTTTAAAACTTTTCTTTTATCTTATCTCTATAACTGTGTTATATCATTCTTCATTTGCTTCTCGCAATCAAGTACTAAAACCTCCTTTTATTTCATTTTTATTTTTATTTTTTTATGTGGTGCAATGTTAATTTGTGCTCAAGTTAATTTGTGTTTTATTTGAACTCTGGCAGTTATCACTTATCAACTACCCCAAAGAGAGAATCAAAACAAAGAATAGCGAAAATGTAGCAGGTATATATAATATTCTCTATTGTTTACAAAGCTTTATGCCTATCTACTTTTTTCACTATTCATAGGTATATTAGTTTTTAATGTTTAACCATAGTGATTTTAAATAGGCAGTGAATGGGTCTGTTGCAGGTTTCTACTATGATGAAGGATTTGTGCCATGATGTTTTGGGGATTTCAAAGCAAAAGAAATATCCTAGGAATGTGCAGTCAAATTAAGGTATATTCCTTTTCCCTTTTGATTGTTGATCATTTCTTTGGATTCAGATATCTATGTTCAACTTAAATAGAGCTAGGCAAGACTTAGGATCATTTTTTTTTTTTGCCCACTTGATCTCACTGTGTTATTTTATTTATCATTTGCCTAATTATTTTGTGGTAAATTGTACTTTAAAAAAAAGGAAGAGTGAATTGTGTCATTTAATTTATCTCCCGCAAAGATGGCACAACCCTCTTATCAGTCCTTCTACGCTGAAAAGCTTCAATTTTTTCCTTTTATATGTGTTCCCTTTATATAGAAGATAGAAGATGTGCTAGCTGGAGTGCAAGCTGCACAAATGAGGTCGGTATTGACCTTTGTGTTTCCCATGTAAAAAGATTTAATAATGGTTCTTAGTTGGAGAAGATTTTCACCTTTTTTTTAACTTATTATAATGCAGTAGTGACTCTGCAGTGTTCTGAAGTTTTTATTTCCTTTAAAATTTAAAACTTTTTAGAAAATCACTTAGATGTTGAATAGTGGCAAACTTGAGGCAAAATATTTTGCTTAATCTTCGAGGACTATAACTGCAAGGAAGTGCCCCAATTACTAGAATCACCCTCTTAGCTCTCTTTTTTCTTCTTAGAAAAATAAATAAGAATTATTCAGAAAAACCAATGTTTGTCATGTGTATATCACTGTATCTAGAGTTTTGAGTGACACAAGGTGGATTTTTTCTGTCTATATTTATAGTTAAGTTTTGTTTGATATTTGTTTTAAAACTATAAGAAAAATGTTTAAGGTAAATTGGACATGAAAATCTATTTACTATGAGAAAACTGTCACAGTTTGCAAACTTTTTTCCTGCTCTTCTCTACTCCTTTTCAGTTTTTTTTCTTCTTCTTTTAGTCATTTTTATTCTTCTTACTTCATTTTAATTTTTTTTTTTTGAATTTGACCCTTCTCAATTCTTTTCTTTACAAATGGCATTGTTGAAATGCTTTCAGTTTATAGGTACGTGGTTCTGCATATAGAGCAGAAGTTATTGTCTGAAACCATGCCTATCTTGGCAACAGTTGCTTAGGGCCATAACAAGGTCAACTTTTCTATCCCCTTTTTTCTGTCTATTTTGATATTGACTTTGTTTTTTACTTGCTTTCCAGTTTTTTTCCTTTGCTTTCCAGTTTTTATTTTTCTTTGTAAACCTGACATATCAAATGTGATTTAAGATTATGGTGTTAATATTCCAGTAGAATAATAAGGCTCTGATTGAAGAAAACAAGAAAAGATATTGTGCTCGGTAGTAGTTAGTAATGCAATGTTCATGTCAAATTTGGGATGGACTACCATCCCACCTTGATGCAAAAAGTAGTTATTGTTTATTGGTTGGAAAATATGCTAAGTTTAACAAGTTTTTGAGAAATATTTAGTATATTGTAAATAGATGCTCTTGGGTCGCCATATAATCACTATTACTTTGCTTCCATGAAAGTTGCAACTAAATTAAATTACATAATTAAGAGTGTAGCCTGTGCTGCCAAAAGGCTATTTAGGATTTTTTTTTTAAATTGTGATTGAAAAGTTGGTTATCTTTATAAAAAAATTTCCTTTTATAGTTAAGGCCAAGAGCCATTAGCTTTGGAATCATTTTTGTATTGATCAACTTGTGGTTTTGCTGCCCCATATGCCACTTCCTCTGTTCTGAATTTTGATCAATGATATACCTTTGTTCAAACTATAATCTAGCAATCCTAATCTTTATGGCAGATTACATTATGATGGACATTCTGATTCTAACTTGGAGGTTACTGGCGAAGTTGTGTCCTTGACTGATGATGATATTGTTCGTAAGACTAATGAGGATATTAGTTCAGGTAGCAATGGCGGCGGTATAGGATGTAGTATGTTTGTTTTTAGTGGTATATGATATTCTAATGATAAAATATATATATATATATATATTTTGCTAATACTTGAGGTTTGAACCTTTTAAGTTAGTCATGTATTTGGAGGTGAGTTGGCCAATGGAAGTAGAGTTTGCTGCAATGCAGATTACTGGCACGTTACAGGTGGCGGGAACTGTAAATGTATGTATACAATGCAAGAACCTTGCATTGAAGAGAAAGGATAAAAAGGATAAACTTAGGTATTTTACCTTTTTTTATATGTATTATAATATTTTTTCATGACATTCAGATTTAATCAATCCCATGTTTCCTATTAGAAGTGAAAGCAATTTTTCATTCAGGAACCTTAATACTTGGCATAGGGAAAGCATGCTTCTAGATGCTGTTTTTAAACTTAATTTCCATCGCTATAATGAAGTACAAGTCAATTGGTAATCTTTGTCATTTGCTTCTCTTTTACCTTTTTACATTTATTTATATTGTAATGTAAAAAAGAAATAGTCAAAGAGAAAAAGTTAATACAGATTCTTGAGTGATAAATAAATAGAAAATTTATTTTGTTCAAATATCAACTTTTATATTATTGAATTATTTTTTAAATATGTCTTTTCTCTTTAGAAATAATTATTTAAATTATTTATTTTATATCAATTAATTATAGATTTTTTAAGTTTTCAATGTTTTTAATTTGTATTGTTACATTTTGCTTAAATTTTAAAAAAAAAGTTACTTGCTAATAATCTTTCAATAACAGTACACAAAACGAGCTCTAAAGCCATCATCGTTTCATTTTGTATCATGTTAAAGAGAAATGTAAACAAAGTAACGTAAACAAGAAAAATGTACACGAAAAAGCTATTGTAATAATATAAATATTGTAAATATTTAAATAGAAAAAATGTGTATATGCTATATATAAACGGATCATTAATGCTTTCGTTTAATTTTTTTAAAATTTTCAATGTATTACTTTTTTAGTTTATTTTATGAATTTTAACTTATAGATAAAATTTTAAATATTTTAAATTAATTTAGAAAAAAATTAGTTAATAAAATTTAAATGACTTAAACCACAAAGCGTGTAGATCAACTTACACAACATAGGATTGTTCCAACTTAACAAGTGATCTAGCATTTGACACATAGGTTTGACTTAAATCTACTAGACTTGAGCAAGATTATCTTCCATAGAGGATAAATGTGGTTTTAAAAAAAATCTAATTGACTTAAATCTAAAATAATTTATTCAAATTTAAATGAGATAATATTATGCCAAATTAGTTAGGTTACATTGTATTTAATTTTTGCAATAAATTTATATAATGATGTCACACATGAGATTAAAAAAAAGTTATTAATTAAATATATAAATATTACTTTTGAATTTTCATTTCATTTTTTAATTTTTTAAAAATATAAGTATATTTTTCTTATTGTTTGGTTTCCGTCAAAATGTTTGGTTCTGTTTCATATACTCTATTGTTTATTTTTAAATAAATATTTATATATGTAAAGCTATTTTAGAACATATGTAAAGACAAACGTAACCCATATGAGTGTAAAGTCGTGCTCTGAGTTCAAAAAATTAATTTTATCTTCACCATTTTAATTATTTATATGTGAAGATTAATAAAAATAATTTTTTTTATTTTAATTATTTTAAACATGCATGAAAATCAACATAACCCATGAAAATGCACGAGTAATTTGACTAGATTATAATTATATATTATATATGGGATAGAAAAATTATATTCATCTTTATATAATATAAAGAACATTATCATGTCCTATTTCTAGGAATGGTGGTGCAATCCAATATAGAGCATCCAAACTCGAGGACGACAACGGTGTCTAGACAATGTTATCTATATTTGGTAATTACCCTATCATAACATCTGTTGAGCTATATGTCAAGCTTCAAGTTGTTGAAGGTATAACGAACATTATCATGTCCTATTTCCAAGGATGGTGGTACAATCCAATATAGGACATCCAAACTCGAGGACGACAACGGTGTCTAGACAATGTTTTTCATATTTGATAATTATCCTATCATAACATCTGTTGAGTTATATGTCAAGCTTCAAGACGTTGAAGGAGCGTCATCCACACAAACAAAGCAATCAATTGCAAAGGACTCGAACAACGAAGGTCCAAACGAAGAAATCATGCAAGAGATAATGGAAGAGAGAGAGAGATATTACCAAAACAATCCCTGGTATAAGACTTTCTTAGGGAGTAGTCCCACCTCCAAGGATTGTCAGATTTACAACCTCTTTCCTAGCCCATGATACAATCATTTCATTTTCTTTAATGTTGTTTTTTTAAATTTAAAAATATTAGAATTTTCATTTTGTTTGGTTATGGTATAAATGATTGATTCTGTCTCATATGCTCTATTATTTATTTTTAAAGAAAATAATTATACACATAAAATATTTTTAAACATGCATACAAACAACGAACGTAACTTATGTGAATGCACGAGTTATCGACTAGTTTCTCGTGGAAATGGACATCTCCATTTTCTTCACTACCCATTAAACACGTGGCTTTAAATTTTTGAAGGGCTAAGATGTCTTTTATTTTGTTTCTTTGCTTATATGAAAAATACTACATTGAAATAGGCAAACTTCGCGACACTAAGAATGCAACAACATCTATCTACTGAAATCCTCAACAACTTCGTGGCACTGTCCATTGTATATATACATGTTAAAAAAAAGTATATATACAAATAAAATCATAAAATTATTTACAAATTTCACAATATTTTAAAGAAAATTTACTTCAGTCTTTTTTTGTTCTCTCGGACATTATTATTTATAGATACATTTATCCCTTTTATTATCAACTAGCCAAAGAGGCAACAAAGACCGGTACTGTTGTACTATGTTGTCTACATTTTTTTATTTTTTAAATAAAATAAGAAATTCTGTAAAAAAATAATAAAATAAGTGTGCAATTATAGTATATAAGTATTCAGAAGCAATTGAAATGTGTATACTAAAAATTAATATAGTCTTTATGTATTATTATTATAGATATAAATATTATGTAGTTTTAATAATATATTATTTATTTTACATTTACTCTCTTGCTTTTTTTTATTTACTTATTCATGACCTACTTTCATTTATTACGTGATCCGTGGAAATGTTTACGTATAAAATAATATGTTGTTTATTAATTTAATATGTATATAAAATAATATTATATTATTTAATGAGTATAATATGACTTTTATGATAGTTATTATAAAAGTTAATAAACTTATCACACATGACAAAATGTGATTAGATGACGGTGTAAAATTATTTTACACTGTCAGTGCATAGCCTATTTTCTTTAATATTATTTAATCCCACCCTCTTTATTTTGGTGCTAAAAAATGAATTTTCACATTTTCTATTACAAAATATATGTTCTAATATGAATTTATAATTGAAAATTTGAACATTCATCTAAATTATATTTAATATTCAGAAATAATTATATTAAAATCAATTTTAAATTAAACAGCTTCTTAATAAATTAGGATTCGCAGTTTGTATAAGTTGAAGATGTCTTGTGAATGACCTTGTTGGTATCTCCAAGGTAGATGATGCTAAAGAGCTTATTAAGCAAACCCATTTACGGAAACGGCAATTATATTTCGTATTCAAAGTGTGAACACAGCAACAATATGTTCTAATATGAATTTATAATTGAAAATTTGAACATTCATCTAAATTATATTTAATATTCAGAAATAATTATATTAAAATCAATTTTAAATTAAACAGCTTCTTAATAAATTAGGATTCGCAGTTTGTATAAGTTGAAGATGTCTTGTGAATGACCTTGTTGGTATCTCCAAGGTAGATGATGCTAAAGAGCTTATTAAGCAAACCCATTTACGGAAACGGCAATTATATTTCGTATTCAAAGTGTGAACACAGCAACAATCAGAACCAAGGGACGTACCTGCTGCTGACCTGCTGAACACGTAAAGAAATAAAAGGAAATAGATCCCAGCCTTTAAAAAAATTTAAAGCCACGTGTTTAAAGCACAATGAAGGAAATGGAGATGTTCATTTTCTTGAGAAATGGAGAGGAGTCGGACTCCTTGTAAACAGGAGGCTTGTACATTGGTGGTTTGTAAACAGGTGGCTTGTATACTGGTGGTTTCTCAACTGAGGGCTTGTACACTGGTGGTTTGTAAACTGGTGGTTTCTCTTGAATACTCATATATAGTGTACTTGATCAGATTTAATTCTTTTCAACCATTTTATTAGAAATCTCCGCCCACACAATATATATTGATAATGGGAACATGTACAGAAAATAATAGACACCAGATTTATGTAATTGGACACCTCTTCCATTTCAAATTACATAGTATGACTCTATCACTCTTGAATACTCATAGTTGTTGAAATGAATTATAAATATTCATTTCAACAAAGTTACAAATTTTATAGAAACTTCGTAAAAATCTTCTCCAAATGAGTATGACTCTATCATTCCATTAAAAAATTATAAGGAAATATAAAAATATTAATTTCTCCCTTGCTCAAGTGACTTCTTATCCTTATTTGTGGATAATTCACTCTTCTCTCTTAAACTTGGATCCATTAACTCTTTACAAGACTCCTTTTACATAGAGGCAGGGTGTGGCTTTCTCGAAAATAGATGTGTATATTAATAACTTTTGAACTTTTTAAGCTATTAGAATATGTCATTTCCTAATCTTTTTAAGCTATTCAATTTTTTTTCCCTTCTTTTAAAGTGATTGTGAACTCTTCTATTAGTTAAAAAAAATAAAAAAAACACTCTAGTAGCACAACAATAACTATGAAGTTGCATTCAAAAAAACAATAACTATGAAGTTGGGTTAAATATTCAAAAAGAAATTGCCGCTCATAATGGTTTTAAAGTGATTGTGAACTCTTCTATTAGTAAAAAAAAAAAAAAAAAAAAAAAAAAAAAAAAAAAAAAAAAACTCTAGTAGCACAACAATAACTATGAAGTTGTGTTAAATATTCAAAAAGAAATTGTAGCTCATAATGGTTTTATCTTACTCGAGCATGATTGTTTTTCATAGAGGATAACTATGATTTGTAAAAAAAAATGCACTTCTTTATTTTACTTTATTTAAAAACCTAAAATAATATTCCCAATATAATTTTTTTTTAAACTCAGAATGTAGCAATTATACTATTTACTGATTTGAGCTGCGACTTCCAAAATGGTTAGATCTTACTGTAATACTTTTAGCTCAATTTCCTCTGCTAGCTCTTTGTTTTTTCTATTGCTTTTGTTTTATTTTATTGTTTTAAAAAAAATTTACCTGATCATTCTTGAGTTTGGCATGACAGGAGTTTGTATTTTGAACAGTGGTGATAGTGGATTTGTTTATTTCATTGGAGGGATCTCTAGGATTGAAGGGTTGTCTTCCAGCATCATTTTTGGAACCTAAGAGTTACATGTTTGACCAATGCAATCGATTCTTTTAAAAGGCTAAGATTATATCTATGATGTGACTAATTTGATCTTTGTAAATTCAAGGAATATTAATTATTGTACTCACTATAAGAAAAACGCGTTTTCCAATTTGGCTCCTTCACTTCCTTGGGAGGTATCAGGAAGGAAAAAAAAATGCAATAATATTGATTCATAAAGAAAGAACGCTCTATTGATTTGAACGCTCTACTTACAAGATAAGGATAAAGAGAAGAAAAAATCGAAAACTTCACATACAACACAAAAGTCGACACCAAAAAGAAAGAATACCATTTTTTTGTCGGCTTTTTGTCTAACTAAAACGATCAAAGCTGTGTCATAAAATAAAATAAAAAGTCAAAGCTGAACAACTGCATCCATATTTTTTATTTATTGATGCTAAATAGCATGGATTTAACCCATAAAGTTGATACAGTGGTATAAGATTCAGTTGTATTTACATGTAGGAAAATAATCTATTTAATGGAAGAATTTGTATTTGATTCTTTCAATGTGCAAAATTCCAGGCCAGCGACAATCATGCACCATGAACGGGATTAGTCTCTGACCTAGTAGATTAGGAACCCATGTTCTATGACTCAGGAAAAAAAATAGGACTTAAAATGAATGCTAAGTTAGAAGCCAACATATATATATATATATATATATATATATATATATAAAAAGACGAGGTTTTCTTTAGTGTCCAGCGAACAGATGCTAAGCCGGCACTATACTAGCGTCAGCTAGGACGTTGATGCTATACTAGTAGTATTGACTTAACGTCTAACAAACCGACGCTAAGGTAACAATTTTTGGAAAATAATTTATTTGTGTTTGCACTTGGATTTTTAAATTACAAAACGTGGATATTTAAATTAAAATAATAAACCATATTATAGAAAATTAGAAATATGAATAATAAATTAATAATATAAAAATTCTAAAAAAATATATCACAAATAATAATTCTCGTGGTGTGTGAGTGTGTGCATAATAGTCTAAGAAGAACCAACATGTTGTTGGTCCTGAGTGGTACTGAGTTTGGTTTCCTTAAGTAAGGTCTTGGACTCGAGCTATGTGGATGAAAAAAATGTGATTGGGAGGGGAGACCCTACTAAGTAACCAATTAGATTCTCCAATAAAAATTAGTCATCGACAAAACTAATGGATACTTTACACCAAATATCATGATATAAAAAAAATACAGTTCTAAAAATAACTATAAAAGTATTAAAAAAACATTTATCAATTGGATTCAAGTCTAATTAAATGTAATTTTAGATTTTCTTTCATTGAAATGTCTTTCCAATTGCAGAACGTCAATAATTAATATTGTAACAGTACTCATTTAATATATTTTTTGTGTCTCAGGTGAAATAATATATAAGGTTTTTTTTTTAACTAAGTGTGAAGTATCTATTGATTTTATTGATAACTAATTAATATTGTGGACCTAACTGACCACCTTTAATAAAGTCTTCCATTTCAACCATATTTTTTTCCATCTACAAGGTTTGAACCCTCACTTAAAGAGACCAAACCCTTCCATTTGGACCAACAACTTGTTAGTATAATTATTGGTATTAGGTTCTCTTATATACATGTATTCTAAAATATAAATATATATACAACATAAAATTAATAGACACGTAATTTTATTAAAAAAAATGATATGTTTTATTACGTAAATAAAAAGCGAATGTTTTAATTTCCTGGCCAGTCCTATCATTAATTTTTTTTCAAAAAACTCTACTATTAAAATGTTTTTGTTTTAATTTTTTAAACAATTTATCAACTTTTTAGAGTTTATGTATGTAGCAATTATTATGCACATATGAAACGTTGTTCATTTCGTATAAATATATCTCTTAAAATAAAATAAGTAACAAATTTGTTTTGTTATTATTATATTTTGTTGAAAATTTTGATATATTTTTCTGGAAAAATTTCAAATATTCTAATATATAATTTTATATATGTATTGTATAGTGTGTGGAGCACGGTCCATCACTACTTTACAATGAATTTCTACAATATTTTTTAAAAAAAATTGTATGTATGTGACAATCATTATCAATTTTTTTTGTATATGTATGTTGCAACCATTATCCACTTTATCAGATATTATTTATTTTATATAAATATATCTCATAAAATAAAATAAAATAAAAATTAACTATTAATCTATATTGTTTTTTTTTTTTGAGGGAAACTATTAATCTATATTGTTGAATATATGAAAGGTGTTGATTTTTCTATATTTCATGCTTCAATGGTAACAAAATAAACAACATATTACTCTCACACACGATTTACCCTTATTTAATAAGATGTTAATTTAGTGTGGTTATTAAATTATATTAAGTTTTTTTAGAATATTACAATGACATTAAAAGGGAAAAATTTATTCCTTTGTGGGTAATCAATTTGCATACAATATTTTAAAAAAATTACTTAAAATTTTTATTCTTTTTTTTTAACAAAATTGAGGTTTTTTGCATATAAATTTATTTGTATAAATTAAAATTTATTGAGAGATAAAATCAAATTTGGATATGAATAAATTTTAAATTTATATTCCTATGTGATTGCTTATAAAAACTCTTTAGCAATTTATATAACACTTTATGTGATCATAAATAGGCATACTCAACAATTTATTTATATAAGTGAATGTATAGATAAATGTTATTTTTTTTATATTCTTGTTTTACTGATAACGAAAATATTAAATTATTAATATTTTTTACTTTATTATTAAATTTATGTTTCAAATATAATTTAATTATTAAATTAATAAAAATATCACTCCTCAAATATAATTTATCCCATGCATCGCACTGGATCACGCACTAGTTTATAAAGATATAAAGATTAAATTATATAAATTTGTGTACATGACAGTGAATATATAAAGATATATATTTTATATATTATAAAAGGAAAGATTTTTCCACCCAAAATAGGAACGTTTATGTAATTTTATTTTGTATGTCAATTTGTAATTATATTAAAACAATAAAACAATTTAATTTTGTGTAATATCACGTTGATAAGCAAAATTAGTGGATTACATTAAAAAAAAACATTCATATTTCTTTAAAAATTGAAAATTGAAATAATTTGAAAGTGATCTCCTCTTCTATTTAAATGTGGGTTGCCCTTATCTAAACTAAAAGCTCTTCAATAAGAAGGTAGTAAAATGTTCTTATATCTGTATACCAATTTGTTGTTTATATTTCTTCTCTTAAATTTATTATTATTATTATTCTTTTGTCGTAAATGGATCATTTGAATATATTTTTAATCCATCTTTAATTCATATTGAAGAACAAATTGTTCATATATTTGCTTCAATACTAAACCTATCGAAGGTATTTTGTACTTTTTTTTAACACTAATGGAGGTTTTTGTTAAATGGTACTAATGCTTTTATTTTCTTTTTCTTAGGACGTTATAATGATGGGGAATCATTTTTGGACTTTTGCGGTGACAGATCGAAACACAGTTTGACGTATACCAAGGATCCTAACGACAATGTTTTACAAGTAGAGATTTCTGGGAAGAAAAAAAAACATCATTGTTTATAATTGGAAGATTGTAAATAGCAAATTTCTAGAGCAGAATATTTTGCATAATATTTTGTTGTCTTGATTATGGATATTTAGGGATTATGTTTTTTTAATTGTTTTGATGTTACTCGTTGAACAATTACCAATTGAAAGGCAATAATTTAAATTTTATTTTATGGAGTATGGCTATGTTCGGCAAGTCATTTCAGTCAACTTCTAACTTTTTTTTAATAGTTGAAAAGCTTGTTTAATTGTTCTATAAAGAAGTTTTTTTAGTAGCTTCTAGCGTTTTTTGAAATGCTATTTGAAGTAGAGTTTTTTAAAACGCTAACTTCTAGCTTTTATATTTTATTTCCTTTTTATCCTTAAAATATTTATTAAATTTTCTTATTATCCTTTTTAAATAAAACATGGTTTTATTATTTATTTGTTTTATTTTATTTTTGTTATTATATTTTACATTTTTTATATTACACTATTTATTTTAACCTTTGTACTATTTATAATATTTAATTTATTATTTCAACATTATACTTCACAAAATTGACAATGATAAATGTTAGATTTTTTATTTTTATTTTTTAAATAATTTTATATTAGACGATTTATTTTAACTATTACGCTAATTAACATAATAAAAGTATAATGTGTACTTAAGTGTATTTTTTTACTTTATTTTAAACTTGATTAAAAATATTTTAAGATATAGTATAAGATTAATAGTAGAATACTTAAAAATATTTTTTGTCCGTTTTTCATCCTTCTAATTTTGAAATGTACCACTTTTAGTTCTCAAAATTATTTAGATAGCGCGTTATAGAGAAACAAAAAGTGGTTTAGATAGTGCTTAAGAACCAAAAGTGGCGTATTCCAAAATTAGAGGGACGGAAAATGGACAAAATTTTTTAAAGGGACTAAAACCAAACTTCAAAAACATATTTTACCCTTTCTTTTTTCATCTACTTTATACTTTTACTTATTTTCCTGTAGCCTATAATTAAATGAACATAAAAGTATTAAGGAGTTTGTAAAAGTAGAAATTTAATTTTTTGTAATGGCTTAATTATATGTTTTGTCCCTGAAATTTGAGGTGAATCCAATTTTAGTCCCCCAAATTAAAAAAAATAAATCATTTTAGTCCCTTAATTTTGAAAAAGAATACATTTTTAATCCCTAAGCATTAATTTTGAGGGACTAAAATGATTTTTTCAAAAAAAAATTTAGTCCCTAAATAGAAGATTTGAGGAACTACAACCGTATTTTTTCAAATTTGAGGAACTAATAATTTTATTTTTTTTAATTTGAGAGACCAAAAATCAGATTACCCCAAATTTTAGAGACTAAAAACATAATTAAGCCTTTTGTAATTTAAATATATATAAATATATTTAATAATTATAATAAATATATATTTAAATACATGGGTTCAAAAATCAAAACTTGTTACCTTACCCGTACTTGAACGAATTTGAACATGTTGGGTTGCAGGGACGGATCCAGAAACTTATTAAAGTGGGGCTAGATTTTTTTTTCTTTCTTTATAATTGTTTAAGTGTTTAAATTTTAATAAATAATAATTTTTAAAAAATATTTACTATTTTTACACATAAATTTGAAATTTGAATGATAATAACCTTAACCGTTACCATAATAACAATAAACACACAACTAGTTTTACATAATTTTACACTATTTATCATCTTAATTATTGCAATAAAAACAAAAAATGCAACTAGTTTTACATAATTTTATACTAATTAACCTTAACTAGTATTATAATAACATTATACACAATTAATTTTATACTAACTAATTTAAAAATATATATGTATATACACGAAAAATCCCGAGGCGCCAGCCCCCGTCTAGATACGTCGATGTTGGGTTGGGTTCGACTCAAAAACTAAAAAAAATAACCCAAAGTGATTAGGTCAGTTTGAATCTATTCAAGTTCGCGGGTCACTCATACCCGTGAACACCTCTACTACTTGGAGAAAAGAATCACTTAAATGGTTGGGGTTTTCATTCATATGTTAGGAAAGGTCTATTTTAACTAAAACAGTTGTGTTTTCAGGGTTTCTATTCTCACTTAAACAAAGAACTCTTTCTATATAAGTATTATTTTATTCTGGATAGAAAATGCCCTAATTTTTTTTTTATCAATTTTTTAAGAGCTTTTAAAACTTTAATTATCAGAATTTTCCATTACAAGATTAAGAGAAAAAAAATTTCTATCAAACATTATCCTTAAAAAATTGAGATGCATTATTTTTAATTTTTATTATTGTAAATAGATTTTAAATTAATTACACATTTTTTATGATTTTATTAAAATTTATTTATACTTTTTTTATATTTTACTTAAACCAGTTATTTATATTTTTCTAATTTTAGTTTTTTTTTACATTTTGTCCTTTAATTTTACCTAGATTTTAAAATGTCCTACTTTTTTTTTTTTAGAAAAATGTCCTATTTATCATAATACTTTTAATATTTTACTCAAACTCAATGAGACTAGGTTGATTGACCAAACTCGATATATTTGAAAATGAAATACCAAAATAGGATTTTTTTTTAACATATTACCAGTATGAAATTATTTTGATTGTTGACCAAGTTTACACGTTAGTCAAACTAGGACGTTCTATGTCATGTAGATAGTCAAAGTCAAACTTAATAGTTAAACTAGCAAGTTTAACTTTGACCACCATATGGCATGAAACTACTAGTCAAACTAGCTAATTTAATTCTACATGAGCAGTCAAAGTCATGCTACTTTTAATATCTTGGCTAAATTGCATTTTTGGTCCCCCTAGTTTCCTAAATTCATGATTTTGGTCCCTCTAGTTTTACAATTTTGCATAATTATGATTAGTAGCGTTATTAAGTTAATTATAAATTAATTAAAAATCATTAATTATTAAAAAACTTTATAATTAAAGTTTATGTTGAGGAAGAGGAGTTGGGGAAGAGAGGTTAAGGAGAAAAGGTTAGGATTAATAATCTTTTATTAAAGTTTTTAATAATTAATTATTTTTAATTAATTTATAATTAAATTAATAACTCTACTAATCACAATTATTAGTTAATAATCTAACAGGGGGACCAAAATCGCCAATTTGTAAAACTAGGGGACCAAATGTTACAATTAAAAATTAGGGGGACCAAAATCATGAATTTGGAAAATTAGGGGGACCAAAATTGCAATTTAGCCTAATATCTTTAATATTTTACTTAAAATTTTTATATAAGTTTTATTTTATATTGGACATAAGGGCTCTATTTTTTTTATCTTTTTATTAATTTTTTAAGAGCTTTTTAAAACTTTAATTATCACAATTTTTCCTTGCAAGGTCAAGATAAAAAATTATATCAAACATTATCCTTAAAAAAATGGGATGCCTTATTTTTAATTTTAATTAATGTAAATTTTAAATTCATTACACATTTTTTTATGATTTATTTTAATTTATTTATACTTTTTATATTTTACTTAAACCAATTATTTATATTTTCTAATTTTAGTATTTTTTTAATATTATATCTTTTAATTTTACCTAGATTTGAAAGTGTCCAACCTTTTATTAGGAAAATGTCCTACTTGCCACTATCATTGTACTTATAATATTTTACTTAAACTCAATGAGATGAGATTGATTGGCCAAACCTGAGCACGTTTAAAAATGAAATTTTGAAATAGGATTTTTTTTAAACATATTATCGGTATGAAGTTATGTTGATCATTGATCGAGTTATCATATTATCAAACCAGAACGTTCTATGTCACGTAGATAGTCAAACTCAATAGTCAAACTAGCAAGTTTGACTTTACCACCATGTGACATGGAATATACTAGTCAAAGTAGCTAATTCAATGTTACGTAAGTTGTAACATCCTAAAAATTATAACTCAATAAGTATCTGCTTATATGATTTAATTATGGTTTATTTGTTTTAAATAAGGAAAATATGTGTTTTAAGTAATTAAATATGATTAGTACTTAGTTCAGTAATTAGGAAAAATAATAGTAGAAAATAATTAATAATGGTTAAGTAGAGACATCACCTGAATATTTGAGGGAAATTCAAAATTTGAAAAGTCAAGGATAGATTCATTTTGGTCATAGTGAATGGGAAGATATTTGGTGAACTCATTAATGATGTTTTGGTAAATAAATGGAAGTTTAGTCTAAGACTTTAAAATTAGAATTCTAAGCACCTAATTAACTTAATAAGGAGTCTAGATCCAATGTAATTAATTGAGAGATTTAGACTTAATATAATTATGGTTCCTAATTATTAATTAAGATAATTTAGATTAATTAAGCTAGTTTGCATTAATTAAGGGCCTTAGAAGCTAAGTAGAAATTAATAGTGAAGAGGCAATTAATTAAAAACTAATTAGAGGCACTTAAGGAAGGGATTAAGGACTAAGAATGCCATAAATGAGACCTTAACATGTGGGACCCATGTGGGCCCCTCTCTATTAGGGTTTTAAAGAACCCATATAAAAGCAACATGTTGGCCCTTCCCTACAGATTCTAGCCGCCATTTTGAGAGGAAGAGAGAGAAGAGAGCTTCTCCTTCATTCTTGTGTTTTCCTCCATTGTTGAGACCTTCCACCTCCATTTTCACCCCTCTACACTTTAGTTTCTTGAGCTCATTTTCAAGGAAGGAACTCTACAAGAAGAGAGCTTTCATTTCTACCGATTGGAATTTCGTTTGGAGAATTTTCGAATTTTCTCTCTAGGTAAGGAGGAGTCTTCTCTTTTTCCTCTAACCTCTTGTTGTTTTCTTGTATTTCTTATCATGATTGATGTGTGGGGGGTCATGTGGGGCCATGAGTTACATGAACTTGTCACTATATTTGAATTTGCTACTATTTTACTCATGGAACTACAACTGTGTTTTTTTTATTTTTATATTTTCGTGAGTTGCCTTGGTGAAGTTAGACCATTCTCTAGTGAAACTATGTCTTGTAACCATTGGTAATTTTTTCGGATATTTTTTAGCACTGAAACTATTTATAATTTATTTATTTTTTAAATATGTTAAATCTGTCCCTGGGGCTGTTTTTGATGATTAAAAACTTTTGGTGTACCATTTTTGGATCTGGAACCATAGAGCCTTTTTATAATCATTGTTGACATCTCTGATTTTTTGTCAGATTTTATGAACCATGGAAGTATTTTATTTTGATTAATTTTTGTAATTATAGAAATCTGTGCAGCCACATTTTTATTACATGAAAATTTGTTTTCGTGAGAAATAAAATTTGGGAAAAATATATGATGTGGTATCATCCTTTTAGAATGCCCTGTAATTTTCTCAGATTTTTCAAAGGTGATTTAATATTTATTGACAAATTTCTAGCATGTGCTCTGTTTTATGTAAACAGTGATGAATAAATGCAAAAATGATATTTGTGGTGCTTGAGAAATCTTGGAAACATTATGTGTGGTGTTTTAAATTTTGGACATGATCTCTGTAAAATTTGGTGAATTATTGATGAGAGCTTCAATTTTCCAAATTTACAAAACACTGTTTTACAGAGGTTGACCAGCAGAGGAAATTAAATTGAAATTAATATTTGTAAGTTAATTTTGGGTGGACGAATTTATATGTTGAGATATGTATGATGGATGATGTCTCTGCAAATTTCTAAGTTATTATGAGTTAATTTGATAAGTCAAATAATTTTTTAGATGTGAATTTCAACATATGTTAAATAATGAGATTTGGTTAATTTAATTACTTTGTGAGTAATATTTGACTTTTATGATTCATGAGTGAGTGGCTCTACCCTAAAGGGAGACCCTCGTACCTTGTTATAAACTTGTTGAATTATTTGTGGTTTAAGTTCCTTGAAATGCCTATTGTTATACATTTAATTGTTATTTTTTACTTGAATTAGAGACCGGGAGGAATGTGATCCTTGGACAATTTGTGTGCTGGGAACTCGATTGTTTGGTGTGATTATATGTGTGGACGATGATTTGATTGTGGGTTAAGGATTATGAGATCCTTAATGGGATACAAATGAACTCCAAGTGGGAGTGCATTTGTGTGAAACTAGAACAATGTTCTAGATCATGGTAATATTCATTGTGAAAAGCAGTGAATTAACAATCAATAAGAGTGTGAACATAATAACCATATGGAATTAGTAATTAATAGTTACCCTAACACATGTGGAGAATATTCTCAATTGGACTTAGACAAAGACTTAGGACCTTTTCTTGGAGATTGAGGACCGAGGACTAGAAGCTAGCATAATACTTGAGCAATAGTAAGAATTTACATAAAACTTAATAAAATGGATGGAATCATGAATAGGTTCATGATGGGTTTAGTAGTGCATAATGCACCTACTCTTGTATGTGAAAGTATGATGATTTATGTAATCATGTTTAATTGTGATATGAGGAGAGGAAGAAGGAGGAACCTTCTGCTCCTAATGTGGTGAGGTCGTTTAGTACGACATGATCATGACGTGGACGATATTATGATCGAGGAATGTGATCTCCCTGTGATGGCTAATTGTGGAAGAAAGCATTGGAGAGGTTGTGAGGGAAGCTCCATCTATGACTTATGTTATCTTGTGAAGGATAAGGAGTCCTATGTGATATGTTGATGAGCTCATGATGTTTAGTGGACCGTCGTCCGGTACTATCAATAAAGGAGCCCACACATACCTGTAAAGGACAATCTCAGTGGGGAGAGTCCTTGAGAAGTCAATCCTTAGAGATTGGATGACCACAGAGTGGTACTTGGGAAATGATCGCAAGCGTGATCGGCCTTGGGGGTAAGGAGTCGAGTTGTGACTATGGGTCACACAACCGACTTGGCAACCTCAATTGAACGCGAGCCATTATTATGTTGGTGAGAGCCCCATCGTTGTACCGTGACGAGAGGTGTACTACCAATAATCATCCAACCTAAAATGTTGTAAGACCACTGAATTCTGGAAGTTCCAGTGGTAGCATGCCCAAAATGTGATGTGTTAAGGAATTAGTTGAAGGGATGATTAGGATTATGAGTGAGACCCGTGAGAGAACCACACCGAGGTGGTTAGTGTTTTGTGTGTGACCGTAAGGTTGTTTGTTTGTGGTTTTAGAGGAAGTGAGGGACTTACTTCATACACCTTGTTTTTTAGATGGAGACATATGATTTTGTGCGATCATCGAAGATGGAATGAAATGACTATGACAAGCGCTAAGGATGTGAATGAACTTATTCAAGAAAATGAAAGATCCCCTGACGATGTCTCATGGATTAAGTAGGTATATAATGGTTGGATTTTATTGAGTCATTGCTCTGTGTCTTAATCCTTTTCTTGTATAAAAGAGGGTAGACTAGGTTTTCATTTTATGATGTATCATTCTCTTGTATGTGACTCGGATGTGTTATGTACTCAATTTCAAGAATGTGAACATGTATTTATATTTGTAAAGTATAATTGCTTAATGATGGAAATTGGAGATTTTCAAATGGAATTTTATTGTATCTTTAATAGTTTATTGGAAATCGAGTATTTTATAAATTAAGTTGTTTCATTAAGAACGGTATTTCGTTAACGAACATTTTATGATGAATGCATTAGAGACGAGTTTTTGATTTAAGCTTCAAGTAAATGAAAATTCAGAATTTTTTTTCATACATGTCAAAGTGATGGAAGAGAAGGCCCTTTTTATGTTTTTCATTAATTTTTTAAGATCTTTTTAAAACTTTAATTTTCACAAATTGTCCTTACAAGGTCAAGAGATAAAAAAAAATTATATCAAACATTATCCATAAAAAGAATGAGATACATTATTTTTAATTTTTATTATTGTAAATTTTAAATTTTAAATTAACTACACATTTTTATTATTTATTGATTAATTTATTTATAGTTTTTATATTTTACTTAGACCAATTATTTATATTGTTATCATTATAGTTTTTTAATATTTTGTCTTTTAATTTTACCTAGATTTTAAAATGTACTTTTTTTTTTTAGGAAAATGTCCTACTAGCCACTATTATAGTATTTTTAAAATTTTACTCAAACTCAATATGATGAGGCTAATAGACCAAACTCAAGCACTTTTAAAAATGTAATACCGAAATAGAATTTTTTTAAAACATATTATCGGTATGATGTTATTTTGATTGTTTACCATGTTAACACATTAGTCAAACTAGGACATTCTATATATGTCACGTGGGTTGCCAAAGTCAAACTCAGTAATCAAACTTGCAAGTTTGACTTTGACCATCACGTGACATCGAATGTACTAGTCAAACTAAGTCAACGCTACGTAAGTGGTCAAAGTCATGCTACTTTTAATATCCTTAATATTTTACTTAAATTCAACTAGACGATCACCTCCAACAACCTTCTTGTGCAAGAATGCTTATCTTTAAAATTCCACACAACACGCACATTAGCATAGGTGTCAATTTTTTTAGTCAAAGCAACACATTGACAGTAACAATTTTCTTGGCAAATTGGGTTTATTTTATTAAGCTTGGACACCATTTATAACATTTTCACATTCCATTGAACAACCAAACACTTCAATTTTTTAGTCAAGTATCCAGCTTGGATGAATCAGCATTGAGCATCATGGAGGAGAGGTAAGCTTTCATGGTTTCTCCTATTGGTGGCTGATCAGTGCATTTTCATGCACATTCTTCTACTGTTATTCTTAGGCATTTCCTTAGTTTATTTCATTAGTTTCACCATTTTAGTGTGTTTTCATATTTAAGTTTGTTTCTAGCTTTATTTAATTTTCGTATTTTATTTTCAGCATTAGCAGCTTTCAATGGAAGATTCATAACTGGAGCTACAGGAAACCTTTGTCTGGAATACCACGGCCGTGGTAGCCTAAGCACGGCCGTGCTAAGCCACCACAGCCGTGGTGAAATAACCACGGCCAAGCAGAAATCAGTGAAAGTTTTGCATCAGCGTCAACTTTTCGAGCACAGCCGTGGTTAATTTACCACGACCGTGCTCGGAAAGCACGTTGATTGGACCTCCAGACTATGCAAGGACCACGGCCGTGGTTAATTTACCACGACCGTGCTCGGAAAGTACGTTGATTGGACCTCCAGACTATGCAAGGACCACGGCCGTGGTCATCTCCTCAGCACGGCCGTGGTGATCCGCATTAGCAGTTTAAAACTTTATAAATATAGAACAGAGGGCCGCGTACTGTACACGTTTTTACTGTAGACTCTCATTCACTGTTCACGAAATTCTTTTAGAAGGTTTTGAACAATTGTAATGGAGAACTAAGTTCCGAAGAATCGATCTGCTGTAATCGGATTCCACTTTGAGGTTCTTTTATAAATTCCATATCAATCTGTTTCCTTTGATTTATTCTAATAATCTCAATTGATTGCTTAATTTGATTGTTGTTATAGGATATAATTCTTAAATTCGATTGGTTGTGTGATCTTGAATCAATTTCGCGTTAACGTAGCTTTTGCATTATCGCGTTTGATCATAATTCCGTTTGCTTAATCCGGAATTCAGGAACATACGCCGTATAATTTCTATTGCGCTTGTCAGTAGTTATTATAGTCGAATAGGATCTAATCCGTTTAGGGAATTGGAATTTGTAGGGATCAATGATAAGTTGGAAGTCGATACAGTAGGTTGATTCGCTTTAGCTCACTTGATAATCACAATTTATTTTAATCCCTTTTTCTTGATATCATAATCAAACCCCCCATTAATTGTTACTGTATTGATTGATAATAATACAAGAATCCTTGAGAACGATACTCGAGTTGTCGTTGCCGTAACTATACTTTCAAAATCACTCGTTTTTTATCCGTGCGCGACAGCGGATCAAATTGGCGCCGTTGCCGGGGATTCTTGTCGTTATTAATCGATATTAGAGTCATAGGTTTAGTGTTCTCGCGTTTAGGCCCTAGTTTCCCACTGTTTTGGCCAATTCGCGCATAGAGTCGAAAAAAATCGGTTTTTGGAAAAATTGTGTCTGATTGCAAATATTTTTTCCCTGCTGGGACCAGAAAAATTGTGCGATCAATAGTCCCCTACTCTGGAAGAGTTACGGGACGCAGACCTCAAATCGCCAAATTCCTCTTTTTTCTATTTTTAATTATTTTTTTACTGTTTTCATAGTGTCGAAAAAATCCAAAAAAATTCTCAAAATTCTAATTTCACTTCATTAGATTAATTTTGGTGTTTTTATATTTTTTTGAATTTTTTTTAATCATTTTCCTTCATTCTGTTTGTTTTTGCATTTTAGGGACATTGTTGGCATTTTGACAATTGTTGCTGCATTGCTGCATTAGTCCTGGCTACTAGGTCTTCTTGTTCTGATCTCTTTGATTTTGATCCTGAGATAGAAAGAACCTTGCACACACGACGTAGAGCAGTCCAGGCTAGCAATAGTTCACTACTCGTGATTGATTCTGACACTGATTCCGATTACTTGCATTACTTGTTTGAGTCAGATTCTGAAATTGTTTTTGATATGGCTGACCGAAGAACTTTGAGGCAGTTGGCTGCCCCTGATGTGAATTACAATGGTTTATGCATTGAGTATCCTGAAGCTGTTGCACCTTTTGAATTAAAATCTGGTTTGATACACTTGTTGCCAAGGTTTAACGGTCTTGCAGGTGAGGATCCGCATAAGCATCTGAAAGAATTCCAGGTTGTGTGTTCTACACCTTTGAGGCCTGAAGGAATCACTGAAGACCATATCAAACTGAGAGCCTTTCCGTTTTCACTACAAGGTGCTGCCAAGGATTGGTTATACGATCTTGAACCGCATTCTATCACCACTTGGAATGATTTGAAAAAAGTCTTCCTAGAGAGATACTTTCCTGCCTCCAGAGCTGCATCAATCAGAAAGGATATATGCGGTATTAGACAAGGCAATGAGACATTGGCTGAGTATTGGGAAAGATTCAAACAGTTGGTATCCAGTTGTCCTCAGCATCAGATTACCGAGCAGTTACTGATCCAATACTTTTATGAAGGATTGCTACCTATGGATAGAAACATCCTTGATGCTGCTAGTGGTGGAGCACTTGTTGATAAGACTCCAGCAGATGCCAAGACCTTAATTCAGAACATGTCACTCAACTCCCAACAGTTCACAACCAGAAATAATTCTGCGGTCCAAACAAGGAGTGTGAACGAAATTCAGGTTTCCTCCAACAAAGCTTTAGAAACCAGAATTGACGAGCTCACCTCCTTAGTGAAACAGTTGGCAGTGGGTAAACCTCAACCAGCAACCTTGTGTGGTATTTGTACTTCCGCTGAGCACCCGACCGACACATGTCCTATGTTGCAAGATGAGTCGACTACCGAGTTACCCCAAGCTTATGCAGCAGCCCTTTACGGAAGCAATCAGAACAGGTACAACAACACTCCTGACCTGTCCACCAACAAATACCATCCCAATTGGAGGAACCATCCCAACCTTCGATATGGAAACCAGCAGCCCACACAGCAACAGCTAGTGTTACCCCCTCCGAGACCACAGAACACTCCACCAGCTACCACTTCTGTACCTTCTGGACCTTCATTAGAGGACCTGGTCAAGCAACTAGCTGTTAACAATCTTCAGTTTCAACAAAGAACAGAATCTAGTATTCAAACCTTGCAGACACAGATTGGACAGCTTGCCACCTCAATGAATGCCTTGCAAGCCCAAGGATCGAACCAACTTCCTGCCCAAACAGTTGTGAATCCAAAGGGTCCTAATGCTGATGTGAGTGCAATTTCCTTGCGATCCGGAAAGGTTACATCTGAACCTTCTCCACCTGAACCTTCTCCACCTTCTTCTGTTGTGGTAGAAACTGAAAAAAATAAAGAAAAAGAGTATGCTCCACCAGTCCCCTTTCCACATAGAGTTCTGAAAAATAAAAGGATTGAGGAGGGAGACAAAGAGAGAGAGATCTTGGATGTTTTCAGAAAAGTTGCGGTAAACATTCCGCTTCTTGATGTAATTAAGCAGGTTCCAAGGTATGCAAAGTTTCTGAAGGATTTGTGTACAAATAAGAGGAGGATGAAGGGAAGTGAAAGAGTCAACTTGGGAAGAAATATTTCTGCTTTTATTCAGCCCAAGCCTTCATGTGAGAAAGTTATCGGCGAGCAAAATGTTTCAGCTCTCACTCAAGTCTTGCCGCAAAAGTGCAAGGACCCGGGAACTTTTGCTATTCCTTGTACCATTGGGGATAGTAAATTCGAGAATTGCATGCTTGATTTAGGAGCGGGCATTAATGTTATGCCTACTTCTGTTTATAATAACCTTTGTCTTGGTCCTTTGCAGCATACAGGTTTAATCATTCAACTGGCGAACAGGAGCAATGCCCGCCCCGCGGGAGTAGTGGAAGATGTCCTTGTTCAAGTTAATGATTTGATTTTTCCTGCAGATTTCTACATTCTGGACATGGAGGGAGAAACTAAGTCAAGCAGAGCTCCCATCATTTTAGGCAGACCGTTCATGAAAACGGCGAAAACAAAAATTGATGTTGACGATGGAACCATGTCCATGGAATTTGGTGACATTGTCGCGAAATTTAACATTTTCGATGCCATGAAACATCCCTTGGAAGAGCATTCCGTTTTTCATATTGACTTGATCTCTGAATTGGTTGATGACACTTTTTCTGAATTATTTTCACTTGATTTTCCATCTTTATTGGGTTTTGATGATGTTTACTCATGTGCTAATTGTACTGACACTAACCCTTGTGTTGTATGTGCTGAGATTGATTCTGCCTTGCAGGGTAACATGTTTCCTACAGGTGAAGTTGTTGTTGATGAAGTTGTTTATGCCACTGAGGTGCTCGACATCCCGGCTGCCCCAAACACTCCATCCATCGAGCAACCCCCGTCCTTAGAGTTGAAACAACTCCCTGAAAACCTGAAATATGCTTATTTGGAGAGTAATGAGAAACTCCCTGTTATAATTTCTTCTAACCTTGATTTCGATCAAGAAAATAAGCTTTTGCAGGTTTTGAAGAAGCACAAGAAGGCGATTGGGTGGACATTAGCTGACATCCCAGGGATTAGTCCTTCCATGTGTATGCACAGGATTTTGCTTGAGGATGGTGCGAAAACAGTAAGGCAGCCCCAAAGGAGGCTTAATCCTTTGATCCTCGATGTGGTGAAGAAAGAGGTCACCAAACTCTTGCAAGCAGGTATCATTTATCCTATCTCTGACAGTAAATGGGTAAGCCCAGTGCAGGTTGTACCTAAGAAATCTGGACTCACCGTGGTGAAAAATGAAAAGAATGAACTTGTCCCCACTAGAGTTCAGAACAGTTGGAGAGTTTGTATTGATTACAGAAGGTTGAACCAAGCTACTAGAAAGGATCACTTTCCTTTACCGTTCATTGACCAAATGCTTGAACGGCTTGCTGGTAAGTCACATTACTGTTTTCTTGATGGTTTTTCAGGTTATTTTCAGATTCATATTGCACCTGAAGATCAAGAAAAGGCCACTTTTACTTGCCCATTCGGTACTTTTGCTTACAGGAGGATGCCTTTTGGTCTTTGCAATGCTCCTAGCACTTTCCAGCGATGCATGATTAGCATTTTTGCTGATTTTATTGAAAACTGCATGGAAGTGTTTATGGATGATTTCACTGTTTATGGTTCTTCTTTTGATGCATGTCTGAACAGTTTGAATATGGTTTTAGAGAGATGCATCGAAACTGACCTTGTTTTGAATTATGAAAAATGCCATTTTATGGTTGAGCAGGGAATTGTTTTGGGCCACATTATTTCTGAAAAAGGAATTTCTGTTGACCCTGCTAAGATTGATGTGATTTCTACACTGCCTTACCCCTCTTGCATTCGCGAGATTCGTTCTTTTCTTGGTCATGCAAGTTTTTACAGGCGTTTCATCAAGGATTTCAGCAAGATAGCTCTTCCGCTGTCAAACTTGTTGAAGAATGACGTCACTTTCAACTTCGATGACAAATGCAAACAAGCATTTGACTTTTTGAAGAAAGCATTGACGTCCGCTCCCATCATCCAGCCCCCTGACTGGACCTTGCCCTTTGAGATTATGTGTGATGCTTCCAACTATGCTGTTGGAGCGGTCCTTGCACAAAGAGTTGACAAGGCTGCCCATGTTATTTATTATGCTTCTAGGACTCTAGATTCTGCACAGTCAAATTACACCACCACTGAAAAGGAACTTCTAGCTATTGTTTTTGCTCTTGATAAATTCAGATCATATTTGCTAGGTTCCAAGGTTGTTGTTTTTACTGACCATGCAGCTTTAAAGTACTTGTTGAAGAAGCCGGAAGCAAAACCGAGACTGATTCGGTGGATGTTGTTGCTCCAAGAGTTTAATGTAGAGATTAAAGACAAAAATGGAGCTGAGAACTTAGTGGCTGATCACTTGAGCAGGATAGAGAGGGATGAAGATCCTTTTCCGATTCAGGATGACTTTCCTGATGAGCAGCTTTTACTTTTGCATGGAGTTACTCCTTGGTTTGCTGATATTGTTAATTATCTTGTTGCTGGTGTTTTTCCTACAGGTGCATCCAAGGCACAAATTCACAAACTCAAGAGTGATGCCAAATATTATGTTTGGGATGATCCATATCTTTGGAAGTTTGGTAGTGATCAGGTGATTAGGAGATGTGTCCCCGACTATGAGATTGAATCTATTTTACATTTTTGTCATGCATCTCAAGTAGGGGGACACTTTGGCCCGCAAAGGACTGCAAGAAAAGTCCTAGACTCAGGTTTCTACTGGCCCACTGTTTTTAAGGATGCTTATGAGACTTACCGCACTTGTAAAGAGTGCCAGATAGCAGGTACAGCCATCACTCGTAAGAGTGAAATGCCTCAGCAACCTATGCTTTTCTGTGAGGTATTTGATGTATGGGGAATCGACTTCATGGGTCCTTTTCCTGTATCATTTGGTTTTCTCTACATTTTACTTGCTGTTGATTACGTTTCAAAGTGGGTAGAAGCTATCCCCACTAGGACTAATGATTCAAGAGTTGTTGCAGATTTTGTCAGGTCCAATATCTTTTGCAGGTTTGGAATACCCCGAGCCATCATAAGTGACCAAGGCACTCACTTCTGTAACCGCACCATGGAAGCTTTGCTCCGGAAGTATGGAGTTGTGCACAGAGTCTCTACTGCATATCACCCACAAACTAATGGGCAAGCTGAGATCTCAAACAGGGAGATCAAACAGGTCTTAGAGAAAATAGTGCAACCAAACAGGAAGGACTGGAGCCGCCGTCTAGAAGACGCACTTTGGGCTCAAAGAACAGCTTTCAAGACACCCATAGGGATGTCTCCTTATCGACTTGTTTTCGGTAAGGCATGTCACCTTCCTGTAGAGATAGAACACCGTGCTTATTGGGCGGTGAAAAGTTGTAACTTGGAAATGCAACAAGCAGGTATTGAAAGAAAACTCCAATTACAACAGCTTGAAGAGTTTAGGCTAGAGGCTTATGAAAGCTCTAGGATTTATAAAGAGAAAACCAAACACTTCCATGATAAAATGATTTCTAGGAAGGAATTCTCTGTGGGCCAACAGGTTTTACTGTTTAACTCCCGCCTTAAGCTTATGGCTGGGAAACTTCGATCCAAATGGATTGGCGCTTTTGTTGTTACTAATGTTTTCCCTTATGGTGCAGTAGAAATTAAAAGTGCAGGTACTGACAAAGTTTTCAAGGTCAATGGGCAGCGCCTGAAGCTGTTCCATGAGAGTTCAGTGCCTGAAGATGCACCCATAGAAGAGCTTTCTTTGGAAGCGCCCAACTACACTGCAACTTGATCAGGGGGCACCCTTTCCTTTCTCTCATTCTTACTTTATAATTGAGTTCTTTTCATTGAGGACAATGTATGTCTTAAGTGTGGGGGAGGGAACCATTTGTTTTTGTTTTTGTTTGTTTTTGGTTTGTTTTTGTTTCAAAAAAAAAAAAAAAAGAGGAAAATGCATGCTTTTTCGTTGATTATCTTGCTACAATTGTGAGTATTCTCTCTGTTCTTTGTTGAAAGACTTGTGGTGTGATGTGACGGATTCTTTTTGCGCATTCTTAGTTTGTATGTTTGACTAAACTCTAAATTGTTCATCACTAGTGGAAGATCTCTAACCCTTGTGAGATTTTGAGCCTAATAATGGATAACATAAAAAATCCATCTCTTTCTTTCTTGTGTGATTTCACTCATGTTTGTTAGTCTCTAGAACTTGAATTGACTCTTGTTGAAGTTTTTTTTTGTTTACTTGTGCACACTGAAATGATAAAGGCATCTTGTTTTGTTTTGTTTGTTTTTACCTAGTTAGCCAAAAAAAAAAAAAAAAAAAAAAAAAAGCCAACCTTGATAATATCATCCCTTTGTTTGGAAGCCCCTTTGAGCCTATTATCCTTTTTTGTGTTTAAAACTCATTACAAGCCGAAAAGTGAAAAACAATGTTATCACCCTATTCAAAGGGTTGAAAGGGTCTTGTATAGAGTTGTGTGGGGTTGAACATTGTTGTTATGATGTTGGTTGGCAGAAAAAAAAAAAAAAGAAAAAAAAAATATATATATATATAGAGAAGGATGTCAATGCTAGTCCTTCTGAAAAAAAAAAAAAAAAAAAAAAAAAAAGAGAAGAATAAAAGGAAAAGGAGAAGAGAAATAAGTTGTGAGGTTGTTGTTTAATCACCATTGAGATATTATTTAGTTCAACTCCCGCAATTCTTTCAATTTTCTTTTAAACTCTTTGAATTTTAGCTTAGTACCCCTTTAGGATGTATCTCACCCTGACCTTGGCCAAGTTACAACCATAATAAAAGTCCTTTTGATCTTTGTGTGCAATGTATTTCAAATTGTGAATGTTAGAGTCTTTTCAAGCTTATGGTAGTACTATCTCTCATGTTGTGCTTTGAGTGTAAACAGTAACCTAAACACTTGAGAGTTGAGTGGAAACAGTTTATCTTGTGAGGATCTTGATGCTTTTGATGAACTTTTTGGTAATCTGTTTTTCATATTTACTTTGACTGTCACAAAAGAGTTACTCACTAATGTCATATTCTTTAAGCTTAGTATTAGGAGTTTGCTTGCACTTTGTATCCTGATAACCTCTAAGTTTGCATGCTCTGTTCCGTTTTTGTTTTGAAGTTTTTCTGTTTTGAATTTTTAATTTTGCTCGGAGTGCAAAAGTTTAAGTGTGGGGGAATTTGATCAGTGCATTTTCATGCACATTCTTCTACTGTTATTCTTAGGCATTTCCTTAGTTTATTTCATTAGTTTCACCATTTTAGTGTGTTTTCATATTTAAGTTTGTTTCTAGCTTTATTTAATTTTCGTATTTTATTTTCAGCATTAGCAGCTTTCAATGGAAGATTCATAACTGGAGCTACAGGAAACCTTTGTCTGGAATACCACGGCCGTGGTAGCCTAAGCACGGCCGTGCTAAGCCACCACAGCCGTGGTGAAATAACCACGGCCAAGCAGAAATCAGTGAAAGTTTTGCATCAGCGTCAACTTTTCGAGCACAGCCGTGGTTAATTTACCACGACCGTGCTCGGAAAGCACGTTGATTGGACCTCCAGACTATGCAAGGACCACGACCGTGGTTAATTTACCATGACCGTGCTCGGAAAGCACGTTGATTGGACCTCCAGACTATGCAAGGACCACGGCCGTGGTCATCTCCTCAGCACGGCCGTGGTGATCCGCATTAGCAGTTTAAAACTTTATAAATATAGAACAGAGGGCCGCGTACTGTACACGTTTTTACTGTAGACTCTCATTCACTGTTCACGAAATTCTTTTAGAAGGTTTTGAACAATTGTAATGGAGAACTAAGTTCCGAAGAATCGATCTGCTGTAATCGGATTCCACTTTGAGGTTCTTTTATAAATTCCATATCAATCTGTTTCCTTTGATTTATTCCAATAATCTCAATTGATTGCTTAATTTGATTGTTGTTATAGGATATAATTCTTAAATTCGATTGGTTGTGTGATCTTGAATCAATTTCGCGTTAACGTAGCTTTTGCATTATCGCGTTTGATCATAATTCCGTTTGCTTAATCCGGAATTCAGGAACATACGCCGTATAATTTCTATTGCGCTTGTCAGTAGTTATTATAGTCGAATAGGATCTAATCCGTTTAGGGAATTGGAATTTGTAGGGATCAATGATAAGTTGGAAGTCGATACAGTAGGTTGATTCGCTTTAGCTCACTTGATAATCACAATTTATTTTAATCCCTTTTTCTTGATATCATAATCAAACCCCCCATTAATTGTTACTGTATTGATTGATAATAATACAAGAATCCTTGAGAACGATACTCGAGTTGTCGTTGCCGTAACTATACTTTCAAAATCACTCGTTTTTGATCCGTGCGCGACAGCGGATCAGTGGCACTCAACCAACTTTCAGAACTGCTTATTTTCGAAAACCCTTGTAAAGTCCCTTAATGGACCAGTTTCTAAGGTCCTTTCATCTTCTATGACTAAGCCACTGCCACCCGTGTTTGAACCAAAGCAGAGGCCTTTGGTGATCCATTTCAACGGGTAGCGCTACCCAAAGCAGAAATGGGTTGAATGGGTGGATGCTAATCAACTCAAGTATGAATCAGTGTGGAAGAAAGTTGGCATCTTTGAAGCCATCATGAGCACCAAGTGCTTCATAGAGAAAAATGAAAACTTGTGTTTTACGGTTGCTGAGAAGTGGTGTCTTTAGACAAATACCTTTTTGTTTCCCTAGGGTGAGGCAACAATCACCTTGGAGGATGTGATGGTCTTGGAGGGTTTTCCTATTGTTGGTGATCCTATCTTCACCCCCACTTCAAAGCTAGGAAAAGAGAGAGGTGGAGAAGAAATTGATTCTTGTAGGACACCAAACTCAAAGGAGGAGTAAAAAGGGTGGGGTTTCCACATCAGCATGGATGGATCTTTTTGTCAATAGTGGGAGTGAAATTGAGCATGAAGCATTCATTGCAACCTGGTTGACAATGATTGGTTTTTCTCCCAATGGTTTGGTGAGTAAGTTTGTTTTCCCTGTTGTTATTCATCTTGCTAAAGGGAATTCAATTGCTTTAGGACCAATCATTTTGGCAAGCATATATAAGGATTTAAGTTTGTTGAAGCAAACATTAGTTGGCTTAACTAGTGATAAATTGGAATTGGAGGTAACTCTTTAGTCACCCCTCTACTTGGTCCAAATTTGGGTGTGGGAGAGGTTCATAAACTTTAAGAATACTATTATTAAATTAGAACATTAACTTTTGGTTGTGGTTGCAAATTTATGAACCTTTCTCACACCCAAATTTGGACCAAGTAAAAAGGTGACTGAAGAGTTACCTCCAATTCCAATTTATCACTAGTTAAGCCAACTAATGTTTGCTTCAACAAATTTAAATCCTTATATATGCTTGCCAAAATGGTTGGTCCTAAAGTAATGGAATTCCTTCTAGCAAGATGAATAGCAATAGGGAAAACAAACTTACTCACCAAACCATTAGGAGAAAAACCAATCATTGTCAACCAAGTTGCAAGGAATGCTTCATGCTCAATTTCACTCTCACTATTGACAAAAGATCCATCCATGCTGATGTGGAAACCCCACCCTTTTTACTTCTCCTTTGAGTTTGATGTCCTACAAGAATCAATTTCTTCTCCACCTCTCTCTTTTCCTAGCTTTGAAGTAGGGTGAAGATAGGATCACCAACAATAGGAAAACCCTCCAACACCATCACATCCTCCAAGGTGATTGTTGCCTCACCTTGGGGAAACAAAAAGGTATTTGTCTCAGGACCCCACTTCTCAACAACCCCAAACACAAGTTTTGGTTTTTCTCTATGAAGAACTTGGTGCTCATTATTCCTTCAAAGATGCCAACTTTCTTCCACACAGATTCATACTTGAGTTGAAGAGCATCCACCTATTCAACTCATTTTTGCTTTGGGTAGCGTTACCCGTAGAAATGGATCACTAAAGGCCTCTTCTTTGGTTCAAACACAGGTGGCAGTGGCATAGTCATAGAAGATGAAATGACCTCAGAAACTGATCCATCAAGGGACTTTGCAAGGGGTTTTATAAAATAAGTGGTTATGAAAGTTGGTTCATTGCCACCATCAAGTGAAACCATGAAATCTTACCTCACTGCTATGATGTTCAATGCTGATTCATCCAGGTTGGATACTTGACTAAAAAATTGTAGTGTTTGGTTGTTCAATGGAATGTGAAATTGTTACAAATGGTGTCCAAGCTTAATAAAATAAACCTAATTTGCCAAGAAAATGGTACTGTCAATGTGTTGCTTTGACTAAAAAATTGATACCTATGCTCATGTGAGTGTTGTGTGGAATTTTAAACTTAAGCATTCTTGCACAGGAAGGTTGTTTGAGGTTATCGTCTCGTTGAATTTAAGTAAAATATTAAGGATATTAAAAGTAGCATGACTTTGACCACTTACGTAGCATTGACTTAGTTAGTTTGACTAGTATGTTCCATGTCACGTGGTGGTCAAGTCAAACTTACTAGTTTGATTATTGAGTTTGACTTTGACTACCTAAGTGACTTATTTTAATTTATCTTGTATGTTTGATAGAATTGTGTGATTAAATAAATTATATTCATGATTAATTCTTATTAATTAATTGAGTTGTACGATTTCTTTAATTATATTTATGGTGTTTAATTAATTGATTTTATTTTTATTTGGTATGTTTGAAATTATTAAATAGAAATATGTGAATTAAATTAATTTGATGTTGTGTGATTGATTGGACAAGGGAAGGAAAATAGAATGGTTAGGGTTGGGCTTAGAATGCAGAAATAAAAATCTGCCAAGGGGAGGTGTGTTCAGCAAAACTAGTGGTACAATCAGAAAATAGAAATATGATGTTATTTGGGTTCAATTAGCAAATCTGGGGTGCAAATAGTGACAGAATTGGGTTGTCACATGTTTTTAACCCATCAGACCCCAAACAAGACAAATGTTACCGTGTGTAAGCATGCTAGTCACGCACAGTGCGGAACTATTGTTTCGCAAATCTTGCAAGGTACAAGAGTTATTTTTTACTGTTAGATCATTTAAATTTTTAATCAATGGTTGAAATTTTTTTCTCTTTTTTCTTTTTCTTTTTTGCCTTTTCTTTCCATCTTTCCTAATTTACCCTTCTTCCTCTATTCCCTTCTTTCCCTCAACATCTCCTTCTCTACATCAGAACTTAAAATCCTTTTAAAAAAAATAAATTAATCCTTACTCATCCCTTCAACATCGTTGACAGCTCTTCTGCCCCCTTGGGGGCAAAATAAGAAGCTTGAATGTCTAGTTAAGAACTTTGGGAGCAAACATCATACCAACATTAGGCATGGCAAAAAAACCTGTACCTGCGGGTTCCCGACCGAACCCGTCCCGACTTTGATGGGGAATACCTACTCTGATCTAGTACGGGTACGGGTTACATGACTTTTCTAACCGGGTACGAGGATGGGAATGGGTATGTATCCATTCCTGTACCCGTACCTGTCCCCGAAATAATAAGTACTACTAGTGTTTTAGCCTATTCATTTTATGTATATTACGAAAATGGTACCGTCCTTTTTAACCTTATTTCTTATTCTTTTGTTATTCCTTAAAAGACTTTTAGACTACTGAGAATGAAGCCTTGAAGCACTGCGCCACTCCCAAGTCTCTCTCAATACTCAAACTCACCACTTGCAACTTCTCTAAAATTTCATCACAAGGTCACGTTGTTGTTCCTTTCTCAACCACAGAAAGTTTGAAACGAAGTATAGCATTGTATACATTTCTAACTGGTGATCTTGGCTTGCCTTGTCTGAATAACTGTACAATTTTCTTAAAACGGAAAAAGAAAAATAGTTTGATTTTAGTAGTGCACGTTCACAGGTTGTTCTGTGACTATTCCTGAACTTGTTTTCATACGTGTTCTGATACTTGTGGACGGGTATGGGGATGGGGCGGGTATACCCGACCCCGAACGGGGACGGGGAACCACATACCCATCCCCGCCTTGCCCCATTGCCATGCCTAACCAACATTCGTTCATAAGCAAAATAAACAAAATATTAAATAAATAAAAACAGAACATTAAAAAAAAAGAGGACGCTGACAAAGGAATCTCCAAGGCTTCTCGCCGCCGCTACACCGAAGCCACCGCAACGTCATCAGAGCCGCCGTTGACTAAAAAAACAAGTGACGCTCAACCAACCTCGCAACCGTAATTAATCTACAACATCACAACAGATCTGCAACCCCAAAATAATAGATCTGTAACTACAACCACAAAACTCAGATCTCACAAAACTCGTATCTGCGAAATAATCTAATGGGCGATGTCGTTTCAGAAGAGGTCGTAAGCAGTGGTAGCGGTTCCAGCGGTGAGGGAGGTGTGATGGTTGTGTGACCTACGGTGGTGCATGCATAGGATTGATTGTTTGAAGGGAGGCTAGGTGACGAGAAAGGTTGGGGGTAGGGAGCAAAACTGCCATTGATCTAGATCTAGGCTTCTCTTTTCTAGATCTGGGTTTCACAATTTTTGTTTGTGGTGTGACTATTTTTTTTATCTGGGTTTGAAAAAGGAAAAAAAAAACATTGATTTGGGGGTGTAGAAGCATGAACATGGAGTGAGAAACATTGGGTGGGTGGTCGCCAGAGTTGGGGAGACGTGGAGAGAAGGAACAGTGAAAGAATGAGGGTAATTTAGGAAAGAGAGAAAGAAAAAAAGGGAAAAAATTTCAACCATTGCTTAAAAACTAAAACGATCTAACGGCTAAAAATGAATCTCGCATTGTGCATGACTTGTGAAATGATAGTTTTGCACCGTACAAGACATGGACGCTATAGCACGATAGCACACGTCCCCAAAAAATTTTAAGAAAAAGAAAAAAAGCGAAAAATTTTCAACCAATTCTTAAAAACTAAAACGATCTAATGGCTAAAAATGAATCTCGCATCGTGCATGACTTGTGAAACGATAGTTTCGCACCGTGCAAGACATGGACGCTATAGCACGATAGCACACGTCCCTAGACAATTTTAAAACATCAAAATTGGGCTTTTTCTACACAACACCACCTAGAATTACCCAAACCCAACCCAATTAAAAGAGAAAACAAAAAATAAAATAAAATGAAGTGCATGTCTATGTGTGTGACACCGAGAAAGAGAGAGGGAGACAAAGATTTAGCTTGTCACATGCTAGGCTAGCTAGAAGATCATGCATGTATGCCTTGTCATTTCTTTCCTTACACACTCAACATAGCCATACACCTAGCTAAAACCCATCCTACATAAGCTAACCTCTTCCATTGGCAAACTTGCCACCTATTCTAGTGGCTAAGTTTCAGCCACTCTTGCTTTGGAATGTTCTTCACCATATATAAAGAGCTTTGCTAGCTCATTCTTCACACAACAAACAACCAAAGCTTCTAGTTAGTGAGAGTTGGAGAGTTTGAGTTGAAAGGTGCTCGAGTAGAAGCAAGAGAGGAGGAAAAGCTAGGTGAAAGTGACCTTCTATCATGATGAGCTTATGGAGGAGAGGAAGAGAAGAAACAAACCACTACCTTTGCCCCTTTGGTCTTCACGTGAGGTATGGGGGGAGTGGGGTTATTTCTTTCATGTTGTGATGTTCCATGGAGGGATTGAGATGGATCTTAGCCCCCAAGGTCCTCTCACTCCATGTTCTTATTATTTTGATGATTTGATGCTTGTGTTTATATTGCATGTTGCTGCCATGTTGTTTAGATATCATGAAACATGTTATTTCATCCATATGTTGTGAGTATTCACGTTGTTATGATGTTAGTGTGTTGTTACAAAATTTTAATAACATGAAATGATGCTTATTTGAGTTGATAATGGATTGAAATCATGTTGGAATTTCATCTTGGTATGACTAAGGACTAGTCAAGAACATGATGAAAGTGATGGAAAAAGTTGGAAAAATGGCTTTTTGATTCATGATAGGGGTGTGACCTATTGGCTATTGGCACCCCATGTTTATGATTTTTGTTAAAATTATGAAGTTGAACCACTGATTAGTTGGTAATTGTAATTATAAATAATTAAACTACTGTTTTATAAGTAAAAAGGGGTTTCAAACTATTTTTGAAAGTAAGAATTTAAGTTGTACATAAAAAATATAATTATGGACCATGATAGGTCTTAATCATGTTTATATATAAGTTTAAATATGTTTTTAGTCCTTGTAATTTAGTATTTTTTTATTTTTCGTCCTTGCAAATTTTTTTTTTAGTCCTTGCAAATTTTGTTTATTTTGTTTTTCATCCTTAAAGCAACTTAAATAGCGCTTTGAATAGTCCAAAAAGTGCTATCTAAATCGCTTTAAAGACGAAAAATAAAACAAACATAATTTGCAATGACCAAAATAAAAAAATATTTTGTAAGGACTAAAAAGGTATTTAAGCCTTATATATATACTTTTTTATGCCAACTATACTTTTTTATTTGAGTATTATGAAAGTAATTCTTTTAGACAATCCAACTGAGATATATATTATCATAAAACAGCTTCTCAGTTAAAATTTTCGAATATTTGAACAAAAAAAATAGAATTATCTTTTTTTATTTATATGTATTTCAAACAACTTTTTTAACTTGATTTTTTATATACATAATTTTATAAAAAATTTAATTAAAAATGAGTCTGAATTAATTTATGTTCGAAAACATTTTATTTTAAAAAGTATTTTTGATAAAATGTTAGTTAAATAGTATTAATAAAAATCACTAAATGTATAATTATAACTAGTTATTTTTACTTATTTGAATATTATTAAAATAATATTTTTATCAATATGCACAAATGGAATTTTAATGACGCAACACTAAATGTTAGTTTCAAATGAAGCCAAACATGATTGAAGGGATTTGAGTGAAGCAATAGATATTTTAGAGATTTTGTGGCAATACATCTTGCCTTGCGCCTATTTAGAAAAAAAAAAAAAAAAAAAAAAACTACTTGTTAATGGTTACAATAAATCAATAAATGGCAAAATAAGCATAGGGAAATTATCTTCTCTCTTCATATATGATAATAAATACCACCTAAAAAAATATCTAACGAAACCATAACAAAGCCTAATAAGTGAAAATGCATAACCAATACATAATTATGATTTATGACCTTTTTGTTAGGTGGAACAGGGTTATGATAAGTGAAAGTTTGCAAATTGTAATATTCAACTCCCGGGTAAAAATGGAGGTTAAATGACAATTACAGTATCCAGTGAATTCAGCTTATCAGGTATCAGGTTTTAAAGTTGGTTGAGTTTATTCATGTGCAATTCACATCCCTTAATGACAGAAGGGTCAAAGAGTTCAAGTTCAAGATCATCCTCCATATCCCCTGCATCCAACTCCAGCACTTTCAATATCGAATATATATCCTCCCATTTTGGATGAGATTGATCTGCAACACGAAACTCGTGTACTTGTCCATTTAATTCAAGCCAGCTACAACCTGGTGTTTTCTTTAGTCCTCTATCTCGAAGAAAACTCCTCATTTTAGCAACTTTGTCCCACTTTCCTGCTGCAGCATATATATTGGAGAGCAATACATAGTTTCCAGCATTTTTAGGTTCCATATTTATGAGCTTCTCAGCAGCAAGTTCTGCTAAACGGGTCTCTGAGTGTATCTTACAGGCACTCAACAAGGGGCCATAAACCCTGGCATCTAACTCCAATGGAACAGTTTTTATTATTTCATTGGCCTCATCAATTTGGCCAGCGCGTCCTAGTAGATCAACCATACAAGCATGGTGTTCCTGACTAGGTTGGTAACCATATATTTCCACCATTTCCTTGAAAATCTCCTTGCCTTTACTAACAAGGCCTGAGTTAACACAAGCTGTGAGCAGCCCCAGAAATGTTACTTGGTCTGGTTTAATGTTTGATAGTTTCATTTGGCTGTACAACTGAAAACATCTAAACCACTCTCCATGTTTAGAATACGCACTGATCATAGAGTTCCACGCAATTATATCTCTATGGATACTTTTCTCTTCATCAAAAAGCTTTCTGGCCATTTCTATGCAACCACATTTTGCATAGCTACTAAGAAAGGATGTCTTAAGGGATTTTAGTGAATCAAGGCTGGTTTTCAATGAGTAACCATGTAAGTAACTTACATAATGCAATGCCCCTATCTTGGCAAAGGCTGGCAAGATGTTGATGACTATAATGAAGTCAACTCTAATACCACTTAACTTCATTTTCAAGAATAGAGACAGAGCCTCAAGAGGCTGGTCATGCATTGCACATCCTTTGATCATTGCACTCCATGAAACCACAGTCTTGTCCATTATCAAGCCAAAAATCTTCTGTGCCGAATTCAAGTCATCGCATGCAGAATACATGTCAATAAGAGAATTGTGAATGGATACCTGATAATCTGAACCATTTCTTATCACATGAGCATGCATTTGCTTTCCCCATTCCTTATACTTTAACTGTGTGATTGAAGAAATTGCAGGGATTGCCGTGAACAAGTCAGGTCTAAAACCTGATCTAACCATACAATATACAAGTTCTAAGGATTCCTTGGGGCACCCATTCCCCGCATATGCTGAAATCATTATGTTCCAGACTACAAGGTCCTTCTCAGGCATTTTCTCAAACAGCATTCTTGCATATTTTAGACTACCTAACTTTGCATACATTGACAACAGTGCAGTATTCACAGTTAGTTCTTCACACAAGTTGCTCACAACAACCACAGAGTGGAGGGCTTGTCCTATCTTCAATGAGTTCAATTCAACAGTAGACCTTAACAAGTTAATCACAGTAACTGAATTAGGTTGGATATTCTGTTTTCTCATCCTACAAAAGAGTTTAAAGCTTTCCCCCATTTTCCCACTTTCACATGCCTCAGAAATCAAGTTATTCCAATAATTCAATTCCATCACAGACCTTCCTTCAACTGGTTCATGCCCATTCAACAAACCATTCATGTCATACAACTCTATCAAAGTTTTTCCCACCAAGTCAAATGCATCCAAACCCAGTTTCACTATCTGCCCATGAACCATCTTCCCTTGTTCATGAGACACAGAAAACCAAGATCTCAAAACAAAAGAGCAACTTTCTTCATCTGGGCACATGGATTTCCCAACCATCTCTTTGTACAAAAATAGGGTATTCTCATATTCACCAAACTGATACAAGTTTCTTAAGATTGCACTGTAGAGAACTGAATCTTTGTTTTCAGTGAAGTAGAAGAGTTTCTGAGATATGTTCAGGAGTCCAAACTTGGCATAGCAATCCATGAGTTTGGAGGAAAGAGTTGAGTTTTGGTGGAGGCCATGGAGGAAGAACCTGGCATGGAGTTGTTGAAGGTGCTGTGGTTTGGTGCAGAGATCCAATATAGAAGAGGAAGTGCTGAAAAACCTTGTTTGGAAGATTAGTGGAATGTTGGGGATTTTGGGAATGTTAAAGAGATGAAACAAATGGTGGTGAGTGTGCAGCATGTCTGGCTGAACCTAACATCCTACGTTGGTCTCTTTACAGTTACAGTAAACCAAACCTAGAGAGAAATTCTACTAACATACTCGGATTCTTTTGAAAACTGAAAATACACTTGGAAGTTTGGAAATCACACAATTTTATTTTATTTTTTTAAAAGCCACACAATTTTGTTCTCTCAACTTCTTATTTAATAAGTTTTGATCATAATTTTACAATTTTTAAGAGTTTTTTTTTTTTTTTACAATAGTTACACTAACTTATGACTTCATGCATTTTATCCTAACTCCCGACCGCTACGTTGACCCTAATGGATTTAATTTTAATTTTTAAGAGTTTAATCATAGGAAAAAGATAAACATCCCACTTGATTATGTACATTGAGTGTCCATCTAAACTTATAATTAATTACGTGTAAAAAAGTGGTTAATGATAAATAAATATAATTGTATAAAATTATCATTGTGGTTAATATTGACCACATGTGGTTAATTATATGTTTAAATATTGTCAATTTTGTTTTATAAAGGTTAAATTAATCTGTAGGTTCCTATACTATTTGACAATTTTTAATTAGGTCCATGAACTATTTTTTTTTAATTAGGTATCTGAACTTTTATTTATTTTTTAATTAGCTCCCCGCCGTTAACTAGTTAACGGCGAGGACCTAATTAAAAAATAAATAAAAGTTGAGGGACCTAATTGAAAAAATTGTTTAGGGACCTAATTAAAAAAATTTAAATAGTTCAGGGACCTACTGAGTAATTCTTCAATTCTACCCAGGTTATCACACTATACTTCTCAAGCATATGTAGACTACTTCTAAATTCAGTATTGTCCATTCTACATATCTGCACTGAATATTCTTAGTTTTCTAGATCAGTATTCTCAGCTCTTTAGTCCAGTATTCTCACCTTTGTGGATTCTAAACTCAGTATTTTCAAATTCTGCAGGTTCTTCAACCAGTATTCTCAAACTCTAGAAGCATCAATCATCTTACTGCACTTTCAGTTTCCCCTTAGAGATTATGTTCGGACTGACCTAATGCACTCCTTCTGAACATTTTTTCAATTAAGTGATATTTTTTTGTATGATTTTTAATTTACTTTTAATTTATTTAGTAGGTCCCTGAACTATTTAAAAAAAATTAATTAGGTCCCTAAACAATTTTTTTAAATGGTTCCCTGAACTTTTATTTATTTTTTAATTAGATCCCTACTGTTAATGGAGTTAACGGTAGTTAATGGCAGGGACCTAATTAAAAAATAAATAAAAGTTCAGGGATCTAATTGGAAAAAAAATAGTTCAGGGACGTAATTAAAAATTGTCGAATAGTATAGGGACCTACAGATTAATTTAACCTTTTATAAATGGTTTATTTTATAATAGCATAAAGTTATTAATCATTGTGCGTAATTAACTATATATATATATAGGGCGTACCCAGGATTCAAAGACTAGGGGGCAACCATAAAACTTGAAATTCATCTAATAAATATACTAATATCAAAATTCATACAAAATATTATAGTTATATATTTTTCATACCGATCTAAGAACATACAATAAAAAATATATTTACATAAAATATAAATAAATAGTTTTTTAAAGACTCGAAATTAAAAAATGACAAGCACCAATTTCATATGCCACCAAGAACTCTAACGGATTTATAATAAAAATTGGTATCCACATCAAACATGTTTTTTATGAAATTTTTTATTAATTATATGTTACTCGCTACATTATCTTTTACGACAATAGTAGCTAACAACATCAAAGAATAATTAGCTTTCAAATAGTTGGAATATAAAAGAAGAAAATGTTGTGTCATGACAAAGGCTTCAACTTTGAAAGTAAATTATGACATACCTTTTATGAAACTTGATATTTAATTTGCTTTCCTAAGATTTGCATAACATGTGTGTTTGGACTCTTGTACTCGAGACTCGAAAGCATGTTAGGATCTCCCAAACAATGACAAGAAGAACAAAGACGATACGAGAAAAACAAAGAAAAGATAGAAAGGTTTTTTTTATGTGTAAAAGATAGGAAGAATGATGGTAGGAAGATAGAATATTTGTTGATATGTTTCAAAATATAGGTGATCAATCTTTTATATAGTTTATATGTTTAACCCATTGATAAATAACCTTTAATTATCAAATCAATATAAAAGGAATGCTAATATATTCATTTGATTACAAACTATAATTATTTATAACTTTTAAAATAATAATAACATATTAACTATTAGAAAGAAAAATATATGACAATCAAATATTTTATCGCGAGAAAAAAATTATCTCTACAATAAATACTACAAAAGAATAGAATAATTTATTAAAAAAGACAAGATAAATAATATTTAAATGATATTATTTACATAACTAAACCCTTAACAAAAATAATTACCTAAAATAAATATATTATATATTAAAAAAACTAAATTGAAAAAAGTCAGGGGGCAAGGCCCTATATATATATATATATATATATATATATATATATATATATATATATATATATGTGGTTAACTTTGTTACATGTCTCTATAGTATACTAGTGTATTAACTTGTGCACTGCACGCGATTAAATTTATAAGTTATATTTTAATGTATTAATTTCTCAATTATTTTTAAATTTTATATATAAATATATATTAGTAGATTTGGATATAAATATTTTTAAAATGTATTAACATAATTATGAATATTGATATATTTATATTATTTTAATTTATACAAATGTTTGTTTAAAAAATAATTATGATTCCAATAATTTGAATTAAGAGACAAGGGACATTCATGTATGTTATTTACAACATGCACAGAAAGAATAGTCCTACCCAATTTGAATTCATTGTTTTCAATAATGGTGATTGTATCATTTAAGTATATAAAATTAATGCATTGTTATAACCAATTTAAGTATATTAATATAATAGTAGTTATTTAACTTTAAACTTTTTTTTTACATGTAACCATTGTGTGTAACTTCAATATAACCCATAGGTTAACACAGTGTTGTAATGCCCCGCTGCATTCACATGTGGGAACGATTTATTTAGCGGGAGAACCTGTGTTCGATTCCCTCCATGTGCAAAATTCTCTTGGACCAGCAACAGACACGCACCGTGGGCGACATTAGTCTCTAACCCAGTAGGTTGAGAGACACCCGTGATATCTGACCCAGGACAAAAAAAAAAGTGTATGTAACTTCAATATGTTATAATGATGTAACTATCATGTGTGGGTAAGAGGCTTTTCTTTTTCATTTTTTTTTTATTTTTGGCAGGCTAACTTGCTTGGCTAACCCCCTTGTTTCATTTTTCATTTTTTTTATTCTCACTTTTTTTTAAGTGAACATTTTATTTTCTAAATTTTGGAAAATATTATATTACCCCCTTGTTTCCCCTAGGGGTGAACAACGGTCGATTCGAGTCGGTTTCGGGTTAAATAATCCCAATACGTTCAAAACCAACCAACGAAAAATAGGGCCCGTAACTGTCCGCTGCATCGTCGGATTTAGGCGGGTTCGGATTGAGGTGGGCTCGAATCGAGCCGGGTGGGTTATGTCGGGTTTCCATACACAGTCGAGCTCGTTGCAACCTCTAGAATGCGAGGTGAATCACTCCACATCGACAACACTGAGATGGATGGTGCTAGGAAGAGACACAGAAGTTTATTCACGACCTATGTTGGGTTTTGCATGTGCGTGCAGTACACATTGGGTATTTGGGTAGAGTGAGGTTGGAGAAGGAGAACATGCAAAAGGCGGGACGCAGGCTATAATGGGGGACCTTATAATGTTCCCCACCGTGGGAAACTAATATGCACCGTTGGATTTTGAGATCAATGTGGGACTACCGTACAACCATCCACACTAGATTTTTTTTTTCTGTTTAAGTTTTTTTTTTTTTTTAAAAACGACCATTCTTCTCCATTGTTGCTTATTGATGTGGGACTATCATACAACTGTTTACACTAGATTTTTTTTTTTTTTAAAAAGGGATCCTTCTTCTTCTGTTTAAAGTTTCTAGTGGTTTTTAACTACCGCAATTTTTTTGGCAAACTAAAACTGTCAGAAATGTTAAAAAATAAAATCAAAAATCAAAATCTCGAACACTAGATTTTTTGAAATCACAAAAGATGTTACAAAAATAAACATTTATAACCACCAAAAAATTTGCAGCGGTTAAAAGTCACTAGAAACTTAATTAGGAAATTTTCACACACACAGTTTATGTCATCACTTAACAGTTGAAATTAATGTTAGAGACTAAAAATAGAACAAAATAATTTATGATGGACTAAAAATAGAACAGAACAGAACAATTTATGATGGACTAAAAATAATAAAAAAATTTATGAGGGACTAAAAATAAAAATCAAGATAAAATGACGGACAAAAAAATGAAAAGAGAGGCAGAAACAAAGCAACAACGGAGAAGAATGGTCATTTTTAAAAAAAAAAACTTAAACAGAAAAAAAAATCTAGTGTGGACGGTTATACGGTAGTCTCACATTGATCTCAAAATCCAACGATACATATTAGTTTCCCACGGTGAAGAACATTATAAGTTTCCCCATTATAGCCTGCGTCAAAAGGCGATGGTAGAGAAGTTACAATTGTGGGGAGGATTGTGGTGGTGAAGATGAATAAGACAACAAACAATGGGGCTGAACATCACTTGCGGGTAGGGATGGCAAAAAAATCCACGTCCGCGGATATCCGCGGATAAAATTCCATGGATAGAATATGGATAGTATAAACGGATACCCGCGGGTAACAGGTACGGGTTTTTTATTTACCCGCTCATTAACGGACGGGTACGGGTATCATACTATCCGTGCCCGCGGATACCCGCTACCCGTAAAATTACTAAATTACCCTCATATATATATATAATTTAAAATCACTAGTTTTTGCTCTTGATACTAGTAAATATTATGTCTAGAGATTCAAAATCACATTATAAGATTCTTATTTCTTTGATTTTTTTTAATTAAAGACATGTAATTTTCACATAAAAATTCAATTAACTACACATTTGATTCTTTATTTTTCTTGTAGTAAATAATATGATTTTATTTCCAAATTTTATTGCACATAAATGATCTATTTCTTAGTATTTCTTCTAAAAAAATCACCTTTTTTTTTAAAAAAATATTTTTTTTTAATATGAAATATCCATGGGTATCCACGGATACCCGCGGATATAAGAAAAATCCGCGGATTTTTATCAAACGGATATCCGGCGGGTAACGGGGCGGGTAATGGGGTGGATTTTCTCCGGCGGGTCGGGTAGCGGGTAACCACTATCCGTGCTCGACCCGACCCGTTGCCATCCCTACTTGCGGGAGTTAATATATGATGGGATAAACTTATATTTTAATAAAATATTTTTTTAATATTAATAAAATTTAATAAAAATTAAAATGTGGTTTTACACTTTTGCTAGATAGTTTAAATTTAAAGGCAAAATTTAAATGTGGTGGGTGATATGCATATGCAACCGTGCAGTGCAATGCTCGAGATCTGATAGGTGTAGTGCTCAAGGTATGGTGCATGTTTAAGTGTGCAACTTTTTAAGTTTTATATGATATATATTGAAAATGCACTGTCTTTCTCAAAAAAAAAAAAAAAGAAAATGCACTGCAAGGGCAAATCTGTGACATTGCAACATTGATGTGATATAAGCATAGTTTTAAAACCCGGACCGACCCGGCCGGTCGGACCGGTCGGACCGGGTCGAGTCGGTCATCGGACCGGTCATGCTATCGACCCGGTGTGACCCGGTCAAACCCGGGGTTGACCCGGTGACCCGACCCGGTCATCGACCCGGTCGCCCCCTTTTTTTTTTTTTTTTTTTAAAAAAAATTTAATTTTTTTTTAAAATTTTAATTTTAATTTTAATTTTAATTTTTTTTAAATTTCTTGAAACGACGTTATTTGGATAAAAAATCAAAAGAAAGAAAGGTTTTGTGACTGTGACCGTTTGTCAAAACATTGCTTGTTGTGTCGTGTTTGTGAGTCTGTGAATTTTCTTCTTCAAACTTCAAAGTGCACACACATAAACCCTAATGCCATCATTTCAACCACATCGATCCACACCACATGATTCTATTTAATCCAACTTGAATGTTATTTTTAGTTAATTCTGTTTTTATTATTTATGAGTAGTGATTCTTAGGTAATTGATACTGTGATTCTATCACTGTGATTTTGTTTGAAGAAGTGATGGTACAGTTGATAGTGTGATTCTATTATTTTAAATTCTGTTTAAACTTTAAAAAAGTTTAATAAGTAATTTATAATGTGATTTTATTACTATGAATATCAATAGATTTAAACTTGAAAAATGAGCTTGTGGAATTATATTAATTTGTTATGTGATTTTTTTTTTTACTTTTTTAAGACAGGTATAAAATTTTCAAATTTTTTAATACAGACCGGGTCATGCGGGTCAATTAGTGACCCACCCGTTCGACCACTGACCCAGTGACCCAGCGCCTTGACCGGGTCGGTCACCGGGTCGGTTTTTAAAACTATGGATATAAGCTTGCATGTTTAATTGGTGTGGTGCGGGTTGTTACGGTTTTTATTTTTTCAACCCGCACCCATCCAAAACAACCCATAACAGACCGATTTTTTCCTTAATTTAAACCGATGTCCGAACCCGCCCGTCCGAGAAGCGTTTTTTTTAATCGGGTTGCTCGGGTTTCGAACAGGTCGAGCATTTTTGCTCACCCCTAGGCTCTGTTTGGTACAGAGGAGAGAAATAAAGCGCATGAAAATAAAAAAGGAAGAGTAGAAATAGGTGAGAAATAAATTGATACATAATGTTGTTTGATTGAAGAGAAATAGAGAAGAAATGATGAGAGAGATAGAAAGATGAGTGAAAATAGGTGAGAAATAATATAAATGGGTCCTATCATTTTTAAAATTATTTCTTACCTAAATCTATTGTACCAAATAAGCTAGCATTAATTTCATCCGCGGTAAATTATTTCTGTCGTTGGAAACAAACAAAGCACTAGTTTCCCCTGCCCCTCCCTTTTAAAATTTTTCTCACCCTTACCCTTCCTCCTTTTCCTCCTTTGCATCCATCGTCCAGTTTTTCGCACCCCATTTCTCTTTTTCCTCACCTATGAGTTTCTTTCACACCACCACCCCTCACATTTTGCACTCCCTTCTCCCTCTCCTTCTTCTTTGTTCACATTTGTGTTTTTGAGCTCCATTGCATGTGAACTTCCATTCCGATTTGCATTTTTTTTTTGTACTAGTAGATGTTTTTGTTGTGCATCTATACACTGAAAACTTATTTTCGTTATGTGCGTTGGTTTAGTACACAACGAAAACACTCACACCCAAATACACAATGAAGACTTGTTTTTATGTATCAAAGAATTTTATTTATTTATTTAAACTCTTATTATTTTTATTAATTATTATTGATATATCATTTGTCCAACAAAGGGGACTCCTCCGTGTAGCCCTTTGACAGTACCTATGCAACGCCTTAGAACAACTTTAATAGAGCAACTCTCTTTGGATACTTCCAATGGGACTCACTTGTACACATTACTCGTTTTTACTCTTTCCAATATTTTTTGAGAGTGAAAATGAGAGAAATTTGAGAAATTTTAGTTGTGTAATGAATTTTAAGAATTTTATTTATTTATTTAAACTCTTATTATTTTTATTAAACTTTTATTAATTATTATTGATATATCATTTGCCCAACAAAGGGGACTCCTCCGTGTAGCCCTTTGACAGTACCTATGCAACGCCTTAGAGCAACTTTAATGGAGCAACTCTCTTTGGGTACTTCCAATGGGACTCACTTGTACACATTACTCATTTTTACTCTTCCCAATATTTTTTGAGAGTGAGAATGAGAGAAATTTGAGAAATTTTAGTTGTGTAAAAAAAGATTGAATTGTCCCCTATTTATAAAAAAAATTCAACAGTTGAAATGGTCATAAAAAAATTTGCAACGGTCATAAAATAAGTAATAGTTATACAAACTACAAATTTGCAACAGTCATATAAAAATTAATAATGTACATTATTTTATTAAAATATTATTTATTAGTAAAAAAAGTTTTTCTTTTAAGCTCTCAAGCACCGGTGCTTCCTAAAAGCAACTTCCATACTGTAAAACAACGACATTGGACTTCCCAAGCAACTATGCTTCCCAAATACGGTGCTTCCCAACAACCCGTTAAAGATGGTCTTAGAGGCAGCTAGGTGGAGTCTTCTTGTGAGTGACTCTTATGATTGTCAAATAATTATCCATTACTCCCTCCCTTTTTTATTGGGCAACAATTAAACCTTCATAGTAGTGTAATACAACACACAACAAAAACTTGTTTTCATTGTGTATTGCAAGGTCGCATCCCTACCTCCACTTATAACACAACGTAAATATGTTTCCATCAATGATATTTTTTATAAAAAAAAATTAAAAAGTGGGCTAGCTCATCCCTAGTTGTTTTTAGTAGGCTAATGGTAGGATAGGCCAAAGCAGGTTGGACTAACCTATTTTGTCACCCTTAGACTTACCTGGGTTGGGCCATCCACAATGTACGAGTTAAGTGAGTATAGTTAAATCAACATGTGAAAAAAAAATGAGACAACATTTTTATAGCTTGTTTAACCTGTGAATTGGGTTGGGGTAAATTGGTTCATAAGTTTACTCAGATTGACACCTCTAATTTTTTCCAAAAATACCAACTTTAAGAAAATGTATTATTAAAAATTTGTTATCATTTATCTTTGTACAACAAAATTGAGTCATTATTAATTGCATATTTTTCATATTTTGTGACATGTTTTTTTAAATTTTTATGTCAAATAATAAGAGAAAATATTTTTACCTTAAAAAGGGTTATTCAATGGAAATATTTACTTTCCTTAATTTTTTAATAAATTTTCATAAATCTTTAATTGAGATTAGATATAATAAGAAATTTATAAATCATTATAAAAGTTAAAAAATTTATATTTTTATATTTTAAACTAATTTTTGTTCTAAATTAAGTAATCTTTTTATCAGTTAAATAAAAATAATATTTTTTTAGTTTATTTTTTACATTTGTCCTCTGATTAATTTATTTTTTATATTCGATGTCTATTTAATTTTTTTTATATATTTGACCTCTATTTAATTTATATATTGTTTTAGGCTTGTTAATTATAGTTAAAATAATAATTATAACATTCTTTTTACTTTTAACTTAAATTTTAGGGAGAGTTTAATGATACAAAATTATTTAGAGAATAAGTTAAAAAGTATTAGATTATGAAGCAACAAAATGTATCCTAATAAAAATGAAAAATTTAGAATGCACACTTTACAAATTATTCATTATAATAACAAATATATTTACCATTAATGAAATACATTGTTTTTTTTTTTGGTACATTACCATGGATGAAATACATTGTTTGAAATGTTATAAAATAAAAATGTGTTTTTTTAATCATCATATTAGATCTCTCTTCTCAACCATGTTTTTTTCATCCACAAGCTTAAACTTGATACCTTATTTAAAGTAAACAAGTCTAGTTTCACTCAAACCAACAATACGTTTGTAAATATGTTTAATTTAGTAGTTATTTTAATTTTTTAATATATTTAAAATCACTCAAAATTTTAGTACACGTAACTCTCAAAATTTTAGTAGTTCTGTTCTGCTCAAATTTAGCTATATGTTATGAATAATTATTATTATGGTGGATGTCCATTGACTTTTCATCTTCTATATTTATGTCTCCTTAATAGTCTTAAATATTTGGTAACCTTTGAGTTGCATGTAACCTTTGAATTGCAACCTTTGAGTTGCATTTTGTACTTATAAATAGGTTACTCCCTCTTGTTGAAAATACACAAGGAAAATCATTTCATTCTCTCTGTTCTCTCTTTTCTATATTCTCCTCTCCCAAGTTTATTTTTTTTATAACACGTTATCAGCACGATTATCTTTCTTCCATAATTGGTATTGCAGCTTGCAAGAAAAAGTCTTGTAAATAATTTGATTAGAGAAAGTTGTTCTTTTGATTTCATATTTCAAGGTCAGATTTTTTTTCTCTCTCCCTAATTTCATTATCCATACTATGTATTTGGTAGAATATTTGTGTTCTATTTATGTAATTGTGAAATTGGTCATTTGAGAGTCCTGAAGACTCTATCAAAGAAAAAAAAATTAAGAATATTTTGTTCTCACCAGAAGTTGAGAAAATAATGCAATAAGTGAAAAATGAAAGAACAATTTTTCTAACCAGAAGTGATGAAAAATAGTATGAAAAGTGAAAAAAAAAAATTTAAAGTAAAAAAAAAGGTACTATATTTTATGTTGTTAATTGCTTATATATTGTGAAAGTCCAAATTGTATTACTTTACATATGTTGTTTACTTCTCTATATGCTATATATTTAGTTATATATTTATACTGTTTATTAGATAATATTGATTATTTATCATGTCTAGAGAATATTACATTATATTTATATATATATATATATATATATATATATATATATATATATATATATATATATATATATATATATATATTAGTAATATGCGTCTAGATTTTAATCCTCTCATTGTCATTGGCTAAAGTGTCAATGGATTTTGTTCTACCTTTGTGGCTATTAGGCTCCTCATGCACTGCCATTTTTTAGCATTGTGAAATGACTTTGGTTTTTGGCTCGTATTTGTTGTTTGTACCAAAGTGAATTATATATTTTGGACTACTAACATTATTATTTGAAATTTGGAATTTCAAAATTTCTACAAAGGCAAAGAATTGGGGGACTAGGTATGTCTTTATGTACAAGCAATTCTTTAAAATTTTATAACGGCAATATAGTACCATCACAGTGAGGCTTAGTTTTTTTTATTGTCATTATTATAAGTATTTGTTATATATGTTCTCCCTATATAATATACCAAATTGTGAAACATAGCATAATAATAAAAAAAAATGTTTCTGATATATCTTTTATGAATTGCATAAGTTTTGAACATGTCGAACCCTACAAAACTTAAATTTGTGGCTCTTGATATTATGAGAAAGAATTATTTGTCTTGGACATTAGATGATGAAATACATTTAGATGCAATGGGTCTTGAAAACTCTATTAAAGAAGAAAATAAAGCATCTAACCAAAACAAGCTTTTGATGAAAAATCATGAAGCCCTATCGATTGATTCTGCTCCATTCCCAGAAGTGAATGCAGCAATATTTGATTATTATAATTATGGACAATCGCGTGGTTAGGGTCTTGATCGTGATCATGGTCGTGGACATGGTCATGAAAGAAGTTTTAAGAATATTTTTTTTCCATAGAAGTGGAAAAGTAATGGGAAAAATTGATCACCTCATTAGTGATGAGTTTTGTTTGAAAGGTCATGGCCACATTTAATTTTGAATTGGATAAAAAGGATATACAATAAATTTGATAATTTTTTCGAGATTCGTGAATTGATGTAGTGCACCTTTAGGCTTTGGTAAAAATGTAGTTTAATTATAGTATTGATATTTAGTTATTTAAGTATAAATATGATGCATTGCTATTGATCAATAGCCAATGTTGTTGGTACTATTGTGTTATTATAGTTTGACTTTTGAGAATTTTTTTTTTGGTGTATAAAGTTTGAGAGCTCATTTAATAGTCATCGAGGATGACATATTTTTGTTATTGTTAGAGTCAGTCATTATATTCTGGGAAGGAATGACTGTATACATTCTATTTGAGAAATAAGATGAGAGATATTACCATTTGGGATGAAATATCAAATTGCTGAAAATATCCACATTTGGGTAGGATATTAGATACCTCCATCTAGAATGAGGAAGGCAGTGGAATGTCATTGTATGTATTTGAGTTCATAGACCTTAGTGAATCTGGGATCCACACCGGTTCCGGAAACCAAATAGTCAAGTCAAGTGATTATGGGAATCACCACTAATGACTGATCAAAATAATAAGTTTTGATAAAAAAAAATTATAAGATTCATTTGATTGGCATTGCTCCATTCCCTGAAGTGAATGTAGCAGCATATGTATGAGTTTTAATCATTGTTGTCAATATTACCGTTATTATTACTTACGATTAACGCTCATTATTTGTGGTTTGAATATTTCAAATTAATTTGAAATTGCATTTCGATAGCTATTAAATGGTAAAAGATTTCAATTTCAAGTTGATTACAAATTAATCAGATTTTCTCACATTGATTATTTATACTCTTTGTTTCTATGAAATAATAATAATATTTTCTCACATTGATTATTTATACTACTTGTTTCTATTATTTTCTCTTATGTTAGTATTATTTCTGGTACTACAAATATAGTTGAAGGCTCTGAAAGAGATAATGTATTGTTACTTGGAGGAACAAAGTTGTACATTAAAAATACATTTTAAAACTAAGTATAATTGAAATACATGTTGTCATAAACTAGAAGTTTACGAATCCAAATAAATTTGTTGTTTGGCATGACCGGTTGGGCCATCTCGGGTCTATCATGATGCGAAAAATAGTTGAAAATTTATATGAACACCCATTGAAGAGCCAAAAGATTCTTCAATCCAATGATTTCTCATGTACTGCCTATTTCCAAGGAAATTTGATAATTAAACCATCATAAGGAAAAATTGGGAATGAGTCCATTTCATTTTTAGAATGAATACAAGATGATTTTTGTGGACCAATACACCCACCATGTGGATCATTTAGATATTTCATGGTTTTAATTGATGCATCAACTAGATGATCACATGTTTGCTTGTTGTCAACCCGCAACCATAAGTTTGCAAGATTGTTAGCTCAAATAATTTGACTAAGAGCACATTTCCTGATTACACTGGTGAGTTTACATCTTATGATTATAATGAGTATTGATTCGCATCACGCCAACAAGTTATAATTAGTTCTCCCCTTTGAAATTGATTTTTGATGAGCAACCTAATATTTCCCATTTGAGAATTTGTGGATGTGTTGTATATTCCAATTATTCCATCACAACACACAAAGATGAGTCCTAAAAGAATGTTGGAAATATATGTTGGGAATGAATATCCATCTATTATTTATGACTCATTTTGTCAATTGTCATTTTGTCCCAACATTAGGGGGAGATAATAAGCAGTTGAAAAAAGATATTAGTTGGAATGAATTATCATCTTAATCCTCGAACGAAACAATGTGAACCAGAAGTTCAAAAGATAATTCATTTACAAAGTTTAGCCAAAAAGAGTGGCTAAATCATACGTACCAAATGCTAATGCTCCAATGAAATTTGATGTCCTTGTTGGACAATATAGTATTGCAAAATGAGTCTCAGACACGCCTGAAGCGTAGTAGACCCGTTGGTTCCAAAGATAAAATCCTCAATTAAGAAAAGGGGCTAAAAAGTTAGATAGCCAAATTGAGGTTATAAGAACTCGAAAAGATTCCTCTGACATAATTAATATTTTAGTTCCAGAAGAACTCAGGTACTTGAAATTGTTGAAAATGAAGAGATCTCAATAAATTATGTCAGGAGTGGAATAGGAGGGAACCAAAATGAAGTCAACGTTGACGATGTGTTTGCATATATACCGCTAAATGTAATAAATGATATTGAGGATTAAGAACCAAAGTTCATTAGTGATTATCGACAAAGAAATGATTGGCCAAAATGGAAAGATGTTATTGAAGCATCATTAGACTCGCTTGCTAAGCGAAAGGTTTTTGGACCTGTAGTCCGCACACTTAAAGGTGTAAAACAAGTGGGATACAAATAGGTTTTTGTGCAAAAACGAAATGAGAATGGTGAAATTGTGAAATACAAAGCATGACTAGTTGCTCAAGGATTTCCACAAAGACCCGATATTGATTTTAAAGAGACATATTCACTTGTAGTGGATGCAAGTATTTTTCGATATTTTATGGTTGCTCACGAAGGACTCAATTTATATCTAATGGATGTTATTACAGCCAATTTGTATGGCTCTCTAGGAAATGACATTTATATGAAACTCCTCGAAGGATTTAATTTTCCCAACAGTGCAAGTTCTAGAGAAACTTACTCAATCAAATTGAATAAGTCTATCTATATATTAAAACAATCAAGATGCATGTGGTATAATAATCTCAGTGAGTATTTCCTAAAAGAATGGTATAAAAATTATCCCGTTTATCCTTGTGAAAAGATTAGAAAATGGATTTTCCATAATTGTTGTTTATGTAGGAGCATTGATGTATATTGCTAATTATACATTCCTGATATAACATTTGCTATCAATTTATTAGCAACATATAGTTCTTCACCTACACAAATATATTAAAATGGAGTAAAGCATATACTTTGTTGTCTTAGAGGAACAATGGTTACCAACTTATTTTATTCAAAATTTTCCAAGTCAGAACTAATTGGTTATCAAGATGCAAGTTGTTTGTAAAGATAATTATATGCAGGTAATTTCAATATGTACAAAAAACTTGTAGTTTATCTTCAGGAAAAATTGCATCGACTATCATATGTGAAGACAATGCTGCATGTATTGCTCAATTGAAAGCATATTCTTCCAAAATTATTTTTCACTCATGATCTTCGAAGGAATGATGATATAAACATTCAACAGGTTTACTCAAGTGAGAATCTAACAAATCTTTTTACAAAGTTTTTGCCAAGGAGAACTTTTGAGCAATTGATACACAAGACTGGACTTCGCTGTCTTAAAGATGATTGTCTACATGAGGGGGAGAAGTAAATATGTTCTGCACTCTTTTTCCCTTCGCCATGGTTTTGTCCCATTGGGTTTTCCTGGCAAGGTTTTTAATGAGACAGATGATAACGTATTGAAGAATGATGTACTCTTTTTCCTTCACTAGGTTTTTACCCCACGGGATTTTTCCTAGTAAGGTTTTAACGATGCACATTCTCAAAACAATGAACATCCAAGGAGGAGTGTTATGAATAATTATTATTATGGTGGATGTCCATTGGCTTTCCATCTTCTATATTTATGTCTTCTTAATAGTCTTAAATATTTGGTAACCTTTGAGTTGCATGTAACCTTTGAATTGCAACCTTTGAGTTGCATTTTGTACTTATAAATAGGTTACTTCCTCTTGGTGAGAATACACAAGGAAAATCATTCCATTCTCTCTTGTTCTCTCTTCTCTATATTCTCCTCTCCCAAGTTTATTTTTTTTATAACACTATAAGGATTTTATTATTTTTAATTAGGGTAAAATATGTTTTTAGTCCCTCATTTTATCTTGATTTCTGTTTTTAGTCCTTCATAAATTTTTTCTCTGTTTTTAGTCCCTAAAAAATTGTTTCATTTGTTTTTAGTCCCTAACATTAATTTATTTTGTTAAGTGATGTCGTGGCGAGTAGAATTTGCGTTTGAAAATTTTTTGTTTAAGTTTCTAGTAGTTTTTAACTACTACAAATTTTCTGGCAGACTAAAACTACCAGGAATGTTAAAAAATAATAAAAAAATCAAAATCTCAAACACCAGATTTTCTGAAATCACAAAAAATGTTATAAAAGTAAACATTTCTGACTGTCAAAAAATTTGTAGCAGTTAAAAGTCACTAGAAACTTAATCAGAAAATTTTCACACACACAGTTTATATTCGTCATGCCATTACTTAACAATTGAAATTAACGTCAGGGACTAAAAACAGAACAAAAATAATTTATGAGGGACTAAAAACATAACAGAACAGTTTATGAGGGACTAAAAACAGTAAAAAAAAATTATGAGGAACTAAAAATAGAAATCAAGAAAAAATTAGAGACAAAAAATATTTTAGCCATATGGTTGGGGACACCTCTATGACCCAGGACAAAAAAAATTTAATCATTTTATTTGTTTTAAATAAGAGTTAGTATGTAAATTACTAAATTTTAACAAATCGTTTATTTTCAAATTGATTTGTATTTCAATTTAAATTATATTTTCTTAACGAGTTTTAAATATGAAGATTTATTTCTAAATCAACTCAAATTAATGCAAGTGAAAATTAATTTTATTTCCTATAATTCTAAACATAATATCTCTGAATTTATTTTATTCTTATAAAAACATTAATTTATTTAGGTGCATAACTTTACAAATATGACAAATGTAAATTTGATAAAAACAAATTAATTAATTATAAAAAATAAATATATCTGTCCACTTTTGTAGAAATAAAAAAAAAAAAAACAAGGCGTCACATGTCAGTATCTCATGAATCATACATCAACTGAGCTGGCAGATTCCAGGCCTCTCAAGTCTCAATTTCCTTAAATCACTCATTCACACAATTGAATTTATATATACAAAAAACAAAAAACCAAAACAGAAAATTTATAGACAAAAAAAAAGAAAAAGAAAAAGAAAACAATGCCTGGTCCATTCTTCACATCCCAGTACCCATTCATTCCCGAATAGATTCCAAATTTTGAATCATGCAACACAATCTCAAAATCTCATTCTCGACCTTTCAACAATTGCTGCCCCACTTACCTTGCCTCTCCAAAACCAAAGGACATGAAATCCCTCCCTTCTTAACTGCTAAATCTCAATATTAACAATAAAACTTAACTACTCTAAACTTAATTTTACTTTTTTCTTTTCTTTTACATGTAATTTTTTTAGACAATTACATTTGAGGCATAATTGACATTAAATATTGACACTTTCTTTTTTAACAAGAATTCAACCTCTTAAGTAACTTAATTGCACTTTTAATCTTATGGTTTAAATTATATGTATTTTTTATTTTTTATTTTTAAATTAATTAAATTTTACATTTTTAAAATTAAATAAATATGCTCTCTTTGTCAATATTTTTTAGTTAAATTTTTTGAAATTATTATTTTTTATTTAAAATCTTCACAAAATTGTATCAATTAAATTGTTTTTAAACTTATCAAATTTTACCTAAAATTAAAAATCTCATCTTTTCTCTCTTCAAATCCCAATCTCAAATTCTATTAAAGCTTTCAAAAATTTTAAAACTTTTACTAAATCTTTTACTTCTAAACTTTTAAAATTATTTCATATTACTAATTCTTCATCAACCCACAACTATTTCAATAGAAAATAATAATTTAAGGGTACTAATAAAAAAAGTATATGATAAAACTAAATTTACTTAATTTTTAAAAAAAACTTATTTACTAAAAAAGATTAAAAATTAAAGTTACTCATAATTCTAACTTAAAAAAATTAATAATAATTATAAGAGTTTAATTTTTATATATTATTAATTATTAATGTAAATTTTACATTGTGAACAATTCAAAAATTATCATAAATATAACTTTTAAAATAATTATCATAATAATATTAATAATCAACATACTTAGTTACTTACCATAAATAATAATGTGTAATTAAATCATTTTTTAATATTTTTTGCATAATGATAATAATAATTTAATACTCCCTTCTCTTGACACTATGCAATACAGTCTGCATTTGTCTGTGCCTCACAGAATCCAAGTGTCAACACTGAGTGAAGGATATATCCCTTCTCACTGACCCCATCATTACCAATTTTGAAACACAAGATCTCTCTCCATCTTCCTCATCCTCTCTACCGACTTCTTTTGTGCAACTTGGCCTGTACAACACCACCTCTATAGTAGTCTATATCCTTTGTGTTGTGTTGTCCACTCTAAAAAAGTAAGAGAGAGAGAGAGAGGGGACAACATCCCACCATTTGTGGCTGCCCTCTATTTTAGGCCCTAACCTCAATCATGCCATCAGGTGCTAAGAAGAGGAAAGCTGCCAAGAAAAAGAAGGAAAAGGAAACTGAAATTAACACCAACCCTTCAGCTACCAACCCTCAAGGTACTGTCTTTCTCTGTGCACTGATCAACTTTATGCATGCAAAGCTTTACCCTTTTCAATTTTTTTCTTTTTTGGGTGTTTTTGGTCATTTTGGGCAGATGGGTATCTCTTAACTAATTGTCCTCTTTTGTTGCATTTAGGGGAATCTTGGGATTTGGGGGGAATATACAGCTTGCAAGTCTTTGTCATTCAATAAAGATTAGAAGATTAGATTAGATTTTACTGTGTAACTGTGAATAATTTAATGATTGATTGTGTTTTGGGGGGTGGTGTAATTGGGGTTGGTTGATTTATAATGGTAGTGAAACTGATTGATTCAATGACAAATGTTAGGGAATGATGAGGTGAAGTCTCAGGATGAGAAAGGGAGTGATGGTGGTGAGGGTGGTTCACCAGCACATGGTGAACATGATCTTGCATTCAATGAAGAGGAGGAGAAGAGGGACCCTTCAGCTGCTCAACCATCTGATGCTGCTGCTGCTTCTGCTTCTAAGTACTTGGAAGAAGTCCCTGGTGATGCTAAGATTGATGAAACTGAAGGAGGAAAAGAAGGTGTTGTTGTGATAGAGTGGGATATGAAATCTGAGGGTTCTGAGAGCAAAGATGTGAGTGTTGGACATGTTGAGTCTACCAAGGAATCTGATCATGGGAATGGGAACGGGAACGGGAACGGGAACGGGAACTCCAGTAGTTCAAGTGATGAAAATGTGACTGTGAAGAACTCAAAGGATGAGTCCCATAATTCAATAAATGAGACAGTTGCATTTGATGAGTTGCTTAAGTCTATGGATACTTTGCATGCCAAAATGACATCAATTATTCAAAATGTGCCGGTTGAGGAGACTGGTGATTCGGTTGCGGAATCTTCTGGTGATCCAGTTAAAGCAGTGACCTCGGTGCCTGAGGTGCAAAGCATTGATAATGAAAATGCTTTATTAGAGAAATCAGTGGGATCTCAAGTAGAGGCAACTGATCTTGCCGTGGAGAAAAATGAGGATAAAGAACACTCCTTCTCTGATCAGAAATCAATGGGATCTCAAGTAGAGGCAACTGATCTTTCTGTGGAGAAAAATGAGGATAAAGAACATGCCTTCTCTGATCAGAATGTTAGAACATTAAGTTTGGAGGAACCTAAGCCAAGGGAATTTTACAATGAAGTATCAGCATCAGTGTCTCAGAGTCCTATCCCTGAATCTACTATTGGTGCAGAACATGTTAAAGATTCTGATACTCCAGAATGCTCTGAAAATAAGGTTCTTACAATTTTATCATGCATGTATTATATATATAAGTTTAATTAGACACTTTTGGTAGTGATAATTTTTTTTTTTTTTTGACAATTACTTTAAATCTTTTTCTTTGCTGAATCAATCAATATGCAGCTGCTTGTAGGATCAGTTCCACCTGTGGTGCAAAAGACTTCCTGGTTGAGTTGCTGTGGATTGTTTGATGTTGTGTCAGGCTCCAACAGATAAGTTCAGGTTGGGAATTATTTCGTCTTGGAAAATTATATTTGTTTGAAGCTTGAATACTCTGCCAACTTCTAAAGTTTTACTTGTCATATATATGTGTGTGTACTCCCTCGTACTTGTTTACAATTGTTTAAGTTGCTTACCCTGTTACATTGTTGCTAACTGGTCAGATTTTCTTCCATTTTTTTAGGTTTTCAAAGAGTAGTTTGTTGGTTTTATTGTATTCACCAAATATTGCTCAGTTGATTATGGTCTTCTTTCTTGGCATCTTTTATTTTTTCTTTTTATGTATGACATGTATTCTTGTTTTTATGGTTATGTGTTTCATCCATTAATGGGATATGCAATGACAAAATTAGGAGATAACATACTTGTGCACACTGAAAATCAATATTAGAAAACTAGAGCGAATCATAATGTATTCAGGAAACAGGGATAAATGATTTAAAATTTAATTTAATTTGAGGCTGTTGGTTTGGAAAAGGACTGTATGTTTTGAAACCCACAAATATGTTCACTCGGTCATAATATTGTTGGTAATATTGATGTTTTGGGGCCAAAAAAAGAGGAAATAGGTGTGAAGATTTGCTTGACCTGAAATTTTAAGTTGTTTTATATAAGCTCTATAATAGACTTGTAATTCACTCTCACAAAAAGGCCTGTTGTGCCTGAAGTGTTGAGAAATTGTTGGCTTAAATTAAAGCTACCTCAAGGCTCTAGCTAGCTGCTCATGACTCAACACAGTCTTGTAATAAAATTCAATTTCAAGTTTGGGGTTTGTGAAGATGGAATTTTAGGCGACTTGGTCAATGATATTTTGAAATAGTCCTTGGTCAATGATAGTTTGACCTTAGAGTCCAAGAAGTATCAACAATGACTTTTTTTGACCCATCTCTAGAGGCATTATTTATGCCTTGGGAAGATATTTAGTGCTTGTCAAATTAAATTAAATAGAATATTGGAATTGTGATTTATCAGAAGGTTATCACTCTGTTAAATTGTGTTTGGTGAAATGAAATCAATACTTGGTGCTAGGAATTCTTTTATGATTTCTCTTGATTGCCGAATACAGAAATATACATAGTTGTTGCCTTGTTGGTCTCTATTGTTCAGTCTTTAGTCGTGTCCTCTCATGCTTTTAACCTTAGGTTTTTGGTGTGGGCTGTGAACACTAGTGTGACCTTGATGACTCTATCTGTTGTTGACGGGAGTACACAGCGACACAATCACATGAATGGAATTGTTCACACCATTGCAGCTTCCCCTCATCCTTTTTCCATTCCAGCTTTTCCATTCTTAAAGTATGATGATTTTTTTTTGTTCTGTCCGAATTGTGCTTTAATTTCTGCTGAAGATAAACTTAAGAAAAAGAAAGTTTATTATATAGCTTTTGTTTTCTCTCCATGCTATTTGTCATGAAACAACAATCTTAAAAAGCTTAAGGTACTAGGTGAAAAAATATTCAATTTTACATTATATTTCTAACATACCCCCTCACACTAGAGCCCTTTGGGCTTGAAGCATGGACAATGCATAGACCCACCTATCTTGTGCTAAAATTGAAGTTTTTTTTCTCCTAAAAAGAGTTTTTTCTAGTAAATTGGGGGTGGCAATAATTAAACTCTAGACAACTTGGTTATGATAGTTTTGACACCATGTCATGAACCAACAATCCCAAAAGCTTAACCTATTTATTAGGTGAAAACACATTGATTTTATACTATATTTCTATTACTACCAACAGTCCTGGATTGGCATAGCATTCTTGCTTTCAGGAGATGTAAAGGTCATTTTTTGGTCTTTTTAACTTATTGCAATGAATGCCTAGAGTCCTAGCACATAAGACTCAACCCTTGGATTAGTTCTATATATTGAAATCCTAAAGTCCTTAAACCAATATGTTAATGTATATTTCGTTATCAAGTTTGAAGGGATGACTTTACATACATAAATTTGAGAAATAACAGTAATGGATGAAACTCTTTCTCTGTTAGATATCCAAATACGATGGGCTCATTTCTTTATTGGGTTGGGTTCTGTTAGTAGGAAGTTAGAGAAGTTAGTTACCATGTGCTGAAGAGAACTTGTATAAAATAGGAAGGAATTGGCTATTCTCTTTTTACACACACACACACTTTTAAATGGGAAATAAGTTAGCAGCCTTTGCTTTAGTGTTCATGAAATTGAAGAGCTCTCTGGTTTGCTATAGCTTAACATTTTGATTATCTGTTTAATATAAAGTGGTAAAAAAAAAAAAAAACTATCCCATTTATGTAACTTCGGTACCACTTTCAGTTGGGATTTTTTTTTTCAAAAAAATATTTTTTTTTTTTTTTAAGAATCTGTTCTTTCTTTTCTATTCATCTTGATTTAGTGTATTTAAGAATTGAGACTGCGGATTTTCTAGCCTCTCCACATAGCAGAAGAATTGTTTGTATATACTGTATATTCATCATTTTGTGTTGTTTTTATTCATTCTATAATTCTGATTCTGGGGGATTATTGGGGTAGTATCAGCATAGATTTTGAAATCTATATTTTGTTGACAACATTGGCCATTTGCTTCTCTTGCAGAAATAGAAGCATGATCGAGGATATCATCTGATGGATCAAACTTGTGTAAACATAGGACTTCGTCGAGAAAATTTTGTGATATTTTAATATAGATGTCTTGTTAAGATTTTCCAAAGAATAATGGGCAGAGACCCAACTACATAATTCATGAGGTTTATCAAAGGTTTGTTGTACTATTTGTGTTAGCAACAGTTTCAGCTCAATATACCCGAGTCTTTTAAAACTTTTCAAATTACATCTTTGTTAGTCTGCAATTATTATTATTCTTAGTTCTGTTTATCTCCCTCTTTTTTACAATGTAACTTTGAAACTTCTATATGAAGATTTAATGTTGATCATCTTATTTACATATGTAACAAGTTTAATTTGATCATGGAATTAACATGGGATTAAAGTAATGAATAATTTGCATCCCTAGCTGGTCTTCTCACTCAAGCTGAGTCTGCTGGGGTTTCAATGACCCCATGGTCCCTCTGGTCTAGGTTTTCTCTTGGCCTTTTGCCCCTTTAATGTGATTTTAGGTAAAATGTTCATATATTTTGTTTCGTATCAAAGAGTTGATTTTGACTTGAAACAATTTTTAAGTAATTTTCTGTCAGAAAAATTCTATATTGAATTTTATTGACATGCTTTTAGAATAAGAACATCTAATATAAATCATATCATTTCAATTCAAAATCAATTTTAACCCAAATGAATTTTGCAAAATTAATTTCATTTAAAATTAATTTTGCAATTGTTCATTTAAACACACTTAATTTTCTTTAACGTATATAGTATGATAATAGCTAACAAGAATGGACTTAACTAGCAAGATCGGATTGTGCATCATGAAAGTTTTAGATTTTGTAGTGCGTATTGAGTCTATTGACCTCAGAACTGAACCACTTTGTCTCTCTGAACTTTCAATAATCAAAGAAGAAATGTGAGTTTGTTTGTGTGTGTGCCACTGCGAAGGGTGTTTTTCAATTCTAGATCAATTTCCGTTTTTCTTTTTTTCTTTTTTTTTTTTTTTGCGTAGCGACAAGCTATTTTTTTTTTCTTTCACGTGTCTTATTTCGCACGATATGTGTGGTGTCATGTGAAACGGTTCAACTGTTTTCTAAATTTCCTGACACTCATGTGACAACGCAACAAACTTGTGCTTGTCAGTGTGGGGTAACTTTTTATTTTATTTTTATTTCTTTATTAAAAAAAAAAACCTGTCAAATTTGCCATGTTACAAAGCAACATGAATTATATGTCTGCATCTCGTGCAACTCGTTATTTATTTCTCAAACTTGTTAACAAGTGTTTTATGAATATTAATTGATAAATTAATAAATAGAATGTGTTATTAATATTTTTTATTTAAATTTTGAATTTAATCTATATGCACTTTGTTGAAGTTATTCAAGTTCATTGTCCAAAGTCTTAAAATCCCAGAGTCTACAAAACTATATTAATTGAGAGAGGCAAAAGAAAATTAGCAGTGAAGAATTGAAAAATCTGAAAATGACGGGATGTTGTGTATGTGTCATCTTTGGCTTTTGTTTGCATGCTACGTTTCGTTCGATCTTCGATGGATCGTCAGAAATGCTGATAAAGGATAAGATGTGTGTAGTAAGAAAGAGTTTTACTGCACTTCCATGGTGGATGCTAAATGTTCCAACCAACATCGAACTCTAGGCAATGGGTTGGTCCCAAAACTCAACAGTGTCTGACCCATTGTATTGTGAATGAGTATGCATATAAGAGGTTGTTCTAGTTAATCAATGATTTCAAGTTCGAATGTCTCTAATGAAGGATAAATGTGGTCTATACCAAAAAAAAAAAAAGGATTAATTGGCAACATCATTAATTCAATGAGACATTTATTTGATAAGAATTTAGACTCAATGTGTGACCAATTAGTCATGAGCTTGTGACGTGATTGATATTTGTGAACTCGATACTTGATAATTATAGACTCAAGTTAAGTACTTGACCTAAAGTTCGAGAAGATGTACTTTTAAATATCTTGCTAAGAAAACATTAAAAATAAAATAAGATTAGGTTAATTTTAGTATTATTTTTATGATTTGGTTAAGAAAAATAATTCTTTTCAAGTGAGATTATTTTTACCTTAAAGAAAGTGAACGTGTGCTAATCTTTAAATTTTAAAAGTTCATAACCATCAGGCAGTTTAAAGTAAAGGAATTGTACTCATATTTTTACTTGATCATTTCAGAAAATAAATTATCATCTATCAATTAATATTTATTTATAATGGTCACATACCAAAATGTTGATATAACAAACTACTTAATTATTAAGTGGTCATTGTGTAATTGGTCCTCGTGTGGGTATATACTATATATACCACATTTCACAAATTGTGCTCAATAATTTGTTGTGTGCCCAATTACTGGTTTTGCTGGGAGATCTGTCTAAAAATCGCCACATCCTGTTGAGTGATCGTACACTAGCTAGGTGGCATGTAAAATTTGTGTGTCTCTCATTTCCATCTCTCAGAATCTAATTATCATGCATGTAGTACCTAATTTGGATAAATGCTATTTGGGCAATTCCTAAAAATCTAGCTTGCCACAATTATGAAACGATCTATGGAGACATGTAGCACCCTTATGGGCATGTTGTGCTCAACTGCTCCTCTCGCAATCAATGTACAAGGAGACACACGATTCCATATATGTTCTGACACGTGTATAGGCAAATTTTCTGTTGACATGAGGCACGATTAAAAAAATGTTCTGCCACTTCACATGGTGACACATGAGATGTCATGTGAAACTGCACAATACAAGAGCATCTCTAACGGTGAATACTGTTAGACTTGCTTAACTCTTTCTTTATGGTCCTATAATGTCATTATTTTTATGAATGTTAGCAATTTTTACTCTGTGTCTCTTTAAAAATTTAAAATAAGTTTCACAAATTATTTTACATTTTTATTCTTTTAAAAGTTTAATGATTATGCATCATTGGTGTAAAAAATTTTACACCGTTAAAAATCATGTTGGTATGACTTATTAGTTATTATACATAATAATGCATAACTTATTTTCTCTATTTTTTAATGTAAAGAACAGGTTTTTATAGAGACACTGTTCTTACTTGTGACTTCCACTTCATGTGATTCTAATGATGAAATCGTATGACAATTAACTCTCAATTTATGAATCATGCGAGCAATTCTAGTTAGAGATGTTCTTAGTTAAAAAAAAAAAAAAATTGATGATCTGTTACGTAAAGCTACCCCCAATTGAAAAAAATAAATATTATCTACTTTTTGATCATTAATTTCCAAATTTGCCTTTGTTTGGTAGAGAAGCTTGATTCATCGGATCCAAACCATTTTATCAACTCTACATAGCAATAACCTTCAACTGTAAAACTATGGTAAAATATTTTGCTGCATTTGATGAAGGAAATGTCTAATTCTATTCATCTGTGTTTCACTTGATCTTGTCATTATTATTGTTCAAATGCTTGACAAATTTATTATCATTCAGTTCTGTTAATAACGAGAGTCGTATGTTGGTAATGAGGTAGAATTCCATCCGGTGGTACTAATTCAAATTTGCATGTAACAATCATATGCATGCACTGCATCTAGGAAATTATGCTTGTAACAACTTTATTACCTGAGTGAGGGTCAAAGGACCCTTAAAAAGGGATCTCAATTCTAAAGGCAACTTAATTTTACTCTGAGAATAAGAATATTTGTATTCAAGTTTGTTGGTATTGTTAAAAGACCAGTAAGGTTCTGTTTGGATAAGCACACGATAAAAGAAGAAAATAAGAAGGTAAAATGAATTTAGTTTGCTATCTTTGTCAAGCTCTGTGGTACAGCTTACCTCTAATGGCTATAGTGACTGGCTGTGGGACATTGAATAAATTAAAATGGTACAGAAGATATTATTTGTTAATATTTTTGTACACAATTTATTCTTAATTAATACAAATCCAATCATATAATAAACCACACCAGTTTGTAAATGGGAAGACAAAATAAAAGAATAAATCAGAGAGCTAAGAAAAAGAAGAGAAGAGGGGGGAAAAATGACAATCACAGCATCACATCACTCAACTATCAAGTTCATCTCCTATATGCAGCAGCACCATGGATAGCAGCTATGTAGAAAAGCTGTGTAGCTGAAAGGATAATCAGAAAAGCTTCCATTGTTTTCTGCAAAAATTGGACATTCCAAATTAAGCTCTTGTAAAAGGGACTTTATGGCAGATGAAAATCTATAAACTACCTCAAACATAAGAAATTAATGACAGTAAATACAATTTTCATATCTTACCAGGCGAGCATTTCTGATGTTAAGCTGAATCTCTTTGCAGGCAAAGCTGCACAAATTATGTCAGTCATATCAGTAACTTGATACAACAAAGGTTGTTTTATCAATGCAAATTTTCTGTGGTGGTTGGTATCACTAAAAAAATATCATATCTTCATAGACAAAAAATTAATCTTTAAGCTTGCTTCTATTGTTATATTTTTTGTTTGTCAGAAATTTATTTAATCTGTTAGTATGCACATCATGACTCTATACTAATAGTACAATACTTCATGATATATATAAATTTACCATAGACTCATAATGTTGATAATAATAGATAAGTTTTTGTTAATTAGATAAACATCATGATTAATATTTTTTGTTTCTTTTGATATGGCAAATTTTCATAGTGTATGAAGTTGGAGGAAGAGATTACCCCATGGCAAGAACAGTAAGAGCCCATGCAATGGAAGCAATTGAAGCTGCAGCTGGCAAGCTCTCTGAAGTCCATGAACGGACATGATTGACTCCTGAAATGATTGATCCAACACCAGCAACTCCAGCAATCAAAGCAAACGTCACAAAGAATCCAGTGGCAGCATTTCCCATAGGGAAGTATATGGGTGAAAAATGAGCAGGAAGATCAAACCCTGAACCTGCATGTATATAGTTCCTCACACAATATAATTACACTGAACAAGTATTGAGAAAACGTTTCTTTAATTCACACATTATTACAAAAATGTTAGTTTATTTACAGTGCATTTCTTGTTCATATAGATTTGTATAGGACAAATTACTTATAAAAATAAAAGATAAAAATAGAATAGTTTAATTTCTATATACTGTTAATTTATACTGTCAACTAATCAGAAATCATGATAGATATGACTTTTAAAGTGATTATCGTAAAAGTTAACAAACTTATCATACATAATAATTCATGATTGTACGAGTGCATATACTATTTACTCAAAATGGAAAACATTTTTTCAATGCTAAAATTACAAAGAATGGACACTTTACCTATAACAAAGCCATGATCTATGGCTCTGTTCATGGCCCATCCACCAATGCCTAAGACTATGACATACATGCAGAAGTTCAGCCCCAAAAGAAGGGTGGCAATGGGCTTCATTTGGTCGTTCGCCATCTATATATGCACTATGATTTTTTAGACAAGGGAAAAAAGCTGCTTGGAACAAAGGGAATTTCAGAAGCCTAAAAAGTTGTGAAATTCAGGACATGGATGTGTTATGTGCAAGTGAGGGCTCTTATATATATTTATGAGAAGTTTAGATGAAAGGTTTGGTTCTTTACTTGCTAAGGCTGCTAGTTCAAAAGGCCCTATGCAGGGTTGTAAAGATAATAATGGCTCCATGCTTCAAATTCAAGGCAAGAGGAAATGAAATATGCCTGATCCTGATTCTTACTTGCCTCACATTTTTCAGTTTATTTTTAGTATTAGTACCTTGTTGAAGAGCCTAGTTGTTCGTTTTCCTAGGCAAGTGATATTCTTTGCCTTTTGAGGACTCTTCTTACTTGCAAATTGCAATAATGTGGTGGTGGTCCCTATACTATTCTAAAGACTTGCACTAATTAACATGCAAGCATTTCTTACTTAGTTACGTTTATTAATTTGATTTTCTTTAATGGAAACTCCTTTTACTTTTGGATCCACCGACTAATTAGTTTTTAAGACGGAATTGTTATTTGATATACCGGTTTAACTCTAATATTGCATTATAGATGTGTAATACTTTTGCATAAGTTAGTGACATTAAAAAACACAAAAAACTAATTAAACCATATGAATATGATCAACTATCTGCAACTTAAAAAAAAAAAAACAAAAACAAAAACTGCCGTACGTTTGGAAGGCCACAAGCATCGTGCACGAACTTTTTCATCGGAATATATAGGTTATAGGATTTTTTAATGTTCCCCTAAAATTAGATCAAAAGTTATAAAAAGATTTCACCTTCTTTGCCTTTGTGGCGTATTTGACACGAGAAGATTTACAATTACCGAAGTGAAAAATACTTGTTAGGAAGTATAATTTTCCCAATTAGTTGATATTTTGAGCATTTGCGAATTGGATTGGACCGATTTGAAAAAAAAAATCATCTAATCTAATTATTTCAATTTTTTAATTTATTATTTAATTAGTTTGATCTAAAATTTAAATTTAATCTAACCCAATCCAATTCTATCTAAAGTGGTTTAGATTTTATCAATATTTAGTTTTATTCTTATTTTAATTTTTTTTGGAGAACATATTAAATAATAAGATATATGATAAATATGATAAAAATTATTAAAAATATCAAATATCCCATCAATAAAAATATATATATATATATATATATAGTTAATAGTAGTATATTATTTTAAGGATAAATTACTAAATTGATCTCTTTATTTATTTATTTTATTCAATTTGATCCTTCTATCATTAAAAAGTTCAATTTGGTCTCCCATTTTTCAAAATCAATCCAATGTTATTATTTCTGTCCAATTGAATTTAATGTCATTTGCTTTACGATTTTAAACCGCCACTAAAAAAATATTGCTAACAAGCAACAATTTAAAACTGTCACTATTTAAAATTTAATTTATTATTAAAAATATTTTCTAAAAAAGTTTACAAAAAAATTTAAATAATAATTCTTGGTTTGAAGTAGTACCCACATCTAAATCCAATGTCACAACCCAACAAAGCTTATCACTTCAAAAGATGTAGGGGAAGAACATATATTCCAATGTCTGTTCCTTTCACTGCCTCTCACTACGTCTATGTAACTCTCCACGATGCTCACTAGTCGAGTTGAAACCAGCTTATTTCGAGTGTGTTTGGTAAGGCTTTTGAGGAGCTTATAAGCTCATTTAACTAGTTTATAAGCTACTTTGACCAAAATAAGTTTGTTTGGTACACGAGCTTATTTTAGTAGCTTATTACTTATTTTGAAAAGCTACTTGAAGTAGCTTATGGAAAATAAGCTAGCTTATAAGCTATTAGGTTTTTTTTTTCTCAATTTTATCCTCACTAATTTATTTGAAACTCCTTTTTACCCTTTTATTCAATTTTAAAATCCTTTAACCTATTTTAACATTCTTTCACGAGACGCACACTCACGAGACGGGCACACACACAATAAACTTGTCCATTGTCATTGCTACACCGTTTGTTAAAACAATATTAGTTTATTAAAAATTTGATTTTAAACAATGAGTAAAATCACCAAATCTTTATCATTTTTTTATAATACAAAATTAAAAAAATTATTATCCTACTTTTTAAGATGATAAGTTATTAAAAATAAATTCAAATATTAAAAATATTAACTATGTCCTTTTATGTTATTTGACATTATCAGCTAATCTTAGCAAACACTTTCAATTAAATCAACTAGCTTATAAGTTTTCAACTTTTCAACTCCTAGCTTATAGCTTATAAGTTTTCAGCTAACTTATAAACTTTCAACTAGCTTATAAGCTAATTTTACCAAACATAGCCTTCATTGGAGTCCCCCCTCAGTTGCATCTACCTATAATTATGTGAAGAAGCAGTGAAATGGAGAATCCAACGTATCTAAAGAAATTCAATTAAATGACATCATATTTACACCTATGCCACCGTGTTTTCACAAGCATTTCATTTTCAGAGAAAAAGTTGAAAACAACTTTTTTTATTTTCTAAAACATAAACATATTTTCAGTATCATTTCCTATTTTCACTAAAAGCAAAAACAAAAACAAAAAAGCTCAAAATAAATGTCCCCTAGATTCCCCTACTAACAAAATAGAATAAACCATTAATTTTATTTCAAAAGTATTATTGTCTCTCCTAAATAGTCCTTAGAGTAATATATATATATATATATATATATATATATATAGAGAGAGAGAGAGAGAGAGAGAAAGAGGGAGATCAAATTATACCGGTGTAACTTAAGCAACTATTACACCATTCAATAACTTTCAACTGAATGATATTTTCTTAAAACTCACCGTTGGATTGAAAGTTCCTTTCACATAGATCATGTATACAAAATTTCAAATTAATCCAAAATTATTTGCTACCTCATTCATATAGATTAAAATCGACGTAATATAAACTTTTCAAAATATACTAAAATATGGATCATTTGATTACCTTCTTATTGTTGTTCAATTTTGAGAAAATTTGACACAAACAATCTTGGTAATATGTAGATATAATTCAACGGTTGGATCGATAAAAATTTCATTTTATATCAAGTTATTAAAATGGTGTAACTCTTTTAGAGTTACACTGGTGTAATTTGATCCCTCCTCATATATATATATATATATATATAAAGTAATAATTGAATCATACTAAAAAGTCCTCCAAATATTGACAAATCCTTCAAATTAGTCCTTAGACATTAGTAAAATATGTCAATGTAGGGCCTAATTGATGGGTATTCAATACTTTAGAAACTACTTATATAATTTCATTACTTTAAAGACTATTTAGAAAAGAGGGCAATACTTGAGAAACAAAAATGATAGTTTACTTTCTTTTTTGTAACCATTGTAATTAAGGTCTTTGGCTCCTCAGTAGGACCTTAAGATATCTTCATAAGCTTCAGCCCTTTGAGATGGTTATGAGACTTTTCTTTGTCCCATGACACATAATCTCTTCTCTCTTCGTTGAAGGCGGTGTAAATATTCATCATAACTTTCTTCGTTGAAATCCTAATTGAATACACCCCTTCAATTGAATCAGTAGACGAATCTACCAGTTAACAAAAATCATAATATTGTTCAGATCCAAGAGCAGGAACGAAAAGATGCTAATGCATGGAGGTATATCTTTAGATATGTGGAGAAACGCTATATAAGAGGACATGGAGAGTTAGAATCAATTAGTTATTAAAAGATTGAAAAAATTTATATCGATTTTACTTTTCTTTATCCAAACCTTATCAAATCAATTAGTTAGAATCAATTAGTTATTTTTCATCGACTCTTTATAACTTTGAATGTTTTATAAAAATTCATGAAGTCCTTTAATGCATGGAGGTATATCTTTAGATATGTGGAGAAACGATATATAAGAGGACATGAAGAGTTAGAATCGATTAGTTATTAAAAGATTGAAAAAAATTATATCGATTTTACTTTTCTTTATCCAAACCTTATCAAATCAATTAGTTATTTTTCATCGACTCTTTATAACTTTGAATGTTATATAGAAATTCATGAAGTCCTTTAAAATCTTGTAAATCCATAAAGTTATTTCAAATCGTATGAATTCATATGTTATAAATCCATTAAAATCCAAACTATAAAATCTTAATCATAAAAGTCTTTTAAAAAAAATCTTAAAAGTCATTACATTCCTACAAAGTCTTTTAAAATCACAGGATTTTTTTATGCCAAAATAATCTTTTAAAATCCTAATCCAATACACCCCCCTAATTCTTGATTCGAGATTTTGTCACACTTAAAGCTCATTGTCCCACTTCAATGATGTATTATGCAAAAATCCAACATGTGTCCTTTTCCACTAACTCAACATGTGTTACCAACTGAATTACATATTACATGTATATAAAGATGATAAAAACTTATAATAAATAGTTAAGTAATAATAATCTATATATAAATTTTATTTATTTATTTTTATTTATTTTTAAAACGTTAGAATTAAAGTTAGGAAAAAAAAACATTCTTTTTGGGAAAAAAAATCTGGTTTAAACCAGTACTCTAATGCAAATTTCAGCCGAACTGTGACCAGCTCTTATCCATTTTTTGCTCCTTTAATTTCCTCAAATGTCCAATTGAATAACTTGACCAATTTGCAATCCAACCAACTAGTCAGTCCAATTTTAAAACAATGTTAATGACACTAGGGATGAGCATGATCCAATCTGGACTACTAATCTGGCCTGATATGATATTGAATTAATGATTTGAACGAATTCAAGTTTTAAAATTAGACTTGATGTATTTTAAGGACAAGCACGGATTATGGTACAGGTCGTCCTAACCCAATTTGTTGTCCTATATTCTTTTGCTCCATATATATGATTTTGCTCCATAGTTGTCCTATATTCTTGTAAAAAGTATAATTTTTTTTAACAATTATATATTAATAATAATAAAAATTATTTAATAGATAATATTTTTGAATAACATGATATTATATTTATAATTATATTATTTATTTAAAAATATATTATAAAATATACTTTAAATTAAGTTTTAATACTTCTTTTATTCTACGATTTAATTATACATTATAGATAATATTAAAATTGATTGACCTTTTTTTTACCAAAAAAAAAAAGTGAGAAATTTTTCGAGTGTTGATACCGTTTAGTTCGAGTTTAGAAAAATGGTTAGGTCAAGTAAAGACAAAAGATAATTTGTCCCAACTTGTCTCTAGCTCACCCCTAAATGACACTTTTTTTTATTGTTGAGTGAAATTTTCTCTTACAAATTACAATTTAAGGTATCTTAAATTTTGTCAAATAAAAATCATATTGCTTAATTTCACTAAATAATTTCCTCATAATGTTAAAAAATAATAATAATACACAAGATGCAAAACTAAACTTCATTTTTTGAGAAATTTAAAATACAGACAGAAAGCTTCCACTGGAAGCATCTCGCTGTGCTATTGAATTGTTAGTGCAGTGGTAGCCTCAAGCACAAACTATCGCTGGGACACACTCTTTTAAACATATACTCTCCCAAATTTCTTAAAAATGACCATTTTTATGAGTCTCTCATCATATTTAATAATTCTCTCTTAATTTTGTAATTTTTAATAAATTTTAGTTGTCATTAAGATGCAATTCGAAAAGCCAACTTTATACCATTTTTTGGAACAAGCTTTAACCTAAAAATTAACAAGATTGGAACATTTTTTTAAAAATTCTTCATGCTTCACATAGCCTCGGAGAAGCAGAAGCAGTAAACCTCGAAAAATTGCCTTCAACTATGACAGAAGTTAAACTCAAGATTGGGGTTGAAAATCTTGCAACAGCAAAGACAATAAGCAACATTAAAAATGTATAAAACATGCAACAAAGTTTTGGCCAAGAAAATAACAAAAAATCAAAATCTACCATCAAGGGTGTCAACAGAAGCTCACTACAAAACATAATAAGTCTCCCATATATTGGGATCTACTCATCCTCCTGGCTGCGTAGTCTGGCTGTTTTGTTTGTCACAACAACATCAAGCTGAGCAGCTCTCTCAACTATGTCCTTCCTCTTCCTTGTGGATACATTGTGAGCAATCTCAGCACAGTATGTCCTGCATTAACATAAACAAAAAGGATAAACGCATTCAGCGTATGCTCCAACCACTAGCAGTAAATTAAATTAAATCCCACAAAAAATTGGAGTGAATTATTTCAAATCTTAACCTGTTATGCATCATGAGAAGTTCAAGGTCTTTCACATTGTGCACAACAAATTTCTTGAACCCATTTGGTAGATAGTGGCGGGTTTTCTTGTCTGAACCATAACCAATGTTGGGCATCAAAGTGCATCCCTTGAACTTTCTCCTGACACGAGAATCGATACCCTTGGGTCTGCGCCAGTTTGTCTGTTGAAAAAAATCCAAAACATAAGCAACCAATTTCAAATTTCAAATCATTTAACAATGTGCAACAAGAATAAGTAAACTTAAACAACCAATCAGATGAATCAGCTGCACCTCCACATGCCCAAATAAATAACTAAAGTTAAAAAAAAAAGGAAAAGTAGAATGTCTACAATTCTCTATCACATGAGAGAATTATGTTTCCAACGATTTTTTTTTAACATAAATAGGTAAACATGGATTTATACACGCCCTTTACAAGAAAATAGTGAGTGAAGGCTCATATTGAAAGAAAGCCAGCTATGTCCATGATTGAAATTTATATACGCCCTTTACAAGCAATGTCCGGCTACAAATATAGATAGAAAATCATTCATAAAAAACAAGGGGGGAAAATAAACACAAATAGGAATAATATCTTAGGTGCACACCAAGCCAAATAAATCCATAGAGTAGAATACCATTCTGCAATCTCAGCCGAAAGATGGTGATTTTAGTACAATAATCACAAATTAATCAGAATATTAAGGAAATTTCATCACAGATTGCAGAACAATATTAGGCTCTAACACAACATAAAGTCATTTAGGGTGTAAAACGAAAAAACTCGTTAGGTAATCATGACCTGAAAAAAATAACAATAACATCCATAAATTGGATACTATGAAAAATAGTATTAAACATTACATCACACTTCAAAAACAACAAAAAAATTCAAATATGCAAGAGATCAGATGGTAGTGCATGTTTGGTGATCATCATTCATTGTATTGCAGAATTGATGGATTAAAATCATCATATCTCGTTGCATTTAAAGACAAAAAGCATTTTAACCGAAATAATAGACAGTGGCACAGACAAGGTGCTTCAGTTAAAAACGCAAAAAAAAAAAAAATAACAAAAAATAAAAATAACACTTTATGCTGGATGTCAAAACACACTCAAATCCCATTACATAAAAACGTAGATATTCACAAACTTTGAAAAATAAATCTGGACCCAAAAACTAAACCTAAACTTAAAAAAAACTAAAATTTAATTACGCGCAGAAAAAAATTGAAAACAGGAGGATCAGATAAGAATGTCATTCACCATCTTACACCGTGTGGTGCAAATTAAGACTGGGGCGACAATAAACCATCATCATTTCAATCCAAATAAAACTAAAAATCAAAACTGCATAAAATTCAACTCAAGCAGTTAAAAATCAAAACACAAGGGTACATAAGCAGATTAGAAAAGGAGATGAATTTATGGGTACTACTAACTAACCTTGACGGAGATCTTGCGATCGCTTTGGGGGCGCTTGAACTTCTTGACGCGCTTCTTCACGATCTTCTTGGAGAGCAAGGGTACCGCCATTTTCACTCACCTCGTAAAATTAGGGTTTCCCAGTTAACGAAATCTGTTTCTCAACCATTATATACAACATTAAGATGGGTCTAGGGTTTTTGCATAACCTGGCTCGAAACCCGACCCAGTTTCCTGCTTTGTGTTTTGGGCCATCAACCCGTCTCTGTTTATTGGGAAGGCCCGTGTAACAACACGTTATCATGCTCTTGGTCTTGGTCCTCTTGGATGTTCTATTATAAATAAATATTATAAAACTTAATAATTTTACTATGGGTCTTGCTAACCAGTGTTCTAAGAGTACTGGTTAAGAAATTAAAAGGAGAAAATATTTAGTGTAAAAATTATAGGAGAGCGTAAAAAAAAACTATAGGCAACGCAATTTTGCGTATTTCAATAAAAATCTTTCTTCTTTTAGTTTCTTAACCAATGACCTAAGGGCACTGGTTAACATTTTCCTTTTACTATATGATAATCTATAATTAAATGATTAGTTTATTGTCTTTTTGGTCCTAAAACTTTTTTAGATTTTTTTTAGTTTCTAATATAAATTTTAACCAATCAAAGTTCCTAACCTTTTTTTTTCCATTACCAGTTCATTAAGATGTGCCTACAAGATGGAATTCCACATATCCCATGCTTGAGAGTGCTATAGGTTTTTGTGAAGCCTTTACCCTCCTAAAAATATGGATCCCTATTTTGATAATTGTTTATCAGAAAAGGAGTGGGTTGAGGTAGAAAAAAATAGCAAAGTTTTTGGGGTCATTTTATGAAATCACTACTCTTTTCTCAGGCAACACTTATCCAACTGCCAACCTCTATTTGTATGGTGTGTGGAGTATTCAGATTAAGATTAAGGAAGTTGCATGCTTTTTTCATAATGAATTTGAAAATGAAAATCAAATTTGTTGCATGGGTAGAAAAATGAAGGTGAAATTTGAAAAATATTGAGACTCTTACAGTGTTATTTTATTATTTGTTGTCATTTTGGATTCTAGATATAAGTCGCAATTTGTTAAATATTGTTATGTGAAGTTGTATGGAAGTGAGGAGGGTGTGGGATTAGCAAAGAAGATTTATGATAAGATGGAAGTTTTTTTTTTCAAGAGTATCTTAATTAATCTTCGGCTTAAATATCTTTTTAGTCATTGCAATTTAGCGTTTTTTTGCTTTTCATCCTTGCAAAAAAAATTTGGTTTTAGTCCTTTTAAATTATGTTTTTTGTTTTTTCATCCTCAAAGTAGTTTAGATAACGCTTTGAACAATAAAAAATGCTTTGAACAGTGAAAAAAATTTATCTAAACCGCTTTAAGGATGAAAAATAAAACAAATATAATTTGCAAGGATTAAAACAAAAAAAATTGCATGGACGAAAAGCAAAAAAATGCTAAATTGCAAAGACTAAAAAGGTATTTAAACCTTAATCTCCAAATGAGGCAAATTTGTCATGTTCACAAAGATCTAGTAGAGATAGCCCAAGCATTCTCTCATCAAGCCATTTAGAGAATTTTGGAAGCTTTCAAAGTAAGTTGTGTGAATCGTCAAGGAAAGAATCTAATTTGGAAGTTTATTTGCTTGAAGATAGACTTGATCATAAGCAGTATGTTGATTTGGATGTTTTGGAGTATTGGAAATCAAATGAAAGGAAATATCCTGAACTTTCTTTGATGGCACTAGATGTTTTGAGTATACTGATTACTATAGTTGCATCAAAATATGCATTTAGCATTGGTGGATGTATACTTAACAAGTATCGAAGTTCTCTTTTGCCTGAAAATGTTAAAGTATTATTGTGTACAAGTGATTGGCTTTGTGGAACTCCAGGTTAGTATCCACCAACTTGTTATTTTTAATCATTTTATTTAGTTTGAGTCTTTTTTAATTATTGTATATTTAATTATTTTTCTCTTTTGTAGCTGTGTTGGATCTTGATGATAAAGAACTTGTTGAAGACTCTTAAGCCTTGTTTATATCCAAAATCTAATGATTGTAAGTAGAGACGGATCCAAAAACCTATTAAAAGGGGGGCTGGATTTTTTTTCCTTTATAATTGTTTAAATTTTAATAAATGATAATTTTTAAAAAATATTTACTATTTTTACACGTAAAATTGAAATTAATTTTTATTTTAAATGATAATAACTTTAGCCGTTACCATAATAACAAGAAACATAACTAGTTTTACATAATTTTACACTAATTATCATCTTAACTATTGCAATAATAACAACAAATACAACTAATTTTACATAATTTTACACTAGTTAACCTTAACTAGTTATATAGTAACAACATACATAATTAATTTTACACAATTTTACACTAACTAATTTAAAAATATATATGTACACGAAAAATCTCGAGGGAGGGGGGGGGGGGGGGCTGGCGCCCCTGCCCGCCCCCCCTTGTATTCGTCCCTGATTGTAAGTTTAAATTTATATTTTATTCATCCCTCATTTTAGATGTAGATGTTTATATCCAAGTTATGTGAATTTTAGATGAAGAAATACAAGTGTTTATGAACTATACTAGTAAGGCTATCATTTGTTTCTAACATACTATCTTGGTTTGATGCATGGTTTCTCATTTGACTTGCTACTTTCCAATGAGATGTTGCTTTTGAGGATGATTCACAAATGTTACTAAGTTGTTCTTAAGAGTCTTTCACTCTTGCTTCTTTTCCTGTTTTTTTTTTTTATGCATACTAAGATGTTGCTTTTGAGGATGATTCACAAATGTTGCTACTTTTAAGGATGAATCACGAATGTTGCTAAGCTATTCTTAAGAGTCTTGAACTCTTGATTCTTGTCCTATTTTTTGTCTGATGTATGTAATGATAGATTTGCATTTGGAGCTTTGATATATTTGCACTTGCCTTAATTGTTGGTTTTATTGACTTGCAATTAGAGATTCTGATTAACATTTTTAGTAATAACCTTTTTGTCATCTACATGTAGATTTTATCAAACAAATTGTGAATCACAATGGTAAATAGTGCATGACAAAAGTTTATTATATTAATACTGTTTTCTCTTTTAGCCAACTATTGATACCATAGGATTAGGATTCTATTCAAAATGATTGAATCGGTCATCATTATATATTGTTGAAAGGCTGTTACTAGTTTTGGAAGGCCTTAGATGCTGTTGGATTAGGACAGTATCCTCATTGTATTTTTTTTGCTTGGTATGGACAATATTCTCACTTGTTTTATCAATTAGAACTAATAAAAAAAACCAGTTAGATTTAATTAACAAGTTTTTTTCTCTCATGCTTCATTGTTTTTTGAGGGCCTCATATTTCATTGTTAATTAAAACATATACACTTAAAAAAGTCATATATGAAAAAGAAATGCATATTTTTAATAATAAATATTTTATAAAAATATTATAATGTAAAAAATATAATTAAGGGATGATCATAACGTTGTGATTGATATTGCACACTTTTATCTGTTAAAAAAACATAGAATAATATATTAACGTATATTTTTATTTTGGCTAATTAACTTGATCGTATTAATTGGTCAATCTAGTGTACTTTAACAATTCTAATAATTGATCCAATAAAGTTTTCTTTTATTATTTTGTATTAATAAATTTGAATCGTAAAGAATTTTATTTTTAAGTTCTCGAGTTTATGTAAACCATATGTCTTTAATTTAATTGGAAAAAAAAATAGTTGATGATATTCATGTAAGTTGTTGTATGTGTGTCTCCTTAGCAATTCCAATTGAAGGGGCGAGAGAGAGAGAGCAGAGAGAGAGAGAGGGAGAGGGAGAGAGAGAAAATATTTTTAAGAAAAATTAAGTTTAAAATATATTATTTTTGTGGATGGTTGGATATTCATCTATAAAAAAATGTTAATGGATGAATTTGATAGATTTTTATCAAATGGATCGGATTTTTTAAATAAATTTTTAATTGATCAAAATGGGTCAATGAATTATTTTGATTCAATCCATTATGATCCAGATTAAAAATTATCCAATCCTTCCATTTTGCTACCCCCTATGAATGGAAGAAGAGAAAAAATAAAATAAAATCTTACCTTAAATAGAAGAAAAGATTAAAAAGAAAATCTAATAAATGTTCAAGGACAAAAAGGTAATAAATATAAAAAGGTAGAAGCTAGAAGTTAGCATTTAGCATATCGAAAAATGCTAGAAGCTATTAAAAAAAACTTGTTTACCAAACAGTCAAACAAACATTTTAGTTGGTAAAAAAAGCTAGAAACTAGCTAAAATGTCTTGTCAAATATAATATTAGTTGATATTTTGAGTGTTTGCAAATTGGACTGGATCAATTTGAAAAAAAAACATCATCCATCTAATTATTTCAATTTTTTAATTTATTATTTAATTAGTTTGGTCTAAAATTTAAATTTAATGTAATTCAATTCAATCTAAAGTGGTTTAGATTTTATCAATATTTAGTTTTATTCTTATTTTTAATTTCTTTAGAACATATTAAATAAAATATGTAATAAATATAATAAAAATTATTAAAATATCAACTATCCCATCTATAAAAAAAAAATATAGTTAACTAGTACTATAATTCTTTAGAGTTTAATGGTCATATATTGACAATGTAAAACCGTTTTACACTGTCTTCCAATCATAAATCACTGTTGGTATGACTTTTAAAATAATTATCATAAAAGTCAATAAACTTATCATCCATGGTGGGTTGTGATTGGATAATAGTGTAAAACTACTTTATACTATCAGTGCATAGCCTATTTTCTCAATTCTTTAAAGATAAATTACTAATTTGGTCCCTTTATTTATTTATTTGATTCAATTTGATCCTTCTATCATTAAAAATTAATTTGGTCTCTTATTTTTTTTAAATCACTCTAATGTTGTTCTTTCCGTCTAATTGAATTTAATGTCATTTGCTTTACGATTTTTGACGATTTTAAACCGCCATTAAAAAAAGTTGTTAATTAGTGGTAATTTAAACTGCCACTATTTAAAATTTAATTTATTAAATTTTATAAATTATAAAATTAAAAAATTAAAAATATAGTGGCAATTTTCTAACCGCCATTATGATAAAAATAAAAAAATTATAAAATATTAAGATGATAATAAAAATTATATTAAAAATATTAAATTTTATATTATTATAAAATACTAAATTATTAAATACTTAAATATGTTTTTAGTCCCTCAAATTTGAGATATGTTTGTTTTTAGTATTTAAAATTGACATTTTTAGTCCTTGCAATATGAAAACAACATGTTTTAGTTCCTCTGTTTAAATGTTACAAATTTCACTTACTTGACTAACAAATTACAAGTCTTTTACATGATAACTCACTTCGATTTACATTTTTGTCTTGAGAAACTGAAAACACTGATTTTTTAAAAGTTCAAGAACTAAAATGTTTGATGATGAAGTACAGGGAGTAAAATCCAGAAGTTTATATCATTTTCTGGAACTAGCTTTAGCCTAAAAAATTAACAGGATTGGAACATTATTTTTAAAATTCTTCTTGCTTACCAAACACTTGCATTTTAAAACCGGTTTCATTATCAGCTAAAAACAAGCCCATCATAACTAACAATATCACATTGCCTCGAAAAATTGCTTTCAACTATGACAGAAGTTAAACTCCAGATTGGGGTAGAAAATCTTGTAACAACGAAGAGTCAAAGACAATAAGCAACATAAAAAATGTATAACATGCAACAAAGTTTTGGCCAAGAAAATAACAAAAAATCAAAATCTACCATCAAGGGTGTCAACAGAAGCTCACTGCAAAACATAAATAACTCCCATATATTGGATCTACTCATCCTCTTGGCTGCATAGTCTGGCTGTTTTGTTTGTCACAACAACATCAAGCTGAGCAACTCTCTCTCAACTATGTCCTTCCTCTTCCTTGTGGATACATTGTGAGCAATCTCAGCACAGTATGTCCTGGATTAACATAAAAAGTATAAAAGCATTCAACATATGTTCCAACCAATAGCAGTAAATTAAATCCCACATTACAGAGGGTTTGCATCCAAGACCTTTGTGTCTAATCTTAAAACGGTTGAAGAGCAGTAGAAAAAAATATCAAGGAGCTTATCAGATATAAGTTCTGTCATTCTATTCTAATGCTTGCTTCTTATTTTTATTATTTTTCATTTTAAAGATCTATAGGTGGTAGTATTATTTGGTAGGTTAGCATTTTCTTTATTTCTATTTTGATTTAATATTTTTTAACTTTTATTTATATTTTGATTTTATGTTACATTTTGTTTATTTGTTTATCATATATACAATTATGTAATTATGTTACACCAATTTTTTTATCATCTAGTGAATGACTCTTATCATAGTTTTCATTTACTAAATTTTCTTTTTCGAATTCTTTAAACAAATTTTTATGTGGTTTTGCTTTTAGGTTTCCCTTTAACAAAATACCAAACTTTTTAAAACAATTTTGATTTTTGTTTAATAAAACTGCTCATTTTTTTAAAAGTTTGAAAATCTACCAATTTAATAATTAAAATTGACCATTTTTTATTTTAAAAATCTACTAATCTGTAAAGTTTGGAGAGCTCATAAACATTTTTCTTCAACTTCCGGTAACTTTCCTATTTTGTTCAATCTTTAAAATCTCTTTACTCCAATTTTGCTTCTGATTAATGCTAAAAAGAGAGAAAATTTTAAAATTATAATAGAATTGTTCATTTTTTAGGTTTTGAGAGAAAGGGATTCATCGGAAACAAAAGTAACAATTTTCTTATCACTTAGTTTAGGTATTTGCTTTAAAAAAAAATGCGCCAAATATTTAACTTATTTTTTTCAATTTTGCAGGTCTCTGATATAATTTGCAAAAGTCGCTACAAATCCGACAAACACTATTTTATTTATTACAAGTGCCATGTAATTGAGTCTATGTATAGTACGTAAGAGAATATGTCGTATATAGTTTTTATGCCATGTAAACTATTATAATTTGTCTTTAATGGTGAAAGTTTGGAAATTATTATATAGACATATAGAATCTATTATAAACATTTTATACATACACATAGACTATCTCTTAATTCATACATCTTCAGTGACATTTCTATCTAAAGAGAAATACTTATTAGTAGTTATTTATAACCACATACAACACAAAATTCAAAAATATAAATATATTTAGTGCTAAAAACTTTTTGGGACTTCACTAATTTAATAAGTATTTTGAAATTCGGATTAGTTTAAATGTCACAAATCCATGGCAAAAGATGTTTTTAAATATTATAATTGTTAGAGTCTAAGACTTTGGACGATGTCCAACCCCTTAAAATTCGGTTTTGATGATAACAAATGAGATTAAATTTTGAAATATCTAATGTTTTATGTTTGAGTATTATAGGTACCACACAGTCTAATGCCCAAGTGGTATTGTATTTCTTAAGCTCAAACTATATATCTCTATGTGCTTATCGCATCCAATGAATAACTGGAACTTGTTTTTCTAAGTGTAAATCCAACGTCCAATGCACTGTAATGAAACAAGCATCCAATACATTGTGAAAACAAGTGTGCAAACACTACATCCATTTGAGAAGCATCCACTCGCTTATATAACTTACACATCTTTTCTATCAAACAGTTATATAATGCGTCCATTATGTCTGAGAGTACACTTGAGCTTTTCGATGCTGATTCTCTAAAATGTTCTATTATTCCCTCTCTTTTCTTATATGACATTTCATTTGAATATTCAAAAAGTGTACCACAGGAGACAAAAAAGCTTCTCTCTGCAAAACCGTACAGTAGTGGAGGCACTGCATGTACTACTGTCCCCTCTCTCTTTCCACCCCAAGCTGACACGTGGTAATGGTCATATGATCGTGAGAGAACGATTTTCGACAAAGGCTCAGATCCCACAACAGATATCTTCACTCAGTAGCCTATAAATAGATGATCAAGCTCACGAAAGTAAAAACGAAGCATTCAAGTTTATCAAAAAGCTGAAACTCTGCCAAAACGTTTGGATAATCAACACTTGAGCAAAAAGAGCAACTTCTTAGCTTTGCTAAGTCATATTGTGTATTCTGTTTTACATTGTAATATCATCTCTGTGAGAGTTGATTCGAATCTTGTAATCAAACTGTTTGTTTGGAAAGCCAGGAGTGGCTTAGTGACAAAGAATACTTGGATGTTACTTTAATCTCAGGGGGAGATTAAAGGTGTGCCAGAAATGGCCTAGAGAATACTTGTAGCCAGAAGTGGCAGGGTAGATAATACTTGTTTGTAATCAAAGTTTTGATTAGTGGAACCCTTTAAAAGGTTATTTTTTAAGGAGAACTGGACGTAGCTTAAGTTGAGTGAACCAGTATGAACCAAGCATTTTTACTCTATTGCTTTTAGCTTACCAGTTATCTCTTGAGCTACTTCTTCGCCTTAGACGCACAAGTTTCCTTATAAACTTATTTGCGAAAAGTATTTATTTCTCGCTTGGACGACAACTTGAAAACGCAGTTTCATTGAACTGTCATTTTGAACTATTGGACGATAACTGCAACTCTCTGTTTTGCAAGTTTCTTGTAAAATCTAAGTTGAGTTATTTCCATATTTGTGAAAAGATTTAAGTTTTATCTAACACACTATTCAACCCCCCTTCTAGTGTGTTCTCTGCATTTCAATAACCACTATGAAAATTAGAGTTTGATGAGCATGAACTTTGAGTAGCATTCGTTTTTGTGATAAGTAGTGTATTTAAAAAATCATTTTATCTTACAAAATCTTAAATAAAATAATAGGGTATTTAAAATTATATTGTTTATGTCACTAAAAATGATGGGAAAAATTCACACATTATTGTAATATATTTATATATATTTTTTTTTAAAAAGTATAATTTTGAAATAAAAAAATGTAATTTAAATGCATATGAAGAGAAGGAAAAAATTCATCATAAAAATTTTTGGTTAATGGAGAGATAAGGCAAGCATGAAATAACAATGTATGCCACTTAAAAATACACTAATATAAGAAGTAAAGTCTTATATTAATTATATATTTAGTAATGAAAACATTTTTGAGATTTCACTAATTTAATTAATAATTACTATTTTGAAGTTCTAATTAGTTTCATTGTCTAATAGTCGACTTGCTAACAAAATGTCATGTATGAATAAATTATTTCAAAATCATTGAATGGTAAACATCTTCAAGACTTATTATTTTTTATTTTAACGCAAAAATTAGGACTTATTATTTTTTTAAGTATTTTTTATTGTCAAATATGGTGTATTAAGAAGTTTTTTTAAACTTAAACTAAATTAGTTATTAATTTGTAATCATTACTCTAAATTTTATGTTTTATAACTCTTAAATAATATGTAATAAATGTAAATTATCAAAATTTTAAAACATAATACATGTCTGTGCATCGCACGGGATATATATATATATATATATATATATATATATATATATATATATATATATATATATATATATATATATATTACAAAAAAACAAAATGTCTTTTTTTTTAAAATATTCAAGATTTCAAAAATTAATCAATAGCTTTACGTGCCATAAAAAAATTTCATGAATTTATATTAAAAATTTGTATCTACGTTAATTTTAAATTTGTAGGAAAATGTCCTATTAATTATGTTCTAAAAACCTATTAAATTATAATCAATTATTTTAGTCACAAGATGATAGTGGCCAAGAATCATTGAAAAAGAATACGCCTTCAAATTGTTGGAAATTAAAAGAAGAATGTTGTGTCGTGACAATAATCATGTAGTAAAAGCAAATTTTGACTAATCTACGTGTAACCTGATATTTATTTATTACTCTCAAGGTTTACATAGCAACATGTTGGATCCATTCATTCAAGCCCAGAAACACATTGAAGCATCATAACCAATGTCCCAAAAAAATAAAGACAAGAGAAGAATAACAATAAGAATATACAAAAAAGCAATACGAAAGAGAGAATACTTGTTAAGTGTGTCTCAAACATAAAATCGTCCATCCATTATATAATGTTTGTAATTAAGCTTACCACATTGACAAATGTTAATAAATAATCTTTAATTCTCAAATCATTTATAATAAAATTATATAATATAAAGGGAGGACTAATAAAGTATTGTACATATAATTATTTATAGCCTTTAAAATAACATATGATAGAAAGAAAATATTATTAAAAAATAATA